>CM042026.1:83020735-85520735 GCA_023525975.1 Smallanthus sonchifolius | reverse complement strand
CGGCGTAAACACGGGAGTTACCCGCGCTCGGGATCACCCGACACGTGACCTGCGCGCCCGGGTCGCTTTGTTCGTGGATATTATATGACAAAAACCTGTTAAGCCCACCCTCGCTTGCATAATAATCGACTGGTGACGTTTTATAGAGGAAAAAAAAAAACTCAAAACATAAAAAAATGGGTTGCAACACGAGGACTTCCTAGGGGGTCACCCATCCTAGTACTACCCTCGCCCAAACACGCTTAACTACGGAGTTCTGATGGGATCCGTTGCTTTAGTGCTGGTATGATCGCAACCGAAATAACTCCTTAATTCTATTAATTTATCCCCTTCCCCACGTGGCTCCTTTTTACTTTAGATGTTGCCTCTTGCGCGTGCGTTTCGCCTTACGCCTACGCACGCGTCACACGCTCGTGAGCGTTAAAATTTTATACTTCATTGGACAAAAATAAGTCTCACGCTCCCCCAGGCTCAAAAATAAATGACTAGTATATGAAAACACAAGCGTTCCACCCTGCGTAAAAACTGGAGTTACCCACGCTCGGGATCACCCGACATGTGACCCGCACGCCCGGGTCGCTCTGTTAGTGGATATTATATGACAAAAACCCGTTAAGCCCACCCTCGCTTGTATAATAATCGACGGGTGACGTTTTATAGAGGAAAAAAAACTCAAACATAAAAAAATGGGTTGCAACACGAGGACTTCCCAAGGGGTCCCCCATCCTAGTACTACTTTCGCCCAAACACGCTTAACTGCGGAGTTCTGATGGGATCCGGTGCTTTAGTGCTGGTATGATCGCAACCGAAATAACTCCTTAATTCTATTAATTTATCCCCTTCCCCACGTGGCTCCTTTTTACCTACATGCTGTCTCTTGCGCGTGCGTTTCGCCTTACGCCTACGCACGCGTCACACGCTTGCGAGCGTTAAAATTTTATACTTCCTTGGACAAAAAATAGTCTCACGCTCCCCCGGGCTCAAAAATAAATGACAAGTATATGAAAACACAAGCGTTCCACCGGACGTAAAAACGGAGTTACCCGCGCTCGATATCACCCGACACGTGACCCATGCGTCCGGGTTGCTCTAGTCGTGGATATTATATGACCAAAACCCGTTAAGCCCACCCTCGCTTGCATAATAATCGACGGGTGACGTTTTATAGAGGGAAAAAAAACTCAAAACATAAAAAAATGGGTTGCAATACGTGGACTTCCCAAGGTGTCACGCATCCTAGTACTACTCTCGCCCAAGCACGCTTAACTGTGGAGTTCTGATGGGATCCAGGTGCTTTAGTGCTCATATGATCGCAACCGAAATAACTCCTTAATTCTATTAATTTATCCCCTTCCCCACGTGGCTCCTTTTTACCTACATGCTGCCTCTTACGCGTGCGTTTCGCTTTACGCCAACGCACGCGTCACACGCTCGCGAGCGTTAAATTTTTATACTTCCTTGGACAAAAAATAGTCTCACGCTCCCCCGGGCTCAAAAATAAATGACTAGTTAATGAAAACACAAGCGTTCCACCCGGCGTAAAAACGTGAGTTACCCGCGCTCGAGATCACCCGACACGTGACCCGCGCGCCCGGGTCGCTCTGTTCGTGGATATTATATGAAAAAAACTCGTTAAGCCCACCCTCGCTTGCATAATAATCGACGGGTGACGTTTTATAGAGGAAAAAAAACTCAAAACATAAAAAAATGGGTTGCAACACGAGGACTTCCTAGGGGGTCACCCATCCTAGTACTACTCTCGCCCAAGCACGCTTAGATGCGGAGTTCTGATGGGATCAGTTGCTTTAGTGCTGATATGATCGCAACCGAAAAACTCCTTAATTCTATTAATTTATCCCCTTCCCCACGTGGCTCCTTTTTACTTACATGCTGCCTCTTGCGCGTGCGTTTCGCCTTACGCCAACGCACGCGTCACACGCTCGCGAGCGTTAAAATTTTATACTTCCTTTGACAAAAGATAGTCTCACACTCCCCCGGGCTCAAAAATAAATGACTAGTATAAGAAAACACAAGCGTTCCACCCGGCGTAAAAACGGGATTTACCCGCGCTCGGGATCACCCGACACGTGACCCGCGCGCTCGGGTCGCTTTGTTCGTGGATATTATATGACAAAAACCCATTAAGCCCACCCTCAATTGCATAATAATCGACGGGTGACGTTTTATAGAGGAAAAAAAAACTCAAAACATAAAAAAATGGGTTGCAACACGAGGACTTCCTAGGGGTCACCCATCCTAGTACTACTCTCGCCCAAACACGCTTAACTGCGGAGTTCTGATGGGATCTAGATGCTTTAGTGCTGGTATGATCGCAACCAAAATAACTCCTTAATTCTATTAATTTATCTCCTTCCCCACGTGACTCCTTTTTACCTACATGCTGCCTCTTGCGCGTGCGTTTCGCCTTACGCCTACGCACGCGTCACACGCTCGCGAGCGTTAAAATTTTATACTTCCTTGGATAAAAATAAGTCTCATGCTCCCCCGGGCTCAAAAATAAATGACTAGTATATGAAAACACAAGCGTTCCACCAGGCGTAAACACGGGAGTTACCCGCGCTCGGGATCACCCGACACGTGACCCGCGCGCCCGGGTCACTTTGTTCGTGGATATTATAGGACAAAAACCTGTTAAGCCCACCCTCGCTTGCATAATAATCGACTGGTGACGTTTTATAGAGGAAAAAAAACTCAAAACATAAAAAAATGGGTTGCAACACGAGGACTTCCTAAGGGGTCACCCATCCTAGTACTACCCTCGCCCAAACACGCTTAACTACGGAGTTCTGATGCGATCCGTTGCTTTAGTGCTGGTATGATCGCAACCGAAAAACTCCTTAATTCTACTAATTTATCCCCTTCCCCACGTGGCTCCTTTTTACTTAAATGCTGACTCTTGCGCGTGCGTTTCGCCTTACGCCTACGCACGCGTCACACGCTCGCGGGCGTTAAAATTTTATACTTCCTTGGACAAAAATAAGTCCCACGCTCCCCCGGGCTCAAAAATAAATGACTAGTATATGAAAACACAAGCGTTCCACTCGGCGTAAACACGGGAGTTACTCGCGCTCGGGATCACCCGACACTTGACCCGCGCTCTCGGGTCGCTTTGTTCGTGGATATTATATGACAAAAACCTGTTAAGCCCACCCTCGCTTGCATAATAATCGACTGGTGACGTTATATAGAGGAAAAAAAAACCCAAAACATAAAAAAATGGGTTGCAACACGAGGACATCCTCGAGGGTCACCCATCCTAGTACTACCCTCGCCCAAACACGCTTAACTGCGGAGTTCTGATGGGATCCGTTGCTTTAGTGCTGGTATGATCGCAACCGAAATAACTCCTTAATTCTATTAATTTATCCCGTTCCCCAAGTGGCTCCTTTTTACTTACATGCTGCCTCTTGCGCGTGCGTTTCGCCTTACGCCTACGCACGCGTCACACGCTCGTGAGCATTAAAATTTTATATTTCCTTGGACAAAAATAAGTCTCACGCTCCCCCCGGCTCAAAAATAAATTACTACTATATGAAAACACAAGCGTTCCACCCGGCGTAAAAACGGGAGTTACCCGCGCTCGTGATCACCCGACACGTGACCCGCGCGCCCGGGTCGCTCTGTTAGTGGATATTATATGACAAAAACCCGTTAAGCTCACCCTCGCTTGTATAATAATCGACGGGTGACGTTTTATAGAGGAAAAAAAACTCAAAACATAAAAAAATGGGTTGCAACACGGGACTTCCCAAAGGGTCACCCATCCTTGTACTACGTTCTCCCAAGCAGGCTTAACTGCGGAGTTCTGATGGGATCCGGTGCTTTAGTGCTGGTATGATCGCAACCGAAATAAGTCCTTAATTCTATTAATTTATCTCCTTTCCCATGTGGCTCCTTTTTACTTACATGCTGCCTCTTGCGCGTGCATTTCGCCTTACGCCTACGCACGCGTCACACGCTCGCGAGCGTTTAAATTTTATACTTCCTTGGACAAAAATAAGTCTCACGCTCCCCCGGGCTCAAAAATAAATGACTAGTATATGAAAACACAAGCGTTCCACCCGGCGTAAAAACGGGAGTTACCCGCGCTCGGGATCACCAGACACGTGACCCGCGCGCCCGGGTCACTCTGTTAGTGGATATTATATGACAACCCACCCTCGCTTGTATAATAATCGACGGGTGACGTTTTATAGAGGAAAAAAAACTCAAAACATAAAAAAATGGGTTGCAACACGGGGACTTCCTAGGGGGTCACCCATCCTAGTACTACTTTCGCCCAAGCACGCTTAACTGCGGAGTTCTGATGGGATCCGTTGCATTAGTTCTGGTATGATCGCAACCGAAATAACTCCTTAATTCTATTAATTTATCCCTTCCCCACGTGGCTCCTTTTTACCTACATGCTGCCTCTTGCGCGTGCGTTTCGCCTTACGCCTACGCACGCGTCACACGCTCACGAGCGTTAAAATTTTATACTTCCTTGGACAAAAATAAGTCTCACGCTCCCCCGGGCTCAAAAATAAATGACTAGTATATGAAAACAGAAGCGTTCCACCCGGCGTAAAAACGGGAGTTACCCGCGCTCGGGATCACCCGACACGTGACCCGCGCGCCCGTTTCACTCTGTTAGTGGATATTATATGACAAAAACCCGTTAAGCCCACCCTCGCTTGTATAATAATCGACGGGTGACGTTTTATAGAGGAAAAAAAACTCAAAACATAAAAAAAAGGGTTGCAACACGAGGACTTCCCAAGGGGTCACCCATCCAAGTACTACTTTCGCCCAAGCACGCTTAACTGTGGAGTTCTGATGGGATCCGGTGCTTTAGTGCTGGTATGATCGCAACCGAAATAACTCCTTAATTCTATTAATTTATCTCCTTCCCCACGTGACTCCTTTTTACCTACATGCTGCCTTTTGCGCGTGCGTTTCGCCTTACGCCTACGCACGCGTCACACGCTCGCGGGCGTTAAAATTTTATACTTCCTTGGACAAAAATAAGTCTCACGCTCCCCCGGGCTCAAAAATAAATGACTAGTATATGAAAACAAAAGCGTTCCACCCGGCGTAAACACGGGAGTTACTCGCGCTCGGGATCACCCGACACTTGACCCGCGTTCCCGGGTCGCTTTGGTCGTGGATATTATATGACAAAAACCTGTTAAGCCCACCCTCGCTTGCATAATAATCGACTGGTGACGTTTTATAGAGGAAAAAAAAACCCAAAACATAAAAAAATGGGTTGCAACACGAGGACATCCTCGAGGGTCACCCATCCTATTACTACCCTCGCCCAAACACGCTTAACTGCGGAGTTCTGATGGGATCCGTTGCTTTAGTGCTGGTACGATCGCAACCGAAATAACTCCTTAATTCTATTAATTTATCCCGTTCCCCACGTGGCTCCTTTTTACTTACATGCTGCCTCTTGCGCGTGCGTTTCGCCTTACGCCTACGCACGCGTCACACGCTCGTGAGCATTAAAATTTTATATTTCCTTGGACAAAAATAAGTCTCACGCTCCCCCCGGCTCAAAAATAAATTACTACTATATGAAAACACAAGCGTTCCACCCGGCGTAAACACGGGAGTTACCCGAGCTCGGGATCACCCGACACGTGACCCGCGCGCCCGAGTCGCTTTGTTCATGGATATTATATGACAAAAACCTGTTAAGCCCACCCTCGCTTGCATAATAATCGACTGGTGACGTTTTATAGAGGAAAAAAAAACTCAAAACATAAAAAAATGGGTTGCAACACGAGGACTTCCTAGGGGGTCACCCATCCTAGTACTACCCTCGCCCAAACACGCTTAACTGCGGAGTTCTGATGGGATCCGTTGCTTTAGTGCTGGTATGATCGCAACCGAAATAACTCCTTAATTCTATTAATTTATCCCCTTCCCCACGTGGCTCCTTTTTACTTACATGCTGCCTCTTGCGCGTGCGTTTCGCCTTACGCCTACGCACGCGTCACACGCTCGCGAGCGTTAAAATTTTATACTTCCTTGGACAAAAATAAGTCTCACGCTCCCCCGGGCTCAAAAATAAATGACTAGTATATGAAAACACAAGCGTTCCACCCGGCGTAAAAACGGGAGTTACCCGCGCTCGGGATCACCAGACACGTGACCCGCGCGCCCGGGTCGCTCTGTTAGTGGATATTATATGACAAAAACCCGTTAAGCCCACCCTCGCTTGTATAATAATCGACGGGTGACGTTTTATAGAGGAAAAAAAACTCAAAACATAAAAAAATGGGTTGCAACACGAGGACTTCCCAAGGGGTTACCCATCCTAGTACTACTTTCGCCCAAGCACGCTTAATTGCGGAGTTCTGATGGGATCCGGTGCTTTAGTGCTGGTATGATCGCAACCGAAATAACTCCTTAATTCTATTAATTTATCCCCTTCCCCACGTGGCTCCTTTTTACCTACATGCAGCCTCTTGCGCGTGCGTTTCGCCTTACGCCTACGTACGCGTCACACGCTCACGAGCGTTAAAATTTTATACTTCCTTGGACAAAAATAAGTCTCACGCTCCCCCGGGCTCAAAAATAAATGACTAGTATATGAAAACACAAGCGTTCCACCCGGCGTAAAAACGGGAGTTACCCGCGCTCGGGATCACCCGACACGTGACCCGCGCGCCCGGGTCCCTCTGTTAGTGGATATTATATGACAAAAACCCGTTAAGCCCACCCTCGCTTGTATAATAATCGACGGGTGACGTTTTATAGAGGAAAAAAAACTCAAAACATAAAAAAATGGGTTGCAACACGAGGACTTCCCAAGGGGTCACCCATCCTAGTACTACTTTCGCTCAAGCACGCTTAACTGCGGAGTTCTGATGGGATCCGGTGCTTTAGTGCTGGTATGATCGCAACCGAAATAACTCCTTAATTCTATTAATTTATCCCCTTCCCCACGTGGCTCCTTTTTACCTACATGCTGCCTCTTGCGCGTGCGTTTCGCCTTACACCTACGCACGCGTCACACGCTCACGAGCGTTAAAATTTTATACTTCCTTGGACAAAAATAAGTCTCACGCTCCCCCGGGCTAAAAAATAAATGACTAGTATATGAAAACACAAGCGTTCCACCCGGCGTAAAAACGGGAGTTACCCGCGCTCGGGATCACCCGACACGTGACCCGCGCGCCCGGGTCGCTCTGTTAGTGGATATTATATGACAAAAACCCGTTAAGCCTACCCTCGCTTGTATAATAATCGACGGGTGTCGTTTTATAGAGGAAAAAAAACTCAAAACATAAAAAAAACGGGTTGCAACACGAGGACTTCCCAAGGGGTCACCCATCCTAGTACTACTTTCGCCCAAGCACGCTTAACTGCGGAGTTCTGATGGGATCCGGTGCTTTAGTGCTGGTATGATCGCAACCGAAATAACTCCTTAATTCTATTAATTTATCCCCTTCCCCACGTGGCTCCTTTTTACCTACATGCTGCCTCTTGCGCGTGCGTTTCGCCTTACGCCTACGCACGCGTCACACGCTCACGAGCGTTAAAATTTTATACTTCCTTGGACAAAAATAAGTCTCACGCTCCCCCGGGCTCAAAAATAAATGACTAGTATATGAAAACACAAGCGTTCCAACCGGCGTAAAAACGAGAGTTACCCGCGCTCGGGATCACCCGACACGTGACCCGCGCGCCCGGGTCACTCTGTTAGTGGATATTATATGACAAAAACCCATTAAGCCCACCCTCCCTTGTATAATAATCGACGGGTGACGTTTTATAGAGGAAAAAAAACTCAAAACATAAAAAAATGGGTTGCAACACGAGGACTTCCCAAGGGGTCACCCATCCTTGTACTACTTTCGCCCAAGCACGCTTAACTGCGGAGTTCTGATGGGATCCGGTGCTTTAGTGCTGGTATGATCGCAACCGAAATAACTCCTTAATTCTATTAATTTATCCCCTTCCCCACGTGGCTCCTTTTAACCTACATGCTGCCTCTTGCGCGTGTGTTTCGCCTTACACCTACGCACGCGTCACACGCACACGAGCGTTAAAATTTTATACTTCCTTGGACAAAAATAAGTCTCACGCTCCCCCGGGCTAAAAAATAAATGACTAGTATATGAAAACACAAGCGTTCCACCCGGCGTAAAAACGGGAGTTACCCGCGCTCGGGATCACCCGACACGTGACCCGCGCGCCCGGGTCACTCTGTTAGTGGATATTATATGACAAAAACCCGTTAAGCCTACCCTCGCTTGTATAATAATCGACGGGTGACGTTTTAAAGAGGAAAAAAAAATTCAAAACATAAAAAAATGGGTTGCAACACGAGGACTTCCCAAGGGGTCACCCATCCTTGTACTACTTTCGCCCAAGCACGCTTAACTGCGGAGTTCTGATGGGATCCGGTGCTTTAGTGCTGGTATGATCGCAACCGAAATAACTCCTTAATTCTATTAATTTATCCCCTTCCCCACGTGGCTCCTTTTTACCTACATGCTGCCTCTTGCGCGTGCGTTTCGCCTTACACCTACGCACGCGTCACACGCTCACGAGCGTTAAAATTTTATACTTCCTTGGACAAAAATAAGTCTCACGCTCCCCCGGGCTAAAAAATAAATGACTAGTATATGAAAACACAAGCGTTCCACCCGGCGTAAAAACGGGAGTTACCCGCGCTCGGGATCACCCGACACGTGACCCGCGCGCCCGGGTCACTCCGTTAGTGGATATTATATGACAAAAACCCGTTAAGCCTACCCTCGCTTGTATAATAATCGACGGGTGACGTTTTATAGAGGAAAAAAAACTCAAAACATAAAAAAACGGGTTGCAACACGAGGACTTCCCAAGGGGTCACCCATCCTAGTACTACTTTTGCCCAAGCACGCTTAACTGCGGAGTTCTGATGTGATCCGGTGCTTTAGTGCTGGTATGATCGCAACCGAAATAACTCCTTAATTCTATTAATTTATCCCCTTCCCCACGTTGCTCCTTTTTACCTACATGCTGCCTCTTGCGCGTGCGTTTCGCCTTACGCCTACGCAAGCGTCACACGCTCACGAGCGTTAAAATTTTATACTTCCTTGGACAAAAATAAGTCTCACGCTCCCCCGGGCTCAAAAATAAATGACTAGTATATGAAAACACAAGCGTTCCACCCGGCGTAAAAACGGGAGTTACCCGCGCTCGGGATCACCCGACACGTGACCCGCGCGCCCGGGTCCCTCTGTTAGTGGATATTATATGACAAAAACCCGTTAAGCCCACCCTCGCTTGTATAATAATCGACGGGTGACGTTTTATAGAGGAAAAAAAACTCAAAACATAAAAAAATGGGTTGCAACACGAGGACTTCCCAAGGGGTCACCCATCCTAGTACTACTTTCGCTCAAGCACGCTTAACTGCGGAGTTCTGATGGGATCCGGTGCTTTAGTGCTGGTATGATCGCAACCGAAATAACTCCTTAATTCTATTAATTTATCCCCTTCCCCACGTGGCTCCTTTTTACCTACATGCTGCCTCTTGCGCGTGCGTTTCGCCTTACACCTACGCACGCGTCACACGCTCACGAGCGTTAAAATTTTATACTTCCTTGGACAAAAATAAGTCTCACGCTCCCCCGGGCTAAAAAATAAATGACTAGTATATGAAAACACAAGCGTTCCACCCGGCGTAAAAACGGGAGTTACCCGCGCTCGGGATCACCCGACACGTGACCCGCGCGCCCGGGTCGCTCTGTTAGTGGATATTATATGACAAAAACCCGTTAAGCCTACCCTCGCTTGTATAATAATCGACGGGTGTCGTTTTATAGAGGAAAAAAAACTCAAAACATAAAAAAACGGGTTGCAACACGAGGACTTCCCAAGGGGTCACCCATCCTAGTACTACTTTCGCCCAAGCACGCTTAACTGCGGAGTTCTGATGGGATCCGGTGCTTTAGTGCTGGTATGATCGCAACCGAAATAACTCCTTAATTCTATTAATTTATCCCCTTCCCCACGTGGCTCCTTTTTACCTACATGCTGCCTCTTGCGCGTGCGTTTCGCCTTACGCCTACGCACGCGTCACACGCTCACGAGCGTTAAAATTTTATACTTCCTTGGACAAAAATAAGTCTCACGCTCCCCCGGGCTCAAAAATAAATGACTAGTATATGAAAACACAAGCGTTCCAACCGGCGTAAAAACGAGAGTTACCCGCGCTCGGGATCACCCGACACGTGACCCGCGCGCCCGGGTCACTCTGTTAGTGGATATTATATGACAAAAACCCATTAAGCCCACCCTCCCTTGTATAATAATCGACGGGTGACGTTTTATAGAGGAAAAAAAACTCAAAACATAAAAAAATGGGTTGCAACACGAGGACTTCCCAAGGGGTCACCCATCCTTGTACTACTTTCGCCCAAGCACGCTTAACTGCGGAGTTCTGATGGGATCCGGTGCTTTAGTGCTGGTATGATCGCAACCGAAATAACTCCTTAATTCTATTAATTTATCCCCTTCCCCACGTGGCTCCTTTTAACCTACATGCTGCCTCTTGCGCGTGTGTTTCGCCTTACACCTACGCACGCGTCACACGCACACGAGCGTTAAAATTTTATACTTCCTTGGACAAAAATAAGTCTCACGCTCCCCCGGGCTAAAAAATAAATGACTAGTATATGAAAACACAAGCGTTCCACCCGGCGTAAAAACGGGAGTTACCCGCGCTCGGGATCACCCGACACGTGACCCGCGCGCCCGGGTCACTCTGTTAGTGGATATTATATGACAAAAACCCGTTAAGCCTACCCTAGCTTGTATAATAATCGACGGGTGACGTTTTAAAGAGGAAAAAAAAATTCAAAACATAAAAAAATGGGTTGCAACACGAGGACTTCCCAAGGGGTCACCCATCCTTGTACTACTTTCGCCCAAGCACGCTTAACTGCGGAGTTCTGATGGGATCCGGTGCTTTAGTGCTGGTATGATCGCAACCGAAATAACTCCTTAATTCTATTAATTTATCCCCTTCCCCACGTGGCTCCTTTTTACCTACATGCTGCCTCTTGCGCGTGCGTTTCGCCTTACACCTACGCACGCGTCACACGCTCACGAGCGTTAAAATTTTATACTTCCTTGGACAAAAATAAGTCTCACGCTCCCCCGGGCTAAAAAATAAATGACTAGTATATGAAAACACAAGCGTTCCACCCGGCGTAAAAACGGGAGTTACCCGCGCTCGGGATCACCCGACACGTGACCCGCGCGCCCGGGTCACTCCGTTAGTGGATATTATATGACAAAAACCCGTTAAGCCTACCCTCGCTTGTATAATAATCGACGGGTGACGTTTTATAGAGGAAAAAAAACTCAAAACATAAAAAAACGGGTTGCAACACGAGGACTTCCCAAGGGGTCACCCATCCTAGTACTACTTTTGCCCAAGCACGCTTAACTGCGGAGTTCTGATGTGATCCGGTGCTTTAGTGCTGGTATGATCGCAACCGAAATAACTCCTTAATTCTATTAATTTATCCCCTTCCCCACGTTGCTCCTTTTTACCTACATGCTGCCTCTTGCGCGTGCGTTTCGCCTTACGCCTACGCAAGCGTCACACGCTCACGAGCGTTAAAATTTTATACTTCCTTGGACAAAAATAAGTCTCACGCTCCCCCGGGCTCAAAAATAAATGACTAGTATATGAAAACACAAGCGTTCCACCCGGCGTAAAAACGAGAGTTACCCGCGCTCGGGATCACCCGACACGTGACCCGCGCGCCCGGGTCACTCTGTTAGTGGATATTATATGACAAAAACCCATTAAGCCCACCCTCGCTTGTATAATAATCGACGGGTGACGTTTTATAGAGGAAAAAAACTCAAAACATAAAAAAATGGGTTGCAACACGAGGACTTCCCAAGGGGTCACCCATCCTTGTACTACTTTCGCCCAAGCACGCTTAACTGCGGAGTTCTGATGGGATCCGGTGCTTTAGTGCTGGTATGATCGCAACCGAAATAACTTCTTAATTCTATTAATTTTTCCCCTTCCCCACGTGGCTCCTTTTTACCTACATGCTGCCTCTTGCGCGTGCGTTTCGCCTTACGCCTACGCACGCGTCACACGCTCGTGAGCGTTAAAATTTTATACTTCCTTGGACAAAAATAAGTCTCACGCTCCCCCGGGCTCAAAAATAAATGACTAGTATATGAAAACAGAAGCGTTTCACCCGGCGTAAAAACGGGAGTTACCCGCGCTCGGGATCACCCGACACGTGACCCGCGCGCCCGGGTCCCTCTGTTAGTGGATATTATATGACAAAAACCCGTTAAGCCCACCTTCGCTTGTATAATAATCGACGGGTGACGTTTTATAAAGGAAAAAAAACTCAAAACATAAAAAAATGGGTTGCAACACGAGGACTTCCCAAGGGGTCACCCATCCTAGTACTACTTTCGCCCAAGCACGCTTAACTGCGGAGTTCTGATGGGATCCGGTGCTTTAGTGCTGGTATGATCGCAACCGAAATAACTCCTTAATTCTATTAATTTATCCCCTTCCCCACGTGGCTCCTTTTTACCTACATGCTGCCTCTTGCGCGTGCGTTTCGCCTTACGCCTACGCACGCGTCACACGCTCACGAGCGTTAAAATTTTATACTTCCTTGGACAAAAATAAGTCTCACGCTCCCCCGGGCTCAAAAATAAATGACTAGTATATGAAAACACAAGCGTTCCACCCGGCGTAAAAACGGGAGTTACCAGCGCTCGGGATCTCCCGACACGTGACCCGCGCGCCCGGGTCACTCTGTTAGTGGATATTATATGACAAAAACCCGTTAAGCCCACCCTCGCTTGTATAATAATCGACCGGTGACGTTTTATAGAGGAAAAAAAACTCAAAACATAAAAAAATGGGTTGCAACACGAGGACTTCCCAAGGGGTCACCCATCCTAGTACCACTTTCGCCCAAGCACGCTTAATTGTGGAGTTCTGATGGGATCCGGTGCTTTAGTGCTGGTATGATCGCAACCGAAATAACTCCTTAATTCTATTAATTTATCACCTTCCCCACGTGGCTCCTTTTTACCTACATGCTGCCTCTTGCGCGTGCGTTTCGCCTTACGCCTACGCACGCGTCACACGCTCGCAAGCGTTAAAATTTTATACTTCCTTGGACATAAAATAGTCTCACTCTCCCCCGGGCTCAAAAATAAATGACTAGTTAATGAAAACACAAGCGTTCCACTCGGCGTAAAAACGTGAGTTACCCGCGCTCGGGATCACCCGACACGTGACCCGCGCGCCCGGGTCGCTCTGTTCGTGGATATTATATGAAAAAAAACTCGTTAAGCCCACCCTCGCTTGCACAATAATCGACGGGTGACGTTTTATAGAGGAAAAAAAAACTCAAAACATAAAAAAATGGGTTGCAACACGAGGACTTCCTACGGGGTCACCCATCCTAGTACTACCCTCGCCCAAACACGCTTATCTGCGGAGTTCTGATGGGATCCGTTGCTTTAGTGCTGGTATGATCGCAACCGAAATAACTCCTTAATTCTATTAATTTATCCCCTTCCCCACGTGGCTCCTTTTTACCTACATGCTGCCTCTTGCGCGTGCGTTTCGCCTTACGCCTACGCACGCGTCACACGCTCGTGAGCGTTAAAATTTTTTACTTCCTTGGACAAAAATAAGTCTCACGCTCCCCCGGGCTCAAAAATAAATGACTAGTATTTGAAAACACAAGCGTTCCACCCGGCGTAAAAACGGGAGTTACCCGCGCTCGGGATCACCCGACACGTGACCCGCGCGCCCGGGTCGCTCTGTTCGTGGATATTATATGACAAAAACCCGTTAAGCCCACCCTCGCTTGTATAATAATCGACGGGTGACGTTTTATATAGGAAAAAAAACTCAAAACATAAAAAAATGGGTTGCAACACGAGGACTTCCCAAGGGGTCACCCATCCTAGTACTACTTTCGCCCAAGCACGCTTAACTGCGGAGTTCTAATGAGATCCGGTGCTTTATTGCTGGTATGATCGCAACCGAAATAACTCCTTAATTCTATTAATTTATCCCCTTCCCCACGTGGCTCCTTTTTACCTACATGCTGCCTTTTGAGCGTGCGTTTCGCCTTACGCCTACGCACGCGTCACACGCTCGCGAGCGTTAAAATTTTATACTTCCTTGGACAAAAAATAATCTCACGCTCCCCCGGGCTCAAAAATAAATGACAAGTATGTGAAAACACAAGCGTTCCACCCGACGTAAAAACGGAGTTACCCGCGCTTTGTGATCACCCGACACGTGACCCGCGCGCCTTGGTCGCTCTGTTAGTGGATATTATATGACAAAAACCCGTTAAGCCTACCCTCGCTTGTATAATAATCGACGGGTGACGTTTTATAGAGGAAAAAAAACTCAAAACATAAAAAAATGGGTTGCAACACGAGGACTTCCTAGGGGGTCACCCATCCTAGTACTACCCTCGCCCAAGCACGCTTAACTGCGGAGTTCTGTTGGGATCCGTTGCTTTAGTGCTGGTATGATCGCAACTGAAATAACTCCTTAATTCTATTAATTTATCCCCTTCCCCACATGGCTCCTTTTTAGTTACATGTTGCCTCTTGCGCGTGCGTTTCGCCTTACGCCTACGCACGCGTCACACGCTCGTGAGCGTTAAAATTTTATACTTCCTTGGACAAAAATAAGTTTCACGCTCCCCCGGGCTCAAAAATAAATGACTAGTATATGAAAACACAATCGTTCCACCCGGCGTAAAAACGGGAGTTACCCGCGCTCGGGATCACCCGACACGTGGCCCGCGCGCCCGGGTCGCTCTGTTAGTGGATATTATATGACAAAAACCCGTTAAGCCGACCCTCGCTTGTATAATAATCGACGGGTGACGTTTTATAGAGGAAAAAAAACTTAAAACATAAAAAAATGGGTTGCAACACGAGGACTTCCCAAGGGGTCACCCATCCTAGTACTACTTTCGCCCAAGCACGCTTAACTGCGGAGTTCTGATGGGATCCGGTGCTTTAGTGCTGGTATGATCGCAACCGAAATAACTCCTTAATTCTATTAATTTATCCCCTTCCCCACGTGGCTCCTTTTTACCTACATGCTGCCTCTTGCGCGTGCGTTTCGCCTTACACCTACGCACGCGTCACACGCTCGCAAGCGTTAAAATTTTATACTTCCTTGGACAAAAAATAGTCTCACGCTCCCTCGGGCTCAAAAATAAATGACAAGTATGTGAAAACACAAGCGTTCCACCCGACGTAAAAACGGAGTTACCCGCGCTCGGGATCACCCGACACGTGACCTGCGCGCCCGGGTCGCTCTGTTAGTGAATATTATATGACAAAAACCCGTTAAGGCTACCCTCGCTTGTATAATAATCGACGGGTGACGTTTTATAGAGGAAAAAAAACTCAAAACATAAAAAAATGGGTTGCAACACGAGGACTTCCTAGGGGGTCACCCATCCTAGTACTACTCTCGCCCAAGCACGCTTAACTGCGGAGTTCTGATGGGATCCAGGTGCTTTAGTGCTGGTATGATCGCAACCAAAATAACTCCTTAATTCTATTAATTTATCTCCTTCCCCACGTGACTCCTTTTTACCTACATGATGCCTCTTGCGCAGGCGTTTCGCCTTACGCCTACGCGCGCGTTAAAATTTTATACTTCCTTGGACAAAAAATAGTCTCACACTTCCCCGAGCTCAAAAATAAATGACTAGTATAAGAAAACACAAGCGTTCCACCCGGCGTAAAAACGGGATTTACCCGCGCTCGGGATCACCTGACACGTGACCCGCGCGCCCGGGTTGCTCTGTTCGTGGATATTATATAACAAAAACCCGTTAAGCCTACCCTCTCTTGCATAATAATAGACGGGTGACGTTTTATAGAGGAAAAAAAACTCAAAATATAAAAAGTGGGTTGCAGCACGAGCACTTCCGAGGGGGTCACCCATTCTAGTACTACCCTCGCCCAAGCACGCTTAACTGCGGAGTTCTGTTGGGATCCGTTGCTTTAGTGCTGGTATGATCGCAACTGAAATAACTCCTTAATTCTATTAATTTATCCCCTTCCCGACGTGGCTCCTTTTTAGTTACATGTTGCCTCTTGCGCGTGCGTTTCGCCTTACGCCTACGCACGCGTCACACGCTCGTGAGCGTTAAAATTTTATACTTCCTTGGACAAAAATAAGTCTCACGCTCCCCCGGGCTCAAAAATAAATGACTAGTATATGAAAACACAAGTGTTCCACCCGGCGTAAAAACGGGAGTTACCCGCGCTCGGGATCACCCGACACGTGGCCCGCGCGCCCGGGTCGCTCTGTTAGTGGATATTATATGACAAAAACCCGTTAAGCCCACCCTCGCTTGTATAATAATCGACGGGTGATGTTTTATAGAGGAAAAAAAACTTAAAACATAAAAAAATGGGTTGCAACACGAGGACTTCCCAAGGGGTCACCCATCCTAGTACTACTTTCGCCCAAACACGCTTAACTACGGAGTTCTGATGGGATCCGGTGCTTTAGTGCTGGTATGATCGCAACCGAAATAACTCCTTAATTCTATTAATTTATCAGATTCCCCACGTGGCTCCTTTTTACCTACATGCTGCCTCTTGCGCGTGCGTTTCGCCTTACGCCTACGCTCGCGGAGCGTTAAAATTTTATACTTCCTTGGACAAAAAATATTCTCACGCTCCCCCGGGCTCAAAAATAAATGACAAGTATATGAAAACACAAGCGTTCCACCCGACGTAAAAACGGAGTTACCCGCGCTCGGGATCACCCGACACGTGACCCGCGTGCCCGGGTTGCTCTGTTCGTGGATATTATATGACAAAAACCCGTTAAGCCCACCCTCGCTTGCTTAATAATCGACGGGTGATGTTTTATAGAGGAAAAAAAAACTCAAAACATAAAAAAATGGGTTGCAACACGAGGACTTCCCAAGGTGTCACGCATCCTAGTACTACTCTCGCCCAAGCACGCTTAACTGCGGAGTTCTGTTGGGATCCGGGGCTTTAGTGCTGGTATGATCGCAACCGAAATAACTCCTTAATTCTATTAATTTATCCCCTTCCCCACGTGGCTCCTTTTTACCTACATGCTGCCTCTTGCGCATGCGTTTCGCCTTACGCCTACGCACGCGTCACACGCTCGCGAGCGTTAAAATTTTATACTTTCTTTGATAAAAAATAGTCTCACGCTCCCCCGGGCTAAAAAATAAATGACTAGTTAATGAAAGCACAAGCGTTCCACCCGGCGTAAAAACGTGAGTTAACCGCGCTCGGGATCACCCGACACGTGACCCGCGCGCCTGGGTCGCTCTGTTCGTGGATATTATATGACAAAAACCCGTTAAGCCCACCCTCGCTTGCATAATAATCGACGGGTGACATTTTATAGAGGAAAAAAAAACTCAAAACATAAAAAAATGGGTTGTAACAAGAGGACTTCCTAGGGGGTCACTCATCCTAGTACTACTCTCGCCCAAGCACGCTTAAATGCGGAGTTCTGATAAGATCAGTTGGTTTAGTGCTGGTATGATCGCATCCGAAAAACTCCTTAATTCTATTAATTATCCCCTTCCCCACGTGGCTCCTTTTTTACTTACATGCTGCCTCTTGCGCGTGCGTTTCGCCTTACGCCTACGCACGCGTCACACGCTCGCGAGCGTTAAAATTTTATACTTCCTTGGACAAAAAATAGTCTCACACTCCCCCGGGCTCAAAAATAAATGACAAGTATGTGAAAACACAAGCGTTCCACCCGACGTAAAAACGGAGTTACCCGCGCTCGGGATCACCCGACACGTGACCCGCGCGCCCGGGTCGCTCTGTTAGTGAATATTATATGACAAAAACCCGTTAAGCCTACCCTCAGTTGTATAATAATCGACGGGTGACGTTTTATAGAGGAAAAAAAACTCAAAACATAAAAAAATGAGTTGCAACACGAGGACTTCCTAGGGGGTCACCCATCCTAGTACTACACTCGCCCAAGCACGCTTAACTGCGGAGTTTTGATGGGATCCAGGTGCTTTAGTGCTGGTATGATCGCAACCAAAATAACTCCTTAATTATATTAATTTATCTCCTTCCCCACGTGACTCCTTTTTACCTACATGATGCCTCTTGCGCAGGCGTTTCGCCTTACACCTACGCGCGCGTCACACGCTCGCGAGCGTTAAGATTTTATACTTCCTTGGACAAAAAATAGTCTCACACTCCCCCGAGCTCAAAAATAAATGACTAGTATAAGAAAACACAAGCGTTCCACCCCGCGTAAAAACGGGATTTACCCGCGCTCGGGATCACCTGACACGTGACCCGCGCGCCCGGGTCGCTCAGTTCGTGGATATTATATAACAAAAACCCGTTAAGCCTACCCTCGCTTGCATAATAATCGACGGGTGACATTTTATAGAGGAAAAAAAAACTCAAAACATAAAAAAATGGGTTGCAACAAGAGGACTTCCTAGGGGGTCACTCATCCTACTACTCTCGCCCAAGCACGCTTAAATGCGGAGTTCTGATGAGATCAGTTGGTTTAGTGCTGGTATGATCGCAACCGAAAAACTCCTTAATTCTATTAATTATCCCCTTCCCCACGTGGCTCCTTTTTACTTACATGCTGCCTCTTGCGCGTGCGTTTCGCCTTACGCCTACGCACGCGTCACACGCTCGCGAGCGTTAAAATTTATACTTCCTTGGACAAAAAATAGTCTCACGCTCCCCCGAGCTCAAAAATAAATGACTAGTATATGAAAACACAAGCGTTCCACCAGACGTAAAAACGGGAGTTACCCGCGCTCGGGATCACTCGACACGTGACCCGCACGCCCGGGTCGCTCTGTTCGTGGATATTATATGACAAAAACCCGTTAAGCCCACCCTCTCTTGCATAATAATCGACGGGTGACGTTTTATAGAGGAAAAAAAACTCAAAATATAAAAAAATGGATTGCAACACGAGGACTTCCTAGGGGGTCACCCATCCTAGTACTACCCTCGCCCAAGCACGCTTAACTGCGGAGTTCTGATGGGATCCGTTGCTTTAGTGCTGGTATGATCGCAACCGAAATAACTCCTTAATTCTATTAATTTATCCCCTTCCCCACGTGGCTCCTTTTTAGTTACATGCTACCTCTTGCGCGTGCGTTTCGCCTTACGCCTACGCACGCGTCACACGCTCGTGAGCGTTAAAATTTTATACTTCCTTGGACAAAAATAAGTCTCACGCTCCCCCGGGCTCAAAAATAAATTACAAGTATATGAAAACACAAGCGTTCCACCCGACGTAAAAACGGAGTTACCCGCGCTCGGGATCACCCGACGCGTGACCCGCGCGCCCGGGTTTCTCTGTTCGTGGATATTATATGACAAAAACCCGTTAAGCCCACCCTCGCTTGCATAATAATCGACGGGTGACGTTTTATAGAGGAAAAAAAAATTCAAAACATAAAAAAATGGGTTGCAACACGAGGACTTCCCAAGGTGTCACGCATCCTAGTACTACTCTCGCCCAAGCACGCTTAACTGCGGAGTTCTGATGGGATCCGGTGCTTTAGTGCTGGTATGATCGCAACCGAAATAACTCCTTAATTCTATTAATTTATCCCCTTCCCCACGTGGCTCCTTTTTACCTACATCCTGCCTCTTGCGCGTGCGTTTCGTCTTAAGCCTACGCACGCGTCACACGCTCGTGAGCGTTAAAATTTTATACTTCCTTGGTCAAAAATAAGTCTCACGCTCCCCCGTGCTAAAAAATAAATGATTAGTATATGAAAACACAAGCGTTCCACCTGGCGTAAAAACGGGAGTTACCCGCGCTCGGGATCACCCTACACGTGACCCGCGCGCCAGGGTTGTTCTGTTCGTGGATATTATATGACAAAAACCCGTTAAGCCCACCCTCTCTTGCATAATAATCGACGGGTGACGTTTTATAGAGGAAAAAAAAAACTCAAAATATAAAAAAATGGGTTGCAACACGAGGACTTCCTAGGGGGTCACCCATCCTAGTACTACCCTCGCCCAAGCACGCTTAACTGCGGAGTTCTGATGGGATCCGTTGCTTTAGTGCTGGTATGATCGCAACCGAAATAACTCCTTAATTCTATTAATTTATCCCCTTCCCCACGTGGCTCCTTTTTAGTTACATGTTGCCTCTTGCGCGTGCGTTTCGCCTTACGCCTACGCACGCGTCACACGCTCGTGAGCGTTAAAATTTTATACTTCCTTGGTCAAAAATAAGTCTCACGCTCCCCCGTGCTAAAAAATAAATGACTAGTATATGAAAACACAAGCGTTCCACCCGGCGTAAAAACGGGAGTTACCCGCGCTCGGGATCACCCGAGACGTGACCCGCGCGCCCGGGTCGATTTGTTCGTGGATATTATATGACAAAAACCCGTTAAGCCCACCCTCGCTTGCATAATAATCGACGAGTGACATTTTATAGAGGGGAAAAAAACTCAAAACATAAAAAAATGGGTTGCAACACGAGGACTTCCTAGGGGGTCACCCATCCTAGTACTACTTTCGCCCAAGCACGCTTAAATGCGGAGTTCTGATGAGATCAGTTGCTTTAGTGCTGGTATGATCGCAACCGAAAAACTCCTTAATTCTATTAATTTATCCCCTTCCCCACGTGGCTCCTTTTTACTTACATGCAGCCTCTTGCGCGTGCGTTTCGCCTTACGCCAACGCACGCGTCACACGCTCGCGAGCGTTAAAATTTTATACTTCCTTGGACAAAAAATAGTCTCACGCTCCCCCGAGCTCAAAAATAAATGACTAGAATATGAAAACACAAGAGTTCCACCCGACGTAAACACGTGAGTTACCCGCGCTCGGGATCACCCGACACGTGACTCGCGTGCCCGGGTCGCTCTGTTCGTGGATATTATATGACAAAAACTCGTTAAGCCCACCCTCTCTTGCATAATAATCGACGGGTGACGTTTTATAGAGGAAAAAAAAACTCCAAATATAAAAAAATGGGTTGCAACACGAGGACTTCCTAGGGGGTCACCCATCCTAGTACTACCCTCGCCCACGCACGCTTAACTGCGGAGTTCTGATGAGATCCGTTGCTTTAGTGCGGGTATGATCGCAACCGAAATAACTCCTTAATTCTATTAATTTATCCCCTTCCCCACGTGGCTCCTTTTTAGTTACATGCTGCCTCTTTTCGCGTGCGTTTCGCCTTACGCCTACGCACGCGTCACACGCTCGTGAGCGTTAAAATTTTATACTTCCTTGGACAAAAATAAGTCTCACGCTCCCCCGGGCTCAAAAATAAATGACTAGTATATGAAAACACAAGCGTTCCACCCGGCGTAAAAACGGGAGTTACCCGCGCTCGGGATCACCCGACACGTGACCCGCGCGCCCGGGTCGCTCTGTTAGTGGATATTATATGACAAAAACTCGTTAAGCCCACCCTCGCTTGTATAATAATCGACGGGTGACGTTTTATAAAGGAAAAAAAAACTCAAAACATAAAAAAATGGGTTGCAACACGAGGACTTCCCAAGGGGTCACCCATCCTAGTACTACTTTCGCCCAAGCACGCTTAACTGCGGAGTTCTGATGGGATCAGTTGCTTTAGTGCTGGTATGATCACAATCAAAATAACTCCTTAATTCTATTAATTTATCTCCTTCCCCACGTGATTCCTTTTTACCTACATGCTGCCTCTTGCGCGTGCGTTTCGCCTTACGCCTACGCACGCGTCACACGCTCGTGAGCGTTAAAATTTTATACTTCCTTGGACAAAAATAAGTCTCACGCTCCCCCGGGCTCAAAAATAAATGACTAGTATATGAAAACACAAGCGTTCCACCCGGCGTAAACACGGGAGTTACTCGCGCTCGGGATCACCCGACACGTGACCCGCGCGCCCGGGTCGCTTTGTTCGTGGATATTATATGACAAAAACCTGTTAAGCCCACCCTCGCTTGCATAATAATCGACTGGTGACGTTTTATAGAGGAAAAAAACTCTCAAAACATAAAAAAATGGGTTGCAACACGAGGACTTCCTAGGGGGTCACCCATCCTAGTACTACCCTCGCCCAAACATGCTTAACTGCGGAGTTCTGATGGGATCCGTTGCTTTAGTGTTGGTATGATCGCAACCGAAATAACTCCTTAATTCTATTAATTTATCCCCTTCCCCACGTGGCTCCTTTTTACTTACATGCTGCCTCTTGCGCGTGCGTTTCGCCTTACGCCTACGCACGCGTCACATGCTCGTGAGCGTTAAAATTTTATACCTCCTTGGACAAAAATAAGTCTCACGCTCCCCCGGGCTGAAAAATAAATGACTAGTATATGAAAACACAAGCGTTCCACCCGGCGTAAAAACGGGAGTTACCCGCGCTCGGGATCACCCGACACGTGACCCGCGCGCCCGGGTCGCTCTGTTAGTGGATATTATATGACAAAAACCCGTTAAGCCCACCCTCGCTTGTATAATAATCGACGGGTGACGTTTTATAGAGGAAAAACACTCAAAACATAAAAAAATGGGTTGCAACACGAGGACTTCCCAAGGGGTCACCCATCCTAGTACTACTTTCGCCCAAGCACGCTTAACTGCGGAGTTCTGATGGGATCCGGTGCTTTAGTGCTGGTATGATCGCAACCGAAATAACTCCTTAATTATATTAATTTATCCCATTCCCCACATGGCTCCTTTTTACTTACATGCTGCCTCTTGCGCGTGCGTTTCGCCTTACGCCTACGCACGCGTCACACGCTCGTGAGCGTTAAAATTTTATACTTCCTTGGTCAAAAATAAGTCTAACGCTCCCCCGTGCTAAAAAATAAATGACTAGTATATGAAAACACAAGCGTTCCACCCGGCGTAAAAACGGGAGTTACCCGCGCTCGGGATCACCCGACACGTGGCTCGCGCGCTCGGGTAGCTCTGTTCGTGGATATTATATGACAAAAACCCGTTAAGCCCACCCTCTCTTGCATAATAATCGACGGGTGACGTTTTATAAAGGAAAAAAAACTCAAAATATAAAAAAATGGGTTGCAACACGAGGACTTCCTAGGGGTCACCCATCCTAGTACTACCCTCGCCCAAGCACGCTTAACTGCGGAGTTCTGATGGGATCCGTTGCTTTAGTGCGGGTATGATCGCAACCGAAATAACTCCTTAATTCTATTAATTTAACCCCTTCCCCACGTGGCTCCTTTTTAGTTACATGCTGCCTCTTTCGCGTGCGTTTCGCCTTACGCCTACGCACGCGTCACACGCTCGTGAGCGTTAAAATTTTATACTTCCTTGGACAAAAATAAGTCTCACGCTCCCCCGGGCTCAAAAATAAATGACTAGTATATGAAAACACAAGCGTTCCACCCGGCGTAAAAACGGGAGTTACCCGCGGTCGGGATCACCCGACACGTGACCCGCGCGCCCGTTTCGCTCTGTTAGTGGATATTATATGACAAAAACCCGTTGAGCCCACCCTCGCTTGTATAATAATCGACGGGTGACGTTTTATAGAGGAAAAAAAACTCAAAACATAAAAAAATGGGTTGCAACACGAGGACTTCCTAGGGGGTCACCCATCCTAGTACTACCCTCGCCCAAACACGCTTAACTGCGGAGTTCTGATTGGATCCGTTGCTTTAGTGCTGGTATCATCGCAACCGAAATAACTCCTTAATTCTATTAATTTATCCCCTTCCCCACGTGGCTCCTTTTTACTTACATGCTGCCTCTTGCGCGTGCGTTTCGCCTTACCCCTACGCACGCGTCACACGCTCGTGAGCGTTAAAATTTTATACTTCCTTGGACAAAAATAAGTCTCACGCTCCCTCGGGCTCAAAAATAAATGACTAGTATATGAAAACACAAGCGTTCCACACGGCGTAAAAAAGGGAGTTACCCGCGCTCGGGATCACCCGACACGTGACCCGCGCGCCCGGGTCGCTCTGTTAGTGGATATTATATGACAAAAACCCGTTAAGCCCACCCTCGCTTGTATAATAATCGACGGGTGACGTTTTATAGAGGAAAAAAACTCAAAACATAAAAAAATGGGTTGCAACACGAGGACTTCCCAAGGGGTCACCCATCCTAGTACTACTTTCGCCCAAGCACGCTTAACTGCGGAGTTCTGATGGGATCCGGTGCTTTAGTGCTGCTATGATCGCAACCGAAATAAATCCTTAATTCTATTAATTTATCCCATTCCCCACGTGGCTCCTTTTTACCTACATGCTGCCTCTAGCGCGTGCATTTCGCCTTACGCCTACGCACGCGTCACACGCTCGCGAGCGTTAAAATTTTATACTTCCTTGGACAAAAAATAGTCTCACACTCCCCCGGGCTCAAAAATAAATGACTAGTATATGAAAACACAAGCGTTCCACCCGGCGTAAAAACGGGAGTTACCCGCGCTCTCTATCACCCCACACGTGACCCGCGCGCCAGGGTTGCTCTGTTCGTGGATATTATATGACAAAAACCCGTCAAACCCACCCTCGCTTGCATAATAATCGACGGGTGACGTTTTATAGAGGAAAAAAAAACTCAAAATATAAAAAAATGGGTTGGAACACGAGGACTTCCTAGGGGGTCACCCATCCTTGTACTACCCTCGCCCAAGCACGCTTAACTGCGGAGTTCTGATGGGATCCGTTGCTTTAGTGCTGGTATGATCGCAACCGAAATAACTCCTTAATTCTATTAATTTATCCCCTTCCCCACGTGGCTCCTTTTTAGTTACATGCTGCCTCTTGCGCGTACGTTTCGCCTTACGCCTACGCACGCGTCACACGCTCGTGAGCGTTAAAATTTTATACTTCCTTGGTCAAAAATAAGTCGAACGCTCCCCCGTGCTAAAAAATAAATGACTAGTATATGAAAACACAAGCGTTCCACCCGGCGTAAAAACGGGAGTTACCCGCGCTCGGGATCACCCGACACGTGACCCGCGCGCCCGGGTCGCTTTGTTCGTGGATATTATATGACAAAAACCCGTTAAGCCCACCCTCGCTTGCATAATAATCGACGAGTGACATTTTATAGAGGGGAAAAAAACTCAAAACATAAAAAAATGGGTTGCAACACGAGGACTTCCTAGGGGGTCACCCATCCTAGTACTACCCTCGCCCAAACACGCTTAACTGCGGAGTTCTGATGGGATCCGTTGTTTTAGTGCTGGTATGATCGCAACCGAAATAACTCCTTAATTCTATTAATTTATCCCCTTCCCCACGTGGCTCCTTTTTACTTACATGCTGCCTCTTGCGCGTGCGTTTCGCCTTACGCCTACGCACGCGTCACATGCTCGTGAGCGTTAAAATTTTATACTTCCTTGGACAAAAATAAGTCTCACGCTCCCCCGGGCTCAAAAATAAATGACTAGTATATGAAAACACAAGCGTTCCACCCGGCGTAAAAACGAGAGTTACCCGCGCTCGGGATCACCCGACACGTGACCCGCGCGCCCGGGTCGCTCTGTTAGTGGATATTATATGACAAAAACCCGTTAAGCCCACCCTCGCTTGTATAATAATCGACGGGTGACGTTTTATAGAGAAAAAAAACTCAAAACATAAAAAAATGGGTTGCAACACGAGGATTTCCCAAGGGGTCACCCATCCTAGTACTACTTTCGCCCAAGCACGCTTAACTGCGGAGTTCTGATGGGATCCGGTGCTTTAGTGCTGGTATGATCGCAACCGAAATAACTCATTAATTCTATTAATTTATCCCATTCCCCACGTGCCTCCTTTTTACCTACATGCTGCCTCTAGCGCGTACTTTCGCCATACCCCTACGCACGCGTCACACGCTCGCGAGCGTTAAAATTTTATACTTCCTTGGACAAAAAATAGTCTCACACTCCCCCGAGCTCAAAAATAAATGACTAGTTAATGAAAACATAAGCGTTCCACCCGGCGTAAAAACGTGAGTTACCCGCGCTCGGGATCACCCGACACGTGACCCGCGCGCCAGGGTTGCTCTGTTCGTGGATATTATATGACAAAAACCCGTTAAGCCCACCCTCTCTTGCATAATAATCGACGAGTGACGTTTTATAGAGGAAAAAAAAACTCAAAATATAAAAAAATGGGTTGCAACAAGAGGACTTCCTAGGGGGTCACCCATCCTAGTACTACCCTCGCCCAAGCACGCTTAACTGCGGAGTTCTGATGGGATCCGTTGCTTTAGTGCTGGTATGATCGCAACCGAAATAACTCCTTAATTCTATTAATTTATCCCCTTCCCCACGTGGCTCCTTTTTAGTTACATGCTGCCTCTTGCGCGTGCGTTTCGCCTTACGCCTACGCACGCGTCACACGCTCGTGAGCGTTAAAATTTTATACTTCCTTGGACAAAAATAAGTCTCACGCTCCCCCGGGCTCAAAAATAAATGACTAGTATATGAAAACACAAGCGTTTCACCCGGCGTAAACACGGGAGTTACTCGCGCTCGGGATCACCCGACACGTGACCCGCGCGCCCGGGTCGCTTTGTTCGTTGATATTATATGACAAAAACCTGTTAAGCCCACCCTCGCTTGCATAATAATCGACTGGTGACGTTTTATAGAGGAAAAAAAAACTCAAAACATAAAAAAATGTGTTGCAACACGAGGACTTTCTAAGGGGTCACCCATCCTAGTACTACCCTCGCCCAAACACGCTTAACTGCGGAGTTCTGATGGGATCCGTTGCTTTAGTGCTGGTATGGTCGCAACCGAAATAACTCCTTAATTCTATTAATTTATCCCCTTCCCCACGTGGCTCCTTTTTACTTACATGCTGCCTCTTGCGCGTGCGTTTCGCGGTACGCCTACGCACGCGTCACATGCTCGTGAGCGTTAAAATTTTATACTTCCTTGGACAAAAATAAGTCTCATGCTCCCCCTGGCTCAAAAATAAATGACTAGTATATGAAAACATAAGCGTTCCACCCGGCGTAAAAACGGGAGTTACCCGCGCTCGGGATCACCCGACACGTGACCCGCGCGCCCGGGTCGCTCTCTTAGTGGATATTATATGACAAAGACCCGTTAAGCCCACCCTCGCTTGTATAATAATCGACGGGTGACGTTTTATAGAGGAAAAAAAAACTCAAAACATAAAAAAATGAGTTGCAACACGAGGACTTCCCAAGGGGTCACCCATCCTAGTACTACTTTCGCCCAAGCACGCTTAACTACGGAGTTCTGATGGGATCCGGTGCTTTAGTGCTGGTATGATCGCAACCGAAATAACTCCTTAATTCTATTAATTTATCACATTCCCCACGTGGCTCCTTTTTACCTACATGCTGCCTCTAGCTCGTGCATTTCGCCTTACGCCTACGCACGCGTCACACGCTCGTGAGCGTTAAAATTTTATACTTCCTTGGACAAAAATAAGTCTCACGCTCCCCCGGGCTAAAAAATAAATGTCTAGTATATGAAAACACAAGCGTTCCACCCGGCGTAAAAACGGGAGTTACCCGCGCTCGGGATCACCCGACACGTGACCCGCGCGCCCGGGTCGCTCTGTTAGTGGATATTATATGACAAAAACCCGTTAAGCCCACCCTCGCTTGCATAATAATCGACGGGTGACATTTTATAGAGGAAAAAAAACTCAAAACATAAAAAAATGGGTTGCAACACGAGGACTTTCCACGGGGTCACCCATCCTAGTACTACTTTCGCCCAAGAATGCTTAACTGCGGAGTTCTGATGGGATCTGGTGCTTTAGTGCTGGTATGATCGCAACCGAAATAACTCCTTAATTCTATTAATTTATCCCATTCCCCACGTGGCTCCTTTTTACCTACATGCTGCCTTTAGCGCGTGCATTTCGCCTTACGCCTACGCACGCGTCACACGCTCGTGAGCGTTAAAATTTTATACTTCCTTGGTCAAAAATAAGTCTCACGCTCCCCCGTGCTAAAAAATAAACGACTAGTATATGAAAACACAAGCGTTCCACCCGGCGTAAAAACGGGAGTTACCCGCGCTCGGGATCACCCGACACGTGACCCGTGCGCCCGGGTCGCTTTGTTCGTGGATATTATATGACAAAAACCCGTTAAGCCCACCCTCGCTTGCATAATAATCGACGAGTGACATTTAATAGAGAGGAAAAAAACTCAAAACATAAAAAAATGGGTTGCAACACGAGGACTTCCTAGGGGGTCACCCATCCTAGTACTACTCTCGCCCAAGCACGCTTAACTGCGGAGTTCTGATCGGATCCAGTTGCTTTAGTGCTCGTATGATCGCAACCAAAATAACTCCTTAATTCTATTAATTTATCTCCTTCCCCACGTGACTTCTTTTTACCTACATGCTGCCTCTTGCGCGTGCGTTTCGCCTTACGCCTACGCACGTGTCACACGCTCGCGAGCGTTAAAATTTTATACTTCCTTGGACAAAAATAAGTCTCACGCTCCCACGGGTTCAAAAATAAATGACTAGTATATGAAAACACAAGCGTTCCACCCGGCGTAAACACGGGAGTTACCCGCGCTCGGGATCACCCGACACGTGATCCGCGCGCCCGGGTCGCTTTGTTCATGGATATTATATGAGAAAAACCCGTTAAGCCCACCCTCGTTTGCATAATAATCGACGAGTGACATTTTATAGAGGGGAAAAAAACTCAAAACATAAAAAAATGGGTTGCAACACGAGGACTTCCTAGGGGGTCACCCATCCTAGTACTACCCTCGCCCAAACACGCTTAACTGCGGAGTTCTGATGGGATCCGTTGCTTTAGTGCTGGTATGGTCGCAACCGAAATAACTCCTTAATTCTATTAATTTATCCCCTTCCCCACGTGGCTCCTTTTTACTTACATACTGCCTCTTGCGCGTGCGTTTCGCCTTACGCCTACGCACGCGTCACACGCTCGCGAGCGTTAAAATTTTATACTTCCCTGGACAAAAAATAGTCTCACACTCCCCCGGGCTCAAAAATAAATGACTAGTATATGAAAACACAAGCGTTCCACCCGGCGTAAAAACTGGAGTTACCCGCGCTCGGGATCACCCGACACGTGACCCGCGCGCCAGGGTTGCTCTGTTCGTGGATATTATATGACAAAAACTCGTTAAGCCCACCCTCTCTTGCATAATAATCGACGCGTGACGTTTTATAGAGGAAAAAAAACTCAATATATAAAAAAATGGGTTGCAACACGAGGACTTCCTAGGGGGTCACCCATCCTAGTACTACCCTCGCCCAAGCACACTTAACTGCGGAGTTCTGATGGGATCCGTTGCTTTAGTGCTGGTATGATCGCAACCGAAATAACTCCTTAATTCTATTAATTTAACCCCTTCCCCACGTGGCTCCTTTTTAGTTACATGCTGCCTCTTGCGCGTGCGTTTCGCCTTACGCCTACGCACGCGTCACACGCTCGTGAGCGTTAAAATTTTATACTTCCTTGGTCAAAAATAAGTCTCACGCTCCCCCGTGCTTAAAAATAAATGACTAGTATATGAAAACACAAGCGTTCCACCCGGCGTAAAAACGGGAGTTACCCGCGCTTGGGATCACCCGACAAGTGACCCGCGCGCCCGGGTCGCTTTGTTCGTGGATATTATATGACAAAAACCCGTTAAGCCCACCCTCGCTTGCATAATAAACGACGCGTGACATTTTATAGAGGGGAAAAAAACTCAAAACATAAAAAAATGGGTTGCAACACGAGGACTTCCTAGGGGGTCACCCATCCTAGTACTACTCTCGCCCAAACACGCTTAACTGCGGAGTTCTGATGGGATCTAGTTGCTTTAGTGCTTGTATGATCGCAACCAAAATAACTCCTTAATTCTATTAATTTATCTCCTTCCCCACGTGACTCCTTTTTACCTACATGCTGCCTCTTGCGCGTGCGTTTCGCCCTACGCCTACGCACGCGTCACACGCTCGCGAGCGTTAAAATTTTATACTTCCTTGGACAAAAATAGGTCTCACGCTCCCCCCGGGCTCAAAAATAAATGACTAGTATATGAAAACACAAGCGTTCCACCCGGCGTAAACACGGGAGTTACCCGCGCTCGGAATCACTCGACACGTGACCCGCGCGCCCGGGTCGCTCTGTTAGTGGATATTATATGACAAAAACCCGTTAAGCCGACCCTCGCTTGTATAATAATCGACGGGTGACGTTTTATAGAGGAAAAAAAAAACTCAAAACATAAAAAAATGTGTTGCAACACGAGGACTTCCCAAGGGGTCACCCATCCTAGTACTACTTTCGCCCAAACACGCTTAACTATGGAGTTCTGATGGGATCAGTTGCTTTAGTGCTGGTATGATCGCAACCAAAATAACACCTTAATTCTATTAATTTATCTCCTTCCACACGTGATTCCTTTTTACCTACATGCTGCCTCTTGCGCGTGCGTTTCGCCTTACGCCTACGCACGCGTCACACGCTCGTGAGCGTTAAAATTTATACTTCCTTGGACAAAAATAAGTCTCACGCTCCCCCGGGCTCAAAAATAAATGACTAGTATATGAAAACACAAGCGTTCCACCCGGCATAAACACGGGAGTTACTCGCGCTCGGGATCACCCGACACGTGACCCGCTGGATATTATATGACAAAAACCTGTTAAGCCCACCCTCGCTTGCATAATAATCGACTGGTGACGTTTTATAGAGGAAAAAAAAACTCAAAACATAAAAAAATGGGTTGCAACACGAGGACTTCCTAAGGGGTCACCCATCCTTGTACTACCCTCGCCCAAACACGCTTAACTGCGGAGTTCTGATGGGATCCGTTGCTTTAGTGCTGGTATGATCGCAACCGAAATAATTCCTTAATTCTATTAATTTATCCCCTTCCCCACGTGGCTCCTGTTTACTTACATGCTGCCTCTTGCGCGTGCGTTTCGCCTTACGCCTTCGCACGCGTCACACGCTCGTGAGCGTTAAAATTTTATACTTCCTTGGACAAAAATAAGTCTCACGCTCCCCCGTGCTAAAAAATAAATGACTAGTATATGAAAACACAAGCGTTCCACCCGGCGTAAAAACGGGAGTTACCCACGCTCGGGATCACCCGACACGTGACCCGCGCGCCACGGTTGCTCTGTTCGTGGATATTATATGACAAAAACCCGTTACGCCCACCCTCTCTTGCATAATAATCGACGGGTGACGTTTTACAGAGGAAAAAAAACTAAAAATATAAAAAAATGGGTTGCAACACGAGGACTTCATAGGGGGTCACCCATCCTAGTACTACCCTCGCCCAAGCACGCTTAACCGCGGAGTTCTGATGGGATCCGTTGCTTTAGTGCTGGTATGATCGCAACCGAAATAACACCTTAATTCTATTAATTTATCCCCTTCCCCACGTGGCTCCTTTTTAGTTACATGCTGCCTCTTGCGCGGGCGTTTCGCCTTACGCCTACGCACGCGTCACACGCTCGTGAGCGTTAAAATTTTATACTTCCTTGGACAAAAATAAGTCTCACACTCCCCCGTGCTAAAAAAATAAATGACTAGTATATGAAAACACAAGCGTTCCACCCGGCGTAAAAACGGGAGTTACCCGCGCTCGGGATCACCCGACACGTGGCCCACGCGCCCGGGTCGCTTTGTTCGTGGATATTATATGACAAAAACCCGTTAAGCCCACCCTCGCTTGTATAATAATCGACGAGTGACATTTTATAGAGGGGAATAAAACTCAAAACATAAAAAAATGGGTTGCAACATGAGGACTTCCTCGGGGGTCACCCATCCTAGTACTACTCTCGCCCAAGCACGCTTAACTGCGCAGTTCTGATGGGATCCAGTTGCTTTAGTGCTCGTATGATCGCAACCAAAATAACTCCTTAATTCTGTTAATTTATCTCCTTCCCCACGTGGCTCCTTTTTACTTACATGCTGCCTCTTGCGCGTGCGTTTCGCCTTACGCCTACGCACGCGTCACATGCTCGTGAGCGTTAAAATTTTATACTTCCTTGGACAAAAATAAGTCTCACGCTCCCCCGGGCTCAAAAATAAATGACTAGTATATGAAAACACAAGCGTTCCACCCGGCGTAAACACGGGAGTTACTCGCGCTTGGGATCACCCGACACGTGACCCGCGCGCCCGGGTCGCTTTGTTCGTGGATATTATATGACAAAAACCTGTTAAGCCCACCCTCGCTTGCATACTAATCGACTGGTGACGTTTTATAGAGGAAAAAAAAACTCAAAACATAAAAAAATGGGTTGCAACACGAGGACTTCCTAGGGGGTCACCCATCCTAGAACTACCCTCGCCCAAGCACGCTTAACTGCGGAGTTCTGATGGGATCCGTTGCTTAAGTGCTGGTATGATCGCAACCGAAATAACTCCTTAATTCTATTAATTTATCCCTTCCCCACGTGGCTCCTTTTTACTTACATGCTGCCTCTTGCGCGTGCGTTTCGCCTTACGCCTACGCACGCGTCACATGCTCGTGAGCGTTAAAATTTTATACTTCCTTGGACAAAAATAAGTCTCACGCTCCCCCGGGCTCAAAAATAAATGACTAGTATATGAAAACACAAGCGTTCCACCCGGCGTAAAAACGAGAGTTACCCGCGCTCGGGATCACCCGACACGTGACCCGCGCGCCCGGGTCGCTCTGTTAGTGGATATTATATGACAAAAACCCGTTAAGCCCACCCTCGCTTGTATAATTAATCGACGGGTGACGTTTTATAGAGGAAAAAAAACTCAAAACAAAAAAAAATGGGTTGCAACACGAGGACTTCCCAATGGGTCACCCATCCTAGTACTACTTTCGCCCAAGCACGCTTAACTGCGGAGTTCTGATGGGATCCGGTGCTTTAGTGCTGGTATGATCGCAACCGAAATAACTCCTAAATTCTATTAATTTATCCCCTTCCCCACGTGTCTCCATTTTACTTACATGCTTCCTCTTGCGCGTGCGTTTCACCTTACGCCTATGCACGCGTCACACGCTCGCGAGCGTTAAAATTTTAAACTTCCTTGGACAAAAAAATAGTCTCATGCTCCCCCGGGCTCAAAAATAAATGACTAGTATATGAAAACACAAGCGTTCCACGGCGTAAAAACGGGAGTTACCCGCGTTCGGGATCACCCGACACGTGACCCGCGCGCCGGGGCCGCTCTGTTCGTGGATATTATATGACAAAAACCCGTTAAGCCCACCCTCGCTTGCATAATAATCGACGGGTGACGTTTTATAGAGGGAAAAAAACTCAAAACATAAAAAAATGGGTTGCAACACGAGGACTTCCCAGGGGGACACGCATCCTAGTACTACTCTCGCCGAAGCACGCTTAACTGCGGAGTTCTGATGGGATCCGGTGCTTTAGTGCTGGTATGATCGCAACCGAAATAACTCATTAATTATATTAATTTATCCCCTTCCCCACGTGGCTCCTTTTTACCTACATGCTGCCTCTTGCGCGTGCGTTTCGCCTTACGCCTACGCACGCGTCACACACTCGCGAGCGTTAAAATTTTATACTTCCTTGGACAAAAAATAGTCTCACGCTCCCCCGGGCTCAAAAATAAATAACTAGTATATGAAAACACAAGTGTTCCACCCGACGTAAAAACGTGAGTTACCCGCGCTCGGGATCACCTGATACGTGACCCGCGCGCCCGGGTCTATCTGTTCGTGGATATTATATGACAAAAACCCGTTAAGCCCACCCTCGCTTGCATAATAATCGACGGGTGACGTTTTATAGAGGAAAAAAAAACTCAAAACATAAAAAAATGGGTTGTAACACGAGGACTTCCTAAGGGGTCACCCATCCTAGTACTACTCTCGCCCAAGCACGCTTAACTGCGGAGTTCTGATGGGATCCAGGTGCTTTAGTGCCGGTATGATCGCAACCGAAATAACTCCTTAATTCTATTAATTTATCCTCTTCGCCACGTGGCTCCTTTTTACCTACATGCTACCTCTTGCGCGTGCGTTTCGCCTTACTCTTACGCACGCGTCACACGCTCGCGAGCGTTAAAATTTTATACTTCCTTGGACAAAAATAGTCTCACGCTCCCCCGGGCTCAAAAATAAATGACTAGTATATGAAAACACAAGCGTTCCAACCGGCGTAAAAACGGGAGTTACCCGCGCTCGGGATCACCCGACACGTGACCCGCGCGCCCGGGTCGCTCTGTTCGTGTATATTATATTACAAAAACCCGTTAAGCCCACCCTCGCCTGCATAATAATCGACGGGTGACATTTTATAGAGGAAAAAAACTCAAAAACATAAAAAAATAGGTTGCAACACGAGGACTTCCCAGAGGGTCACCCATCCTAGTACTACTCTCGCCAAGCACGCTAAACTGCGGAGTTCTGATGGGATCCGGTGCTTTACTGCTGGTATGATCGCAACCGAAATAACTCTTAATTGTATTAATTTATCCCCTTCCCCACGTGGATCCTTTTTACTTACATGCTGCCTCTTGCTCGTGCGTTTCGCCTTACGCCTACGCTCGCGAGCGTTAAAATTTTATACTTCCTTGGACAAAAAATAGTCTCACGCTCCCCCGGGCTCAAAAATAAATGACTAGTTAATGAAAACACAAGCGTTCTACCCGGCGTAAAAACGTGAGTTACCCGCGCTCGGGATCACCCGACACGTGACCCGCGCGCCCGGGTCGCTCTGTTCGTGGATATTTTAAAAAAAAACCCGTTAAGCCCACCCTCGCTTGCATAATAATCGACGGGTGACGTTTTATAGAGGAAAAAAAAACTCAAAACATAAAAAAATGGGTTGCAACACGAGGCCTTCATAGGGGGTCACCCATCCTAGTACTACTCTCGCCCAAGCACGCTTAACTGCGGACTTCTGATGGGATCCAGGTGCTTTAGTGCTGGTATGATCGCAACCGAAATAACTCCTTAATTTTATTAATTTATCCCCTTCCCCACGTGGCTCCCTTTTACTTACATGCTGCCTCTTGCGCGTGCGTTACGCCTTACACCTACGCACGCGTCACACGTTCGCGAGCGTTAAAATTTTATACTTCCTGGGACAAAAAATAGTCTCACGCTACCCCGGGCTCAAAAATAAATGACTAGTATATGAAAACACAAGCGTTCCACCCGGCGTAAAAACGTGAGTTACCCGCGCTCGGGATCACCTGATACGTGACCCGCACGCCCGGGTCTATCTGTTCGTGGATATTATATGACAAAAACCCGTTAAGCCCACCCTCGCTTGCATAATAATCGACGGGTGACGTTTTATAGAGGAAAAAAAACTCAAAACATAAAAAATGGGTTGCAACACGAGGACTTCCTAAGGGGTCACCCATCCTAGTACTACTCTCGCCCAAGCACGCTTAACTGTGGAATTCTGATGGGAACCAGATGCTTTAGTGCTGGTATGATCACAACCGAAATAACTCCTTAATTCTATTAATTTATCCCCTTCCCCACGTGGCTCCTTTTTACTTACATGCTGCCTCTTGCGCGTGCGTTTCGCCTTAAGCCTACGCACGCGTCACACGTTCGCGAGCGTTAAAATGTTATACTTCCTGGGACAAAAAATAGTCTCACGCTCCCCCAGACTAAAAAATAAATGACTAGTATATGAAAACACAAGCGTTCCACCCCGCGTAAAAACGGGAGTTACCCGCGCTCGGGATCACCCGACACGTGACCCGCTTGCCCGGTTCAATCTGTTCGTGAATATTATATGACAAAAACCCGTTAAGCCCACCCTCGCTTGCATAATAATCGACGGGTGACGTTTTATAGAGGGAAAAAAAACTCAAAACATAAAAAAATGGGTTGCAACACGAGGACTTCCCAGGGGGTCACGCATCCTAGCACTACTCTCGCCCAAGCAAACTTAACTGCGGAGTTCTGATGGGATCCAGGTGCTTTAGTGCTGGTATGATCGCAACCGACATAACTCCTTAATTCTATTAATTTATCCCCTTCCCCACGTGGCTCCTTTTTACCTACATGCTGCCTCTTGCGCGTGCGTTTCGCCTTACGCCTACGCACGCGTCACACGCTCGCGAGCGTTAAAGTTTTATACTTCCTTGGACAAAAAATAGTCTCACGCTCCCCCGGGCTCAAAAATAAATGACTAGTTAATGAAAACACAAGCGTTCTACCCGGCGTAAAAACGTGAGTTACCCGCGCTCGGGATCACCCGACACGTGACTCGCGCGCCCGGGTCGCTCTGTTCGTGGATATTATATGACAAAAACCCGTTAAGCCCACCCTCGCTTGCATAATAATCGACGGGTGATGTTTTATAGAGGAAAAAAAAACTCAAAACATAAAAAAATGGGTTGCAACACGAGGACTTCATAGGGGGTCACCCATCCTAGTACTACTCTCGCCCAAGCACGCTTAACTGCGGAGTTCTGATGGGATCCAGGTGCTTTAGTGCCGGTATGATCGCAACCGAAATAACTCCTTAATTCTATTAATTTATCCCTTCCCCACGTGGCTCCTTTTTACTTACATGCTGCCTCTTGCGCGTGCGTTTCGCCTTACGCCTACGCACGCGTCACACGCTCGCGAGCGTTAAAATTTTATACTTCCTTGGACAAAAAATAGTCTCACGCTCCCCCGAGCTCAAAAATAAATGACTAGTATATGAAAACACAAGCGTTCCACCCGGCGTAAAAACGGTAGTTACCCGCGCTCGAGAACACCCGATACGTGACCCGCGCGCCCGGGTCGCTCTGTTAGTGGATATTATATGACAAAATCCCGTTAAGCCTACCCTCGCTTGTATAATAATCGACGGGTGACGTTTTATAGAGGAAAAAAAAACTCAAAACATAAAAAAATAGGTTGCAACACGAGGACTTCCTAGGGGATCACCCATCCTAGTACTACTCTCGCCCAAGCACGCTTAACTGCGGAGTTCTGATGGGATACACGTGCTTTAGTGCTGGTATGATCGCAACCGAAATAACTCCTTAATTCTATTAATTTATCCCCTTCCTTACGTGGCTCTTTTTTACTATCATGCTCCCTCTTGCGCGTGGGTTCCGCCTTACGACTACGCGCGCGTCACACGTTTGCGAGCGTGTGACTTTTATACTTCCTTGGACAAAAAATAGTCTCACGCTCCCCCGGGCTCAAAAATAAATAACTAGTATATTAAAACACACACGTTCCACCCGGCGTCAAAACGGGAGTTACCCGCGCTCGGGCATCCCCCGACACGTGACCCGCGTTCCCGGGTCACTCCGTACATGGACCTTATATGAAAAAAACCCGTTAAGTCCACCCTCGCTTGCTTAATAATCGACGGGTGACGTTTTATAGAAAAAAAAACTAAAATCTTAAAAAAGCGGTTGCAAGACGAGGACTTCCGAGGGGTCACCCATCCTAGTACTTGTTTCGCCCAAGCACGCTTAACTATGGAATTCTGATGGGATCCGGTGCTTTAGTGCTGGTATGATCGAAACCGAAATAACTCCTTAATTCTATTAATTTATCCCCTTCCTTACGTGGCTAATTTTTACTATCATGCTCCCTCTTGCGACTGGGTTCCGCCTTACGACTACGCGCGCGTCACACGCTCGCGAGCGTGTGACTTTTATACTTCCTTAGACAAAAAATAGTCTCACGCTCCCCCGCGTTCAAAAATAAATGACTAGTATATGAAAACACACGCGTTCCACCCGGCGTCTAAACGGGAGATACCCGCGCTCGGGTGTCCCCCGACACGTGTCCCGCGCGCACGCTTTGCTCCTCGTACAGGGATCTTATATGACAAAAACCCGTTAAGCCCACCCTCGCTTGCGTAATAATCGACGGGTGACCTTTTATAGAGGAAAAAAAACTCAAAACTTAAAAAAGGGGTTGTAACACGACTTCCCAAGGGGTCACCCATCCTAGTACTACTCTCGCCCAAGCACGCTTAACTGCGGAGTTCAAGTGGGATCCGGTGCTTTAGTGCTCGTATGATCGCAACTGAAATAACTTCTTCATTCTTTTTATTTATCCCTTCCTCACGTGGCTCATTTTTACTTACACGCACGCTCTTGCGCGTTCGTTCCGCCTTACGCCTACGCGTGCGTCACACGCTCGCGAGCGTTAAACTTTTATACTTTGTTGGACAAAAAATAATCTCACGCTCCCCCGGGCTCAAAAATAAATGACTAGTATATGAAAACACACGCGTTCCACACGACGTCTAAACGGGAGTTACCAGCGCTCGGGTGTCCCCCGACACGTGACCGGCGCGCCCGGGTCGCTCTGTACGTGGATCTTATATGACAAAAACCGGTTAAGCCCACCCTTGCTTGCATAATAATCGACGGGTGACGTTTTATAGAAGAAAAAAACTCAAAACTTAAAAAAGGGTTGCAACACGAGGACTTCCTAGGGGTTCACCCATCCTAGTACTACTCTTGCCCAAGCACGCTTAACTACGGAGTTCTAATGGGATCCGGTGCTTTAGTGCTCGTATGATCGCAACCGAAATAACTTCTTCATTCTATTAATTTATCTCTTCCCCACGTGGCTCATTTTTACTTACATGCTCTCTCTTGCGCGTGAGTTCCGCCTTACGCCTACGCGCGCGTCACACGATCGCGAGCGTTAAACCTTTATACTTCCTTGGTCAAAAAATAGTCTCACGCTCCCCCGGGATCAAAAATAAATGACTACTATATGAAAACACACACGTTTCACCCGGCGTCTAAACGGGAGTTAACCGCGCTCGGGCGTCTCCCGACACGTGACCCGCGTGCCCGGGTCACTCCGTACATGGACCTTATATGACAAAAACCCGTTAAGTCCACCCTCGCTTGCTTAATAATTGACGGGTGACGTTTTATAGAAAAAAAAAACTCAAATCTTAAAAAAGCGGTTGCAAGACGAGGACTTCCCAGGGGGTCACCCATCCTAGTAATAGTCTCGCCCAAGCACGCTTAACTACGGAATTCTGATGGGATCCGGTGCTTTAGTGCTGGTAAGATCGAAACCGAAATAACTCCTTAATTCTATTAATTTATCCCCTTCCTTACGTGGCTCTTTTTTACTATCATGCTCCCTCTTGCGCGTGGGTTCCGCCTTACGCCTACGCGCGCGTCACACGCTCGCGAGCGTTAAACTTTTATACTTCCTTGGACAAAAAATAGTCTCACGCTCCCCCGCGTTCAAAAATAAATGACTAGTATATGAAAACACACGCGTTCCACCCGGCGTCTAAACGGGAGTTACCCGCGCTCGGGTGTCCCCCGACACGTGACCCGCGCGCACGCTTCGCTCCTTACGTGGATCTTATATGACAAAAACCCGTTAAGCCCACCATCGCTTGCGTAATAATCGACGGGTGACGTTTTATAGAGGAAAAAAAACTCAAAACTTAAAAAAGGGGTTGTAACTCGACTTCCCAAGGGGTCACCCATCCTAGTACTACTCTCGCCCAAGCACGCTTAACTGCGGAGTTCAAGTGGGATCCGGTTCTTTAGTACTGGTATGATCGCAACTGAAATAACTTCTTTATTCTTTTTATTTATCCCTTCCTCACGTGGCTCATTTTTACTTACACGCTCGCTCTTGCGCGTGCGTCACACGAACGCGAGCGTTAAACTTTTATACTTTCTTGGAAAAAAAATAGTCTCATGCTCCCCCGGGCTCAAAAGTAAATTACTAGTATATAAAACACACGCGTTCCACCCAGCGTCTAAACGAGAGCTACCCGCGCTCGAGCGTCTCCGGACATGTGACCCACGCGCCCGGGTTGCTTTGTATGTGGATCTTATATGACAAAAACCGTTAAGGCCACCATCGCTTGCATAATAATCGACGGGTGACGTTTTATAGAGGAAAGAAAAACTCAAAACTTAAAAAAAAGGTTTGCAACACGAGGACTTCCCAGGGGGTCACACATCCTAGTACTACTCTCGCACAAGCACGCTTAACTGCGGAGTTCTGATAAGATCCGGTGCTTTAGTGCTGGTATGATCGCAACCATAATGATTCCTTAATTCTATTAATTTATCCCCTTCCCCACATGGCACATTTTTACTTTCATGCTCTCTCTTACGCGTGCGTTCCGCCTTACGCCTACGCGCGCGTCACACGATCGCGAGCGTTAAACTTTTATACTTCCTTGGACAAAAAATAGTCTCATGCTCCCCCGGGCTCAAAAATAAATTACCAGTATATGAAAACACACGCGTTCCACCCAGCGTCTAAACGAGAGCTACCCGTGCTCAGGCGTCCCTTGACACGTGACCCGCACGCCCGGGTCGCTTTGTATGTGGATCTTATATGACAGGAACCCGTTAAGCCTACCCTCGCTTGCATAATAATCGACGGGTGACGTTTTATAGAGGAAAAAAAACATAAAACTTAAAAAAAAGGTTTGCAACACGAGGACTTCCCAGGGGGTCACCCATCCTAGTACTACTCTCGCACAAGCACGCTTAACTGCGGAGTTCTGATGGGATCCGGTGCTTTAGTGTTGGTATGATCGCAACCAAAACGACTCCTTAATTCTATTAATTTATCCCCTTCCCCACGTGGCTCATTTTTTACTTTAATGCTCTCTCTTGCGCGTGCGTTTCGCATTACGCCTACGCACGCGTCACATGCTGGCGAGCGTTAAACTTTTATACTTCGTGGGACAAAAAATAGTCTAATGCTACCCCGGGCTCAAAAATAAATTACTAGTATATGAAAACACACGCGTTCCACCACGCGTCTAAACGGGAGTTACCCGCGCTCGGGCATCCCCCGACACGTGACCCGTGCGCCCGGTCGCTTCGTACGTGGACCTTATATGACAAAAACCCGTTAAACCCACTCTCGCTTGCATAATAATCGATGGTGACGTTTTATAGTGGAAAAAAAACTCAAAACTTAAAAAAGGGGTTGTAACACGAGGATTTCCCAGGGGGTCACCCATCTTAGTACTACTCTCGCCCAAGCACACTTAACTCCGGAGTTCTGATGGGATCCGGTGCTTTAGTGCTGGTATGATCGCAACCGAAAAAACTCCTTAATTCTATTAATTTATCCACTTCCCCACGTGGCTCATTTTTACTTACATGCTCCCTCTTGCGAGTGCGTTCCGCCTTACGCCTACGCGCGCGTCACACGTTCTTGAGCGTTAAACTTTTATACTTCCTTTGGCAAAAAATAGTCTCACGCTCCCCCGGGCTCAAAAATAAATGACTAGTATATGAAAACACAAGCGTTCCACACGGCGTCAAAACGGGAGTTACCCGCGCTGGGCGTCCCCCGACACGTGACCCGCGCGCCCGGGTCGCTCCGTACGTGGATCTTATATGACAAAAACCCGTTAAGGCCACCCTCGCTTGCATAATAATCGGCGGGTGACGTTTTATAGAGAAAAGAAAAACTCAAAACTTTAAAAAAGGGTTGCAACATGAGGACTTCCTACGGGTCACCAATCATAGTACTACTCTCACCCAAGCACGCTTAACTGCGGAGTTCTGATGAGATCCGGTGCTTTAGTGCTGGTATGATCTCAACCGAAATAACTCCTTAATTCTATTAATTTATCCCCTTCCCCATGTGGCTCATTTTTACTTACATGCTCCCTCTTGCGCGTGCGTACCGCCTTAAGCCTACGCGCGCGTCACCCGTTCGCGAGCGTTAAACTTTTATACTTCTTTGGACAAAAAATAGTCTAACGCTCCCTCGGGCTCAAAAATAAATGACTAGTATATGAAAACAGAAGCGTTCCACCCGGCGTCTAAACGGGAGTTACCCGTGCTCGGGCGTCCCTCGACACGTGACCCGCGCGCACGGGTCGCTATGTACGTGGATCTTATATGACAAAAACCCGTTAAGCCCACCCCCGCTTGCATAATAATCGACGGGTGACGTTATATAGAGGAAAAAAAAACTTAAAACAAAAAAAAGGTTTGATACACGAGGACTTCCGAGGGGGTCACCCATCCTAGTACTACTCTCGCCCAAGCACGCTTAACTGCGGAGTTCTGATGGGATCCGGTGCTTTAGTGCTGGTATGATCGCAACCAAAATGACTTTCATTCTATTAATTTATCCCCTTCCCCACGTGGTCATTTTTACTTTCATACTCTCTCTTGCGCTTGCGTTCCGCCTTACGCCCACGCGCGCGTTAAACTTTTATACTTCCTTGGACAAAAAATAGTCTCATGCTCCCCCGGGCTCAAAAATAAATTACTAGTATATGAAAACACACGTGTTCCATCCGGCGTCTAAACAAGAGCTGCCCGCGCTCGGGCGTCCCGAGACACGTGACCCGCGCGCCCGTGTTGCTTTGTACGTGGATCTTATATGACAAAAACCCGTTAAACCCACCCTCGCTTGCATAATAATCGACGGGTGACATTTTATTGAGGGAAAAAAAACTCAAAACTTAAAAAAGGGGTTGCAACACGAGGATTTCCCAGGGGGTCACACATCCTAGTACTACTCTTGCCCAAGCACGCTTAACTACGGAGTTCTGATGGGATTCGGTGCTTTAGTGCTGGTATGATCGCAACCGATTTAAGTCCTTAATTCTATTAATTTATCCCCTTCCCCAAGTGGCTCATTTTTACTTGCATGCTCCCTCTTGCGCGTGCGTTCCGCCTTACGCCTACGCGCGCGTCACACGTTCGCGAGCGTTAAACTATTATACTTCCTTGGACAAAAATTAGTCTCAAGCTTCCCCGGGCTAAAAAATAAATGACTAGTATATGAAAACACACGCGATCCACCCCGCGTCTAAACGAGAGTTACCGGCGCTCGAGAGTTCCTCGACACGTGACCCGCGCGCACGGGTCGCTCTGTACGTGGATCTAATATGACAAAAACCCGTTAAGCCCACCCTCGCTTGCATAATAATCGATGAGTGACGTTTTATAGATGAAAAAAAAACTTTAAACTTAAAAAAATGGTTTGCAACACGAGAACTTCCCAGGGGGTCACCCATCCTAGTACTACTCTCGCCCAAGCACGCTTAACTGCAGAGTTTTGATGGGATCCGGTGCTTTAGTGCTGGTATGATCGCAACCAAAATGATTCCCTCATTCTATTAATTTAACCCATTCCCCACGTGGCTCATTTTTACTTTAATGCTCTTCTTTTGCGTGTGCGTTCCGCCTTACGCCTACGCGCGCGTCACACGCTTGCGAGCTTTAAACTTTTATACTTCCTTGGACAAAAAAATAGTCTCATGCTCCCCAGGGCTCAAAAATAAATTACAAGTATATGAAAACACACGCGTTCCACCAGGCGTCTAAAGGGGAGTTACCCGCGCTCGGGCGTCCCCCGACACGTGACCCGTGCGCTCGGGTCGCTCCGTACGTGGACCTTATATGACAAAAACCCGTTAAACCCACCCTCGCTTGCATAATAATCGACGGGTGAGTTTTATAGAGGAAAAAAAAACTCAAAACTTAAAAAACGGGTTGCAACACGAGGACTTCCCAAGGGGTCACCCATCCTAGTACTACTCTCGCCCAAGCACGCTTAACTCCGGAGTTCTGATGTGATGCGGTGCTTTAGTGCTGGTATGATCGCAACCGAAATAACTCCTTATTTCTATTAATTTTTCCCGTTCCCCGCGTGCTTCATTTTTACTTACATGCTCCCTCTTGCGCGTGCGTTCCGCCTTACGCCTTCGCGCGCGTCATACGTTCGCGAGCGTTAAACTTTTATACTTCCTTGGACAAAAAATAGTCTCATGCTCCCCCGGGCTAAAAAATAAATTACTAGTATATGAAAACACACGCGTTCCACCCGGCGTCTAAACAAGTGCTACCCGCGCTCGGGCGTCCAATGACACGTGACCCGCGCCCCCGGTATGCTTCGTACGTGGGTCTTATATGACAAAAACCCGTTAAAACCACCCTTGTTTGCATAATAATCGACGGGTGACATTTTATAGAGGGAAAAAAACTCAAAACTTAAAAAAGGGGTTGCAACACGAGGACTTCCCAGGGGTCCCCATCCTTGTACTACTCTCGCCCAAGCACGCTTAACTGCAGAGTTCTGACGAGATCCGGTGCTTTAGTGCTGGTATGATCGAAACCGAAATAACTCCTTAGTATTATTAATTTATCCCTTACCCCACGTGGCTCATTTTTACTTACATGCCCTCTCTTGCGCATGCGTTCCGCCTTAAGCCTACGCGCGCGTCACACTTTCGCGAGCGTTAAACATTTATACTTCCTTGGACAAAAAATAGTCTCACGCTCCCCCGGGCACAAAAATAAATGACTAGTATATGAAAACACAAGCGTTCCACCCGGCGTCTAAACGGGAGTTACCCATGCTCGGGCATCCTTCAACACGTGACCCGCACGCACGGGTCGCTATGTACGTGGATCTTATATGACAAAAACTCGTTAAGCCCACCCTCGCTTGCATAATAATCGATGGGTGACGTTTTATAGAGGAAAAAAAACTTAAAACTTAAAAAAAAGGTTTGCAACACGAGGACTTCCGAGGTGGTCACCATCCTAGTACTACTCTCGCCCAAGCACGCATAACTGCGTAGTTCTGATGGGATCCGGTGCTTTAGTGCTGGTATTATCGCAACCAAAATGACCCCTTCATTCTATTAATTTAACCCCTTCCCCACGTGGCTCATTTTTACTTTAATGCTCTCTCTTGCGCGTGCGTTCCGCCTTACGCCTACGCGCGCGTCACCCGCTCGCGAGCTTTAAACTTTTATGTTTCCTAGGACAAAAAATAGTCTCCTGATCCCCAGGGCTCAAAAATGAATTACTAGTATATGAAAACACACGCGTTCCACCAGGCGTCTAAACGGGAGTTACCCGCGCTCGGGCGTCTCCTGACACGTGACCCGTGCGCCCGGGTCGCTCCGTACGTGGACCTTATATGACAAAAACCCGTTAAACCCACCCTCGCTTGCATAATAATCGACGAGTGAGTTTTATAAAGGAAAAAAAAAATCAAAACATAAAAAACGGGTTTCAACATGAGGACTTCCCAAGGGGTCACCCATCCTAGTACTACTCTCGCCCAAGCACGCTTAACTCCGGAGTTCTGATGGGTTCCGGTGCTTAAGTGCTTTTATGATCGCAACCAATATGTCTCCTTATTTCTATTAATTTATCCCCTTCCCCACGTGGCTCATTTTTTCTTACATGCTCTCTCTTGCGTGTACGTTTCGCCTTACGCCTACGCACGCGTCATACGTTTGCGAGCGTTAAACTTTTACACTTCCTTGGACAAAAAATAGTCTCACGCTCCCCCGGGCTCAAAAATAAATGACTAGTATATGAAAACACAAGCGTTCCACCCGGCGTCTAAACGAGAGTTACCCGCGCTAGGCGTCCCTCGATACGTGACCCGCGCGCACGGGTCGCTCTGTACGTGGATCTTATATGACAAAAACCCGTTAACGCCACCCTCGCTTGCATAATAATTGACCGGTGACGTTTTATAAAGGAAAAAAAACTCAAAACATTAAAAAAGTGTTGCAACATGAGGACTTCCCAGGGGTCACCCATCCTAGTACTACTCTCACCCAAGCACGCTTAACTGTGGAGTTCTAATGGGATCCGATGCTTTTGTGCTGGTATGATCTCAACCAGAATAACTCCTTAATTCTATTAATTTATCCCCTTCCCCACGTGGCTCATTTTTACTTACATGCTCCCTCTTACGCGTGCGTTCCGCTTCGCGAGCGTTAAACTTTTATACTTCCTTGGACAAAAAATAGTCTCATGCTCCCTCGGGCTCAAAAATAAATTACTAGTATATGAAAACACACGCGTTCCACCCGGCGTCTAAACGAGAGCTGCCCGCGCTCGGGCGTCCCCTGACACGTGACCCGCGCGCCGTGTCGCTTCGTACGTGGATCTTATATGACAAAAACCCGTTAAACCCACCCTCGCTTTCATAATAATCGACGGGTGACGTTTTATTGAGGGAAAAAAACTCAAAACTTAAAAAAGGGGTTGCAACACGAGGAGTTCCCAGGGGGTCCCCATCCTTGTACTACTCTCGCCCAAGCACGCTTAACTGCCGAGTTCTGACGAGATCCAGTGCTTTAGTGCTGGTATGATCGAAACCGAAATAACTCCTTAATTCTATTAATTTATCCCCTTCCCCACGTGGCTCATTTTTACTTACATGCCCTCTCTTGCGCATGCGTTCCGCCTTAAGCCTACGCGCGCGTCACACGTTCGCGAGCGTTAAACTTTTATACTTCCTTGGACAAAAAATAGTCTCACGCTCCCCCGGGCTCAAAAATAAATGACTAGTATATGAAAACACAAACGTTCCACCCGGCGTCTAAACGGGAGTTACCCGTGCTCGGGCATCCTTCAACACGTGACCCGCACGCACGGGTCGCTATGTACGTGGATCTTATATGAAAAAAACCCGTTAAGCCCACCCTCGCTTGCATAATAATCGACGGGTGACGTTTTATAGAGGAAAAAAAACATAAACTTAAAAAAAGGTTGGCAACACGAGGACTTCCCAAGGGGTCACCCATCATACTACTACTTTCACCCAAGCACGCTTAACAGCGGAGTTCTGATGGGATCCGATGCTTTAGTGCTGGTATGATCGCAACCGATTTAACTCCTTAATTCTATTAATTTATCTCCTTCCCCACGTGGATCATTTTTACTTGCATTCTCCCTCTTGCGCGTGCGTTCCGCCTTACGCCGACGCGCGCTTTGCACGCTCGCGAGAGTTAAACTTTTATACTTCCTTGGACAAAAATTAGTCTCAAGCTTCCCCGGGCTCAAAAATAAATGACTAGTATATGAAAACACACGCATTCCACCCGGCGTCTAAACGGGAGTTACCGGCGCTCGAGCGTTCCTCGACACGTGACCCGCGCGCACGGGTCGCTCTGTACGTGGATCTTATATGACAAAAACCCGTTAAGCCCACCCTCGTTTGCATAATAATCGACGGGTGACGTTTTATAGAGGAAAAAAAAACTTAAAACTTACAAAAAAGGTTTGCAACACGAGGACTTCCTAGGGGGACACCCATCCTAGTACTACTATCGCCCAAGCACGCTTAACTATGGAGTTCTGATGGGATCCGGTGCTTTAGTGTTCGTATGATCGCAACCAAAATGATACCTTCATTCTATTAATTTAACCCCTTCCCCACGTGGCTCATTTTTACTTTAATGCTCTCTCTTGCGCGTGCGTTCCGTCTTACGCCTACGCGCGCGTCACACGCTCGTGAGCTTTAAACATTTATATTTTCTTGGACAAAAAATAGTCTCATGCTCCCCAGGGCTAAAAAATAAATTACAAGTATATGAAAACACACGTGTTCCACCAGGCGTCTAAACGAGAGTTACCCGCGCTCGGGCGTCCCCCGACACGTGACCCGTGCGCCCGGGTCGCTCCGTACGTGGACCTTATATGACAAAAACCCGTTAAACCCACCCTCGCTTGCATAATAATCGACGGGTGAGTTTTATAGAGAAGAAAAAAACTCAAAACTCTAAAAAAGTGTTGCAACATGAGGACTTCCCAGGGGTCACCCATCCTAGTACTACTCTCACACATGCACGCTTAACTGCGGAGTTCTAATGGGATCCGATGCTTTAGTGTTGGTATGATCGCAACCCGAATAACTCCTTAATTCTATTAATTTATCCCCTTCCCGACGTGGCTCATTTTTACTTACATGCTCCCTCTTGCGCGTGCGTCACACGCTCGCGAGCTTTAAACTTTTATATTTTCTTCGGCAAAAAATAGTCTCATGCTCCCCAGGGCTAAAAAATAAATTACAAGTATATGAAAACACACGTGTTCCACCACGCGTCTAAACGAGAGTTGCCCGTGCTCGGGCGTCACCTGACACGTGACCCGCGCGCCCGGGTTGCTTCGTATGTGGATCTTATATGACAAAAACCCGTTAAACCCACCCTCGCTTGCATAATAATCGACGGGTGAGATTTATAGAGGAAAAAAAACTCAAAACTTAAAAAAGGGTTGTAACACGAGGACTTCCCAAGGGGTCACCCATCCTAGTACTACTCTCGCCCAAGCACGCTTAACTCCGGAGTTCTGATGGGATCCGGTGCTTTAGTGCTGGTATGATCGCAACCGAAATAACTCCTTAATTCTATTAATTTATCCCTTTCCCCACGTGGCTCATTTTTACTTACATACTCCCTCTTGCGCGTGCGTTCCGCCTTAGGCCTACGCGCGCGTCATACGTTCGCGAGCTTTAAACTTTTATACTTCCTTGGACAAAAAAATAGTCTCACGTTCCCCCGGGCTCAAAAATAAATGACCAGTATATGAAAACACAAGCGTTCCACCGGCGTCTAAACGGGAGTTACCCGCGCTAGGCGTCTCCCGATACGTGACCCGCGCGCACGGGTCGATATGTACGTGGATCTTATAAGACAAAAACCCGTTAACGCCACCCTCGCTTGCATAATAATTGACGGGTGACGTTTTATAAAGGAAAAAAAAACTCAAAACTCTAAAAAAGTGTTGCAACATGAGGACTTCCCAGGGGGTCAGCCATCCTAGTACTACTCTCACCCAAGCACGCTTAACTGCGGAGTTCTAATGGGATCCAATGCTTTAGTGCTGGTGTGATCGCAACCCGAATAACTCCTTAATTCTATTAATTTATCCCCTTCCCGACGTGGCTCATTTTTACTTACATGCTCCCTCTTGCGCGTGCGTCACACGCTCGCGAGCTTTAAACTTTTATATTTTCTTGGGCAAAAAATAGTCTCATGCTCCCCAGGGCTAAAAAATAAATTACTAGTATATGAAAACACACGTGTTCCACCACGCGTCTAAACGAGAGTTGCCCGCGCTCGGGCGTCCCCTGACACGTGACCCGCGCGCCCGGGTCGCTTCGTATGTGGATCTTATATGACAAAAACCCGTTAAACACACCCTCGCTTGCATAATAATCGACGGGTGAGTTTTATTGAGGAAAAAAAACTCAAAACTTAAAAAACGGGTTGCAACACGAGGACTTCCCAAGGGGTCACCCATCCTAGTACTACTCTCGCCCAAGCACGCTTAACTCCGGAGTTCTGATGGGATCCGGTGCTTTAGTGCTGGTATGATCGCAACCGAAATAACTCCTTATTTCTATTAATTTATCCCCTTCCCCACGTGGCTCATTTTTACTTACATGCTCCCTCTTGCGCGTGCGTTCCGCTTTATGCCTACGCGCGCGTCATACGTTCGCGAGCTTTAAACTTTTATACTTCCTTGGACAAAAAAATAGTCTCACGTTTCCCCGGGCTCAAAAATAAATGACTAGTATATGAAAACACAAGCGTTCCACCCGGCGTCTAAACGGGAGTTACCCGCGCTAGGCGTCTCCCGATACGTGACCCGCGCGCACGGGTCGATATGTACGTGGATCTTATAAGACAAAAACCCGTTAACGCCACCCTCGCTTGCATAATAATTGACGGGTGACGTTTTATAAAGGAAAAAAAAACTCAAAACTCTAAAAAAGTTTTGCAACATGAGGACTTCCCAGGGGGTCACCCATCCTAGTACTACTCTCACCCAAGCACGCTTAACTGCGGAGTTCTAATGTGATCCGATGCTTTAGTGCTGGTATGATCGCAACCCGAATAACTCCTTAATTCTATTAATTTATCCCCTTCCCGACGTGGCTCATTTTTACTTACATGCTCCCTCTTGCGCGTGCGTCACACGCTCGCGAGCTTTAAACTTTTATATTTTCTTGGGCAAAAAATAGTCTCATGCTCCCCAGGGCTAAAAAATAAATTACAAGTATATGAAAACACACGTGTTCCACCAGGCGTCTAAACGAGAGTTGCCCGCGCTCGGGCGTCCCCTGACACGTGACCCGCGCGCCCGTGTCGCTTCGTACGTGGATCTTATATGACAAAAACCCGTTAAACCCACCCTCGCTTGCATAATAATCGACGGGTGAGTTTTATAGAGGGAAAAAAACTCAAAACTTAAAAAACGGGTTGCAACACGAGGACTTCCCAAGGGGTCACCCATCCTAGTACTACTCTCGCCCAAACACGCTTAACTCCGGAGTTCTGATGGAATCCGGTGCTTTAGGGCTGGTATGATCGCAACCGAAATAACTCCTTATTTCTTTTAATTTATCCCCTTCCCCACGTGGCTCATTTTTACTTTCATGCTCCCTCTTGCGCGTGCGTTCCGCCTTATGCCTACGCGCGCGTCATATGTTCGCGAGCTTTAAACTTTTATACTTCCTTTGACAAAAAAATAGTCTCACGCTCCCCCGGGCTCAAAAATAAATGACTAGTATATGAAAACACAAGCGTTCCACCCGGCGTCTAAACGGGAGTTACCCGCGCTAGGCGTCCCCCGATACGTGACCCGCGCGCACGAGTCGATCTGTACGTGGATCTTATAAGACAAAAACCCGTTAACGCCACCCTCGCTTGCATAATAATTGACGAGTGACGTTTTATAAAGGAAAAAAAAACTCAAAACTTTAAAAAAAGGTTGCAACATGAGGACTTCCCAGGGGGTCACCCATCCTAGTACTACTCTCGCCCAAGCACGTTTAACTGCAGAGTTCTGACGTGATCCGTTGCTTTAGTGCTGGTATGATCGAAACCGAAATAACGCCTTAATTCTATTAATTTATCCCCTTCCCCACGTGGCTCATTTTTACTTACATGCCCTCTCTTGCGCATGCGTTCCGCCTTAAGCCTACGCGCGCATCACACGTTCGCGAGCGTTAAACTTTTATACTTCCTTGGACAAAAAATAGTCTCACGCTCCCCCGGGCACAAAAATAAATGACTAATATATGAAAACACAAGTGTTCCACCCGGCGTCTAAACGGGAGCTACCCGTGATCGGGCGTCCCTCAACACGTGATCCGCGCGCACGGGTCGCTATGTACGTGGATCTTATACGACAAAAACCCGTTAAGCCCACCCTCGCTTGCATAATAATCGACGGGTGACGTTTTATAGTGCAAAAAAACTTAAAACTTAAAAAAAAGGTTGGCAACAAGAGGACTTCGCAGGGGGTCACCCATCCTAGTACTACTCTCGCCCAAGCACGCTTAACTGCGGAGTTCTGATTGGATCCGGTGCATTAGTGCTGGTATGATCGCAACCGATTTAACTCCTTAATTCTATTAATTTAACCCCTTCCCCACGTAACTCATTTTTACTTTAATGCTCTCTCTTGCGCGTGCGTTCCGCCTTACGCCTACGCGCGCGTCACACGCTCGCGAGCTTTAAACTTCTATATTTCCTTGGACAAAAATAGTCTCATGCTCCCCAGGGCTCAAAAATAAATTACAAGTATATAAAAACACGCGCGTTCCAACAGGCGTCTACACGGGAGTTACCCGCGCTCGTGCGTCCCCCGACACGTGACCCGTGCGCCCGGGTCACTCTGTACGTCGACCTTATATGATAAAAATCCGTTAAACCCACTCTCGCTTGTATAATAATCGACGGGTCAGTTTTATTGAGGAAAAAAAAACTCAAAACTTAAAAAATGGGTTGCAACACGAGGACTTCCCAAGGGGTCACCCATCCTAGTACTACTCTCGCCCAAGCACGCTTAACTCCGGAGTTCTGATGGGATCCAGTGCTTTAGTGCCGGTATGATCGCAACCGAAATAACTCCTTATTTCTTTTAATTTATCCCCTTCCCCACGTGGCTCATTTTTACTTACATGCTCCCTCTTGCGCGTGCGTTCCGCCTTACGCCTACGCGCGCGTCATACGTTCGCGAGCGTTAAACTTTTATACTTCCTTGGACAAAAAATAGTCTCACGCTCCCTCGGGCTCAAAAATAAATGACTAGTATATGAAAACACAAACGTTCCACCCGGCGTCTAAACGAGAGTTACCCGCGCTAGGCGTCCCCCGATACGTGACCCGCATTCACAGGTCGCTCCGTACGTGAATCTTATATGACAAAAACCCGTTAACGCCACCCTCGCTTGCATAATAATTGACGGGTGACGTTTTATAGAGGAAAAAAAAACTCAAAACTTTAAAAAAGGGTTGCAACATGAGGACTTCCTAGGGGGTCACCAATCCTAGTACTACTCTCACCCAAGCACGCTTAACTGCGGAATTCTGATGGGATCCGGTGCTTTAGTGCTGGTATGATCGCAACCGAAACAACTCCTTAATTCTATTAATTTATCCCCTTCCACACGTAGCTCATTTTTACTTACATGCTCCCTCTTGCGCGTGCGTTCTGCCTTAAGCCTACGCGCGCGTCACACGTTCACGAGCGTTAAACTTTTATACTTCCTTGGACAAAAAATAGTCTCACGCTCCCTCGGGCTAAAAAATAAACGACTAGTATATGAAAACACAAGTGTTCCACCCGGCGTCTAAAAGGGAGTTACCCGTGATCGGGCGTCCCTCAACACGTGACCCGCGCGCACGATTCGCTATGTACGTGGATCTTATACGACAAAAACCCGTTAAGTCCACCCTCGCTTGCATAATAATCGACGGGTGACGTTTTATAGTGCAAAAAAAACTTAAAACTTAAAAAAAAGGTTGGCAACACGAGGACTTTCCAGGGGGTCACCCATCCAAGTACTACTCTCGCCCAAGCACGCTTAACTGCGGAGTTCTGATCGGATCCGGTGCTTTAGTGCTGGTATGATCGCAACCGATTTAACTCCTTAATTCTATTACATTATCCCCTTCCCCACGTGGCTCATTTTTACTTACATGCCCACTCGTGCGCATGCGTTCCGCCTTAAGCGTACGTGCGCGACACACGTTCGCGAGCGTTAAACTTTTATACTTCCTTGGACAAAAAATAGTCTCACGCTCCCCCAGGCACAAAAATAAATGACTAGTATATGAAAACACAAGTGTTCCACCCGACGTCTAAACGGGAGTTACCCGTGATCGGGCGTCCCTCAACACGTGATCCGCGCGCACGGGTCGCTATGTACGTGGATCTTATAAGACAAAAACCCGTTAAGCCCACCCTCGCTTGCATAATAATCGACGGGTGACGTTTTATAGAGGGAAAAAAACTCAAAACTTAAAAAAGGGGTTGCAACACGAGGACTTCCAAGGGGGTCCCCATCCTAGTACTACTCTCGCCCAAGTACGCTTAACTGCAAAGTTTTGACGGGATCCGGTGCTTTAGTGCTGGTATGATCAAAACCGAAATAACTCCTTAATTCTATTAATTTATCCCCTTCCCCACGTGGCTCATTTTTACTTACATGTCCTATCTTGCGCATGCGTTCCGCCTTAAGCCTACGCGCGCGTCACACGTTCGGGAGCGTTAAACTTTTATACTTCCTTGGACAAAAAATAGTCTCACGCTCCCCCGGGCTCAAAAATAAATGACTAGTATATGAAAACACAAGCGTTCCACCCGGCGTCTAAATAGGAGTTACCCTTGCTCGGGCGTTACTCAACACGTGACCCGCGCGCACGGGTCGCTATGTACGTGGATCTTATATGACAAAAACCCGTTAAGCCGACCCTCGCTTGCATAATAATCGACGGGTGACGTTTTATAGAGGAAAAAAAACTTAAAACTTACAAAAAAGGTTTGCAACACGAGGACTTCCCAGGGGGACACCCATCCTAGTACTACTCGCGCCCAAGCAAGCTTAACTGCGGAGTTTTGATGGGATCCGATGCTTTAGTGCTGGTATGATCGAAACCAAAATGACTCCTTCATTCTATTAATTTAACCACTTCCCCACGTAGCTCATTTTTACTTTAATGCTCTCTCTTGCGCGTGCGTTCCGCCTTAAGCCTACGCGCGCGCCATACTTTCGCGAGCGTTAAACTTTTATACTTCCTTAGACAAAAAATAGTCTCACGCTCCCCCGGGCTCAAAAAATAAATGACTTGTATATGAAAACACAAGCGTTCCACCCGACCTCTAAACGGGAGTTACCCACGCTAGGTGTCCCCCGATACGTGACCCGCGTGCACGGTTCGATCTGTACGTGGATCTTATATGACAAAAACCCGTTAACGCCACCCTCGCTTGCATAATAATTGACGGGTGAGTTTTATAGAGGAAAAAAAAAACTCAAAACTTAAAAAACGGGTTGCAACATGAGGACTTCCCAGGGGGTCACCCATCCTAGTACTACTCTTGCCCAAGCACGCTTAACTGCGGAGTTCTGATAGGATCCGATGCTTTAGTGCTGATATGATCGCAAACGAAATAACTCCTTAATTCTATTAATTTATCCCCTTCCCCACGTGGCTCATTTTTACTTACATGCTCCCTCTTGCGCGTGCGTTCCGCCTTAAGCCTTCGCGTGCGTCACACTTTCGCGAGCGTTAAACTTTTATACTTCATTGGACAAAAAATAGTCTCACACTCCCCCGGGCTAAAAAATAAGTGACTAGTATATGAAAACACAAGCGTTCCACCTGGCGTCTAAACGGGAGTTACCTGCGCTAGGGCGTCCCTTGACACGTGACCCGCACGCACGGGTCGCTATGTACGTGGATCTTCTATGACAAAAACCCGTTAAGCCCACCCTCGCTTGCATAATAATCGACGGGTGACGTTTTATAGAGGAAAAAAAACTTAAAACTTAAAAAAAAGGTTGGCAACACGAGGACTTCCCAGGGGGTCACCCATCCTAGTACCACTCTCGCCCAAGCATGCTTAACTGCGAAGTTCTGATAGGATCCGGTGCTTTAGTGCTGGTATGATCGCAACCAAAATGTCCCGTTCATTCTATTAATTTATCCCCTTCCCCACGTGGCTCATTTTTACATTCATGCTCTTTCTCTTTCGCGTGCGTTCCGCCTTACGCCTACGCGCGCGTCACACGCTCGCGAGCGTTAAACTATTATACTTCCTTGGACAAAAATTAGTCTCAAGCTTCCCCGGGCTAAAAAATAAATGACTAGTAGATGAAAGCACACGCGATCCACCCGGCGTCTAAACGGGAGTTACCGGCGCTCAAGCGTTCCTCGACACGTGACCCGCGCGCACGGGTCGCTCTGTACGTGGATCTAATATGACAAAAACCCGTTAAAACCACCCTCGCTTGCATAATAATCGACGGGTGACGTTTTATAGAGGGAAAAAAACTCAAAACATAAAAAAAGGGTTGCAACACGAGGACTTCCCAGGGGTCCCCATCCTAGTACTACTCTCGCCCAAGCACGCTTAACTGCAGAGTTCTGACGGGATCCGGTGCTTTAGTGCTGGTATGATCGAAACCGAAATAACTCCTTAATTCTATTAATTTATCCCCTTCCCCACGTGGCTCATTTTTACTTACATGCCCTCTCTTGCGCATGCGTTCCGCCTTAAGCCTACGCGCGCGTCACACCTTCGCGAGCGTTAAACTTTTATACTTCCTTGGACAAAAAATAGTCTCACGCTCCCCCGGGCACAAAAATAAATGACTAGTATATGAAAACACAAGCGTTCCTCCCGGCGTCTAAACGGGAGTTACCCGTGATCGGGCGTCCCTCAACACGTGACCCGCGCGCACGGGTCGCTATGTACGTGGATCTTATACGACAAAAACCCGTTAAGCCCACCCTCGCTTGCATAATAATCGACGGGTGACGTTTTATAGTGCAAAAAAAACTTAAAACTTAAAAAAAAGGTTGGCAACACGAGGACTTCCCAGGGGGTCACCCATCCAAGTACTACTCTTGCCCAACCACGCTTAACTGCGGAGTTCTGATGGGATCCGGTGCATTAGTGCTGGTATGATCGCAACCAAAATGACTCCTTCATTCTATTAATTTAACCACTTCCCCACGTAGCTCATTTTTACTTTAATGCTCTCTCTTGCGCGTGCGTTCCGCCTTACGCCTACGCGCGCGTCACACGCTCGTGAGCTTTAAACTTTTATACTTCCTTCGACAAAAATTAGTCTCAAGCTTCCCCGACCTCAAAAATAAATGACTAGTATATGAAACCACACGCGTTCCTCCCGACGTCTAAACGGGAGTTACCGGCGCTCGAGCGTTCCTCGACACGTGACCCGCGCGCACGGGTCGCTCTGTACGTGGATCTAATATGACAAAAACTCGTTAAGCCCACCCTCGCTTGCATAATAATCGACGGGTGACGTTTTATAAGAAAAAAAAAACTTAAAACTTAAAAAAAAGGTTTGCAACACGAGAACTTCCCAGGGGGTCACCCATCCTAGTACTATTGTCGCCCAAGCACGCTTAACTGCGGAGTTTTGATGGGATCCGGTGCTTTAGTGCTGGTATGATCGCAACCAAAATGACTCCCTCATTCTATTAATTTAACCCCTTCCCCACGTGGCTCATTTTTACTTTAATTCTCTCTCTTGCGCGTGCGTTCCGCCTTACGCCTACGCGCACGTCACACGCTCGCGAGCTTTAAACTTTTACAATTCCTTGGACAAAAAATAGTCTCATGCTCCCCAGGGCTCAAAAATAAATTACAAGTATATGAAAACACACGCGTTCCAACAGACGTCTAAACGGGAGTTACCCGCGCTCGGGCGTCGCCCGACACGTGACCCGTGCGCCCGGGTCGTTCCGTACGTGGACCTTATATGACAAAAACCTGTTAAACCCACCCTCGCTTGCATAATAATCGATGGGTGAGTTTTATAGAGGAAAAAAAACTCAAAACTTAAAAAAGCGGTTGCAACACTAGGACTTCCTACGGGGTCACCCATTCTAGTACTACTCTCGGCCAAGCACGCCTAACTGCGGAGTTTTGATGGGATCCGGTGCTTTAGTGCTGGTATGATCGCAACCAAAATGACTCATTCATTCTATTAATTTAACCCCTTCCCCACGTGGCTCATTTTTACTTTAATGCTCTTTCTTGTGCGTGCGTTCCGCCTTACGCCTACGCCAACGTCACACGCTCGCGGGCTTTAAACTTTTATATTTCCTTGGACAAAAATAGTCTCATGCTCCCCAGGGCTCAAAAGTAAATTACAAGTATATGAAAACACACGCGTTCCAACAGGCGTCTAAACGAGAGTTACCCGCGCTCGGGCGTCCTCCGACACGTGACCCGTGCGCCCGGGTCGCTCTGTACGTCGACCTTATATGACAAAAATCCGTTAAACCCACCCTCGCTTGCATAATAATCGACGGGTGAGTTTTATGGAGGAAAAAAAACTCAAAACATAAAAAACGGGTTGCAACACGAGGACTTCCCAAGGGGTCACCCATACTAGTACTACTCTCGCCCAAGAACGCTTAACTCCGGAGTTCTGATGGGATCCGGTGCTTTAGTGCTGGTATGATCGCAACAGAAATAACTCCTTATTTCTATTAATTTATCCCCTTCCCCACGTGGCTCATTTTTACTTACATGCTCCCTCTTGCGCGTGCGTTCCGCCTTACGCCTACGCGCGCGTCATACGTTCGCGAGCGTTAAACTTTTATACTTCCTTGGACAAAAAATAGTCTCACGCTCCCCCGGCCTCAAAAATAAATGACTAGTATATGAAAACACAAACGTTCACCCGACATCTAAACGAGAGTTACCCGCGCTAGGCGTCCCCCGATACGTGAACCGCTCGCACGGGTCGCTCCGTACGTGGATGTTATATGACAAAAACCCGTTAACGCCACCCTCGCTTGCATAATAATTGACGGGTGACGTTTTATAGAGGAAAAAAAACTCAAAACTTTAAAAAAGGGTTGCAACATGAGGACTTCCCAGGGGGTCACCAATCCTAGTACTACTCTCACCCAAGCACGCTTAACTGCGGAGTTCTGATGGGATCCGGTGCTTTAGTGCTGGTATGATCGCAACCGAAATAACTCCTTAATTCTATTAATTTATCCCCTTCCCCACGTAGCTCATTTTTACTTACATTCTCCCTCTTGCGCGTGCCTTCCGATTAAGCCTACGCGCGCGTCACACGTTCGCGAGCGTTAAACTTTTATACTTCCTTGGACAAAAAATAGTCTCACGCTCCCCCGGGCTCAAAAATAAATGACTACTATATGAAAACACAAGCGTTCCACCCGACGTCTAAACGGGAGTTACCCGCGCTCGGGCGTCCCTCGACACGTGACCCGCGCGCACGGGTCGCTATATACGTGGATCTTCTATGACAAAAACCCTTTAAGCCCACCCTCGCTTGCAAAATAATCGACGGGTGACGTTTTATAGAGAGAAAAAAACTCAAAACTTAAAAAAGGGGTTGCAACACGGGGACTTCCGAGGGGGTCCCCATCCTAGTACTACTCTCGCCCAAGCACGCTTAACTGCAGAGTTCTGACAGGATCCGGTGCTTTAGTGCTGGTATGATCGAAACCGAAATAACTCCTTAATTCTATTAATTTATCCCCTTCCCCACGTGGCTCATTTTTACTTACATGCCCTCTCTTGCGCATGCGTTCCGCCTTAAGCCTACGCGCGCGTCACACGTTCGGGAGCGTTAAACTTTTATACTTCCTTGGACAAAAAATAGTCTCACGCTCCCCCGCGCTCAAAAATAAATGACTAGTATATGAAAACACAAGCGTTCCACCCGGCGTCTAAACGGGAGTTACCCGTGCTCGGGCGTCACTCAACACGTGACCCGCACGCACGGGTCGTTATGTACGTGGATCTTATATGACAAAAACCCGTTAAGCCCACCCTCGCTTGCATAACAATCGACGGGTGACGTTTTATAGAGGAAAAAAAACTTAAAACTTAAAAAAAAGGTTGGCAACACGAGGACTTCCCAGGGGTCACCCATCCTAGTACTACTCTCGCCCAAGCACGCTTAACTGCGGAGTTCTGATGGGATCCGGTGCTTTAGTGCTGGTATGATCGCAACCGAAATAACTCCTTAATTCTATTAATTTATCCCCTTCCCCACGTGGCTCCTTTTTACCTACATGCTGCCTCTTGCGCGTGCGTTCCGCCTTACGCCTACGCGCGCGAGCTTTAAACTTTCATATTTCCTTGGACAAAAAATAGTCTCATGCTCCCCACCACTCAAAAATAAATTACAAGTATATGAAAACACACGCGTTCCACCAGGCGTCTAAACGGGAGTTACCCGCGCTCGGCGTCCCCCGATACGTGACCCGGGCGCACGGGTTGATCCGTACGTGGATATTTTGTATGTGTATGTTATAAAGGTCTAAAATAGGTTAAATAGCTTTATTACTAAATGAATAGATGTCTTATTCAAGAATATGTAATTTGAAATGGTATTATGACGTGTTTTGGAGGACATTGCTAAATAAGGAGACTTTATTAGTTTGGGAACTTCACATTTGCTTAAAATAGAAAGTGTATGCATAGAATCATGTTTATGGTATGTTACTAGTATACTTTCATGCATAACTTGTTTAGTTGAGATATGACACCTAAAGTGCCCTAAAACCCTAAATGCCTAAAAAGGGAAACTTTGCTATGTTAAGAACCATGTTATAGGAATGACATGTTATGATTCTTGTTCAAATGAGTTGAAATATTGTGAATAGATTATTAGTGTAATGACGTAACTTATGTGGATGATTGGTTAACATGTATGAGGTATACCATGAGGATGTACAAATGCCATGTTACTTGTCACATGTTATTTACTTATGCAACTACTTGAAACGTGTATGTTATGTCATATGATATTACTTATATGATACCTAGGTATTACGCATGTGTTACTTAGGTATTACTATTATGTTACTTATGTGTTACTCATATGTTACCTATGTGCTACTTGTACATGTGCTCACCATGTGTCACCAACGGGTCGTCGTGTCACATTGGTCAAGGTTGGTCAACATTGGTCAATGTTGGTCAACATTGGTCAATGTTGGTCAACATTGGTCAACATTAGTCAACATTAGTCAAACTTGGTCAACATTAGTCAAACTTGGTCAAAATTGGTCAAACCTTGGTCAACTTTGGTCGAACCTTTTCAAAAGTCAATGTAACATTTCAACATTGAGTCATTTGGATGAATGTGGTTACATAAACCATGTTTACTTTCATAGACCTTATAGCCTTAGTATTCCTAGGGCTCGGTTAGGTTGGTTATCCAGAGTTGCTAGATTTCTCGTGTTACTTTCATACTTCATTCACCTCATTCCCAGGTGTGTTTTCATGGCCCCATTTTACTTACTTTTCCGTTTGGGGGAGATACATGCTAAACCTTTTTTCTTACTTAGTCGTATGATGATTACTTTGATTTCGCTTTAATATATATAAGTGGGTGCATTTCCCGCACATAAAGCCTCTCATATTCGAACCGTTAATTATTACAAAAAGCGAGGTAATTCATGAATAGTACTATTGGGTTTAACAACGCTCACCCGGGTTAGTCGCGCTAACTCTGACCGGGAGTCAAACGGGTGCATATTTGACCTAATCCATTGCGTGCTGGGCACGTAAGAGGCAAAATGCTAGTTTCTGCATTCCTTTGTTGAGCTTCGGTTTCGGTGTTGCTTATATAGTTAATGTTTATTGACTGATCAACAATCGAATCACTACTTTACATACGTACTGTTACACTGTTTTCATTATGTTTCTGTTACTTAAACCTGTGAACTCACCAACCCTGTGTTGACACTTTTAAGCATGTTTATCTTAGGTCGCTAAGCATTCACGCATGGACTAGGATTGCATATCTGGAGTCACATTTCATGCTTTCATTTAGAAGCTAGGTTTATGGGAACCTAATTTGTTATGCTTATGTATTTTGTTACTTACTTTTGCTTCCGTACTTTACTTTCCGCATTTTCAAACTCGGTATTACTTATTTATTTTTGTATGATGTTCAAACGGAAAATCTTTTAGAAAACCATTTAGCGGTCGTTCGAAATGACCAGGACCGATCCTTGAAAGTCACAACCCGTGGGTAACCCGCTGTGGAAATTCAGGGTGCGACAGATTGGTATCAGAGCATGATTATAGAGAACTAAGTTGCATTTAGTAAACTTAGACTATAACTGTAGGCTCACATAGTTCACATCACATCATTCACATTTCATATACATTCACATGATCTAGATTACCTAATACTTAGACAGTGCTACTATCACGACTATGTCTTCCGCATCTCACCCGATTGTCATCTTCGACTCTGAGTAGAAGTACGAGTGCACACCGTCAGCGTCGTCATTAGCTGAATCATCACTTCACGCACTGTCTGCACCACTACTCCCGCGCGCATCCGATGACGATAGCATTCCAATGCGAGTATTCGGGGGAGCACATGGCCGACAACCACAAGGATGACAAGGAGGAGCCCGACGAGGTTCCTGAGGTTGTATTCGACGACGAGCATGAGACTCTCGTGCACATAAGGGCCGACGAGGAGACCCGAAGGTGGTACCTCACCCCATTCCATCCCCGCACCTTGCGCATTCAGGAGAAACATTACATTGTCAAACCCCGAGGAAGAGGGTCGCACTGCCTCATCATACTCCAACGTCACCTATACTGACACCTCACCCGGACCACAAGGAGTTCGAGGTGGAGATTCACGCAGAGAGACAGAGTCTATCCGAGGAGGACCGAAAGGAATAAAAAAAACCAAGAACTGCTACTTCGGTTTGCGAACTGAACCCTACTCATATGTCCCAACTCAAGGAAGTTCGTAATTGAAATTCCTACTTTCGAATCTATTCAGTATGACTCTAAACCCGTCAGCTTTAGTACAATGGCTAAATCCTACTATGTCCTTAGGCACGGTTAACACTCCGTACCCGTTGGTACAATATAACGAACATTACAACTCTTTTAATCTGGAAACTTGGGATAAGGGAAACATAAATGGGACCATGCAATGCAAAGTATTGTTACGGGTGCACACGTAATCATAAATTGTAATGCATGAAAACTATGGTGAATCCTACAATCTAAGTTGACTTTTCTGTACGACTAGTACTCCTATTTCCGATTATCAAATGTCCGATTTTTTATATCTTCTTCAGCACATTTACATCTTTTCATTACTGAATTTACTTTCTCCAGCCATCTAATAGCAGCTACAACTCCTTCTCTGTCAGAAAATTCAGCTGGCTTACAAGCTTGGAAGGTCTTAAAATCACATCCCTCTTTCTTAGCTTTCTTCTTTGGTTTATAAATCTCCGAATTTGAATATTCGTTACTAACTTCATGATGTTCATCGTTTTCCTTTCTTTTAGATTTGCCATTATTAGAACACTCTTTCTTTTCCTTCTCCGCCTATTTTTGTTTTTCCATAGCGGCCACTAGTTTTGGAATAGCTTTGGAGATTTCAATTTCAATTAACTGCATTACTTCGTCCTTGAGAAGAACGAGTTCATTGTTATTAATGACTTCTTTATTTTTTCTGGCCTCCATCATTTTGTGACGGTTCATTAGAGTTTAATGAGTTCAACATCCTGCAAGGCATCTAGATTTAATCTTAATCATTCTAAAGCACCTATCTCACATGTAGGTCTTTTTATCTTATTTTGGTTAAAGCCTAGATACTTGCTTAATCTACAAGCATTTAATTCGCTGAAACATGTGGCTCTGATACCAACCTGTCACACCCCGAGAAATGACACCCCGAGCATGCTACTCAGATTGGTACCTATTTTGAATAATCATTTTATTGCACAGCGGAAATTACATAGTTCTGAGTCAGATGCATTGTGTATTTTGATTTGTGGGCTTCTTCATCCCTATCCACCGGTAATTGCTTTTTAAATTTTTATACATCTTATCACTGCCCGGATGCATTGTGTATTTTGATTTATGGATTTCTTCGAGAATTCTTTCTCTAAGGTTACCAGCAATTGGTACCCAAATTCTCTTGTTCATACAAAGAATATCATCATCTCATTTGACCAATTGGTCAAGCATACTTTTCATTTCTTCTTTCTCCATATTATCATTTGTTTGAGCTAACTTCTGTGCCTCCTTCAGTTGACCGATTAAATCAACCTGAAGTTCGAGTCATAAAGCACGAACTCGTTTAGGCTTCTCATGTACTTTTCTGCTTAGGGCATCGGCAACAACATTAGCTTTACCCTCATGATAGCAGATTTCACAGTCGTAATCGCTCAGGATTTCCATCCATCTTCTCTGCTTCATATTTAACTTTTTCTGACCAAATATATATTTCAAACTTTTGTGGTCAGTATATACAATAAATTTTAAACCGTAGAGATAGTGCCTCCATAACTTTAATGCAAAAATTATAGCACCCAACTCTAGGTCATGAGTCGTATAATTTTTCTCATGAGTTTTCAGTTGACTAGACACATATGTTATCACCTTATTTCATTGCATTAGCACCTAACCCATACCAGTATGTGAAGCATCACAATATATGACAAACCCATACCAGTATGTGAAGAATCACCAAGGATCAATTTTGACTTTCCTAGAGTCAAACCAATTGCAACCACTTCAAAGAATTTATGAGAATTAACCCTTACATCGTAACTTTGACTTTTTAAGTGAAACCCGCCCATAAATCCAAACGATCAAATTTGTTACAGTTGATGCCTGTCAATCATGGTAGAACGTTACGCGATCAGATTCTAACGCATTTGACAAACCAATTTAACAGAAATCAAAGGATGAGTTCAAATTCAAACACCCTCGCTGATTTTGACTTTACAGGGTCAAACACTCAAATTCAAATTCAAATCCATCGGTTTCATGTGTAAAATTACCCACTGATCATGCGAAAACATTAATCGACCAGAACTTAATGACATTGAAGAGCTAATTCGATCATAACGCTGCATTTTAACTCAAAATTTAAACCGTAACCGTTCAAATCATGAGCACAATCAATTCATACGTTTGGGTTGAAATCAAACCTATAAATCGAGACTAACACCTTCGCGAGCCCCTTTTCACACTTCCTGAACTCTCAAATCCATCTCAAACACCTCTGGGACCCGATGAAACACCGAAGAACTCAATCACATAGGCTCCGGCCGATCCCCACTTTCTCGTATTCATTCCAGGTAATTGATACACCTTTAGACTTGTTTCAACCTCCTGAATGAAAGCCCTAGTATCCCGGGCTTGTATCTGTGTTCCTTCATGACCAAATTTTGAGTCTAGGGTTTGGTTGGGGCGATTGGGGAAGAAGACTCCTTAGAGTCTGTTTGTTAAATAAATTAAGGTCCGGATCGTTACCAAGGCTAAAGCCCAGTCAACCGGTTAACAGCCTTGCCTCACTCACAAACCACCCAGGTTCGAGTCCGGGCCTACCCCTTTTTTTTCTTTTTAATCCGATTTTTTTTTCTGTTCTTTCTTCAAGCCATATTTTAATTAAAAAAAAGTTTTTAGTTTATAATCCCATAAAATTCAGAATTGGTTTGAATCAATTAAAATGCTAATTTTCCAAGATAATCTTTTTATTAGGGTTAAAACCTAATAAATAGTAATTAAAATTGTTTTAGCTAATAAATAATTAGGTTTGCCCAATTATTCAATTAAGACATATATATTTCAAAACTTAATCTTTAAAAAAAAAATCTTGGTCTAATAACTAAATAATTAGACCATTAATTCCTTGTGAAACACCTTCGTCTTAATAACCAAATTAAATAAATAAAAAGTATTTATTTATTTATCAAACTATCAAATTATTTAAACTTATTTTTCAACTATTTTGTTCATTTATTTAGTACCGATAAACAAACTAATTATTTACTTAATTACCTATTGTAATCATGAGGCGGTTATTTATATATATACACATATTCAATTATGTGCAAAAACAAACGAAACCATAAATTCTTGCACACAAACTTTTTACAAAGGATTCATAATCAACATTTGAAACACAAACAAGTACACTCATACTTAACCAAGCTCCCACCCAATTCTCTTATACATTAGGACTCTCTTTAACCAGTGGTGCACATTATTAATACATTTATACAAATTCAATCATATGTTAACCTTGTGATTAACTAATCACTCGTGCAACATCTTACCCATGTGATCTACAACCTACAATTACAAGTGAGTTAACATAACCCCTTTTTCATTTTACATACTTTCGGGTGAAACATGATTCATCAAACCTTATTTGCAATTACAATTACACAATTCTGCATTCTTGAACATGCTTGAACACTATAAGTTTAAACCTACATTTTTACATTACATACATACACGTGTAATCATTAACTCTGTACAAGCCGACGGTTAACAATGATAGATCTATTGTGTTTAACAAACCCACCCAGATAGGGTGATTGTTTTCGACATTACATCAGGATAACATTAAGTGTTACACCCTACATTAGGATAACCTGCGTGTTATGCCCTCCAGTCACAAGGTTTGATTGTACACCTAGTTTGACTATAGTGGTTCTCCATAAATGCCTTATTTGCCCTGTTTCATAAAGAATTGTATACAAACACTTGAGAACAATTTATGATAACAAAACCTATGTTTGCTCACCAACTATTTTTAGTTGACCTTGTTTTCATCATGTTTCAGGTACAAATGTTTAAGTGCTTGTTCAAGTTGCTACACTTAGGAAATGGAGACCTAGTTAATTTAAATTTCGAATCATGTTGATGTACTTTGTTTATCTTAGAAAGTTTATTGTGTTTGGTTGGACATTGTATGAACTTTGAGTAAATTTTAAAATATGAAACTTTAGTTTGATCATGAGCTATGAACAGTCTACATGTCCCGCCCCGACGTATTCCGCCGTCGGTTGGGGTGTGACAAAAAGTATAAATGTATTCACCTAAAATGAGTTCCTAAATGAAAGCAACGTTTCGTCTCTTATCTCGAAGATTTCTGGGTCCTGATACAGTAACCCTAAGTTAGGTTAGGGTACACCTAATTATTTATTATTTTGGTTTGATATTGGCTAACGCTGCATTGATTAAGAATGGATGCTCAATCCATGCCTAACTAAAGCTAGGCTACCCAATATCTACCCTGACAATAATCCTAAGGTCTATTATTATCCTGGTTGATATTGGCTAACGCTGCCTTGGTTAAGCATAGGTGATGAGTCCATGCCTAACTAAAGCTGGGCTATCCAATACCTACCCTGACAATAACCCTAAGGTCTAATAATAATAAAAATCACTAATAATTAACTGGACATAAACTTAAACAGGTATATACCTGAAACTTATCTATGAGAATTTGATGTAGAGTCTCCCAACTCGTGCTGCAAAATGACTATTAACAACGCCCAAAGGAGTATTAAGAAATCAGGATTCTCTTTATACTAGAGCGTTCCAAAAAAAAGTTATATTCTAAATGAAATCTATGTAATATTATTTATAGGCGACGAAAGCTACTCAAGTTCTAAAAGGGGTTGATGTGGGATTGCTAGAATGATGTTAGAAGTACATTTGGTTAACGCAAACACACACATATATGTTAAATTTTATTTATTATTATTATTATATTATTCTAATTAATTCAGCTGCTTAACTCGTTTTTCTCTGATAACTTTTAAAATATAACGTTTTATAAAACTTCGAATATGTCGTTGGGACGAGCTTATTTTTCTCTACAAGTCGACCCAAGTTTCTTAAGAACGGAGCAAGTTTCAAAAATAATATTTTATTATTATTATTATTATTATTATTATTATTATTATTATTAAACGATCTCTTATGACACTAAAAGCTCGTCAAAACCTCAAATTGCAATTATTCATTTTACTCATTTATGATTACGAGGTCGAGCATTATGAAAATATTCAGGGTATTACAACCACCACTGTCGTCACGATAGCCACTGAGCACCACCACCCCTACGCTGCTCCTCCTTAACTCACCACTCTCCCTTTCTCTACTTGCCCGTCGGACGCTAACCCTACGGGTTACCCCGTTTCTTTTCTTGCCGTCCGTCCCCATCACACGCCGCCACCACTTAGGGATGCCTCCCCCCGACTACCATCATCGTCCTCGTCTCCACTCTGATTACCATGGTTAAGAATCCCAAAACCCTAATCGGTTTACAAGCAAAACGACTGGGGAGAAGTAAAAGAACAAGATCAAGGGTTAACTTAACGCGTAGTGGAGTTCCTCCACTTGAAACCACCGTAGGACCGCCGTGGAATCACCGTCGTCGCCCCTTTCCCTTAGCCGGATCTCTCTCTCTTTCTTTTTTCTCTCTCCCGCCGTGCGTACGTCTCCTAGGCCGAATGGCCTAGGGTTTCCCTCTCTCAATGTATTTAAACCATCCAATGTTTCGTTTCGGGTCCTTCTTATTTCGTCTAACTCGATTCCATATCGAACTATGAAATAAACGGCTAACCGGGTCCCCTAATTTCGTTGAACCACGCCTTACGTGAAAATCCTTGACTGGGGATTTGGGTCACCCGTTAACCCGAACCATTAATTTGTCAGTTTCCGGGATGTTACAAGTCTACCCCCTTAAAAGGGATTCGTCCTCAAATCCTGTGTTAGCATAAACCAACACAACTTAATCTTCAGTTCCAACCGGGGCACCAAAATCACTTGGTATCATTCATATACTTTCGTACTTATCGTTGGCGTCGCTTTACTTTACACCCAGCCTCCATCCTTGGCGTTCAAAGAAGTCTTCTCCATTTCCTGCCTTCAACTTTGGTACTTGCAGGTGTAACTTACACATTCTTTACTCTCTCGTTCTTCCCAACCCTCAGTCAAACAGTACATCACTGTTCTACACATTCCCTACTCTGTATCCTTAACTAGTCAAAATCATAGAGCAGCTTATCCAGCTCTCGCTATCCCGACACCTGCTAGAAGTGACCTTCCGTGATTGCCTTGAATACTAAATTTTCATGAAGTCTTCATGGTTAAAGCATTACCAATACCCCAATGTCCTTGTCATACTTAACAACATAATACGTATCTCCTCTAGTACTACGTAGCACAACAATACCAAATGCCTGTTCACTTGTCACATTTACGCTTTAGCTCATTAGCACATTTGCCCTTGTTCCACATATTTTTCTGATGGTCTAGTCACCCTGACAGCCATCCATTAAGTAGGTTCCCTACCTTTCATGAAAAGAAACATTCATTGTCCGGCCAATGTGGAATCGTCCTACTTCTCGTCTCATACCCTGATCGCCATTCTGCGATGATTTCCTGAAGTTTAGACACAATCGTCTCGTACCAATTCATAAATGTAATTTACCCGACTTTTTCAAATAATCTATAGAAGCTTATAAAAAACTCCTTTATTCTCAATCAATGCAAACATTCCCCTACCGAAGTATCTCTTTGCTTCGTCACCTTGCATTTATCGTGCCTTATAGGTAAGCATACGTCACCTATCATTTGTGCTATGAACACTGTCTTCTGATTACCTTCAAAATTTCATGCACCACATTCACATCCATTCTGAAAACAAAACATTTTCTCCTCTGATGCTCCACAGGAGCTTGCCCTTAACTTGGTAATATGTTTACCAGCGTAGGCATTTCCTTTCTAGAAACTCATGTATAACTCCGCACTTGTCCTTTCCTTCCACCTACCTCGTCATTTCTCTATCGCTAACATGCGATCATCAACCATGTCTTCTCCGTCATATCCGAACATAGAGTTCGTCTTAGAATAAGCCTCGACTGTCCATCGCCTCGCCCTGAAAGAACGTCACCACACGTCGACCAAACACTCCATATGGAATACATCCATGAAGGCCATCACATCACATGGTTACTCTGCACTGAAATCTACAGCATAGCCATTCTCCTTTTACCATAACTGCTCTGCAAATCAAGCGTACACGCAAACGCTTTCCACCTCCACCTCTCGCGATTCCGTGCATGGGATTTGTGCTCCAAAATTCCGAGATATACGAATAGGCATCTCATAAGAGCACCTCGCCGATCGTCTGAAAAAGCGTAGAAACACCTCGCACCTCCTCGATATAACGAACGTCGAGAAAAAATCAAGAAGGAAGTATCCTACCCAAGCGCACAACTCACCCGTCCTACACCTGACTCATCGTGTACTACAAGGACACATCGACATAACATAATAACATAACATACTATGTCTAATATATATAGATATATAGTAACCCAAAATCCTGACCCGTATAATGTGCACACATAAATTGCTAGACCTGAAAAATTCATACACATACGACATGGCAACCTCTATTCGTGATTGCACAAAAATTCTGAATCCTAACAACTATTCCTCTCAACGGTGGCTCCTACCACACAGCACCACGTACTCATACAGAGTCCACATGGTCGTACCCCATACTGGACGTACCAACGGCTCAGAACACCATTACTCATGCTAGACACACGGCACCGTCACAAGAACACATATGTCTCACATTGGACATCATCCTAAATATTCATGCATACATAAGATATAAAACTATTACCCTATACCGGACACCGTTCCGATCATTCTCCTATACATAAGATGTATAACCCCCGATGCACACCAGGCATCGCCTAACGTTAGTACATAGTAAAACAGACAATTTCAAATTCACATCCACAAAGTCATTCCTCTTGACCTAATCAACCATACCCTCTCATCGTACCAAGGATCATATATTTAATATGGCCTCACGTCATTAAAAATGTAATCCCATAATCACACATTACCGCCCATAATTAACCGTCGTAAGCACACTTGTACACAATCACAAACACAATTACCACCAATTATGTCAAAGTAAGCATGCAATAAAACTCAAAATAAACATCACTAATAAATAACAAAATCCCAGATAAGATTCTCATAACGTAAACGTCAAATCAGTCTCAACACAGGAACCGCTCAAAATCTCTCGTGACAACCGTCACGACAACAAATCAATGAACATATCGAGCATCCAAACAATGTCTTCAAAATCACTACTGGATTACATCAGGGTGTATCAGACATATCCTCTACTTGTGTCTCCTATGGTTCCTCTCCATAACTTCGCACGACATCCACTAGGTCTCCCTGAAATAGAGCTCTTTTAACTACCGCCAGGGGTCGATCTCTTAACCATATTGGTCCACATCCTGGAGGGAAATCACATACAACTGACACTGTTATCCTTTTTCATCCCGTATTCCCAGTCATAGCACCACGTGGCATGTCGCCGGCCGAAACTCTAGTCACACTCGGCGCGGGAAGCGCCAACACCACTCCCATTTGACTGGCAGTTTCATCTACCGTAGTCGTTGTCCTGACTTGTCGTTCTGCATTCCTCCTAGCAATGAACATTTCGAGCGTCGAAACGATGTCTTTAAAGTCATTACTGGATTACAAAAAGGTGTATCAGACATATCCTCTACTTGTGTCTCCTATGGTTCCTCTCCATCACTTCCCGCGACATCCACTGGGTCTCCCAGAAATAGAGCTCTTTTAACTACCGCCAGGGGTCGATCTCTTAACCATGCTGGTCAACATCCTAGAGGGAAATCACATACAAATGACACTTTTGTCCTTTTCCATCCCGTATTCCTAGTCATAGCACCACGCGGCATGTCGTCGACCGAAATTCTAGTCACACTCGGCGCGGGAAGCGCCAACACCACTCCCATTTTACTGGTAGTTTCAGCTGCAGTAGTCGTCGTCTTGACTTGTCGTTCTGCATTCCCCCTAGCAAGAGCTCCACGTCTGGCCGTTCTCGTATGCTTCGTCTTAACCATCTAATCCTACACAAGAAAGAACATTTATGTGATTATTATAGGCAACAAGTTCAGAAATATGAGTAACAATAGACCACCAAATCACGTTGATCAAGTGCGAGTGGTTGTCCACGTCACTACTTGGATTCTAAATGTTCCCATCATATTCACACCAACTTTCTACCTTACATACAATGGATGCACATGCATCCCACACAAATCCACAAAACACAAGGCACTACTACCACATAGTTACTAGTAATACAATCCCACAATATGCAATTTACCAAACATAATTCCATACGGAATCACCGAACCACATAACCACACCAACAACTTTACTTAGTGTAACACTACACTACGCATCATGTTTTTGGCGCCGTTGCCGGGGACACGGTGATTTCAAGAAAAAATCAAGTTGACGGATTAACCTATCAATTTGATACTCTAACAATTAAACTTAGTACAACAAACGTACCTCTTGGCTCGCGATTACTCGTGGTGGCATTCGTTTACCTTCGTCCCAATTTCGGTTTAAGTTTAGTTATTTAAAAACACCGAATTTCTCTTAAACCACAGCTCTGATACCAATTTGTAAGCCCCAAACTTGGCACCCCACAGTTGGTTCACATCACCGGGTATTCTTTTAAAAGCACTTAACTTATTTTAAAAATAACATACAACGAAAGTCTTAACTTAAGTTTTATTTATACACTATGTTCATTATTATAATTCATCTTACCGTGCAAATGCATACACACCAACCCGAGTAGCACCGCTCCCAAGCCAAGATACAACGTCACCTAATTTTACCTGCAAAACAGTCTAACGTACATACAAAGTCAGCTACGCTGAGTGAGTTCTAATAATTTATCTTAACAAATATATTTTATTTCAAATCGGGATCTTCCGGTCCTTTATAAAATGGTTTGTTGTTTATTAACATATCGGTAACCCGTGTTACCTATGATTCCCATAAGGGTCCAGCAACTCAAGACCCAACCCATGACAATACCCTGTAAGTCTCATCGACAGGGATTGAACTTACAACCCTACTAACTTGTAATCTACCATTCGTATCAACATGAGGTCCGGTTAACTCAACCGACCACTAGACATAGACCTGACATGACTCTTACAAGGTCTACTAACACACCAGTCGTAAACATGACATCATTCCAACACAACCGTCAATCTAATACTTAACATTGTAGCAATGACATCATAACACAATGAATATCAATTAACGTTTGCATGCAATTAAACCAAACATTTATACACACAACAATTACTTTTGAAGGATTTCACCGGTTTCGTCACACTACCCTCGTCAGGGTTACCCTCTTCAAGGTACTCATCACTTCCCCCGAATGACATTCGTTACCCACAGTGACAATCCAAAGGACCCCGTCCTTTAATCATCAATTTACCGCGTCACAAGAACAACTGCACCAACTCACACACAACAACAAACAAGTAACACATAGCATCATACATCATTTACCAAGACTCTTCACCTAAGCATGAGTCACATACGTACACTCATAAATACACATCCTAGACATACTTACAAAATGTCTCAACTCATTACCCGACTCATCCCAACATTCGTTATACGACACGCTAGTGTCATCCCAACTCCTAGCCCACACGACCTAAGGAGATTACTTAGACCCTTGGGTTCATTATTCTATGTCTAACTTGTAAAACTCTTCAGTTTAAACCAATTCTCATAACTCGTTAAATCATACGACGTAAATAATATGTATGTATGGTAGCCCCAAAAACAATAGAAATAGTGAGAAGGGGATTAGAAACTCATCGGTTGCGAATATCCAAGTCCTACTCTGCAACTGTCCTATTGGTCAAAACCCGAACCTACCAAATGTATGATCACATGATCAGATAACGTTTAAACCGATATATCGAATAACTCATAAATATAATTAAATCCCAACACTCGTCCCATAAGCTCGCCAATCCGAACGTCGAACCCTAGCTCCACGAACAGGCGTACACCCGAGTCGGGTTCCCATGCATGCAAGCTATGCAAAAACCCTACTCGGGAGTGGCTCTAACTGGCCACCATGCAAAGCCCTACTTCGGTATTACTTCGGCTTCCTCCCACCGTGCACTACCACCACCGGTGGCGGAGCTTGAAGAAAAATGCTAGGGGGCCGATATTTTTTTTCCTATCAGGGGACCGGAACTATAAATTTTTTGGTCGAATACGTATAAATAAAGACTGCTGAGCAAAAAATGGGGAAGGGGCGGGCGGGCCCTCACTATCCTTCGCCCCTGACCACTACGTCACCACCGTCTTCGTTGCGCAAAACCCTAGCCGAGGAACACCACTACACCCTCCACCGTTTGCTGCCGTAGTACTCCACCACCACTGCCGCCGAGCAGCACCACCGCCACGCTGCTCCTCCTTAACTCACCACTCTCTCTCCCTCTCTCTTCTCAGTTGTCAGACGCTAACTCTACGGGTCACGCAGTTTCTTTTCTTGTCGGCTGTCCCTGTCAGACACAACCACCACTTATGGCTGCCTCCCTCCGACTACCATCATCTTCCTCGTCTCTTCTCCGATTACCATGGTTAAGAACCCCAAAAACCTAATAGGTTTACATGAAAAACTATTGGCGAGAAGTAAAAGAACAAGATCAAGTGTTACCTTAACGCGTAGTTGAGTTCCTCCACTTTACACCACCGTAGGACCGCCATGGAATCACCGCCGTCGCCCCTTTCCCTTCACCTGATCTCTCACTCCCGCCATACGTACGTCTCCTAGGACGAATGGCCTAGGGTTCCCCCTCTCAAAGTATTTAAACCATCAAATTTTTGTTTCGGGTCCTTCCTATTACGTCTAACTTGTTTCCATATCGAACTATGAAATAAACGGCTAACCGGGTCCCCTGATTCTGTTAAACCACGCCATACGTGAAAATTCTTGTTAACCATGTTGTTTACTAGGGATTCGGGTCACCCTAACCATTAATGTGTGGGTTTCTAGGATGTTACACCTAGTAAGGGAAAAGGCCGGATTAAGGTTTCTAGCATGGAAGGCGGTGCCAACAGAAGTAAAGGATAAGTTGTGAGAAGAAATAACGGTTAATCTACTTCTTTTAAGTTTTAATTATAAATATGCATTTTTACAGTTTCATTTCATATCATCTCAATAGTATGTAAATCAATCCAATAAGCATAACACCTACCTATGAAAGAAGGGGAAAGGGGCTAACTAATAACTAACAAACTCTAATACTAACAAACCAGCTTGTATTATATATTGCAACGTTTTTATGAGATTAATGCATGTCATAGGCTTCTTGTGATAAATCGGCTTGGTCACCTTCTTCAGAATTTTAGAAGAATAGTGTTTGTGGGATACACAGTACCAAACCTAGGTAAATCGGTGAAACTTAAGATAACTACTAAGCAATATCGTTCAATGATGGAGCAAACAGACTGGGACAACTTCATAACATATACACAATCAGACAAATTCAAGGTTCATCATCATTTTATTTTTTAATATTTTTTCTTTTAAACTCTAATGAAATGTGTGTTGGAATGATCTGTCGAAAACAAGAAAAGAAGCGCGATCAAAGTACGTTTATGATCATCATATGGGACGATGATGATATACTTATCTAAGAGATAAACTGATAACTTCATTCTCTAATTCAAGGGTGTTTTTCTGTGTGTATAATGATTTTTTGGTTGTATGTCTGATGTGTGAATGTATGTTGCTTTCTGTTGTATATATTACAAGTTACAAAACAACGAACTTGCACCCGATGAAATCCCCCCCCCCCCACCGTGCTTTGATATGGAGGAAAGCAAGGGAAGGCAGAAAAGGAGAATACAAGAATGCAGATGTCAAAGTCATGGAAGATAAATTAGTAAGTTTAACTTCAAAAACTTTTGGAAATTATGCTAAAGTCAAATCATTGCCAAACTCAGTTAATAGATTGGAGTTGTGAGATAAGACTGAAGGGTAAAACTGTCATTAGCAAGGATCGGTGTTTTAAACTTAAAGCTTGTTTCTCAGCACTTACTAAAATTGCTGGAGAATATACACAATTACCGGAACAAGTAAACATCTGGAATGGACACAACTGCTGGTGAACAACTTCAACAGTAGCTCATGTAACCAACAGTTCTAGCCAGATGTTCTATGCTTGGAGGGAATCAGCAGTTTGCTCTTAGTAAAGTCAAAGCCCTATTCTTCTTTAAAGTGTTGGTCAACGCCTGGAGTTTTTTGGCTTTCAGAATCAGCAGTTCTTTTCAGGATCTAATAATTTACTATAATACATGTTTACTTTGATAAAAAAAAACATCTCACTACATTCTTTTGACATTTTTTTATAGATCGACAGTGAAACAAAAATCATGGATGGAGCCCTGAACCTTGAACCGGGCACGAATGCCCTTACGATAGTATTTGGAAAGGAAAGAGGTGGATTTTTAAAAGGGGTTGGCTATGGAGTGACTTCCAATAGATATTGGCATGTTCCTCGAACAAAGGGATCATCAAAAGAACGAATTGCACAACTTGAGTCCCAACTATACAATGGGAGACTTGAGGCTGAGAAAAAAGATGAAAAAATTAACACTCTGCCCGTTTAGATTGAAGACACAAATAACAAACTTAATCAAGTTCTAGCTCATTTGGCTGCACAAGGATCGCCGTTATCAATCTGACTATCTTTGGTAAATAAAAGTCACCAGCACAGGTAAGTGACTTATTTTATTCACGAATTAATGCTTTAACATTTGCTCCTTTATCGTTACATTTTGTAGGTAAATTCTTTGGACAATTATGTTGGATCTAACCAAAGTACTAGTGCTACCACATATAAAATGGTTCCAAAGGAAATGGTAACACCCGTAAGTATTTGAAAATTTTATTCTTTTTTATAAGTTTCCATGTGATTTCTCATTTGCCATAACCTAGTTAATTGAATTGTAGGTCAATTATGTTGACACAATCTTAGCTCTAAGGACAATACTAATGCTACCCCATCTAATGAATCATGTAAAGCAGTGCAAACATAAGTCACTCATCAGAGTAACATATCCAAGATGGTGCAAAAAGAAACGCTAACAAGGGTAAGTATTTGACAATTTTATTCTTTTTTTTATAATTTTTCATGTGATTGCTGATTTTCCATAGCCTAATCAATTTAATTATAGGTTAATTCTGTGGAAAAAAATCATAACAAAACAACAGTGCAAACAGAAGTCACTCATCTGAGTAACTTATCTAAAATGGTGCAAAAAGAAATTGTAACACCAGTAAGTATTTGACAATTTCATTCTTTTTTATAATTTTCCATGTGATTGCTGATTTTCCATAACGTACTTAATTGAATGTTTTTTGGGGAAATGTGAAAACCAGGAAAAGAAAAGTTCATCTATATACGCCTGATACTCCACCTCTTGAGACGCCATCTCATTTGGAATCACAAGATGTCCCACATGTATGTATTGCGCGAAATGCACATATATATTGACTTTAACTTTACCATGTTAATATCCTATAAATTTTTTTAGACATTTAAGTGTACTCTATTTTTTTATACATTTGAACAACCGTGTGGCACATGGTACAATTCATTGGTCAACGAAACCACAAACCATGTATGGAGTTCCACTACAAGATGATTGCTATAGAGTTTCTATTGATGAAGTAGTAAAGGGGGCAACATTTTTACCAATAGAAGCTGGTGAGTTCAAAACAGTTGGGGAAGCAGCAGGTTCTTTTATTCCTTCACCAAGATCCCTTGTCAAAAGTGACCATCATGTTTGTTCCTTAATTAATATTTGATTAAGTACAACTAAAACATGTATTCATATTTGTTTTGTTGTTTTAGCTACCAGATCCACCATCCAATCAAACACAAAACATTACAACTAAAGTTGCTAAGAAGCAAAATAAATGTTTTACAACATTAGAAGGGATGAAAAACAACACCCAAGGAGCAAAAAGAACAACCAAGAAATAGTTATTTAGTATTTAGATTAAAAACTTATGTATAGATTTTGGTTTATTATTCTTAATATAATTTCATTTTTTGGTTTTCTCATGCATGTTTACTGTTGTTTTATTTATTATACAAAATAAAATGAAAATAAAATGACTAATTAAACAAAAATGGCCACATAGAACCACGATAAATATGTGTGACCAAAGGTTAGACAATAGCCACACTTAAAATTCCAAAACTTCATGTGGCTATAAATAACCATTACCCATACTATAGTCACTTTGTTTTTTTTTTATTTCTGTGACTGAATGATACTAAACGTCATGGGAAATAAATTATGTGTGACCAAAGCTTATACAATAACTACACTTAAAATTACAAAAAATTTGTCTGTCAAGTAAAAGTTTTTAGCCACACTTACAATAAATTCATGTGACTATATAATATAAATGGCCACACTTACAGTATACTCATGTGGTCGTTGCTACCCTTTAGCCAAACTTAATTGGTAGAATGCTTGATTACGACAACCCTTTTTTCCACGCTTTTTTTTAATTGATGTGGCTAAAACAAAATTTTTAGTAAATTCATGTGACTATATACGAGAAACGGTCACACTTAACGTAAACTCATGTGGTTGTTGCTACCTTTTAGCCACACTTAATGGAAGGAATGCTTGATTCCAGCAAGAAATGTTAGTACCCTTTAGCCATAGTTTTAAGTTGCTACGACCACTAAGAGGTGTGTGTGGACGTATGATACCTACGATGACTCGACCTTTGGTCACACTTGACTTGAAAAAAATAGGTGTGGCGAAAGGCATACAGTCACACTTTTTTGGTGTGGTCGTAGGCCTTTTTTCGCGTAATAGGTTGAACAAGTTAACGGTTCTAAACTGAGATCCCGTCAGTGATCCGATTACACATGTATAAACAATAAAATAAAAAACAACCATAGAATAGTACCTTTGACAATAAACCGAAAGATCTGCACTTTGGTTCAACGAGCGTCTCATTAGTGACAGTTCACATGGATTGCACTCGATACCGGCGACGGCGACACAACAGCGCCGGTTGGCGGACGACGATGCAATGGGGGGGGTTTTGGGGTTTTCGCAGATTAAGGTGTGGAGGCAACTAGAAAAACCATTAGGGTTTTAGTTAAGGTTATATTTATAACCACCCTAATTATAGACTGCAACACAGGGTATTAACTGTTAGTTCCTTAGCGATTAACTGTTAATCACTTTTAATCCCTCAACTTTACTAATTACAATTGATTAGCAAAATATTCACCAATTAACGTTTAACTCTTAAACGTACAAACCTTTTGCGCTTTAATTATTTCTCTAAATAATTAATTTCCGAATTGACTGTTTAAATATTTCTCTAAATATTTATCCACAAATTAAAATTCTGGGCTTCGTGAACTATAATGTACCTCGATAGTAACGTTGATTTAATCGACGATCGGACATCCTATATCTAACAATCTCCCACTTGGACGATTCATCGATTAATCGTTTCAACGTAGACAGTGGTGGACGCCTAGCTGCATCTCATGGCCCCTAGCAAGGTATGACGTATCAAAATCGTCAACTATTGCCTTATGTTCAAGTAACTCTTACTTAACCAAGTAAAACAGTCATGGTAAACATATATACGTATCCTTTCTGTTTAGGGCATCCGTTGAACATGAGACATGGATGCAAGTTATTTCTCATATGTCGTTCAACTATTCTTGTTCTCGTCTCTAATTCAAAGTGGTCTAAACAAGCTACTCTTAGTTTGAGTGTGGCCACGCGTTTTATACCAGTTCGAATTAACGAGGGTGCCAGAATGTCCAACTCCTAATCAAAGGAGAACAAAATTCCTTTGGTCAGATACAACTCCCACTTAACTTCATATTTATTCCCAATCATACCCTTATTACTGCCTTTCACCGAACAACGTGAGATATAGTCAAAGAACAAACTTTAGTTAAAGTTAGTTCAAATATGTGCCTCGGGTAGAAGGATCGACATATCTCTACCACATTCAAAACTTCTTAAGACCTTCATCCATGAAGATAGTTTTGAAACGAGTTATTGAAATGAGTTACGTCCAATATTCATTCTCTACTTAATATATGTGAATACGATCTCCAACTCTCTAGACTTTCATTAAAAATGAACCAATCATCTAATTCACAATAGTCTTACATTCAGCTTGATTCCCATGAATCTGATCGACTGCGAACATTAAGAATATACTATTCAAGGATTCTAAAATGTATAAAATATCGAACATAGAAATGTTTATTTATAATGCATTTAACCATTAAATTAAAATAAAATACCAATGTAACTACATTGTTCAAAAGCACCAAATAGTAAATTACAGATCAAACCCACTGTCTAGAAAATCTAAGGCCTATCTTATTAGCATGCTCCTCATGTTTAGCATGAGGCATAGGCTTAGTGAACGGGTCCGCTAGATTCTGATTTGTGTGAACTTTGTTTAACACGATGCCTCCCCATTCCAGTATATCTCTGATATAATGTAATCTCCTAAGTATGTGCTTCGTGCTGTGATGTGACCTTGGTTCCTTGGCTTGAGCTTTGGCACCAGTATCGTTACATAATATCTTGATTAGTTTCTGAATGCTAGGCATTACCCCAAGATCAGCAATGAACTTCTTCATCCAAGTAGTCTCCTTTACAGCTTCTGAAGCGACAATGTATTCTAATTATGTGGTGGATTGAGCAACAACGTTTGCTTGATACTTTTCCAAGTAATTGCACCACCGTTCAGAACAAACACATATCTCGTCTAAGATCGAGAATCATCTTGATCCGTCTGAAAGCTAGCATCAGTGTAACATTTAACAGCTAGTTCTTCTTCCAGCCCTCCATATATCAAGAACATATCCTTTGTTCTTCTCAAGTACTATATGATGTTCTTCACAACTGTCCAGTGACTCTTATCTGGATTCTGTTGATATCTGCTAGTCATGCTTAACGCATATGATACGTCGGGTCTAGTACATAGCATGTCATACATGATGGAACTAATAGCAGAAGCATATAGAACCTTTTCCATTTTCTTCTTTTCCTCGTCAGATTGAGAGCACTGCTTATTGTCCAGTATGGTTCCATGTGCCATAGGCAATGATCCTATCTTAGAATCTTGCATTGAAAAGCGTTGAAATGACCTTATCAACATATGTATTTTGACTTAAACCTATAAGCCGCTTTGATCTGTCTCTATAGATCTTTATTCCTAGAATATAGGCGGCTTCGCCAAGATCTTTTATTACGAAACATTTACCTATCCAAGACTTTACGTCTTGTAGCATAGGAACATTGTTTCCAATAAGCAGGATGTCATCTACATACAAAATCAGAAAAGTGATATACCTCCCACTTGCCTTCCTGTAAACACACGGTTCATCTTCGTTCTTGACAAAACCAAACTCTTGGATTTTCTGGTCAATGTGAAGATTCTAGCTTCTAGACGCCTTTTTAATCCATAAATGGATTTGTTTCATTTGCATACCTTATTAGGATTCTTTGGAACTTCAAAACCTTCTGGTTGAACCATGTAGACATCTTCTGTAAGGTGTCCGTTTAGGAACTCCGTTTTGACGTCCATTTGCTATATTTCATAGTCATAATACGCAGCAATGGCAAGCAAGATCCTAATCGATTTAAGCATGGCTACTGGCGAGAAGGTTTCCTTATAATCAATTCCTTAAGTCTGAGTAAAGCCTTTCGCTACTAGCCTTGCTTTGAAGGTTTGCATGTTTCCATACATGGTTGTCATACATGGACTGGATTTCGGCGTCCATGGCTTCAAGCCATTTCTTAGATTCAAAATCTAAGATTGCAGACTTGTAACTAGTAGGCTCAGCCTGATCAACTACCATGATGTCGTCAATCTCATGAAACCCGATATACTGGTCGGGTTCATGACGACCCCTAGTACTTCTGTGGATGCTTTGTGTCACAGTCGAATCTTAAACACTTCCATATTCAGTTTCAACAGTCTCATGTTGATTGGTAGTTTCAGTTTGGGGTTCGGTTACTTATGGTTCTCGGATCTCAACCAGATCCACATGATGTTCTCTATTCCCTCTCACAAGGAGTTCCTTCGCCAAGAAGGTAACTCTGCGTGTAATGAAAACCCGGTTTTCAGCACGATTGTAGAACTAGTAAACAATGGTTTTAGGGTATCCGACGAAGACAACTTTATCGCCACGCGGATTTAGTTTATCCGTAGATTCACTAGTCACATAAGCGTTACATCCACATACCCTAAGGTAGGACACTTTGGGTTTCTCCCCATGCCATATCTCATAAGGCGTTTTGTCCACCTTCTTTGTAGGAGCTATATTTATGATTCTTGTGGCAGTCTCAAGAGCAAAACTCCAGAAGGAGTGTGGGAGGTTTGTACGACACATCAATGACCGAACCTAATAGTTTAGTTTAACTAAAACTCCAGAAGGAGTGTGGGAGTTCGTGTAAGGCCTCGAACCGGGCACCCTACAGTTGGTTATCATAACGGGTCATTCCCTTTAAAAATACTCGTTTTAGATATATTAAACTACAGCGGAAGTCTTTCTAAAAACAGTAATTACTATTTAATGTCATTAAGTTACCTCACGAATGCTTGCACACCAATCCGAGTAACACCGCTCCCAAGCCAAGATACGTCAACGCAACACTTACCTGCAAAACAATCTATCGTACACACAAAGTCAGCTACGCTGAGTGAGTTCTAATAATTTAGTTGAATTAAAATCCGACTCGTCGCAAAAGTTTTTTGAATTTACTCAGGACCCACGGTACTTATAAAATATGTCCACAATTCATTAACAAATAGATAACCACTGTTATCACACGATATCCCATAATGGTTCATTACCCAAGACTCATCCCATAATAATAATAATCCCGCAGTCTCATCGACATAGGTCGAACTTACTACACTAATAACTCATACTCAAGTACACGTATTAACTCGACACTTGGTTAACACAACAAGTCCCTAGACATCAACTTACTCAGTCTTGACCAAGGCTCTTACAAATCAACTGACATAACGGTTGTAAGCACCACATCACAATCCTGACTCAACGGTCAATCTAACTCGACTCACCACATTATTACTACCTCATGCACAATAAATATAACTCAACACTTTCATGCAATTTAACGCAAATATATAAGCACACAAACACATACCTCATCACTGCACCCTCGTCAGGGTTACCCTCGTCACACCCCGAGCTCATCACTGTCCTGTTGGACATCGTCACCTTTGGTGACCTATCGAAGGACTTCGTCCTCCATAATCCCGTTTGCCGTGTCATAATGACAATAATGCAAAACCAATACCCGCTGTGTCACAAGGACAACGACATAATGCACACAACACATATATAATCACATAACATTATACTCTATGTACATGACTCATTAGCTGCACATGCACTTCACACATAGCACTAGGAGAAGGTGTCCTACACATATTTTTAAGCGTTTAGCTCATACCCTGACTCACCCCGACTAACACATAACACAATACACTTCTACTATATCAACACTCATACAAATACTATATCTCGTTATCTAAGCACATACCACGTACATGCACACCCTGTGACACCTCCTAGTACGACCTGTAAATACAATCCTGACTCACCCCTTTTAGGTTACTATACGACCCACAACCATATACCCACCTTTAAGCCTAGATCACATGATCTCATAAACACCCCCGTAGACCCTCCGACTCATTACTGAATGTTTTAGTTGATAAACACCTCGGGTTAAAACCCAAAACTCTTAACACGTTTGATACGTTAAATATCTCTGTTAAGTATGTACGATAGGCCAAAAAAAAAACAGTAAAACATTTAAACGAGGGGGATTAGAAACTCACCGGTTGAGAGGCAACTCCGAACCCTTGCCCTGCAACCCGCCCTCTCCTGCTTGAAGTCCGAACCTGTCAAATGTGTTATCACATGATCAGTCATGTTCTAAACATACGTCGAATAACGTACAAATATAAATCCCCACGTCGTCTCGCCCGCTCGTCCTTTCATCCCACGAAGCTTTAACTCCACGTGCTCACACAAACCGGACCGCTCTAGACCCGTTAGAGATCCGAATACCCAACCGGGTTCCCATGCGTGCACGTATGTGTACATGCAGACACATGCAAAACCCTAACTCCACGAACGCATACACTCGGGCCTTTTCCTCACCCGCATGCATGTCATGAACACGTAGAACCCTACCCGGTGCTATTCTGGTTCCTCCCGTCGTACATCACCACGCCCCTAGTCATTATCGTTGCCCTCTTAGTGGGTTCCATCTTCCCCGGCTACTCCCGAGCCCGCCGCACTGCCGCTACACAGCCACAGCCGTTGTCAGCCTCACGTCACGCCACCATAGTCGCCGGAACCACCCCTGGTTGTAACATCCTTGATTTTCATGTACTTGTTCGAGTGCAATAAACATTATTTAAATTTTCCCTTCCTTATGATATATTTCAATTTCAAGGTTTCATCCATACCACTCCATAATTTGTGATTATTACATACACACACATACATTTTAAAAGATTATGTAATTTTGCAATTCATTTCTATATATATATATATATATATATATATTATTGCATAGAAAATATATGAAAGTCAATATAAATGCTAAACATTTCAAAATTTGTTCATTTATAAAACTTATAAAAGTTTTTAAACAAAAACCAGGTTATAAATATATTTATATAATTTAAATAAACTAGTTGAACCCACCCCCATAGCCATTTGAATTTGAACCCATAAACCCAAATTTTGACCAAATTCATTTCAATTTGACATACTTTGACTTTGGAAAGTCAAAAAGGCCCAAATCAACGAAGTTCAACTTGTGAATTCGATAAATCTGTTGTTATGGACTTTCCCAATGCACAAATCGATAATCGACCATAGTCTGACCCATTTAGCAGCCCAATTCGATCAATTGCGCGGTTGGTTTCAAATTTTGAACAATTTGACCTCTTGGAGTCAAACCACGTTCAAATCATTTCCAAATCAAGAAATTTAACGCATTGAACACCCGTAAATCACTCCATGACAGACCTCTCTTGTATTCAGTCCATAAACATGACTCAATTCATCCGCAATCGAACGAATTAACGCGGAATCCCCTTTACAGCTGTCACTTGCCTTCTATAATCGAATCGTGGGATTTTGATGAAATTAAACGATATAAACCACACATACACCTACGCATACTCTCACACAATCTCCCTGAGCACTCGCACGATCGACATTTCGCCTCTGGAGTTCTGTCGAGCACCAAGAACAGTTGGATCTTCGTTCTAGCCATTCTCACTCGTCCCTGCACCAAATCACGTAAGTTTTGTGTTGTTTGAATCGTATCTGAGTACTATCCATTAGCCCCATATCTATTTGTAAAAACAGGAAGCAATCGAATCGATTTAATCTAGGGTTCATGTTTCTGGTTAAGCGTGAATCTGATTTGGGGCTTGATCCACGTTCTCTATTTAATTAAACGAGATCCTAAACAACCAGCGAAACCACTTGGTTTGATTGGTAAGTCATTGCACCATGGCCCAAGTGGCGTGGGTTCGAAACCCACATTCCACACATCGGGTTTTCTTTTTTTTTTTTACGCATGACTCACAACCAGACCCGGTTCCCCACCCAGTTTAGGTTAAAACAATCTCTGGCCGCACTAGTCTCCTGGTCTGGTGGTTGGCGCATGCTACCCTTACAAGGTAGACCCGGGTTCGAACCCGGGCAAGCCCTTTTTTTGTAAAAAACCGTTTTTAATACCCACTTTTACTTATAAAAATTATTTTTATAAACCTCACTTCATTTATAACCTATTTGTACAATAAAAAGCAAATTTTCAATAAAAAAACTAATATTTTTTCAACTTAAATGAGTTTAAAACCAAATAAATAAATTATGTTTATTATTTTAAATCAAAACTTTTATACTACATATTTTTATAAATCATTTTTCTATTGAATCCTATATGTTAGGGTTTAAACCCTATCTACGCAAATAAAACTTTTTCTGAATATATATTAATATATATTCTCTGTGTTTCGACACATTTTTCATAAATAAAATAAATTTATTTATTTAAATAAATATAAAATACACACTACTTTAAAAAAAACACATTGTTCTAAATAAATAAATAAAAATTATTTATTTATTTTATTTATTAAACCCTAAGTCAATGGTTATTTTATTAAGTTTATATATATATATATATATATATATATATATACTTTGAACTCATATTTTACATTAAATTCTTATACAAGCATAACATACATTTACATGGAATAACACAAACCTTTTTTTTTGTACAAATCCACACACATCAAAACCCGTTGAACCCTAGACTTGCCTTTGACCTTGTGCATAATAATAATTCAAGTTCATACATTTTTCACTTTAGGTTAATCTTGTGATTTACAAATCACTTGTGCTATCTATTGCTTGTGCTATCTACAAACATCTTACAAGTGAGTTTTACATAGCCCCTTTTCATTTTTGCACTTTTGGGGTGAAACATGAATACTCTTTGAAACTCGTTGCAATAACTCATATACAATTCAATAATATGATACTATGTGTTTATTCGTGCTTTATGCTTAAATGCTAAGAGTTAAGACTACATATACATGACATTAGTGCAATCATTAACTCAGTACAAGCCAACGGTTAACGTTGATAGATCTATTGAGTCTGACAAACCAACCCGGGTAGGGTGTTTGTTACCGACATTACATTAGAGTAACATGCGTGTTATGCCTCAGTCACAAGGTTTGATTGTACACCTAGCTTAACTATAGATTCTTCATAAATGCCTTATATACCATGTATCGTATGAATTGTATAAAACATTTGAACTCTATTTGTAGTGTCAAAACCTGTGTAAGCTCACCAACTTTTTAGTTGACCTCGTTTTCATCATGTTTCAGGTACAAACAAATGAGTTTGATCAAGTTGCTTTCATTTAAGTTTGAGGACCTAGTATTTAAATTTGAACAAGTTTGCTTATGTAATTTCCATTATTGTATTGTTGGATTTGAGGTTTTGATGTATGAAATGAAATCGGTTGTTTAATTATTTCAACTATAGTAAACCATGAGCTTATGAACAGTCTCCATGTCCGGCCCTGATGTTTCCGCCGTCGGTTGGGGTGTGACACTGGTCCCCGTCGCCCTCTCCCTTTCTCTCTTTTCGGTAATCCGTCACCACGTCGGTCGGGTACTGCCTTGAGCCGGCTGCCACCATGTCGGGTATCCCCTTCCGGCCATCGCCGCCCTACTGCACCCGTAAACACCACCACCACCAACGGTCACATACACCAATCCATCCTCGCCTTCTTCTTCCGATCAATATAAGTAAACGAAACCAAACCCTAAATGGGTTTTACATGATAAACGGAAACAGGAAATGAGGTTCGAGGGTTACCTTATGCGTAATGGAGACTTTCCCCACTCGCTGCCGCCTTTCCCCACTCGCTGCCGCCGTAGCACCACTGTGAACCACCACCTTCCTCCTCTCCAGCTTCCTTCGATCGTCGATCCCTACTCTCGTGTCCCTTGCAGCCGTCGCAAACCCCCTCGACCGATTATGGTATAGGGTTTGCTTAAATAAGGTATTTAAACCTTTGAGGTTTTACATTCTAGCCCATCCTCTCTTGTTTTGTGCGTTTCGATCATAAAACGTCTTTAAGAGACTATCTGTATCGTTTATTGTCGTTAAAACGCCCCATGCATGATAAAACCTACCCCTTATTTCGTTTAATATAGAATCGGGTCACCAACTAACCCGAACCCTTAACCTTTCGAATTTTCGGGATGTTACAGTTCGATTTCTCTTCTTAGACACACCATTAAGCTGTGGTGTTCCAGGTGCAGTGAGTTGAGAAATGATCCCACATTTCTTAAGATGTTCGTCAAACTCTTGACTAACATATTCACCACCTCGATCAGATCGAAGCATCTTAATCATTTTACCTAGCGGATTATGTACCTCGTTAGGGTACTGTTTGAACATTTCAAATGTTTCATGTTTATGCTTTATAAGATAAACATAACCATATCTACTGAAGTCATCAGTAAATGTAACGAAGTATATCTCTCCAGTTCTAGACATTGTTTTGAATGGATCACATACATCAGTATGTACAATCCCTAACAGATCCTTAGCCCTTTGACCAATAACAGTGAAAAGGGGATTTGGTCAACTTACCACTTAAACAAGATTCACAATCATCAAAAGACTCTTGACCAATGGAATTCAAAATTCCCGCAGTTTGCAATTTCCTTATGCGATTCTTGTTTATGTGTCCCAATCGACAATGTCATAGATACGTATCATTGAAATCTAATTTCGTACGTTTAGAGTAGATGTTATATAAAGCGTTATTATCATGGACCTATATTTTATAGATTCCATTATGAGACTTTGCAGTAAAATAAAACAAATCAGTCAAATATGCATAAATGAAATCACCATCAAAAACATATTTAAAACCTTGTTCTTGCAAAGAGAAGATCGAAACAATATTCCTAGTTAAACTAGTTATGTAGCAAACATTGTTCAAAATAAGTTTAACACCATAAGGAAGTAAAAGAACATAGTCTCCCACTGCCGTCCCCGTGACTCTTTCTCCATTACCAACATGGTGCTCCAAGTTGCTTTGCTTCAGCTTCCTAATCTTCGTTAGTCCCTGCAAATCATTACAAATGTGAAAACTACATCCAATGTCAAACACCTAAGATTTTCTAGACAAAGAGAAGACCTCAATAACGAATATACCTGAAGAGCCTGCTTTTGAATCCTTTGTCTTCTTAGCAAGGTATGATGGACATGTACTCTTCCAATGCCTAATTTCTCCATAATGATGAAAAATGCCATAACTTCGGAAAACAACTCTCTTCTTGCCACGCTTTCTTGTTTTAGAGATCTGAGTGTTCATGTAACCCATAGTCATCTCGGCAGCCATAAGCGACCCTCGCAGTTCGGACAAGGTCCCTCCAACTACTTTTTCTTTTTAGTAACTTACGAACTCTTCGTATTCAACCGGCAAAGACATCAAGATGAAGTCTATTGCCATAGCTTGGTTGATGGGGGAACCAAGTTCTTTCAGGCTGTCAATGTGTCTCATCATTTTAGAAAAATGCGAGCTAATCCTTATTCCTCTATCCATACAACATGATAAGGATTTAAGCACTTTAAAATGCTTATTGCGAGTATGATGATACGTTTTCTTCAATTCACAAGCCATATCGTATGAAGGATAATATTCTAGCTCACGACAAAGTTTGTCAGACATTGTTGATAGCGTCACAAATGAAACTTCATTTGAATATTCAACGTGTCGTCTCTGAATTACTTTGGAGCCGCTAGTTGGCGGAACCGAGAGAAATGGAATTTCTAGAACATACGATCTCCCTTCCTTCTTAAGAACACTTCTCAAGATACGAAACCACTCAGAGAAGTTTATTCCTTCGAGCATGTTCCGATAAAGCATAGACTTTAGAGCAAATGCGGAGTCGGAATGGATTTCGTTAGACATCTACAAAACTCAAAAATAAAGTTTTAGTATTTTCATGCATAACGTCCTAATTAAATTTATGACCCAATTGCAAAAATATAGAATTAGGAATGAGATCCCGGTTCACCATTGCTCAGTGAATGGCTGAGCACTCTCCACTGGCACAACTAAGTAGGTAACGATTACCGATTGTGTCAACTACATAATTCTTGGTTTGAGGGGCATGACGAGAATTGTCAAGCTTGGATATGTTTCCCTCAACTACACCCACTTAATATGACCTTAAGTGATTTTTTCCTTCAATCGTAACTATAGAGTCGGCCTAAGTAACCCAGGAATCGCGACTTTACCTTCAAATAAAACCGTAGGGCCGGATGTAGGGTAATTCACTAACACCCGGGGTTCGGATATATCAGTTGAAGTGTCACAATTTAGGGTGGCGCAGAAATATCGATTTTAATTTGGGATTTGCTTTAATGTTTTAAATTACCGAGTAAGGGTCAAAAAGATTTTGGACGACGAGGAGCATGATCCAAGTCGTGCAACTTTAGTAAACCAATTTTACTATTTCAGTTCGTGAAACGCCTTTCAACACACGACACGATCCAGTTTTAAATATCTTATTTAATCTAAATTGGTCGCTAATCGCGAACCATATTTTAAACTAATTAACTCTTTAATTAATTTAAATCAGCTTTAAATAAAATAATTAAATTTAAAACTCGTTCTACTTTTAAATAAAAACACTTTTATTTAATTACCTTTCCGAGAAATATTTAAACAATTTAATATTCTCATCGTTTTAAGATTGTGTCAAAACGTTTTATAAAAAAATATTTGCGGTTTAATTATTATCCTAAATAACGTTAAACAACCATAAAATATATAAAAAATATAAATCGAGCAACTAGTAAATTTTGTTCGGTTTCGTTCGAGCCATCAAACGAAAACCGAACGGGTCTAAGCGACAACAAAAATAACCATTCTTGCTATCTCCCACTTAGTCAAAGATCTCTATCTTCTAGTCTCGTTCGTGTTCGCCTTTGGTCTTTTAGTATTCGTCTCGTTAAGTTTACAATTTTATTTACAATTACAATAAAAATAAATAAATAAAATAAACCTAACTATTGCAACGGTTTTCAAATAACCTTTAAAAATACAAAGATAATAAAACCAAAATAAACAAACACAACCACAGGTCACTAGAGCTTAATTTATCAAACACAATTAAACCATACGAAAAAGGCACGATGTTTTTGTTAAACTAAAGTTTTGACAAATAAAGCATAAGATCAAAAAATAAATAATATGTCTAAACGCGCGTAAATGTGGCTCTGATACCACTGTTGAGAATCCTTGTACTAGATTTAAATTTTAAAACAATATTAACTTAATCTTATTAAATAAATAAATTAGATTTAATGAGCGGAAGCGGTTATACAAGTTAACGGTTTTAAATCGGGATCCCATCAGTGATCTGATTACACGGGTATAAACAATAAAATAAAAACAACCATAGCGGGTAAACAATTGTACCTTTGACGATTAACCGAAAGTTATGCACTTTGGTTCAACGAGCGTCTCGCTAGTGACAGTTCACAAAAAACCTGCAAAAACGGAAACCCGTCACATGGATTGCACTCGATACCGACGACATCGGCATAACAGTTAGATTACTTAGTCGTTTTACGCAAGAACCAAAGGAGCATCATCTAAAAGGCCATGAAACATATACAAAGTTAAATTAAAGGAACAAATGACCTTGCTATAACATATCAAAATAATGGTGGATGCAAAATACTTGGTTTTAGTAATAGTAGTTATAGGGTTAATATAGAAGAAGGAAAAGACACTACATGAATAGTTTTCTACTTTGAAAATTCACCTATTAGTTGGTGCACATAGAAGCAACCGACTATGACACTATCATCTTATGAATCTGAATTTATGACAGCAACAGCAGCAAGATGTCAAGCATTATGGTTACAAAGACTACTTAGTGAAATAACATGTTGGAAAGAAGAAAATGTAACTATACTGGTGGAGAACAGATCAGCTATTGCTTTAATGAAGAATCACGCGTTTCATGGTATAAAGCAAACACATTGACAAGCGTTATCACTTTATAAGGGAATGCGTTGAAAAAGAAGAGATTACTGTGGAACACTTATGTGGAGAACTTCAAAGAGCAGACATTCTAACAAAGGCGTTATCACAAGTCAAGTTCATCATTACGAGGGAACTACTTGGTTTTAGAACTCTGATACAACATGATCGTGATTAAGGCGGTGATTGTTAGGGAAAATCCCGATTATCTCTCTTATTAGAGTCACGAGTCAAATATGTAATTATCTATAAGTTATAGTTTAAAGTCAAGTATGTATTTTTGTTTAGTAAGCGGGTCAATATATAAAGATTGTAACTTGGAAACTGATTTAGAATGATCATAGGGTTGTGTCGCTTCCATGAAGCGTCGCGTCAATATGTACTATCGGTATATAACCGATCAAATGTAAGCATCAAAGGGTCACGAACCAGAAATCAAAATTGAAGCTTTCTTGATTATTTGTTTTGATAGATCTCTTATTCAATACCAATCTTGGGCAACAAAATTTATGCAAGAACCGTTTGTTCTTCACTTTGGTGCAATTAAGAGGGTGTTGTGTGACATAGCAGGAACCATTGATTTTGGACTTTGATGTGTTACGTGTGATTGAGTGACTTAAAAAAATTATATATAAGAAATATGTATCATCATATAACCATGTGTTAGGATTCTAAGAAAAAAATATTTTTTTAATAAAAAAAGCCCGATTTTATAATTCGTTTTTGCCACAACAAAGGTTGAGCCAGCCCTGTGGTCGACCTACTATTGTACCATTTAAAAGTGTATCATAGTATCCTTAATGTATACCTTCAAACAACTATCTTTTTCTTGAAAAAATCTAATAAAGAAACAACAGATTTATTGCAGTTTGGGAAAATAGTGGTAGTGTAACAAGCATCCCAAAACAAACAAAAAAAGTTGATCAAATCTCAACAAAGCAACCCGATTGTACAAACCCTGAAAACTCATCCGGAGCATCCACTTTCACCGGTTTATTACTTTCCCCTTGCTCGTCTTTCTCCGCTACAATAAACGTTTGCGGCCCACCCCAGTAAGACGATGCAGTGATCATGGTTCGATCGCCAAGATCAACAACACACGCCCCGACTTGAATCGTAGTATCCGAATCCCCCCGGCAGTTGAAACTCCCATTTTGCCATACGGTAAAGCACGCCCTCGGGCACCTCCCGATCCCCCATACACTCTCCAAGCGCCGCCATGTTCCAGTCATGGTTTCGAGAACGTTAGCGGTGCTTTTGAACCGACCTTGGCTCTCGGTTTCATACCCGCTTACAACCCAAAACTCCGACCCGACAAATAGTCCTTCGCACTCATCTCGCTCCTCACTCATCGGCGCCAACATAGTCCACTCGTCCGCGGCGATATCATACACCCACGCGCTTTTCAACGCGTTCTTGCCCTCATCGTGTCCACCCGCGACGTGGACTTTCCCATCACATGTGCCCACAGCGAAAAAAGAACGATTTGACGGCATATCGACTCCATCGGTCCACCTTCGAGTCCAGAAATCGTACACGAAAACATCACGCATAGGCGCCCAACTCTCCCGATCCTACCCGCCCATCAAGACCAGCTTCCCCTCCAAACCCCCCCAACTGACAAAACATCGGTAACCCGTTCGGGTACTTCGGAACCGAGTCCAGTCGGGCCCACATTCCCGAAACCGGTTCAAAAACCGTCAACCCTAAAGTAAATTAGTTCTCGGGTTTAGAAGAGTCCGCTACAACAGGTAGTGATTGTACAAAACAGGCACATTTACGAGTGAACCCGGATCGTTTCCGGTGGTAATAAAAGTCTCGGCACTCTAACATGCGCCGCCAGCGTTGGCAAACATGGGCTGCGGCATCATGGACACCGTAATGCATCCGAGTCATGCACTCTAGTGCGATTTCCTCCGGTAATCCCGGAACTAGCTCAGTGTAATCTTCCATGTTGATGCTTGTGGAAGGAAAATCAGAGGATATATAAAAGGATCGGACATGGATGCTTGGTGGGGGACTCAGTTTGGACACGTCTCTTAAGCAATAGCTTGTTGCTGATTGTAATCGTAGGGTCATGAATAGCGAATTTAGTAAATATGAGTTAAATTCAAAAGGACGGATATTGACTGAAAAAAACTTAAAACTGATGTGATGGTTAAATGAGTTTCCATGGTTTCCGTACGACAGACTGTATTTTTTTTGTGGGATGAATTGAAATGAAAAATCACATTAGTTTACGACTGATGAAGGTAGAATCAGTTGGGTTTAATCTTAACGGGCTCTAAACCGGGTCATCAGGTACGATAGTTGGAGCTTCGTATTCGGATTGACGGGTCAAACGGGTCAGACGGATTGCAACAGTTGGGTTAATTTTGGCATGTTTATTTTATGTTTTTGATTGTGTCAAGTAGTAGATTAGTGGGTCAAAGTCATGGGTCATGTTTCCCTGTTTTTAGGAGTCAATTAGGTCATGGGTTAGGTGCTATTTATTTGCAATTTCGGTTTGTAAGTCTCTGTGGGTTTTTTTGTTCTCATTTTCACGTTCAATCAAAGAGGAAGAGTTTGTGTAATTGGGGCCTGATCCAACAGAATCACGGAAAGGGTGCGGTCTGGCAACATCAAAAGAGGCAATTCATGACAAAACATTTATTGTATATATTACGAATACAGGGATATAAACGAGAAAAATCGTTCGTAAACTGTTGTAGATTGACTTGTTAAAAACTTAAACCAGATGTCATAAACAAGTTTTGAGTATAAGAATACAGGGATATCTGAGCTTCTGATATCAAGTTCAAGCATGCTCGCGAGCCAAAAGAGTTAGGGAGTAAGATTTTTTTTCCAATAGGGTCTCTAGTTCTCTATGCTCAGAGTTCATAACAACCGGATGTCATATTTTTCGAGACGGGCTGGGTGACATAATAAAGACCATACAATTTTAAAATTATATTGTCAACAGAAAAAAAAGATTAAAAAGTAAAATGTCAATTGAAACATTCAACGAGGGTGTCCGGAGGTTCGTAGAGATCAGACCAGTGCAGCTTGCACCTCCACCACCCAGTTTAGCCCCCGAGGACGTTGCCCCCATTGGCGTAGCACCACCGAGCCAGGTACGTCCGAGGGCGAGGCTTTGTCCAGAGGTGAGCCACCTATCACGCTCGAGATGATGTATGCCGAGCTGGTGGCTCAGCACGAGACCCTGGACCGTCACGGCGAGGTTTTGGCCCGACAGGGCCGGATTTGGAGAGGCAGGGGAAATGCTAGAGTGCATCATCGAATATTTTCGCATTCCCCCTGCAGGCACCACCACCATAGGCCGAGGAGTCAGACATACCGGCGTGGGGTTTGTAGGCGATTTCTACTTTTGTACTTTTCTTTTGTTATGTATTTCATAGAATCACCCTTTTGTATAAGTATTTGTATTTGTATTCAGGTATGGTGCGTGGACACGGTAGATTTGTTTGTGTAGTTTCATTTCCATGCATGTCTATTTATTTAAATTGTATGTATTTCGGTTTCTATATTTATTTATCATGTTGTACATATTTAATGTGTGGTTTTATAGCTAGTGTTTATAGAACGACAGACAAAGTTTCTTTGACGGTCAGAATATTCCACACGCGTCTAAGTACCACGTTTACCAGGGAGTTTCGTTTTTCATTTATGTTTTATTTTCTTTTTATTTTATTTTTATCCTGCTTCTAGACACATTAGGGACAATGTGAGTTTCAAGTGTGAGAATAGAGATTTAGCTAGATTTAGCGAAGAAAAAAAAATAAAAAAAATCAAGAAAATGAAATTATTTTTTTGAAGAATTTTGGAAAAAGAATAAAAAAATTGTTTGTTTTGTAAGTCCCGAGAGTTTTCACATACTAGTTTCTTATCCGGGCACATAAAAGACATGTTTTTGTACGATATAAACCAAGAGCTTGAAGTTGGTCGGGTGTGGGTTTGCGTTTTCTTAACGCGGTATTCTCCAAGTATTCGGTATTAAGTAGATTCAACTAGTCTATTTTCAGTAATAAAATCATTTGGGATGCCTAAGAGAGTATAGCAGACTAGATAGTGATAATTGTGCATAACTTGTATCGGTAACCCGATTCCACACAGTTTCAGTGAGATTTTGAGCCTTTCATTATATATATATATATAGGGGACGTTTCCACTAAAAAGTGATTTTTCGCTAAGAAATACTAAGAAGTGAGTCAAACGAACTCCGATTGAGCTCATTCCAGCGGCGTTGGAACCGTCTCATCAAACCCTAACCCGGACCCAAAAACCTAAACCCCCTCCACCCGCACCCCAAAAACCTAAACCCCCCTCCAACCCTACCCCGAAAAGCCTAAAACCACCACCCCGCCCCCCCTCCAAAACCTAAACCCCTGACCCCACCCCCACCCACCCCCAAAAACCTAAACCCCCCACCCTGACCACAAAAAAAAACCTAAACCATAAAATCTAAACCTTAAAAACTAAACCCTAAGGCTAAACCGAAAGGCTAAAACCCTAAAATTCAAACATAAAAATTAAATCTTAAATGCTAAACCCTAAACGCTAAGATGGTAGAGTTCGACGAGACGGTTCCAACGCCACTGTAATTAGCTCAATCGGAGTTCGTTTGATATCGTTTCTTAAGGTTTTGTCAGTTCTTAGATTTTTTAGCGGAAAACTACTTTTTATTTGATCCTCCCCCTATATATATATACATATATATATATATATATATATATGTATAAATATATGTATATATATATATATATATATGTATATATATATATATATATATATATATGTAGGGTTAGGATCAAATGAGAACTCATAAATACTTGAGAACTCGTCAAAAAATCAATTAAAACCATTTTTTTTGTTTTCACTACCTTTATTATTAAAATACAACATAAAAAATAATTTATCTCTCCAATTAATTATCTCTTCTCTCTAAATTATTCTTAAAAAAATTTATACACATGTGTAAATGGTAAACACTTACACATGTGTAAGTGGTAAACTTACCCATGTGTAGATTTTTTTTAATATATGAATACATATAAATTTACATATATAAATTAATTTTTTATGTTGCATTTTACTAATAAAGGTAGTAAAAACATAAAAAATGGTTTTGATTGGTTTTTTGACGAGTTCTCGCGAGTTCTCAAAATATTTAAGAGTTCTCAAATGATCAATTCCCTATATATATACATATATATATATATATATTTATATACACTGTTTTCTTTTGATGTGTGTATTACCTACAAGACTTGTCTAGTTAGAATTTGATTATCTTGACATGCCGAGACCCTAAGTTTAGACAACACACATAAATGATCTAAGACATTATGATTTATCCCTTCTTGTTTAGCCTTTTCTTTTGTTTTTTCCCTATGTGAACATTAACCCCTATTTGACCCCTTTGAGCCTTATTCCCTTACGTTTGTTAAACCTACTTAATACACCCCTAGCCTTTTTAGCCGTTTTCTTTTTAATCCGGTGTTATTGGTTCGGATTATTTTAGTTTGTGCGTAAGTAGTAGAAAACAAGAAGAAGAAAAAAAATGAGAAGAAGTTAGTGAAAAAGAAAAAAAAGAGTATATTAAAAAAATAGAAAAATCTTGAGAAAATCATAAAAAATTAAGTATTCAATGGAATAAGTGTGAGGATCAAATATCCTCACAGTTCAGTAGATATTTGTTTGGTTTGTTTGTTTTTATCTTAGTATCATTAGTTCGGACCAGTTTCACCATAGCCACTTTAAATTCCCTATCCATACCTTAAACCCTAGCCTGACATTACAACACGTTTAAAGACCTTGTTCATCTGTGTGTTTGTCTTCACATTTGGGTAGAGATTTGATTGATTCTCAAGCATATGACTTAAATGTTTTATTTTTAGGTCTGAGAGTTAGAATAGGAACAGGCACATCTTTTGCTAGTCACAGAATAAACCGAGAGGAGAGAACTCTTGTGAGGGGTACGAGTTGTGCACGGTTAGAACTTGAAAGAAAGCGAGTCTTGAATAAGTATGCCCATGTTTTAAAAAATTTAGGTTCCTTTTAGACTGGTTGAGTTGTAAATCTATTGAACGTTGTAAACCTTGGGGAGTCATTCGTTGTCTTTAGATTTCGTGGCCTGTTTATGACTTTAGCTTGAGATTTTTGTTTTTGTGTGATTACCGGGTTGGATGTATTACTTTGGACTTTTCTTAGGGATAAGCAAACTTTAGGTGTGGAGATATTTGTTGCGTTGTAAAACACATATGATTTTCATGCGTATTTTACCCCATTTGGATTGGTTTTATTGGCTAATTCATAAGATTTTGATACTTATTGATTTATATGTTGAATTTTCAGGCTTGTACGATGAATGAGAGTATTTTCTAGAGAAAGATCGTTCACGAGAAGGCCGAAAGGAAGTAGAAGATAGAAATATTTTTTTTTTGAAATTTCACCCTTAGCGGACCGCTAAAGAGTAGCTTAGTGATCCGCCAAGCATGTTTGGAACATCATGATTGCATCTGCTGACCCGCGTGTTGCCCCGGATGACATAAGCCCTTAGCAGACACTAACGAACTGTATAGCGGTCCTCTACCGCTTTAACATGGCAGAAACCCTAGATCAGCCATTTCTATATATTTTAAGGAGTTTTAATCATTGGGATCAATCTTTTGCGCAAGGAGGCGAGTGAGGAGGACTGAAGACACAAGTTTGGAGCTTCTGGAACACAAGGATCAAGAAATTGGAAAGATTTTCGGTTTGCAATAATTCGGTTTCCATTATTTTGTCCATTACAGAACTAGTTTTCGAATTTGGTTATGTGTAAAAATTGTTTTCGTTCATATTACAGTAGTATGAGTGGCTAATTTCGTTAGCCACCTAGGTTAGATGATTGTTTTCATGTTTTGACGTTTTTTCGGTATTTAATCTTATGATTATTTGTGTTAATCTTAGAATCAGTATTTTGGATGCTTATTAATGATGATGTATGTTGTTTTTATTTAATATTTACTACCATGATCTTATGATTTATTAGACGACTGATTTGATCATAATGGTTGGTGTCTAGGCCATATTTAGAGAATAGTATTAGTGTCCTGCTTTATCTTGAGACCTACCCGGTGATAGATAGAGCCTGAAACCTCCTACCTATTATATGTTAGGTCTAGTTTACGTGACCATCGATTATTTCTTTTCATACGTGGTGTTAGTGTTCTTAGGGTTTATTTGCATTCTTAATATTTGATTTTCCTTTGCTCTGGGGCTGTGGACCACAACCTTTCACAGCATTGAGAGTTCGGATACCGACCAGAGAACCCTCTTTTGGCATTTTATCACAATCTATCTTGTCCTTTACACGAGTCTTCTGGCTCAGGGAGTAGTAACATACCTAGTTAGCCTTAGACTTATATCTTTATAGATAGTCATACGGTTACTTACCTTAGTCATTGCATGTTAATAGGATTCCTGCCTAGGTGGTTGTTTTAATTCTTTGATTTCATACCCAAGTTTCCACTCATTGTTAGCTTGCTTTCTTGTTGCATTATTAGTGTTTGAGTCTGTTTAGTCATTTAGAGTCTTTTACATTAAATTCATGTTTTTAGGTTTTAGTTAAATTCCATCTCTGTTTTGAGTCTTTGCATTAAATTCATGTTTCAAGGTTTTATTGAAACTCAACTTTGATCATATTTTTAGGCTTGAACCTGATAGAGGTTTACTATCAAGGGTTGTGTTAAGTGTTCACGGATTGATATCCGGTCTTGGCTATACTTGCTACATACTGACCGGTACACTTTCCGTTTGTGTGTCGTTGAGTTTTGGGTAATTCCCTTTTTAAAACCATTGTGTAAGTTCCTATCATATATATATATATATATATATGAACGACCGGAGTCGGGGATCTTGCCACTTGGTTTTTGCTTTCATTCCTATTCTTATTTTATTTTCTCTTTATTTTTTCTTTTTGTGTTTCCTTAGTTTATGTTTGCCTTATTTTCTATTTGTTCCTTTAGACTAGGTTTACATTTTTAGTATAGGGAGTCCTTTTTTATTTTTCTTTTCTTTATAGTGTATGCGCCACACCCGTTCTACGGGACCGCCTGAGTTCGTAGAGTTTGCTGAGCCTGAGGGAGTACATCACTAGAGACAAAGAGCTAGAGTTGAGATGGGAGACCAGCCACCAGTGAGGAGGACCGTTGCCGACTACGCTAAGACCACCGCGGTAGGAGCGCGTTCGAGTATCACTAGACTAGTGCCAGAAGCAAATAACTTGCAAATTCCTTCACATCTCATTACCGTAATCACACACTCTGCTCAGTTTCACGGGTTACACGTTGAGGACCCGTACTCTCACTTGAATCATTTTCTGAAGATATGCAATACCTTTCACATTAATGGGATGATTGAGGACATATGTTTGTTCTGTATGTTCCCATTCTCACCGGTCGATAAGGCCCAGACGTGGCTTGATTCCCTTCCCCCGGGATCCATCACCACTTGGGCTGACATGCAAGAAAATTTCCTAAACAAATACTTTCCCATTTCCAAAACCGCTCTTCTGAGGAGGTTTATCCATGGTTTTAAGATGGAGGAGGCAGAGTCATTCTATGAGACGTGGGAGCGCTTCAAGGAGCTGCTGCATAGGTGCCCACATCATGGTCTGGAGGACTAGGCATTAGTAGAGAAGTTTTATGATGTAGTTAGTTACAGGACTAAGCACATGCTGGATACCACTGTTGGTGGTAATATGAAGACCAATTTGGACCCCCGAGGAGTGCATGGACCTTTTCGAGGACTTGGCTATGAGTATTTACTATTATCCTAGCACGAGGGGCACTTCATCATCCACAGAGAGAGGTGTGCATCAGGTACATTCTATCACTGCTTTGGCCGCCCACGTCGAATCTTAGCTAAGGTGGTGAAAGACATGCAAGTCAAGAGCATTGAGAATTATGAGATTTGCATAGGAGGCCATAATGTAGATCCCTAGGGGTCTCCAACGAATCTATAGATCTGCTCATACAACACCGCGTATGTGTATGGAAGAGCACGTGTGTAAAGCGTATCAAACAAGTCACAATACTAGAATGTGTCAACCAAATAGTGAAGTACAAAGAGTCCTGTAAAACGCGTAACATACAAATGAGCACGACTACTCTATTTATAGGAAAACCCAAAATCTAGCTAGTTTCGCTTGAGATCCCTTAAGCGAAACTATCTACTATCGCTTACTACTAGTTTTGCTTTAATCAATTCAAGCGAACCTAAGTAGTTTCGCTTACATAGAACAGACAAAACATTACAAGATTGACATAAAGACTAATTCTAGACCTACAAGCTCTTGTCACACAAAATATGCACTAACACATGAGACCGTTGAGTGCCCATTGGTAGGTGTTGATGCACAAGTAGACTTCATAGGGAACTATAACTGTTAGAACAAGGATTTTGGGAATTCATACAATACCGGTTGGAGGAACCAACCTAGCTTTAGTTCGAGGAACGGGAACCAACAGAGTTCCCAGTAGACAAAGCCTATTCCAGAGCCCACTCTAGAGGCCCAGCAGTGCAAGGCAGTGGACAAAAAAGTGAGCAGAGTGGAGGCGAGAAGAGGCCCACTATAGAGGATGCGGTAGCCCAGCAGTCACCGCTTATGACACAGTTCATGGAGAGGGATGATGCTAGGCATAAGTAGAGTCAGATGAAGTTCCAGGAGCATAGCACGATGATATAGGGCCAGGGGGCGGCATTGAAGAATATGGAGAGGACTATAGGCGAGATAGCTGAGCAGCTAAAGGGCAGGTAAGCTGAGCAGCTAAAGGGCAGGTAGGCTAAGCAGCTGAGCAGGTGAAGGGCAGGTAGCTGAGCTTCTACACCACCAGGGGTGTATAAGCCTAGCATTCCTTACCCATGTAGGTTTATGAGAGAGAAGAAGGAAGAGCAGTGATATAGGTTTCTACAGTTGTTTAAGTAGTTACATATAAACATACTATCACACCCCAACCGACAGCGGAATACGTCGGGGCGGACGTGTAGACTGTTCATAAGCACATGATCATACTAAAGTTGCATATTTCATTAAACCAAATTTCATAGAAATTGTTTCACTAAAACAAAGACAAAACAGAGAACACGGTACTTCAAACAAAGTTTGATTTATTATCTAGGTCTTGAAACTTCCTGCGTGATGACTCCCCTTCAATTATTGGCACCTAAAACATGATGAAAACAGAGTCAACTAAAAAGTTGGTGAGTATACATAGATTTTAGCACAACAAGTGTTATCAAAAGTTTTGTGTACAATTCATATGATACATGGATTAATAAGGCAATTATGGAGAATCACTATTGTTTAAACTGGACGCACAATCAAACCTTGTGACTGATAGGCATAACACGCAGGTTATCCTTAAGTGTTTTCGACAACAATCACCCTAACCGGGTGGGTTGGTCAGACACAATAGATCTATCATTGTATACCATCGGCTTGTACAGAGTTAATGATTGCACTTGCACTATGCACAAAAAGTATGTAAATGTTGTTTGCACAAATAGTGTTCAAGCATAAGGCACAAATTGCACACATGATCATAATGTTTGAATTGTAATAGTTGCAAATAGTTTGAATGTAATCATGTTTCACCCCAAAGATATAAAAGTGAAAAGGGGGCTATGTAAACTCACATTGGATTTGTAGCTTGAATGCACAAGTACGGATAGTTGCACAAGTTGTTTAGCTAACCACAGAGTTAACCTATGTTTGAATTTGTACACGTATCAAAGACATGCTCACAAGACTAATGTATACAGATATTGGACTAGGTTAAATGATGTGTTTACGTTTGTTAATAATGAAATAATATATTCGTTTATATAGGAATAATATGTTTGTTAATAAAGGATTGATTATATGAGTGTAAATGTATATATTAATATATACCTATAAATTAATATATATATATATATAACATATATATATATATATATGTTATTTTGTTAACGAATAAATGTTCGACTTTAATTTATTCAAATATATAGATATTTATTATAATGACTCAATTAATTAGATAGTTAAATTAGTCCTTTATTAAAATAAATAAATGATAAAGAGTCGTAATTGGGTATTTAATAAAATAATTCATTGGGTTTTAAATTAGTTTATTATGTAAATCTTTAATAAAATTTATTGGTTTTTAATCCTCTAAAATGATTAAAAAATTATTTAGAATCGTTAGGAAAGACGTGAGAGTATTTGAGTTTCATCTGATCCTCACGTTCCCAACTGAACTCTGGCCCACGTTTTGATTCCCAACGAATTTTAACAATAGGATACGGCTTCGCTTGAGTTGCTTAATCTCGCGATCCATAATCTCCACGGGTTTCTTGACAAAGTGCATGGTGTCATCAATGTGTACTTTATCAAGCGGAATATGAAGATTCTCGTCAGCTACTTTCTTGAGGTTAGATACATGGAATGTTGGATGTACGTTGTTAAGTTCTGGTGGTAACTCGAGTTTGTAAGCCAATTTTCCAATCCTTTCAAGGAACTTGAGGGAACCCACATAGCGAGGTGCTAGCTTGCCTTTCTTCCCAAAACGGATCACCCCCTTCCAAGGAGATACCTTTAGAAGTACAAGATCACCGATTTGGAATTCCAAGGGTTTGAATGATCTTGTCGGATGTTTCTAGTATCAACTCAGGACCGGTGATTTGTGCTTCACCAATCTCGTTCCAACAGATAGGTGAACGGCATTTGTGACTATAAAGAGCTTCAAAAGAAGCCATGTTGATGCTCGTATGGTAGCTGTTGTTGTATGAGAATTCAATCAAGGCTAGATGAGAATCCCAATTGCCACCAAAGTCAATGACACACGCTCTGAGCATATCTTCGAGGGTTTGGATTGTTCGTTTGGTTTGACCATCAGTTTGAGGATGGTAAGCCGTACTTAAATCCAGTTGTGTGCCAAGGGAATTTTGGAGGGATTGTCAGAATCGGGAGGTGAATCGGGCATCTCGATCAGAAATTATGTTCAAAGGAACACCGTGACGGCTCACAATTTCGTCAATGTAAATTCGAGCCAATTTCTCAACTTGATAGTCTTCACGGATTGGCAAGAAGTGAGCTGATTTGGTAAGACGGTCAATGATCACCCAAATACTATCATGACCACTTGAGGTGTGAGGAAGTTTGGTGATGAAATCCATGGCTAGATTCTCCCATTTCCATACGGGGATCTCCGGTTGTTCAAGTAATCCGGAAGGACGTTGTTGTTCAGCTTTTACTTTTGAGCAAGTAAGGCACTTTGCTACATACAGGGCAATGTCCTTCTACATACCGGACCACCAATATTGCAGGTGAAGGTCTTTGTACATTTTATCCGCACCGGGATGTATGGAATAACGAGTTTTATGTGTCTCGTTCATAAGGAATGTATGGAGATCGTCACGATCCAGAACCCGGATACGATTCAAGAAGTAGAGTAAGCCATTGGGTTTGGTTTCTAATTGCAGTTCAGCTCCGCATGACATCTCATTGTACATGTTACCCCCGATAACCGAGACATGTTGAGCCTCAAGAATGTGGATTTGAATGTTGGTTTGAATCTTGACACTATGAAGCATAATGTGCTCTTTACGACTTAAGGCATCGGCTACGACGCTCGCTTTACCGGGGTGGTAACGAATCTCGCAATCGTAGTCGTTAAGAAGTTCAACCCAACTTTGCTGTCTCATGTTGAGTTCTTTTTGATTGAAGATGTGTTGGAGACTTTTGTGGTCGGTAAACACCATACATTTTGTGCCATAAAGGTAGTGTCTCCAAATCTTCAACGCGAAGACGACCGCACCTAATTCAAGGTCGTGCGTCGTATAATTTTTCTCATGGATCTTAAGTTGTCTTGATGCATAAGCGATCACCTTGCCTCGTTGCATAAGAACACAACCAAGACCTTGGTTTGACGCATCACAATAGACAACAAGATCATCATTTCCATCAGGAAAGGTTAGAATAGAGGCATTGCACAATTTATGTTTGAGAGTTTGAAAAGCTTCTTCTTGCTTTGGTCCCCACTCATAAGGTTTACCTTTATGTGTTAAGGCGATGAGAGGGACATCAATCTTGGAGAAGTTGAAGATGAATCGACGATAATAACCCGCTAGACCAAGGAATGAAAGAAACTCGGTAGGGGTTTTAGGTGTATTCCAATTCTTAACAACTTCGATCTTGGAAGGATCCACATGAATTCCTTTTTCATTGATAGTATGACCCAAGAATTGAACTTCATTTAGCCAAAATTCACATTTAGAGAATTTGGCGTAGAGTTGTTCTTTCTTCAGCAGGTCTAGAATCAACCTAAGGTGTTGCTCATGATCCGCTTTAGTCTTGGAGTAGATCAGTATGTCATCAATGAAGATGATCACGAATTTGTCTAAGTATGGCTTACACACACGGTTCATGAGGTCCATGAAAACCGCAGCTGCATTAGTTAGCACAAAAGGCATAACCATAAATTCGTAATGACCGTACCTTGTACAAAAAGGCAGTCTTTGGGATATCCTCATAATGCGCACGAAGTTGGTGATAACCGGACCTAAGATCAATCTTTGAGAAACAGGTTGAACCTTGAAGTTGGTCAAAGATATCGTCAATCCTCGGTAATGGGTATCGGTTCTTGATGGTAAGTTTGTTGAGTTCACGATAGTCTATGCACATCCGAAATGAACCGTCTTTCTTTTTGACAAATAAGACAGGCGCACCCCAGGGGGAATGACTTGGATGAATGAAACCTTTATCAGCAAGTTCTTGCAGTTGGCTTGCATTTCCGAAGGTGTAAGTCGGTATGGAGCTTTAGATACGGGATTAGCTCCGGGTACAAGATCGATGCGAAACAACACTTGTTGTACGGGTGGCAGACTAGGTAGATCTTCAAGGAATACCTCAGGGAAGTCTCGAATGCATATCTCAAAACAGATGACTTCGGCATGGTGGTTGGATAACCAATCCATACCAATGATGATATTGAAGCTTCCCAATTGCATTGGTATGAGATTGATAGGGAAAGTGTGTTCGTTAAGCTCAAGAGAACAATCACGGACAATATAGTCAATTGTGATGAGATTTCCATCCGCTACTTCAACGGTAAAAGTTTTCTCTAACTTAGTTCATGTTTTGCATGTAATGGTTCAAATTTGTGTGATATGAAACTTCTATCGGCACCGGTATCAAATAAAATTGAAGCATATTGGTTATTGATGAGAAACGTACCATTAACAACATTGTAGTTAGCTTGGGCTTGATTGGCGTTTTGTTGAAGGCACGCCCACGTGCACCACCCTGATTTGCATTAACCAACCTCGGGCAACGATCTCAGAAGTGGTTTAGGTCACCACACTCGTAGCAAGCACGCCCATTAGTAATAGCCGGTACAACTCGGTTTGCAGCCGGTGGAGTGACTTGGTTTCCAGGATTGGCTTGGGCAACAGGAGCTCCAGCTCGGCAAGTATTAGCCACATGTCCATATTTCCCACAACTTGTACATAGACGGCACCGTATGGTCGGGTAATCATGATACTTGCAGATGTTGCATTGGGGATTGACACCTACATATGACCTCCTGTCAGGATTCTGAGCCACAAGAACAACTTGGGTGATGGGTGCAGCAGGGGTAATGACGGCGAAATTCTTAGCCTTGCGCTTCATATTATGGAAAGAAGGTTCGGGCTTGTCCACTTTGGCTGTTTCAGATGGGGTTGCCTAGTCACTGACCTTCTTCATACCCTTTCTTGTCAACGTACCCGCCTTCACGTGGTTGTCAGTTAACGTGGCGGCTAGGCGTATAGCGTCCTCAAGAGTGGCGGGGTTTCTTTCCAACATTGTGTCCTGGATAATCATAGGTAGTCCCCCTATGTACTTCTCAATACCCCGAGACAGAGGTGTGGCCATGTGTGGCACCAGGAGACTCAACTCATGGAAACGAGTTGTGTATACGAAGTTTTCACCACTGTTTTGGGTAAGATCCCAAAACTCAGCTTTAGTTTCTTCATTTCGTTCCGAGGACAGAACTCCTCAGTCATCAGCCTCTTCACATCATCCCACGACAAGTCCATTGCCACATCAGTACCTCGGTTCCTTTTTTCACCGTTCCACCAAGTGAGCGCTCGGTTTTGGAAGACTCTCGTAGCATAGCGGACTCGAAGATTGGTTCACAAGTTGAGTAAGGAGGGCAACAAGGTCATTGTTGTTGTTTTTGTTGGTCTCGTTGGCACGACGGGGAGGCATGATATAGAAGAAACAACACAAGGGTAAGAATGATTATATTCGGGTTGTATTCTGTTGGTAATATAACCATTTGAATACTATGACTTATCAATGTTATTTAAATTCATATAGTTTTCGGGAAGACATGCTTTAGCCTATAAGTAAACACTCATTTCAGGAATTCCCACGAAAGCATACGAGTCCTTCGGTTGATTTGGATTTATATAAAATGCTTTCCTAGACAGAAAACCTGGAATACAGGTGTCACCCTTCCAGATTGCACGTGTTCCTTACTAATTATTAGAGTTTAAAACCTTGACGAGTTTTAAGGATTTTGATGATGACATAGGTAGGAGTAAGAAGGATAAATGTCTTAGGCTCGAAGTACTAGTAAGTAATCTAACAAGTAAGGCATCACATATCATGGGTGTCTTATGGTTATAGTCTAGGTTATGGAGTTCTAATAACCTAATTCCCTATAACCATGGCTCTGATACCAATCTGTCACAGCCCAACTGACGGCGGAATACGTCGGGGCGGATGTGTAGACTGTTCATAAGCAAATGATCATACTAAAGTTGCATATTTCATTAAACCAAATTTCATAGCAAATGTTTCACGAAAACAAAGACAAAACAGAGAACACGGTACCTCAAACAAAGTTTGATTTATTATCTAGGTCTTGCAACTTCCTACGTGATGACTCTTGAATCTAACCCTCAATTATTGGCACCTAAAACATGATGAAAACAGAGTTAACTAAAAAGTTGGTGAGCATACATAGGTTTTAGCACAACAAGTGTTATCAAAAGTTTTGTGTACAATTCATATGATACATGGATTAATAAGGCAATTATGGAGAATCACTATTATTTAAACTAGGCGCACAATCAAACCTTGTGACTGATAGACATAATACGCAGGTTATCCTTAAGTGTTTTCGGCAACAATCACCCTAACCGGGTGGGTTGGTCAGACACAATAGATCTATCATTGTATACCGTCGGCTTCTACAGAGTTAATGATTACACTTGCATTATGCACAAAAAGTATGTAAATGTTGTTTTCACAAATAGTGTTCAAGCATAAGGCACAAATTGCACACATGATCATAATGTTTGAATTGTAATAGTTGCAAATAGTTTGAATATAATCATGTTTCACCCTAAAGATATAAAAGTGAAAAGGGGGCTATGTAAAATCACATTGGATTTGTAGCTTGAATGCACAAGTACGGGTAGTTGCACAAGTTGTTTAGCTAACCACATGGTTAACCTATGTTTGAATTTGTATACGTATCAAAGACATGCCCACGGGACTAATGTATACAGATATTGGACTAGGTTGAATGGTGTGTTTACGTTTGTTAATAATGAAAAATTATATTCGTTTATATATGAATAGTATGTTTGTTAATAAAGGATTGATTATATGAGTGTAAATGTATATATTAATATATACCTGTAAATTAATATATATATATATATATATACATAACATATATATATATATATATATGTTATTTTGTTAACGAATAAATGTTCGACTATAATTTATTCAAATATATACATATTTATTATAATGACTCAACTAATTAGATAGTTAAATTAGTCCTTTATTAAAATAAATAAATGATAAAGAGTCGTAAATGACTCTAAATAATTGGGTATTTAATAAAATAATTCATTGGGTTTTAAATTAGTTTATTATGTAAATCTTTAATAAAATTTATTGATTTTTAATCCTCTAAAATGATTAAATAATTATTTAGAATCGTTAGGTTAATAGTTTAGTTCGTAGAACATACCCGAGCCTTGGGAGGTTTATAAAATAATTTTTATAGTAAAAGTTGGATTGAAAATAGGTTGTAAAAAAATGATATAAATAGAATGCAACCCATGGGACTCGAACCCGGGGGAAAACCGGACCACGCCACCACTAGACCAGGAAGGTCTTAGTGTTAGAAGGCCGACCCCTTATATGATAACTCGTAGATGAGAAGGAACCGGGTTCAAGGTTAAAGCCACGCGCAAAAACATGCATGTGTGGGACGAACGACTTAACCGGTGGACCTGGGCACATGCCTCGGTCATTAACAGCCCCGAAAATGATTTAACCCGTAACCCGCATTCGTCTTCTTCCCCAATTCGTAAACTGAAAACCCTAGCCACCCGATTCAGTTCATTGAACCAGCGATTGGTTCCGGTTTCATTGGGCTTTCAATCCTCACCTCAAAAAAAAACTAGGGGTGTCGATTTTACCTGAAATGGCTGAGGATTGAGGGAGAACGAAAAGGGGGCCGAGGTCGGATTCCTTCGAGCTCGTCAGAATTCTGGAGGAGTAATGCGACGATTTCAGAGACGTAGAAAGTTTGGGGCGACTTCTATGAAGGTGTGGAATCGTTTTTATAGTCCAATTTCATGTTTAAAGCTCGAATTGAAGTGATACTTGATGGGCGACGGTTATGGATCATTTTCAATACGTTTGCCATTGATTGGAGATATAGTTGGTTCGTCACTACACATAAAACGGTCGCACGATGCACTCAAGGGGGTTCATATTCAAGCTCAAGTTATTTTCTTAACCCCTTTTGTTTTTATATTTATAAAATAAATTCGATGTTGTAAAATCTAAAAAAAAAATTAAAACTAATAGTTTGAGTGCTTTATAAAAATGTAATATATATATATATATATATATATATATATATTGTGAAATTAACCAATTATTTGTTTAGGTTACTTATGATATACATAAGTGTAAAGTTCATATATATATATATATATATTTAGAAAATAATTCATAGGTGACACATATATCTTGTATGTTTATGAAAGAGGGGAATCTAAATATATGTTTTCTTAAAAGTTCATTGCCATGTATTTATAATCAATCATATTTATTGATATTTACCATAATGCAAATTAAATCCTTAATTACGAGAAATAAATGTGTGTATATAGAGATATATCATGTTATATATCATCTTAGTGATATTTGGAATATGGATGCACAACTTGTAATTAATGTGTCAAAATGTAATGATCCAGAACCGTAATTGTAATAATTTCATTGTACAATTTGAAGCATAAGTAAACCCTAGATGTTACACATACCATTCGTTGAGGCTCTGGCTCAGATGCCGAAGTATGCTATGTTTCTTAAGAACCTCTTGTCTAACAAAAAGAAACTTGAAGATCTCTCCATTGTTACTTTGAGTGAAGAGTGTTCTATGGTTCTCCAGAACAAGCTACCTCAAAAGAGGGATGACCCAGTGAGTTTTACCATTTCCTGCATTATTGGTAGCTTGTCCGTCAGCAACGCCCTTTCTGACCTAGGTGCTAGCATCAACTTGGTGCCTTATGCTGTTTTCAGCAAGCTAGGCCCAGGAGAGCTGCAGCCCATCCGGATGAACATTCAGCTTGCAGATAGATCGGTGAAATATCCACGTGTTATTATGGAGAACATGTCGGTGAAAGTTGATAAGTTCATATTCCTGGTGGACTTTGTCATACTTGATATGGATGAGGATGAGAAGGTGCCTCTTATTTTGGGAAGATTGTTCCTTGCTACCGCACGATCATTGATTGATCTATATGACAGTAAGCTTATTCTGCGAGTGAACGTAGAGGAGGTTACATTCGATGCGGCCAAATCCATGAGGCACCCGAAGAGCCATGACGACTCCCTGTACTTTATTGATAGTATCATGTCACATGTTGGGCATTTTTGAGTGATATTTATGGGAGAGATGGTTGTGACACAGATCCTGGACAGGGAGAACGAGGAGGTTGAGACGACTGTTGCAGCCGTTGAGCATCATCCGAGCCCCTTAGCTAGTAAGCCTTCCTAGGAGTTTGAAGAGGTAGAGAGAGACGAGCCTACTGAGAGGCCATCGGTGGAAAGTCCACCCCCGTCCTTGGAGTTGAAGGAATTGCTGACTCACCAGGAGTACGCATTCCTGGAAGAGGAGTAGAAGCTACCCGTGATCATCGCGAAGGATCTCACGAAGGATGAGAAGTTGAGGCTGATGGAGGTACTGAAGGAACACCGACAAGCGATTGCGTGGAAGATCAGTGACATAAAGGGTACCAACCCTCCTTTATGTGCGCATACGATCCTCATGGAAGAGGATTATAGGTCAGTGGTGCAGCCTCAAAGAAGGCTTAACCCCAAGATGCAAGAGGTAATTAAGAAGGAGGTGATCAAACTACTTGATGCAGGATTGATCTATCCTCTATCTGACAGTGCATGGGTTAGCCCAGTCCAAGTGGCTCCTAAGAAATGTGGTATGACAGTGGTCACCAACGAGAGGAATGATCTCATATGCACTAGGACTGTGACAGGTTGGAGAGTCTATATAGATTATCACAGGTTGAACGACGCCACTAGGAAATATCACTTTCCTTTTCCATTTAACGACCAGATGTTGGAGCATTAGATAGGGTAGCAGTTGTACTGCTTCCTTGATGGCTTTTCAGGTTATTAAAGTTTCATATCGCACCTGAGGATCAAGACATAACCACCTTCACATGCCCTTATGACACTTTTCCGTACTGACACATGCCTTTTGGGTTGTGTAACGCTTCAGCCACATTCCAGAGATGTATGGTGGCGATCTTTCATGATATGATCAAGGACTCCTACGAGGTATTGATGGACGGGTTTTATTTTTTTTGGAGTTCTTTCGATCATTGCTTGAGGAGCCTAGAGAGAATGTTGACTCAATGTGAGGAGACCAATCTGGTCTTAATTTGGGAAAAGTGCCATTTTATGGTAGGTGAGGGCATAGTACTTGGGCACCGAATTTCACGACAGGATTGCGGTGGACCGAGCAAAGGTCGAGACGATTTTCATGCTCCCATTTTCATGCTCCCGCCCCTACTTCAATGAAGTCCATAAGGAGATTATTGGGTTATACCGACTTCAACCCGCGGTTCATTCGTGATTTTTCTAAGATGTCTAAACCCATGACCCAAATCCTAGAGAAGTGTATGGAAGCGTTAGAGTTGCTGAAGGAGAAGTTGGTAAATGTCACACCCCGGATTTAGCCTACCCGGGCGTGCGACTAACGATTGGTACCTGTCTCTTAGCTCATTAGAAATTTATAAACACATCGAAATATTTTAATAACTCGGGATCTTTTCAAAAGACGGGGAATCTCCCGATTCATTTCATTTTAACAGGGATCAACCCTGATATTTTACACAAACGTTTAATTTACAAAACCAAGGTTACATGAGCCATTTCTTTTAAACAGATTTCTAGGGTGGACGTTCCCTTTTCATGACATCTTTCATTTCTTGTCATCACATGGCTAAATCAATATCAATTCATCCTTGGTTACCTGTAAAACGTTTGAAAATTTTTTATCAGTATAAACTGGTGAATACAAGTATATTTGAAATCATAATCTGACAAGCGTGAATAAATAGAACAATTTGCCCATAGTTTTCGGTCAATTTACACAGTCAACTTTCTAACCACCAGCCACACCAGGGACCTTAGATATGGTTTTACGATTATTCAATATTCTGCCATACGCCTCAAGCAATAGGTCTTTCATAACAACCAAGGGTTCAACCCCTAGCCCTGTTACAACGTCTCTTCTGTAACACGTGTATATATACATGACTCTATGGGTTGACTACTATATAGTAAATCACCTTATGTAACCAATGGTTATATTAGTTCATTCAAGTCAGATTATAATTAAACCATTTTCAGTTTTGAAATCATTTTATAAAAATACAAGTATTCACCTTGACAGAGTCTCGGCTTAGGAATATTCTAGAGTGAGTGTCCTAGTGGGCAGCATCTCCACTTAGATCGTCTAGCTTGGATTCTCCAAATGAGCGTTTCCTAGCTTTTCGGGTATTTGTAGGATGATCCGGCACTTCAGGAACTTAAACGTACGATCGGGAATGGATTTGTGAGAGTGGGAATAGTGAAATTAACTCTGAATTCGAGTTTTTGTGTGAGGAATAACCAGAACTCGTACTTTCTATTTATAGGCAAAATTGGCGGCTGTGACACACTGTTACGGATGGTGACAGTCCGTCACCACTGGGTCGTAACGGACAGTTACCGATGGTGATAGTCCGTCACCAATTTAGGGTTATGGAGTCATCAAACACGTGTCAGCGTCTAGTTGACTTGCGGCGTGAACCGTGACGGTCCGTCATAGGGTTTACACACGTCAGAATCAACCCCTTAGTCACCGGACATGTGGCACGTCATCATTGTACGCGTGCTTAGCCCGACCGTTACGGACCGTGACGGTCCGTTACCGTCAAATTTTCAAGTTTTTTGCTTTTGGTCCTTGCTCTTTTATGTAATTACACTTATAGTCCCTGTACTTTATATTTTTATTATTTTGGGAACAAAATTTTGAGAAATGTTACATTCGCCCCACCTTTTAAAAAATCTCGTCCTCGAGATTTACTGTAACAGGTGTGGATACTTTTTCTTCATTTCTGATTCTAGTTCCCAAGTGTATTCAGGACCGCGTCTAGAATTCCACTTGACTTTTACGAGCTTCAATCTTTTCTTTTTCAACTATTTAGTCTGACGATCTTTTATTTGTAGTGGTTGTTCTACAAATCTTAACTTTTCGTGTACTTCTATATCTTGTAGAGGCATTATTAAAGATTCATCAGCTAGACATTTACGAAGATTAGATATATGGAATACATCGTGTATTCCACTCATTTCTTCTGGTTTTTCTAACTGATAAGCCACTGGTCCAATTTGTTTAATAATCTTGAAGGGTCCAATAAATAGAGGACTTAGTTTGCCTTTCTTTCCGAATCGAACAACTAATTTCCAAGGTGATACTTTTAATAACACCTTGTCTCCAATTTCAAACTCTAGTGGCTTTCTTCTCCTGTCTGCGTACCTCTTTTGTCTCTCTCTTGCTGCTTTCAATCTTTCTTGTATTTGAGCTACTTTGTCAGTTGTTTCCTGAACAAGCTCAGGTCCTGACATTCGGTTCTCTCCAACTTCAGCCCAGCACACTGGAGTTTGGAATTTTCTTCCATATAAGGCTTCGAAAGGTGTCGCCTGAATGCTTGTGTGATAACTATTGTTGTATGAAAATTCCATTAGGGGTAGGTGATCATCCCAACTACCACCTAAATCTATCACACAGCCTCAAAGCATGTCTTCTAAAGGCTGAATTGTTCTGTTACTATACCCATCTGTTTGTGGATGATAAGCAGTGCTTAAGTTCAGACGAGTTCTCATGGCTTTTTGGAAACATTGCTTGAATCGAGATATAAAATGACTATCTCTGTCTGACACTATGGATAATGGCACTCCATGTAAAGATACAATTTCATCTACATAAAGACGAGCCAATCTATCCATACTGAAGGTTTCTTTCATTGGGAGAAAATGAGCAGATTTAGTTAATCTGTCAATGATAACCCAGATAGTATCATTTCCCCGACTGGTTCGTGGAAGTTTAATAATAAAATTAATTGTTATCATCTCCCATTTCCAAACTGGTATTTCTAATTGTTTCAATAAACCAGAAGGTTTCTGGTGTTCTATCTTTACTTGGGCGCAAGTAAGACATTTTGCAACATACATGGCAATATCTTTTTTCATGCCAATCCACCGGTAGTTATTCTTCATATTTTTATGCATTTTATCACTTCCTGGGTGCATCATATATTTTGAATTATGTGCTTATTCGAGTATTCTTGCCCGAAGATTCCCGGTGATTGGAACCCAAATTATTTTATTTATTAGAAGTAGTTCATCGTCTCCTTCACTAACTGTTCAATCATGCTCTTCATTCCTTCTTATTCTAATTCTTCTTCTATTTGAACAGAATGTTGTGCATCTTTTATTTGAGACAAGAGATCAACACGAAGTTCAAGTCTGAGAGCACGAACCCGTTTAGGTTTCTCTCTTTCTTTTATACTTAAGGCATCTACAACAACATTTGCCTTACCTTCGTGGTAACATATTTCACAATCATAGTCACTTAAGATCTCTAACTATCTTCTTTGTCTCATGTTCAGTTCTTTCTGACCAAATATATATTTCAAACTTTTATGGTTAGTGTAAACTGTAAATTTAACTCCATAGAGATAGTGTCTCCATAATTTAAGGGAGAAAATTATGGCACCTAACTCTAAATCATGAGTTGTATAGTTATTTTCATGAGTCTTTAACTGACGAGATGCATTGGCAATAACTTTGTTTCTTTGCATTAACAACAACCTAGACCGTTGTGTGAAGCATCACAATAGACTACAAAGTATTCGTTGCCATCTGGAAAAGCCAGTATAGGTGTATGAGTTAGTTTCTATTTCAGAGTTTGGAAAGCTTCTTCTTGCTTCGTTCCCCATTCATACTTTACATTTTTACTAGTTAAGGTATTCAGAGGAACTGCAATCTTTGAGAATTCCTAAATGAATCATCTGTAGTATTATGCAAGACCCAAGAAACTACGAACTTCTGTCAGAGACTTTGGGATTTCCTATTTAGATATAGCATTAATTTTGGATGGGTCTACTTGAATACCTTCTGCATTCACTATATAACCTAGAAATTGTACTTCTCTAAGCCAAAATTCACATTTAGAGAATTTAGCATACAATTTTTCTTTTCTCAAAAGTTCAAGTACTGTTTTGAGATTATTCCCATGATCTTCCGCATTTCTAGAATAAATAACTGTATCGTCAATGAAAACTATAACAAATTTATCTAGATAGGGTTTACATATACGATTCCTCATATCCATAAATGCGGCTGGAACATTACTAAGTCTAAACGGCATAACCGTGAACTCATAATGTTCATGTATGGTTTGGAAAGCAGTTTTAGGAATATCTTCTTCTTGAACTTTCAGTTGATGATATCCTGATCGAAGATCTATTTTAGAAAAATGGCAAGTGCCTTGTAACTGATCAAATAGATCATCGATTTTAGGAAGAGGATAACGATTCTTAACCGTTACTTTATTTAGCTCCCGGTAATCAATGCACATCTGCATTGTACCGTCTTTCTTTTTGACAAAAAGAATTGGAGCACCCCAAGGAGATGAACTTGGGCGAATGAATCCTTTTTCTAGCAATTCATCCAATTGTTTATTCAATTCTTTCATTTTTGTTTGGGCTAAACGGTATGGAGCTTTAGCAATCGGTGCTTTTCCTAGCACAAGATTGATCTTGAATTCTACTTCTCTTTCAGGTGGTATACCAGGTAATTCATCTAGAAATACATCTACATAATCAGCTACTACCGTTACATCTTCAATATTCTTTTCTTTTGTACCGGCAGAAATCTGAACCAAATATGCAATGCATCCCTTCTGAAGGCATTTAGTTACTTTCAACATTGAGATGATTCCTAAAGGTCGGTTTCATTTGCCGCCATAGATTGTTAAAGGTTTTCCAGAAGGAATTTGGATTTCTATGGCCTTCTTATCACAAAGGATATGGGCTTAGTTACTGGCTAACCAATCCATTCCTAAGACAACATCAAATCCTGCTAATGTCATAGGCATTAATTATACAGGTATGACGTGTCTAGATATTGTGATAGTACAGTCATCTAGGGATTTAGAAATTTTGACGACATTTCCTTCGACCGTTTCTATTACATAAATCTTATCTAGTGGAACTAAGGGCTTGTTTAATATATTAGAGAATTTATAATCTATAAAACTTAAATTTACACCAAAGTCAAATAATACTCTAGCATAAATATTATCAATGAGCAATGTACCAGTGACTGCATCTGGAACAGCTGCAGCATCACGAGTACTAAGTACGAAAGCTCGTACAATACTTTTTGTTTCCCTCATTGGCCTTTTCCCCACTAGATCCTGCTTGATTAAGCTTTCGGTAGGTTGATTTGAAGTGCCCAGTCTCCCCACAATTGAAACAAGAGATGTTTTTCTTCTTCGGGTAGTTTTTAAATACATGCCCTATCTGCTTACATAAATGACAGTAAGTTTTCTTGAAGAAGCATTCTCCGGTATGCCTCTCTTGCAGATTTTGCATTCAGTGATGGAAGAATTAAATCCACCTTTGGCAGGCTGATTTCTTTTTTTCCATGAAGAATTATTTTTCTGGTTCTCCGTAGCCCTCTTGGCTATATCCCTTGCCTTTCCTTCTTCTTGTTTCCTTATCATACCGTAAGTTAGTATTCCTCCTAGCTGCACGACGAATGCTATGGTCTGAGGCATAGTAGCCTTGACCATATCTCTGATATCCTCCGCTAGACCCCCAAAATATCTTTTGATTAGATTGGGTTGAGGGGTAGATGGTTGTGGAACCAAATGAGCATATTCAAACATCTTGGGGACATACTCTTGATGTTTAGTTCCTTTTATGCGGAGATTTAAAAATTTAGTTTCAATTCTTTCTCTCTCATTGATGGGACAGAATCTTTGAATTACCATTTCTTTGAATTCTTCCCATTCTATGGCATAGGCTTTGTGCCGGCCCATGGCTTGTATGATAGAATTCCACCATTCCAATGCTTCATCTTTGAAAAGGTTTGATGCATAAAGCACCGTATCTTCATCAACACATTTGCTGATAGAGATAACAGATTCTGCTTTTTTCAGCCATCTCAGGGTTGCTACTGCTCCTTCACTTCCTGCATACTCAAGAGGTTGACATGCTCGGAATGCACGAAATGTACACCCCTTCTTTCTTTTTCTTTTCTTACTAGGTACTTCATCATCATTTGATGAATTATCTCCATTTGAACTATGGTTTTCGATTCAGCAAGTTTATTTTTCACTTTATCTTCCTTCATAGCTTTAAAAATTTTAGGAAGAACTTCTTCGATTCTTTCTACAAGAAGTGAAGGATTGTTGCTTTTTGTTGCAGTTGTTCAGAATTTTCATTTTGAATTTGTTTACTCTTGCCCCTTGTGTTATGAGATGGTCCTTGTTTTGACATTCTTTTAAAAATAAGGAATTTATTAATATTCAGAATACATATTACAAAGATTGGAAAGGAAATTACATATAACCCTTGTTACGAACATTTTCTAGCATTTGTCTTAACGTTCTATTTTGGGCGTCTACAGATGCTAATCTATGATTTTATCTTTCCAATTCTGCTACCCGTTCCTGTAAAGCTCTTATATGATCATTATCAGAATTTTCCTCATTTTCTTCAGGAACAAGATTATTTTCATAAAGGATTTTAGGTAATCCTTGATAAGGAGTATATTATGGATTCTCTCCATAATCAGGATTCCGGCTTGCGACCGTTGGAGCAGAATGAAAACTGCCTTGATTCTTTCTTCACTTTTCTTAGCAGGCAGTCTATTCTGGTTTCAGCTTAGATACCTTACCTGAGTATCTTATTTGCTAAAACCAAATAATATCATAATCAAGTTACAGCTTAGATACTAATCTCTAGTGTCTAATATGCTGACACGAATGGCTCTGATATCAACCTGTTACACCCCAGATTTAGCCTACCTGGGCGTGTGACTAACGATTGGTACATGTCTCTTATCTCATTAGAGATTTATAAACACTGCGGAATATTTTAATAACTTAGGATCTTTTCAAAAGACGTAGAATCTCCCGTTTCATTTCATTTCAACAGAGATAAACCCTGACATTTTACACAAATGTTTAATTTACAAAATCAAGGTTACATGAGCCATTTCATTCAAACAGATTTCTAGGGTGGATGTTCCCTTTTTCATGACATCTTTCATTTCTTGTCATCACATGGCTAAATCAATATCAATTCATCCTTGGTTACCTGTAAAATGTTTGAAAATATTTTATCAGTATAAACCGGTGAATACAAGTATATTTGAAATCATAATCTAACAAGCGTGAATAAATAGAACAATTTGCCCATAGTTTTCGGTCAATTTACACAGTCAACTTTCTAACCACCAGCCACACCAGGTACCTTGGATATGGTTTTACATTTATTCAATATTCTGCCTTACGCCTCAAGCGATAGGTCTTTCATAACAACCAAGGGTTCAACCCCTAGCCCTGTTACATCGTCTCTTTTGTAACACGTGTATATATACGTCACTCTATGGGCTAACTGCTATATAGTAAATCACCTTATACCACCAATGGTTATATTAGTTCATTCAAGTCAGATTATAATCAAAACCATTTTCAATTTTGAAATCATTTTATAAAAATACAAGTATTCACCTTGACAGAGTCTCGGCTTAGGAATCTTCTAGAGTGAGTGTCCTAGTGGGCAGCGTCTCTGCTTAGATCATCTAGCTTGGATTCTACAAATGAGCGTTTCCTAGCTTTTCGAGTATTTCTAGGATGATCCGGCACTTCGGGAACTTAAACCTACGATCGGGAATGGATCTGTGAGAGGGGGAATAGTGAAATTAACTACGAATTCGAGTTTTTGTGTGAAGAATAACCAGAACTCGTACTTTCTATTTATAGGCAAATTTGGCGGCTGTGATGGACTGTTACGGATGGTGACGGTCCGTCACCGCTGGGTTGTAACGGACCGTTACCGATGGTGACGGTCTGTCACCAATTTAGGGTTACGTAGTCATCAGACTCGTGTCAGCGTCCGGTTGAATTGCGGCGTGACAGACCGTTGACGGTCCGTCGTACGGTTTACACGCGTCAGAATCAACCCATTAGTCACCGGACACGTGGCACGTCATCATTGTACGCGTTCTCAGCCCATAACGGACAGTTACTGATCGTGACGCTCTGTTACCGTTAAAATTTTAAGTTTTTAAGTTTTTGGTTCTTGTTGTTTTATGTAATTACACTTATAGTCCCTGTACTTTATATTTTTATTATTTTGGGAACAAAATTTTGAGAATGTTATAGTAAACGCCCCCATCGTGGTTGCTTCAGACTGGACACTACCATTTGAGCTTATGTATGATGTCAGTGACTATGTAGTGGGGGCAATCTTAGGACAGAGGAGGGAGACACATTTTCACCCTATTTACTATGCTAGCAGGACCTTGAACGATGCTCAGGAGCATTACACCACTACAGAGAAGGAGTTATTAGCCGTGGTGTTTACTTTTGATAAGACCATTTCCTATACAGACCATGCTGCTATCAGATATCTCTTTAGTAAACAGGACACTAAGCCACATCTCATACGTTTGATCCTGTTACTACAAAAGTTTGACATTGAGATTAGAGACAAGAAGGGGGCCGAGAATGTCGTGGTCGATCACCTTTCGTGTTTGGAGAGTCATAAGCCAGGAGAGCAGAGGGGAGTGAAGGTTGATGATAGTTTCCCCTAGAGAGCCTAGTGTTTGTGAGAACTCAAGAGGATGATTGCCCTTGGGTTGCTGATTATTCGAACTACTTAGTTGACGGGACCCTGGTGAAGGGTATAACACACCAGCAAAAGAATAATTTCTTTGCGGATGTCAGGCATTATCTTTGAGATGACCCGTAGTTATTCAGGAAAGGGTCTGATCAAGTTGTGAGGAGATGCGTTGATGAGTGGAAGGCGAGAGAGAGATCCTTCGTCACTGCCACGAGGGGTCGGCTGGCGGCAATAGTGGAGCGAGCTACACTACTAAAAAGGTGTTTGATTATGGGCAGGCAACACCACTAAGAAGGTGTTTAATAGCCTACTATCTTTAAAGAAGCGCATGAGTTAGTGAAGACATGTGACGCGTGTCAGAGGGTAGGACACATCTCATCCTGTAATGAGATGCCCCAAAACGCTATACAGATAGTTGAGATCTTTGACGTTTGGGGCATTGATTTTATGGGTCCGTTCCCGTCATCATGAGGGAATAGATACATCCTAGTCGCGGTCGACTATGTTTCTAAGTGGGTAGAGGCGCAAGCTTTGCCCATTAATGATGCGAGGGTTGTAGTGAGTTTTTTGAAGAAGCTATTTGCGAGGTTCGGTGTGCCGACGGCCCTAATCAGTGATAGGGGGACCCACTTCTGTAACTCTTAGATGGAGAAAGACTTGCGACGCTATGGGTCACCCATTGGCTAGAAACGACATATCACCCGCAAACGAGCGGACAAGTTAAGGTGAGCAACATAGGGATCAAGAGGATCCTAGAGAAAACTGTTGGCGTGAGTAGGAAAGACCGGTCAGATAAGCTTGATGACACACTTTGGGCTTTCCGCACTACTTTTAGGACGTCTACCAGTTCTACACCGTTTAGATTGATAGCGTGTCATCTACCGGTCAAGTTGGAGCATAGGGCATACTGGGCACTGAGAGCAGTTAACTTAGATTTATCTGGAGTGGCAGAGAACCACATGAATCAGTTGCACCGCCTAAAGGAGTTACGCGACCCGCCTTCATACACTCGTACGGCTACAAGGTGCCTATAAAGGAGCGTCATGATCATCATCTGAAGGGTGACAAAGAGTTTAAGTGTGGGGATAGGGTGTTACTGTATAAATCCCGACTGAGATTATTCCCACGAAAGCTGAAGTCCCGGTGGATGGGACCGTTTACAGTGAGAGAGGTGTTCCCATACAAGACGATTGAGATAAAAGAGAAAGACGGGACGAGGTTTAAGGTGAATGGAAATAGGTTAAAGCATTATATCAGTGGGCCAGTTGATGAGAAGGAGAATGAGGTTGTCTACCTCGACCACCTAAGGAGTGATTGAAAGGGAAAGTCAAGCTTAGGACTCGGTAAACCAAGCACTTAAGGGAGGCAGCCCGAGTTGTATTTCTTATCATGTACCTTTGTTTAAACTATTTTTTTACATTGTATTTGTATATTTCTATAAATTTTAACCGTTTCACTAAGTTGTACAGGATGACCAGACGAACCACGACACGGGAAGCGACGCAACAAATCAGACACGTCCCAGGTTAGTAAATTTTACACGCATGACATAGACCACGTTATCACGCCCATGTTAATGGGGTTAATTTTTTTTTAATAAAACAACAAAAGAAATTGTAGAATAAAGAAACAAATTAATTTATAGAATTTAATCAATAATTTAATTAACTTGTAAATGTTTTGTAAATAAAATAATGAAAAAAACTTAGCAAAATAAAAAATTTCTAAACAAACAAAAAGGACCGTCCGTCATGGGTTTGAATTTAAAATGTAGAGTAAGAAAGGGTGACGGACCGTCACCACCCATGACGGTCCGTCACGAAACCCAATCGTCAAAAAGTATATAAAGACAGGGGAGGGGCCGTCACAACCTATCACACCCCTCCTCCTTCACTTTCTCCAGCTCCCCCACTAGCAACCCCTACCTACGACCTCCTCCGCTACCATCTGCACACTCCACCACCGGCGAACAGACCTACAATCACCACCAGCATCTGCCTACTCCACCACGAGCGCGCACACCACCAACGTCCACCCCATCCATCTACGACCACCACCACCACGCCACTCCACTTCCCACGTCACCACTCGTCTCCACCTACGTCATCGGTGCCACCCCACCTAGTTTGAATCAGGTACACACCCCCCTCTCAACCACTGTCGTAGAACTTGTATACACATGTTTTAGATTAGGAATTAGGTAGAATTGAACCTGTAGATGGTTTTAAATAGGGAATTAGGTTTGAAATCAAAACCCCCGGTACGCAAGCTGCATTCCGGGGGTGAAAAATCGTTCTCCTAAATTTAATCGGGTGACGGACCGTTACACCATATGACGGTTCGTCACAATGCTTGAATCAGAATTAGGTCACAATATTGGGTGACGGACCGTCACCACCCATGATGATCCGTCGCAGCCTTGTTTGTAAGTTATTGTATAGTTTTTTTACTCGTAATTTCAGTAATTTGTAAATCAATAATTTAAAAAGCAAATATGTTATCATTTCACTAATGAATTATTGTTGTTGTTTCTTGTAAACATTATAAACTTTAATTTTCGTACAATTTAAATAATATTGTATTTTTCTTTTAATCTTTGTAAATATTATTTTCCATATTTATTTTACTAATCAAATTTTTGTAAACTTCTTTATATTATTTTTTTAATTTTCATTTTTTTAACACTTTGTTATTTTTTTCTTTTAAACTGTAAATTAATCTTTGAAGTGCATTTCGTCTTCTGTACATAAATTTTTACCTTTTATTTATTTTTGTTTAAACAATACATATTTGGTTATTGTAAATGATCCGGCCGTTACACGATCGTTGCAGGTCCTTGTACTAACATTTTTTTGCGGGTTATGGCGTCATCTGCTTAGGCCCACAAACAGGCATCCTCTGCTAAGCTTTGCGCCAGGGACGCCAGACTACGATCGACTTACTACGATGGTGAGCGCTACTCTGCACGGCAGTAGGACGATCGACATGGCCCAGTTAGGCGTTAAAGAGATATTACAGCAGCTGCTGCCTCCGCGCTAGAGGTAGTTAGTAGAGCTCACTTTGGACTTCTTCGCGATGTTCAGGCTACACCGAGATCGAGGGGACTTGATGGAAGCGACGACCGTCGAGTTCAGCTTAGGAGGGACCTTACATCACATGTCCATCAGCCGATTCGCCACGCGGATCGATCTGTACACCGAGGACGAAGTGTCCCTCCCCATTTTCACCGAGAATCTGCGTACCGTGGTTACACGGAAGGATGACCTCGGTATTAAACGACCGCAGCTTATGAACTGGTGGTCGCGATCGTCGACGGGGTCTAGCGCCCGAGCTGCCCAGGGTCTTGAATTCCCGGTGCATCGATACTTACATCGCATCATCACCGGTCGCCATCAGAGCATCGAGAAGGTCTCGGAGTTAGACCTTTTCATTTGGTATTCTCCGATTCGGCCGGCCCCGGCCAACCTCGCCACCATACTTCATACCTCGTTGGCGAGGACCCGGCCAAGGCGGCCCACATCTATCACAGGCCCTACATCACCAGGCTGGCCGACAGACTAGGCGCTTTCCTTGCTCACTCCTCGGATACCCTGACGGCTGAACCAGAGACCACGACGTTCAGGTATGATGACATGATCCAGATGGGGATAGCGACGAATGCCGCCCCACGGAGGTTTTTGGAGGCCCCAGTGCCCATTATGGCACCGATAACACAAGGGTTGGCAGCCGATGACGTGGCACCGGTCGCCTTACCACCGCTACGCCAGGCACGGGCCAGACCGCCCGTTGCTGTCGGGGCTGCCACTTTAGAGAGCATCCAAGCTGAGTTGACAGAGATGAGGGTGAGGATGAATCAGCAGGAAGACGTGCTCCGTCTGATTTTGACCGCCATGCAGATCCTGATCCCGCCGTTCTTCAGAGCACCAGAGCCACCGCCATAAGGGAGATCTAGACGAGGGTTCGACAGCTAGACATGGCCCTCCTCCGTTTTTGTTAGTCCATTTGATTCTTGTACTTTTTGTTTGTATTTCTCATATATTTACTTTATTTTTGTATTTTATATCAGTTGTACGGGAATAAGGCAGGACGGTGGTTGTACTTTATTTCCTTCCTGTATTTATGTTTCAGAACTATTTGTATTTCAGTTATTGTATATATCTTGTATGTTTGATGATTGGTTGTCTAGATAGTGTTTCCAGAATGACGGACGACATTAAACTTGATACTCAAAATATTCCACGTGCGTCTGAGTACCCCAATAACCAGGGGAGTTCTGTTTTTCATTTTCGCTCCATTTTCTTTTTATTTATGTTCTTATTTCTTTTTATGTTATTTTATTTTATATTTTTATCCTTCGTCTAGACGCAATAGAGACAATATGAGTTTCAAGTGTGGGGATGGGGATTTTGTTAAAAATAAAAAATACAAATACAAAAAAATCAAAAAATCTAGAAAATTAAAAAAATATTTCAATAATAACAAAAAAAATTGTTTGTTTTGCAAGTCCCGAGAGTTTCACATACTATTTTTTGTCCCGTGGACACAAAAGACCTATTTTTGTACGATGTAAACCAAAAACTTAAAGTTGGTTGGGTGTGGGTTTGCGTTTCCTTAAAGCGGTATTCGACAAGCATTCGGGATTAAGTAGATTCATCTCGCCGTTTTTTCAGTAATAAAATTATTTGGGATGCATAGGAGAGTATATCAAAGTAGATAGTGATAATTGTGTATAACTTGTATCGGTAACCCATTCCACACAGTTTCTGTGATATTTTCAGCAATTTATTTTTCATATATATTCACTGTTTCTTTTTTATGTGTATATTACCTACATGATTTGTTTGGTTAGAGTTTGATTATCTTGATACATGTCAAGATCTTATGTCAAGGCATTAGGATTTAGCCCTTTTTGTTTAGCCTTTTCTTTTGTTTTTCCCTGCCTGATTATTAACCCCTAGTTAGCCCCTTTGAGCCTTATTCATTTTCGTTTGTTAAACCCACTTAAAACACTCCTAGCCTTTGAGCCTTTTTCTTTTAAAACCCATGTTATTGGTTCGGATTAATCTAGTATGTGCATTAGTAGCAGAAAGCAAGAAAAAAGAAAAAAAAATGAGAAAAAGTTAGTGAAAAAAAAGTAGTGTATATTTAGAAGAAATTTTTTTTAGAAAAATCATGTGAAAAAAATAGAGTATTCAAGGGAATAAGTGTGAGGATCAAAGATTCTCACAGTTTAGTCGAGTTTTGGTTGGTTTGTTGTCTTTATTATCTTAGTATCATTAGTCTGAATCAGTTTCACTGTAGCCACATTAAATTCCCTATCCATACCCTAAACCCTAGCATGACATTACAACACGTTTAAAGACCTTGTTGATCTGTGTGTTTATCTTCATAATTAGGTGAAGATTTGATTGGTTCTCAAGCATATGACTTAGATATTTCATTGTTAGGTATGAGAGTTAGAATAAGAACTAGCACATCTTTTGCAAGTGATAGAAATAAATCGAGAGGAGAGAACTCTTGTGAGGGGTACCAGTTGTGCACGGTTAGAACTTGAAAGAAAGCGATTCTTCAATAGGTGTTGAAGCAATTCTTGTGACAAGCACTCTGAAGATTGTTTTTACTTATGTAATGTCTTTATGTATTTGTATGTCAGCGTCTGTATGTATTGGTTTATCGAGTTGTAATCATGTTCATAGGTACTTGTAGTTGTATTTGTCTTTATTAAGTGTTGTGCGCACTTAACAAGTGCGCAGGTTGCTTAACCAGCGTACTTATCAAGTACGCAAGAACAAAGTCTACGTACTTGCTAAGTACGCATGAGTTAAACCCTGCGCACTTGCTAAGTGCGCAGGCATCAGGTCTAGTATATATAGCTGTTAGTGACAGAATGTATATACGCACTCATTCTCACTGTAACCGGCTGTGATTATCAATAGACGAAGTTTGAAAGTATCTTGTGTCTTTGTTGTCGTTTTACTTTGTGTTGATTGATACTCCATCTAGTCACGTGCATTCCGCACCCGGTTCGACTAGGAACACACTTGCATGTGACGATCCGAGACACCCGAGGGACCTATAAGTGGTATCAGAGCATTTGCTCTTGATTTCGAGTGTTGTGAGTGTGTTAGGAGCATTTTGACACAATCTACAGCCTTTTTACAAGCAAAAGTGACCGATTTTGGTGATAAAATAGAGGTAGCTCTTGAGCGCTACTTTAGAAGTAAAAATCAGTCAAAATCTGACCTTTTGTTGAATGTTTTAGTGCTTTGATCATCAAGGGTTTGTTAGATACAAGTTTCTAACCTTTTGCCTTGATCAATTTGTTCATATCATCAAAATTTGAAGATCTGAGGTATTTCCGGCGATCGGAAAAAGTTGTTGAGAGCAGGTGAAAAAGTGACCTGCGTACTTACTATATTTGACAACAAGTACAGTCTTGCTGCGTACTTGCTAAGTACGTAAGGCCATTTCTTGTTGCGTACTTAACTCCTTCCTGCGTACTTGTCATTTACTCATGCGTACTTGTTAAGTACGCAAGAGCAAATCTTAAGTGCGTAAGACCAAGTTCTTAAGTGCGCAAGGCCAGAACTTAAGTGCGCACATTGCTTTGATTTTTCTGAAATTTGACTAAGTGTTTCACCATGACAAATCTTCAGAATCTCGGTAACCTGTTAAATTATGACAATGAGATTGGAACCCCACAGAAACCCCCAAAGTTGCTTAACGTAAATAATTACTCAAATTGGAAAGCACGCTTTGAGCATTATATCTCATACACCGATTCTTCACTTTGGATACCCATTCTAGAGGGTTATAAGCATCCCAAATATAAATATTTTGATGAGGAAGTTCCCAAGCCTATCTCCAAACTTGTTGAAGAAGAAAAGAAAGTTTATGACAGAGAGAAGAAGACACACGGATATATTACTATGGCCTTGACCAGGGAGTTATTTCACACCTTTAGAGGATACGATAACTCCAAGGATCTCTGGAAGGCTTTGCATAGGAGATTCGAGGGAAACAGCGACATCAAGAAGAGTAAGAGGGATCTTCTTAGGAAGCAGTATGTGTGCTTCAGATATCTGGAGAATGAATCCATAGATGAGCTCATCTCTAGATTCTATCATCTGCAAACTAAGCTGAAAGCTTTTGACCTCATCTATCCAAATGAGGAGTTAGTTGAGAAGTTTCTAGATGCCCTTCCACCAAAATTTGAGATGTACACTACCTTGATGAGAGAGAACTCAAAGTTTTATGTGATGACTATTGATGAAGCAATCGAAAAAGTTCAAGCACGTGATATGAACCTAAAACGAAAAGAGAGCTCAGGAAGACTTCAAATACAAGACCCATCTATGTATTTTGGGACGTCTTCCACAGCCAAGTCATCGGGTTCTGGAATTGCCCTTTTCACAGGAAACTCTTATGAGGAGGATAACTCAAATGTCTGTGGTGGTCATGCTTGCTATGCAGCATCTGGATCTGGTTCTGGTTCTGGATCTCATCACCAGAATCCCTCAAGAAATCCTTCTCCCACATCTTCAGCTAACCAATCAGCAATAGCCAAGATAACTGAAGATCATGTGGCTTTATTCTCATCATGCATGCTTGCCTATGAGAACTTCATTGGGGGTAAGCTCACGGATCCTGAAACCATAGAAGAAGACTTCAATCAGGTGGATCCGGATGATATGGAGGACATATATATTCAATGGAATATGGCCACGATCATGAGAAGGGCGAAGCGTTTCCTGAATAGAACTGGCAGGAAGTTTATTGGTGGACAATCAAATGCCAAGGTGGGATTTGATAAATCTAAGGCCAAGTGCTACAAATGCAATAACTTTGGGCATTTTGCAAGAGAATGTCAAAATGACAAAGCACCGACCTCGGGGTTCACCAGACCTAGCCAAGGAAACAGTCAAGGGTACAACAACTCCAACTACCGCACTCAAGGTCAAGGTGGAACGTCCAATGCTTTGGTAGCACAACAGGATGACATCTTTGATTGGGGTGTTCATCTGGAGGATTCCCTTATTACTCAAACGCAAGTTGGTCCCTTGGATGAGATTATGGAGATGATTTAAGTAGAGGAACGGGAAGCTTCTGTGGCTGACTAAGAAGAGTCTACAACTGCAGTTGCCCTCATGGCTATTAGAGAGGCATCATGTTCATCAGCATAGGTAGATTCTAATTCTTTTGCTGTCATTTCTTGTTCCAAATGTCTAAGCTTAAAGGTTGAAAATTCTAAGCTCCAAGACAAATTCGAACCCCTTTGTATTGCAGCTTTAAGCTACAAAGAAAACGAAAAACGATACAAAGATTCAATTGAAACGTTGAAGAAAGAAAAACGTGATTATTCACTTAAAATCAGCGATCAACAGTTTCATTTGGATGTTGCATACAAGGGGTTAGATAAAAGGAACAATGAGATCAACAAGCTGCAAAATGAGATCTTGCAGTTGAAAGGTAATATTGAGAAGTTGAAAAATTCTCGTTTTATGGTGGAACACTACGAGTCTGTAGTAAGACGAGTGAATGGCTTAGGCCTGGGTACTAATGCCATTCCTCCACCAGTAAGCGGGAAATTTGTCAACGGCTTAATTGACATTTATTTGTCTTTCCTTGATGAGTCCTCGAGTCAGGATGATTCCTCTAACAAGGATGATTCCTCAAGTAAGGCTGACTCTGCATCTGATGAACAGTTCCTTACTGCTTCTGATGATGGGTCTGAGAACAACTGCCCTGAAGAAGTAGTCTCTGAGGAGTTGCTCGGTGAACAGAAAGTTAAGAAAAACATTATCACTGATAGTGATAATTGTACTTTGACATAACCCGATATCGTTGAATCAAATGGAAAATTAAAAGTGATGCTTTATGGGGGATATAAAAACATTAATCAAGTTAAGAAAGAAGCCCTTTCAGCTCATTTTGGGCTTGGCTATCAAGAAAATATGCAAAAGTATTATATTCCCAAAAACCCATCACCATCGGGTCAAACTACTGTTCACCAAACAACTTCTCCTGTTCATCATGTTGAGTCATCAAATTTCAAATCAAATGAGCCCTACAGGAGGATTTATAAGGAAAAGCATGTTTGCTTTCACTGTGGTATGGTTGGTCACATCCTTGTGAACTGCCCTGCTAAGAACCAAGGGAAACGGTCAATTGTTTCACAACCAGCTGTTATCTTTAAGTCACCACCAGTGAAGCAACCCAAGAATCCCAAATCAAATGTGGTGAAACCGCCAGTGAAACCTATGGTGAAGCCAAAGATCACAACTGAGGCTAAGCCATCTGTTCCAAAAAGGGAAAAGCAACCTGCTAAACCCTGTGTGTCTACCTCTGGTAGTGTACCAACTGGTGAGAAACCTATGGTTAAGCTTTCTAAGCCATAGAGGAGAAAAAGGAACAAGAGATTGAGGAAGCTGGAACAACTGGCTGGAATTCAATCAGGTGAAGCTTCTACTAGTTCACCTTGTGCTTCTGAATGCAAGCCGACTGTTCCAGTAAAACAAAAGAAAAGGTCCTGGAACAAGAAATCTAAAAGTTCTCAATCTCCTTGTTCCAAGTCTTCTAACGATTCACCCATTTTTGACAGTCACGACTGTGAATTAATTGAAGTAGTTTATTTTGAGAAAGTCGGACGACCCAAGACCACCATGGCTTGGGTCTCCAAAACTAATTAATTTCTTGTGACTCGTGTAGGGACATCTGAAGGGAACTATCTCTAATCGTTGGTATTTAGATAGTGGATGCTCCCGGCATATGACAAGCAACATGGCCCTGCTTCAAGATGTAAAACCATTCAGAGGCGGCCATGTGGCCTTTGCAGGAGAGAAAAGCGCAGTATTACGTGTCAAGACGTGGTTTCGAACATCTTGTCAACATGATAGGAATGTTCAATCTGGAGTGAAAACTTGTTTTATTTAAATCAATTCAATTCATGAAAGTTAAATTTTATTTCTTTTAAGTTTTCGGTATAGTTTTTTTAATTTTCAAATATTTTACAAAAATCCATACAAAATACAAAATGGAGAAAATTTCAAAGTTATTTGAAGAAAAGAGGAAATGATAGTACATCAGGAAATGATCCAAACGTCCTAGACTGCACATATGGGAAATGATTGCGTCATGCCTACTTGATTGTTTAAATTGTTGTGTTTTTAATCTGCTTATTTACAAGTAATTTGAATTGTCAGTAGGCTGTAAGCATCTTTGAATCATTAGTAGGGTGGAAATTAAATCTATACTAAAACTGTGATTTGAACCAATGTTTGGTAGTGTGTGTGCGTAAAAGAATGCAAAAGATCACTATCGGATACATGATGTTAGATTTTGGCAATTATTTTCTTCTGAGACCAGTTTCGGGATAGGTCGTTAGCACAATTAATGCGGTTCATGTATGCAATAAGAGATTGAATCAAGACATGTCTTTACATCAACCGTTTAGCGTGTATTCAACCTTGAATCACTCCTGATTCATTGAATTCAAATCCTCAAACACCATACTCATTATCCTGAATAATCATACCGATATTCACTGAAGAAATCACATGAATCCAAGACAAATGAATCGCTCGATTCTGAATCTTATGATTCCTGATAATCCTTATGGATTCTGTTTGATTTTTCTTGTGCTAATTGATGTACCCTCATTCTGGAAATTTAGAAAATCACTGGGAAATCTTAGATGCCTTGAGATAAGTGCAAAGTAAGTTCATAGCATAACTGTGGGGCACACATTGTATATTAAATAACTATTACCTTAACACACATGAACATGATGCAACGATGCTTATGGTTTCAAATCTTATAATATTGACAACTTTAATTTACTTGTTTATATTGCATATTACATATGAATAAGTGGTAATCCATGACATGATCCCATATTCTTTGATGTTTATTGTGTATCATGTTAGCTTACAATAACCTGATATGATCCTCTGCTCATATCATTGAACAAAAAAAAAACTTGTGTGTGAATATGTGTATATCGTTATTCTGAAAAGATCAAAAAGATTTTAAGTTTGTGTATAGTTCAATTCTTATCAAAAATGCCAAAAATATTTGTGTTTAACTTTCTTGAATTGTTTTTGAAACCTCCTGATTGAATTTTCATATCAGGTTTGTTATTTGACTTGACATTTTTCATAATTTGAGTTGAAATTGGATTTCACAAGGGTTTCTGCGTACTTGTTAAGTGCGCAGGAATTAAACCTTGCGTACTTGCTAAGTACGCAAGAGTTAAGTCTTGCGCACTTGTTAAGTACGCAAGACCCAAATGTGTGGGTATATATACAGGTGTTAGATATTTCTCTCAGTTCATCTCATTCAAACTCTCTACACTATGTACACTCATTGCTCCGATTTCACTCAAATTTCCGTGTGTTTCTAATCCGATTTTTCGTCCCGATCGTTGTTTAATCTTCACCTATATAACATTTGAGATGGCTGGTGATGAAGAAGAAGGAGGAGATGGTGCTGAAGAGTCAGATTCTGAGGCGACTAAATCTGATTCATCTGAATCTGTTGATGCACCAGATCAAACACACCCACGGAGAATGGCGAAGGTTTCCCTTCCCGAGTCATCCTCCAAAGGACAAAGACGAAAGAATTCAGACAACAAGTGTGCTCCTGAACATGAGACTGAGAGAAGGAAGAATAGGACTATTCAGGGATTCCTTCCTGAATCTTTCTATATATGTCATTTTTAATTACTGACGTGGAGCGCGTTAGCCAAGCTGGCGTCGATTTCACGGAGCTCAAATTTGACATAGTCGTCCTTGCGCTGACGGATTTTGACCTTGGGGAACCTCTAGTATGATGCTGTTAGAAAAATACTACTTACATACTGATGATAGAGACTGAAGACATCTCCAGAGCTGTTGTCATGGGGGAGTTTGTTGAAGCAATTCTTGTGACAATCACTCTGTAGACATCTCTAGAGCTGTTGTCAAGGGGGAGTTTGTTGAAGAAATTCTCGTGACAATCAACCAGAAGCCGTTAGAGACTGTAGACATCTCCAGAGCTTCTATCAAGGGGGAGTTTGTTGAAGCAATTCTTGTGACAAGCACTCTAAAGATTGTTTTTACTTATGTAATGTCTTTATGTATTTGTATGTCAGCGTCTGTATGTAGTGGTTTATCGAGTTGTAATCATGTTCAAAGGTACTTGTAGTTGTATTTGTCTTTGTTAAGTGTTGTGCGCACTTAACAAGTGCGCAGGTTGCTTAACATGCGTACTTATCAAGTACGCAAGAACAAAGTCTGCGTACTTGCTAAGTATGCCTGAGTTAAACCCTGCGCACTTGCTAAGTTCACAGGCATCAGGTCTAGTATATATAGCTGTTAGTGACAGAATGTATGTACGCACTCATTCTCACTGTAACCGGCTGTGATTATCAATAGACGAAGTTTGAAAGTATCTTGTGTCTTTGTTTTCGTTTTACTTTGTGTTGATTGATACTCCACCTAGTCACGGGCATTTCGCACCCGGTTCGACTAGGAACACACTTGCATGTGACGATCCGAGACACTCGAGTGACCTACATTTAACTTTATTAGCCGTGTGATGTACCGTCACAGTCGGTGATGGTCCGTTACGAACCCGACGGGCTAGAAACCCTAATTTCAACCGTTTCTATATAATTAGAAAAGTTTTAATCGTTAGTATCGTGGGTTTATGCAAGAGGACGACCGAGGAAGATAGAAGATGAAAGGTTGGAGCTTCTGGAACACAAGGATCATAAGTTTGGAGAGCTTTTCGGTTTGCAATCATTTGGTTTTCGTTATTTTGCTCCATTACAGAATTATTATCGACATTAGTTATGTTTTCTATTGTTTTTCATCATATTACAGTAGTATGAGTGGCTAGTTTCGTTAGCTACCTAGGTTGGATGAATATTCTCATGTTTTGACTTTTTTCAGGTTTTAATCGTATGATATTTTGTGTTAATCTTAGAACTAGTTTCTTGAATGCTTATGAATGATTATATATGTTGTGTTTGTTCAATATCTATTGCCTTGATCATGTCCTACTTGTTTCTAGTAGGTTTTGTGTCTTCTAGGTCGAGTATTACATGATAGATGTCATTACTTTGTGTTTTGATTGATTAGACGACTGATTTGACCATAACGGTTGGTGTTTAGGCTGTATTTTGAGAATATTGTTAGTGTCCTACCTTATCTTGAGACCTACCCGGTGATAGATAGAGCCTGCAACCTCCTACCCATTGTATGTTAGGTCTAGTTTACGTGACCATTAATTCTTGCTTATCATACATGGTGTTAGTGTTCTTAGGGTTTATTTGCATTTTTGATTCTTGATTGTCCTTTGCTCTGGGGCGGTGGACCACAATCTTTCACAATATTGTGAGTGGTGAGACCGACCGGAGAACCCTCTTTTGGCATTTTAGCATAATCTATCCTGTCCTTTACACGAGTCTTGTGGTTTTCTCTAGGAGTAGTAACATACCTGGTTAGCCTTAGATTTATATACTTAGAGATAGTTATACAATTATTTCCCTTAGTCATTGCATGTTAATAGGATTCCTTCCTAGGTGGTTATTTTAGTTCTGTGATTTCTTATCTGAGTTACCGGTTATTGTCAGTTTTGTTTCTTGTTGCATTATTAGTGTTTTGAGTCTCTTGAGTCCTTGCATTAAATTCATGTTTCTAGGTTTTAGTGAAATTCATCTCTGATCATATTATTTGGCTTGGACCCGAGAGAGATTTACTATTAAGGGTTATGTTAGGTGTCCACGGATTGATATTCGGTGTTGCGTATACTTGCTACTTACTAACCGGTACACTTTTCGTTTGTGTGTGGTTGAGTTTTGCGCAATTCCCTTTTTAAAACTGTTATGTAAGTTCCTATCATTTATATATATATATATATCCTACACATAAAAAAATCAATAACTTATCACTAAAGTTTCAACTAAAAAGTAAAATCCATAATGACACTAAAGTATCAAGTTTTAATCATATGTCTAAATGACTCGAAAGTTTCATTCAACATAAAATTTAACAGAAACACATTAATTTTTGTTTTTTAAAGAACAATAAAAAGAAAACGAAACTATCTGTCAGGATCGACTAAGACGGTTCTACTTTTATAGACGGGTGGAAACGATCTAAACAGATAACGAATGATAGTATAAATAGAAATGATTAGAACACAAAGCAATACTATCAAACACTCGTATATTCGATATGAAAACTGATAATGATTACAAAGCATACGACTAATACTTATACAAGTGTAAGAGTAACTAATTGAGAGATATTATCCACAATCACAACACTAGCCAAAACGTAACAAACTATGCTATATTACATAATGATACAGTTACATAACAAAAGGAAATAGTCAAATAATATCCCATGATCTTCGTTAAGTTTGACTTCAGTATCTTTTACTATCAGCACATCAGTATCTTCCTTGGCAGCAACTTCATGATCTTTGGTACTGACTCTATTTTAGTAGCAACTTGAATATTCGGTACCTTTACCAAGCGGTAGCAAACCCGTCTCTACTTTCATCCCAACAATCTCCCCCTAGACAGATGCTACCAAAATAGTCTTTAACCATTAACCTTCACATAAGATTTAGCAAAGGCCTTTATAGTCTGCTCAATGTTGTTGGCTTTCTCATTCTTCTCTTAATTAACCATTTGTATCTCAACCAAATTCAGTAATGATCTTTCATCCATGCACATAAGGATAACAGCGTTGATGGTTTCACTTGACCCATTTTCTCTCTTCATAACAAAGTTACCGTCAAGAAATTCCCAAGAAATGATTTGAATATAAGAGGCTACAGGAGTCACTTCTTCTTGCCCACTCACAATCCAGACTGACTGTCTTATCTTCTCTAGTAGTTTATTTCCTTCTTCAGTCTCAGTAGACATCGATAGTAGGCTTAACAACTTTAGCTCGACAGTAGACAAAGTACTTAACTCAACAAGTTCAGAGAATGTAGATAATGTGAACCCTATTCTATTGAGCACAAATTTCTTTAGACAAGAATCAAACTACCATTCCGAAATTGGAACCTCTAATTGAGCAATACTTCAGTCTCTATAGGATCTCTTCACTGCTATGTGGTTCATCCTCCTTCCCAAAGAACTGTTCTTTTTCTTCTTCTTGATCCTTTCTTGAACTCCATTCAGATGACACATCTTCCAACTTTCTATGAATTAAGTCCATCACAAAATCTCTAAACTTTTAATTTGATTCATTATTCAAAGGAATGCTAATGAGGGCTTAGAGGTCAGTTGAAACCAGTGACACAATCATGTCAGCAGATAAATACTCCTATACTCCATTCTGGTAGGTTATCAGAAATTTCTCCACCTTACTCAGTAATTCCCATGATACAATGGGAATTATTTCAATGGGATCATCATCCACCACCTTCTTCCTCTCATACCTAGAAAATCCCTTTAACTTCAAGGCTTCAATTAATCTATTAGCATTTTCACTTTCACTATACCTATTAATACCTAGACTCACAATATTTTGAAGAGTCTGGTAACTCCATTACATACGGTTCTTTCTCAACCTCCACCGGTGAACTCAAAAGCTCTCCACCTCTACCACTACGGGTGGTGACCGCATTCACGTGGGCGTTTGGGTTGGGTTGGGTACCACTCGGAAACTGGCCTTCCGGCCTTTTATCCAAACGCTTAGCAATGTCACCAACCGTACGCTGCAAATCTAGGAAAGCGGACTGCTGGTTCTTAAGAAGGATGTCATGCTCATGAAGGATTTTCTGAGTCGATGCATCCTTTGCCACTAACTGCGTCAGCAGTTCCTCAATCCAACCTAGGTTACTACCACCGCCTCCAACAGAGGTACTCCTAGAATTACTACCCGAAGACTGACCACCCTGCCCCTGGTTCTGAGGAAAATTGGAATGGAAACCAGGGGGATTACCGGAAGACCTGAAGCTGGGATTTTGATGATTTCCCCAACTGGGTTTATAAGAATTCCCGTATCGGTTTTGACCTCCCACATAACCGACTTGCTCTTGATTCAGCACAGGGCACTCAACAGTAGCATGATCGCCACGTCACACCTCACATCGCGCCACCCTCATCTTCAGCTCCTTCACATCTTTCGCCAGAGCCTCAAGCGCAGCAGCTACACTAGTGTCCACATTGACGTGGTGAACACCCCTCGAAGATGAGGAGGTACTAGTGCTAGGACTTGAATTCCTAGTAACAGACCGCTGCTCGTATTCCGCCTGGGTGAAACTCTCAAACATATCATTGCATTCGGCCACATTCCTTTTACCCATAAGGTGGCCTCCTGCAGAAGTATCAAAGCGCGCACGAGTCTCATAAGTGAGCCCGTTGTAGAATTTCTCTACAAGGGCCCAGTCAGACAGACCATGTTGGGAGCAACGACTGAGCAGATTTTGGAACCGCTCCTAGGCCATATAATAGGGCTCATCGGGCGGCATTCTAAAAGAATGAATCTCATCGCGCAACCGGGCAGCCTTCGCGGGTGGAAAATATTTATTTAGAAAAGCATCGCGTAGGCTGGCCCAAGTGGTGAATGTGCCCGGAGGGTGCGAGTCGAGCCAAGTGGCGGCTCTTCCCGCAAGGGAGAATGGAAAAAGATGGAGAAAAATCGCATCATCTGTGGCACCTTGAAGATTAAAAGTACCACATATGCGGGTCAAGCGGGCGATGTGAACGGGAGCATCCTCATCATCACGACCATTGAATTGGAAATTGTTAATTGCGGTCATGATGTATGAGGGTATTTGCCAAGAATTTTCATTAGTTATGTTTGGCACAGTAATGGGGTTATTAATCCCTGTGAATCCCGCAGTAGACTGCTGATGAACAGTGCGACGGTTCGCCATGTCGGGATGAAAAGGTGGTGGGCTAGATGGAGTGGATGAATTAGATACGGGGGAAGAAACAGAACTGGGGGAACTGGTGGAAGAAGAAGGAGAAGATAAAGAAATACTTACCTCGCTGTGGGATGCCTCTGAGTATTCCCTGGAGTCGCTTTGCGAATCCAAAGAAATAGCAGGTGGCGGTCCTTGCGAGCGCAAGTGGGGCATAAACTGCACAGAAAAATAAGAAGATAAAGTGAGAAAACAAATAATAAAATAAAGTAAGAAAGATATTTATAAAGAAATAAAAACAAGAACAAATAAACTCAAATAAAAAAAACAGATAAGTAATTCAGAACTAATCAGCGCAATCGACTCAGAGGTCCCCGGCAACGGCGCCAAAAACTTGGTGTGCACAAAGTAGTTTGAATTAAATGACTCAAAACAAGCTAAATAAAACACTAAGTAATACTCTAGACTCTCTAAACAACTAAACTACCGACAGGCAAGTGAACCTATCGAATGTAGTAAAGCCTAAGTAAGTCCGGATATCTGTCACACCCCGACCGATGGCGGAATCATCGGGGCGGGACATGTAAGACTGTTCATGAGCTCAAGGTTGACTAAATTGTAATATGTTAAATCAAATTCCATTCAAACAAATACGAATCAAATTCAATGTACATAATGAAATACAATTTGTTTTTCAATTAAGATTATCTAGGTCCAAAGCCTATGTGTAGCATGTCTTGATCAAACTCATATGAAAGCACCTAAAACATGAATAAAATAAGGTCAACTAAAAAGTTGGTGAGTATAACACAAGTTTGTACATAGATAACATATAGTTTGTAAACCAAATCCTTTACATAACATGATAAATAAGGCATTTATGGGGAGCCGCTATTGTGTAACCAAGTACAATCAAACCTTTGTAACTAGCATGCAAAACAAAGTGTGTTGTCGGTTTCAATCACCGCGCATCCTGGGTGGGTTTGTCAGACTCAATAGATCTATCATTGAAAACCGTCGGCTTGAAAAGTTAATGATTGCACATAATAGCATACAAGAGGTTAGCACACCTAGCACTCGGGCATAAAGCTCAAATTGCACACATGAATGTAAATAGGATTTATACTTGTGTTGTTTGCGTAAATGTAAACATGTAAGTTGAATAGTGTTCATGTTTCACCCCAAAAATGTAAAAGAGTAAAAAGGGGTTGTGAATACTCACCTGAATCAAATGTGTATTTAACACGAGACTCTAGGTAGCAAAGTGATCCTTGTAACGCACAACGTTAACCTAGAGTGTATTGCGTATGAAGATGAATTAATAAAATATCTAAATCGAAGTCTAGGGCTTCAAAGGATGTGAGTATAGGAAATTGTGTAATGAGTTCGTGTCGAATTATATAAAAGGGTTGTATAGGTGATTGCGTTTTATTCTTGGATAATTGTCTTATAATTATTAAAGTTGGGATATAGTGTCCTTAAAATAATGATTTAGAGCTTGGGGTTAATTAACTAGATAAATTAGATTTATTTACCTAAAACATAGTGTGAAATTAACTTGCTTTAAATATAAACAAAATAATTAAGTCTATACTCATTTAGTTATTTAGTCATGAAAATGCGTCAACTTTGGGTAAATATATATTAGTTTATAAAAATTAGTGTTGTATACCATCTAACACTAAGCGAGTTGAAATTACAATTTATATGAATAATAAATATATTTATTTTCATTCGGGGATATAAACGTGGGTAACTAATATACATAATTATATCATTTATAAGTTTGAAAACGTTACACGAGTTTATAAACGAGGCGAAGGAAAATATCTAAATATATATATTATTTTTAATGGGATTCACGGGTTGGGAATAATATAAATATTTTATTTATTCAAAGTCGGGGTTTGAAAATAATGTAACTATATTATTTTAAAAGTTGGTATTTTAAAGAGAAGAAGAAAAAAAGGTTATAAACCAAACCCGAGCCTACAGGTGGTTTTACGAGGCTAGAACATATTAATATATTAATATAATAATATGGGGTATTGTTTTTATATTAAATTAATACTCAAAAATGTTTTAAAAATTAAAAGGGTGTGGAGAGACTCGAACCCGGGTCTCTCCCACACCAGTACACTCACCCAACCATCTCCGCCCGCTAGGGTATCGCACACAAGTCCGTGACGAAATGGTTTTAACAAGCAAACCCGGAGAGTTCTTCCCCTTTACTCGAGCCGATCGAACTCAGTCTCAATCCCACCAAATCTGGTAGCGACCGGCTGCAAGATCTTAGGGGTTTTGTTTATTAACCCCAAACGAGTCTGGGGTGAGTTTTAATTGCAAAAACGACGGATTTAGGATTGTTAAATTACGGATTCAAAAGCCGAAACCCTAAGCTTAAACTCAAAATTGATTTGAATGATTCTGATAATGGAATGCGATATAAACATGGGGCTTTTACTAATTAAGGTCTTGCGAATCTATCAGTATGTTTTAATTGGATTATGATTAAGTCTAGGGTCGAAACCCCCAAATTGCTTTATGAACGAACCCTAGTTACGGGGTCTTGATTAAGTCGATGATATGAGACTGAATTGGCATAGGGTTATCAAATAAAGATGGATTTAGAATCTACTGGTATGAATTAATTTGGTTTAAACAGAGTCGGGGGTAGGGTTCGATTAAATCCGCAAATGTTAAGAACCCTAGAATCATATCTTGCTTGATTCTGTAATGTAAGCCCTAATAAGCATAGGGCTTTTAATGTAGTGATAAAAACGAAGCTAATGATAGGTTCAATTACCGGAATGATGTTCGAATTGACCGCGATCGACTAAACGAATGCCGACTGAGACGGATCGGTTTTCCGGCGACTATGCGTCCTTCTTCGATGAAATTGGATAGTGTAACAGGCTCTGGGGGATTCGTTAGAGATTTGCAGGTGATTGATTTCTGTGTAAACGATCGATAGTTGTGAATTGGTGGGTAATAAGAAAATAGGTCGACGGTCACGGTTTAATTTGCTGTAAATGGAGTTCAATCGTGTAACGACGAAGCTGTTAATTGCTCTATAATGATCGATAATGACACCAACGTGTATAGCGGTTACGAATTGCAACAGATTCCGGGTGTGGGGTTCGGATTCGAGCAAAAACGGCAGTTTGACTTTCTGAAGTCAAACTAAATCGAAAATGAGTTAATTACAGATTGATCCCTGCAGTTTCATGTTCAAAAGTTCTGAATCTGGCGGAACTGGTCCCTCGGGTTTGAGTCGAGTTAAGTTGGTCAAGAATTTGTTAATTTAATTTATTAAAAGTTAACGGTAACATAATTTCTCAATTTTTCTTTGACTTTCAACTTTATTATAATTAGATTTGACTAATTATACAACTAGTCCTTGAAGGTTTTAAATGTCGTATTGTTATTTTATTAATTAAAATAAATTCAAATAGGGTCGGAAAATCAGGAATGTTACAGTCTCCCCCTGTTAAGGGAATTTCGTCCCGAAATTTAATTAATGGAGGCTGCAAAAGTCAAGATGGAGGAGGGAGTTTTGGGTTCTCAGGTAGCTTTGAGTGTTGGATTCTGGGGTGTGTAACCGTTGACATGACTTAAGCCTGATACTTTGAATACGAAGAGTGATAATAAATTTTGTTTTGAATTGAAGATTGTCGAATAAGAATTTGAATTCTAAATGTGAAACGTATTACTTGGAATGAAATTGATGGGATTTTGACATTTAGAGTTTGTGTAAATATAGTCTAATATGCTCAACATTGTTAGTGGGTACGAGATTTCCTAAAACCTTGGTCTGGGTCAAAACTTCACGTGACACGAACAACGCTACTTATGATAATATGAGAGGACACTTATGTATAGGAAGTACCATCGGCGTATCCACCATGCCCTTGTCATATTACTTCAGTTTCGTTGTTACATATCATGATAAGTTTTAGGTCACAACACACGACAAAATTTCCCTATAGTTTCCATACGCTGATTTTTATAATTCCGTGTGCACCCGTAATTATTCAAATCATCGTATGGTCCGTATAGATAGTTTCGTTGTGTGTGGGAAAGGGCACAATTTCACTATTATCACGTCTATTATTTACACATAAAAGTCGCTAACAATTAATCATGTCCCAAGTCAGATCAGTTTGCAACTAAAGAGTAGTAAAGTAGTAACACTTAAAGTTTCTTAGTTTGCTCGTGTTTGAACAAGAATACGTTAAACCCCGAGGCGTTTCAATGTATCATGGTCTTCAACTTTGGTGTACAAAGTGCATGATCATGTCTTGTGTATAATGAAATCGATCCATTGCAATAATGGTAAGCAAATTTTTTTTCGAGTATATAGTAAGCACACAAATCTCATGTATGATCTAGTGTCACGTAGTTCGTAATCAAATAAGTCTCATATATATAGAGTAAACAATTTAGCGTCTTGTATTTTGTAATCGATAAACTATAACGAGTAATGTAAACAACATAGTATTATGTGTATTGAAGAAAATGGATCTCATATATAGTGTTAGCAACGTAGTATCATGTATCTTGTATAGTGTACACCGTTTAGTATAAAGTACTTTGTAATCAATTTAGTTTCATGTATCATGTGGTTGCGTTGGATATATTGTAAACATGTATACGTGAGTATTGAACTTCGCGTGCGATGTGTACTAACGGGTTTTGCATGTGATCGAGTGCTGCGGACAAACGTGTTGTTTGGTGTTCTTGCATCATGTGGTAGTTAGGTTCAAGTCCTCAAATCTCATTGATGTTGGTGACAAGGGTTAACGTCTACGTGGTATGGTTCGTCTTTTGAAGTGCCAAGTGAGAGGTAACGAGGAGGTTTTGAAAATATTCGGGAATTATGTTTACAAATACGGGTCTTTGTTTGAACATAAAAAGTGGGAAATTGTTTTTGGTTGTGCACATATAAAGTAGTGAAATCATTGAATCGCATATTTTAAATGAATATGCAATTTATGAGAAAATAATTTTTTTTTTTTTTTAAATTTAAAATTTCAACTTTTGGTTAAACAAGTAGTAGCAAATTAATTTAGCCAAAATTTGGAATTATTTACTTTAATGAAATAAAAATCATGACTATTTATCAGTCAAAAGGAAGAAACAAAAATATTTTTATAAAATTGATTGCATTAATTTTCCTTATTAGGTGAAAAGTTTTATGGAAAATTTATGTTCTAAAAATTCAATAAATATTTTGTTAAACAAAATAGTGATGTTTTATTTAGATCATCAAATAGGATGTGTTATTTATAAAAGGGATTGTTGGTAATGTACTAAATCATGTTGAATGAAAGAAGTAATATTTGAGAAGGTTTGATGAAAATATAACAGGTGTAATTTACGCTCCACGGGTCAAATCAATGAAAAATAACTGTAGAGTTGAAATATATGGAATTGACTAGATGCTGAAATGTTAGACATTACTCAAAACATAAGGAAAAGGGTTCTCAAATCGAAAATTCAAAGGAAATCAGTAGAAGCTTTTTCTAACGTCGATGGTAGCTTTCCACTAGGTAGAAGATAATCGCCAAGATGAGCACCGCTATGGTCACTCGTGTAGTAGATCTGGCTTCAGCCCTGGCGGTCTCCGTGCGATGTTCTTGTACTTCCTTTTCGAGGATGGAGATTAACTCCTTTTGGTACCCTAATTGGTTTGCTAGGCTATCCATTCTTTGTCTTTGCAAGTCGTGTATCACTCCCTGCTCTATCCTTTGCCTCTCGAATTCTGAGGTTCTTACATATTGATGGAGGTCATGGGTTGGAATCCCCATGACACTAGTGGGTGCCATGGTTTGTCTTACCCAAGGGTTAGGATGGTATAGGTCGGGCATTAGGTATGGGTCGCTTAGTGGGGGTGGCAATTGATTATGGGGGTGAGGTGTATGATACGGGTTTATGGGTATGGGTGATCCAGGTGTTCGAAGTCTCGGGTCGGTGTTCCTAATCCCGTACGCCCTTACATCGAACCTTGGCCTAGCAGTTGGGGGTGTTGGTGACCAATACATGGGTGTCTCAGCGTCTTCCTCCCAATCAGATTCTGATCCAGGACGGTAAACCGGGGAGGGAGGAGGGTAGGAGTCCATGTCTAGCAGAAAAACAATGAAAAAGTTGTAAGTGATAATGAAATATGAAATGTCAAATATAGAAGTTCTTATGGGTTTTAGAGTTTGACTAGTCATAACGCCGAACCTTCACGATAGTATTTTAGAAATACACTTGACCTATAAGTAATGTATCCCTAAGGAGAATTCCCAGGAAAGAGGGGTGGGTCACTAAGACACACTTAAGTACCCTATCTTTCCTTAGCCAGAATTCCTCGTGGGCTTACACACTCTTCCAGCCATCATGTATTAATAATACTATTGTTGGGCTCATGGTTATGATGAGAATTGTTGTGAACTGGGCCTTGAGGTCCAAGAGTAAGGTTTATGCATTTTAGTGGGCTTCTTCTTCTTGTAGGATAGATGGGCTTCTTGGTTTATTATTGGTGGATATTAGGCCCAATAATTCAAGTCTTTGTTCATAAAGGTGATGGTATCATGTATGGGAGTCTAAATGTGTATGAATAATTTGGTGTGTATGTGTGTGTGTTAAACTTAGGATAGTGTTTTAAATAATTTAAGTAGGTAGCTATGAATAGAAGGAAAAGTTGACACGTAAACTATTGAGTATTGTATCATGTAATGTAATCATATAGTATAACATATGAAGATATTCACATAGGGAATAATCATATAGCATGTAGGTAGTAATGAGTGCAAGAATGAGAGTTATCAAGTAGTGTGACACATAAGTCATCATGTATTGTATCAAATGGTGTAAATACTTAGGATAGCATGTAAAAATAATCACACATGAATTGATAATGTAACATGTAGTAGCATAGCATTGCATGGGTGTCCTAAAGTTATAGTCTAGGTCAAGAGTGTCTAATAACCTAGTTCCCTATAACCAAGGCTCTGATACCAATCTGTCACACCCCGACCGATGGCGGAATCATCGGGGCGGGACATGTAAGACTGTTCATGAGCTCAAGGTTGACTAAATTGTAATATGTTAAATCAAATTCCATTCAAACAAATACGAATCAAATTCAATGTACATAATGAAATACAATTTGTTTTTCAATTAAGATTATCTAGGTCCAAAGCCTATGTGTAGCATGTCTTGATCAAACTCATATGAAAGCACCTGAAACATGAATAAAATAAGGTCAACTAAAAAGTTGGTGAGTATAACACAAGTTTGTACATAGATAACATATAGTTTGTAAACCAAATCCTTTACATAACATGATAAATAAGGCATTTATGGGGAGCCGCTATTGTGTAACCAAGTACAATCAAACCTTTGTAACTAGCATGCAAAACAAAGTGTGTTGTCGGTTTCAATCACCGCGCATCCTGGGTGGGTTTGTCAGACTCAATAGATCTATCATTGAAAACCGTCGGCTTGAAAAGTTAATGATTGCACATAATAGCATACAAGAGGTTAGCACACCTAGCACTCGGGCATAAAGCTCAAATTGCACACATGAATGTAAATAGGATTTATACTTGTGTTGTTTGCGTAAATGTAAACATGTAAGTTGAATAGTGTTCATGTTTCACCCCAAAAATGTAAAAGAGTAAAAAGGGGTTGTGAATACTCACCTGAATCAAATGTGTATTTAACCCGAGACTCTAGGTAGCAAAGTGATCCTTGTAACGCACAACGTTAACCTAGAGTGTATTGCGTATGAAGATGAATTAATAAAATATCTAAATCGAAGTCTAGGGCTTCAAAGGATGTGAGTATAGGAAATTGTGTAATGAGTTCGTGTCGAATTATATAAAAGGGTTGTATAGGTGATTGCGTTTTATTCTTGGATAATTGTCTTATAATTATTAAAGTTGGGATATAGTGTCCTTAAAATAATGATTTAGAGCTTGGGGTTAATTAACTAGATAAATTAGATTTATTTATCAAAAACATAGTGTGAAATTAACTTGCTTTAAATATAAACAAAATAATTAAGTCTATACTCATTTAGTTATTTAGTCATGAAAATGCGTCAACTTTGGGTAAATATATATTAGTTTATAAAAATTAGTGTTGTATACCATCTAACATTAAGCGAGTTGAAATTACAATTTATATGAATAATAAATATATTTATTTTCATTCGGGGATATAAACGTGGGTAACTAATATACATAATTATATCATTTATAAGTTTGAAAACGTCACACGAGTTTATAAACGAGGCGAAGGAAAATATCTAAATATATATATTATTTTTAATGGGATTCACGGGTTGGGAATAATATAAATATTTTATTTATTCAAAGTCGGGGTTTGAAAATAATGTAACTATATTATTTTAAAAGTTGGTATTTTTAAGAGAAGAAAAAAAAAAGGTTATAAACCAAACCCGAGCCTACAGGTGGTTTTACGAGGCTAGAACACATTAATATATTAATATAATAATATGGGGTATTGTTTTTATATTAAATTAATACTCAAAAATGTTTTAAAAATTAAAAGGGTGTGGAGAGACTCGAACCCGGGTCTCTCCCACACCAGTACACTCACCCAACCATCTCCGACCGCTAGGGTATCGCACACAAGTCCGTGACGAAATGGTTTTAACAAGCAAACCCGGAGAGTTCTTCCCCTTTACCCGAGCCGATCGAACTCAGTCCCAATCCCACCAAATCTGGTAGCGACCGACTGCAAGATCTTAGGGGTTTTGTTTATTAACCCCAAACGAGTCTGGGGTGAGTTTTAATTGCAAAAACGACGGATTTAGGATTGTTAAATTACGGATTCAAAAGCCGAAACCCTAAGCTTAAACTCAAAATTGATTTGAATGATTCTGATAATGGAATGCGATATAAACATGGGGCTTTTACTAATTAAGGTCTTGCGAATCTATCAGTATGTTTTAATTGGATTATGATTAAGTCTAGGGTCGAAACCCCCAAATTGCTTTATGAACGAACCCTAGTTACGGGGTCTTGATTAAGTCGATGATATGAGACTGAATTGGCATAGGGTTATCAAATAAAGATGGATTTAGAATCTACTGGTATGAATTAATTTGGTTTAAACAGAGTCGGGGGTAGGGTTCGATTAAATCCGCAAATGTTAAGAACCCTAGAATCATATCTTGCTTGATTCTGTAATGTAAGCCCTAATAAGCATAGGGCTTTTAATGTAGTGATAAAAACGAAGCTAATGATAGGTTCAATTACCGGAATGATGTTCGAATTGACCGCGATCGACTAAACGAATGCCGACTGAGACGGATCGGTTTTCCGGCGACTCTGCGTCCTTCTTCGATGAAATTGGATAGTGTAACAGGCTCTGGGGGATTCGTTAGAGATTTGCAGGTGATTGATTTCTGTGTAAACGATCGATAGTTGTGAATTGGTGGGTAATAAGAAAATAGGTCGACGGTCACGGTTTAATTTGCTGTAAATGGAGTTCAATCGTGTAACGACGAAGCTGTTAATTGCTCTATAATGATCGATAATGACACCAACGTGTATAGCGGTTACGAATTGCAACAGATTCCGGGTGTGGGGTTCGGATTCGAGCAAAAACGGCAGTTTGACTTTCTGAAGTCAAACTAAATCGAAAATGAGTTAATTACAGATTGATCCCTGCAGTTTCATGTTCAAAAGTTCTGAATCTGGCGGAACTGGTCCCTCTGGTTTGAGTCGAGTTAAGTTGGTCAAGAATTTGATAATTTAATTTATTAAAAGTTAACGGTAACATAATTTCTCAATTTTTCTTTGACTTTCAACTTTATTATAATTAGATTTGACTAATTACACAACTAGTCCTTGAAGGTTTTAAATGTCGTATTGTTATTTTATTAATTAAAATAAATTCAAATAGGGTCGGAAAATCAGGAATGTTACAATATCGAACCCAAAGGACCTCTACAGAAAACACTAACTAGAAACTGAAAGACTTATCCATACAAAATTGCTTAAATAAAATAATAATAAAGAAGGGGGGTTTGCTAATAAAAACTAAGAATAACTTAAAAGAAGGACTAAAGAGAAGACTACGAATGGAAACGAAAGTTGAAACGAGAACCAGACGGAGAAAGAACACTAACTAGGCTCGAATCCTACACATGCTTGACAAAGGTTCTATCGATAAGGGAACTGACGTGATACCGGGATCTTAAAATACTAAACTCAAAGGAAACCTAGAGCACCCTCGACCCTTCTCAAGGATTGTCAACCAAGAAACCTAAAAGCCGTTAAACCACTGGTTGGATGAATTTCCCTCACAGGTCCTCCAATTTACTCAAGAAGTATCCGCTAGACAATCTACCTCACAGCGTGAAAGTCTCAATACACCTAAGTGCAAGGGATAACTACGATTTTCCTATTGGATTCGGTAAACACAGATATGAGACAAACTAGCAAGATCTTCTCACAAAGCCTCTAAACTAGCAATCTAACACCCTAGACAAACCGACAATCTCTCACCTCACAGCTATCGAGATTGGCTGCACATCTAAACAATCTATATCAAGAAGATTACCCTATGGTGAACTCGTACGCAGTTAACCACCCACTAATCAAAGACACACAATAATTAATCTAGCATGCACCTATTACATGAAAGACATTCACCAAGGCACACGAGGAGTAAATCATCAATCCATAAACAATCATAGACACACATAAAACATCCAATAATCCAAACCAAGTTTGTTACATCATGAGTTCATCACATGCAAATCATCCAAAACCGGATAAAACCTAATGTCAATCATATGTATTCATCAACACCTAGGTAGTTCTAAGAGTTTAGCCACTAAACATGACAAAAACCATAGTTAGCATCAATTCGAAGCTCAAAAGAAACATGGGAATTGAAGATAAACAGGGAAAAACACAACCGAATGATTAACTCCTGATGGAATGCGATCCTGATGCCTTTAATCTTCAACCCGAGCCTCTAAAGCTCGGAAATCAACCCTTTTTCGTCTCTCCTTTTCGCCTGCAGCCGCTCCTTGATTCTGTGTCTCCTTTAGGGTTTCTAATTTTTGGGGTTTTAAAACAATTTCTGTGAAAAACCACCCGTCGCGTAGCGCGACGGGATCTTGCACACTCCTCGCGTAGCGCGAGGGCTCCAGAAAAGACAAAACAGTCGAGCAATCATTAAAAGGGCAATTCTGACATTTTTAAATCCTCGCGTAGCGCGAGGGACTTCCAATACCTGTCGCGCTACGCGACAGGGGTAAAAATCCAGAAACTATCTTATTTCTTATCCACAGCCCTCTCGCACGAACCGGAAACTCGTTCTTCTTCGTTTTCAATCATATCCGCTTCCTTTGTGACCTAACAACCATAAGATATTGAAATATTAAGTACAAGCAGTTATATAAGAAAACCGAAGCAAAACAAACATAAAGTGGGAATAAAATTGACAGTAAAATGCATGTATTTTGCAATACATCACATCCCCACACTTAACTCTTTTTCGTCCCTGAAAAAGATTAGAATAAAGAGATCAAAGATTAGCGAGCTCGAATTAAATCATTTCATATCAACAAGGGGAAATACCGACATAGAAACTGTGATTGCTGGTATACTGGTCCAATTTAAATATAGGAAACTAAACAAGCCACAAATATTTTATATATTTACCTAATTAACCGTGACCCACATCCTCTCGGCACTAAGACACCTACCTTCGGGCTTGGCAAGGATTAGATATGAAAAGCTATTTTAACGAATTAACTCGTGAAAATAAAATACTCTTATGTTTTTTTCCATTAGAACACTTGCAATAATTTACAGCTGGCCCATATTTATTATTTTATTTATTTATATATATTTTTTTATTATTATTATTATTTTTTTTTGGCAAGCTTATAGCTATTTGGGCATCTTTTAATTGTGATCAGCAGCGTGAACCCGTTATGCGTCTATAGCAACAAGGCGACGCGCTCCTTTCCCAGGTCTCTGCCATCGCAGAACAGAGGAAAAGGGGGAAATAAACTAGAGATTCTATAGACACAAGATTCGAGCAAATCATGACTTTACCTACCGCACCCTACTGATTGGAATTACACTATCGGCCTAAAGGAATGTAGAAACCACAAGTTAATATTATTCTTAATTAAATTTTTCAAGGGCTTGCTAGCTAACTAGACCTACCAACACATCACAAGTTTGCTATGATTTCCTTCCCACAAGTTTCAATTAAATGATAATCAACGAACTGCTAAATTATTTTTCTCATAAATTCACAATCAATTCAGGAACAATTTCAATTTTTTATTTTTATTTTTATTTTTTTTTTATTTTTTTTTTTCAAATAAAAAAAAAACACACTCTAAACGAAAAAAGACAAAACTAAACGACAGTGTCCCATCCCCACACTTAAACTTTGCATTGTCCTCAATGCAGGAATGGAAACACGACTCAAAAACAAAAACAGGGAAAGGTAAAAGAAAATGGAAAAGACTTAGCTGGTATTTTGGCGCGTCAATATGCTCCAAGCATGCAGCAGCTCCCAAAGCCTTGTTGAGGATTCAACATCCCCACACTTCGCTCTCGTTGTGTTCTCGCTGCTAATTTTTTTTTTTTCGCGATTTACAAAAACAAACATACCTGGGGACCCGCATTCTGCTGCTAAAAGCTCTTCCAAAAATCAATTATAATCCCTGCATGCAAACATCAAAACACAAAACACAAAACACACAACCGAAAAATAAACAACTAACGCAACCTAAACCACTCTACAAACTCTACACTTGGGGATTCCACCCAAGACACTCACAAACCACACTATGTGGGAGGATCAATGGAGAATTCCTCCCATTCGCTCGAAAACGAGCCACTTTCACCTGCCTCCCACATCTCACCACCTACAGCCTTCATCATCACCTCCGGCTTTTTCTTAACATCCCCACACTTGGGGTTATCAACACTATCACCACTCCCTCCTAGGTTAATAGATTTGGCAACCACAAAAGTGACCGTCTCGTCACCGACCCTAAGTGTGAGCTTTCCGTCAAAAACATCGATGACGGCCTTGGCGGTGCGAAGGAACGGACGTCCTAAGATGATGGAAACAGTGGTATCCGCCTCCATATCCATAACCAAAAAGTCCACAGGGAAAACAAATTTATCAACTTTCACAAGCACGTTTTCCAAAATTCCCCGTGGACATTTTATCGACCGGTCCGCTAGGGAGAGTGTCATGCGCGTTGGAGCTAGTTCACCGAGTGCTAGCTTCTCATAGAGAGAATAAGGCATCAGATTGATGCTAGCACCGGAATCCGCTAACGCGTGACTACGAACATCGCCACCAAACAAACACGGGATTGTGAAAATACCCGGGTCTGTTAGTTTCTCCGGTAGCGTGTTTGTTATCACTGCAGAACACTCCCTACTTAAAGGAACCTCATTCAACTTACCCAACCGGTCCTTCCCCTTCAAAAGATCTTTCAAAAACTTAGCGTATTTAGGCATACGCTGAAGGGCCTCAATGAATGGGAGATTGATCTTCAGTTGTTTAAACATATCAAGAAAATGCCCGTATTCCTTAGCATGCTTTTGATTAGCAACACGCTCAGGATAAGGAATACGGGCTAGATCAAACTCGGGGGTGGGCCTAACATCAACCGGCTTCATTTCAACAGACTTACCAACTAGAGACTCACTGTTTGGTGTGGTACTTGCTGGGACTAGTCTCGAATGCACCCTCCCAGGAGTCTCTCTCTCTACCTCATCATCAACCGGTTCTTTCTCAACCTCCACCGGTGAACTCAAAAGCTCTCCACCTCTACCACTACGGGTGGTGACCGCATTCACGTGGGCGTTTGGGTTGGGTTGGGTACCACTCGGAAACTGGCCTTCCGGCCTTTTATCCAAACGCTTAGCAATGTCACCAACCGTACGCTGCAAATCTAGGAAAGCGGACTACTGGTTCTTAAGAAGGATGTCATGCTCATGAAGGATTTTCTGAGTCGATGCATCCTTTGCCACTAAGTGCGTCAGCAGTTCCTCAATCCTACCTAGGTTACTACCACCGCCTCCAACCGAGGTACTCCCAGAATTACTACCCGAAGACTGACCACCCTGCCCTTGGTTCTGAGGAAAATTGGAATGGAAACCAGGGGGATTACCGAAAGACCTGAAGCTGGGATTTTGATGATTTCCCCAACTGGGGTTATAAGAATTCCCGTATCGGTTTTGACCTCCCACATAACCGACTTGCTCTTGATTCAGCACAGGGCACTCAACAGTAGCATGATCGCCACGACACACCTCACATCGCGCCACCCTCATCTTCAGCTCCTTCACATCTTTCGCCAGAGCCTCAAGCGCAGCAGCTACACTAGTGTCCACATTGACGTGGTGAACACCCCTCGAAGATGAGGAGGTACTAGTGCTAGGACTTGAATTCCTAGTAACAGACCGCTGCTCGTATTCCGCCTGGGTGAAACTCTCAAACATATCATTGCATTCGGCCACATTCCTTTTACCCATAAGGTGGCCTCCTGCAGAAGTATCAAAGCGCGCACGAGTCTCATAAGTGAGCCCGTTGTAGAATTTCTCTACAAGGGCCCAGTCAGACAGACCATGTTGGGAGCAACGACTGAGCAGATTTTGGAACCGCTCCTAGGCCATATAATAGGGCTCATCGGGCGGCATTCTAAAAGAATGAATCTCATCGCGCAACCGGGCAGCCTTCGCGGGTGGAAAATATTTATTTAGAAAAGCATCGCGTAGGCTGGCCCAAGTGGTGAATGTGCCCGGAGGGTGCGAGTCGAGCCAAGTGGCGGCTCTTCCCGCAAGGGAGAATGGAAAAAGATGGAGAAAAATCGCATCATCTGTGGCACCTTGAAGATTAAAAGTACCACATATGCGGGTCAAGCGGGCGATGTGAACGGGAGCATCCTCATCATCACGACCATTGAATTGGCAATTATTAATTGCGGTCATGATGTATGAGGGTATTTGCCAAGAATTTTCATTGGTTATGTTTGGTACAGTAATGGGGTTATTAATCCCCGTGAATCCCGCAGTAGACTGTTGATGAACAGTGCGACGGTTCGCCATGTCGGGATGAAAAGGTGGTGGGCTAGATGGAGTGGATGAATTAGATAAGGGGGAAGAAACAGAACTCGGGGAACTGGTGGAAGAAGAAGGAGAAGATAAAGAAATACTTACCTCGCTGTGGGATGCCTCTGAGTATTCCCTGGAGTCGCTTTGAGAATCCAAAGAAATAGCAGGTGGCGGTCCTTGCGAGCGCAAGTGGGGCATAAACTGCACAGAAAAATAAGAAGATAAAGTGAGAAAACAAATAATAAAATAAAGTAAGAAAGATATTTATAAAGAAATAAAAACAAGAACAAATAAACTCAAATAAAAAAAAACAGATAAGTAATTCAGAACTAATCAGCGCAATCGACTCAGAGGTCCCCGACAACGGCGCCAAAAACTTGGTGTGCACAAAGTAGTTTGAATTAAATGACTCAAAACAAGCTAAATAAAACACTAAGTAATACTCTAGACTCTCTAAACAACTAAACTACCGACAGGCAAGTGAACCTATCGAATGTAGTAAAGCCTAAGTAAGTCCGGATATCGAACCCAAAGGACCTCTACAGAAAACACTAACTAGAAACTGAAAGACTTATCAATACAAAATTGCTTAAATAAAATAATAATAAAGAAGGGGGGTTTGCTAATAAAAACTAAGAATAACTTAAAAGAAGGACTAAAGAGAAGACTACGAATGGAAACGAAAGTTGAAACGAGAACCAGACGGAGAAAGAACACTACCTAGGCTCGAATCCTACACATGCTTGACAAAGGTTCTATCGATAAGGGAACTGACGTGATACCGGGATCTTAAAATACTAAACTCAAAGGAAACCTAGAGCACCCTCGACCCTTCTCAAGGATTGTCAACCAAGAAACCTAAAAGCCGTTAAACCACCGGTTAGATGGATTTCCCTCACAGGTCCTCCAATTTACTCAAGAAGTATCCGCTAGACAATCTACCTCACAGCGCGAAAGTCTCAATACACCTAAGTGCAAGGGATAACTAGGATTTTCCTTTTGGATTCGGTAAACACAGATATGAGACAAACTAGCAAGATCTTCTCACAAAGCCTCTAAACTAGCAATCTAACACCCTAGACAAACCGACAATCTCTCACCTCACAGCTATCGAGATTGGCTGCACATCTAAACAATCTATATCAAGAAGATTACCCTATGGTGAACTCGTACGCAGTTAACCACCCACTAATCAAAGACACACAGTAATTAATCTAGCATGCACCTATTACATGAAAGACATTCACCAAGGCACACGAGGAGTAAATCATCAATCCATAAACAATCATAGACACACATAAAACATCCAATAATCCATACCAAGTTTGTTACATCATGAGTTCATCACATGCAAATCATCCAAAACCGGATAAAACCTAATGTCAATCATATGTATTCATCAACACCTAGGTAGTTCTAAGAGTTTAGCCACTAAACATGACAAAAACCATAGTTAGCATCAATTCGAAGCTCAAAAGAAACATGGGAATTGAAAATAAACAGGGAAAAACACAACCGAATGATTAACCCCTGATGGAATGCGATCCTGATGCCTTTAATCTTCAACCCGAGCCTCTAAAGCACTGAAATCAACCCTTTTTCGTCTCTCCTTTTCGCCTGCAGCCGCTCCTTGATTCTGTGTCTCCTTTAGGGTTTCTAATTTTTGGGGTTTTAAAACAATTTCTGCGAAAAACCACCCGTCGCGTAGCGCGACGGGATCTTGCACACTCCTCGCGTAGCACGAGGGCTCCAGAAAAGAGAAAACAGTCGGGCAATCATTAAAAGGGCAATTCTGACATTTTTAAATCCTCGCGTAGCGCGAGGGACTTCCAATACCTGTCGCGCTACGCGACAGGGGTAAAAATCCAGAAACTATCTTCTTTCTTATCCACAGCCCTCTCGCACGAACCGGAAACTCGTTCTTCTTCGTTTTCAATCATATCCGCTTCCTTTGTGACCTAACAACCATAAGATATAGAAATATTAAGTACAAGCAGTTATATAAGAAAATCGAAGCAAAACAAACATAAAGTGGAAATAAAATTGACAGTAAAATGCATGTATTTTGCAATACATCACATCCCCACACTTAACTCTTTTTCGTCCCTGAAAAAGATTAGAATAAAGAGATCAAAGATTAGCGAGCTCGAATTAAATCATTTCATATCAACAAGGGGAAATACCGACATAGAAACCGTGATTGCTGGTATACTGGTCCAATTTAAATATAGGAAACTAAACAAGCCACAAATATTTTATATATTTACCTAATTAACCGTGACCCACATCCTCTCGGCACTAAGACACCTACCTTCGGGCTTGGCAAGGATTAGATATGAAAAGCTATTTTAACGAATTAACTCGTGAAAATAAAATACTCTTATGTTTTTTTCCATTAGAACACTTGCAATAATTTACAGCTGGCCCATATTTATTATTTTATTTATTTATATATATTTTTTTATTATTATTATTATTATTATTTTTTTGGCAAGCTTATAGCTATTTGGGCATCTTTTAATTGTGATCAGCAGCGTGAACCCGTTATGCGTCTATAGCAACAGGGCGACGCGCTCCTTTCCCAGGTCTCTGCCATCGCAAGAGCCAGAGCAAATCTTAAGTGCGTAAGACCAAGTTCTTAAGTGCGCAAGGCCAGAACTTAAGTGCGCACATTGCTTTGATTTTTCTGAAATTTGACTAAGTGTTTCACCATGACATATCTTCAGAATCTTGGTAACCTGTTAAATTATGACAATGAGATTGGAACCCCACAGAAACCCCCAAAGTTGCTTAACGTAAATAATTACTCAAATTGGAAAGCACGCTTTGAGCATTATATCTCATACACCGATTCTTCACTTTGGATACCCATTCTAGAGGGTTATAAGCATCCCAAATATAAATATCTTGATGAGGAAGTTCCCAAGCCTATCTCCAAACTTGTTGAAGAAGAAAAGAAAGTTTATGACAGAGAGAAGAAGACACACGGATATATTACTATGGCCTTGACCAGGGAGTTATTTCACACCTTTAGAGGATACGATAACTCCAAGGATCTCTGGAAGGCTTTGCATAGGAGATTCGAGGGAAACAGCGACATCAAGAAGAGTAAGAGGGATCTTCTTAGGAAGCATTATGTGTGCTTCAGATATCTGGAGAATGAATCCATAGATGAGCTCATCTCTAGATTCTATCATCTGCAAACTAAGCTGAAAGCTTTTGACCTCATCTATCCAAATGAGGAGTTAGTTGAGAAGTTTCTAGATGCCTTACCACCAAAATTTGAGATGTACACTACCTTGATGAGAGAGAACTCAAAGTTTTATGTGATGACTATTGATGAAGCAATCGAAAAAGTTCAAGCACGTGATATGAACCTAAAACGAAAAGAGAGCTCAGGAAGACCTCAAATACAAGACCCATCTATTTATTTTGGGACGTCTTCCACAGCCAAGTCATCGGGTTCTGGAATTGCCCTTTTCACAGGGAACACTTATGAGGAGGATAACTCAAATGTCTGTGGTGGTCATGCTTGCTATGCAGCATCTGGATCTGGTTTTGGTTCTGGATCTCATCACCAGAATCCCTCAAGAAATCCTTCTCCCACATCTTCAGCTAACCAATCAGCAATAGCCAAGATAACTGAAGATCATGTGGCTTTATTCTCATCATGCATGCTTGCCTATGAGAACTTCATTGGGGGTAAGCTCACGGATCCTGAAACCATAGAAGAAGACTTCAATCAGGTGGATCCGGATGATATGGAGGACATAGATATTCAATGGAATATGGCCACGATCATGAGAAGGGCGAAGCGTTTCCTGAATAGAACTGGCAGGAAGTTTATTGGTGGACAATCAAATGCCAAGGTGGGATTTGATAAATCCAAGGCCAAGTGCTACAAATGCAATAACTTTGGGCATTTTGCAAGAGAATGCCAAAATGACAAAGCACCGACCTCGGGGTTCACCAGACCTAGCCAAGGAAACAGTCAAGGGTACAACAACTCCAACTACCGCACTCAAGGTCAAGGTGGAACGTCCAATGCTTTGGTAGCACAACAGGATGACATCTTTGATTGGGGTGTTCATCTGGAGGATTCCCTTATTACTCAAACGCAAGTTGGTCCCATGGATGAGATTATGGAGATGATGTAAGCAGAGGTACGGGAAGCTTCTGTGGCTGACCAAGAAGAGTCTACAACTGCAGTTGCCCTCATGGCTATTAGAGAGGCATCATGTTCATCAGCAGAGGTAGATTCTAATTCTTTTGCTGTCATTTCTTGTTCCAAATGTCTAAGCTTAAAGGTTGAAAATTCTAAGCTCCAAGACAAATTCGAACCCCTTCGTATTGCAGCTTTAAGCTACAAAGAAAATGAAAAACGATACAAAGATTCAATTGAAACGTTGAAGAAAGAAAAACGTGATTATTCACTTAAAATCAGCGATCAACAGTTTCATTTGGATGTTGCATACAAGGGGTTAGAGAAAAGGAACAATGAGATCAACAAGCTGCAAAATGAGATCTTGCAGTTGAAAGGTAATATTGAGAAGTTGAAAAATTCTCGTTTTATGGTGGAAAACTACGAGTCTGTAGTAAGACGAGTGAATGGCTTAGGCCTGGGTACTAATGCCATTCCTCCACCAGTAAGCGGGAAATTTGTCAACGGCTTAATTGACATTTATTTGTCTTGCCTTGATGAGTCCTTGAGTCAGGATGATTCCTCTAACAAGGATGATTCCTCAAGTAAGGCTGACTCTGCATCTGATAAATAGTTCCTTACTGCTTCTGATGATGGGTCTGAGAACAACTGCCCTGAAGAAGTAGTCTCTGAGGAGTTGCTCGGTGAACAGAAAGTTAAGAAAAACATTATCACTGATAGTGATAATTATACTTTGACATAACCCGATATCGTTGAATCAAATGGAAAATTAAAAGTGATGCTTTATGGGGGATATAAAAACATTAATCAAGTTAAGAAAGAAGCCCTTTCAGCTCATTTTGGGCTTGGCTATCAAGAAAATATGCAAAAGTATTATATTCCCAAAAACCCATCACCATCGGGTCAAACTACTGTTCACCAAACAACTTCTCCTGTTCATCATGTTGATTCATCAAATTTCAAATCAAATGAGCCCTACAGGAGGATTTATAAGGAAAAGCATGTTTGCTTTCACTGTGGTATGGTTGGTCACATCCTTGTGAACTGCCCTGCTAAGAACCAAGGGAAACGGTCAATTGTTTCACAACCAGCTGTTATCTTTAAGTCACCACCAGTGAAGCAACCCAAGAATCCCAAATCAAATGTGGTGAAACCGCCAGTGAAACCTATGGTGAAGCCAAAGATCACAACTGAGGCTAAGCCATCTGTTCCAAAAAGGGAAAAACAACCTGCTAAACCCTGTGTGTCTACCTCTGGTAGTGTACCAACTGGTGAGAAACCTATGGTTAAGCTTTCTAAGCCATAGAGGAGAAGAAGGAACAAGAGATTGAGGAAGCTGGAACAACTGGCTGGAATTCAATCAGGTGAAGCTTCTACTAGGTCACCTTGTGCTTCTGAATGCAAGCCGACTGTTCCAGTAAAACAAAAGAAAAGGTCCTGGAACAAGAAATCTAAAAGTTCTCAATCTCCTTGTTCCAAGTCTTCTAACGATTCACCCATTTTTGACAGTCACGACTGTGAATTAATTGAAGTAGTTTATTTTGAGAAAGTCGGACGACCCAAGACCACCATGGCTTGGGTCTCCAAAACTAATTAATTTCTTGTGACTCGTGTAGGGACATCTGAAGGGAACTATCTCTAATCGTTGGTATTTAGATAGTGGATGCTCCCGGCATATGACAAGCAACATGGCCCTGCTTCAAGATGTAAAACCATTCAGAGGCGGCCATGTGGCCTTTGCAGGAGAGAAAAGCGCAGTATTACGTGTCAAGACGTGGTTTCGAACATCTTGTCAACATGATAGGAATGTTCAATCTGGAGTGAAAACTTGTTTTATTTAAATCAATTCAATTCATGAAAGTTAAATTTTATTTCTTTTAAGTTTTCTGTATAGTTTTTTTAATTTTCAAATATTTTACAAAAATCCAAACAAAATACAAAATGGAGAAAATTTCAAAGTTATTTGAAGAAAAGAGGAAATGATCGTACATCAGGAAATGATCCAAACGTCCTAGACTGCATATATGGGAAATGATTGCGTCATGCCTACTTGATTGTTTAAATTGTTGTGTTTTTAATCTGCTTATTTACAAGTAATTTGAATTGTTTGTAGGCTGTAAGCATCTTTGAATCATTAGTAGGGTGGAAATTAAATCTATACTAAAACTGTGATTTGAACCAATGTTTGGTAGTGTGTGTGCGTAAAAGAATGCAAAAGATCACTATCGGACACATGATGTTAGATTTTGGCAATTATTTTCTTCTGAGACCAGTTTCGGGATAGGTCGTTAGCACAATTAATGCGGTTCATGTATGCAATAAGAGATTGAATCAAGACATGTCTTTACATCAACCGTTTAGCGTGTATTCAACCTTGAATCACTCCTGATTCATTGAATTCAAATCCTCAAACACCATACTCATTATCCTGAATAATCATACCGATATTCACTGAAGAAATCACATGAATCCAAGACAAATGAATCGCTCGATTCTGAATCTTATGATTCCTGATAATCCTTATGGATTCTGTTTGATTTTTCTTGTGCTAATTGATGTACCCTCATTCTGGAAATTTAGAAAATCACTGGGAAAATCTTAGATGCCTTGAGATAAGTGCAAAGTAAGTTCATAGCATAACTGTGGGGCACACATTGTATATTAAATAACTATTACCTTAACACACATGAACATGATGCAACGATGCTTATGGTTTCAAATCTTATAATATTGACAACTTTAATTTACTTGTTTATATTGCATATTACGTATGAATAAGTGGTAATCCATGACATGATCCCATATTCTTTGATGTTTATTGTGTATCATGTTAGCTTACAATAACCTGATATGATCCTCTGCTCGTATCATTGAACAAAAAAAAAACTTGTGTGTGAATATGTGTATATCGTTATTCTGAAAAGATCAAAAAGATTTTAAGTTTGTGTATAGTTCAATTCTTATCAAAAATGCCAAAAATATTTGTGTTTAACTTTCTTGAATTGTTTTTGAAACCTCCTGATTGAATTTTCATATCAGGTTTGTTATTTGACTTGACATTTTTCATAATTTGAGTTGAAATTGGATTTCACAAGGGTTTCTGCATACTTTTTAAGTGCGCAGGAATTAAACCTTGCGTACTTGCTAAGTACGCAAGAGTTAAGTCTTGCGCACTTGTTAAGTACGCAAGACCCAAATGTGTGGGTATATATACAGGTGTTAGAAATTTCTCTCAGTTCATCTCATTCAAACTCTCTACACTATGTACACTCATTGCTCCGATTTCACTCAAATTTCCGTGTGTTTCTAATCCGATTTTTCATCCCGATCGTTGTTTAATCTTCACCTATATAACATTTGAGATGGCTGGTGATGAAGAAGAAGGAGGAGATGGTGCTGAAGAGTCAGATTCTGAGGCGACTAAATCTGATTCATCTGAATCTGTTGATGCACCAGATCAAACACACCCACGGAGAATGGCGAAGGTTTCCCTTCCCGAGTCATCCTCCAAAGGACAAAGACGAAAGAATTCAGACAACAAGTGTGCTCCTGAACATGAGACTGAGAGAAGGAAGAATAGGACTATTCAGGGATTCCTTCCTGAATCTTTCTATATATGTCATTTTTAGTTACTGACGTGGAGCGCGTTAGCCAAGCTGGCGTCGGTTTCACGGAGCTCAAATTTGACATAGTCGTCCTTGCGCTGACGGATTTTGACCTTGGGGAACCTCTAGTACGATGCTGTTAGAAAAATACTACTTACATAATGATGATAGAGACTAAAGACATCTCCAGAGCTGTTGTCAAGGGGGAGTTTGTTGAAGCAATTCTTGTGACAATCACTCTGTAGACATCTCTAGAGCTGTTGTCAAGGGGGAGTTTGTTGAAGAAATTCTCGTGACAATCAACCTGAAGCCGTTAGAGACTGTAGACATCTCCAGAGCTTCTATCAAGGGGGAGTTTGTTGAAGCAATTCTTGTGACAAGCACTCTAAAGATTGTTTTTACTTATGTAATGTCTTTATGTATTTGAATGTCAGCGTCTGTATGTAGTGGTTTAGGCTGTATTTTGAGAATATTGTTAGTGTCCTACCTTATCTTGAGACCTACCCGGTGATAGATAGAGCCTGCAACCTCCTACCCATTGTATGTTAGGTCTAGTTTACGTGACCATTAATTCTTGCTTATCATACATGGTGTTAGTGTTCTTAGGGTTTATTTGCATTTTTGATTCTTGATTGTCCTTTGCTCTGGGGCGGTGGACCACAATCTTTCACAACATTGTGAGTGGTGAGACCGACCGGAGAACCCTCTTTTGGCATTTTAGCATAATCTATCCTGTCCTTTACACGACTCTTGTGGTTTTCTCTGGGAGTAGTAACATACCTGGTTAGCCTTAGATTTATATACTTAGAGATAGTCATACATTTATTTCCCTTAGTCATTTCATGTTAATAGGATTCCTTCCTAGGTGGTTATTTTAGTTTTGTGATTTCTTATCTGAGTTACCAGTTATTGTCAGTTTTGTTTCTTGTTGCATTATTAGTGTTTTGAGTCTCTTGAGTCTTTGCATTAAATTCATGTTTCAAGGTTTTAGAGAAATTCATCTCTGATCATATTATTTGGCTTGGACCCGAGAGAGATTTACTATTAAGGGTTATGTTAGGTGTCCACGGATTGATATTCGGTGTTGCGTATACTTGCTACTTACTAACCGGTACACTTTTCGTTTGTGTGTGGTTGAGTTTTGGGCAATTCCCTTTTTAAAACTGTTATGTAAGTTCCTATCATTTATATATATATATATATATATATCCTACACATAAAAAAATCAATAACTTATCACTAAAGTTTCAACTAAAAAGTAAAATCCATAATGACACTAAAGTGTCAAGTTTTAATCATATGTCTAAATGACTCGAAAGTTTCATTCAACATAAATTTAACATAAACACATTAATTTTTGTTTTTTAAAGAACAATAAAAAGAAAACGAAACTATCTGTCAGGATCGACTAAGATGGTTCTACTTTTATAGACGAGTGGAAACGATCTAAACAGATAACGAATGATAGTATAAATAGAAATGATTAGAACACAAAGCAATACTATCAAACACTCGTATATTCGATATGAAAACTGATAATGATTACAAAGCATACGACTAATACTTATACAAGTGTAAGAGTAACTAATTGAGAGATATTATCCACAATCACAACACTAGCCAAAACGTAACAAACTATACTATATTACATAATGATACAGTTACATAACAAAAGGAAATAGTCAAATAATATCCCATGATCTTCGTTAAGTTTGACTTCAGTATCTTTTACTATCAGCACATCAGTATCTTCCTTGGCAGCAACTTCATGATCTTTGGTACTGACTCTATTTTAGTAGCAACTTGAATATTCGGTACCTTTACCAAGCGGTAGCAAACCCGTCTCTACTTTCATCCCAACAATCTCCCCCTAGACAGATGCTACCAAAATAGTCTTTAACCATTAACCTTCACATAAGATTTAGCAAAGGCCTTTATAGTCTGCTCAATGTTGTTGGCTTTCTCATTCTTCTCTTAATTAACCATTTGTATCTCAGCCAAATTCAGTAATGATCTTTCATCCATGCACATAAGGATAACAGCGTTGATGGTTTCACTTGACCCATTTTCTCTCTTCATAACAATGTTACCGTCAAGAAATTCCCAAGAAATGATTGGAATATAAGAGGCTACAGGAGTCACTTCTTCTTGCCCACTCACAATCCAGACTGACTGTCTTATCTTCTCTAGTAGTTTATTTCCTTCTTCAGTCTCAGTAGACATCGATAGTAGGCTTAACAACTTTAGCTCGACAGTAGACAAAGTACTTAACTCAACAAGTTCAGAGAATGTAGATAATGTGAACCCTATTCTATTGAGCACAAATTTCTTTAGACAAGAATCAAACTACCATTCCGAAATTGGAACCTCTAATTGAGCAATACTTCAGTCTCTATAGGATCTCTTCACTGCTATGTGGTTCATCCTCCTTCCCAAAGAACTGTTCTTTTTCTTCTTCTTGATCCTTTCTTGAACTCCATTCAGATGACACATCTTCCAACTTTCTATGAATTAAGTCCATCACAAAATCTCTAAACTTTTAATTTGATTCATTATTCAAAGGAATGCTAATGAGGGCTTAGAGGTCAGTTGAAACCAGTGACACAATCATGTCAGCAGATAAATACTCCTATACTCCATTCTGGTAGGTTATCAGAAATTTCTCCACCTTACTCAGTAATTCCCATGATACAATGGGAATTATTTCAATGGGATCATCATCCACCACCTTCTTCCTCTCATACCTAGAAAATCCCTTTAACTTCAAGGCTTCAATTAATCTATTAGCATTTTCACTTTCACTATACCTATTAATACCTAGACTCATAATATTTTGAAGAGTCTGGTAACTCCATTACATACGAGATGCATTTGAAAGTTTCCTTGTTGTCATCATCTCTATTTATTACATATCTTTTCCCAACATCACTCCAGAGATGATTTTGGCTTTTCTAATCTTCTTCGCTAGACTTTTCTTTTTGTTCTGATAGGATGGAGTTGATACTTCCTTTTCATGAGATGGTGTGTGATGCCGAAATGGAGATGTGATAGGAGATGGTTGATGAGGAGGAGCCTTGGGTTTAGAACTTTCTTTGACTTCTTCCCCTATTTCCTTTTTGATTTTTAAGATCTCTTTTGGAGAGGATCTTGGAGCATTGCTGTTATTAAGAGTTATACACTGTTGAGCAACAGTTTGTTCCTTTCTAACATGTTCTATCATTTCATTCAGAGTTGACATCTTTATACCAGCAAGGTCTTTCATCTTAAACTTCCCACTTGCTACTAGCTCATTTTTCCAGACTGTGTTCTGAACTTTGTCCCTTTATTTCTAGCTTATTTTCTTCCGAGGTTGTCTTCTTGTTGTTGCCTTGGACTTATAGACTTCCATTTTTTTTTTGAGTTTTTTCATTCTTTGCAGCTTCAACTTCTTTTTCTTAGAATCTCTGAGCAATCTCATCAGCCATCCCCAAGGGCATGTTTGTTGCTCGGATTATGCTGTGAGGATCAGAGGGGACATGCTCAGGGATAGTAGAGGGATTTTTCACAACATCATATTCATATGTTACAGGCATCTTCCCTTGACCTTTCCTTTTCTCATCAATTTCTTCTTTTGTTGGACTGGGTTTGGCATCATTGTAGAGAACAATGCTACAAACTGACCATGAAATGCAGGTGAGTGCAATTTCATGTTGTTGAAAACTCGGATTGAGTGAGACCCCGACACAAGTTTTTGACCAATATTAGCAAAATTGGGTATCTCACCTTCAATGAGCATGATTACAAATATGGGATACATAAGAAATTTATTATCCGCAACCTCTTGAATGTTATAAACTAAGCCTTCAAAAATTTGTTTTTAAAAATTGAATTTAAGGTTCCTAGCAAGAGCATGAATAGCAAAGGCCAAAGTTTTAGGAACCTGATCCCAACTCAAACTTTTGTGATACCAACAATGTTACATCACATGAACTAAAAACCTCTAATTAAAATCTAGTTCATTTTTCTTGATTGTAACCATAGAACATTGTGAGGATGTTTGTAGTCAGAACGCTCTAATACTACTTGTCAGGATCGACTAAGATGGTTCTTCTTTATATAGACTAGCGGAAACAATCTAAATAGATTACGAATGACAGTATAAACCCAAATGATAAGAACATAAACCAATACTATCAAACACTCGTATATTCGATATGAAAACTGATGATGATTACAAAACATACGACTGATACTTATACAAGTGTAACTGATTGCGAGATATTCTCCATAGTCACAACACTACCCAAAACATAACAAATTATGCTACAATTACATAATGATACGGTTACATAACAAGAGGAAACAATCAAATAATATCCCATGATCTACGCTAAGTTTGACTTCAGTATCTTTGACTGCCAGCACATCAGTATCTACCTCGGCAGCAACTTCATGATATTCGGTACTGACTCTACCTTGGTAGTAACTTGAATTTTTGTTACCTTTACCAAGTGGTAGCAAATCTGTCTCTACTTACATCCCAACAATCTCCCCCTAGACAGATGCAACTAAACAGTCTTTAACCATTAACCTTCACATAAGCTTTAGCAAAGGCCTTTATAGTCTACTCAATATTGCTGGCCTTCTCGTTGTCAGTTACTTAAAACTTGGTTTGAAATGCTTCCTAGAGTTCCTTAGCACTTTTGTAGTGAAGGAATCCTTGATAGATATCATTTGGAATAGCCATGGCTAAAGCACTTTTGGCTTTGAAATCTCTTTCAATCACCTTTTTATTTTCCTCAGAATATCTAAAGACTGCTTTGGGAACTGGCACAACATTATTATCAGCAGTAGTGGTCATAGGAATATGAAGGCCTTCTTAAACAGATCTCCACATATTGTATTCATAAAATCCAAAAATTTCCTCCCTCCTAATACTCTACATGTTGAAATCATTGACAAGGAATTTTGGTGGCTTGTTAATGGTTCCAATTTCATAATCCATTTATGAGAGAGACATTATAAAAAGTGAGATTTAGAAATGAAATTATACGAGTTCAAGAACCACAAGATAAGAACACTAATTGTTAAATTATTGTTCTTGATCCAGAGTTCTGATACCACTTGTCAGGATCGACTAAGATGATTCGTCAATGTATAGACTGGCGGAAACAATCTAAACAGATAATGAATGATAGTATAAACACAAATGATAAGAACAAAAACCAATACCATCAAACACTCGTATATTCGATATGCAAATTGATGATGATTACAAAACACACGACTGATACTTATATAAGTGTAAGAGTAACTAATTGCGAGATATTATCCACAATCACAACACTAGCCAAAACATAACAAACTATGCTATAATTACATAATGATACATTTACATAACAAAAGGAAACATTCAAATAATATCCCATGATCTTCCTTAAGTTTGACTTCAGTATCTTTTACTGTTAGCACATCAGTATCTACCTCGGCAGCAACTTCATGATCTTCGGTACAGACTCTACCACGGTAGTACCTTAAATCTTTGGTACCTTTACCAAGCGGTAGCAAATCCGTCTCTACTTACATCCCAACACTATCATAATTGATTCATCGGTTTCGATAGAAGGTCTTATAGTGAGATGTTGGTCTAGTCGTTGGACATTGGTGACTCAGTCAGAATTTGGTTCGCCAATCGTTACTTTTCCAATCTCATGCCGGTGTCGATGTCGATGTGTTACAACTGCTACTCCACTTGTCAATGTGTGCTACTGTCGATTAATTTTTTTTTATTTAGGTAACTAGATTAATTGGGGAAATAAAGAATTTAGTATTTTGGTTAATGCCTTGATGAGTTATGAACACATAGGCTTTTTAAATGAGTATTTATTTTTGGGCTTATCAAATGGGTAATTTTTTCAACACTAGTCATATTAAAATGGGTTTATTTATTGATTCAACAATAACACCCAAAAATCCAAACACTCAACTTTTAAATAAAGTAAACCTACTAACATATTAAATAATATTTTTTTTGTTGATTCAACAATAACACCCAAAAATCCAAACACTATTTAAAATACCAAATGGGTCAAAACCCCCCAATTTTATGATATGAATAAGAGAATTTTCAATTCTCAAATTAGGTGTTTAAATCATAAAATTCATAATCCTCCATCATCAATAACACTAGGTTATCACTTCTAAACATTAATTAAACATTTAATCCCTCCAAATCAACTAATTAGGGTTGTTTCACCAAAACCCTACAACGGTTGATAGTTGCTTGAACCGTAAACACCTTAAAAAAAACGATCTATGATGTGCTCAGATGTATATATAAAATAATGTAAAACTCATACAACGGTTTTAAAATGGAATCACCATTCCTAACCACACAAAACGACAAGTGTACCAGTGTCATGCCCGTAACACAGGACAGTTATCTAACCAGAGTAGTACCTCCAACAGAGATGTTCCCAGGAAGGAACGACGGGTCTAGGAGAGATTTATACACCGTCTTTTCCTAGACAGAACATTCCGTTCGTCAGATAACTACATACTGGTCAGAAAGTCGCCTTCTAGTTACTATGACGTTGATATCAAAAACACACAGCAGAAGACTAAATCGTAATTTCTATTAATATCAAAAACATTGTTTACTTCATGTTTAACAAAAGTTACATCTGTTGTTCCTAAAAAGGAACAAGTCATTCGAGACTTATAGTTTCAGCCATGCCCATCATCTGTATCATTCAGCATTTCATTCTAGTCCTGGAAATGCCATGTCTAATGACTACCTGTGATGCGTTCAAAAACATTTGATAAAACATGGGTCAGCATAAAGCTGGTGAATTCATAAATTAAAATATTTTATTAAATGACCCGCCAAAGTATCTTGAACACATTCATGGGCTTCAACACCCAATTTCATAGATAACTATGAACAATCATTCAGTGTATATATAACCAAAGACCGTTCCACGGGTCCTGTCCAATATGCCGTTCCACGGTCAAGTGAAATACAATAAGCGCTTAGAATACGTTATATATAAACAATCGGTATAATCGTTTCAAGATACTCAAAATGTTTCATAAATCAATCATGCCAGATTGTTGAAGCAATTCTTGTGACAATCACTCTAAAGATTGTACTTGCTTATGTAATATCTTTATGTATTTGTATTTGTATTTCAGCGTCTGTATGTATTGGTTTATCGATATGTAATCATGTTCATAGGTACTTATCGTTGGATTCATCTTGTTAAGTGTTGTGCGCACTTACCAAGTGCGCAGGTTGTCTAACTTGCGTACTTAGCAAGTACGCAAGAGCATTGTTTACGTACTTGCTAAGTACGCAGTAACAAAGCCCCTGCGCACTTGATAAGTGCGCAGGCATCAGGTATATTTGTATATATAGGTGATTGTAGAAGTTGTCAAGTACGCTCTCATTCTGTAACTTGTAATCGGCTGATATTGATAATAGACGAAGTTTAAAAGTGACTCTTGTTTGTTGTCGGTTTACTTGTTGTTGATTTATACTCCATCTAGTCACGGGCATTCCGCACCCAGCTCGACTAGCCAACACACTTGAATGTGACGATCCGAGACACCCGGGGACCGACAAGTGGTTTCACAGCTTTTGCTCTTGATTTCGAGTGTTTGAGTGTGTTAGGAGCATTTTCGACACAAGTTTTAGCCTTTATACAAGAAAAAGTGACCAATTTTGTCGATTTTTGTGATAAAACAGAGGTAGCTCTTGAGCGCTGTTTTAGAAGCAAAAATCCTTCAAAATTCGACCTTTTGTTGTTTGTTTGAGTGTTTTGATCATCAAGGGTTTGTTAGAAACAAGTTTTTTACATTTTGGCTTGATCAATTCATTCAAAACTTTAAGATTTGAAATTTGAGCATTTTCCGGCGATCGAAAAAGGTTGGTGGAGCAGGTGGATAAAGTGAACTGCGCACTTACCATATTTGGAAAAATCTCAGTTGTTCCTGCGTACTTGACTAGTACGCAAGATCAACTGTCTGCGTATTTGATTTTTGTTCCTGCGTACTTAACATTTACTTCTACGTACTTACTAAGTACGCAAGAGCAAATCACAAGTGCGCAAGACCAAATTTTTAAGTGCGCAAGGCCATTTCTCAAGTGCGTAGATTGTATTGAAACTTCTGATTTTTGACTAAGTTAATCACCATGTCAAATATTCAGAACATTAGTAGTTTGTTGAACTATGACAACGAGATAGGGACTCCATAGAAACCACCAAGGCTTATGACCGAGAAAAGAAGGCACATGGTTCTACAACTATGGCCTTGACTAGGGATCTATTTCACAGTTTCAGAGGTTATGATACTTCTAAGGATCTTTGGAAGGCTTTGCAAAAGTGGTTTGAGGGAAACAATGACGTTAAGAAGAGCAAGAGAGAGCTACTGAGGAAGCAGTATGAGTGCTTCAGATATTTAGAGAATGAATCTATCGATGAACTCATTTCTAGATTCTATCACCTGAAAACAGAGCTGAACTCTTATGAATTCAAGTATCCTGATGATGAGTTGGTGGAGAAGTTTCTTGATTCTTTGCCACCAAAATTTGATATGTATACCACACTCTTGAGAGAGAACCCGAAGTTTTATGAGATAAAAATTGATGAGACAATTGGAAAGGTTCAAGCACATGACATGAACCAGAAAAAGAAAGAAAGCTCTGGAATACCTCAAATTCAAGATCCTTCTATGTATTATGGGGTGTCTTCCACAACCAAGTCATCAGGTTCTGGAATTGCCTTGTTCTCTGGGACTCCTCAGGAAGAAGATAATTCTAATGGTTGTGGTGGTCATGCTTGTTTGGCTGCATCAGGATCTAGTTCATGCCACCAACATTCCTTAAGAAGCCTTATCTCTACCCCTTCAACAAACCAATCTGCTATTTCCAAGATAGCTGAAGATCGTGTGGCACTGTTCTCATCCTACATGCTTGCCTACGAGAAATTCATAGGTGGGAAGCTGATGGATCCTAAAACCATTGAGGAAGATTTTAATCAGGTGGATCCATATCACATGGAGGACTTGGATATTCAATGGAATATGGCCATGATCTTAAGGAGGGCTAAGCGTTTCTTGAACATAACTGGTAGAAAGTTCATTGGTGGGCAGTCTAATGCCAAAGGTGGTTTCGAAAAGTCTAAATCCAAGTGCTACAAGTGTCAGAACTTTGGACACTTTGCTCGTGAATGTCAAAAGGATAAGGCACCACCTTCAGGTTTTACAAGACCAAGCCAGGGAAACAACCAAAGATACAACAATCAGAACAACCACAATCAGAGTCAAGGTGGAACGTCCGGTGCATTAGTTTTTCAGCAGGATGATAGCTTTGACTGGGGAGTACACTTGGAAGATGCCATTATTTCACAAACCCAGCTCAGTTTAATGGCAGAGATTGTTGAGTTGATGGAAGCTGAAAGAAGGGAAGCATCTGTTGCTGACCAACCAGAATCTTCTGATCACAAATCTCCAAAGGATTCAACAATTTTTGAAAGTCATGATTGTGAATTAATCCAGGTTGTATATTTTGAGAAAAAACGGACAACCCAAGACCACTTTGGCTTGTGTCTCCAAAACTAATTAATTTCTTGTGACTCGTGCAGGGACATCCGAAGGGAACTACTGCTAACCGTTGGTATGTGGATAGTGGATGCTCCTGGCACATGACAGGCAACATGGCCTTACTTCAAGATGTCAAACCATTCAGAGGTGGCTGTGTGGCCTTTGCAGGCGAGAAGGGCGGTAGTATAACTTGTCAAGGCGTGGTTTCTAATGGATGTATTAGCTTCAACAACGTCAACTTATGTTAGCAGCTAAGCATAACTTGTTGAGTGTCTCTCAAATGTGCGACAAGGAATGCTCGGTTATGTTTAACAAGTCTAAATGCTTGGTTCTCAAGCCTGGTTTTGAGGTTTCGGATGATTAAATTATGATGCGAGCTCCAAGAACAAACGACACCTATCAGATTTATATGAGCGTGGCAACAACCACCTCATCAGTTGCTACCTATTTACTTACCAAAGCTATAGAACTTGACTCAATATTATGGTGTAGGAAACTCGGACACATTTCTTATCGTAAAATGAATCATCTTGTCTGGAATGTTTTGGTAACCAGGATTCCTAAGCTGAGGGTTGCCGTTGCAGATGACTGTATGCCTTGTAAAAAGGGCAAACAACAACGGAAATTTCACAAGCCCAAGACCCAAAACTCCATCGATACCCCTTTGGAGCTCTTACATATGGATTTGTCCGGGCCCATAAGTATTAGGAGTATTGGAGGTAAGTCATACTGTCTGGTGGTAACTGATGACTACTCACGTTTTTCTTTGGTGCATTTTTTAGGTACTAAGGATGAGGCTGCTGAAATTCTTCAATACCTGATATTGAGCCTGGAATCTTTATGCAAGTTGAAGGATAGAAGAATCAGAAGTGATAACGGCACAGAGTTCAAAAATAAAATGATGGAGCTTTTCTGTCTCAAGAAGGGTATTCGTCATGAATTCAGTGCGCCGTATACACCTCAGCAGAATGGAGTTGCAGAAAGGAAGAACAAAACTTTGATTGAAACTGCACGAACAATGTTTTCGGATGCTAAGATTCTAATAACATTCTGGGCTGAAGCAGTCAATACAGCGTGTCACGTTTTAAATAGAGTTCTGGTGGTGAAAAGACATAACAAAACATGTTACGAGCTGATCAACAATCGCCCTCCCAATCTTGACTACCTAGTTCCATTCGGTAGTCCCTGTTCATTATTGTTATAGTACAAGGATCGCAAATCCAAATTTCATGCAAAAGCGGTGGAAGGCATATTCTTAGGATATGTTACCAATTCACCATACAAGAGGGTGTACAATATTGAAACTCGTTCAGTTGAAGAGTGGTTTGAAGTGGATTGCAGCAAACACAACACTCCACCAGAACCAACTGGTCCAACTTGGGGATTCGATTATGATGCTCTCTTTAAGTCTTTCAACCTTCCTGATTTATCTGCTGAAGATGCTGCCAATTTGTATCGGTTTTTACAGTGGTGGCGACGAATCCAATATCTCAACCAGAGCAATTGTACCTATCCCAACTCCCGATTCTAATGCTGCATCTGCATCTGGGACACATGACAGTGACACTGAAGAGGATACTAATGTTGAAGGAAACGATGCTCAGGCCGATCCTGACATTTAGGAAGGAAATGAAGCTCTAGTTGATCCAATCAACATTGAATATTCTTCTGGTACACATGATATGGGGGAGTTAAGCACAAAACTTGAATCAGATATCCAAGAACCCAATATACCAGAGACTAGAGTGCATAAGAATCATCCAATCGACAACATCAATGGTGATCCTAATGCTGGTGTTCAAAATCGTCACAGAACCATTACCGAGAACACCAGTTTATACGCTGAGATATTTGACACAGGTATCATGGAAACATGTTTGCATGCTGCATTCGTATCCCAATTAGAGCCGGAGAATGTAAAGGAAGCTCTCGCATACAACTGCTGGATAGAGGTAATGCAAGATGAGTTGTCTCAATTCCAAAAGTTACTTGTGTGGGTTTAGGGAAGATGACATTTATCTACATCAAACTAAGTATGTGCAGGATATTTTGTCAAAATACAAAATGCATGATTGTACTACTTATGGCACACCGATTCCAGTTAATCATGGTCTGCATCCAGACAAAGATGGAAAGGATGTGGATTGTAAATTATATCGTGGGATGATCGGGTCTCTTATGTATCTCACAGCTTCAAGGCCCGACGTTATGTTTGCCGTATTCTTGTGCTCGAGGTTTCAGTCACAACCAAAGGAATCTCATTTGATATTTTTGAAGAGGATATTCAGATACCTAAATGGGAAACCCCGACTGGGTCTTTGGTACTCCAAGCAGCAATCTTTTGACTTCAAAGACTATACCGATTCTGATTATGGCGGTTGTAATCTCTATAGAAAGTTAACCTCTGGTGGATGTCAGTTCTTAGGAGACAGGCTGATCTTCTGGCAGTGTATGAAGCAGTCAATGGTTTCTGTATCAACATGTGAAGCAGAGTACATTGCTGCACCGAGTTATTGCTCTTAGATATTGTGGATTCAGCCGCAATTGAGAGATTATGGCTTGAACTACACTGGAACTCCGCTGTTCATTGACAACAATGCCACCATGTCCATCACAAACAACCCGATGAAATATTCCAAAACTAAGCATATTGAAATTCGCCACCATTTCATTCGTGACTGTGTTGAAAATCACTTGGTTGAACTTGTAAAAGTTCACACAGATGACAACTTTGCTGACCTTTTCACCAAGGCGTTTGATCGTACCCGTTTTGAACATCTTGTCAACTTGATAGGAATGTTCAATCCTGAGTGAGAAAAACTCTTTTTCAAATCAAAATATCTTCATGGAAGTTAAATTTTATTTCTTTTTAATTCTGTAAAGTTTGTTTCTACTTTCAAATATTTCAAAAAAAAATCCAAACAAAATAGAAAATTTAGAAAATTTCAAAGTCATTTGAGAATAAGAGGAAATGATAGTACATCAGTAAGTGATCTAAACGTCTTGGACTGCACGTATGGGAATTGATTGAGTCATGATTACTTGAGCCTTATATGTGATTTTCTTGTTTTAATCTGAATATTTGCAAGTAATTTGAATTATCAGTAGGCTATAAGCGTGCTTGGATCATTAGTAGTGTGAAAATTAAATATAACTTACTACAACTGTGATTTGAACCCATATTTGAAAATGTGTGTGTGTGTAAAAGAATGCAAAAGATCATTATCAGATAAAGGATGTAAGATTTTGGCAAGTATTTTCTTATGAAACTAGTTTCGGGTTATGTCTTTAGCACAATTTTTTGGTTCTCTTCACTGCCCATACTCACAAGTATGCAATGAGAAGTTGAGCCAAGATATGTCTTGACATCAACCCTCAAGCATATGCTACCCCTTGGATCACATCTGATTCATTGAAGACATATCCAGATAACAGTTGGATCCCCTTACCCAAATCCACAGACTCCATATCTATTAACCTGAATCATCATCTGATATTCACAGAAGAAAAACCTATCAAACCAAGATAAATAAATCACTCGATTCTGAATCTTATGATTCTTGATAATCCTTATGGATTATGCTTGAGTTTTTCTGTGCTAAACTATGTAACTTTATTCTGGAGATTTGGAAATCATTAGGAAAATCTTGGATGCCTTGAGATAGTGCAATTTAAATTTCTGTAGCATAACTGTGGGGTACACGTTGTATATCTATAATTAATACCTTAACTCACAAGAATGTGATACAAGGATGCTTATGGTTTCAAATCTGATAATATTGCCAACCTAAATTAACTTGCTTGTGTTGCATATTACGTATGAATAAGTAGTAATTCATGACATGATCCCATATTCCTTGATGTTTATCATGTATCATTTTTGCTAAATATTAGCCTGATATGATTCTCTGTTCATGACTTTGCCAAAAATAGCTAGTGTGTTTATTCCTGTATATCCGGATCTGTATCTTGTACATATTTTCTTTATTCGGAAAAGAACAAAAATATTTTTAGTTCTTGTACAGTTCAATCATTATCAAAATGACAAAAAGATTTAAGTACAGTTTTTCTAAATTCAAGAAAAACCAAAAATTGTTTTGTTTAACTTCCATGAATTATTTTTGAAAAAACCTCGTGATTGAACGTTCATATCCGGTTCACGATTTGGCTTGACAATCTTCATAATTTGAGTTGATTTCGGAGTAGGCAAGGGTTTTTGCGTACTTACCAAGTGCGCAAGAGATAAACCCTGCGTACTTAATAAGTACGCAAGCTTTAAGCCATGCGTACTTAATAAGTACGCAGGAGTTAACTCCTATGCACTTAACTAGTGCGCAAGATCATCTTGTGTAGGGTATATAAGCAGGTGTTAGAAATATTAGTTTCATTTTATTCAAGCCTCAAACACTGTTGTATACTCTCATACTCGAAATTACTCAAAACCTTGGGTGTTTCGTTGAAATTTTTCATCCCTCTACTAGTTTCAACATCATTCAACTAACATTTGGTGAGATTCTCAGACCATTCCATCCATGTAATCACCTGTTTTGGACCGTCTCTTTGATTGTTCGAACCTAGGATTTTGATGATGAATTTTCGATCGATTCTGGTTGTTCTTGACATAAATTAAGACCTAAAACTAGTTTAATATCATCATTCGAAGTTCTTGTATACCAAAATTTTCCTTAACATGGTTTGATTTTGTTTTTGACCTCTTGGTAGGCCGTAATCAGACCATGCCTAGGTTAGAACGACCGGGTTCTAGCATTGCATTGGTGTTGGTTTTGGTCCCATAGGTCTTTAACAGGTTTTTTGACATTGTGGAGACCACTATCATCATCTAAAACTTTGAAACTTTTGATTTTGGATTTTGAAACTGTTCTAAGTGTTAGTTCCTGCGCACTTAGTATGTACGCAAGAATTAGCTCATGCATACTTACTAAGTACGCAAGAACAATCTCCTGCGTAGGAAGGGAAACTCAAAAAAATTTCTAAGTCTGGAAATCAGTTCAATGTGTATGTGCTATACCATGTCATGTCTGTTCAATTCCAATGATTCTGTTGGATCTAATGTTGTGTCTCTTATGTTCTCGCAGAGACGGCTGGTGATGGAGGTGATGAAGAAGAAAGAGGTGACGGTGCTGAAGAGTCTGATTCCGAGGCGACTGAATCTGATTCATCTGACTCTGATGATGCACTAGACCAATCACACACACGGAGATTGGCGAAGGTTTCCCTTCCTGGGTCGTCCTCCAAGAGTCAAAGAAAAGAGAATTCAGACAACAAGTATGTCCCTGAACATGGGACTGAGATGTCATCTGAGTTGTTGACGTGGAGCGCGTTAGCCAAGCTGGCGTCGGTTTCACGGAGCTCAAATTTGACATAGTCGTCCTTCAGCTCACGGATTTTGACCTTGGGGAACCTCTGGTCACGGAGCTCAAATTTGACATAGTCATCCTTTAGCTCACGGATTTTGACCTTGAGGAACCTCTGATACGATGTTGTTAGACAAATACTACTTGCATACATATGACAGAGACTGAAGACATCTCTAGAGTTACTGTTAAGGGGGAGTTTGTTGAAGCAATTCTTATGACAAGCACTCTGAAGCTGTTAGTGACTGAAGACATCTCCAGAGCTGCTGTCAAGGGGGAGTTTGTTGAAGCAATTCCTGTGACAAGCACTCTGAAGATTGTTATTGCTTATGTAATGTATTTATGTGTTTGTATTTGTATTGCAGCGTCGGTATGTATTAGTTTATCGAGTTGTAATCATGTTCGTAGGTACTTTTCGTTGGATTCGACTTGTAAAGTGTTGTGCGCACTTACCAAGTGCGCATGTTGTTTAACGTGCGTACTTAGCAAGTACGCAAGAGCATTGTCTGCGTACTTGCTAAGTACGCAGGAACAAAGCCCATGCGCACTTGATAAGTGCGCAGGCATCAGGTCTGTTAGTATATATAGCTGATTGAAGAAGTTGTCAAGTATGCTCTCATTCTGTAACTTGTAATCGGATAATATTGATAATAAACGAAGTTTAAAAATGACTCTTGTTTGTTGTCGGTTTACTTGTTGTTGATTGATACTCCATCTAGTCACGGGCATTCCGCACCCGGCTCGACTAGCCAACACACTTGCATGTAACAATCCGAGACACCCGGGGACCTACACAGACAAGGTCATGAAAGGGTTCATGCATCACAGTTTAAGAAATCACCTCGGCTGTATTTCGTCCTAGTAATCAATAATGTGGCAATCACCTCGATCAGAGCTCCTAGATAATCATAATATTACTTAATCATATAACCCTAGCTTAATTGTTCATAACCAAATCTTAAAGGGAGGTCGGAACCTTACCTCAGCATTATCTACAGCATATTTGGAGTCGGAACGTTGGAAATCGGACTCTCATACGTGAACCGGGGCTCGGGAATGGATCTTCAGAGAGTGTGAATATTTGAGTGTGCGAGTGTATTTGAGTGTGCTTGTGTGTGTAAAAGTCTTGAAATCGATAATCTATTTATAGGGGTAAATGGGCACCCATAGCGGACCGTTATCTAAGGGGATGTCGGTCCGCTATGGCCCTTAGCCGCCTCATTGCCTTCGGGCCTACATAACGAACCGTTATGCTTCTCATGTTGGTCCGAAATGGATGAATTGCGGCTAGCGGAAAGCAACGAATCCCATATCGGTCCGATATCAATCTTCCACGTGTCAGACTTCAGCGATTAGTCACCCGACACGTGTCACTTCCGGAGTGATTCCTTGCCCCCTACATAGCGGACCGCTATCCCTGAGATGTCAGTCCGACATCTGCCTACTCTTTTAAATTTTTCATTTTTAGTACTTGAACTTTCCTTATTCACATTTTTACCCCCTTAACTTTGAAACTTGGTGAGTTTGGTCCTTTATTCTTTAGAAAATTTTTGAGGTGTTACAAATCTCCCCTCCTTTTGGAAATTTCGTCCTCGAAATTAAGATGTGAATAGATGAGGATATTTGACTTTCATCTGTTCCTCTAATTCCCAAGTCTTGTCGGCTCCGATCCGACCTTGCCATTGGATCAACACCATTGGTATAACTTTCTTTCTCAGTTTCCGTTCCCGGGTGTCTAAAATCTTAATTGGTTGTTCAGTGAAGTGAAGTTTGTCGTCTACGTGTATATCATTTAATTCAATAGCCTGTGCTAGATCAGCTAGACACTTGTGTAAACAGGATACGTGAAACGTATTATGAATCTCTTGTAAAGTTTCAGGTAGATCTAATTTATAGGCTACTGCTCCTATTCTTTCAATTATTTTGTAAGGTCCGATATACCTTGGCCCTAACTTTCCACATTTCCTGAACCTTAACACCTTTCCAAGGTGAAACTTTTAACATCACATAATCCCCGACTTGGAATTCTAACGGTCTTCGTCTTCTGTCAGCATAGATTTTCTGACGGTCCTGAGCAGCTTTCAATCATTGTTTTATTTGGACTATCTTATCCGTTGTTTCCTGTATGACTTCAGGTCCAGATTATTGATTGTCTCCTATTTCAGTCTAACAGACAGGAGTTTTGCACTTCCTTCCATACAGTGCTTCAAACGGTGCAGCTTTAATACTTGAATGGTAACTGTTGTTATAGGCGAATTCGATTAACGGTAGGTGATTATCCCAATTACCTCCAAAATCTATAACACAGGCTCTCAGCATATCTTCCAGGGTTTGAATTGTACGTTCACTTTGTCCGTCAGTTTGAGGATGATATGCCGTACTCATCGTAAGTCGAGTTCCCAATTCTTTCTGAAAACTTGTCCATAATCTAGATGTGAACTGACTGTCTCTATCAGAAATAATAGACAACGGTATGCCATGGTGGCTCACAATTTCATTAATATAGATCCTGGCTAACTTATCCATATTTTATGTTTCATTGATGGTATGAAATGGGCTGACTTGGTTAGTTTATCGCCCACGAACCATATTGCATTATGCCCTTTCTGAGTTCTGGGTAGTTTGGTAACAAAATCAATTGTAATGCGATCCCATTTCTAGACAGGTATCTCCAATTGTTGTAATTGACCTGCTGGTTTCTGGTGCTCAATCTTAACTTGAGACAAGTTAAGCATTTTCCTATGTACTGTGCTATCGGTCTTTTCATGTTTGGCCACGAGTAATGCGTCTTCAAATCATTGTACATCGTCTAATAGTAGTGCTTTTACTTTAATCGGTTGGCTCCATTCTTTCTAACTCAAAGCATCTGCTACTATATTAGCTTTTACGGGATGGTATTTGATTTCACAGTCATAGTCGTTAATGAGTTCCATCCACCTCCTTTGCCTCATATTTAAATCTTTCTGATTAAAAATGTGTTGGAGGCTTTTATGGTCTGATTATATCACACATTTGGTACCATATAGATAGTGTCTCCAGATCCTTAGAGCAAACACTATGGCACCAAGTTCTAAATCATGTGTGGTATAGTTCTTTTCCTGAATTTTAAGTTGGCGTGATGCGTAGGCAATAACCTTGTCTCGCTGCATCAACACACAACCCATACCAGTTCGGGAAGCGTCACAATAGATGACAAAATCATTGTTTCCCAAAATCATTGTTTCCCTCGGGTAGTGCTAAGATCGGTGCATGGCTAAGTTTATCTTTGAGAATATTGAACGCTTCTTCTTGTTTCGTACTCCATCCAAACTTTGCTACTTTCTGAGTCAAGGCAATCAAAGGTGTAGCAATTTTGGAGAAGTCTTTAATAAATCTTCTGTAGTAACCGGCTAATCCAAGAAAGCTTCTAATTTCTGTCGGAGTCTTTGGGGCTTTTCATTTCATAACTGCTTCAATCTTACTTGGGTCTACTTGTATTCCTTTCTCGTTCACAACATGCCTAAGAAATTGTACTTCTTGTTTCCAAAAATTAGCGTACAATCTTTCTTTTATCAGGGTTTCCAAAATAATTTTAAGATGCTTAACATGTTCTTCTTGGCTTTTGGAATAGATAGGAATATCATCGATGAAGACGATGACAAATTTATCAAGGAATGGTTTACAAACCCTGTTCATTAAGTCCATAAATGCTGCAGGGGCATTTGTTAGACTAAATGACATGACCAGGAATTCATAATGACCGTATTGGGTCCTGAAAGCAGTTTTAGACACATCTTCCTCCTGTACTTTCAACTGATGATATCCCGATCTAAGATCGATTTATGAAAAGTACTTGGCTCCTTGTAGCTGATCAAACAGATCATCTATTCCAGGCAATAGATATCTGTTCTTCACAGTCAACTTGTTTAATTCCCGATAATCAATGCACATCCTCATGCTCCCATTTCTCTTCTTTACGAATAGTTCCGGTGCTCCCCAAGGTGAAGTGCTAGGATGAATGAACCCTTTGTCTAAGATTTCTTGGATTTGTTTCATCAGTTCTTTCAGTTCGGAAGGAGCTAGATGATAAGGGGACTTTGCAAGAGGCTTAGCTCCAGGAATGAGTTCGATTCAGAATTCGATTTGACGATCGGGTGGAAGACCAGGTAATTCTTCCGGAATAACATCCGGGTGATCACAGACTACGGGAATATTCGCAATCTGTCCTTCGGGTTTCGTATTCAAAGTATGGAGTAAGAACATACCGTCTCCCTTAATTAATTCTTTCTTAGCTTTCGCTATGGAAATTATTTCAATTGTATTGTTATCATTATCACCCTGAATTATCAAACTAGTTTCATCAGTTTTCTTAATCTTGATCGTTCTCTGGTCACAATCAATCTGGGCCTGCTATTGGTTTAACCAATCCATTCCTAGGATAACCTCATACTCATTCAATTTTAATGGCATTAGTGTAACTAATACCTTATCGTCACCAAAATTGATGACACATTCAGGGTATGATTCGGTTATCCTAATCTGTTCGCTACTTGTCGTTTCAACGACATAGGCATTAATAAGTGGAATCGGTCTTACGCCTAAATATGGGGTAAATGCACACGAAACAAAACTTCTATTTGCCCCTGTATCAAATAAAATCTTGGAGTAAATATTATTAATTAAGAAAGTACTTGCTACCTCCTTAGCTTTATTTTTCTATTCATCTCCACTTCCTAATACGAACACTCCTCCTGTTCCTTTATTCTGACCACCTATTCTCCGCTTAGGTGGTTTAGGACAAGAAGTCATATAATGCCCTATCTCTCAACAGTTAAAGAATTTAACATTTGGGCATTGGCTTGCTAAATGGCCAAACTTCTGACAAGTCTGGCATCTCATTCCCTGATTGGCGCTATCTGGGTTAGGATTAAATCCTCCTATTCTGGGAAACTTACTATTTCCCGGTTTGAACATGTAGATAATTTCTTCAGTTTTTCTCTTGTGATTGGTCTTTGGTGGCTCTTGGGCTGCCACCTCATCATATATCATCGCACTCTTCTCAACGGCCAAATCTATCATCTCGGGTGCGATGGATTTCAATAAGGTACGAACCTTAAGAGGTAAACCATGGAGATAACACTTGACTCTTCTTGACTAGGGAATAACCAAATGTGGCACTAGCTTGGCCATCTCATTGAACTTGGTTGTGTACTCCTGATGAGTCATGGTTCCAGCTTCAAACCGCAGAAATTCAGCTTCAATCTTGTCCACATCATTTTGTGGAAAATATCTCTTCACAATTAAAGACTTGAGATCTTCCAAGTCATTCTATCAGTTACAGTTTCTCCCTTTGTATGCTTGACTGATTCCCACCAGTCAAGGGCCTCTTCTTCAAAAGAATGTGTAGCGAATTTCACAGCTTAGTCGGCTCTGCACTCACTTATCTTTATGACAGCTTCCATAGATGTGATCCACTGCAAGGCTGCAATGGCATCGTTCATTCCATTAAATGGCTTGGGATGGCAGTCGCTGAAGTTCTTATAGTTGCATCCTTGGCCGTGTATCCTAGTGCTTTGGTTTGTTATTCCCACTGTTTCATGGGTTCGGGTGGTACCTATGTTGTTTCCTATTGGAGTGGTACGAAGAGTGTCTTCTGTTTGGGGAATGGCACCACTTGTACCTTTGTTCCGGTTTCCCAAACTGTTATGATTTTCCTTCTCCTAAGTGCATCATCAAGAATTTCGGGTAGAGTTAATTGAAGTAATCGGGTGACCTCAGATGCCACCGCTCTTTGGAATTGGGTTTCAGTCATAACAACTTCTTCCACAGGTTGTTCGGGTTCAGTATTCGTATTTACGTTCTCATTTGGATCAGTGTTCGTGTTTGTCATGTTGCGGGTATGGGACCTAGTATTCGGAATACTACCCCTATCTCTTCCTTGACCTCTAACTCGTCCTGCCATTTGTACCTAAATACAGGTATATAACATCAGAATTCGTATAACCGGTCATAATCCAGAAATTTAGAAATTAACAACATTTGGCCAAAAATGCCTTTAATTATCTGATTTCTAAGTATTTCCCGTTATAGGTCGTACTGAATGTATACACCTAACTTATCCAGAGGCATTCCAGACTAATCTTAGAGTCCTAGTTTAAGTCCAGACACTATTTCTGTAGTATCTAAATCCCTTAAACTGAGGCTCTGATACCAACTTGTCACGCTCGTAACACAGGACAGTTATCTAACTAGAGTAGTACCTCCAACAAAGATGTTCCCAGGAAAAAACGACGGGTCTAGGAGAGATTTATACACCGTCCTTTCCTAGACAAAACACTCCGTTCGTCAGATAACTACATCCTGGTCAGAAGGTCACCTTCTAGTTACTGCGACGTTGATAAAAAAACACACAGCGGAAGACTAAATCGTAACTTCTATTAATATCAAAAACATTTTTTACATCATGTTTAACAAATGTTACATATGTTGTTCCTAACAAGGAACAAGTCATTCAGGACTTATAGTTTCAGACATGCCCATTATCTGGATCATTCTAGTCCTGGAAATGCCATGTCTAATGACAACCTGTGATGTGTTCAAAAACATTTGATAAAACAGGTTACATAACAAGAGGAAACAATCAAATAATATCCCATGATCTACGCTAAGTTTGACTTCAGTATCTTTGACTGCCAGCACATCAGTATCTACCACGGCAACAACTTCATGATATTCGGTACTGACTCTACCTTGGTAGCAACTTGAATCTTTGGTACCTTTACCAAGCGGTAGCAAATCTGTTAATACTTACATCCCAACAATCTCCCCCTAGACAGATGCAACTAAACAGTCTTTAACCATTAACCTTCACATAAGCTTTAGCAAATGCCTTTATAGTCTGCTCAATATTGCTGGCCTTCTCGTTGTCAGTTACTTAAAACTTGGTTTGAAGTGCTTCCTAGAGTTCCTTAGCCCTTTTGTAGTGAAGGAATCCTTGATAGATATCATTTGGAATAGCCATGGCTAAAGAACTTTTGGCTTTGAAATCTCTTTCAATCACCTTTTTATCATCCTCAGAATATCTAAAGACTTCTTTGGGAATTGACACAACATTATTATCAGCAGTAGTGGTCATAGGAATATGAAGGCCTTCTTAAACGGATCTCAACATATTGTAATCATAAAATCCAAGAATTTCCTCACTCCTAATACTCCACTTGTTGAAATCATTGACAAGCAATTTTGGTGGCTTGTTAATGGTTCCAATTTCATAATCCATTTCTGAGAGAGACATTATAAAAAGTGAGATTTAGAAATGAAATTATACGAGTTCAAGAACCACAAGATAAGAACACTAATTGTTAAATTATTGTTCTTGATCCAGAGCTCTGATACCACTTGTCAGGATCGACTAAGATGGTTCGTCAATGTATAGACTGGCTGAAACAATCTAAACAGATAATGAATGATAGTATAAACACAAATGATAAGAACACAAACCAATACTATCAAACACTCATATATTCGATATGAAAATTGATGATGATTACAAAACATACGACTGATACTTATATAAGTGTAAGAGTAACTGATTGCGAGATATTCTCCACAATCACAGCACTAGCCAAAACATAACAAACTATGCTATAGTTACATAATGATACAGCTACATAACAAAAGGAAACAGTCAAATAATATCCCATGATCTTCCCTAAGTTTGACTTCAGTATCTTTGACTGTCAGCACATCAGTATCTACCTTGGCAGCAACTTCATGATCTTTGGTACTGAGTCTACCCCGGTAGTACCTTCAATCTTTGGTACCTTTACCAAGCGGTAGCAAATCTGTCTCTACTCACACCCCAACACTATCCTAATTGATTCATCGGTGTCGACAGAAGGTCTTACAGTGAGATGTTGGTCTGGTCGTTGGTCACTGGTGACTCAGTCAGAATTTGGTTCGGTAATCGTTACTTTGCCAATCTCATGCCGGTGTCGACGTCGATGTGTTACAACTGCTACTCCACTTGTCAATGTGTGCTACTGTCGATTAATTTTTTTTATTTAGGTAACTAGGTTAATTGGGGAAATAAAGAATTTAGTATTTTGGTTAATGCCTTGATGAGTTATGAACACATGGGCTTTTTAAATGAGTATTTATTTTTGGGCTTATCCATCGGGTAATTTTTTCAACCCTAGTCATATTAAAATGGGTTTATTTACTGATTCAACAATAACACCTAAAAATCCAAAAAATCATTTTTTAAATAAAGTAAACCTACTAACATATTAAATAATATTTTTTTGTTGATTCAACATTAACACCCAAAAATCCAAACACTATTTAAAATCCCAAATGGGTCGAAACCCCCTAATTTTATGATATGAATCATAGAATTTCAATTCTCAAATAAACTGTTTAAATCTTAAAATTCATAATCCTCCATCATCAATAACACTAGGTTATCACTTCTAAACATTAATTAAACATTCAATCCCTCAAAATCAACTAATTAGGGTTGTTTCACCAAAGCCCACCAAGAAGTCCATTAACGGAGGTGTATGAGATCAATGGGATGAAGGAGAACTTACTTGAACCGTAAACACCTTAAAAACAACGATCTTTGATGTGCTCGGATGTATATATAAAATAATGTAAAACTCATACAATTGTTTTAAAATGGAATCACCATTCCTAACCACACACAATGGCAAGTGTACCGGTGTCACGCCCGTAACACATGAGAGTTATCTAACCAGAGTAGTACCTCCAACAAGGATGTTCCCAGGAAAGAACGACGGGTCTAGGAGAGATTAATACACCGTCCTTTCCTAGACAGAACATTCCGTTCATCAAATAACTACATACTGATCGCCTTCTAGTTACTGTGACGTTGATATAAAAAACACACTGCGGAATACTAAATCGTAACTTCTATTAATATCAAAAACATTATTTACATCATGTTTAACAAAAGTTACATCTGTTGTTCCTAACAAGGAACAAGTCATTCGGGACTTATAATTTCAGGCATGCCCATCATCTGGATCATTCAACTTTTCATTCTAGTCCATGAAATGCCATGTCTAATGACTACCTGTGATGCGTTCAAAAACATTTGATAAAACATGGGTCAGCATAAAGCTGGTGAATTCATAAACTAAAATAGTTTATTAGAATGACCCGCCAAAGTATCTTGAACACATTCATGGGCTTCAACACCCAATTTCATAGATAACTATGAAGAATCATTCAGTCTATATACAACCAAAGACCGTTCCACGGGTCCTGTCCAACATGCCGTTCCTCGGGCAAGTGAAATATAATAAGCGCTTAGAGTACGTTATATATAAACAATCGGTACATTCATTTCAAGATACTCAAAATGTTTCATAAATCAATCATGCCAGACAAGGTCATGAAAGGGTTCATGCATCACAGTTTAAGAACTCACCTCGGTAGTATTAGGCTTAGTAATCAATAATGTGGCAATCACCTCGGGCAGAGCTCCTAGATAATCATAATATTACTTTATCATATAATCCTAGCTTAATGCTTTATAACCAAAGCTTAATGGGAGGTCGGAACCTTAGCTCAACACTATCTACGCCAGATTTGGAGTCGGAACGTTGGAAATCAGACTCTTGTATGTGAACCGGGGCTTGGGAATGGATCTTCAGAGATTGTGTGAGTGTATTTGAGTGTGTTTGTGTGTGTAAATGTCTTGAAATCGATCATCTATTTATAGGGGTAAATGGCACCCATAGCGGACCGTTATCTTAGGGGATGTTGGTCCGCTATGGCCCTTAGCCGCCTCATTGCCTTCGGGCCTACATAACGGACCGTTATGCTTCTCATGTCGGTCCGAAATGGATGAATTGCGGCTAGCGGAATGCAACGGATCCCGTATCGGTCGATATCAATCTTCCACGTGTCAGACTTCAGCGATTAGTCACCCGACACGTGTCACTTCCGGAGTGATTCCTTGCCCCCTACAGAGCGGACCGCTATCCCTGAGATGTCGGTCCGACATCTGCCTACTTTTCCAAATTTTTCATTTTTAGTCCTTGAACTTTCTCTATTCACATTTGTACCCCCTTAACTTTGAAACTTGGCGAGTTTAGTCCTTTATTCCTTAGAAAATTTTTGAGGTGTTACAACCGGTCAATTGTCTATACAATCAGAACACAAAGTAACGATTCAAGCATGCAATACTCAACCTAGATGACACAATACTGACTAGAAAGAAGCAAAACATGATCAATGTAGTAGTTATTAAACATTCACAGCATACATAACCATTGAAGAACAAGATTCTAAGATTATCACAATTAATCATACGAATAAAACTCGAAAGTAATCATCAAACATAGGTAGCTATAACAAGTTTAGCCAATCAAGAGAAAAAACAAAACCCAAAAAATCAGTATGATCGTTTATCATAAAATAGAAAATAATTAAGCCGTCTGCCTGCTAGCTGTTTTGGGTAATAATTATACAAGCTAATTTTGTAACCAAACTTAGAATGTGAGGTAGTGTGCTTGTAAGATTCGTGATGAACAAAGTCTATAAAGCAATAAAATGACACGAGTGTTTACGAGGAAAGCCCTTAATCCCTGAGGATTGCCGGCATAAAACCTCGGGAAGTGACCGAAAGTCACTTGCCTCCTGTTCTTGTATAAATTGATGAAAAAGGTACAATGAGAGCAGTATGTGATCGAAATCTAAGTGTTACATAGCTATTTTTGAGTGTTGTGTGCTGCTAAGTGAGTGTTCCTCTCTTTCCTATTCAATCCAACTGTTTTTTTATATACAAAGATAAAATAACTGAAATGCGAGGATCCCAGCGAAAGATAAGGTCTTCATGGCAGTTACAAGTCTCCATTAATTCTCGACCAATTTAGTTTGACTTCCACACGTTTAATTAACTGTTTGAACGGTTCTTCAGCCATTGATTTAGTCATTAATGAAGTGTTGATTACCTGTTCAACACTAGTCAAAGACAAACACGTTATATTAATTGTTACAATGGTCAGTTAACCAGGATACTGAAACATAGTAAGAATCAGGGATACCGATACTTATCTGAGGATCCGGGATACTAGAGGTAGAAACTGACCCCTAAGGAATCGTCCTGCGCCATATGTACTGAGATATTGAAGAAGCTATAGAGTCACTAGCTTAAATTAATTCACCTGCCTACTTTTCAGGTGAATTAATTCTTGATCCTAGCCCTCAAGCTTCTATTGTATTCTTTTTTTTCTCATGACAATTCCTTTTCTTTTAACTTACTTTCCTTTTTTTCTTTTTTTTTATTTCCTTCAAGGCCCAATAAAATTCCAAGTTTGATCCACATGAGCCCATTAAACTCTTTTTCATCATTTGAGTCCATTAGGAATTAATTCTTGTATCTCTTATATTTTTTTATAACCAACAAAATTTTTCGTTTTAGCTCGTTTTTATTTGAAACCTGCAAAATTCAAGTTTAAACTAAATAAGTATTGGTTCATATGAATTTGTAAATAAAATGCCTAAAACGGATGTTAAACATGCATGAAATATATATAAAATACCACATATCAATCTTTCACACTAAAAAATCCAGAATTAAGCTCTTGGCTCTCCCCCTTGTTTTCCATGTATCAATCTTTCACACTAAAAAATTCAGAACTTAGAGATTCACATACCTTTGTATACCACAGGGTCTGGAATAAATGAGTGTTTGCCTTGAAGTTTTCGAAAGGAGGGTTGACAGTGCTAAAAAGATGGTGGATGATTTGAAGAAGATCGCAGCTGCTAAAGCTAAGGTAATGGAGAGGGAATCCAGGGAGATCACTCGCCTACAGAAGGAATTGGAGCTGGCCAAAGCCAAGTATGACCAACAGCTGGATGGGATATTACATGATGCCAAAAAATCTGCTGCCATAACTGTCCTCCAGGCTAGAATCCAGATGGTTGAACAGGCTGCCGACAAGGATTTTGATGCTAAGGCTTGGGATCTTGAGGCATGGCGCAAGGATCTAGCCGGTCTTAGGGTTGATGTGGCTGAAACAAGTAGGTGCAGCAGGCCGAGGCTGGCTTGGATGAAGGTGGAAGCGTAGGTGGAGTTAAAAAGGGTGATGAAGGTGAATATGAAAATGCCTGAGCTCTGTTTTCAATGGTTTGATTTGGTTTCTGTCGTAAAAACAATTTAGCTTTTGGTCTCACGTGTTTTGGGAGTTTTTTGGTTAACTTGCTTAAAACAATTTCTGTTTGGGATCCCTGGTTTGGGGAAAGTTTGAATATTTAAAAGAATGACCTAGGTTTTCACAATTTTTGTGCCATGCTTGACATTTTTTGTTAAATGCTTAAATTTGAAATGAGTATCTGTAAGGTCCATAATCAGCCACAAACTTCTTATGATATTTCTTTGATACCGGATCATACTTGCTTTTATCCAACACTCTCCTTCCTTCCTGAGGTTTAAAATACTCAAACTTCTTTCTGTTCGCTTCCTGCTTCATCACCGGTCATAAACCCTCAGCTACCCCATGAGATCCCCTAATAATAAGGTGCCTCTGAGCAAGAATTCAAAGTTCAATATTCGGTAACGAGCTGAAAGAACTAGCATTAGGCTTCAAGTTCTGGACACCATCCGGTCTCTTCAATGCAAACAACTTCAACTCAAGGTCAAACATAACCATTCCAACAACCTCTTTTTTTTCAACGTATTTCTTTTGCAGTACAGGGGATGGTGGTGGAAATGGAAGCTTCTTAAACCAAGACTTATTCCATTCCAGCCATTCTTTTTTAGTCTTTCCATCCTTATAGATAACACGTTCAGCAGACTCCGACTTAGGACTGTCTTCATCAACCTTTTCATCTTCTTGAGACATAGACGGTTCTATAATATCTTCCATTTCAATATCCTTCACAAAATCATCAACAGTACTAGAAGGAATCTCAGTACCATTTTCAAGTAGATACACAACCTCAACTTCATCTTTCTCCACCTCTATCTCCACATCAGAATCTTCTACATTCCACTCTAACTCCAGCACCTCCAGAACATCCTTATCACCACTAGCCCCATACCCTTCGACTTGATGAGTTGACTCCCCCAGAAACATAGATATCGGAGTGACATCTAACGGATTTTGATGCTCATCACCTCTACCAGAATCGGGATCGTCTTCTCTTCTATCACCTGTTAGATCAGTTTTATGACACGCATTAATCATTCTGGGTCGTCGGCTACTCTGCCCCTGAGCATCAATCCGTTGAACAAGGGATTGTACCAATGCTCTCATTTCATTCATTTCATCTTGTTGAGCATTATCCCTGTCTTCATATGAACGGTTTTGATTATTCATATGCTCAATAATAGTCAAATGCAGCTCACGATGTTCATTAAGTGTAGATAGTTGCTCCGGCTGACTCACAGATTGACTACGCAAGCTAGTCATCTCATTCACCAACGTGCTCACTTGAGATTCCAAGTAAGCAATCTTGGCATTTCTCGGATCAGCCTGAGAAGATGAAGACGCTTCAGCAAGAGGAATATTTAACATCGAATGTAAATCAGCTCCCATATCAGCAAACGGAGTAGTAGCTTGAGCAGGACTAGGAGTGATAGGTGGAGTAGAAATATGGATTCTAGACTCTAGAACAGAAGTACTAGTCACACGAGCCTTCTTGCTTGCTTGGGATGCCGAGGATAACAATGCCGCAACTATCTTAGCTTGTTCAGAAACATCAGACTTCTTCTTAGAACGTCTTTGACGAACATCTGATGTAGAATTAGAATCAGAAGTCTCAGGGTTAAACTGGGACTCTGTATCAGAAGCTTTTCTTTTCTTAGAAGTTGACCCAGGAGGAGGACCCCTTGTCTTCTTCTTAGCAATACTATTTACTCGACGAGGATGTGACTGATCTGGAGCATCATCAGAATCAGTTTCCTCAGAGTCACTAGAACCATATGATTCACCATCATTACCATCACCACCATCACCACCCTCTAGTGCTTCTTCTTCACAAACAAACTCAGCCTCATGTACTTATTCTTGTTATTGTTCTTATTCTTTTTCCGGTTGAATTTCTTCATCAGATTCACTATCAACCTCTTCATTGTAAGACTTAGGATTAAACCAATGGTTATTCACCGGTGCAACATATTCTGGATCCAGCAAATGTCTAAACAATGGTGTACTCTGCTTTCAGCAGGATTAGACTTTAGAAATTGAGCTAACACTAACTTCTGAATAGTCTTTACTTGAATCCTTGGTGCCATAGCTGGTAGATCAGGGATTAGGAAACTCAATATCACTTGGGTAAACCTTAAAAACAATAAGAATCTGCAGGTAGGAATAGCATCTATCTGATTGTGCAATTCCCTGAAGACGTAACGAGAGAAATTGTAACCCTTGTTTAATGAAAGGCCAACCGTAGTCGATGCTAGGTCCGATGCTAAGCCATCCTTTACAGCTTTCTGAGACGAGACACATGAGATCATAACGTATGTAAAATATCTCCAATGATCTAATAACCATCTCTTTCTATACTATCCGTCACCTTCCACACCAACATACCCCATACGTTGCCTCCAGCAACCCTCAATCAAAACTCCATTTTAAGAAACCGGATCAGTAGCATCATCACCAAACTGTAGAGCTTGATGAACTGTAGCTTCATAAATTTCTAGATCTTGATTATTCACACGATCTCGAATAACATTTGGAATCACTGTGCAGTCAAAAAGAGAAGATTCCCATAATTGATCTATATATAATCTTGATATCACTGGGTCAGCAGATAAAGCAAAAGCAATCCTTTAGCGATTAAGAAAATCGATAATCTCCCGATATTCCAACAAGGCACCCTTCCATTCTGGATTCAACAAAGCTATCTGATTATGATTGCTGAAAAATTCATGACCCATGAATGTATACACGACAAACAACACATCAGTAACACAATCACAAACTTAGAAAATTTGAAAATAAAACTCAGAAATTTTACTCTGGCTCACTTAGTAAGTAGGCTATAAGGATACATAGCGCACTTAAAACTACGCTAGGGCATACACAAGCAAACTTGCGCATATGCGCTAGATCAACATCAGGTGAAAATTTTAAAAATCGATCAGACACCTTTTGATGTGAATTACGCTAAACCCAAGGCCAACATGATCGATTAGATGATTATTATCTAGATGAAAGGTCAAAAAGCAATGACACAGGGACAAACACGAAACCCTGATAAAAAACCCTTGAAATCGTTCATAATCGGTCACAATGAAGACGGATTAAGCATACTCTTTGATCGAAATCACAACAAGAACACGAAAAAAAGAACAATCAGACGACTAAACAAGCTCAGATGAAATTCAACGCTAAATACGCTAAGGCCAGGAAAATGAGAATAGTGATAACTAAACAGTCACAGCACCTATTTATACTCTTTTCGAAATCCCTCTAGCGCACATAGTAAGTACGCTAGACTCTTGGCCAAGCGCACTTACAACTGCGCTAGGCCAACCTTTGGCGTACTTAACAAGTATGCTAGACCAAAGCAGACGCACTTGATAACTTTGCTAGCTTCCAACACTTGGCCAAAAACTTCAATTTCAACCTTATTCAAACATGAAATTCAATATCAATCCCGACACATACTAAATACCAGAATCCTGTGAAATAAAGAATAACATTTTCATGGAAGTCAAGAATAAAAATCTTTTTGAGTTTTTGAAATTTTATATCAAAACACACCAAAAATATTTTTGGAATTTTTGAATTAATAAAGCAGAAATGTAAAATGTAAAGACAATATTTTTGAATTTTTTAAAAAAATAACAAACATAAAATATTTTTGGCATTTCTCTGTACAAACAAAATCACATATTTTTGGTCGAACGCTGCGAGTAATAAGATCATATCAGTATCTATGATGAAACACATACACATTTCGGATATAAAATCCCTAGCAGGTCTAAGGGTGACCTATGGCATTGTGTTCAAATACAGTTCACATCATATCAACCATACATCTTGTGCAATTCTCAAGATTCTCAAAAACTTCTTTTCAACTATTCAGAAAACGTGAAATGATACGCGATAAACTTCAAAGTAAACAGGATCAGATCATGACTTGCTAACTTATTCGTTCCAAAGTTGCAATATACAATATGTCAATTCAAGTTGTCAGCATTATAAAATTTGAAACTACAAGCGTTTTTATCCGACATTCTTGTGTGTTAAGGTACCATTTATATGAAAAAAACGTGTACCCCACATATATGCCAACAGAAATATAAAATTTCCCTATCTTCAAGACATATACGACTCAGAGCAAGATTAGATCAATCTCCAGGATGAAATTACATCAATTAGCACAGGAAAAACAAGCAAATCCAGAAGGATATAAGGAATCAGAATGATTCAGAATCGGATGATTCAAATGGCTTAGTTTGGATGAAATATCATGATTCATGGTAACAGAGGAATCTTCAACAATATGATATGAATAAAGAATCAATTGATTCAATAATTCAGGATAATGTGATCCAACTGTTACCTGGATGTATTCAATGGAATCAAGATAATGATCCAAGGGCTAGCATATGTTTTGACAGATGTTATCAAAACATATCTTAGTTCAACTTCAGTCACATTTTTTCCGGGGCATGGTCACGAAGTGAACCGAAATAAATTGTGTTAATCGACATAATCCGATACTGGTCTCACGAAATTCTTAAAGCCATATATTATATTTCTGATAATGATCTTTTAACTCACACACTCGACATAATATAGGTTCAAATCACAGTTGTAACAGATAATCATTATGTTTTCACACTACTGATGGTTCAAAAACTTTTCTAGCCTACTGACAATTCAAATTACATGCAGATATTCAAATTAAAATAATATACAGATGTAATGTTAAGTAGTCATGAAGCTATCATTTCCTGTTTGTGCAAACTAAGAAGTTTAGATCAAATCATATAAGCACAACTTCAAACATAAATACAGAAACCACGTAGTGAATTCTATGGTCGTGTGTGTATGATAACCTACTGATGTACTATAATTTCTTCTCTAACTTCAAGCAATGCCGATTTTATCTTTTCCCGTTGTTTGGGTTTTTAGAAAGCAGGTAAAGAAAATAAAGCATAAAATACTAAAAAAAATAAAAATAAAAGCTTCCATGAAAAACTTTTGAACACCACTTTCACGCAGGATTATACATCCCAATCATCTTAATTAGAAATTCAAACCCTGATCGATAAAACGTTTTAGTGAACAGATCTGCAAAGTTTTCATCAGTATGAACTTTCACCAACTCGATCAATTTCTTCTCTACAAAATCTTTGATGAAATGATGACGTATCTCAATATGCTTTGTTTTCTAGTGCTTCGATGGATTGTTAGTGATCGACGTCATGGCAGTGTTACCAATAAGCATCGGTGTCTAAGTGAAGTTCAAACCATAATCCCGTAATTGTTGTTGAATCCATAGGATTTGGGAACAACAACTGGCAGCAGCAATATGCGCAGCCTCACACGTAGAAATGGAAACTGAGGTCTGCTTCTTGCATTGCCAGGACAGAAGTCTATTTCCTAGAAATTGACACCCACCAGACATCAATTTCTGATCCAAACTATAACCTCCATAATCCAAATCTGGAAAGGCCCTGAAATCAAAGTCGGAATTATTTGGATACCATAACCTTAACCTTGGTTTACCCTTCAAATACCTAAAGATCTTCTTTACAGCGATTAAATGAGATTCTTTCGGCTTGGACTGAAACCGCGAACAAAGCTATAGAGTGAACAAAATATCTGGCCAGGACAAAAGACCCGATCAGTCTTCGATACAACCGACAATCCACTTCTTTCCCTTTCGAGTCAGAATCAAGCTTGTGGTTAACTGGGATTGGAGTACTAAAAGCTGAAGCATCTGTCATTTTGAACTTTTTCAAAACATCAGACACATACTTAGTTTAACGAATATAAAAACCATCTTCCATCTGATCCACCTGAAGACCCAGAAAGAAAGACAATTCACCCATGCTGCTCATTTCAAACTTCAGCTTCATAACTCATTCAAAGTCTTTGCATAACTCAACATTTGTCGACCCAAAAATTATGTCGTCAACGTAAACTTGAACTAAGAGAATATCTTCCACTGATTTTCATATGAAAAGTGTGGAGTCAATCTGACAACATTCAAATCCATTCTCTAGCAAATGCATGGACAACGTTTCATACCAGGCACGAGGAGCCTGATGAAGACCGTATAAAGCCTTATCCATCTTAAACACCCTCTCTGGAAACTTTGAGTCTTCAAAACCAGTAGGCTGCTTCACGTAAACCTCTTCCTTCACTTTTCCATAAAGAAAAGCACTCTCCACGTCAAGTTGAAATACTTTGAACCCTTTGAAAGACGCGAAGGCAAGAAAAAAACGAATAGCCTCGATTCTAGCCACTAGTGCATAAACTTCTGTGTAATCCACTCCTTCTTGATTGGTTAAATCCTTGGACAACTAACTTTGCTTTATGACGCACCACAACGCCTTGACATCACGTTTGCATTTAAAAACCAATTTAGTACTAATCAACTTCGAACCCTTCGGCAAATCCACCAAATCCCAAACATGTAGTTTGTCGAACTGAGCTAGCTCTTCCTGCATAGCCACTATCCAACAATCATCATCAAGAGCCTCAGCCACATTCTTTGGCTCAGTTTGAGAAATGAAACACGCACTCAAGCAAGTCTCCATTATACCTGTATCAAAATTTATGCATATAAGCATGAATTTTCAGCAATGGTTCTATGACGTGTCTGAACACCTGCATTCAAATCACCAATAATATTGTCAGTAGGATGGTTCTTATGCACACGAGTTTGAGGAATAACTAATTCCTGGATCACTGCATTAAGATTAGAAGGCAACTCCCCCTTAGTCGGTGCTGGTGTGGATGAATCATCGATTATATTTTGAATATCATTATATGACTCCTGAAATACAATCTCATCATCTTCACTATCAGTATCATGAGCTGTACCTGTGGTCAAAGCTATATTCGGAACAATGCGAGGAGGAACCACAATAGGAATTTCGATCGCGGCTCAACAATTGAATAATCGTTGTCACAACAAGACTGGTACAAAAACACTTCTTCAATAGTAGACACTTCAGGAGAAACGTTGAAAGATCTGAACAATGCATCATAATCAAAAGCCCATGATGGTCCTTTGGCATCCTGAGGAACCGTGTGATTATCACAGTCAATGTGAAAACACTCCTCAATTTGCCTGCTTTCCTTATTGAACACCCCGCTTGTTGTGAGAATTGGCAACATAACCCAAGAAAATTCCTTCAATTGCCTTCGCACTAAACTTTGTTTGAACATCCCGAGTTTTCAATAAAGTGCATGGATTCCCAAAGGGCAGCAGATAATCCAAGTTTGGCTTCTGATTATTCAGCAATTCATAGCACGTTTTGTTGTGTTTCTTCACGGTCAAAACACGATTAAGAACATGACAAGCAGTGTTCACCGCCTCTGTCCAAAACGTCACTGGCAATTTTGAGTCGGATAACATCGTACGAGCCGTCTCAATCATTGTTCGATTCTTCCATTCAACTACACCATTCTGCTGAGGAACATAAGGAGCACTTAATTCATGGTGAATGCCCTTTTGAAGACAAAATAATCCCATATCACCATTCTTGAACTCCGTTCCATTATCACTACGAATTCTCCTGACCTTCAGATTAAATAAATTCTCAAGTCCCACGATTAAGAACTTAAGGATTCCAACAGTCTCGTCCTTTGAAGAAAGAAACTTCACCCAAGAGAACCTTGAGTAGTCATCAGTCACTACTAAAAAGTATGATTTGCCACCTTCACTCTTGACGTTGATAGGTCCGAATAAATCCATGAGCAACAACTGAAGAGGAGTCGCAATTGAATTTGTCAACATTGATTTATGAGATTTCCGGTGATGCTTTCCCTTCTTGCATGGAAGACAGTCTTCGTTCACTTGAAACCTCATGACTGGCACACCGGAGATAAGCCCATTCTTCACCAAATAGTTCATTTTCCGAAAATTAATGTGAGCCATCTTCCGGTGCCACAAAGTTGATTGAGACTCTGAAGCTTTAGAAAGAAGGCACGTTGGGAGAGACAAAGTTTTCGTCGCCGTGCTCATATCAAGCATGTACGTGTCATTCTTCCTAGGAGCTCGCATAAGGATCCAGTCTTCAGGAATCTCAAACCCAGGCTTCAAAACCAAAAATTCTGAGTTGTTAAAGTGAAATGAGAAATCTTTATCACGGACTTGCGATACGGATAACAGATTATGCTCTTGCTGTTCCACATAATTCACTTTCTCGAAGCTCAAACGTCCATTGGAAACTGTTTCTTGACCAGAAATGTTACCGTCTTTCTTCCCTGCAAAGGCTACATAACATCCTTGAATTTCATTCACATTCTCCAATTAGTTAATGTTGCTTGTCATGTGCCTGGAACATCCACTGTCGACATACCTATGGTTACCAACAATCCTCTTTGGTGTTCCCTGCACACAGACATCAAGGTTTAGTTAGTAATTGAGACCCAAGCCATTATGGTCTTAGGTCGGCCCGATTCATCAAAATAAACAATTTCTTTCAAGACACAATCAAATCTCTTCTCAATTTTAGGAGATTGTTTCATAGAATTAGAAAACAGACATCTTTGGTTTCCATTTGGATTTAGAACTCTAAGAAACAAATGTTTCACTTAACTCCAGATGAGTCAACCTCTTCAATCTTTCATTTAACCAGAACCATTGCAACATTGACATCAGGTTTAGCAACAAAAGGTTTCTTCACAGGCTTAACATCTTCATGCATCATCATAGGTTTGACATCAACATGTTTTGTCACTGGCTTTGCCTTTGGTCCAACAAATGGTGTACCCAACTTAGGATCTTCTAAACGCTTACCAACATTCTTTTCTAGACAATTCAGCAATATGTGACCAACCAAACCGCAATGAAAACACGCACGCCTCTCCTTGTATGCCCGAACATAACGTTCTTTCTTAACACCATTTGAACTAGATGATTCACACTGAGAAACAGTGTTAGATGATTGAACAACCTTGGTTTTATCAGAATTAACTTTGTTTTTAGCAAAATCCACATTTGTTGTTTTCTCAATTGTATTAATTTATTCAAAACCCGACCCACCACTCACAAAAGATTTTATACGTTCATGTTTTGATTGTTCAACATCCTCATCAGGTTCTGTCAAAATGCACCGTTCCCTGGTGACTTTCTTGACAACAATAGGTTCATCAACCTTACAGGCTTTCACTTTACATTTAGCCTATTCTGGATCAAAAGATTCATCATCACTAGAATCATCATAAACCATGTCTTCTTCTGTAACAGGATTAACCTTGAGGACGGTTTTAGGCTCTAACTCTTCTTCGGTCACTGTCTCAATGCTACGAGTTGCGTAATTACCATTAAACGGAGGACATAAACCAACTCCCCCACCAACATTCTTATCATCAAACGATGGACAATAACCAATACCTCCAATAGATTTTTCACACAAAGCTTTCTCATTATAATATTCCAACAGAAGACTGGAATTATTATAAGCTTCGAGCTTTCCCAATATTGCTGGCCTTCTCGTTGTCAGTTACTTAAAACTTGGTTTGAAGTGTCGCACCCCGACCGATGGCGGAATCATCGGGGCGGGACATGTAGACTGTTCATAGCACATGGTTGACTAAATTGAAATATATTAAAGTCAAATTTCCATTTCAAATAATCCAAGTACAAACCAAATTCAAACAAAGAAACATAAAACAACTCATAGAATTCTTGATTTAAATTGCTAAGTCCAAATCCTATATTGAGCACGTCTTGAATCATTCTCACATATTAGGGCCTGAAACATGAATAAAATAAAGTCAACTAAAAAGTTGGTGAGTATAACACAGTTGTATATAGATAGCATATAGTTGAAAACAAATCCTTTACAAAACATGATAAAATAAGGCATTTATGGGGAGCAGCTATTGTGTAATCAAGTACAACCAAACCTTTGTAACTAGTATGCAAATTGTGTTGTCGGTATCAATCACCTCCACTTGGGTGGGTTTGTCAGACTCAATAGATCTATCATTGAAAACCGTCAGCTTGTATAGTTAATGATTGCACATAAGTTTTCACAAAGATTAGCATAACTAGCACTCGGGCACAAAGCTCAAATTTTGCACACATGTATGTAAATAGGATTTTGCACTTGTGTTGTTTGTGTAAATGTAAATGTGTAATGTGTATAAAGTTCATGTTCCACCCCAAAAGTGTAAAAGAGTAAAAAGGGGTTGTGAATACTCACTTGGTATGGAAGTGTAGCTAACAAAGAGTATGGATAAAATAAGAATCCTTGATACGCACGAGTTAACCTAGATAATAATGTATATTGAATCAAATATGTGCACAAAGTTTAAGTCTAAAAATGAAGGTTGAATTTGTGTATAAAACTATTGATTTGTATTTAAAAGTATTGAATAACATATATAAAGTTTTGAAGTAAATATTTTTGAAACATTTTGATTAAGGTTGGGAATTGAATAGTAAAATAGAATATTTACAAAATCATTGATTATGAAAATAAAGTATGTGTTAAATGTAATTTAATAAATAAATAAATGTTTTTATTTAAAATGAAGAATAAATAAATAATCTTTATTTATTTATTTATAAAGTATGTAACTTACAAATAAAATGTTTTAAATGAAAAGTTTAATAACAAATTTAATTTTATAAACTTTTAATTAAATGATTTTCCATTTATTCCAAGATTAATTATTTGATCTTTTCAAATACCTTTTTATAAAACTAACTATTTTTATTTAAAAACCTAATCTGGAATTTTTATAGATTAAAACAAAACAACAATATTTCTGATCAAAGATTCTGACCTAGACACGACCGTGCCTGGGAAGGACACGACCGCGCTCGAACCACGGGCACGACCGCGCTAGTCGGGACGCGACCGGGTTTGATCAAACAGAGGCCAACTTGGACAATTCACGAGGCACGACCGTGCCTTAGCTCGGCACGGTCGTGTCTATGATTCTTAGACACAACAGAGATTAGCCCAGAGGGCATGACTAGGTCTGGACAGGAGGACACGACCGCGCTGCTAGTCGGCACGACCGCGCTACATGAGGCACGGCCGCGCTAGATGATTAGCGCGACCGTGTCTCTTCCAAAACAGACACGAATTGGATAAATCTTGTATTTTAAATGATGGAATTGATAGGGCTTTTGATTATTGAGTTATTAAGAGTCTTTTCATATAATTTAATTGCATGTAAATCATGTTTAAGTATGGATTCGATTAAATCATTTTCATTAAAATGAGAAATCCGGTTCAGGATGATTTCTATGATGGAAGCCCCATTAACAGAGGGCTTTTGTTATGAGGACTAAATCGACTGAGAAAAAGGTGATAATTACCTTGGAGAGTATCGGATTGATAGAGAGTGGTAGAAGAAAGTTCCGGCGTCGGCGATAACGGCTTCCGGCGACTTCGACTGCGATTCCGTCTGCTTCAACGGTTCCGTAGCTTCAGGAGAGATCAAATGGCGTGACGATGTTGCTGGATTAAGAGGGTTCTGATCGAATTGCTTGAGAGAGTTTTCTTGGAAAATATTTGAGAGAGAGTTCTTTGAGGTTCACGAATTTTGGTTAATTGGTCGTAAAGAGGATGTTTTGGTAGTATTATTTCTTAGTTAATAGGAGAAAAACGTATAACGGATTCGAATTCGAACGATCGGGTGATTAAACTGCATTTACGTTTCAACTGTTACGCAGGCGCGACAGTGCCTAGGCACTGGGCGCGAACGTTCCAAAGCAAGTCGCGCGACCGTGCCAAAGCACTTGGCGCGACCGTGCTAGGACGAAGCACGACCGTGCTAGACTAGGATTTCTTGATATATTTCAACTTTAGTCCTTGACTTTTTAGATTTGGTAAGTTTGATTAACATAGTTTCTTGTATAGCGTTTTAATTGTATATGATCGAGTAAAACTTGCGAATTTGTATAGAATCCTTGCATTTAATTTACGGCGAGAAAATATTAAGACAGTGCACGGGTATTGAGTTCGAAATACATTACATTGAATTGAAATATGAATACTAAAATCAGAAATGTTACAGTCTCCCCATGTTGAGAGAATTTCGTCCCGAAATTTAGTTTGAGGAAGCGACGGCATCGGTAAAAAGATGAGGGTACTTGAGCTTCATTTGGTCTTCTCGTTCCCAAGTGAACTCAGGACCACGCTTAGATTCCCAACGAACTTTGACAATAGGAATGCGACTTCGCTTGAGTTGTTTTACTTCGCGATCCATAATTTCCACCGGCTTTTCAACGAAGTGCATTGTTTCATCAATTCGCACGTCGTCAAGCGGTATATGGAGATTTTCATCAGCGAGACACTTCTTCAGATTAGATACATGAAATGTAGGATGCACATTTCCAAGAGATGGAGGTAACTCGAGCTTGTAAGCCACTTTCCCAATCCTTTCAAGGATTTTGAATGGACCAACATAACGAGGTGCTAACTTGCCTTTCTTTCCAAAATGGATCACGCCCTTCCATGGAGACACCTTTAGAAGAACAAGGTCACCGACTTGGAATTCCAAGGGTTTTCGACGTTTGTCGGCATAACTCTTTTGCCGACTCCTCGCTACTCGAATATTGTCACGGATTTGAATAATCTTGTCGGATGTTTCTTGAATTAACTCGGGACCAGTGATTTGTGCTTCACCAATCTCGTTCCAACAGATAGGAGAATGACACTTGCGACCATAGAGAGCTTCGAATGGAGCCATGTTGATACTTGTGTGGTAGCTATTGTTGTAAGAAAACTCAATGAGGGATAGATATGAATCCCAATTGCCACCAAAATCGATTATACAAGCTCTAAGCATGTCTTCAAGAGTTTGGATTGTTCGCTCGGTTTGACCATCAGTTTGCGGATGGTAAGCCGTGCTCAAATCCAATCGAGTACCAAGAGCCTTTTGGAGAGATTGCCAAAATCGAGAGGTGAACCGAGCGTCTCTATCGGATATTATGTTCACGGGAACACCATGACGGCTCACAATTTCATCAATATAAATTCGGGCTAGTTTATCTACTTTGAAGTCTTCGCGGATAGGCAAGAAATGAGCGGATTTAGTGAGACGATCAATGATCACCCAAATACTATCATATCCACTTGAGGTGCGAGGGAGCTTGGTAATGAAATCCATAGCTATATTCTCCCATTTCCACATGGGAATTTCTGGTTGTTCGAGTAAACCAGATGGACGTTGATGTTCGGCTTTGACTTTGGAACATGTTAAGCATTTGGCCACATAAAGAGCAATGTCTTTCTTTATACCGGGCCACCGATAAAGTTGGCGAAGATCTTGGTACATTTTATCCGCACCAGGATGAATAGAATAACGAGTCTTATGAGCCTCGTTCATGAGAAATGCATGGAGATCGTCGCGATCGGGAACCCAAATACGGTTCAAGTAATAGAGTAAGCCATTGGGTTTTGATTCAAGAAGGAGTTCAACACCACATGACATTTCTTCGTACATGTTACCCTCGGTTACCGAGACGTGTTGAGCTTCTAAGATACGGGTTTGCATATCGGTTTGAATACGGGCACAATGAAGCATAACATGGTCCTTTCAACTCAAAGCATCGGCTACAACATTCGCTTTGCCGGGATGGTAACGAATCTCGCAGTCGTAGTCGTTAAGGAGTTCGACCCAACGTCGTTGCCTCATATTGAGTTCTTTTTGGTTGAAAATATGTTGAAGACTTTTGTGGTCGGTGAACACCACACATTTCGTGCCATATAGGTAATGTCTCCAAATCTTTAACGCGAATACGACCGCACCCAAATCGAGATCGTGCGTCGTATAATTCTTCTCATGAACTTTGAGTTGCCTTGATGCATAAGCGATTACTTTGCCTCGTTGCATGAGAACATAACCAAGACCTTGGTTAGAAGCATCACAATAGACAACTAAATCATCATTTCCATCGGGGAGAGTCAATATGGGAGCATTGCACAGCTTTTGCTTGAGGGTTTGAAAAGCTTCTTCTTGATTCGGTCCCCATTCATAAGCTTTACCCTTGTGAGTCAAAGCGGTAAGAGGGACAACAATCTTTGAGAAGTTTGAGATGAAACGACGATAATAACCCGCAAGACCAAGAAATGAACGAACTTCGGTAGGAGTCTTCGGGGCATTCCAATTCTTAACCGTTTCAATCTTAGCAGGATCAACATGAATACCCTTGTCGTTGACGATGTGACCAAGAAATTGAACTTCCTTTAGCCAGAATTCACATTTGGAGAATTTGGCATATAGTTGTTCTTTTCTCAAGAGGTCCAAAACCAATCTAAGGTGTTGTTCATGATCGGCTTTAGTCTTGGAATAGATTAAGATATCGTCAATGAAGACGATCACGAATTTATCAAGGTATGGTTTGCACACACGATTCATGAGATCCATGAAAACTGTGGGTGCATTGGTTAGCCCGAAAGGCATAACCATGAACTCGTAATGACCATACCTTGTTCGGAAGGCAGTCTTAGGAATGTCATCTTCTTGAACACGAAGCTGATGATAACCGGATCGAAGATCAATCTTTGAGAAACAAGTAGAACCTTGAAGTTGATCAAAGAGATCATCGATTCTAGGTAAAGGATAACGGTTCTTGATAGTAATCTTGTTGAGTTCGCGGTAGTCAATACACATGCGGAATGATCCATCCTTCTTCTTAACAAATAAGACGGGTGCACCCCACGGTGAATGACTTGGGCGAATGAAACCTTTGTCGGAGAGCTCTTGAAGTTGACTTGCAAGCTCTTGCATTTCGGAAGGTGCAAGACGATAAGGAGCTCTAGCAACGGGGTTAGCTCCAAGTATAAGATCAATACGGAACTCTACTTGACGAACGGGAGGAAGACCGGATAAATCCTTAGGAAAAACTTCGGGGAAATCCCGAATGATCGGAATGTCTTGGATACTCTTCTCCTTGACATCCTTTTGAACAATATGAGCTAAGAAAGCAATGTACTTCTTTCATAAGTACTTTTGAGCAGTAGTACACGACATCAACTTAAGTCCCTTGCAAGGCTTTTCACCAAAAACCCTTAAGGTTTCTCCCGATGGTAGCGGAATTCGGATACACTTTTCAAAGCAAATGACTTCGGCATGATGATTTGATAGCCAATCCATACCTATGATAATATCAAAGCTTCCTAGTGGCATTGGAACAAGGTTGATTGGGAATGAATGGTCATTTAGTTCTAAGGAGCAATCATAAATAATGGAGTCAATTGTAAGGAAGTCACCATTCGCTATTTCAACGGTGAAGGTTTTCTCTAATTGGGATCGTGTCTTTGCAAGTAAAGGCTCAAAATTAAGTGACACAAAACTTTTATCGGCACCGGTATCGAACAAAATGGAGGCATATTGACTATTAGCAAGGAACGTACCATTAACCACGTCGTTGTTGGCTTGAGCTTCGTTGGCGTTTATGTTGAACGCACGCCCACGAGCTCCACCATGTCTAGCATTTGCAAGTCTTGGACATTGATCATGAAAATGGTTCGGGTCACCACACTCATAGCAAGCACGCCCATTAGCAATGGCGGGAGCACCTTGATTAGCCACTTGAGGTACGGTTCGGTTTGGAGGGTGGACTTGGCCCGCAAGAGCTTTGGCCCTACAAACATTGATAGTATGACCATATCTCCCACAATGAGTACAAAGGCGACATGGGATAGCTTGAGGATGATGATAATTGCAGGTGGCACAAAGAGGGTAGATCCCAACATATGGCTTTTTAGCCGGTGCTTGAACCATAGGTGCAGCTTGGTTGACGGGAACAGCAGGAGTAACCACAGCAAAATTTCTAACCTTCCTCTTTCTATTATTGCGAGAGGGCTCGGTTGTGGTTCTTTGTTGTGAGTAAGAGGGGTTACGGTTTCAGAAACTTTCTTAGAACCCTTTTTGGTAAGAGTTCCAGCTTTCACATGATTATCAGTTAAGGTAGCGGATAGACGAATAGCATCCTCCAGAGTAGCAGGATTTCTACCTAAGACAGTATCTTGGATTTGTCTTGGTAGCCCACCAATATACTTTTCGATACAACGGGACAAAGGAGTGACCATGTGGGGCATGAGAAGACTCAACTCATGGAACCGAGTTGTATATGCTAAGCTTTCCCCACTATCTTGGGCAAGATCCCAAAATTCAGCTTCTAACTTTTTCACTTCATTTCGAGGGCAGAACTCCTCGGTCATAAGCCTTTTGACCTCATCCCAAGGTAAGGCCATAGCTACATCAACACCCCTATTCCTTTTCTCCCCATTCCACCATGTAAGTGTCCATTTTTGTAGGACACTTTTAGCATGACGAACACAGAGGTTGTCGGGACAGTCACTATTGAGAAAGGTATTCTCAATGCTTTCAAACCATTGAAGGAGTCCAGTAGCTCCTTCGGTACCAAAGAACTTGAGGGGATTGCACGAGTTGAAGTACTTGAAGGTGCATTGAGATGGATTGTTACCACCATTTCCACCATTATTACCACTATTGCTTCCATTTCCACCATTCTTGCCATTGGTGGCGCCATTGGCTTGGGTGAGTTGTGTCACCAATTGAGTAAGAATAGCAGCAATGTCGGTGTTGGCGTTGGTTGCGGGAGCACGACGAGGAGGCATTCTACAGATTTTCACAAGACAAGAAAGATTGTAAGAACTTATGAGATTTGATAGGATTTAATAGAATGAGATAACAAAAATAAAAATAGATATTCTTAGTTTGGATTGTACTCAAAAGTGACAAAATCACTTGAATACCATGGCACATTAAGGTTAATTAAACTTATATAATTTTCAAGAAGACATGCTTTAGCCTATAAGTAAACACTCATCTCGGGAATTCCCAGGAAAGCATACGGGTCCCTCGGTTGATTGGGATTTATGCGAAATGCTCTCCTAGACAGAAAACCCAAAATACAGGTGTCACCCTTCCAGATTGCACGTGTCCTCAAATAATTTAACAAGTTTAAAAACCTTAACGAAGAAATAAAAATTTTAGAGATTTTTGCTTCAAGAATTTTTTCCACATGCTAAGAAGGATAAAGATAGAAAAGAAAATAGAAATATTATGAGGTTTTAGGATATATGAAAGGATATTATTTATTAAATTATTATTTAAGAAGATCCTACTAAGTCATGAATTTTTAACAAGTAAGGTATCAAATATAATAATAATTAATCATGGTAAGCATGTAGCACATAGCATGTAACACATAGCACAAAAATCATGAAACATAGTATAAGTGGGTGTCCTAAAGTTATAGTCTAGGTCAAGATGTCTAATAACCTAATTCCCTATAACCAAGGCTCTGATACCAATCTGGCGCACCCCGACCGATGGCGGAATCATCGGGGCGGGACATGTAGATTGTTCATAGCACATGGTTGACTAAATTGAAATATATTAAAGTCAAATTTCCATTTCAAATAATCCAAGTACAAACCAAATTCAAACAAAGAAACATAAAACAACTCATAGAATTCTTGATTTAAATTGCTAAGTCCAAATCCTATATTGAGCACGTCTTGAATCATTCTCACATATTAGGGCCTGAAACATGAATAAAATAAAGTCAACTAAAAAGTTGGTGAGTATAACACAGTTGTATATAGATAGCATATAGTTGAAAACAAATCCTTTACAAAACATGATAAAATAAGGCATTTATGGGGAGCAGCTATTGTGTAATCAAGTACAACCAAACCTTTGTAACTAGTATGCAAATTGTGTTGTCGGTATCAATCACCTCCACTTGGGTGGGTTTGTCAGACTCAATAGATCTATCATTGAAAACCGTCGGCTTGTATAGTTAATGATTGCACATAAGTTTTCACAAAGATTAGCACAACTAGCACTCGGGCACATAGCTCAAATTTTGCACACATGTATGTAAATAGGATTTTGCACTTGTGTTGTTTGTGTAAATGTAAATGTGTAATGTGTATAAAGTTCATGTTCCACCCCAAAAGTGTAAAAGAGTAAAAAGGGGTTGTGAATACTCACTTGGTATGGAAGTGTAGCTAACAAAGAGTATGGATAAAATAAGAATCCTTGATACGCACGAGTTAACCTAAATAATAATGTATATTGAATCAAATATGTGCACAAAGTTTAAGTCTAAAAATGAAGGTTGAATTTGTGTATAAAACTATTGATTTGTATTTAAAAGTATTGAATAACATATATAAAGTTTTGAAGTAAATATTTTTGAAACATTTTGATTAAGGTTGGGAATTGAATAGTAAAATAGAATATTTACAAAATCATTGATTATGAAAATAAAGTATGTATTAAATGTAATTTAATAAATAAATAAATGTTTTTATTTAAAATGAAGAATAAATAAATAATCTTTATTTATTTATTTATAAAGTATGTAACTTACAAATAAAATGTTTTAAATGAAAAGTTTAATAACAAATTTAATTTTATAAACTTTTAATTAAATGATTTTCCATTTATTCCAAGATTAATTATTTGATCTTTTCAAATACCTTTTTATAAAACTAACTATTTTTATTTAAAAACCTAATCTGGATTTTTACAGATTAAAACAAAACAACAATAATTCTGATCAAAGATTCTGACCTAGACACGACCGTGCCTGGGAAGGACACGACCGCGCTCGAACCAAGGGCACGACCGCGCTAGTCGGGACGCGACCGAGTTTGATCAAACAGAGGCCAACTTGGACAATTCACGAGGCACAACCGTGCCTTAGCTCGGCACGGTCGTGTCTATGATTCTTAGACATAACAGAGATTATCCCAAAGGGCATGACTAGGTCTGGACAGGAGGACACGACCGCGCTACTAGTCGGCACGACCGCGCTACATGAGGCACGGCCGCGCTAGATGATTAGCGCCGGGTCTCTTCCAAAACAGACACGAATTGGATAAATCTTGTATTTTAAATGATGGAATTGATAGGGCTTTTGATTATTGAGTTATTAAGAGTCTTTTCATATAATTTAATTGCATGTAAATCGTGTTTAAGTATGGATTCGATTAAATCATTTTCATTAAAATGAGAAATCCGGTTCAGGATGATTTCTATGATGGAAGCCCCAATTAATAGAGGGCTTTTGTTATGAGGACTAAATCGACTGAGAAAAAGGTGATAATTACCTTGGAGAGTATCGGATTGATAGAGAGTGGTAGAAGAAAGTTCCGGCGTCGGCGATAACGGCTTCCGGCGACTTCGACTGCGATTCCGTCTGCTTCAACGGTTCCGTAGCTTCAGGAGAGATCAAATGGCGTGACGATGTTGCTGGATTAAGAGGGTTCTGATCGAATTGCTTGAGAGAGTTTTCTTGGAAAATATTTGAGAGAGAGTTCTTTGAGGTTCACGAATTTTGGTTAATTGGTCGTAAAGAGGATGTTTTGGTAGTATTATTTCTTAGTTAATGGGAGCAAAACGTATAACGGATTCGAATTCGAACGATCGGGTGATTAAACTGCATTTACGTTTCAACTGTTACGCAGGCGCGACCGTGCCTAGGCACTGGGCGCGATCGTTCCAAAGCAAGTCGCGCGATCGTGCCAAAGCACTTGGCGCGACCGTGCTAGGACGAAGCACGATTGTGCTAGACTAGGATTTCTTGATATTTTTCAACTTTAGTCCTTGACTTTTTAGATTTGGTAAGTTTGATTAACATAGTTTCTTGTATAGCGTTTTAATTGTATATGATCGAGTAAAACTTGCGAATTTGTATAGAATCCTTGCATTTAATTTACGGCGAGAAAATATTAAGACAGTGCACAGGTATTGAGTTCGAAATACATTACATTGAATTGAAATATGAATACTAAAATCAGAAATGTAACATGAAGTGCTTCCTATAGTTCCTTAGCACCTTTGTAGTGAAGGAATCCTTGATAGATATCATTTAGAATAGCCATGGCTAAAGCACTTTTGGCTTTGAAATCACTTTCAATCACCTTTTTATTTTCCTCAGAATATCTAAAGACTTCTTTGGGAACTGGCACAACATTATTTTCAGCAGTAGTGGTCATAGGAATATGAAGGACTTCTTAAACATATATCCACATATTGTAATCATAGAATCCAAGAATTTCCTCCCTCCTAATACTCCACATGTTGAAATCATTAACAAGAATTTTTGGTGGGTTGTTAATGGTTCCAATTTCACAATCCATTTCTGAGAGAGACATTATAAAAAGTGAGATTTAAAAATGAAATTATACGAGTTCAAGAACCACAAGATAAGAACACTAATTGTTAAATTATTGTTCTTGATCCAGAGCTCTGATACCACTTGTCAGGATCGACTAAGATGGTTCGTCAATGTATAGACTGGCTGAAACAATCTAAACAGATAATGAATGATAGTATAAACACAAATGATAAGAACACAAACCAATACTATCAAACACTCGTATATTCGATATGAAAATTGATGATGATTACAAATCATACGACTGATACTTATATAGGTGTAAGAGTAACTGATTGCGAGATATTCTCCACAATCACAAAACTAGCCAAAACATAACAAACTATGCTATAATTACATAATGATACAGTTACATAACAAAATGAAACAGTCAAATAATATCCCATGATCTTCCCTAAGTTTGACTTCAGTATCTTTGACTGTCAGCACATCAGTATCTACCTCGGCAGCAACTTCATGATCTTCGGTACTAACTCTACCTCGGTAGTACCTTCAATCTTTGGTACCTTTACCAAGCGGTAGCAAATCTGTCTCTACTTACATCCCAACACTATCTTAATTGATTCATCGGTGTCGACAGAAGGTCTTACAGTGAGATGTTGGTCTGGTCGTTGGTCATTGGTGACTCAGTCAGAATTTGGTTCGCCAATCGTTACGTTGAGAATCTCATGCCGGTGTCGACGTCGATGTGTTACAACTGCTACTCCACTTGTCAATGTGTGCTACTGTCGATTAATTTTTTATTTATTTAGGTAACTAGGTTAATTGGGGAAATAAAGAATTTAGTATTTTGGTTAATGCCTTGATGAGTTATGAACACATAGGCTTTTTAAATGAGTATTTATTTTTGGGCTTATCAAATGGGTAATTTTTTCAACCCTAGTCATATTAAAATGGGTTTATTTATTGATTCAACAATAACACCCAAAAATCCAAACACTCAATTTTTAAATAATGCAAACCTACTAACATATTAAATATTATTTTTTTGTTGATTCAGCAATAACACCCAAAAATCCAAACACTATTTAAAATCCCAAATGGGTCAAAACCCCCCAATTTTATGATACGAATCATATAATTTCAATTCTCAAATTAGGTGTTTAAATCATAAAATTCATAATCCTCCATCATCAATAACACTAGGTTAGCACTTCTAAACATTAGTTAAACATTTAATCCCTCCAAATCAACTAATTAGGGTTAATTTACCAAAACCCTCCTAGAAGTCCATTAACGGAGGTGTATGAGATCATTGGGATGAAGGAGAACTTACTTGATAGTTGCTTGAACCGTAAACACCTTAAAAACAAAGATCTTTGATGTGCTCGGATGTATATATAAAATAATGTAAAACTCATACAACGGTTTTAAAATGGAATCACCATTCCTAACCACACAAAACGGCAAGTGTACCGGTGTCACGCCCGTAACATAGGACATTTATCTAACCAGAGTAGTACCTCCAACAGAGATATTCCCAGGAAAGAAAGACGGGTCTAAGAGAGATTTATACACCGTTCTTTCCTAGACAGAACATTCCGTTCGTCAGATAACTACACACTGGTTAGAAGGTAGCCTTCTAGTTACTATGACGTTAATATCAAAAACACATAGCGAAAGACTAAATCGTAACTTCTATTAATATCAAAAACATTGTTTACATCATGTTTAACAAGGAACAAGTCATTCGGGAGTTATAGTTTCAGGCATACCCATTATCTGGATCATTCATCTTTTCATTCTAGTCCTGGAAATGCCTTGTCTAATGACTACCTGTGATGCGTTCAAAAACATTTGATAAAACATGGGTCAGCATAAAGCTGGAGAATTCATAAACTAAAATAGTTTATTAAAATGACCCGCCAAAGTATCTTGAACACATTCATGGGCTTCAACACCCAATGGGCTTCAACACCCAATTTCATAGATAACTATGAACAATCATTCAGTCTATATATAATCAAAGACTGTTCCACGGGTCCGGTCCAACATGCCGTTCCACTGTCAAGTGAAATACAATAAGTGCTTAGAATACGTTATATACAAACAATCGGTACAATCGTTTCAAGATACTCAAAATGTTTCATAAATCAATCATGCCAGACTGTTGAAGCAATTCTTGTGACAATCACTCTAAAGATTGTTCTTGCTTATGTAATGTGTTTATGTATTTGTAGTTTTATTTCAGCGTCTGTATGTCTTGGTGTATCGAGTTGTAATCATGTTCGTAGGTACTTGTCGTTGGATTCGTCTTGTTAAGTGTTGTGCGCACTTACCAAGTGCGCAAGTTGTTTAACCTGCGTACTTAGAAAGTACGCAAGAGCATTGTCTACGTACTTGCTAAGTACGCAGTAACAAATCCCTTGCGCACTTGATAAGTGTGCAGGCATCAGGTCTGTTAGTATATATAGCTGATTGTAGAAGTTGTCAAGTACGCTCTCATTCTGTAACTTGTAATCGCTGATATTGATAATAGACGAAGTTCAAAAGTGACTCTTGTTTGTTGTCGGTTTACTTGTTGTTGATTGATACTCCATTTAGTCACGGGCATTTCGCACCCAACTCGACTAGCCAACACACTTGCATGTGAAGATCCGAGACACCCGGGGACCAACAAGTGGTATCAAAGCTTTTGCTCTTGATTTCGAGTGTTGTGAGTGTGTTAGAAGCATTTTTGACAAAATTTTTAGCCTTTATACAATAAAAAGTGACCTATTTTGTCGATTTTTGTGATAAAATAGAGGTAGCTCTTGAGCGCTGTTTTAGAAGAAAAAATCCTTCAAAATTTGACCTTTTTGTTGTTTGTTTGAGTGTTTTGATCATCAAGGGTTTGTTAGAAACAAGTTTCTAACCTTTTGTCTTGATCAATTCATTCAAAACTTCAAGATTTGAAGATTTGAGCATTTTCCGGCGATCGTAAAAGGTTGGTGGAGCAGGTGGATAAAGTGAACTGCGCACTTACCATATTTGGAAAAATCTCAGTTGTTCCTGCGTACTTGACTAGTACGCAAGACCAAGTGTCTGCGTATTTGATTTTTGTTCCTGCGTGCTTAACATTTACTCTTGCGTACTTACTAAGTACGCAAGAGCAAATCACAAGTGCGCAAGACCAAATTTTTAAGTGCGCAAGGCCATTTCTTAAGTGTGCAGATTGTACTGAAATTTCTGATTTTTGACTAAGTTAATCACCATGTCAAATATTCAGAACATTAGTAGTTTGTGGAACTATGACAACGAGATAGGGACTCTATAGAAACCACCAAAGCTGCTTAATGTAAATGATTATTCTAACTGGAAAGCACGCTTTGATGAGTATATCTCGTACACTGATTCTTCATTATGGATACCCATCCTTGAGGGATATAAACATCCAACATATTTGTTTCTTGAAGAAATCGTTCCCAAACCTATCTCCAAGCTAGATGAAGAAGAGAATAAGGCTTATGACTGAGAAAAGAAGGCACACGGTTCTATAACTATGGCCTTGACTAGGGATCTATTTCACAGTTTCAGAGGTTATGATACTTCTAAGGATCATTGGAATGCTTTGCAGAAGAGGTTTCAGGGAAACAGTGACGTCAAGAAGAGCAAGAAAGAGCTATTGAGGAAGCAGTATGAGTGCTTCAAATATTTAGAGAATGAATCTATCGATGAACTCATTTCTAGATTCTATTACCTGAAAATAGAGCTGAACACTTATGAACTCATGTATCCTGATGATTAGTTGGTGGAGAAGTTTCTTAATTCTTTGCCACCAAAATTTGATATGTATACCACACTCTTGAGAGAGAACCCGAAGTTTTATGAGATGATAATTGTTGAGACAATTGGAAAGGTTCAAGCACATGACATGAACCTAAAAAAGAAAGAAAGCTCTAGAAGACCTCAAATTCAAGATCCTTCTATGTATTATGGGGTGTCTTCTACAACCAAGTCATCGGGTTCTAGAATTTCCTTGTTTTCTGGGACTCCTCATGAAGAAGATAATTCTAATGGTTGTGGTGGTCATGCTTGTTTGGCTGCATCAACATCTACTTCATGCCACCAACATTCCTCAAGAAGCCTTATCTCTACCCCTTCAACAAACCAATCTGCTATTGCCAAGATAGCTGAAGATCATGTGGCACTGTTCTAATCATGCAAGCTTGCCTACGAGAACTTCATAGGTGGGAAGCTAACGGATCTTGAAACCATTGAGGAAGATTTTAATCAGGTGGATCCAGATCACATGGAGGACATGGATACTCAATGGAATATGGCCATGATCTTAAGGAGGGCTAAGCGTTTCTTGAACAGAACTGGTAGAAAGTTCATTGGTGGGCAGTCTAATGCCAAAGTTGGTTTCGACAAGTCTAAAGCCAAGTGCTACAAGTGTCAGAACTTTGGACACTTTGCTCGTGAATGTCAAAAGGATAAGGCACCACCTTCAGGTTTTACAAGACCAAGCCAGGGAAACAACCAAAGTTACAACAATCAGAACAACCGGAGTCAGAGTCAAGGTGGAACGCCCAGTGCATTAGTCGTTCAAAAGGATGATAGCTTTGCCTAGGGAGTACACTTGGAAGATGCCATTATTTCACAAACCCAGCTCGGTTTAATGGCAGAGATTGTTGAGTTGATGGAAGCTGAAAGAAGGGAAGCATATGTTGCTGACGAACCAGAATCTGCATCTGCATTTTCTCTCATGGCTATTGGAGAAGCATCTAGTTCGTCAATTGAGGTAGATTCTAATTCTTTTGTTGTTATTTCTTGTTCCAAATGTCTTATCTTGAAGGACGAGAATGATAGAATCCAAGATCAACTAGAACCCCTACGTAGTGCAGCTCTAAACTACAAAAAAAATGAAAAACGTTTTAAAGGCTCAATCAAAAACATTAAGAAGGAAAGACATGAGTTTTCAATTAAAATCAGTGCACAACAGCTTCATTTAGATGTTGCATACAAGGGGTTAGAGAAATGAAATGTTGAGATCGTCCGACTGCAAAATGAGATCCAGCAGTTAAGTGGCAAACTTGAGAAGTTGAAAAACTCTCTCTTTGTGGTGGAACACTATGAGTCATTAGTGAGAAAAGTGAGTGGCAAAGGTTTAGGTACTAATGCCATTCCTTCATCAGTAAGTGGCAAGTTTGTGAACAGGCTGGTCGACATTGATTTGTCCTTTTTGGATGATTCCTCGAGTAAGGATGATTCCTCAAGTAAGGTTGAGTCAGCTTCTGATGTGGAGTCAGCTTCTGATGAAGGTTCTGAGAACACCAAAGTTGAGGGTGTTATCTCAGAAGAGTTGATTCATGAACATAATGTTGAGAAAACCATCGTCACTGATCGTGACAATTGCATTTTAACTTAACCTGATACAATTGAGTCCAATGATAAGCTGAAAATGATGCTTTATGGAGGTTTCAAATCCATAAAGCTTGTTAAGAAAGAAGCTTTTGCTAATCATTTAGGCAAGAATTTTCAAGAAAACATGGACAAACATTATACCCCAATGAGTCAATTAAAAGTAGGCTAAGCACAAGATGCTGTTAATGTTCATTAAAATCCCATTGCTCATCAAGCTGATTCATCTGCATCAAAGACCAAGGAGCCTTCAGGAGGGTTTACAAGGAAAGAAGAGCTTGCTTTCACTGTGGTTTGGTCGGTCACATTCTGGTGAACTATCCTGATAAGAACCAAGGGAAACGGCCAGTTGTTGCACAACAAGTTGCTGTCCCTAAGACACCAACAGTGAAGCAACCCAAAAGTCCTAAATCAAATATGGTGAAACCACCGGTGAAACCAATGGTTAAGCCACCAGTAAAACATGTGGCTCAACCATATGTTCCAAAGCGGGTAAAGCAATCTGCTAAACCCAGTGTATCTACCTCTAGTAGTACACAAGCTGGTGAGAAACCTGTGGTGAAACTCTCTATGCCACAGAGGAGAAGAAGGAACAAAAGGCTGAGAAATCTTGAACAACAGCTAGCTGGATGCCAATTAGGTGAAGATTCTACTAGTTCAGCTGTGATTGACAAGATCAGGCCTACTGTTCAAAGGACTCAAAAGAAAAGGTCATGAAGTAAGAAAACCAGGAGTTCTCAAATTTCTGATCTCAAATCTCCAAAGGATTCAGCAATTTTTGAAAGTCATGATTGTGAATTAAATGAGGTTGTATATTTTGAGAAAAACGGATGACCCAAGACCACTATGGCTTGGGTCTCCAAAACTAATTAATTTCTTGTGACTCATGCAGGGACATCCGAAGGGAACTACTGCTAATCGTTGGTATGTGGATAGTGGATGCTCCTGGCACATGACAGGCAACATGGCCTTACTTCAAGATGTCAAACCATTCAGAGGTGGCTATGTGGCCTTTGCAGACGAGAAGGGCGGTAGTATAACTTGTCAAGGCGTGGTTTCTAATGGATGTATTAGCTTCGACAACGTCAACTTTTGCGAGCGGCAGAAGCATAACTTGTTGAGTGTCTCTCAAATGTGCAACAAGGATTGCTCGGTTATGTTTAACAAGTCTGAATGCTTGGTTCTCAAGCTTGGTTTTGAGGTTCCGGATGATTGGATTCTGATGCGAGCTCCAAGAACAAACGACACCTATCAGATTGATATGAGCGTGGCAACAACCACCTCATAAGTTGCTACCTGTTTACTTACCAAAGCGACAGAACTTGACTCAATCTTATGGCGTAGGAAACTCGGACACATTTCTTATCGTAAAATGAACCATCTTGTCTGAAACGGTTTGGTAACGAGGATTCCTAAGCTAAGGTTTGTCATTGCAGATGATTGTATTCTTTGTAAAAAGGGCAAACAGCAACGAAAATCTCACAAGATCAAGACCCAAAACTCCATCGATACCCCTTTGGAGCTCTTACATATGGATTTGTTCGGGTCCATAAGTATTAGAAGTATTGGAGGTAAGTCATACTGTCTGATCGTAACTGATCACTACTCACGTTTTTCTTGGGTGCATTTTTTAGGTACTAAGGACGAGACTACTTAAATGCTTCAATACCTGATCTTGGGCGTGGAATCTTTATGCAAGTTGATGGTTAGAAGAATCAGAAGTGATAACGGCACAGAGTTAAAGAATATCATGATGGAGCTTTTATGTCTCAAGAAGGGTATTCGTCATGAATTCAGTGCGCCGTATACACCTCAGCAGAATGGAGTTGCAGAATGGAGTTGCAGAAAGGAATAACAGAACTTTGATTGAAACTGCATGGATGACATTGTCGGATGCTAAGCATCCAATAACATTCTGGGCTGAAGCAGTCAATACAGCGTGTCACGTTTTGAATAGAGTTCTGGTGATGAAAAGACACAACAAAACATGTTACGAGCTGATCAACAATCGACCTCCCAATCTTGACTACCTAGTTCCATTCGGTAGTCTTTGTTCATTATTGTTACAGTACAAGGATCGCAAATCCAAATTTCATGCAAAAGCGGTGGAAGGCTTCTTCTTAGGATATGTTACCAATTCACCATACAAGAGGGTGTACAATATTGAAACTCGTTCAGTTGAAGAGTGGTTTGAAGTGGATTGCAGTAAACACAGCACTCCACCAGAACCAACTGGTCTAGCTTGGGGATTCGATTATGATGCTCTCTTCAAGTCTTTCAACCTTCCTAATTTATCTGCTGAAGATGCTGCCAATTTGTATCAGTTTTGTAGTGGCGGCGACGACTACAATTTCTCAACCAGATCAACTGTACCTATCCCAACTCCCGATTCCAATGATGCATCTACATCTGGGACTAATGACAGTGACACTGAAAAGGATACTAATGTTGAAGGAAACGATGCTCGGGCCTATCCTAACATTCAGGAAGGAAATGAAGCTCAATTTGATCCAATCAACATTGAATCTTCTTCTGGTACACATGATATGGGGTGTTAAGCAGAAACCTTGAATCATATATCCAAGAACCCAATGTACCAGAGACTAGAGTGCATAAGAATCATCTAATCAACAACATCATTGGTGAACCTGATGCTGGTGTTTAAACTCATCACAGAACCATTACCGAGAACACCAATTTATACGCTGAGATACTTGACACAGGTATCATGGAAACATGTTTGCATGCTGCATTCGTATCCCAATTAGAGCTGAAGAATGTGAAGGAGGATCTCGCAGACAACTGCTAGATAGAGGCAATGCAAGATAGGTTGTCTCAATTCCAAAAGTTACATGTGTGGGATCTGGTTGACTTGCCAAATGGTGTACATCCAATAGGTACTAAATGGGTGTTCAAGTGAAAAATAGACCATCAACATGTTGTGGTGAAAAACAAAGCAAGGTTGGTTGTTCAGGGTTTTTATCAGCAAGAGGGATTGGATTACACTAAGGTGTAGGCCCCAGTTGCTAGACCTGAAGCCATCCGACTGTTTCTGGCTTATGCCTCCTTTGTCGGCTTCAAAGTCTATCAACTCGATGTGAAAAGTGCTTTCCTGTATGGAAAAGTTCACGAAGAGGTCTATGTCACTCAACCACCTGGTTTTGAAGACCCACAACATCTTAATAAAGTGTACAAACTGGACAAAGCACTTTATGGTCTTCATCAAGCACCAAGGGCGTGGTATGATACTCTATCAAAACATCTACTATCCAATGGTTTCAATCGTGGAAAAATTGACTCGACTCTCTTCATACGGAAAGCAGGAGGTGATATTCTACTTGTGCAAGTGTATGTAGATGACATTATCTTTGGGTCTACAAATGAAGAGATGTGTAGGGAACTCGAGCAGGTGATGAAGTCCAAGTTTGAAATGAGCAACATGGGTGAATTGTCATTTTTTCTCGGTCTACAAGTCAGTCAAAGGGAAGATGGAATTTATCTACATCAAACTAAGTATGTGCAGGATATTTTGTCAAAATACAAAATGAATGATTGTACTACATATGGCACACCGATTCCAGTTAATCATGGTCTACATCCAGACAAAGATGGAAAGGATGTGGATTGTAAATTGTACCGTGGGATGATCAGATCTCTTATGTATCTCATAGCTTCAAGGCCCGACATTATGTTTGTCGTATGCTTGTGCTCGAGGTTTCAGTCACAACCAAAGGAATCTCATTTGATAGTTGTGAAGAGGATATTCAGATACCTAAAAGGGAAACCCCGTCTGGGTCTTTGGTACTCCAAGCAGCAATCTTTTGACTTCAAAGCCTATACCGATTCCGATTATAAAGGTTTTAATCTCGATAGAAAGTCAACCTCTGGTGGATGTCAGTTCTTAGGAGACAGGCTGGTCTCCTTGCAGTGTATTAAGCAGTCAACGGTTTCTGTATCAACATGTGAAGCAGAGTACATTGCTGCAGCGAGCTGGTGCTCTCAAATATTGTGGATTAAGCAGCAATTGAGAGATTATGGCTTGAACTACACTGGAACTCCGCTGTTGATTGACAACAATGCCTTCATGTCCATCACAAACAACCCGGTGAAACATTCCAAAACTAAGCATATTGAAATTCGCCACCATTTCATCCGTGACTATGCTGAAAAGCACTTGGTTGAACTTGTAAAAGTTCACACAAATGACAACTTTGCTGACATTTTCACCAAGGTGTTTGATCGTACCCGTTTTGAATATCTTGTCAACTTAATAGGAATGTTCAATCCTGAGTGAGAAAAACTCTTTTTCAAATGAAAAAATCTTCATGGAAGTTAAATTTTATTTCTTTTTAATTTTGTATAGTTTGTTTCTACTTTCAAATATTTCAAAACAAAATCCAAACAAAATAGAAAATTTAGAAAATTTCAAAGTCATTTGAGAATAAGAGGAAATGATAGTACATCAGTAAATGATCTAAACGTCTTAGACTGTTTTTTTTTTTTTGGAAATGATTGAGTCTTGATTACTTGAGCCTTATATGTGATTATCTTGTTTTAATCTGAATATTTATCGTAAGTAGGTTATAAGCGTGCTTGGATAATTAGTAGTGTGAAAATTAAATATAACTTACTACAACTGTGATTTGAACCCATATTTGCAAATGTGTGTGTGTGTAAAAGAATGCAAAAGATCATTATCAGATAAATGATGTAAGATTTTGGCCAGTATTTTCTTATCAGACCAGTTTCGGGTTATGTCTTTGGCACAATTTTGCGGTTCTCTTCACTGCCCATACTCACAAGTATGCAATGAGAAGTTAAGCCAAGATATGTTTTGACATCAACCGTCAAGCATATGCTACCCCTTGGATCGAATATGATTCATTGAAGACATATCTAGATAATAGTTGGATCCCCTTACCCAAATCCACAGACTCCATATCTATTAACCTGAATCATTATCTGATATTCACAGATGAAAAACCTATCAAACCAAGACAAATAAATCACTCGATTCTGAATCTTATAATTCTTGATAATCCTTATGGATTTTGCTTGATTTTTTCTGTGCTAAACTATGTAACTTCATTCTGGAGATTTGGAAATCATTAGGAAAATATTGGATGCCTTGAGATAGTGCAATTTAAATTTCTATAGCATAATTGTGGGGTACACGTTGTATATCTATAATTAATACCTTAACTCACAAGAATTTGATACAAAGATGCTTATGGTTTCAAATATGATAATATTGCCAACTTAAATTAACTTGCTTGTGTTGCATATTACGTATGAATAAGTAGTAATTCATGACATGATCCCATATTCCTTGATGTTTATCGTGTATCTTTTTGCAAAATATTAGCCTGATATGATTCTCTGTTCATGACTTTGACCAAAAATAGCTAGTGTGTTTATTCCTGTATATCCGGATCTGTATCTTGTACATATTTTCTTTATTCAGAAAAGAACAAAAAGATTTTTAATTCTTGTACAGTTCAATCATTATCAAAATGACAAAAAGATTTAAGTACAGTTTTTCTAAATTTAAGAAAAACCAAAAATATTTTTCTTTAACTTCCGTGAATTATTTTTGAAAAAACCTCGTGATTGAACGTTCATATCCGGTTCACGATTTGGCTTGACAATCTTCATAATTTGAGTTGATTTCGGAGTAGGCAAGGGTTTCTGCATACTTACCAAGTGTGCAAGAGATAAACCCTGCGTACTTAATAAGTACACAAGCTTTAAGCCATGTGTACTTAATACGTACGCAGGAGTTAACTCCTACGCACTTAACAAGTGTGCAAGACCATCTTGTGTAGGGTATATAAGCAGGTGTTAGAAATATTAGTTTCATTTTATTCAAGCCTCGGACACTGTTGTATACTCTCATACTTGAAATTACTCAAAACCTTGTGTGTTCCGTTGAGATTTTTCATCCCTCTACTAGTTTCAACACCATTCAACTAACATTTGGTGAGATTCTCAGACAATTCCATCAATGTAATCACCTGTTTTGGACCGTCTCTTTGATCGTTCGAACCTAGGGTTTTGATGATGAATTTTCGACCGATTCTGGTTGTTCTTGAAAGAAATTAAGACCTAAAACTAGTTTAATATCATCATTCAAAGGTCTTGTATACCAAATTTGTCTTTAACATGGTTTGATTTTGTTTTTGACCTCTTGGTAGGCCGTAATCGGACCATGCCTAGGTCAGAACGACCAAGTTTTAGCATTGCATTGGTGTTGGTCTTGGTCCCATAGGTCGTTAACATGTTTTTTGACATTGTGGAAACCACTATCATCATCTAAAACTTTGAAATTTTTGATTTTGGATTTTGAAACTGTTCTAAGTGTTAGTTCTTGCGCACTTAGTATGTACGCAAGAATTAGCACCTGCGTACTTACTAAGTACCAAGAACAATATCCTGCGTACTTGTTAAGTACGTAGGAAGGGCAACTCAGAAAAATTTCTAAGTCTTGAAATCAGTTCAATGTGTATGTGCTATACCATGTCATGTCTGTTCTATTCCAATGATTTTGTTTGATATAATGTTGTTTCAATTATGTTCTCGCATAGATGGCTGGTGATGGAGGTGATGAAGAAGAAGGAGGTGACGGTGCTGAAGAGTCTGATTCCGAGGCGACTGAATCTGATTCATCTGACTCTGATGATGCACCAGACCAATCATACCCACGGAGAATGGCGAAGGTTTCCCTTCCTAAGTCGTCCTCCAAGAGACAAAGACAAGAGAGTTCAGACAATAAGTATGTCCCTGAACATGGGACTGAGATGTCATCTGAGTTGTTGACGTGGAGCGTGTTAGCCAAGCTGGCGTCGGTTTCACGGAGCTCAAATTTGACATAGACGTCCTTCAGCTCACGGATTTTGACCTTGGGGAACCTTTGGTCACGGAGCTCAAAATTAACATAGTCATACGGATTTTGACCTTGAGGAACCTCTGGTACGATGTTGTTAGACAAATACTACTTGCATTCAGATGATAGAGACTGAAGACATCTCCAAAGCTGCTGTCAAGGGGGAGTTTTTTGAAGCAATTCTTGTGACAAGCACTCTGAAGCTGTTAGTGACTGAAGACATCTCCAGAACTGTTGTCAAGGGGGAGTTTGTTGAAGCAATTCTTGTGACAAGCACTCTGAAGATTGTTCTTTCTTATGTAATGTATTTATGTGTTTGTATTTGTATTGAAGCGTCGGTATCTATTAGTTTATCGAGTTGTAATCATATTCGTAGGTACTTGTCATTGGATTTGACTTGTTAAGTGTTGTGCGCACCTACCAAGTGCGCAGGTTGTTTAACCCGCGTACTTAGCAAGTACGCAAGAGCATTGTCTTCGTACTTGCTAAGTACGCAGGAACAATGCCCCTACGCACTTGATAAGTGCACAGGCATCAGGTCTGTTAGTATATATATAGCTGATTGTAGAAGTTGTCAAGTACGCTCTCATTCTATAACTTGTAATCGGCTGATATTGATAATAGATGAAGTTTAAAATTGACTCTTGTTTTTTGTCGGTTTACTTGTTGTTGATTGATACTCCATCTAGTCACGGGCATTCCGCACCCGGCTCGACTAGCCAACACACACGCATGTGACGATCCGAGACACCCGGGGACCTACACAGACAAGGTCATGAAATAGTTCATGCATCACAGTTTAAGAACTCACCTCGACAGTATTTCAGCTTAGTAATCAATAATGTGGCAATCACCTCGAGCAGAGCTCCTAGATAATCATAATACTACTTAATCATATAATCCTTGCTTAATTGTTCATAACCAAAGCTTAATGGGAGGTCAGAACCTTACCACAACACTATCTACGGAAGATTTGGAGTCGGAACATTGGAAATCAGACTCTCGTACGCGAACCGGGGCTCAGGAATGGATCTTCGGAGAGTGTGTGAGTGTATTTGAGTGTGTTTGTGTGTGTAAAAGTCTTGAAATCAATCATCTATTTATAGGGGTAAATGGGCACCCATAGCGGACCGTTATCTAAGGGGATGTCGGTCCGCTATGGCCCTTAGCCGCCTCATTGCCTTCGGGCCTACATAACGGACCATTATGCTTCTCATGTCGGTCTGAAATGGACGAATTGCGGCTAGCGGACCGCAACGAATCCCATATCGGTCCGATGTCAATCTTCCACGTGTCAGACTTCCGCGATTAGTCACCCGACACGTGTCACTTCCGGAGTGATTCCTTGCCCCTACATAGCCGGCCGCTATCCGTGAGTTGTCGGTCCGACATCTGCCTACTTTTCCAAATTTTTCATTTTTAGTACTTGAACTTTCTTTATTCACATTTTTACCCCCTTAACTTTGAAACGTGGCGAGTTTGGTCCTTTATTCCTTAGAAAATTTTCGAGGTGTTACAAATCTCCCCTCCTTTTGGAAATTTTGTTCTGGAAATTAAGATGTGAATAGATGAAGATATTTGACTTTCATCTGTTCTTATAATTCCCAAGTCTTGTCGGCTCCAATCCGACCTTGCCATTGGATCAACATCATTGGTATAACTTTCTTTCTCAGTTTCCGTTCCTGGGTGTCTAAAATCTTAATTGGTTGTTCAGTGAAGTGAAGTTTTTCGTCTATGTGTATATCATCTAATGCAATAGCCTATGCTGGATCAGCTAGACACTTGCGTAAACATGATACGTGAAACGTATTATGAATCCCTTGTAAAGTTTCAGGTAGATCTAATTTATAGGCTACTGCTCCTATTCTTTCAATTATCTTGTAAGGTCCGATATACCTTGGCCCTAACTTTCCACGTTTCCTGAACCTTACAACACCTTTCCAAGGTGAAACTTTTAACATCACATAATCCCCGACTTGGAATTCTAACGGCCGTCGTCTTTTGTCAGCATAGCTTTTCAGACGGTCCTGAGCAACTTTCAATCGTTGTTTTATTTGGACTATCTTATTCGTTGTTTCTTGTATGACTTCAGGTCCAGATAATTGATTGTCTCCTATTTCAGTCCAATAAACAGGAGTTTTGCACTTCCTTCCATACAGTGCTTCAAACGGTGCAGCTTTGATACTTGAATGGTAACTGTTGTTATAGGCGAATTCGATTAACGGTAGGTGATTATCACAATTACCTCCAAAATCTATAACACAGGTAGTGCTAAGATCGGTGCATGGCTAAGTTTATCTTTGAGAATATTGAACGCTTCTTCTTGTTTCGTACTCCATTCCAACTTTGCTTCTTTCTGAGTCAAGGCAGTCAAAGGTGTAGCAATTTTGGAGAAGTCTTTAATAAATCTTCTGTAGTAACCGGCTAATCCAAGAAAGCTTCTAATTTATGTCAGAGTCTTTGGGGCTTCCCATTTCATAACTGCTTCAATCTTACTTGGGTCTACTTGTATTCCCTTCTCGTTCACAACATGCCCAAGAAATTGTACTTCTTGTTTCCAAAACTTAGCGTACAATATTTCTTTTCTCAGGGTTTCCGAAATAATTTTAAGATGCTCAACATGTTCTTCTTGGATTTTGGAATAGATAAGAATATCATCGATGAAGACGATAACAAATTTATCAAGGAATGGTTTACAAACCCTGTTCATTAAGTGCATAAATGCTGCAGGGGCATTTGTTAGACCAAATGACATGACCAGGAATTCATAATGACCGTGTCGGGTCCTGAAAGCATTTTTAGGTACATTTTCCTCCTGTACTTTCAACTGATGATATCCTGATCTAAGATAGATTTTTGAAAAGTACTTGGCTCCTTCTAGCTGATCAAACAGATCATCTATTCTAGGCAATAGATATATGTTCTTGACAGTCAGCTTGTTTAATTCCCGATAATCAATGCACACATCCCTTCTTTACGAATAGTTCCGGTGCTCCCCAAGGTGAAGTGCTAGGACGAATGAACCCTTTGTCTAAGAGTTCTTGGATTTGTTTCATCAGTTCTTTCAGTTTGGAAGGAGCTAGACGATAAGGGGACTTTGCAACAGGCTTAGCTCCAGGAATGAGTTCGATTCGGAATTTGATTTGACGATCGGGTGGAAGACCAGGTAATTATTCCGGAAAAACATTCGGGTGATCACAGACTACGGGAATATTCGCAATCTATCATTCGGGTTTCTTCTTCAATGTATGGAGTAAGAATATACCGTCTCCCTTAATTAATTCTTTCTTAGCTTTCGCTATGGAAATTATATCATCAAACTAGTTTCATCTGTTTTTCTTAATCTTGACCGTTTTGTGACTTCACAATCAATCTGGGCCTGGTATTGGTTTAACCAATCCATTCCTAGGATAACCTCACATTCATTCAAGTTTAATGGCATTAGTGTAACTAATACCTTATCGTCACCAAAATTGATGACACAATCAGGGTATGATTCGGTTATCCTAATCTGTTCGTTATTTGCCGTTTCAACGACATAGGCATTAATAAGTGGAATCGGTCCTATGCCTAAATATGGGGTAAATGCACACGAAACAAAACTTCTATTTGCCACTGTATCAAATAAAATCTTGGCGTAAATATTATTAACTAAGAAAGTACTTGCTACCTCCTTAGCTTTATTTTTCTGTTCATCTTCACTTCCTAATACGAACACTCGTCATGTTCCTTTATTCTGACCACCAATTCTCCGCTTATGTGGTTTAGGACAAGAAGTCCTATAATGCCCAATCTTTCCACAGTTAAAGCATTTAACATTTGGGCATTGGCTTGCTAAATGGCCAAACTTCTCACAAGTCTGGCATTTCATTCCCTGATTGGCGCTATCAGGGTTGGCATTAAATCCTCCTCTTCTGGGAAATTTACTATTTCCCGCTTTGAACATGTAGATAATTTCTTCATGTTTTCTCTTGTGATTGGTCTTTGGTGGCTCTTGGGCTGCCACCTAATCATACATCATCGCACTCTTCTCAACGACCAAATCTATCATCTCGGGTGCGATGGATTTCACTAAGGTACGGACCATATGAGGTAAACCATGGAGATAACATTTGACTCTTCTTGACTCGGGAGTAACCAAATGTGGCACTAGCTTGGCCATCTCAATGAACTTGGTTGTGTACTCCTGATGAGTCATGGTTCGAGCTTCGAACCGCAGAAATCCAGCTTCAATCTTGTCTACAGCATTTTTTGGATAGTATCTCTTCACAATTAAAGACTTGTGATCTTCCTAAGTCATTCTATTAGTTACAGTTTCTCCCTTTGTCTGCTTGACTGATTCCCACCAGTCAAGGGCCTATTCTTCAAAAGAATGTGTAGTGAATTTCATAGCTTGGTCGGCTCTGCACTCACTCATCTTTATGACAGCTTCCAACAGAGATGTTCCCAAGAAATAACGACGGGTCTAGGAGAGATTTATACACCGTCCTTTCCTAGATAAAACACTCCATTCGTCAGATAACTACATCCTGGTCAGAAGGTCACCTTCTAGTTACTGTGATGTTGATATAAAAAGCACACAGTGGAAGACTAAATCGTAACTTCTATTAATATCAAAAACATTGTTCTCATGTTTAACAAATGTTACATCTGTTGTTCCTAACACGGAACAAGTCATTCTGGACTTATAGTTTCAGGCATGCCCATCATCTGGATCATTCATCTTTTCATTCTAGTCCTGGAAATGCCATTTCCAATTACTACCTGTGATGTGTTAAAAAACATTTGATAAAACATGTGCTAGCATAAAGCTGGTTACATAACAAGAGGAAACAATCAAATAATATCCCATGATCTACGCTAAGTTTGACTTCAGTATATTTGACTGCCAGCATATCAGTATCTACCTCGGCAACAACTTCATGATATTCGGTACTGACTCTACCTTGGTAGTAACTTGAATCTTTGGTACCTTTACCAAGCGGTAGCAAATCTGTCTTTACTTACATCCCAATAATCTCCCCCTAGACAGATGCAACTAAACAGTCTTTAACCATTAACCTTCACATAAGCTTTAGCAAAGGCCTTTATAGCTGCTCAATATTGCTGGCCTTCTCATTGTCAGTTACTTAGCACTTTTGTAGTGAAGGAATCCTTGTTAGATATCATTTGGAATAGCCATGGCTAAAGCACTTTTGGCTTTGAAATCTCTTTCAATCACCTTTTTATCTTCCTCAGAATATCTAAAGACTTCTTTGGGAACTAGCATAAAATTATTATCAACAGTAGTGGTCAAAAGAATATGAAGGCCTTCTTAAACGGATCTCCACATATTGTAGTCATAAAATCCAAGAATTTCCGCTCGCCTAATACTCCACATGTTGAAATCATTAACAAGCAATTTTGGTGGCTTGTTAATTTTTCCAATTTCATAATCCATTTTTGAGAGAGACATTATAAAAAGTGAGATTTAGAAATGAAATTATACGAGTTCAAGAACCACAAGATAAGAACACTAATTGTTAAATTATTGTTCTTGATCCAAAGCTCTGATACCACTTGTCAAGATCGACTAAGATGGTTCGTCAATGTATAGACTGGCTGAAACAATCTAAACAGATAGTGAATGATAGTATAAACACAAATGATAAGAACACAAACCAATACTATCAAACACTCGTATATTCGATATGAAAGTTGATGATGATTACAAAACATACGACTGATACTTATATAAGTATGTGAGTAACTGATTGCGAGATATTCTCCACAATCACAGCACTAGCCAAAACATAACAAACTATGCTATAATTACGTATTGATACAGTTACATAACAAAAGGAAATAGTCAAATAATATCCCATGATCTTCCCTAAGTTTGACTTCGGTATCTTTGACTGTCAGCACATTAGTATCTACCTCGGCAGCAACTTCATGATCTTCGGTACCGACTCTACCTCGGTAGTTATCTAACCAGAGTAGTACCTTCAATCTTTGATTCCCAGGAAAGAACGACGGGTCTAGGAGAGATTTATACACCGTCCTTTCCTAGACAGAACTTTCCGTTCGTCAGATAACTACATACTGGTCAGAAGGTCACCTTCTAGTTACTGTGACGTTGATATTCAAAACACATAGCGGAAGACTAAATCCTAACTTCTATTAATATCAAAAACATTGTTTACATCATGTCTAACAAAAGTTACATCTGTTGTTCCTAACAAGGAACAAGTCATTCGAGACTTATAGTTTCAGGCATGCCCATCATCTGGATCATTCATCTTTTCATTCTAATCCTGGAAATGCCATGTCTAATGACTACCTGTGATGCGTTCAAAAACATTTGATAAAACATGGGTCAGCATAAAGCTGGTGAATTGATTAACTAAAATAGTTAATTAAAATGACCCGCCAAAGTATCTTGAACACATTCATGGGCTTCAACACCCAATGGGATTCAACACCCAATTTCATAGATAACTATGAATAATCATTCAGTCTATATATAACCAAAGACCGTTCCACGGGTCCTGTCCAACATGTCGTTCCACGGGCAAATGAAATACAATAACCGCTTAAAATACGTTATATATAAACAATCGGTACAATCGTTTCAAGATACTTAAAATGTTTCATAAATTAGTCATGCCAGACAGAGCTCATAATTTAAGAACTCACCTCGGTAGTAATTCGGCTTAGTAATCAATAATGTGGCAATCACCTCGGGCAGAGCTCCTAGATAATCATAATATTACTTAATCATATAATCCTAGATTAATGCTTCATAACTAAAGCTTAATGGGAGGTCGGAACCTTACCTCAGCACTATCTACGACAGATTTGGAGTCGGAACGTTGGAAATCGGACTCTCGAACGTGAACCGGGGCTCGGGAATGGATTTTCAGAGATTGTGTGAGTGTATTTGAGTGTGTTTGTGCGTGTAAAAGTCTTGAAATCAATCATCTTTTTATAGGGGTAAATGGGCACCCATAGTAGACCGTTATCTGAGGGGATGTTGGTCCGTTATGGCCCTTAGCCGCCTCATTGCCTTCGGGCCTACATAACAGACCGTTATGCTTCCCATGTCGGTCCGAAATGGATGAATTGCGGCTAGCGGATTGCAACGGATCCCATATCGGTCCGCTATCGATCTTCCACGTGTCAGAATTCAGCGACTAGTCACCCGACACGTGTCACTTCCGGACTAATTCCTTGCCCCCTACATAGCGGACCGCAATCCCTGAGATGTCGGTCCGAAATCTGCCTACTTTTCCAAGTTTTTCATTTTTAGTCCTTGAACTTTCTTTATTCACATTTGTACCCCCTTAACGTTGAAACTTGGCGAGTTTGGTCCTTTATTCCTTAGAAAATATTCGAGATGTTACAACCGGTCAATCATCTATACAATCATAACACAATGTAACGATTCAAGCATGAAGTACTCAACCTAGATGACACAAAATCGACTAGAAAAAATCAAAACATGATCAATGTAGTAGTTATTAAACATTCACAGCATACATAACCATTGAAGAACAATATTCTAAGATTATCACAATTAATCATACGAATAAAACAAGAAAGTAATTATCAAACCTAGCTAGCTATAACAAGTTTAGCTAATCATGAGAAAAAACAGAACCCAAAAAATCAGTATGATCGTTTATCATAAAACAGAAAACAATTAAGCCGTATGCCTGCTAGCTGTTTTGGGTAAAAATTATACAAGGTAATTTTGTAACCAAACTTAGAATATGAGGTAGTGTGCTTGTAAGATTCGTGATGAACAAAGTCTATAAAGCAATAAAATGACACAAGTGTTTACGAGGAAAGCCCTTAATCCGTGAGGATTGCCGGCATAAAACCTCAGGAAGTGACCGAAAATCACTTGCCTCCTGTTCTTGTATAAATTGATGAAAAAGGTACAATGAGAGCAGTATGTGATTGAAATCTAAGTGTTACAAAGCTATTTTCGAGTGTTGTGTGCTGTTAAGTGAGTGTTCCTCTCTTTCCTATTCAATCCAACTGCTGTTTTATATACAAAGATAAAATAACTTAAATGCGAGGATCCCGGCGAAAGATAAGGTCTTCATGGCAGTTACAAGTCTCCATTCATTCTCGACCATTATAGTTTGACTTCCACACGTTTTACTAACTGTTTGAACGGTTCTTCAGCCATTGATTTAGTCATTAATGAAGTGTTGATTACCTGTTCAACACTAGTCAAAGACAAACACGTAATATTAATTGTTACAATGGTCAGTTAATCAGGATACTGAAACATACTAAGGATCCGGGATACCGATATTTATCCGAGGATCCGGGATACCAGAGGTAAAAACAGACCCCTAAGGAATCGTCTTGTGCCATATGTACTGAGATATTGAAGAAGCTATAGAGTCGATTACAAAAAGTACTCTCACTAGCTTAAATTAATTCACCTTCCTACTTTTCAGGTGAATTAATTCTTGATCCTAGCCCTCAAGCTTCTGTCGTATTCTTTTTTTCTCACGACAATTCCTTTTCTTTTAACTTACTTTCCTTTTTTTCTTTTTTTTTTTAATTCCTTCAAGGCCCAATAAAATTCCAAGCTTAATCCATATAAGCCCATTAAACTCTTTTTCATCATTTGAGTCCATTAGGAAATAATTCTTGTATCTCTTATATTTTTTTATAACCAACATAATTTTTCGTTTTAGCTCATTTTTATTTGAAACCTGCAAAATTCAAGTTTAAACTAAATAAGTATCGGTTCATATGAATTTGTAAATAAAATTCCTAAAACGGATGTCAAACATGCATGAAATATATATAAAATACCACGTATCAATCTTTCACACTAAAAAATCCAAAATTAAGCTCTTGGCTCTCCCCCTTCTTTTTCACTTGTTTTTCATGACACAAACACCCACTAAAAATATAGAATTAAGCTCTTGGCTCCCCCCCTAAAAATCCAGAATTTATTTATTTACACGTTACCCTTCTTGTAGTTTCCATTTTAACTCTTCTTCCAAAACTCAAGAATATGATTTAGATATATAATATTATATTTTAGAAATTGATTCGTTACGGTGTTGAATCTAAACCCTAGATTTAATGGTCTGTATTGATTTTAGGGAAGCCGTCTCATGCATGAAACGACTAGTAGAGCTCTTATATATGTATTAGGTTCTCATTGTAAAACTCACGCACTCTTGCAATCTTGTAACCTTTGAGAGAATTAATACAGTAAAGCTTGAAAGTGAAATTCCTTGTTCTTTTTATTTACTTGTCATTCAAAATTTGTGAGAATAGAGTTAGTTGTGATTGTTTCCGTCAATATTAACTAATCAATAGACCCATCTTGTGTTGAAATTAACAACACCGATCCTATAAGTGGCATCGGAGCTTTGGCTCTTGATCAAGCAATTTACAACTGTTTGATCAAATTTCTGGTTCTGTTCTTGTTCTTATTCTCTTTTCAAGCTTTAACTACTACTCAACCTGAAGAAAATGGCATCTCAAAGCAACTTTATTGGCATTGGAAGCAGTAACAGACCTCCAAGATTATCATCTGGTGATGACAATGACACATGGAAGCTTAGGATGAGAAGATTCATATGTTCTAGAAGACAATGAAATATGGAGATCTATTCTAGAACAACCATAAGTTCCAATGATTGCTTCTACAGATCCAGGAGGAAATTGCGACACCTGTCAAATTTTCGTCCCAGTATTGCGAAGAAGATAGTTTATGAGGTCTAGGATTAACAAAATCCGAAGAATAAGAAAGAAAAAAAATAAGAAATTCTGAAATTAAGAGGGTGGCGAACCGCTACCCACAGGTTAACGGTCCGCTACAACCTCAAAGATTTACGACACTTGAGGCTTGGCGGACCGACATCACCTTGTGTGACGGTCTGCTACGGAAAGGACTTGGCTGGCGGACCGCCAGCATATAGGCATCTCCCTAGGAACCCTCTGCACACGCCACATGTCGACGACACGTGTAGAGCATGCGTCAGCCCTAATGACGCATGGTTCGTGGCGGACCGCTACGCCAGGCCCACATGTTCCGCTACGGACGTGTGGTGCACATGCTCTGCCAGGCCGCCACGTGTCAAGCATCGGGGAACCATTGGGCGGTAGCGGACCACTAGACACTTGGCTAATGGTCTTCTATGAGGGTTGGATCAGGTTATAAATAGAGATGCTCTCCTTTTGATTTTCCACACCATTCAACATCCAACTCCAAACTTTCTAGCTTCCAAGCTAATCCCGAGCCTCCTCTTCCGTTTTGACTCCCGAGCCACTCTCCCGACTAGCTTTCACTTATCGACCGGACTCGAGCGTTTAGAGCCGCAGAAACCCATGAAGCACGTAGAAGTCAAGATAAGGTGCTAGAGCTTTAGGCTTTGACACGTAAAACTACTACGCACTAAGTTTACCATCTTCCACTCCCAAATAAAGGTGAATAAGCGTCTGTGTCAAATTCAGTTTTTACATCTTGAGTGTGTTACAAACACACCCACGCAACGATTAACCTATTTACGTTTACAAAAAGGGCAAAACATGAAAATTAAATACTTATGCATACCTCCTTGTGGGGTTGGCTACGGATATAACCTCAAGTGTGATTTGTTACCCCACCATATGTATACGTAAGGTTTGATCAAATTCTTATACTCGTCCGGGAGTATACGGCTGGACGATGTTGGTACATATAGAGTCGAGTGAAATTTGTAGCCCTCGAGTATGCGACCAATGTATACTCGTTATAAAAAGGGACGGAGTGATGTGTTCACTGTCTCCCTTCGGAAGTTATGTTTATTTATTTAATCAATTGTTTCTCCATTTGATAAAGGATTTTGATGTCATAAAGTATTCACCAGCTCATCGTTGACGTTCATTTTCAAATGTTTTCAGGAAAGAAATAAGAAACATTATATGTCGGGACTGGCTACAGATATAGTCCCGAATATAGATGTCGGTTTAGTTGTATATCCGGGTCGGGCTATACACCTAGACCCGATGCAACCAAAAAATATTATACAGGTTCGTGCTAAGATGGATTGTATCTAAACACATGAAGGGTCTCGAGAAAAGATACAAGGATAGGTGCCAAAAGGATTATGATTCCCAAGGCAGTAATCTCCCTTGTAGGTTTTACTGACATATGTCAGGGATTGATTTCTTATTCAATGTATCAAAACAATCGGGATGTTATACCCAAGTAATTGAATAAAGTTCTTTTGTCTACATGACGAGATTCTTATATTTACAAAACCAACCCTTGATGTTGAGTTTTAATAAAGAAACAATCATTTGAAAAACGTTATTCCGCTGCACAATACAAACTCTGAAATCAAAACAGGTACCGATGGTGCCAATCGAAGTCGTAGCCCGATAACATCTCGGGGGTGCTCGGGGCGGGGTGTGACATTGGTTGGTATCAGAACATGAGGTTTTAGCGAATTAGATACATGGAGTTAATATCTTAGCTTTAACCAGAGTAAACAAAGACATGCCTACTAGTGAACGTGGGTAGACACTCTTATTAAGTTATTAGTGTAAAAAATTGGCAGGTAGAAATGTCAGGAGGACAAGGTTACAGTACTTACTATAACCCTAATGAAATTAAGCAAGAACCCATAGGCAACCCTTATGCGCCTATAGAAGTCGACAATTTCTCATGGTATCACCGCATGCCAAAATCCACGATAAGGGAGGAGTACGAATCTGACCACCTAAGCCAAATGGGAGGTTCAGACTTTAGTAATTTGAGGCACGATACACCTTCCGACACTTCCTCCGGCCAATCAATTCGAGGCCGAGCCTAGTAAGGTGAAAAAACCTCGAATGAGGACAAGGAAACCAAATGAGAAACTTTCCATCACTGGAGAAAGTTTAGAAGAAATATATAAGAACTTATCCAACTACGAGTGCTCCGAATCAGAGGGATTCCTTCCTCTACCACCTATCGAGGCATACTCTTCACAAACGGATAGTTACAAACCTTTCGCCGATTATCTAAAATATCTACTAGTAATAGGTCTGTATATGAGCAATAATTCGGACGCATAAGAAACATATGCCTACGCAAGCTCTTTCAACCAAGGAGAAAGCTCTGGCAACTCTGGTTCATATCAGGATTATGTGAACCATCCTCAAATCTTGGATCCCTACATCCAAGATAATACCGACTACGACAATATAGCTATATACGGGGCAATGTTCAAGGATCTGAACGCGATTCCACCAGACTATAGCCCACGGACAACCCTAAACCACAAACCCGTTCCCGCCTATAATAATGTCTGAAACAACAGTCTTAGGTCTTACAGACCCTCCACCTAAATTTGGATATCCTGCATCTACGCCGGGATCTCCAATTGAGTGTCTTGATCGGTCGCTTCGCGAAACCGATCAGGTTAAGAAAGAGCTTATCTTGACCAGGGAAGAACTGGCAGATACCCAGATCAAAGGCTAACAGGAAGTTGGCCAAGAAGGATAAAGAGCACAAATCCTTCCCTCGAAGAATTTGGAGCCAAGGCAAATGATTAATGAAAGAAGCCAAGGATATGATAAAGAAATAGGCTTCCCGTTGCTTTCCTTTGTTTTCCTTGTATTTTCAAATTATGTATTGTAATTTCCAATTATGTTATTAATAAAAAGTATTTTTTTTCGTTTGTCTTAGAATGGCAGGAGAAGGTAAAGGGCCTAGCTTTGTACGTAAATACGCTCCACCCGGAAACAAAAAATATATAACAAACTCATCTGAATCCTATTCTGGAACAAATTCCGAATATACTAGCAGAACATTCCAAAACATAGGGGAAATAGAAACAACAAAACATTTATATGAAATCCCCATAAGTTATTACGTCGCACCAACACTGGAGAGTTATAACCAAACCTATTTAAATACATATAGCTACAAGGAGAGACTACAGAAAGATGCAAAGATCGCCGCTCTACAACAAGTTTTAATTAGAGCTAGAGGCCGCTAGATATAGATTATATATTGCCTATGTTATTTTCTTATATTGTACTTTTGATTTTCAAATAAAAGAATATCGTACTTTTCATTTTACCCAAAAGTATCTTCCAAAAATAACAATATATTATGTCTTTTGTTTAGAATGTCGCGACGAACTGGACCTTCTACCAATACAAGGGAAGGAAAAACAAAACGATGACGCCTGTCGATAAGGAATGAGAGAAAAGAAATCACCTATACCCACACTCATCAAAGTTCACAAACCAAGAGAACCGGGAATGAAGAGAATCACTCCTTGAGTGATAGCTCTATGGAAAGCTATAAACGCCATCACAAAAAGAATAAACAAATGGGATGCTCTTATAAGACGTTCGAGGCTCAAAAGCCCTACGACTTCCATGGAAAGGAAGGAGGGGTGGCAGCACTCCGTTGGATCGAAAAGACATAATCTGTCTTAGCTATCAGCAAATGAACTGAGGAGGAAAAGGTCCTCTATGCTTCAAACTTGTTCAAAAACCATGCATTAGAATGGTGGAATGCTCTACTGTCCGCCAAAAGGCGAGACAAGGCCTATCGAATGAGCTGGAATTCATTCAAGGATAGGGTGGAAAATAAATTTTTCCCGATCAATGAAGTCGAGCAAATTGAAAACAAGTTCCTGAACCTAAGGATGGTTGGCACCAACCATCAGGATTATGTGACGACGCTACTGGAGTATGCAAGGCTAGTGCCACATTTACCCACTCCAGAATCAAATCTAATCAAGAGATATATTTACGGGCCGGCAAGTGAAATCCGAGAAATGGTGAAAGTCTCAAAGCCCAAGAACATTGATGTTGCCAATGAATTGGGTGCCCAGCTGACGTATTGAATGATCCAAACGTGGGAGGAAAATAAAAGAAAAGAAACTCTCAACCGGGGGAGGAATGATTATAAAAGGCCTAGTCAGGGCTTCTGCCCAAGGGAAAATCAATCCAGCGCACCCGAATGCCAAACATGCAAGAAAAGGCATCCAGGGAAATGTCGATTCCTTGCAACATGCAAGATATGCAAAATCCCAAGAAATCATGCCGACCAATGCCGCAAAGAAGGTCGGTCGTGTGCTATGATTGTGGAGAACTAGGGCACATAAAAATCAACTGCCCAAAACTCAAATTCAATGACCAAGTTGGAACTAAACCAGCTAATAAGGTAAAAAAGAATGCTCGAGCGTTCATCCTTAAAGCAAAGGAGGTAACTGAAGTGCTTGATGTTATTTTTGGTACGTTCCTTGTCGATCATGCATACACTCAGGTGCTATTTGACTCTGGGGCAACCCAAAGTTTTATAGACCATAAATTCTGTATATTAGTAAATAGGCCCTTAGCTAAGCTAAAAAAATCCTACCAAGTCAAAACCTAGAATGGGGATCTAATTCAAGTCTCTGAATCTTTGAATGACTGTTCGATCACACTATCAGGACATGTCATACCCTTACAGCTTTTACATAGTCCTTGGAATGGATTGGTTAGCGACTAACCAAGCCCATATCCTCTATGACAAAAAGGCCATTCAACTACGTACGCCTTCGGGGGAAATTGAGACAATAAAGGGAGATGAGTTAACCAATCCTCTTTGTTTGATCTCCATGATAAAGGCATCAAAATATCTCCGAAAGGGATGTCTTGCATACCTAACATCAGTAGCAAGTAGCAACACTGAGCGAGAAATCAAGGATGTATCAATCGTCATTTATTATCCCGGCGTATTTCCTGAGGAACTACGAGGAACACCACCTTATCGGGAAGTGGATTTTCAAATCAATCTGGTATAGGGTACGGCTGCGATAGCCTGAGATCCGTACCGATTGGCTCCTACCGAGATGGCTGAGTAAAAGAAGCAACTTGATGAATTATTGAGAAAGGATTCATAGGGCTGAGTTCTTCGCCTTGGGGAGCTCCGATACTTTTCGTCAAAAAGAAAAACGGTTCAATACGGATGTGTATAGACTACCGAAAACTGAATAAGGTTACAATAAAGAACCGGTATCCACTCCCAAGAATCAAAGACTTATTTGATCAGCTTCAGGACTTCGAGTTCACGGTTAGGCAGTTCAGACTTAAGAATGCTCCCGCAGCATTCATGGATATGATGAATCGAATTTGCAAACCCTACTTGGATAAATTTGTAATTGTATTTATAGACGATATACTTATTTACTCCAAGAGTAAGGAGGAACATGCCGACAATCTGAGAACGCTACTTGAGCTATTGAGAAATGAGAAACTGTACGCCAAATTCTCGAAATGTGAATTCTTGTTGTTAGTAGTCCAATTTCTCGGTCATGTCATCAATGCTTATGGCATTCAAGTAGACCCACCCAAGATTGAGGCTATTTCCAAATGGGAAATTCCCAAGACTCCGACCGAAGTGCGAAGTTTTCTCGGTTTGGCCGGATACTACCAAAGATTTATCGAAGATTTTTCAAGAATTGTTGTTCCTCTAACTTCGTTGACCCGTAAGACAGTAAAGTACGAATGGGGTCAGAGGCAGAACGAAACATTTGAAACACTTAAGCAAAAACTGACGCAAGCACCTATATTGGCATTGACAGAAGGCAACGAAGGCTTTGTAGTATTCTGCGATGCATCACATACCAGTCTAGGGTGTGTGCTAATTCAAGGAAACGTTAACTTAAAACCCATGAAAATAATTATAAGACTCATTACTTAGAGCTTGGTGCCATAATATTCGCACTGAAATTATGGAGGCACTATCTCTATGGAATCAAATTCACGGTATTCACAGACCATAAAAGTCTAAAATACATCTTCAGCCAAAAAGAACTAAACATGAGGCAAAGAAGATGGATGGAAGTCCTGAGTGAATATGATTATGAAATTTGCTATCACGAGGGAAAGGCAAACGTTGTAGTCGGCGCCCTAAGTAGAAAAGAAAGAGAGAAACCGAAGTGAGTGCTTTAAGACTTGATCTTCAAGTCAGTCTTACGACCCAACTTAAGGAGGCACAGAAATCTGCCTTGGAAGAGGCAAACCTCGACCAAGAAGGTATGTGTTTTGATCAGAAATTACCAAAGAGAATTCCGTGATCAAATTAGTAAGTGAGGTTGTATGCTTGTTTGATTCGTGTAGCAAATGTATAACATAAAGAAATTTAACGACACAGATGGTTACGAGGAAAGCCCTTGATCACTGAAGATCTCTGGCATAAAACCTTGGGTGACTGATCGTCGACCTGCCTCTTGTTCTTGTTATTGATTGAAGTAAAGTGTACAGTAATGGAGAAATTGATCGAAGCTAAGTGTTAAAAGTAGTTGAAGTTGGTGTGTTGTGTGTTCCTATTATGATCGTAATGCCCATATAAATAATAAAAAAAGTAAGTAACTAATTCCCGATTATCGTGGGGAGAACTCGGTCTTCATTTGTGACCGTTAGAGGACCTTTTGCACACGTTTACTTCAACCAATATCCAACTCCTAAGGATAGACTAAGTCGTTATTGAATACATGCGAAGACAAGTCAAAGACAAAAGAAGAATAGTTTATTAGTACCGTAAGTATTCAGGATACTGAACTTCTTTGAGATCTGGGATCCTGAGTCATAAAATCAACCCCTAACAATTGTCCCCAAATTTTGACAGGTGTAGATGCTTTATCGATAACTGTAAAAATTCAAACACGATAGGAACATGATAAGACGTGATCCGTTGAGGCGCGATGTTTTAGGTAGTGAAACAATATTGTTTCTGTAGGTTATAACTATCTCTTTACTTCTCTTTTTACTCTTATCTTCTCCGCCTCCTTCTTTCATCCATGCAAATAGTTTTCCAGAGGTAAGATTTCTGCAAAATTTTTACCTCCTTTACTTTACATTCTGTTTTTATGGATAAGAAGATCACTCGATCTCACTCTCCGGCTGTTGGTAGTTCTGTGGAAGGTTTCATAAATTAGGGGATCTTTGAGCATCCTGATCAGGAATCTTGTACATTTACTGACTCAGAAATCGAGCTGTTGAAGGCGAACTCAGCGTTTCCTAAAAACACTATTTTTAGAGCCTTCGATACTAGGGTTCAGCCTGATTTTGGGTCCAAAACTTGGGTTTGTTTTCTTGTATTTCCATTAAGCATAGGTTTTCGTTATCCCTTTCCGCCGCTTACCTCTGAGTTCTTTGAATTGACAGGTCTAAGCTATGCTCAAACCATGCCCATGGTGTGGAGAACTCTATTTATCATGGAGAATCTGATCCAAAATCATGTTCTCGATATCAATGTTTCTGAGTTAGCCTATGTTTACAACCTTAGGAGCGATGGTTCCTCCCGTTTCCTTTTCCAGATCAAACCCGATCAGACTCACCTCATCCTTAAAGGTAGCCAGAACGATAACAACTGGAAAGGGAAGTTCTTTTTTGTGAAGCGTAGCTCTTTTCCCGGCAGGAATTATTGGCCTTTCGAGTGGATTAAAAAGGTTATGGTTTGGTCTGTAGGATCCTACATTGTCTTGTGGTTTTTTAAACTAACTTTTATGATTTTTGTTTTATGCAGCATCAAGATTTTTAGATCTAGCACCTGTAAAGGCTGATACTGTCAAGAGAGTACGTTGCTTTCTAGAAATCCCGACGGTTGAGAAGATGTTCTGTTTAAAGGCAGCTGTTGTTGAAGAAGAGAGCTTCGAGTCTCAACATTCTGAGTCCAAGATGTCCAGAGGTAAATAGTGTCTTTTATTTATTTGTTTCAGCATGTGTGAGTCTGATATGTTGAATCCTTTCAAGAGTCACGAGGTCAAGCCCTTCTTTTGCCTTAGCCGATATTGATAACATGATTTCCGGCAATGTCGTGGTCAAGAAGGAGAAACCAACTCCCGTGATCCCAAATTCATCAGCCCCTCAACTGCGCTCGAAGACATATGCTAGCAAAAACATGAAAAGCGTCAAGGTTGTGGATGTGGAGCTCTTCGATGGTATGGATCATGGTGAGATGAGCAAGAAACTGGAGTCCGTTATTATCTCAGTAAGTTGGTTGTATCATTCTACTATTTGTACCCATATTTAGAGATTCACATACCTTTGTATACCACAGGGTCTGGAACAAATGAGTGTTTGCCTTGAAGTTGTCGAAAGGAGGGCTGACAGTGCTAAAAAGATGGTGGATGATTTGAAGAAGATCACAGCTGCTAAAGCTAAGGTAATGGAGAGGGAATCCAGGGAGATCACTCGCCTACAAAAGGAGTTGGAAGTGGCCAAACCCAAGTATGACCAACATCTGGATGGGATATTACATGATGCCAAAAAATATGCTGCCATAACTGTCCTCCAGCCTAGAATCCAGATGGTTGCACAGGCTGCCGACAAGGATTTTGATGCTAAGGCTTGGGATCTTGAGGTATGGCGCAAGGCTCTAGTCGGTCTTAGGGGTGATGTGGCTGAAACAAGTAAGGTACAAGAGGCCGAGGCTGGCTTGGATGATGGTGGAAGCGTAGGTGGAGTTAAAAAGGGTGATGAAGGCAAATATGCAAATGCCTGAGCTCTGTTTTCAATGGTTTGATTTGGTTTCTGTCGTAAAAACAATTTAGCTTTTGGTCTCACGTGTTTTCGGAGTTTTTTGGTTAACTTGCTTAAAACAATTTCTGTTTGGGATCCCTGGTTTAGGTAAAGTTTGAATGTTTAAAAGAATGACCTAGGTTTTAACAATTTTTGTGCCATGCTTGACATTTTTTGTTAAATGCTTAAATTTGAAATGAGTATCTGTAAGGTCCTTAATTAGCCACAAATCAATACGAATGCTTATCAACTAATCACGTAGTGTGGAATCCTACAACTCAGTCATGAACACAGGATGAACATAAGATCTAAATATCAAACGTGTCTATATTCAGTGATAACTGGCCTCCAGATTACAACTTAACAGATTGACAAAAGCTTACAAATCTAGAACAAGATCAGCTATTTATAGACAAACTAACCACACCTAGCGCACTCACTAACTGCGCCAGAAACAACTCTAGTGCATATACAAGTGCTCTAGAACACAGCACTAGCATACTTAACAAGTAGGCTAGAACGAACTCTAAAGCAGTTGTCAAGCGCACTAGGCACAAAACAAAGACTTCCTATATAAGATCACAAGTAGAACCCTATCAAGCTATTACAAACACCATTACTAGACTCAGACTGACTGTCACAAAACAATGTTCCAACAGACTCTCCCTTGACAGCAGCTCTCGAGTCAACTTGATCATCACTTCCACTTGTTCGGCAAAAGACTTCCAGCATGAATCCCATGCTTCATACAAACTCTTACTATCCTATCAAACTGCTCAGCCACGTGCTTCCCCAAGCATCACCATAAAGCAAAGTCATCAGATCATAGACTCTAATCAATTCTTTATCATCAATTTTGATCTTACCCTCTTCACCTGTAATCAACTCATCCACATCCTTCTCTATCATAACAACCTCTCTAGTACACAAGTCCACGTACCAATGCTTCAAATTCCCTAGAATGTCTTGAGGAATCTTCTTCATCGAGATCTTATTAACACAATCCACTTGTCTGTACACAAACTTCTTATGATATTTCTTTGATACTGGATCATACTTGCTTTTATCCAACACTCTCCTTCCTTCCTGAGGTTTAAAATACTCAAATTCTTTATGTTCGCTTCCTGCTTCATCACCGGCCATAAACCCTCAGCTACCCCATGAGATCCCCTAATAATAAGGTGCCTCTGAGCAAGACTTCAAAGTTCAATATTCGGTAACGAGCTGAAAGAACTAGCATTAGGCTTCAAGTATTGGACACCATCCGGTCTCTTCAATGCAAACAACTTCAACTCAAGGTCAAACATAACCATTCCAACAACCTCTCTTTTTTCAACGTATTTCTTTTTCAGCACATGGGATGGTGGTGGAAATGGAAGCTTCTTAAACCAAGATTTCTTCCATTCCAGCCATTCTTTTTTAGTCTTTCTATCCTTGTAGATAACACGTTTAGCAAATTCCGGCTTAGGACTGTCTTCATCAACCTGTTCATCTTCTTGAGACACAGACGGTTCTACAATATCTTCCATTTCAATATCATTCACAAATTCATCAACATTACTAGAAGGAATCTCAGTACCATTTACAAGTAGATACACAACCTCAACTTCATCTTTCACAACCTCTATCTCCACATCAGAATCTTCTACATTCCACTCTAACTTCAGCACCTACAGAACACCATTATCACCACTAGCCCCAGACCCTTCGACTTGATGAGTTGACTCCCCCTGAAACATAGATATCAGAGTGACATCTAACGGATTTTGATGCTCATCACCTCTACCAGAATCGAGATCGTCTTCTCTTCTATCACCTGTTAGATCAGTTTGATGACACGCATTAATCATTCTGGGTCGTCGGCTACTCTGCCCCTGGGCATCAATCCGTTGAACGAGGGATTGTACCAATGCTCTCATTTCATTCATTTTGGCTTGTTGAGCATTAACCATGTCTTCATATGAACGGTTTTGTTTATTCATACGCCCAATAATAGTCAAATGCAGCTCACGATGTTCATTATGTGTAGATATTTGCTCCTGCTGACTAACAGATTGACTACGCAAGCTAGTCATCTCATTCACCAACGTGCTTACTTGAGATTCCAAGTATGCAATCTTAGCATTTCTCGGATCAGCCTGAGAAGATGATGACGCTTCAGCACGAGGAATATTTAACATCGAATGTAAATCAGCTCCCATATAAGCAAACGGAGTAGTAGCTTGAGCTAGAAATAAGGATTCTAGACTATAAAACAGAAGTACTAGTCTCACGAGCCTTCTTGCTTGCTTGGGACGCCGAGGATAACAATGAAGCAGCTATCTTAGCTTGTTCAGAAACATCAGACTTCTTCTTAGAATGTCTTTCACGAACCTCTAATGTAGAATTAGAATCAGAAGTCTCAGGGTTAAACTGGGACTCTATATCAGAAGCTTTTCTTTTCTTAGAAGATGATCCAGGAGGAGGACCCCTTGTCTTCTTCTGGGCAATACTCTTTACTCGATGAGGATGAGACTGATCTTGAGCATCATCAGAATCAGTTTCCTCAGAGTTACTAGAACCAGATGATTCACCATCATTACCATCACCACCATCACCACCCTCTAGTGCTTCTTCTTCACTAACAAACTCAGCCTCATGTACTTATTCTTGTTCTTTTTTCGGTTGAATTTCTTCATCAGATTCACTATCAACCTCTTCATTGTCAGACTCAGGATTAAACCAATGGTCATTCACTAGTGCAAGATATTCTGGATCAAGCAAATGTCCAAACAATGGTGTACTCTGCTTTCAGCAGGATTAGACTTTAGAAATTGAGCTAACACTCGCTTGTGAATAGTCTTTACTTGAATCCTTGGGGTCATAGCTGGTAGATCAGGGAGTAGGAAATTCAATATCACTTGGGTAAACCTTAAAACCAATATGAATCTGCAGGTAGGAATAGCATCTATCTGATTGTGCAATTCCCTGAAGACGTAACGAGAGAAATTGTAACCCTTGTTTAATGAAAGACCAACCATAGTCGATGCTAGGTCCGATGCTAGGCCATCCTTTCCAGCTTTCTGAGACGAGACACGGGAGATCATAGCATATGCAAAATATCTCCATTGATCTAATAACCATCTCTTTCTATACTGTCCGTCACCTTCCATATCAACATACACCAAACAGTAGAGCTTGACGAACTGTAGCTTCAGAAATTTCTAGATCTTGATTATTCACACGATCTTGAATAACATTTGGAGTCACTATGCAGTCAAAACAAGCAGATTCCCAGAATTGATCTATATACAGTCTTGATATCACTGGGTCAGCAGATAAAGCAAAAGCAATCCTTTAGCGATTAAGAAAATCAATAATCTCCCGATATTCCAACACGGCACCCTTCCATTTTGGATTCAACAAAGCTATCTGATTAAGAACGCTGAGAAATTCACGACCCATGAATGTATACACGACAAACCACACATCAGTAACACAATCACAAAATAGAAAAATTTGAAAATAAAACTCATAAATTTTACTCTGCCGCACTTAGTAAGTACGCTATAAGGATACATAGCACACTTATAACTACGCTAGGGCATACACAAGCACACTTGCGCATATGCGCTAGATCAACATCGGGTGAAAATTTAAAAAATCGATTAGACACCTTTTGATGTGAATTAAGCTAAACCCAAGTCCAACATGATCGATTAGATGATTATTATCTAGATGAAAGGTCAATTTTGACAACAACACAACATTTTAACACCATTTTGATCAAAAAGCAATGGCACAGGGACAAACACGAAACCCTAATAAAAAACCCTTGACATCGTTCACAATGAAGACGGATTAAGCATACCCTTTGATCGAAATCACAACAAGAACACGATAACAAGAACAATCTGACGATTAAACAAGCTCAGAGGAAATTCAGTGCTAAATACGCTAAGGCCGGGAAAATGAGAATAGTGATAACTGAACAGTCACACCACCTATTTATACTTTTTCAAAATCCCTCCAGCGCACATAGTAAGTACGCTAGACTCTTGGCCAAGCGCACTTACAACTGCGCTAGGCCAACCTTTGGCGTACTTGACAAGTACGCTAGACCAAAGTCAGACGCACTTGATAATTTTGCTAGCTTCCAACACTTGGCCAAAAAATTCAATTTCAACCGTGTTCAAACATGAAATTCAATATCAATCCCGACACATACGAAATACCAGAATCCTGTGAAATAAAGAATAACATTTTCATGGAAGTCAAGATTAGAAATCTTTTTGAGTTTTTGAAATTTTATATCAAAACACACCAAAAATATTTTTGGAATTTTTTAATTAATCAAGCAGAAATTGTAAAATGTAAAGACAATATTTTTGAATTTTTCAAAAAAATAACAAGCACAAAATCTTTTTGGCATTTCTCTGTACAAACAGAATCACATATTTTTAGTCGAACGCTGCGAGTAAGAAGATCATATCAGTATCTATGATGAAACACACACACATTCCGCATATAAAATCTCTAGCAGATCTAAGGGTGACCTGTGGCATTCTGTTCAAATACAGTTCACATCATATCAACCATACATATTGTGCAATTCTCAAGATTCTCAAAAACTTCTTTTCAACTATTCAGAAAACATGAAATGATACGCGATAAATTTCAAAGTAAACATGATCAGATCACGACTTTCTAACTTATTTGTACCAAATTTGCAATATACAATATGTCAATTCAAGTTGTCAGCATTATAAAATTTGAAACTACAAGCGTTTTTATCCCACGTTCTTGTGAGTTAAGGTACCATTTATATGAAAACAACGTGTACCCCACATATATGCCAACAGAAATATAAAATTTCACTATCTTCAAGACATATACGACTCAGAGCAAGATTAGATCAATTTCCAGGATGAAATTACATCAATTAGCACAGGAAAAACAAGCAAATCCAGAAGGATATAAGGAATCAGAATGATTCAGAATCGAATGATTCAAATGGCTTGGTTTGGAAGAAATATCATGATTCATGGTAACAGAGGAATCTTCAACAATATGATATGAATAAAGAATCAATTGATTCAATAATTCATGGTAATGTGATCCAACTGTTATCTTGATGTATTCAATGGAATCAAGATAATGATCCAAGGGCTAGCATATGTTTTGACAGATGTTATCAAAACATATCTTAGTTCAACTTCAATCACATGTTTTCCGGGGCATGGTCACGAAATGAACCGAAATAAATTGTGCTAATCGACATAATCCGATACTGGTCTCATGAAATTCTTAAAGCCATATATTCTATTTCTGATAATGATCTTTTAACTCACACACCCGACATAATATGGGTTCAAATCACAGTTGTAACATAGATCATTATGTTTTCACACTATTGATTGTTCAAAAATGCTTCTAGCCTACTGACAATTCAAATTACATGCAAATATTCAAATTAAAATAATATACAGATGCATTGTTAAGCAGTCCTGAAGCTATCATTTCCTGTTTGTGCAAACTAAGAAGTTTAGATCAAATCATATAAACACAACTTCAAACTTAAATACATAATCCAGGTAGTGAATTCTATGGTCATGTGTGTATGATAACCTACTGATGTACTATAATTTCTTATCTAACTTTAAGCAATGCCGATTTTATCTTTTTCAGTTTGTTTGGGTTTTTAGAAAGTAGGTAAACAAAAGAAAATAAAGCATAAAATAATTAAAAAAATAAAAATAAAAGCTTCCATGAAAAACTTTTGAACACCACTTTCACGCATGATTATACATCCAAATCATCTTAGTTAGAAATTCAAACCCTGATCGATCAAACGTTTTAGTGAACAGATCAGCAAAGTTGTCATCAGTATGGACTTTCACCAACTCGATCAATTTCTTTTGTACACAATCTCTGATGAAATGATGACGTATCTCAATATGCTTTGTCTTCTAGTGCTTCGATGGATTGTTAATGATCGACGTCATGGCAGTGTTACGAATAAGCATCGGTGTCTGAGTGAAGTACAAACAATAATCTCGTAATTGTTGTTGAATCCATAGGATTTGGGAACAACAACTGGCAGCAGCAATATACTCAGCCTCACACGTAGAAATGGCAACTGAGGTCTGCTTCTTGTATTGCCAGGACAGAAGTCTATTTCCTAGAAATTAACACCCACCAGACGTCAACTTCTGATCCAAACTATAACCTCCATAATCCGAATCTGTAAAGGCTCTGAAATAAAATTCAGAATTATTAGGATACCATAACCCTGACTTTGGTTTACCCTTCAAATACCTAAAGATCTTCTTTACATCGATTAAATGAGATTCTTTCGACTTGGACTGAAACCTCGAAGAAAGCTATACAACGAACATAATATCCGGCCAAGACAAAGACCCGATCATCCCTCGATACAACCGACAATCCACTTCTTTCCCTTTCGAGTCAGAATCAAGCTTGTGGTTAACTGGGATTGGAGTACTAAAAGCTGAAGCATCTGTCATTTTGAACTTTTTCAAAATATTAGACACATACTTAGTTTAGTGAATATAAAAACCATCTTCCATCTGATCCACCTGAAGACCTAGAAAGAAAGACAATTCACCCATGCTGCTCATTTCAAACTTCAACATCATAACTCATTCAAAGTCTTTGCATAACTCAACATTTCTCGACCCAAAAATTATGTCGTCAACATAAACTTGAACTAAGAGAATATCTCCCCCTGCTTTTCATATGAAAAGTGTGGAGTCAATCTGACCACGTTCAAATCCATTCTCTAGAAAATGCACGGACAACGTTTCGTACCAGGCACGAGGAGCCTGATGAAGACCGTATAAAGCCTTTTCCATCTTAAACACCCTCTCTGGAAACTATGAGTCTTAAAAACCAGGAGGCTGCTTCACGTAAACCTCTTCCCTCACTTTTCCATAAAGAAAAGAACTCTTCACGTCAACTTGAAATACTTTGAACCCTTTGAATGTCGCGAAGGCAAGAAATAAAAGAATAGCGTCGATTATAGCCACTAGTGCATAAACTTCCGTCATATCCACTCCTTCTTGTTGGTTAAATCCTTGGACAACTAACCTTGATTTATGACGCACCACAACGCCTTGATCATCACTTTTTCATTTAAAATCCAATTTAGTACCAATCAACCTCGAACCTTTCGGCAAATCCACTAAATCCCAAACATGTAGTTTGTCGAACTGAGCTAGCTCTTTCTGCATAGACACTATCCAACAATCATCATCAAGAGCCTCAGCCACATTCTTTGGCTAAGTTTGAGAAATGAAACACACACTCAAGCATGTCTCCATTATACCTGTATCAACAATTTGTGCATATAAGCATGAATTTTCAGCAATGGTTGACATGTCTGAACACCTGCATTCAAATAACTAATAATATTTTCAGTAGGATGGTTCTTATGCACACGAGTTTGAGGAATAACTGTTTCCTGGATCACTGCATCAAGATTAGAAGGCAACTCCCCCTTAGTCGGTGCTGGTGTTGATGAATCATCGATTATATTCTGAATATCATTAGATGACTCCTGAAATACAATCTCATCATCTTCACTATCACTGTCATAAGCTGTACCTGAGGTCAAAGCTATATTCGGAACAACTGGAGGAGGAACCAAAATATGAATACCGATCGCGGCTCGGCAATTGAATCATCGTTGTCACAACAAGACTGATACAAAAGATCTTCTTCAATAGTAGACACTTCAGGAGAAACGTTGAAAGATCTGAACAATGCATCATAATCAAAAGCCCATAATGGTCCTTTGGCATCCTGAATGTGAAACCACTCCTCAATTTGTCTGCTTTCCTTATTGAACACCCGCTTGTTGTGAGAATTGGCAACATAACCCAAGAAAATTCCTTCAATTGCCTTCACACTAAATTTTGTTTGAACATCCCGAGTCTTCAATAAAGTGCATGGATTCCCAAAGGGCAGCAGATAATCCAAGTTTCGCTTTCGATTATTCAGCAATTCATAGCACGTTTTGGTGTGTTTCTTCACGGTCAAAACACGATTAAGAACATGACAAGCAGTTTTCACCGCCTCCGCCCAAAACGTCACTGGCAATTTTTAGTCGGATAACATCGTACGAGTCGTCTCAATCATTGCTCGATTCTTCCGTTCAACTACACCATTCTGCTGAGGAACCTAAGGAGCATTGAATTCATGGTGAATGCCCTTTTGAAGACAAAATAATCCCATATCACCATTCTTGAACTCCGTTCCATTATCACTACGAATTCTCCCGACCTTCAGATTAAATAAATTATCAAGTCCCATGATTAAGAACTTAAGTATTCCAACAGTCTCGTTCTTTGAAGCAAGAAACTTCACCCAAGAGAATCTTGAGTAGTCATCAGTTACTACTAAAAAGTATGATTTGCCACCTTCACTCTTGACGCTGATAGGTCCGAATAAATCCATGTGCAACAACTCAAGAGGAGTCGCAATTTAATTTGTCAACTTTGATTTATGAAATTTCTAGTGATGCTTTCCCTTCTTGCATGGAAGATAGTCTTCGTTCACTTGAAACCTCATGACTGGCACACCGGAGACAAGCCCATTCTTCACCAAATAGTTCATTTTCCGAAAATTAATGTGAGCCATCTTCCGGTGCCACAAAGTTGATTCGGACTCTGAAGCTTTAGAAAGAAGGCACGTTGGGACAGACAAAGTTTTCATCTCCGTGCTCATATCAAGCATGTACGTGTCATTCTTCCTAGGAGTTCGCATAAGGATCCAGTCTTCTGGAATCTCAAACCCATGCTTCAAAACCAAACATTCTGACTTGTTAAAGTGAAATGAGAAATCTTTATCACGGACCTGCGATACAGATAACAGATTATGCTCATGCTGTTCCACGTAATTCACTTTCTCGAAGCTCAAACGTCCATTGGAAACTGTTTCTTGACCAGAAATGTTACCGACTTTCTTCCCTGCAAAGGCTACATAACATCTTTGAATTTCTTTCACATTCTCCAATTAGTTAATGTTGCCTGTCATGTGCCTGGAACATCCACTGTCCACATACCAATGGTTACCAACACTCCTCCTTGGTGTTCCGTACACACAGACAGAAAGGTTTAGTTAGTAATTGAGACCCAAGCCATTATGGTCTTAGATTGGCCCAATTCATCAAAATAAACAATTTCTTTCAAGACACAATCAAATCTCTTCTCAATTTTAGGAGATTGTTTCATATAATCATAAAACAGACATCTTTGGTTTCCATTTTGATTTAGAACTCTAAGAAACAGATGTTTCACAATTTTCATTCAAAACAGGTTGTTCCAAAAGTTTCTTAAGTTTTTCGTTTCTTCTTCTTCTCTGAGGTTTTGACAATTTCACCTCTTCATTTGTATTCACACTTGGTGATACACTAGGTTTAACTCCAGATAAGTCAACCTTTTCAATCTTTCATTTAACCAGAACCGTTGCACCATTGACATCAGGTTTAGCAACAAAAGGTTTCTTCACAGGCTTAACATCTACATGCATCATCACATGTTTGACATCAACAAGTTTTGTCACTGGCTTTGCCTTTGGTCCAACAAATGGTGTACCCAACTTAGGATCTTCCAAACGCTTACCAACATTCTTGTCTAGAAAATTCAGCAATATGTGACCAACCATACTGCAATGAAAACATGCATGCCTCTCCTTGTAAACCCGGACATAACGTTCTTTCTGAATACCATTTGAACTAGATGATTTATACTGAGAAACAGTGTTAGATGATTGAACAACCTTGGTTTTATCAGAATTAACCTTGTTTTTAACAAAATCCACATTTGTTGTTTTCTCAATTGTATTAATTTATTCAAAACCCGACCCACCACTCACAAAAGGTTTTAAAGGTTCAGGTTTTGATTGTTCAACATCCTCATCAGGTTCTGTCAAAATGCATACCTCACAGTTTGGCTGCTGACCAACAAGCTGCTGCGGATAGGCTACTCAGCCGCATCAACACTTGATGCTGCTGATAGGCAAATCATCTGCAGCTTTGTATGGTTGCATCTTGCTGCTGATTTCTAACTTTGCTGCTGATAGCCATTCCCACTGAAGATCAAACGTTGCAACTGACTGGCTTCGATAAAGCAACTATTACCACTGACAACTTTCTGTTGCAACACTAACACAGTCCACGCAGAAAGAATGTCACTGGTGACGACAATAAAGAACCACAACGCTCTTCTCCAAGCATGCAACCAATGATGCCTAAGAAGACGTTTGAGTAAAGTTAACTAGTATAGTTGTTATTGTCATTACATGTAGAATAGATTCAATACAAGATCAACGGTTTGTGTTAGATCTGATCCTTAGAATCAAGGGTCTGTCTTGATTCTAAGTTACTATATAAGTAGCACTTCTAGTCATTATAAGTGTGCTTTTTGCTTAAGAGTTTTCTCTGTAATCTTGTAAAGCTTGAAGCTTAATACAAATTGTTTTTATCAGTATTCTTATTGTTTACTTGTTTACATTGCTTAGTTGTGATTGTTTCCGCCAATCTCAACTAGAATAGAACCATCTTGTATTCACCGATCCTACAAGTGGTATCAGAGCTTTGGCACACAGATTAAACAAACTCACACTTGTTTAATCATTCTCTGGTTCTATTCAAAACTATCTCTTTGCTAAAGTCACCCATTATCACAAATAAAAAATGGCACAAAACAATGGAGTTGAAGACACTGGAAGCATCAGCACACTACCAAGACTGGTGTCTGGAGAAGACTATGATATGTGGAAGAACAGAATGGAAAGCTTCTTCTGCTAACAAGAATATGGGATGTGGAAATCCATAAAAGATGGACCATACATACCCATGGTGCCCTCCGCTGATTCCGGAGGTACACTGGTTCCCAAAGAATTCTCCAAATACTCTGATGAAGACATCAAGAAAATGGAGGTAGATTTCAAGGCCTTGGGAGCCATCCAGATGTGCTTACCAAAGGAAGTTTTTCACAACTTCAGTGGATACAAAACTGCAAAGGAGCTATGGGAAGCTCTTGAGAAGATCTTTGCTGGATCAGAGGAAGTAAAAGAAAAAAGAAGAGACATCCTGAAGCAGCAATATGAAAACTTCGTCTGGAAGGAAGGTGAGTCTCTAACTGTTTTATTTAACATATATATTTATCTTATAGGTATGCTGCAGTGCTCAAAAATGAAGCTGGAGACTGAAGATATTTCAAGAAGTTCATCAGGGGTCTACCGAGTTGTTGAAGACTCTACACAGTGTCCATCAGAAGAACTGAGAATCTGAAGACTCTTCAGATGACTGAGCTTTTCGGTATGCTAAAGATCTATGAATTAGAGATGATTCAAGCTAAGGAAAGAAGCTCAAGCTACCAAACAGCCTCAACATCCACCACCACCTCTTCTGCCCTCCACTCTAACCACTCAGGTCCTAGTTCAAGCAACTATTATCCTCCCATCGTCACTCATCCCCAAACTCCAACTTCTCATTCAAAGAACTCACCATTTCTTCTTGAAGCCCCACCTCAAACATCAACTTATGCTTTTGTCTCTGAAAACTCAAGCAATATGTCCTTTATAAAGGAAGATCTGGAATGCTTTCATCCAGATGATCTAGAAGAAATGGATATACAGCACTCCTATGCCATGCTCTCTATATGAGCAAAAATGTTCTACTCAAGAACAGGAAGACCCATTCCAAGCAACAACTCTAACACCAGGGTTGGCTTGGACAAAAGAAAATTGAGGTGTTACAACTGTAACCAACTTGGTCATTTTGCTAGAGAATGCAAGGCACCAAAGGCAAACCCAGCTGCTGCTCATACCAGACAGGCTCACCAAGCTCAGTCAAGACAGCAACAACAACAACATGCCACTCCTCCAGCATAAACTGCAGCCTGTGCAGCTGTTGGAACTGCTGACTTTGACTGGAGCTTCCATAATGAGGATATTCCTACAAACAATCAAGCTCTCATGGCAGACACATCAGAAGTACCACCTCAGGTATATGAAAATCTGTGTACTCAAGCTTGTATTGATAAGGTCCTTGGATATAGGAAACATAACCAGAATCTCATAGATCAAAATGAAGAATATCACCAAATGAAATCTGAATTTAAAAAGGTTGAAAACAGTTACAAGGAAAAGATTGATTGTTTAAAGAAAGAATTTTCATCATTAAAACATGAACAAACAAACCTTGAAACTCAAATTGATGACCTTCTAGTTAAGTTAAAAGCTACAAGGGCCGAATTGACAGACCAAAAGGTCCATGTGGAAAAATATGAGTTTTCATCTAAAAAGCTGCAAAGACTTTTGGATGCTCAATTTAATGAAAAGGTAACTACTGGTCTTGGATTTCAAGCTGAACAACCGTACAATACTGTCCCTCCACCCGCTAACTATGTAGCCATTCATGAACCAAGTTTCAATCTTTCAAACCTTGACATGGCCAACCGAGAGCTTAACCCTGTTGTCCAAGAAACCCTGTGCAAGAATGCACTAAAGCTTCATCACCTCCTACCTGTGAAGTTATTAAAGCCAACAATCCAAGCCCTTTCATCCCTTCAAAAACAGTACCAATATCTCAACCAATCAAACAAATCAGAATCAGCTATCCTCCAGAAGGAAGAAAGCTAACTGTTGAAAATGGACAGTCTTCAACCTCCAACAACTCAAAACCTCAATCCAAACCAATCCAACAAAGGAAGGTGTTTGACATATGCCATGCGCCTGGAGAGAGAGCTCCATATGTTCAAAAGACATTGGAAGAAGCTACCTTTGAGCACAACAAAGCTCACCCCTGGAACTTCAAAGACTTGTTCAAAAGAAAGGACTATGTGTACTTTTAAAGGGACAAACTAGCTAAATCATGCTTTTTCTGTGGCAAATACAACCATACTGCAAGCACCTGCTTCTACTACCTTCAGCAACAAAGAAACCTCAAGGAACATGCTTTTGAAAAGATGAACAAGAACAAAAAGGTAAGAAGCTTTGAAGCCAAAGCAAGTCAGTTCAGAAACTCTTTATCCCCACCAAGAGTGCATCTGCCAAAACCTCAACAATCTTGCATCATCTGTGGTGAATCAGACCACTTTACTGCACATTGTAAGTTTAATCCTCTCAACCAGGTTCTTCATCAAATTCCTCTTCAACAAAATCCTATCACTAAGATGAAGAAGGGTAGGCATACTTCGGAGATTAAACAATCAGCAGCAAACAAAGCTGCTGCTGATCAAGTAAGACTCAAGCAACCAAAGGAAAAGCCTTCATCAGCAACCAAGATTGCTGCTACCCAATTTAAACCATCAGCAGCCAACAAAAATGTTGTTGATCATGTGAAGCTCAAGAAATCAAAGGACAAACCTTTAGAAGCAACCAAGTCTGCTGCTGTTCAAGCAAAACCATCAGCAGCAACAAAATCTGCTGCTGATAAGCCAAAGTCCTCAGCAGCAAAATCTGCTGCTGATAAAGCAAATCTGTCAGCAGCTAAAGCAACATCTGCTGCTGACAAAGCAAAGAGAGCTGGAAAACCACCAATTCAGCATTGGAAAGCCAAAATTCCTCCAAGAATCATCATTGGTTCAGTTGATTGCACGCATGCTAATGCTGATAATCCAAGAACCCTTTTCTTTAAGGATACGAGCTCTTGGATTCCTCCCACTAACTAGATCTCTCTCATGTGCATGGACAGCCAGGTCACAAGAATAACACCTGGGTGGTAGGCAATGGTTGTTCTAGGCACATGACGGGCAACAGATCCATCCTCTCCAACTTCAGACATTTCAATGGAGGATATGTTGCCTTTGGTAGTGACACAAAAGAAGGATCTATTACTAGACAAGGAACTGTGTCAAATGAAAGAATGAGTATTGATAAGGTAAATTATGTCAAAGAATTGGACTTCAATCTCATGAGTCTTTCCCAGGTCTGTGATAAAAAGTATTGGATGCTCTTCACAAACAAAGAATGCTTTATACTGTCTCCTGGCTTATCCAAACCTCCTCTAGAAAAGATTTTATTTACTGCTCAGAGAAAAGAAAATCTTTATGTGCTTGACATGAATGAGGTCACTCCATCTGGCAGTGTATCCTGTTTTCTGTCAAAAGCCTCAGTTGATGAATCAGCTCTCTGGCACAGGAGATTAATCCACGTTAACATCAAAACTATCAACAAATTGGTGAAGGATAATCTTGTCAGAGTGCTTCCTGACAAAGAATTCCAGCTAGAAGATCACTGCATTGCTTGTTTGAAGGGGAAGCAACACAAGAGTTCTCACAAGCCCAAGACTTTGAATACAAATGACACTCCACTACAGCTGTTGCATATGGATCTCTTTGGGCCTACAAATATTATGTCAATGGGTAAGAAGTCATACTGTCTGGTGATAACTGATGACTACACCAGATTCTCATGAGTATACTTCTTGAGAACTAAAGAAGAAACTGCTGAAATTCTCAAATCCTACATTATTAGTGTAGAGAATCAAAGCAATCAGAAGGTAAAGATCATAAGGTGTGATCAGGGCACAGAGTTCAAGAACCACACTTTGAACTATTTCTTTGAGAACAAGGGAATAGAAAGGCAATACAGTGCTCCAAGAACTCCTCAACAAAATGGAGTTGCTGAAAGAAGAAACAGAACTCTAATTGAGTCAGCAAGATCAATGTTGGCTGACTCAAAAATGCCTCTCACATTCTCGGCAAAAGCAGTAAGCACAGCCTGCTATGTGCAAAATAGAGTTCTCATAGTCAAGCCTCTCAACAAGACACCTTATGAACTATGGTTCCAAAGAGTTCCCTACATTGGATTTCTAAAACCTTTTGGATGTCCATGCATAATTCTGATCACACATTTGGGTTCTTCCTAAGTTTGGTGCCAAATATGATGAAGGATATTTTGTGGGCTATTCCTCTCAATCCAAGGCCTACAGAGTATTCAACTCAAGAACAAGAATTGTGGAAGAATCAGCCAATGTGGAATGTAGAGAACACATTGCCTGTGAACAAGGAAAAGGCCCAAACTAGCTCTTTGACATACACTCCTTCACCCAAATATTTGAGCCTCTCATCTTCTCAAATATGGAGTCTAGCTCTTCACAAGCACCTGCTTCCACTTTCTCCTCTGACTATAGACTGGATTTTTCTAAATCTTCTATCAGTGTGAAAAGACCATCCATTGATCCTACATCTGTTATAGAAGCATTTGAAGCAAGTGAAGCCAGAAACAGACTCTACAATGTCACCAGCAGCAGTATATCTGAAAATGAAAATTTGAATGAAGACTCATCGACTCTCCATTTGAATGAAGACTCCTCGGTAAATGCTGTAGATGCTGCAAAAACCATTGCTGATAATACTGATGTAGCTGTTAATATTGAAGACTCTTCCACCATGAATGAAGAAATCCCTAATCAAAATCAAAGCAATCTTGAGCAAGGGATACAACTGGAGGTGGTACCAACACAGGGGATCAACAAGGAACATCCTTTGGAAAATATTATTGGCCAAGTTCACAAAGGAGTTTTAACAAAAGGCAAATCTCATGAGGCCAATATATGTTTATTTTCATGTTTTCTATCGTAGGTGGAACCCAAGAATATAGATGAAGCTCTGAAACACATCAGTTGGATTGAGGTAATGCAGGAAGAGTTGCTGCAATTCAAGAGACTGGAGGTCTGGAAACTGGTTGATCTTCCACCTGGTCAATCTGCCATTGGCATAAGATGAGTATTCAGGAACAAGCAAGATGAGAGAGGAATTGTAGTCAAGAACAAATCCGGAATTGTAGTCAAGAACAAATCCAGACTTGTAGCTCAAGGATACACTCAGGAAGGGGAATTGACTATGATGAAGTCTTTGCTCCTGTTGCCATGCTAGAGGCCATCAGAATCTTCCTGGCATATGCTGCATCCAAGAATTTCATGGTCTATCAAATGGATGTCAAGAGTGCTTTTCTGTATGGGAAGATTGGTGAAGAAGTACATGTCAAACAGCCTCCAGGCTTTGTAGATCCTGCAAGTCCTAACCAAGTGTTCAAACTAGACAAAGCTCTATATGGCTTACATCAAGCCCCAAGAGCCTGGTATGAAACTTTGTCTAGATATATACTAAGCAACAACTTCAGAAGAGGTGCCATTGACCAGACCTTGTTTATCAAAGATGAAGGGGGAGAAATCTCACTGGTTCAAATCTACGTATATGATATCATCTTTGGATCAACAAGGAAGAAGTTGTGTAAAGACTTCGAGATCCTGATGCACTCAAAGTTTGAAATGAGTTCAATGGGTGAACTAAATTTCTTTCTGGGTCTTCAAGTCAAACAAGCCCCAAATGGAATCTTCATCAGCCAATCCAAATATGTCAAGAGAATTCTGGAAAGATTCAAGATGGCTGACTGCTCTACTGCAAGAACCCCTATGCAAGTGCACCATCAGCTGACTCCAGACAAAGATGGTCAAGACACTGATCAACATCAGTACCGTGCAATGATTGGGTCTCTCATGTATCTCACTGCCTCAAGGCCAGATATCATGTTTGCAGTATGTCTATATGCAAGAATCCAAGCAGCTCCAAAGATTTCACATCTTCAAGCCGTCAAGAGAATTTTTAGATACCTAAAGGGAGCTCCAAGACTCGGGATATGGTACTCTAAAAATGTTAAGTTAATTCTGTATGCATACACTGGTAGTGATTATGGGGGATGAAACTTGGACAAAAAGTCCACTTCAGGGGGATGTCAGTTTCTGGGAGGGAGACTGATTTCATGGCAGTGCAAGAAGCAAACATTTGTTTCAACTTCTACAGCAGAATCATAATACATTGCAGTCATCTAGATACAAAATCAAATGCTGGATTATGGGATGACTTTCATGGCAACTCCCACTCACATTGACAACATGAGTGCTATATCAATCACAAACAATCTGGTGCAACACTCCAAGACAAAGCACATTGACATCAGGTATCACTTCATAAGAGATCAAGCTGAGAAAAAGAGAATCATTTTAACCAAAGTTCATACCAATGAGAAATATGCTGATTTGTTTACAAAACCGTTTGATGAAGCTAGATTTAGATATTTAGTTGAATCTATTGGTATGATGAACTTTGACTAAAATATGTCTCTAAAATTCTGTTTTGTAAATGTGTTTGTCTTTTGTTATAAATAAAAGTTATAAGTCAGCACCATCCATTTTTATTGCTGACAGGTTTAATAATCAGCAGCAAAGATTTTGCCACTGACCGCTTTAAGTTATAAGCAGGAACAAGTTTCATGCGGATTACTTTAAGGCAGTTAGCAGCAACACCCTTGCTGCGGATCATTGCATCCATCAGCAACAATTCAGTTTGCTGCTGACAGACTTAACTATCTGCCGCAACCAAGCTTGCAGCAGATAGGCTTAACCATCCGCAGTGACCAAGTTTGCTGCTGATGGGTAAAAATTAAGTCTAAATTAACTTTTACCCGCTGTAAAAATTCCTTTCAGTCTATACCATGACTGTTATAGTGTATTACAGCTGTAACAGTAAAAAGTGATTGAGGTTGTACTGTACAAGTAAGTTTTTCCCTCCTCTGTCGTTATAACTCAAATAAATTTCTCCATAACCTCTTCACATTCATTTTTAACCTAACCCTCATCATTTTCTCTCAAACCTCCATAGCATCCAAAGCCTTCCATACTTAACCACCTTTCAAAACCTTCATCCTTCCCTCCAAACCCAACAAATGGCAGAGGTAGACATAAACTGTCCCGATGATAAGTTTTCCCCATACCACAACCTCACAGCATACCTAATAAAAGGTAAAAAGTCCTAGGGGTTTGACGACATGATCGACTTTCTTTGTCGATCAAAGATATATTTTGCACTAACCGTAAACCCTACCATATACATCCCTCATATGGAGGATTTTTGGAACACCGCCGTCTACTCTACCGAACAGGGCATACCCCAAATCAAAGCAAAGGTAGATGGAAAGGACATCACCATTTCTGAAGCCACTCTCCGCAAACACCTCAAGCTTCAAGACGAGGGAGCCGCCATTTCATACTCAAAAGAAGTATATATGAGGACCTTTATATCCATAGGGTACACTGGAAATCAGAATAAGTGCACAATAGAGAAGGCATTGATAGGCCCCCCATGGAAGTATTTGTGCCACACTCTTCTACAATGCATATCTCATAAGAGAAGTGGATGTCATCAAGTGAGCTTTGCACTTGCCTCTGCTGTTCACGGTATGGTTACTGGCCAAGGATTCAACTTTACACATCTTATCTTTGAAGGTTTAAGATACAACCTTCAAGAGGGTGCAAAGCAGCAATTTTATATGTACCCAATGTTCTTGCAGGAGGTTTTTAACAATGAATTAAAAGAGCTTTCAAAACCTGCAAAAATCTATCTTATTGTTGGTCATAAAAGCAACATTTTTCAAAGTATGAGAACTGTTTCTAAAAAGTTCTCAGGGGTCAACGTTCCATTGTTATCTACAATGATGAACATACAAAGTACCCAGGGTGACAGTTCAGCAATCCCAGCTGATACTGATCCCACACCCTCCTCTTCACATCCTGAACAACAATCTGCTTCCACTGTTCGAACCCATGTGCATACTACTAAGGATGCACAGGCACATAAATTACTTACACCTGTTTTAGATGTTATCGTTCAACTAGAACAAAGGGCCCTAGTTGCAGCAAAATATACTACAAAAAGGAGCAAGAATACTCCTTCTCTTCTTGTCTCAAAGGCCCAATCCCAACCTAAAAGTCCTCATTCAGAATCCCAAAATTCTGATGGGAATATCAAAAGGGATAGCCACAACATTAGCGAGACTTCTTTGGAAGCTTCTCTATTAGGATCAGGATCACATCCCGGATCCATAGAACAACCCTCTGAGCCCTTTCATTCTGTTTCTTCTCTGAACTTAAGTACAAAGGCACCTAGTCAAGTTGATATACCTTCTCCAACTGCCACTATCTCGAAGGTATTGATTGACCTGGCTGCCAATGTACCCAACCCTAGTTCATCATCCAAGAAGGTTCACTCTGGGAGTGATGATAGAGTGAATGTGGAAAGGGATGTCACTACTCCTGGTACATCAACTGACCAGGAGGACAATGACAACATCACTAAGACCCTAACCATGACAACTCACAGTCAGGATGTTTCCTTTGAAACACTCTTCACTGAGAGGAATCCCAGGTGCCAAGAAAACCAGGGTGATGGGGATGCAGAGGCTAGGCCTAAGGCCCCATCTGGATACAAGGATTCCACAACTATGGATGAGGATAGACTGAAACTTCATAACATGGAATTGACGGCCAGGGTGGAAATTCTAGAGGCCGAAGTGTCAAAACTAAGGCACCAAGTCTCTATGCATGAAACCCATCAATGCCCTCCAGTGACTACTCTCTCCCTTGTCTCAGTGCGCACTCAAACTGACCAGACTCTATGCACTGATGCAACCAAAAAGGGGGAGATAGTTGTTGTAGAAGATGATGCTGACAGCCTCGACGAATGGATACAAGAGCAGGCTACATTTTAAAGTTCCCTATTCAAACTTGCCTTTATTCAAGTTCATGACTTGCCAGACTCAGTAGATAAAGAAGAAGAAATCACTGAGGATTGGAAGTTGGTTGTCCAAGCTTTTGATGAGGTGTTAAAGAATGAAAGTCAAAATGCAGACACACCTCCATCAGTCGGCATACTTCCTGAAGCCGCAGCCATAATAAGTCAAACCACTGCCCCCCAATTCACACTGTTTGAAAATAAGTTAGAATTTGACTCCATTCTAGCATGGGGGTATGATGGTCTATCTGAGAGATTCTGGATTGGGAAAGAGTTCAGCGGAGTAGAAGAGCTGAACTGGAATGCACTAAATCCACTCCAAGTGCTTGAACGGTACCTATCCAGCTGCATCAACACATCTACAGATCGTTCAGCAGAAGTTGCAATATGCAGGCTCTATGACTTAATGGAGGATAATCTGCCCTGGTTTAAACAGTTACTAGAAGAAGCAAAAAAGGGTGGCTTATCATGAAAACAGTGCAGAATCTTCAACAGCAGCAAAACAAAGACTGGCTCCAAGAAGACTTGACTTAATCAGGAGCAGTATTTTAATAGAATAAGAAGTTGTATGATGGAGAAGATTTATGTACAACAAAGTGGTCAGGGACTTAGAAGTGCTAGGATGGTCGAGCACTGGGTCTTCTGGCTTCACATTCTTCCTGAGTAATGGATCAACTCACTCAATCAACATCAATGAGATCCTACTCCTAAATTCAGACTTCCTTCACCAAGTCTCTTCAACGTAAATTCCTTAGAGAGTCAAGCAATGATAAAAACCATTAAAGCTCAGCTTGAAAAGGAAGGACGACTTGCAATAGATTCCTCCGACTCTGACTCAGACCTATCCTTCCTTTCCTCACCAACAGTCAGACTAAACACAGAAGAAGAATCCAAAAGAAGAGAAAAGGAAAAGGTGAAGGAAGGGTGGAAAGAAGTGACAGGACTTGAATGGGAAGAATATGAAGAAAATGTCCTTCCCTTGTCCATTCCACAAAATGCCAATGAAGCTGAAGCTGAGATCCCAACATTATCTCTTACATCTGTTGTTGAGGTCAATGAAGCTGAAGCAGAGGCATCCAGCAAAGACAAGGGGAAGAGACGTATGACAGAAGAAGATATAGAATGGTTATTGAAAAGAAAGAAAGGGAGGAAAGAAGAAGAAGAGAAGAAGAGGAGATGGCTGAATTAAGAAAATCTCAAGAAAGAGAAGCGGTCATTCTCTTCAGAGAACAGCAGATCCAGTTGTATGCTAAGCAGCTGGATGATCTTAAAGTCAAGATACATGCAGCTTTCCAAATAGAAGAAGATGAAGCTCTAGCTCTTCAGCTGTAGGAACAATTCAATAAAGAAGAAGAAGACAGAGAGAAGAAGAAAAAGGAAGAGGCTAAGTTCAGAATAACTGATTCTGAACTAGCCAAAGAAATGAGAGAGGAGTGGATAGAAGCTCTGATTTCTCAAGGTGAGGATGCAGACTACCTTGAGAAACTATCAAATAAAGAAATCTACAGAGCCTTCATGGGTCAGCAAGGTCAATTGGGAAATAAGAAAAGGGCTGAAGAAGAAGAAAAAGCCAAACATAAATCCAAGAAGACCATTGCCTTTAATAGAAGAACCCATGAAGAAAGGAAGGTCATGATTGACTTCCTAAAGGCTAGAGGAGAGAGTAGAAAAAGGATGGGTCTCATGATCTTCATGAACCTGCAAGCCCTATACGTTAAAGTTAAGAAGGAAGAGGAAGAAAGAGTGGGGAAGAATGGCTCAAAGAAGAGGGTAATCAATCAAGAAGAAGAAAGGAAACCAAAGAAACCCAAGCCTTCTCCCTCATCCACCACTTCCTCTATCCAAAAACCTTCCTCTCTCCATCCTAGACCTCCCTTCTCTCCACCCACAAAGTCCAAATCCTCCCACCCTGCTCCTACTCATCAACAACCTCCCAAAAAGAAAAAGCAAACCTACTATCAAACCAAAAGACTCAAGAGAAATCGTCAACTGGTTCTACAACACTCAAGATCAACGGTTTGAAGTTTTCAGGGGAAGAACAGAAGAAAGAAGATCAATCTACACAACTGTTGATGAGGTATTGAAGCTTCTAGATTCAGATCTAAAAAGAATGATGGAGCTGGGTGAAGCTAATGAGCCTGAGAATGAATGTGGGAGACATCTGTTGCTGGTGATCAAACATCATTTCAACCCTAGCAAAGATGAAATTATTGATGCCAAACCTTTCCAATCCCACTCTCCATTCATCAGTTGGTCCTACAATGTTGAAAAGGATGAGTTCACATTGACAGATGTTAAAGGACAAAAGATGAGGTGTTCAAGCAAGGCTATCTTCAAAATGCCAAGCAAAGACATCAAGACTCTATCTGAGCTTCCTCTTAACAATCTTAGCAAGGACCAGAGAGGCTATGAGGTTGCAAGAATAGTCAACAACATGGAAAAACTTAAGCAGCAAAAGAAGTAAGAGAGTTTTGGTAGAATCAGACAAGGGGGAGTTTGTAGAAGTAAAGACTGATGGCTATAAAATTCTCTAAGTACAAATGTTGCGTACCTCACAGTTTGGCTGCTAACCAACAAGCTGCTGCGGATAGCCTTATCTGCTGAAGACCAGAGTTGTTGCGGATAGGCATCTCAGCAGCAACAACACTATATGATACTGATAGGCAAATCATCAGCAGCTTTGTATGGTTGCATCTTGCTGCTGATCTCTAACTTTGCTACTGATAGCCATTCCCACTGAAGATCAAACGTTGCAGCTGACTGGCTTCGATAAAGTAACCATTACCACTGACAACTTTCTGCTGCAACACTGACACACTCCACGCAGAAAGAATGTCACTAGTGCAGACAATAAAGAACCACAACGCTCTTCTTCAAGCATGCAAGCAATGATGCCTAAGAAGACGTTTGAATAAAGTTAACTAGTATAGTTGTTATTGTCGTTACATGTAGAATAGTTTAAATACAAGATCAACGGTTTGTGTTAGATATGATCCTTAGAATCAAGGGTCTGTCTTTATTCTAAGTTACTATATAAGTAGCACTTCTAGTCATTATAAGTGTGCTTTTTGCTTAAGAGTTTTCTCTGTATTCTTGTAAACCTTGAAGCTTAATACAAATTGATTTTATCATTATTCTTATTGTTTACTTGTTTACATTGCTTAGTTGGGATTGTTTCCGCCAATCTCAACTAGAATAGAACCATCTTGTATTCACCGATCCTACACTTGGAATACTGCCGAATTTTTACCAACGACAGTTTGTACGCTAAAGGCCTTTACTATGGTGTTGATAGTGCAATCTAGTTTACGACAAAATGCATTGGATATAAAGCTTTTACTAGCAACAGAGTTAAATACAATAGCAGCATGTTCATCATTAACTAGGAACGAACATCAGGGTTTCCCCTTGCTTCCTCCTCTGTCAGGGCGTAGGCTCGAGTCCTAGCCTTCGGCTGTTCCTTTTCAGCTTCCTTTTCCTTTCCCGAACCGGATTGTCTGGTTTTCCTGCAATCCCTAGTCAGGTGTCCATATCTTCCACAACATTGGCACTGGACGTGCTTTAAGCAATCTCGGGAGTAATGCCCCGGCCTCCCACACTTATAACACATGGTTGAGCCAACAAGACATTCGCCTTGGTGTTTCTTTGAGCATTTCTTACAAACTTCATACCCTTCTGCCCTAGGCTTCTTCACCTCAGCGGTGTAGTTTCCCTTTCCATTTCATTTGAACGAGTTCTCCCATTTCCGTTTCGGAGCTTCGGGAGCTGTGTCCTCGTTAGCATAATCGTCATAGACGATTCCAGACAGGTTAACTACCGATTCAAAGGTCAATGTTAGATTAGCTTTTACATGAACACGGACCCTTTGAGGTAGGCCCTTCACATAGTACTTAATCATTCGTTTTTCTGTCTCCACCAGGCGGGGTACCAGTTTAGCTAGCTCATTGAACCTAGAAGTACACTGGCGGTGCGTCTTCATGCCATCCTTGAAGTTCAGGAATTCGTTTTCCACTCGATCAATTTCGTTCTGGGGACAGAAATTTTGGATTATCAGCTTCTTCAGGTCTTCCCATGTCATTCTAGCAAGTGCGTTTGGCGACTTTTTCCTCTGAATGTTCCTCCACCAACTTAGTGCTTCATTGGTGAAAGAATGGGCAACATACTTAACAGCCTGGTCCGGTCGACACTCGCTGATGTTGATTACAGTGCTCACCCTCTCAATCCATTCGAACGTAGCCACTAAATCCTTGTTCCCATCATCATCCTCTTTACTTTTCTTTAGTGCCTCGGGTAGTAGATCAGGCAATACTTTCTTCAGAGTGAGTACAACTTCACGGGCAATAGCATCCCTGGCCTCGGGTTCTAACTGTAGAGACCCTTGATTGTCGTTCCCAGTTGGGGTCACATTTGTTTCGTGCACACTCTCAGTGTGTTCGGCGTGCACGCTCTCTTCCTCTTCATGTCTTTGATTCAATGGAGGTCTACCGACTCGGCCAGTGCGACCGCCTCGGCATCCGGTTCTTCCTCCACCAGCCATAGTTCCTAGTTTCCTGATAGTTATAAAGGGACTACATCAATGCCATTCCTTCAGATCATAGTTTTAGAACAGTACGAGCAAGGTAAATTTTTAATTACAGTGACCGGTTTGTGAATACTAATTTACATTGTTTTTCGGGTTCAAAACTCTTCAAATCGGTTGTCACATTGACATCTATTGGTTCTAAGTTAAGGTATCTATTCTTATCCAAGTGCATTAACTTTAGTACTTACTTACCATGCTGGCGTTGGCGTTGGTTACCCATGCTGACATCCGTGCGTTGGTCCCATAATCAGCTTGAGTCCAGACATTTAGGGATGTCTGAATCTCTCAAACTATTGCTCTGATACCAACTTGTAAGTCCCATTTCCCGGGTAACCTCACTTGTTAGATTTACTAATAAACATAGTCAAAAATACTGAACTTAAATTAAAAACATTCGAGAGTAGCGGAAGCAAACATCATTCGAATTTATAACATAACATACCATAACAGCGGAAGTCTTAAGATTTAAAAACATAACATTGTCTTAACATATATAAAAGTGGTATGTTAGTCGCTTGCCGGGTAACCATCACGCCTTCGCACGACCCTTCTTTTCTTTACCTGAAATGTATACTAAAAGTCAGCTAACGATGGTGAGTTCTAGTTTAAAAACAATCAGACATAACATTTATCTTATCGTTAAGTATTATATATATATATATATATATATAATATACGTGCATTTGCATATTCTTTTCTTTACTGTTCTCACATAACATTCATACTGAGTATATACATATGTACATACATACTTACTTTGGGGAGAACATTCATTGGTTATACACATATGGGTGATCAACCCGTCACAATTTTTGCGTGAGTCACAAAGACAAACACCATGAGAAATACCGTCGTAGTGCGTTTCATAAACCGTCCGGCCCTAGAAACCATCCGTCGTAACATAAATCCGTCCTGCAACCTTTGTCCGTCCGCCTAAAACCCGTCCTACCGTCGTAGTCCGTTCATTCGCTCGTCTGCCCACAGGCATCCGTTTCCCACGCGGATATTATGTATGCAACCGTTCTACATGTAATAGGGCATTTGCTTCGACCGTCCATGAGTGCCTTTTATACGTCCTAGCTTATGAAGGAACGTTTTTGTCCCGGTTGCAAAATAGTCACGTGGTCGTCCGTTTACCGAAGTAGTCGTCAGCTGCGTTTCTGTCCATAACGTATACATACATTCATAACATGCAAAATATATAATTATAAAGCAAGATTTCATTCATTTACGTTACGCCATTCTTTCATTCATTGTTTGTCAACATACGTTTCATTCTTTGTTCAAAATTCATTTTCATATATATATATATATATATATATATATTTGTATACCACGTATGATCACATTGGCATTCATAGCATTTATTCACTGAGTGTATACACTTCAGCCCCAAAACATTTAAAATGATTTGCACATAACATAGAAGGGGGCACATAGAACTCACCTGATGAGCTAGTCTCGTCCTGTCCTAACAGCGGTCCAATGAGTGCCACACACGATCTGGATTGGTTAATTACACACACATCAGACGTAATTTAAATTACACACTTTTACTTCAGCTCAACTAGGCGAACTTAAGGCTAAGTTCGCTGCCTAAAGTCTAGGCGAACTTGTCCTAAGTTCTCCTAACTTGACCAAGCGAACTTAGTCAAGCGCACTTAATCAGGCGAACTTTCCAGGCGAACATGCTAAGTTCGCCTCTTGATAGCCATAAGCGAACTTGCCATAAGTTCGCCTGTCGAATAGTCATCTTCCACAACAAGTCCGAAATTCTTGCATGCTAACCCAATCATGCCAATCTTACAACTTTCTTTGTTCAAAACCTGCGGTTTTCATTCTAGATGCTAGTCCTAAGCTTATTTTCAAGTTTCATCCGTAAAAACGTCACCTATTTAGCTAAAACCCGAAAATCCCAAATTAAACAAAAACCCAGTTTAGGGTCGAATCGTTACCTGGATTGGGATTCTGATTCAGTGGTTTGGCTCACGAGCTCAGCAGTAACGTGCTCCTTCAATTCCGGGTCGATCCGTCAACTTTCTGTCTCTAGTCCCGAGCTCTCCTTTCTCTCTCTAAATTGTAAATGGTGGAAGTTTGGAAGTTTGAGGCTGTCTTGACCCTTATATACCTGGGCTTCCCTCAGCCCATTGGAGCCGAGCCCAAGCCCATCCATTTTCCTTTCATTTTTTACGATTAAATCTCGATCGCGTTATTATTTATTTTTTTACTATTTTTGGGATGTTACAGGTAATTACCTTGGCATCCAGAGGAGGGGATGTTGCTTGTTGTAGGCTTTTGTCATGATCCCGGCTCTTGTCTCTTTTTCTGCCCAGTAGTTCTTTCAAGTGTCCTTTGCCTAGGATAAAACTTATCTCCTTTCGTAGTGCAACGCAATCCTCGGTCACATGACCAGAATCGTCATGGTAAGCACACCACTTGGATTTATCCTTCCAAGTGGAAGACTTATCATTCTTCTTGGACCATCTTGCCTTATCCTCAAGATCCTGCATGGCAAACATAAGTCCTGAAATGTCAATGGAAAAACAGTAATCAGTTATTTTAGGATATTCTTCTTCATCCTCATCGTCCTCCACATCATTGACCCTATGGTTGTCGGGTTTTGAATAAGGCTTGGATATGTGATGTTTGTAAGCTGAGGATTCGAACTTTTCGTTAGGATAATCATAATTGCATGGCGTTATGAATCTTAAACCTCGGTTCCTAACTTCATCCAAGTTCCTGCATGGGTTCATTACGAGATCCTCATAAAATGGAGAATCCTTTTTCAAGCCTATTTTGAAAGCTTGTACTGCGGTAGCAACATCAATATTCAGGATATCCAAGAATTCCCGACCAAACCTGCTTACATAATCCCGAGGGATTCATCAAAATTTTGAGTTATCCTATATATGATAAAATGACATAATAGAGTAAGGGGAACACTTAGTAGCCAATTTAAGGTGGATACTGTGAGAGTTGACCCGAAGCCTTTGCACAAATAGGCTTCCTTTAGATCTAAAGAGATTGGAATGATTTCCATCCTTTCCCTGTACTGGGCAATATGCTCTTCAGGATCTATGCTCCGATCATACAGTTTCATGTTGCGAGTTTGAAAGCACTTAGGGTTCTCTGCATCTCATATTGGAGGAGCGAATCTCGAGATCCTGTGACTTCATGGCGATTCTTCAGGTATAGGTCGAACCACACCGGGTACACTAGAAATCATGTCCTTCAACTTTTTCAGTTCTCTGGCCATAATTGGACTGATCCCTACATCCTGCACATTGTTAGTATTCAAAAAATGATTATCCGAAATGTTACTGTTTTGACCAAAAAATTACACAAGATAACCAAGTGATTAAATTAGTAATTTGAGATAGTGTGCTTGTAAAATCAATGTAAAGATTGACACAGTAGTTTACGAGGAAAGTCCTTGATCTTTGAGGATCTCTGACATAAAACATCGGGATGTGACAATCGACACCTGCCTCGTTTCTTCGATAAATGGTAAAAAGATTATAAGTGTGGAGCAGTAGATGATCGAACTATGTGTTACAAAGTGTTGTAGCGAAGTGTGTTGTGTCATGAATGTTGTGTCCCCTAATGATCATCTTATGTTATTTATATACATTACATGTCATTAAATGAAAGGCTAATATCCCGGAATTGTCTTAATTGGACCGTTACAAGTCTTCTTTGATGAATATAGCCGTTGTCTTTAATGATATTCCAGGTCTTCAGCTAGTAGTAACGTTAAATGGGTGTTACCTGCATGACCAAGTCAAAGACATACGCGTAATATTAATTTTTACAACGGTCAGTTAATCAGGATACTGAAACATAGTAAGGACCAGGGATACCGATACTTATCTGAGGATCCGGGATACCAGAGGTACAAACTAATCCCTAACAATTGTCCGCAGGTTTTTGACAATTGTGAAGGTCATTCGAACAACTGTAAAAAACTTTAAAATTCAAAATGTTTTGACCGATGTGACTTGATGGGCGCGTAGTTCTAGGTAAAACGGCTCCCATACTTGATGGTTTTCCCTTTTTATTTCAAAGTAATTTCATTTCATTTTATTTTCTCCCTTGTGTTCTTTGTTCGATTCCGACTATTTTCTATCAGGTAAGAATTTCTGCATCCTTTGCCTTTTGTTTCCTAATTCTCTCCGTCAACATGTCTCGTCTTCGATCCTCAGATTCTGTTTAGACGGTCGAGGATTTCTCTGATCAGGGAATCCTTGATTTTTCTAAACAAGAGATTTGCACTTTCACTGATCATGACATCGATCTTCTGAAAAGCAGCGATGCTTTCCAAGGAAATACCGAGTTTAGGGCCTTTGATTCCAGGGTTAAGGCTGATTTCTAGTCGAAGACTTGGGTGTGTTTTTTTTTACTCGTTTACCTTGGGTCTTCGCTTCCCTTTTCCTTCATTAATCATCGATTTCTTTCAGTCCACAGGTTTGTACTTCTCTTAGGTGATGCATATGGTATGGAGGATGTTGTTCTCTTTATATAAATTGAGCCGTAGCCATTCCTTGACGCGGTATCCCTGAGATTGCTAGTGTGTACAATATGAGAACTCATGGGTATTCCTGCTTTGTTCTTCAACTTAAGTCTGGTAAAACTCCTTTGATTCCAAAAGCTACCCAAAATGACGGTGATTGGAGGGGGAAATACTTTTTTGTGAATAGAACATCCATCCCTGAATAGAACTCCAGTGGGTTAAGAAGGGTAGGATGTAGTCAGGATCCCTGCATATTAGTATGTATATATATATATATATATATATATATATATATATATTTATGTAACCTGTTTTGATGATCCTCTTGTTTTGTGCAGCCCCAAAGTTTGAGAAGCTAGTTCCTGCAACAAGTGACACGGATAAGAGGATCGAAGCTTTGTTGGAGATACCTGTTGGTGAGAGATCTTTCCACTTTGAGTTTGTTGTTAGTGAAGCTAGTTTTGCAACCGAGTATTCCGAAGCCACCATGTCGTCAAGTAAGAATTTGCTTCACTTTTTTACTGAATTTTATTGACTTTAATTATTTTTTCTGCTTTTGTAGAGATTCAAAGACCTGGTTCTCATTTTGCTTTGGATGATCATGATAGCATTCTCTCTCGAGGAGCCATTGTTAAGCAAGAGGCTCCTACACCTGTTACTGCCAAGCCTAGGATCCCAACCCTTTGTTCCAAGACGTCAGGAAAAAAAGAAGAAAACCTCTGTCATGGATCTTGAGGTGTTTGAGGGCATGGATCCTGTTGAGGATGCAAAGAATGTGCGATCCCTGACGATCCTGGTAAGTGAATATTTTTAGTATCCTGCAAATAATTATCAGTATCCCTGTGAATAATTGTTAGTTTCCATGTTTAACATTTTCTAATATTGTAGGGTCTAGACAAGATGAGCGCCGATCTCGAGGCAGCGGAGAAGAGGGCTAGCGTGACCGAAGGGAAGATCGAAGACATGAAGAAGATTGCTGCCGCCAAGTCTAAGTTGATGGGGGAAGGATCGCCATGAGATTATCGAACTTAAGACGTTATCGAAGGATTTCAAGGTCTTGCATCAGCAAGAGAAGAACACAACCGTGGATGAGACCAAGAAATCTGCTGCCTCGAGCGTTCTCCAGTCTAGGATCAAGATGGCTGAAGAGGTTTCTACCAAGGGCTTTGATGTGAAGGCTTGGGATCTTGAAGGATGGCGTAGGATCATGGCGGGTCTAACAGGTGAGAAGGTGGAGACTAGCAAGGCTGGTGAGGATGCTGGTGGTGAAGGTGAGAAGGAGGTTCCACAGGGAGATGAGGGTAATGATGCCTAGGGCTGAGCCATGTGTCTTATTTGTGATGGTTGTGGTGGTTGGTAATAAAAAAAATTCACTTTTGTGTTTGGGGATCCCTACATGGGATAGACAATTTGATTTTCTGACTAATGGTTAAGGATTCGGGTGGATGGGTCCAACTTTTGAATGAAGCCCGAATTCTTGATTCTCCTGCACTTTCAATAATAATTAGTAGCATACGACTATTTACCATGATTGTTATGCGTTTGGTTTGCTTTGACATGTTCTAGAAAATCAGGAATCTTAGGCAGTTAAGCCTTGGGATATTTAGAAAAATAGGTTTAGGTACATTTTCAGGATACCGGATCCTTAATGATTATTTATAAATAACATCTTATGTTTTTATCAAACTTTGACTTAGAAAAATATAGTTTGATTTTGATAAATAGTATGGAAGAATACCAATTACAAACATATCATGTCTTAGTCATTCAATTTTTGAATCTACCCTTAATTGAAAATTAACGAGTAGTCTCAAATACATACCTGTTATGAGTCATTTTACGGCTAGGGATCCTGGATCTTCGATGTACTTCGGTATCCTGACAGGTTTCGGTATCCTTAATTTCTATATTATCTAACCGTTGTATCTCTCTTCTATCTTGACCAATACGCAGGTAAAACACGTGAAGTCAATTTAATCCCAGAAGTATCGATCTAGAAGTTGAGATGAACATGTAGAAGACGCGTGGATTAGCTTCCAACGGTCATATTTGAAGACTAAGTCGATTCCGGGATTCTCGGATATTTAGTTAGCATAATCTCTGTATATAATCAGTAGCTTGATCGATTTAGGAGACACTTTTTTTCCACGCACTTAGCTTTCTAGACTCGTAATCACTTCTGTAACACACATAGCGCGATCAATTATTGCTCAAAACTTGTAATTCTTTACCATTTATTCAAGAAACGAGGTATTAGGACATGTTTTGTAACTGTTGATAAAATTCTGTACAAGTTCGTGGCCTAAGCATCTTTAGGAGCGAACTTGTTAAGTTTGCCTAGCCTATTAGAGGCGAACTTGTTAAGTTTGCCTAAGCATCTTTTAGGCGAACTTGTTAAGTTCGCCTACTGCAGAACTGGTGTTTATAAATAGAGTTTACAGAGTCTGTTTAACAGAAGGAGATGAGAGCAGCAGAGGGACTGAATCGATTGTAATCAGTGAAACTTGTAAACTCTGTGATTGTTGGAATACAAGTGAATGTTATTTACCTGATTGTTTCTATTGTCTATTTCGTATGCAATCGTTGATTCGGTAGGATTCCGCACTCCGCGTTAATGGTACCTCTTATCACGAGAACGATCCGTAGAAGAGCCATGTGGACCTACAAGTGGTATCAGAGCTTATGCTCGTGATTCTTGGTGATTTGAGATGGTTTTGTATGCAAATTGACAAGAAATTGATCATCTTTTCGATTTTTCATTTCCATGGAGTTTTTCAAGTTCTTGAATCTTATTTTGAGGAAATTCATCCGATAGAAGTGTTCTAATTGATAAAATACATAATCCTACGGTTCAATTTTGTCTAATTCCTTCAAATCAGTGAGATATGAAGATTTTTGGTAACTTTTTGTTCGTGTTTTTGGGTTGAAGCTGTTCTTGATTTTGATTATGTTGAAGCAAGCGAACTTGCTGAATCTGTGTGCAGGCGAACTTAGCAAGCGGATTTACTAAGTTCGCTTAGGTAGTATCAAGCGAACTTATCTTGTTCGCTAGTGTTCTTAAAAAAAAATGTCAATTTCATGTGCTGATTTTTTTGGCGGATATTTTCGCAACAATTTTAAAATGTCAATTTCATGTGCTGATAATGCGATTGGAACTATGCCACCGAGGCTTTTGTGCATATCAGATTACAGTAGCTGGAAAGTCCGGTTCGAACAGTTCGTATCAGAAAGTTATGAAAATTTTTGGAGACCAACCACAGAAGGATATGTGTATCCTACTTTTGATTTTCTGGAATTTCGTGATGTTCCTATACCTATGACAGCTCTTACTAAAGTAGAAAAGCAGAAGTTTGATCGACAGATGAAAACGTGTGCAACTATACAAATGTCTTTACCAAATGAAATATATCATAGTCTTGGGAAGTGTCCAACTTCAAGAGAACTATGGGAAGCATTGAAGAAAAAGGGTGAAGCAACTTCTCAAGCGTTTGTGGTCTTGATCAACGAAGTATTGGAGAAGCAAGGTGATTCTCAAAGTGATTCTTCTATAGATTTAACTTATAGTGAGAGTATTCGTTCTGGTGAAAGTACCCAGTCTACCGAGAGTGATATGATGACTGACGTAAGTTTTCAGACAGTTGAAGATGATCTGAGTGAATCAGAAATTGATACTGAGCCTGTCATTGTTGATCAAAAGAGTGAAGCTGATGATGACGTATTCATGGCTCCTGGTGCATCTTCTTCAGAAGTAAAAGCTGAGGTACTTTCTAAATCTAAAACTTTTTGTTCTAACTGTATTTCAGTGCAGGATAAAATGATGAGGGTTATGGATGACAACGTAAATCTCATTTGTGATATGAAATCGATGCACACGGTAAATCAGAAATTAAAAGAGAATGATAATGTGTGTATTGAGAGAATAGATTCACTGAAGAGGGATATAAGTTCTCTGACTTTGAATATCAAAGAGCAGGCTTGTCACCTGGATATGTCCTTTGCTGAAATTGAGAAAAGAAATAATGATCTTGTTGAAAAAGATAAGGAACTAGCTGAATCTAAAGCAGAGGTGATCAGATTGCATAGAAAGTTAGAAAGCTTTGGAAATTCATCATTCTTATTAGGACATTATCATGATACTACTAAAGAGGGGAAGGGAACTAGTGGTATTGGTTATGTTCCTCCACCATTCAACGGAAATTATACTGTTATACCTGAAATTATAAACGATGAGGATTTAGATCCTAAGACTGTGTTGAAGGTGAATCCAGTCACAGGTGAAGATATGGTGTATTCTGATGAGAGTGATGATGAATATTTTGACGAAGCTAAGGTAGAGGAGATACCGAAAGAGGTTAAGAAAGAACACCCAAAGGTTGATTCTATTTCATCTGGTAAAAATACATTTGGAAGTTCTTCAAACTCACGGAGAGTTCCATATGTCAGAGATTATAAAGACAGGCGTACATGTTTTCATTGTAATGAGATGGGACATATTGTGGTGAACTGTCCTTACAAAAATAAAGGGAAGAAGCATGTAGTTCCTGAGAAGATGAAGTCTGAATCAAAACCTATTGAGAAAAAGTTTGTTCCGTCTCAAACTCCAAAAGAAGTGCTTGTAGGCGAATCTTCTTCAAGTGCATCTTATCGTGTGAAGATTCCTTATATGAGAGAATATCGTGAGAAGAGTTCTTGCTTTTCTTTTGGTTTTGTGGGTCACATTCAGATGGATTGTCCTCACAAAGACAAAGGTAACCGACATGTTACTCCAGAAAAGGTATGAACTCTTGGTAAGCCTTATGTTAACCCACATGTGGTTAAACCTCGTGATACACCAAAGGGTAATTCAAAAACTGAGGTTAGGCTTTCTAGACCTCAAAGACGGAGGAGAAACAGAAGATTGAGAAAACTTTTAGAACAACAAGAGTTTTCATGATCTAAACATTTTTCAAATGAACAAGATTGTTCAAACACTTCCATTTTAAGAAAAAAGAACTTAATGAACAGAAGTATGTTTGGAAATCTAAAGTTTATGTTTCTGATTCGTCGGAACAATCTCCGAAAATCGATGAGAGATTCGATTGTGAATGGAGTGAAGTTTATTATTTTGATACAGTTGGACGACCCATGACTACCATGGCTTGGGTCCCAATTTCAAATTAATGTTTCTTGTTAGATGTGCAGGATTTAACAAGAGGGACTATTAATACCATTTTGGTTGTTGATAGTGGTGGTTCTTAGCACATGACAGGGAATGACATCTGCAAGAGTAAAGAGTTGTTGATAACTGAGAAATCTATTTCAATCAACGACTTGATGCTCAAGGGGGAGAATATGTCACACACAATGTTTTGAAAAGAGTTTTACAAAGTCCAATTGATAACCTGAAACTTAGGATGACAATGGTGAGCATAAAGTCGTTGATGCAACCATTTGACTAGTTGAGGGGGAGTCTATAGGACAGAGGGAGTACAGAACTGTGTTGGTGACAGAGGCAATGACATTCAATTACATTACATTGATTTGAATTTTTAATTGATTAAATTGCTTAATCCTGAGTAACCAAGTAAAATGTTTTTCTTAAAATGTTTTCATGGAAGATTTTATTTGTGTTTGTTTTACTTTCTTTCATAAAGATTTTGAAAAATCCAAACAAACTGAAAAACATAAAATCGACATTACTTGATGTTAAAGAAGAGATGATAGTACATCAGTAGATGTTCTTTCACACATGACCTTAGATTAACTGGTTGGTGCTTTATGTTAATATATCTGAATTATATGTTTTGATCTAAACTTTAGAGACTACATAAATAGGAAATGATAGTGTTGTGTATGCATATAATTTGAATTGTCAGTAGACTAAAAGCGTCACTGAACCGTTAGTAGTGTGAAAACGTAATTGCATATGTTACAACTGTGATTTGAACCCATTTTATGCCTGGGTGTGTGTGTTAAAAGATCACTATCAGATAAAGAATATTAGCTTTTAATAAATATTTTCCTATGAGATCAGTTTCGGGTTATGTCCTTAGCACTATTCATTCGATTTGCTTCAGTGCCCATGTCCCGGAAAGCATGCAATTTGAAGTATAATCAAGATATGTACTTGACAACATCTGTCAAACATATACTAGCCCTTGGATCATATTAATAAATCATCTTTACTGATTCCATTGAATTCATAATCCAGATAACTGTTGAATCCACGTACCCGAATCTTATGATTCCACATATATAAGCCAAAACATTGAATCATTCGATTCTGAATCTCATTGATTCCTATACAATCCAATTTGGATTCTGCTATTCATGTGCTAAGTGATGTCTCCTCATTCTGGAAATTCGGATAATCTTTAGTAAAATCTCATATGTCTTGAAGATAGTGCATTTACTTTCTGTTGGCATACTAGTGGGGTACACGTTGTAGTTCATACTTAAATGGTACCTTAACTCACAAGAAAGTGGAAATGAGATGCTTTAGTTTCAAATATTATAATATTGACAATTTGAATTTGTGTGTCATAGCATGATCCTATTTTCTTTGAATGTTTATCGCGTATCATAACTTGCAATATGAAAGTCTTGAAAAGATAGAGTGTGATAATCTTGAAAGATATTGGTTTGATTAGTCAAGGCTTGAAAGAATGACATAGGATACCATTTGATATTATATGGATGTTTATCCAAAATGTGTGATTGATACATTGTTTTTACTGATATGATCTTCTTACTCGTGATGTTCGACCAAAAAGATGTGATTTTGTATTTTACATTTCAGTTTGTACAAAGAAAAACCAAAAAGATTTTGTGTTTCTTATGTTTGAAAAATCAAAAAGATTTTATTTTTCCAGCTTCCATGGAAATCTTAATTGTTGGTTATTCTTGGTTGTTCTCCTTTGCAAAAACTGAAAATTACAGACAGAAGTTGACAAGTGGTCCTTCTCCCAAGTTTTCTTCTAGATAGAAAGAGAAAGTGCAGATGAACAAGACGAAGACTACAGTGTGTTTGATGATATAAGAAGACGGATGACAATCTTCTAAAGCTGTTGTCAAGGGGGAGTCTGTTGGAGCATATTCTGGTGACAACGAGCTTGAAGATATTATGTCTTAGTCTTAGAGTCTTTGACTTGTAATTGATAGAATTGTTAGCAACAGTTAAAGGGGAGTCTGTTAGGACATGTTTTGTAACTGTTGATAAAATTATGTACAAGTTCGTAGAGAGGCGAACTTAACAAGTTCGCCTAAGCATCTTTAGGAGCGAATTTGTTAAGTTTGCCTAGCCTATTAGAGGCGAACTTGTTAAGTTCACCTACTGCAGAACTGGTGTTTGTAAATAGAGTTTAAAGAGTCTGTTTAACAGAAGGAGACGAGAGCAACAGAGGGACTGAATCGATTGTAATCAGTGAAACTTGTAAACTCTGTGATTGTTGGAATACAAATGAATGTTATTTACCTGATTGTTTCTATTGTCTATTTCGTATGCAATCGTTGATTCGGTAGGATTCCGCACTCCGCGTTAACGATACGTCTTATCACGAGAACGATCCGTAGAAGAGCCATGTGGACCTACACGAGGCAGGTGTCGATTGTCACCTCCCGAGGTTTTACGTCGGAGATCCTGAACGATCAAGGGCTTTCCTCATAAACAACCATGTCACTCTTTACGTTTTTATATTGATTTACCCAAAACAATTTGGCGCCCACCGTGGGGCAAGTGGTGCTTTTTATCCTCAAATCTTTACTAAAGTTTGTGTTCAATCACTATCTTTTCAAATTGATTTCAAAAATGTCGTCCCAATCCAAAAATGCTTATGTCTCTACTCCATCTTCAAGCTCTAGGTTTAACAACCCTATTCCTCCCCCTCCGTCATTCTAGAAGAAAAATGATAGTCAATCGAAGAAGACTGTTCCAACGGGTTTTTCGGGATCCGGGATACCAGTCGGAGGACCTGTGCTAGTTTCAAATGATGATATCCTCAATATGTTCTCCAAAGTGAAGCAACAGATGGAACAACAGAAGAAAACTAATCATATGTTGTTCAGAGAACTTGAAAGGGTCAAAGAATCCAAGAAACCGGTGGAAGTGACGACCCCATTGAAGTCAAGGATCTTGGATTTTAATTATTCGGGATCCCCAGGAGTCCAAAGGGGAGATTTTCTTCCCATGCATTCTGGAATCACTACAGCTGGCCCAACTCCGGCTGTTAGAGTTACAACAAATAAGGTTCTTTGAGTTACTCCGGGATCATCATCCCAAAATCTTGAGAACGGTAACACTTTCAATCAATTTTCCAATACTAATGAATTTACGCAGGATACAGGGATCACTCCATCCATGGCCAAGGATTTGAAGAAACTAAGAGAGATGATCTCCACCGTACCAGGCGTGGTCCAACCGATACCGGAGATGTCCTCTACCAGTCATAGGATCTCTAGATTTGCTCCACCAATTTGTAATACTGAGATCCCCAAGTGCTTCCAAACTCCCAACATGAAACTATATGACGAAACTAAGGATCCTGAGTAACATGTGGCGCAATACAGAGAAAGGATGGAGATCAAGCCCAACCCTTTAGACCTGAAGGAAGCTTGTCTGTTCAAGGGCTTCGGCTCTACCTTAACAGGATCAGCCTTGAAATGGCTACTTAATGTTCCTCCATATTTCATTACTTCATTTTCTCATTTAATTAACATGTTTAACAATCAATTCTCTTACAGTAGAAATTTCGAAAGGTTGACAAGTGACTTATACAGGATAATTCAGAAACCCGGTGAATCCCTCCGAGACTATGTCAGTAAATTTGGCTGGGAATCCCTGGATATCCCAAGACTTGACGTCACCACTGCTGTCCAAGCATTCAAGATGGTACTAAGGAAGGATTCTCAATTCTATGAAGACCTTGTCATGAATCCTTCCAGGAATCTCGATGAAGTCAGGAAATGGGCACTAAGGTTCATTAGGCTGGAGGATGATAAGATGATCCAATAAAGTGTAGATGCTCTGAACAGCTTCACTCCACCAAATCTAAAAGCCGAATCCGCACCTTTTAAATCATACGGATCCAAATCGTATTCTAAGCCGGACAATCACAGGGTCAACGGCTTAGAAGATAACGAGGACGTGGAAGAATATCCTAAGTTATGTGAATACTATTTTTCTATTGATACAACTGGTTTGCTATTTGCTATGCAGGATAATGGAGAAAAAGCCAGGTGGCCTCGTAAGTTTGAGAGGGACTCAGGAGGAAAGGACAAGTCCAAGTGGTGTTCATACCACGAAGACTTTGGCCATGTGACTGAGGATTGTATTGCTTTGCGGAAGGAAATAAGCTACCTCCTGAGCAAGGGATATCTCAAAGAATTTATGGGCAAAGGAAAGAACAAGACTAAAGATAATGATAGGATCCCGCAGAGAGCAAAATCCCCACCACCAGATGCCAATGTAATAGGTTTTATATCTGGTGGATCTGACATTTGTAGTACTTCTTACTCTGCAGCAAAAAGAAATGCCAAAGAAGTAAAAACAGAGAATGGGGACAGACCTATCAAAACCTCCAACTTAACTGAAGAAAAGGTGATCTGTTTCGACGAAGAGGACAGAGATGACGTACAGGATCCCGATCACGATGGCATGGTGATTACACTATACATTGCAAACCACTTCATACGCAGGATACTAATCGACGGAGGAAGTTCTGTAAACATTATCCAGCATGAAGTCCTGAAAAGAATGGGGATCCCGGATTCTGAGATCATCTCGAAATCCTCAGTATTAGTAGGATTCAATGTAGAGGTTAAGAACACTATTGGTGAAATAAAGCTACCAATCTACATCGAGGGGGTAAATTCTATGTAAAAGTTTTGTGTTATCGATTCTTTATCTTGCTACCTGGATACACGACATGAAAGCAGTACCCTCAACATATCACCAATGTGTCAAGATGCCAACCCCCTGGGGATGTTGAAGATCAACAGCGATCAACAAGAGGCCAAAAACTGTTACACTTCTTCAATGAAAGCCTCTGTCAAAACTAGGAAAGCATAGCAATTAACGAAGCAGGCCAGGGATGTTCTGGAAACTAAAGAACAGGATGTTAAAGAGGTATCCTTGGATGCTGAGAATCCAGATGTGAAGATCCTGGAAGGGAGCAATATCCCTAAGGATATTGAAAAAGATATCCTGAATTTCCTAAGGGGCAGAAAAGCAACCTTCGCATGGAAACACGAAGACATGACAAGTATATCCAAAGATATCATAACTTATAAACTTAGAACTGATAAAAGTTTCTTGCCAATACATCATAAGCGAAGGAAATTTGCTCCTGAGAGAAACGTAATCATCCAAGAAGAGGTGGAAAGACTTCTCAAGTCTGGAATGATAAGGGTAGTAAAATTCCCAAGGTGGTTAGCCAACATGGTGATAGTCCAGAAAAAGAACGGGAAGTGGAGAGTTTGTGTAGACTACACAGACCTCAACAAAGTGTGTCCTAAAGACCCCTTCCCATTACCGCACATAGACTCAATGGTGGACGCTACAGTAGGCCACGAGAACCTGACCTTTATGGATGCCTCTTTAGGATTTCAACAGATCCAAATGGAACCATCGGATCAGGAAGACACGACGTTCATGACCCCGACAGGTATTTATTGTTACACATCTATGCCATTTGGTCTTAAAAATGCAGGTGCCACATATCAAAGACTAGTAAATATGATGTTCAAAGACAAGATTGGGGACACTATGGAAGTCTACATAGATGACATGCTGGTAAAATCAAAGAAAGCTGAGGATCATATCAAGGATCTCAGAGACGCATTTGATATCCTGGACCAATACAATATGAAGCTGAACCCTTCGAAATGTCACTTCGGAGTGGGGGCAGGAAAGTTCTTGGGCTACATGGTGACCAAGAGAGGAATAGAAGCCAGCCCAGAACAAATCAAAGCTATCATCAATCTGAAATCCCCAGCAAATAATAAGGATGTCCAGAGATTGACCGACAGAGTAGCAGCACTCAACAGATTTATATCAAGATCCTCAAAAAATGCAACGAATTCTACGACATCTTGAAGAAGAACAAGAAAATTTAATGGGAAGAGAAGTATGAACAAGCACTCCAATCATTGAAGGAATACTTGTCATCAGCTCCTCTACTGATGAAACCAGAAGAAGGTGAACCATTATCCCTATACTTGGGAATATCCCGAAGCACTGTAAGCGCTGTATTAGTCAAGGATCATGAGGGACAATAGCATCTGGTATACTATGTAAGTAAAAGTTTGCTACTAGCAGAAACCAGGTATTCTCATTTAGAAAAGTTAATTTTAGCTTTAATAATGGCATCAACTAAACTTAGACATTATTTTGAAACTCATGCTATTCATGTTAAAACTAATTATCCTATTAAGTGTGTCTTAAGAAAACCAGAGATGCAAGGAAGGATGGCTAAATGGTCAGTCAAGCTCAGCGCCTATGACCTCATATATGAACCTAGAACAGTAATAAAGTCTCAGGCACTAGCAGACTTTGTGGCTGATTTCAGAAGTGATATCCAACAAGAGGCAGATCTAGAAGTCTAACAACTAAAAGAGTCGAAGGACGAATGGACCTTATTCACTGATGGTGCATCAAATCTAAGAGGAACAGGTCTGGGAAACATACTAAAATCGCCACAAGGGGACATATTACCCCAATCCATAAGCTGTGAGTTCTAGGGTACGAATAATGAAGCAGAGTATGAGGCGTTGATAGCAGGATTACAATTAGCCAGGGACATCAAGATCAGGTATCTTCAGGTATATGTAGACTCATTGTTAATTGCTAATCATTTCAATGGTTCATGTGCAGTAAAAGGTGAGAAGCTAGCTAAATCTCTCACAATAGTTAAGAAATTATCAATAGAATTCAAAACTTTTTAACATTACACGGGTGCCTAGAGAAGATAACACTGAGGCTGATGCCTTAGCAAACCTTGCTTCAACTCTTAGAATAGCAGAAGGTACCAAAATACCTATAATACACATTCTGAGCCCAGCAATCGAGAAGGTAAACGAAGTATCCAACACTGAAGAAGAAGCAGACATTCGGAATCTTGAACCTATTCCAGGATCCTGGATTTCACCTATTAATAAATACTTGCAGGACGGTGAAATCCAAAGTGATGAAAAGAATCACAAGGCTTTTCTCATGAGAATGTCTTGTTTAATAATTTTTTAGAATGTTTTGTATAGAAAGTCAATTGCAGGTCCATACTTAAGGTTCTTGGAGGATCCTGAAGCACGTGAAGTCCTGAAAGATCTACACGAAGGAGATTGTGGTAATCACACCGGGGGCAGAGCATTATTTTCAAGGATCCTGAGAACAGGATATTACTTGCCTACCATGAGGAAAGATGTTGTGACTTACTCTAAAAAGTGTGATGCTTGCCAGAAACACAGCAACATACTCCATCAACCGGCCGAACCTTTATACCCAATCATCTCTCTGTCACCATTCATGAAGTAGGGAATGGACATCGTCGGCAAACTTCCCAAACCACCAGGAGGAAAGGTCTTAATGCTAGCAATGACGGATTACTTCTCAAAATGGATCGAAGCTGAGGCATTTGTCCAATTCAGAGAGAAAGAAGTCATCTCCTTCATCAAGCGCAATATCCTGACGAGATTTGGGATCCTGGCGGAGATAATTTGTGATAATGGATCTAAGTTCCATGGTAAGAGAACAACTGACTTTTGTGCCGGTTGGGGAATCAAAATGATAACTTCTACCCCAGTACATCCTCAAGCCGATGGATAAGCAGAGTCTAGTAACAAGATCATCGTTAACAACCTCAAGAAGAGATTAGGAGCAAAGAAAGGAAGATGGGTTGAAGAGCTACCGTTTGTACTTTGGGCAGATAGGACAACCACGAAGAACACGACGGGCCAAACTCCATTCTCCTTGGTATTTGGAACTAAAGCAATGATCCCGACATAGATGCTTATCCCTACTGCTAGAACCAATATCCAATACTCGGAGACCAACAATGAAGCTCTTGCTCAAGATCTCGATATTGTGGATGAGCTCAGGGATCTTGCCAAAATTCACATTGCAGCTTATCAGCAAAGAATAGCAAAGTCATATAATAAAAACATAAGGGTTAGAAGATTCCAAGTAGGTGATCTCGTATTAAGGAAGACATTCCAAAATACTACCAACCCCAATGATGGAAAACTTACACCAAAGTGGGAAGGCCCATACTTGATTGATTCAGAAGCAGGCAAGGGAGCTTATTGGTTACCTACTATGGAAGGAGATATCTTGCCAAGATCCTGGAACGCTATCCATCTCAAAACCTACTTTATGTAAGTTACAACTTAAATTCTAACTAAAACTGGTATGTGATGTTCTAAACGTATAGCTATTAAATTATTAACTAAATTAACCTATTCTAGAAACTAAGTTATACTCTAGACTCTCTAAAACTCGACTAAACTACTAACCGGCAAGTGAACCGATCGACTCTAGTACAGCTAAATAAGTCCGGAAATCGAACCCACGAAACTCTATTTATTACGTAAATTAGACTCACTTAAACAGACTGACTGACACGACTAATTGTTTTTATATTTGGGGGGGGGGGTTTGTCTAAAATCCTAAGAGAAAAGCGATTAAAATACTATCAATTAACTAAATTACCTAAGACAAAAAGGTGATTTTGGGTTTTACTTCAGATGACGATGGGTAACTACCTAGACTGGAATCCTGGGATACTTCGAGCTATACTTTTAACGGATGCAAGTTAATAAGGAACCGGGATCATAAATTTCTAACCTCTTGAGACACCGAACAGGACTCCCGACCCTTTTCGGGAAGACACCTAAGGAACTCTGAACGCTGCTGAAAACACCGGTTGATCTAGACTTCCTCTCGGTTATCCAAATATTTATGTAAAGTACCCTAATATGACCTACTCCCTCTCGGGTTGTAAACCTAGGATGAATTGGGTTCTTGATTCGACTCGATAGACAAATATTAGCAAGGCAACTATGACAGACTTCTCTCAAAGACCACCCTAGCAATTTACCAATTTAGACCTATCAACAATCTCGCACCTCTCGGCTATTAAAATTGGTATAACACCTAGACCTATTCAATTATCAAATATAGCTTCTAAGGTATTTTGGCCAATTAACCCAACAAATCACAACGCAAGGTAATGATTTAGCATGACCCTATTACGCAAAAGACATTCACCAAAGATCATACGAAGCAATATATAACAATTAGAATAATTCTAAGCATGCATATTCAACGAATCAATAATCAAGTTTGCTACTTTATCATGAAATCCAAAATTAACAAGCATCCAATATAAAAATCACAACTTTAGCATCCCATTCATCATAATCTAGGTAGTTTATCTAATTTAGCTACTCATCATTATCCAAATCAAAGACGCAATTTCAACAAAGTGGAAAGACATGGTAAAAATTAAGAAAACAAAGAATTGATAAACCCGGATAGCCAAACCACGAGCTTGATCGATCCTAGGACTCCAACCTTCAACCGTTTCTCCTTCTTGCTTGAAATTGCTCCAAAATCTCTCCAAAATTCGTCCTAGATTCTCCAAAATCGGCTAGGGTTACAAGTATATGATTGAGATGTATTTATACCCCAATCCAGCATCAACCCACCTGAAAGTCGAAACATTCTGTGGAAAATAGGCCTTCGCCACCCGCGGAGCCCATTGGCTTCCATTCTCGTGGGTGGCGAGGAGTTAATTTCTGTTTGTTGTGATACAACTCCCTCGCGGCCTGCGAGGGACAACTCCTGACCTTCTCGCGGGTGGCGAGAAGGTGTTTCTTCTCGAATTTCATGCTTTTAATTGACTCTTGACCTCCCGATCTCTTCCGGTACTCGATTTTGCATATTTTTGACTCGTTTTCTGCCCATTTCAGCAACAACTATCACTCGAGACCTGGTAAACACAAATGGATCAGCTGTAACATATTCTAACTAAAAACTAAAAGAAAACTAAACAAAACCACTCAAACTGAACACGATAAATGGGTGTATTTTGCAATACATCAAATATCCCCACACTTACCCTTTTTTCGTCCCTGAAAAAGAATTATGTATACGGAATCATAGTCAGGTAGAAACTTGGTTCTCAAAAACTCAGTTATTTTAATTAAAGCTTAGTGACGTGTTAGCTGCGATTGCAAATATATTATCCTCTTAAACCCATATCCGGTATCCAAGTTCCTTATCATGTTTATTTAATTTAAGTTCAATCAGATTATCTAGGGTCTCACGCATCGGAAGCTATAGTTTCATCTAACCCCACCTCAAGCTTATGGAACAAAAGGAACAACCAATTGATTATTTCCTAACCGTCTTATGCTTTAAAAATCAAAAGAATTAACATCAAAATTTTCTCTTTTTTTTTTTTAGAGAAATCACGAGCACACAATATTCATACCTAACCCAGAGGTTGTTTCAATCAGAGTCACCATCCCTAAGAGCGACAACGTGAGCGTCGGTAATCATATCATTTTATTTTAACTTATCCTAGTGGGAATTTCAATCAGAGTCACCATCCCCAAGAGCGATTCCATAGGCATCGTTATTTTATATGCTATATTTTTTTGTTTTTTTTGTTTTTATTCGATAAAAATTCTAAGATTTTAAAACTTATAACGGCATTCCTTATACTATTTGTGGAAGTATCGAATTCCCTACTTCTCCTAGATGATAATCCACAAATATCCCAATATTAGATATATTTAAGTTCAAAGGAAACTTCTCAACTGGTCGGGCCTACCCACATATCCCAAACTAGACACGCTTTCACTTTATTTATAATCTCATATTCAAAAACCAAGTAAAAAGCTGACTTTACTATCATTTTTCGTGCTTTTAATTGCAAACTTCTAAAACAGAGACATTTTCCAATTTTATAATTTTTTTTATTTTTTTTTATTTTTTTTTTAAATCAATGAAAAATTAAATGTCCCATCCCCACACTTAAATGTTGCATTGTCCCTAATGCAGGAACAGAAAGAAATAAAAATACAAGATATACAACTGAAAAAGACTTAGCTGGTAATAAAGCAAGACTGTCAACGTGCCAGTCAATTTCCACTAGTGCCCTCCATACCGAACGTGCCCAGCCAACAATCCTCATTTATCACACACGAACGGAAGCGGCAACATCACAACAACCTAAACATAATCAAAATACTCGCAGAGAAAACCATTCAGTTTGTTCAAGCCAAACACAAACCAACCAAACCAACCCACCCAATGTATCAATGTATTAAAACATCACAAACCATAGATACTGAAAACATCATAAACGAAAAAAATAAATAGAAAGGACACAATAACAGCTGCATCATCCCCACACTATTATTCGTCCTCTTCACTCTCAGCTTCAAAAATCGGAAACTCTGGTGGTGAGCGGTCGGCACCATACTGACCTGAGCTGCCCGGTTGTCCATAAGAACCATACTGACCATAACCACTGTACTGCTGACCACTCGACCCCTGAGGCGTGGAAAAACTCGTGAAATTCATATTCATGTTTCCCATCATATACCTCAATGCCTCCTCCTGACGTTGCTGCCCAGTAGAAAGCAGTGTCCTGATCTCATTATGGCCAGTGGTCACCAACCCATGTAAGTCCCTAAACCCATGCTCCATCCTATCATACATCGAATCCAATGTGAGGGGGTCCGGTCGTGGCTGTTGGAGAGGATACTGTGGTGTTGGCCTCTCAGACCGATGCAATGGTCTCTGATAACGGGTCGGTATCCTGGACTGCATAGCTGCTGCAGCCTCAGATCCTGCTGGTGATTGACCCTGTGGCCCTGCTCGAATCGGCTCCCAACTAGGCGGTTCATGCATACTGAGAATCACTGCATACTGTAATTCTCTAACCCCCATCATAACTGTACCGGCCCATCTTTCAAATACCTCGCCTCATATTTGTCAAACACCCCAAGACTTTCAGCAATTCTAGTCACATAAGGCCCCATGTAGACACCAGCATCCGGACCACCCCTCCAGGTCCTTTTCATGGACCATGTACTGGCCACATTTGCAGGCCTCTGCTCCCCCATACATAACAAACAAAATAGATCAACCTGGTTGATCTTATTCTCCCCCGAGCCTCTGCCAACAAGTGTCGCTGTCAAGATCTTATGAATATACCTGTAGACCGGATCGATAATTTCTGAATTCAACATACTCCCTGAGAAGGGAGCATTTGAGATAGTACCCCAAAACCTAACCAGATTATTCCTCACCAAGCTGTAATCATGCTGCTTCGTAAAGACACCCCTCACACTAGTGATAAACCCCGGTGTTTGAACCTCTGCCTGTGTATATAACTGAGTAGCCACTACAAATTGGGGCATGGTCATCTCGTACACCTGTCTACCCAGAGAAAATGAGACCGCATCACGTTGCTCAAAATTTCCCTGCTTGTACCTGAAAGTAGCATGGAACTCTAAAGTTAACTCCTCATATTGTGGAGCCATACAACACAATGCAACCCTGAACTTATCACCCAGCAACGCCTCGATCCTATCTCTTTGGCCAATGTTATCTAGAAGCGTCCAATCGGTCGTCCTAAATTGTAGTAGATCTGTATCAATCAAGGTATCCAATTTCCGCGATTCCTGAGTTCCCAACTCAAATTACAGAAGCGGGTGTTCTCGAAGCCTCGTGACTCTACAGTTAGGGATACGTTCTCTCGTATGATACTTGATCATCCTTTGACCCAGATTTGGATTATAGTCCTGCTCAGCCGCGTCCCCTCGCAGGCGCGGTGGTGGGCCTCTTTGCTTCCTTCCTGATCTACTTGACGAACCTTCACCTGACATATCTACACATGAATAATCAAACAAAGAAAAGAAAAGCAGAAAGTCAGTATTCACAAACTATTTTTTTTAAAATTTTTTTATTTATTTATTTATTTATTTATTTTTTAATAAATAATCAACCGTATAGCATTTCATTCGCGGTTGTACTAGAAAACCTGAAGTTACAAATACTTTGGGCGACAATTTACAAGAACTAATTATAAGTTTAGACCAAACTCGCCCGAATGGAGATTGAGTACGGGCGAGTAGCCTTTAACCTGTCAAAACATAAAATTACCCAAAAATTAACCCGAAACAAAACAAAAAAACGACTCACTAACTAGACTCAATGTACATTACCTCCCTTGGCACTTTAATTGTCCCCAATTAAACCTAAGTACCACAACAAACCGACATTGAGTACAGAGCTTAAGTTATCCCGAACCAAACCACCTCAATTTCCGAATGTTCCCAAACCAAGCCACCGGCACAGACATAACCAAAACAGCCCCGAACTTACCCATCGGCACTACATTTATCATCAAAGACCCAAACTAACTGAACGACACGATGAAGAACCGACACCTAAACATGCAAAACTACCCACTAACGATCAAAACTCGAAGACTAAAAGATTACAAAATTACAAAATACAAGAAAACATACCTGGAGAGCGAGTTAATCAGTAAGAAAACTAAGAAACAAGAGGTATACCCAGAACCCCGTGAAAATATATGCTAGTGAGTGAACAAATGAGTAGTTTCTGGTAGGTTTCAGGTGTAGGATGATATGATAGGTGTAAGAGGGTTAAAAATGGTGAATGGGGTGTAAAAATGGTGGATTTGTGGTGGGTTGGTGGTGGAGGCCGTAAGGTATTTTAGGGTTTGTAAGGAGAAAAGTGACTGCAGGTTTGGGGAATGAGAGGTTTTGTTCTGAAGAGAAAGGGGCTCGCGGCCCGCGGCGAGTATGGGAATGTGTCTCGCGGGTGACGAGGATCCTCGCGGCCCGCGACGTAAATATTTAATCCCTCGAGGGTGGCGAGGGGCCTATTTCAACAGAAAGTTTCGAGATGTTGCCAGCTCCATGCCTTAGAAAAAATTATAAGTTTTCCAAACCTCCCAAAAACCCATTCCAAATAAAATTTAACACTGAGACTTACCTGGAAATTCGTTTTCCTGTCGATCGTTGCTCCCCAACGGTGATGTTTTCCTGCACAAGACTCAAAAACACAAGACACAAAAACAAAAACTACGAAAAATTACAAACTTTACACTTGATCTTTCACTCAAGACTCTATACTTGGGCGTTGTTAGGAGGTATTTCGAGAGGAGTTTCCTCCACTTCGGTAAGATCTATGGGTCCTCCTACATAGTGTTTCAAACGGTGGCCATTTACTTTCCATGTATTCCCATCGGCTTCATCTAACAACTCAATCGTCCCGTATGGAAAATCCTCCTTGACCACATATGGTCCCGACCACTTGGACTTCAACTTCCCCCCAAACAACTTCAACCGGGACTTATAAACAAGTACCTTATCCCCCTTTCTAAACTCCCTCACTCTCCTAATCCTCCTATCGTGCAATGCCTTAGTTTTCCCCTTAATATTCCATGAACGTGCATATGCCGCATCCCTAAGCTCCTCTAACTCATGAATTTGGAAAAAATCGTTTTCGAGCGGCTTCGGTTAAGTCTAGGTTCACGGTTTTGAGAGCCCAAAGTGCACGATGTTCCAATTCTACGGGTAGGTGATATGCTTTTCCATAAACGACCATAAACGGGGTGGTTCCTAAGGGTGTTTTGTATGCGGTTCGGAACGCCCATAAAGCATCTTCTAGCTTCTCGGACCAATCTTTCCTATTTTTCCCTACGGTTTTCTCTAGGATTTGCTTCACTCCTCGATTGGCATTCTCAACTTGACCGCTTGTTTGGGGGTGATATGCGGTGGACAAACGATGAGTGACCCCGTAGCGTGCTAACGCTTTTTCCATCACGGCGTTTCAAAAATGAGTGCCACGGTCACTTATGAGAGCTCTAGGTGTACCAAAACGAGTGAATAACTTCTTTAGGAATCTCACCACCACTCGGCCATCATTTGTGGGAAGAGCTTGAGCCTCTACCCACTTGGAAACATAGTCAATCGCCACGAGGATGTACCGATTCCCGCTAGAGATGGGGAATGGTCCCATGAAGTCAATGCCCCAAACGTCGAATATTTCAAGGATCTGGATTGGATTTTGAGGCATCTCGTTCTTGGATGAAATATTGCCGGTACGTTGGCACGCATCACATCTCCTAACAAACTCTAAGGCATCCTTAACTACCGAAGGCCAATAAAACCCACAATCAAACACCTTTTGGGCGGTGGTGTGAGGACCATGGTGACCTCCCGTTAAATCCTCATGAATATGCCTAAGGATCTCATTACCTTCCTCCTTCGTCACACACCTCCTAAGAATCCTATCTCCTCCTATCCTAAAAAGAAAAGGGTCATCCCAAATGTACCTCCTAGCATCCCTAAAAAATTTCTTCCTCTGTTGGGTTGTCATACCCTTCAACACAACTCCATTCGCTAGGTAATTTGCCAAATCGGAGAACCATGGCATACCTTCCTTCTCCGCTGCTACAAACTCAACCGACTCATGAGGGAATTTATCACCTATCGCCTCCTCACGAATCTCCTCTCTCTTCGGGTCCTCCAACCATGACAAATGGTCGGTCGCGATAATCTCCGCTCCTTTCTTATCCTTAATTTCTATATCGAACTCGGAGAGCAATAGGATCCATCGTATGAGACGTGGCTTAGCATCTTTCTTTTGGAAGAGAAAACACAAAGCAGAATGATCAGTGAAAACGGTGGTTTTCGAAAGCACGAGGTATGAACGGAATTTATCGAATGCGAATACTACGGCTAGGAGCTCTTTCTCTGTGGTGGTATAGTTTTCTTGAGCATCATTTAGAGTTTTGCTCGCGTAGTAGATGGGGTGGAAGTGCTTATCCCGTCTTTGCCCCAAAACTGCACCAACTGCGTAGTCACTCGCATCACACATGAGCTCAAAAGGCAAGCTCCAGTCGGGTGATATAAGAATGGGGGCACAGTTTAACTTTTCTTTCAAAAAATCAAAGGCTTTGAGACACTCCTCATCGAAGACAAACGGGGCATCCTTCTCGAGGATTCGGGTCATGGGCCGAGTAATTTTGGAAAAATCCTTGATAAATCGCCTATAAAAGCCCGCATGACCGAGAAAACTACGGATCGACCTAACACTCGTCGGTGGGGGTAACCTGCTAATTGTATCTATTTTGGCTCTGTCCACCTCTATGCCATCTCGTGAGATCTTATGGCCTAACACTATCCCTTCCGTCACCATGAAGTGACATTTCTCCCAATTCAACATCAATTTCGTCTCCGTACACCGCTTCAACATCTTCCCCAAATTAATCAAACACTGATCAAACGAGCCTCCATAAACCGAGAAGTCATCCATGAAAACTTCCATGGAAGTCTCAATCATATCCTGGAATATAGCGACCATACAACGCTGGAAGGTAGCCGGAGCGTTACATAACCCGAATGGCATGCGGCGGTACGCATATGTGCCATAAGGGCATGTAAATGTCGTCTTATCCTGATCATCCGGTGCAATGGGAATCTGGAAGTATCCCGAAAATCCGTCGAGAAAACAGTAAAACTGTTGACCCGCCAGACGCTCCAACATCTGATCGATGAACGGTAGAGGGAAATGGTCTTTCCGGGTGGCGTCGTTTAATTTTCGGTAATCAATGCACACACGCCAACCGGTGACCGTACGCGAAGGGATTAGCTCATTCTTCTCATTCATGACCACTGTCATCCCCCCTTTCTTCGGGACAACTTGGGTCGGGCTCACCCATGGGGAATCAGAAATTGGGTAAATCACCCCGACATCTAGCAACTTCAAAACCTCCTTCTTCACTACCTCTTGCATGTATGGATTGAGACGCCTTTGAGGTTGCACCACCGACTTATATTCATCCTCCATAAGAATCCGGTGAGTACAATAGGCGGGGCTTATGCCCTTAATATCCGAAAGGCTCCATGCAATTGCCTCTTTGTGCAACTTTAGCACCTCTAACAACCTCAACTTCTCCTCCTCCATCAACTTAGAGGAGATAATAACGGGAGAACTCGAACCCTCTCCTAAATAAGCATACTATAGGTGTGAAGGCAAAACCTTTAGTTCTAAAGGGGTTGGTATCTCTAAGGGAGCTCTCTCACTCTCATTCCTAACCTCACTAAGCTCCATCACCTCGGGAAACCACAGGGTTTCCTCCTCTTCTTCTTCTTCACTCTCCTCCAATTCATCAAGCACTCCCCCTCCCAACAAATCAACTCCACTGATATACTCGAGACATTGGTCCACGCCCGACATGAATGAATTCAAGAAATAGACGGAGTGGCATGGGCCGCTAATACACTAGAATCGTTTGGGTGTTGCATGGATCTAGCTACCTCAAATGTGACCTTCTCGTCACCAACGTAGAGTGAAATTTTTCCATCATAAACATCGATGAGTGCCTTTGCGGTGCGCAAAAATGGACGGCCTAGAATGATAGGAACTCCCTCATCAGCTTCCATATCAAGAATGACAAAATCGACCGGGAAGACAAACTTATCGACCTTAACAAGTAAATTTTCAATGATACCACGAGGGTATTTGACGGAACGATCGGCTAAGGATAAAGTCATGCGAGTGGGTGAAAGTTCTCCTAGGTCTAGCTTCTCATAGAGGGAAAACGGCATCAAGTTGATGCTAGCACCTAGGTCGGCTAAAGCTCTACATTGGGTATCACTACCGAATAGGCATGGAATGGTGAAGATACCCGGTCCGTCAGTTTTTCCGGTAATTTGTTCAAAACAACCGCGGAACAACCTTCGGTCAATGGAATGTTTGAGAGCTCCCCCAATCGATCCTTTCTTTTAAGAAGGTCCTTCAAAAACTTGGCATATTTGGGCATGCATTGGAGAGCCGCAATGAACGGGAGATTAATTTTTAGTTGTTTGAACATGTCGAGAAAATGCCTGTATTCCTTGGCATATTTCTGTTGCTTAAGGCGGGCAGGATACGGGACTCGTGAAAGATCTATAACTGGTGAAGGCCTAGACTCTATCGATCTCTTCTCAACGCTCCTCTCCACTTGGGGCTCGACGGTGTGTGCGGTAATTGCTTGGTCTAGCCTAGATTGCACTTTACCGGGAGCCTTCAACTCAATTTCTTTATCAACTGGCTCCTCCTCCTCTACCTCTTGCCCTTCTCTCACTTTCGGTTCACCTAAAATTCTTTCGCTATGAGTGGTGATGGCTTTCGCATGAGCATTCGGATTGAGTTGAGTGCCACCCGGAAATTGACCGGGTAACCTTTCCTCAAGTTTTCTAGCCTTGTCACCAACGGACCTTTGAAGGTCAAGGAAAGCAGACTACTAATTCTTAAGAAGAATATCGTGTTCAGAAAGAGTTTTCTGGGTGACCTGATCCTTAACAACTAACTGTGACAGGAGTTCCTCAATTCTATCTAAACCCTTGTTTGAACCCTGACCACTAGATGATCCCTGACCAACTGAACCTCCATTACCATTACCCTGTCCCTGGTTGTTAAACTGATTTCCAAACTGACCCTGTCCAACTGAACTCCCATAACTGAACTGACCTTGACCCCGATTAAAATTAGATTGGAAACCAGGGGGGTTACCGGAAGAACGCCAATTTGAATTATTATTATTATTACGCCAGTTCGAATTATAGTTATTATTATTAAAAGCATTTAATGGACCTCTCGACTGACCGGCTACGAAATCGACTTGTTCCTAACTCATCAACGGGCAATGTAAAGTGCTATGACCTCCCCTATAGAACTCACATTTGTCTACCTTGGCTTTTATCTCTTTCATCTCGCGGTGCAAGTTCTCTAGAGCAACAGCAACACTAGTATCTAGTGTGACCTGGTGAACACCTCTTAAAGATGAGGTTGCACTAGTGATAGGAGTGGTATTCCAATTTGCTGACCGCTGCTCAGACTCAGATTGGGCAAAACTCTCAAACATATCTAGGCATTCGGTTACTGATTTCTTACCCATGAGGTGTCCTCCCGCTGAAGTATCGAAACGAGATTTCGTGTCATAATTGAGACCATTATAGAATTTCTCTACAAGGGGCCCAATCAGAGAGACCATGCTGGGAGCATCGAGCGAGTAGGTTTTGGAAACGCTCCCAAGCAAGGTAATAGGACTCATCGGGTTCCATGCGGAACGAGTGAATCTGATCACGGAGGCGAGATGCCTTAGTGGGTGGGAAATACTTCTTGAGAAATCCATCCCTAAGTGTGGCCCAAGTAGTGTATGTGCCTGCGGGTTGAGAATCGAGCCAAGTGGCAGCTCGATCGGCTAGAGTGAACGGGAAAAGTTGGAGAAAGATGGCATCATTGGTGGCTCCTTGTAGCTGGAACGTACCTAAAATGCGAGTGAGGCGGGAAATATGTGCAGGTGCGTCCTCATTATCACGACCGTGAAATTGACACGTGTTAGAGATGGCGGTCATGATGTACGAGGGGATTTGCCATGAATTTTCATTGGCGATGGGTGGAATAGTGATGGGTGAGTTTACACCAGTGAATCCTAGGGTGGATTGTTGGTGAACAGTCTGACGGTCGGCCATTTGGTCGACTCGGAAAGGTGGCCGGCTGGATGGTGGTGAAGAAAAAGTACTAACCTCCGGCGCGATATCCGTTAGCGGGAAGTTGTTCTCCTTCTTTGGCTTAGGTAGCGGCCCCTTTGAGCGCGTATGCATAAATTTGGTTCTCAAAAACTGTAAAACTAACACAAGGAAACAGGTGAGAAGACTCTATTATTATACTTAAAAAAAAAAAAATTTACGAAAGATAACTAAAAAGACATGACTGATTAGATACCTACGACTCAAAATATTACACAAGTAGTACGTATTTATTATGCAGTCTGATCAAAGCTAATGAACGCAATCGCCAAGAGTCCCCGACAACGGCGCCAAAAACTTGATGTTCTAAACGTATAGCTATTAAATTATTAACTAAATTAACCTATTCTAGAAACTAAGTTATACTCTAGACTCTCTAAAACTCGACTAAACTACTAACCGGCAAGTGAACCGGTCGACTCTAGTACAGCTAAATAAGTCCGGAAATCGAACCCACGAAACTCTACTTATTACGTAAATTAGACTCACTTAAACAGACTGACACGACTAATTGTTTTTATATTTTTTTGGGGGGGGGGGGTTTGTCTAAAATCCTAAGAGAAAAGCGATTAAAATACTATCAATTAACTAAATTACCTAAGATACGAAGGTGATTTTGGGTTTTACTTCAGATGACGATGGGTAACTACCTAGACTGGAATCATGGGATACTTCGAGCTATACTTTTAACGGATGCAAGTTAATTAGGAACCGGGATCATAAATTTCTAACCTCTTGAGACACCGAACAGGTCTCCCGACCTTTTCGGGAAGACACCTAAGGAACTCTGAAGGCTGCTGAAAACACCGGTTGATCTAGACTTCCTCTCGGTTATCCAAATGTTTATGTAAAGTACCCTAATATGACCTACTCCCTCTCGGGTTGTAAACCTAGGATGACTTGGGTTCTTGATTCGACTCGATAGACAAATATTAGCAAGGCAACTATGACAGACTTCTCTCAAAGAGCACCCTAGCAATTTACCAATTTAGACCTATCAATAATCTCGCACCTCTCGGCTATTAAAATTAGTATAACACCTAGACCTATTCAATTATCAAATATAGCTTCTAAGGTATTTTGACCAATTAACCCAACAAATCACAACGCAAGGTAATGATTTAGCATGACCCTATTACACAAAAGACATTCACCAAAGATCATACGAAGCAATATATAACAATTAGAATAATTCTAAGCATGCATATTCAACGAATCAATAATCAAGTTTGCTACTTTATCATGAAATCCAAAATTAACAAGCATCCAATATAAAAATCACAACTTTAGCATCCCATTCATCATTATCTAGGTAGTTTATCTAATTTAGCTACTCATCATTATCCAAATCAAAGACGCAATTTCAACAAAGTGGAAAGACATGGTAAAAATTAAGAAAACAAAGAATTGATAAACCCGGATAGCCAAACCACGAGCTTGATCGATCCTAGGACTCCAACCTTCAACCGTTTCTCCTTCTTGCTTGAAATTGCTCCAAAATCTCTCCAAAATTCGTCCTAGATTCTCCAAAATCGGCTAGGGTTACAAGTATGTGATTGAGATGTATTTATACCCCAATCCAGCATCAACCCACCTGAAAGTCGAAACATTCTGTGGAAAATAGGCCTTCGCCACCCGCGGAGCTCATTGGCTTCCATTCTCGTGGGTGGCGAGGAGTTAATTTCTGTTTGTTGTGATACAACTCCCTCGCGGCCTGCGAGGGACAACTCCTGACCTTCTCGCGGGTGGCGAGAAGGTGTTTCTTCTCGAATTTCATGCTTTTAATTGACTCTTGACCTCCCGATCTCTTCCGGTACTCGGTTTTGCATATTTTTGACTCGTTTTCTGCCCATTTCAGCAACAACTATCACTCGAGACCTGGTAAACACAAATGGATCAGCAGTAACATATTCTAACTAAAAACTAAAAGAAAACTAAACAAAACCACTCAAACTGAACACGATAAATGGGTGTATTTTGCAATACATCAGTATGTCTTCTATCACTGACTATTTTCATACTAATTACTCTTGTTCAAAGTACTAACTTGAGCGTCGGACGGGTGTTAGCCACGAAGATTTCCTGTTTTGCAGGAAATACCTCCAGGGATCCCGACAGAAGAAAGAGATTGGCCATCTCTCCTAAGTTTGGGTATTCTGATTATCTCAAAGGTTTAAACGGCTTTCTCCTTTCTAAGTAGATTGGGTTTCTACACCCCGCCAGGAGCGCACGATATCCAATTATAGTTTAAGGTGGTGCGACCAGTCCATGTAACAGTGGCTGGTAATTTCATCACTGTTGGCTATATATTGGGTGCTACGAATATAACAGACGTGTTATTTCCCAACTTTCTCCCAAACAATTAACACTTACGTGTTAAACCTGAGGTTTTTAGCATTTTCATGCTAACTCAGAATTGGCTTAGCCCACGTTATTGGCTTAGCCCACGATTTCTGGCTTAGCCCACGATTTTAAATATATAACACTTACGTATTAACTCAAAGACTTAGCATCAATATGCTGATTCAGGATCCTTAAACAAGGTACAGACAAATGAGGATCCCGAAATGTACTTACTAAAGCCTACGACGTATTCAACGGTCGAATACTAGGGACAACTAATAGTTGTTATGCAATGAACTTCATGCTGATTCGGTATGTATATATATCCAACTTCGTACTCAGCAAAGGTATGTGTTACTAATTTTTCAATTACAAAAAGATTTGAAAGTTGAATGACTAAGTCATGATACGTTTGGTACTCTTATTTAACATCATTTATTAAAATCAAATTATATTTTCCTAAGTCTAAATTTGATAAAAACCTGAGAATTTATTATTAAGGATCCGATATCCTGAACATATATTCGAACCTATTTTTCTAAGTTTAATTAACTCGGGATCCTAATTTTGAAAAATATATAAAGGCAAACATACAAATCATGGCAAATAGTCATAAACCATCTACTAACATCTATAGTGTAGGAAAGTGTCCCGGGTTTCATCCAAAAAAGGAACCATCCACCCGGTCCACAAGTTGTCTATCCCATGACAGGGATCCCAAAAGTAGAAAAAGTTAAAATTGTTCATCAACCAAAGACATGAAAGGAAAATGTTTCAAGACAAGTTATCTAACAAGAGAACCACATAGTCCAGGGCTTGGGTCTTGGCATCTTTACCTTCATCGCCCTGGTTAGCCTGCCTCTCACCATCAGCAGCTCCAGTATCATCAGCAGCCTTGCTGGTATCTGCTGCTTCACCTCCTAGCCTGGCCAGAGAAGAGCGCCATCCTTTAAGATCCCAGGCTGCATGATTAAACCATTTAGTAGAAGCTTTCTTGGCCATCTGGATCATAGATTGAAGAATGGACATAGCCATGGACTTCTTAGCATCATCCAAAGTTTGCTAAAGTCTCAACTCATACTGGGTTGTGCTCTCCTGCAGCTTATTCTTCTGACTCTGGATATCATTCTTCAAGTATTTGCTCTTGGAGGCCAAGATTTTCTTCAAGTTCTCAACCTTCTCTAGAGCCTCCTCAGCACTCTTCTCCGCTTCAGACAAGTTGACATAAAGCTTCTCGAGACCCTAAAAAAATTAAACAGATTAATGATTCGGGATCCTGAAATAAGCATTGACATACCATAAGGATACTTACCAGATTCATCAAGCTCTGAAGCTTCTTGGTGGTCTCAGCAAAGTTCATCCCCTCAAAAAACTCAAGATCCAGCACGTCCGTTGCCTTCCTCTTTTTGCTTCCTGAAGCTTTAGACCGAAGGACAGGGGCACGAAGCTTAGCACTTGCAGGCATGGGACCTTCTTTCTTGACCACAACTATCCCAGACAGAAAGCTGTCAAGATTAGACAAAGCGAACTGGTAGCTTGACTTGTGGATCCCTACATAAGAATAAGGCAGTTCAGAATCATGGCATACATTTATAAAAGCACTGATTATTCCTTACCTTAAGACATCTCGGATTTAGAATACAGGGTTTCAAAGCTTGCTTAACTAATGGTGGACTCGAAACAGAAAGATCTCTCCCCCACAAGTATTTCTAATAAAGCTTCAATCCTTTTGTCTGTATCACTTCTTCCAGGAATCAACTCAGCAAACTTCAGAACTGCACAAGGAAAACATAAATCACCATCAACAGATGAAAAATAATATGAAAATGCAGAGATCCTAACTATCACCTACCCTTTTTAACCCATTCAAGTGGAAAATCTTTCCCACCGGGGATCGAATCTCTCCTTAAAAAGAAGAACTTCCCCTTCCAGTCAGAATCGTTTTGAGTGGCTTTCGGGATCAAATGAGTTTGCCCAGACTTTAGCTGAAGAACGAATCGAGAAGAACCATGGGTTCTCAAATTATAGACAGAGGCTAGCTCAGGGACGCCAATAGTCAGAGATTGAAAACGATTCAGCCTTTCAAGTGTAGCCAGGATTCTCCACACCATTGGCATGATTTGAGAATAGCAAAGACCAGTAAGTTTAAAAAACTCGATGATGAGTGGAGGAAAAGGATATGACAGACCTAGAGTAAAAAGATAGCTATGGAAGCAGACCCATGTTTTAGAAATCAAATCCGTTTTTATTCTGGAATTGAAAGGCCTAAAAATGGATATTTAAGGAAAAATATTGTTTGATTTCAAAAGTTTCATATCCTGATCGTTGAAAGAACAGAGTTCAAGATCAGAATGGTCAAGGATTCCTTGATCAATGAAATCATCTATCGTTTCGGCAACGATAGAAGCAGCCGACCTGGACATTTTCTTACACATGATCATGAAATATTAGAAAGAAAGAAGAAGTCATAAATGAAGATTCTTACCTGCTTCGACCTTGAAGAAGGCGATAATGGAGAAGAAGGGGTAATAATGATTTTATCCTGCAAAGAAACAACGGTTAAATCGCCTTGGAAGTCGGGAACAGTCATATCGCTACACTATCAACATTTACTTTTTGAATTTTAAAAAAATTTACAGATGTCGATGAGATTGACAGCTGTTAAATTTTGGGGACAATTGTTATGGGTCATTTTACGCCTAGGGATCCTGGATCTTTGATGTACTTCGGTATCTAGACAGGTTTCGGTATCCTTAATTTCTATATTATCTAACCGTTGTATCTCTCTTCTATCTTGACCAATAAGCAGGTAAAACACGTGAAGTCAATTTAATCCCTGAAGAATCAGTCTAGAAGTTGAGATGAACGTGTAGAAGACGTGTGGATTGGCCTCCAACGGTCATATTTGAAGACTAAGTCGATTCCAGGATTCTCGGATAGTTAGTTAGCATAATATCTGTATATAATCAGCAGCTTGTTCGATTAAGGAGACACTTTTTACCATGCACTTAGCTTTCTAGACTCGTAATCACTTCTGTAACACACATAGCTCAATCAATTACTGCTCAACACTTGTAATTATTTACCATTTATTCAAGAAATAAGGCAGGTGTCGATTTTCACCTCCCGAGGTTTTATGCCGGAGATCCTGAACGATCAAGGGCTTTTCTCGTAAACAACTGTGTCACTGTTTACGTTTTTCTATTGATTTACATTGATTTTACAAGCACACTATGTAGGATCGGTAAATACAAGATGGTTCTATTCCAGTTGAGATTGGCGGAAACAATCACAACTTAAGCAAAGTAAACAAGTAGACAAGAAGAATACTGATAAATGCAATTTGTATTAAGCTTCAAGTGTTACAATATTACAGAGAAAACTCTTAAGAAAAAAGTACTTTTACAATGAATCTAAGTACTACTTATATAGTAACTTAGAATCAAGACAGACCCTTGATTCTAAGGATCAGATCTAACACAGACCGTTAATCTTGTATTGAAGCTATTCTACATATAAAGACAATAATAATAACTACAAAGGTTAACTTTATTCAAACGTCTTCCTTGCATCATTGCTTGAATACTCAAAAGGAGAGCGTCGTTGTCTTTTATTTTTTTTTCCCTGACATTCTTTCTGTGTGGAGTGTGTCAGTGTAATAGCAGAAAGTTGTCAGTGGTATTGGTTGCTTTATCAAGAACAGTCAGCTGCAACGTTTGATATTCAGTGAAAAGGCTATCAGCTACAACTTTGATCTTCAGTGGATAAGGCTTATCAGCTACAACTTTGGTCAACAGCAGATAAGGCCTATCAGCTGCAACTTTGATCTTCAGTGGATAAGGCCTATCAGCTGCAACTTTGGTCAGCAGCAAATAAGGCCTATCAGCTACAACTTTGGTCAGCAGCAGATGAGGCCTATCAGCTGCAACTTTGTCGATCCGCAACATTCTTTGAGATCAGCAGCATTTGTACTTAGAGAATTTTGTAGCCATCGGTCTTTATTTCTACAAACTCCCCCTAGACTGATGCTACCAAAACTCTCTTACTGCTTTTGTTGGTGAATCTTTTGCATGTGGCTGACAATCCTTTCAACCTCATATCCTCTCTGGTCTTTGCTGGGATTGTTAAGAGGAAGCTCAGATAGAGTCTTGATGTCTTTCCTGGCCATTTTGAAGATAGCTTTGCTTGAACATCTCATCTTCTGTCCTTAAACATCTGTCAATGTGAACTCATCTTTTTCAGCATTGTAGGACCAGCTGATGAATGGAGAGTGGGATTGGAGAGGTTTGACATCAAGGATTTCATCTCTGCTGGGGTTGAAGTGATGTTTGATTACCAGTAGCATATGTCTCCCACCTTCATTCACGGGCTCATTGGCTTCACCCAGCTCCATCATTCTTCTTATATCAGAATCTGGAAGCTGTAGTACCTCATCAACAGATGTATAAATTGATCTTTTAACTTCTCTCCTCCCCCTGATAACGTCAAACCATTTGTCTTGAGAGCTGTATGACCAGATACCTATTTTTCTTGAGTGTTCTGATTTGGAAGTAGGTTTGTTTGTTCTTTTTGGGAGGTTGTTGATGAGTAGGAGCTGGGTGTGAGGATTTGGAATTTGAGGGTGGAGAGGAGGGAGGTCTAGGATGGAGAGTGGAAGGTTGTTGGATTGAGGAAGTGTTGGGTGAGGGAGAAGGCTTGGGTTTCTTTGTTTTCCTTTCTTCTTCTTGAATGATTACCCTCTTCTTGGAGCCTTTCTTCCCCAGTCTTTCTTCCTCATCCTTCTTGACTTTAAGGTGGAGGGCTTGCAGGTTCATGAAGTTCATGGGACCCAGCCTCTTTCCACTCTCTCCTCTAGCCTTAAGGAAGTCAATCATGATCTTCCTTTTTTCATGGGATCTTCGGTTAAAGGCAATGGTCTTCTTGGACTTTTGTTTGGCTTTTTCTTCTTCTTCAGCCTTTTTCTTGTTTGCCAATTGACCCTGCTGACCCATGAAGGCTCTGTAGATTTCTTTATTTGATAGTTTCTCAAGGTAGTCTGCATCCTCACCTTAAGAAACCAGAGCCTTTACCCACTCCTCTCTCATTTCTTTGGCTAGTTCAGAATCAGTTATTCTGAACTTAGCCTCTTCCTTCTTCTTCTTCTCTATCTCTTCTTCTTCTTTGTTGAATTGTTCCTGCAGTTGAAGAGCAAGAGCTTCATCTTCTTCAATTTGATAAACTGTAGGAATTTTTACTTTCAGATCATCTAGATGTTTTGCATACAGATGGATCTGTTGTTCTCTGAGAAGAATGGTTGTTTTTCTGTGTTGAGCTTTCTTTAGTTTAGCCATCTCCTCTTCTTCTCTTCTTCTTCTTCTATCCTCCTTTTCTTTCTTCTCCTTCTCAATTCTTTCATCATCTTCTTTGGTCATTAGTCCCTTTCCCTTATCTTTGTTGGATGCCTCTGCTTCTGCTTCATGGACCACAACAGCAGATGTAGTAGATGCTGTTGGGATCTCAGCTTCAGCTTCATTGGCATTTCGGGGAATGGACAAGGGAAGGGAACTTTCTTCATCTTCTTTCCATTCCATACCTGTCACTTCTTTCCATGCTTCTTTCAACTTTTCCTCGTCTCTCCTTTTTTATTCTTCTTCTGTGTTCAGTCTGACTGTTGCAGAAGAGCGAAAGGATAGGTCTGAGTCAGATCCCGATTCCTCCTCATAAAAAGAAGCCTTGATGATTTTGATCATTTCTTGACTTTCTAAGGAGTTGACATTGAAGATGAGTGATCTGAGCTCAAAGACCTTGTGTAGGAAGGCTGAAGGTAGGAGCAAGGTCTCTTTGATGTTGATTGAGAGAGAAGATCCATTGCTCAGGAAGAAGGTGAAATGATGGGAGTCAGTGCTTATCCATCCTTGCACTTCCAAATCCCTGACCATTGTGTTGTACAGGAATCTTCTCTAGCAGATAACCTCTTCTTCAGTTAAAGCACTGCTCCTGATTATGTCAAGTCTTCTCGGAGCCAGTCTTTGTTCTGCTGTTGATGAAGATTCAGGATAACCCACCCTATTTGCTTCTTTTAGTAGTCTTTCAAACCAGGGCATGTTATCCTCCATTAAGTCATAGAACCTACTGATTGCAACTTCTGCTGAGAGATCTGATGAAGTGTTGATGCATTTTATCAGATACAGATTGAGAACTTGGAGGGCATTAAGAGAGTTCCAATTTAGCTCTTCTACTCCACTAAACTCCCATCCAATCCAGAATCTCTCAGCTATTCCATCATACCCCCAAGCTAGAATGGAGTCAAATTCTAGCTTCTTTGAAATTAGGAAGAGTTGGGGGGTAGATGAATGACTTATCATGGCTGCAGCTTCAGGAAGAATGCTGAATGATGGAGGTGTGTCTTCATGGAGAGTTTATTCTTGTAGCACCTCATCAACAGCTCGAACGACTAACTTCCAATCCTCAGTGACATCTTCCTCTTCATCTACTGAGTCTGGCAAGTCATGGATTTGAACAAAAGCAGGTTTGTATAGGGAACTTTAAAACACAATCTGCTCTTGTATCCATTCTTCGAGGCTGTCAGCATCATCATCCTTAGTAACCACCTCCCCCTTTTTGGTTGCATCAGTGAAAAGGGATGTATCTGTTTGGGTTCCCACTGATACAAGAGAGGGAGTAGGCACAGTTGGGCATTGATGGGCTTCATGCATAGAGACTTGGTGTCTTAGTTTGGACACTTCAGCCTCTAGCATTGCCACCCTGGCCGTTAATTCCATGTTATGAAGTTTCAGTCTGTCCTCATCCATAGTTGTGGAATCCTTGGAGCTAGATGGGGCCTTAGGCCTAGCCTCTGCATCCCCATCACCCTGGTTTTCTAGGCGCCTGGGATTCCTCTCAGTGAAGAATGTTGCATAGGAAACATCCTCACTATGAGTTGCCATGGTTAGGGTCATAGCTATGTTATCACTGTCCTCCTGGGCAGTTGATGTACCAGGAGTAGTGATAGCCCTTTCCACATTCACTCTATCAATACTACCAGAGTGAACCTTCTTGGGAGATGAACCTGGGTTGGGTGCACCAGCAGCCAAGTCAATCAATACCTTCGATATAGTGGTTGTTGGAGAAGGTATATCATCTTGACCAGGTGCCTCTGCACTTAGGTTCAGATAAGAGAAATAATGTAATGGCTCAGGGGGTTGCTCTATGGATCCGGGATGTGATCCTGATCCTAAGAGAGAGGCTTCCAAGGAAGTCTCTCTAGTGTTGTGGCTATCCCTTTTGGTATTCTCATCAGAATGTTGGGATTTTGAATGAGGGCTTAGAGGTTGGGTTTTGTCCTTTAAGACAAGAAGAGAAGAAGTTTTCTTGTTCCTTTTTCTGGTGTATGACGTTGCAACTGGGGCCCTTTGTTCCTGTTGAACGATAACATCCAAAACAGATGTAAGTGATTTTTGTACCTGTGCATCCTTAGTAGTATGCACAGGGGTTCGAATGGTGAAAGCAGATTGTTGTTCGGGATGTGATGTGGAGGGTGTGGTATCAGTATCAGCTGGGATTGTTGAACTGTCACCCGGGGTACTTTGTATGTTCAGCATTGTAGATAACAATGGAACATTGACCCCTGAGAACTTTTTGGAAATAGTTCTCATACTTTGAAAAATATTATTTTTATGTCCCAACATGATGTAGATTCTTGCAGGTTTTGAGAGTTCTTTTAGTTCCTGGTTGAAAACCTCCTGCAAGAATCTTGGGTACATAAAAACTTGTTGATTTGCACCCTCTTGAAGGTTATATCTCAAACCCTCAAAGATGAGGTGTGCAAAGTTGAAAACTAGGCCAGTAATCATACCCTGACAAGCAGAGGCAAGTGCGGAGCTTACTTGATGCCATCCATTTCTCTTCTGAGATATGCATTGGAGAAGAGTGTGGCAGAGATACTTCCATGGAGGGCCCATCAGCGCGTTCTCGATTGTATACTCATTTTGATTTCCAGTGTACCCTATGGATACAAAGGTCCTCATGTAGTCGTCCTTTGAGTATGAGATGGCTGCTCCCTCATCCTGAAGCTTAAGATGTTTTCGGAGGGTATCTTCAGAGATGATGATGTCCTTGCCGTCTACTTTGGCTTTTATTTGGGGAATCCCCTGTTCGGTAGAGTAGACGGCGGTATTCCAGAAATCCTCCATATGAGGGATATATATGGTAGGGTTGGTTGTGAGGGAAAAATGGATCTTTGATCGGCAGAGGAAGTCGATCATATCATCGAATCCTTCGGATTTCTTTCCCTTGGTTAAGTATGCTGTAGGTTTGTGGTACGGGGAGAACTTATCATCAGTGTTATTGATGTCTGCCATTATTGTTTGATTTTGGAGGGAAGGTTTGAGGGTTTAAGGATGAAAGGCTTTGAATGTTTTAAGGATGGAAGACTTTGAATGTGGTGGAGACTTGAGAGAAAGTTATGTGGGTTTAGGGTGAAATTGAATGTGAAGAGGTGGTAAGGAAATTTGATTTGTTCTTATAACGGCAGAGGAGAGTAAAAGCAAAATGACTTGTACAGTACAACCTTATTCACTTTTTACTGTTACAGCTGTAATACACCGAGGCAGTCATGGTAAAAACTGGCGTTAATTTTTACAGCGGGTAAAAGTTAATTTGGACTTAAATTTACCCATCAGCAGCAAACTTGGTTGCTGTGGATGGACAAGCTTGTCCGCTGCAAGCTTGGTTGCTGCGGAAGGTTAAGTCTGTCAGCAGCAAACTCAATTGCTGCTGATGGCCTTAAAGCTATCCGCAGGAAACCTATTCCTGCTGATAACTTAAGGCAGTCAGAGGTAAATCCTTTACTACTGAAGATTAAACCTGTCAGCAGTTGAAGGACAAGAATGATGCTGACTCATAACTTTTATTTACAACAAAGGACAAAACACATTTTAAAATAGAATTTTAGAGATAGATTTTAATCAAAGTTCATCATACCAATGGATTCAACTAAATATCTAAATCTAGCTTCATCAAAAGGTTTTGTAAACATATCAGCATATTGCTCATTGGTATGAACTTTGGTTAAAATAATCCTCTTTTTCTCAGTTTGATCTCTTATGAAATGATACCTAATGTCAATGTGCTTTGTCTTGGAGTGCTGCACCGGATTGTTTGTGATTGATAAAGCACTTATGTTATCAATGTGAATTGGAGTTACCATGAAAGTCATCCCATAATCCAGCATTTGATTTTGTATCCAGATGACTTGTGCACAGCAACTTGAAGCAGCAATGTATTCTGCTTCAGCTGTAGAAGTTGAAACACATGTTTGCTTCCTGCACTACCATGAAATCAGTCTCCCTCCCAGAAACTGACATCCCCCTGATGTGGACTTTTTGTCCAAGTTGCATCCCCCATAATCACTGTCAGTGTATGCATACAGATTGAACTTGTCATTTTTAGAGTACGAAAGCCCAAGTCTCGGGGCTCCCTTTGGGTATCTAATAATTCTCTTGACAGCTTGAAGATGTGAAACCTTTGGAGCTGCTTGAAATCTTGCACAGAGACATACTGCAAACATGATATCTGGCCTTGAGGCAGTGAGAGCAGTCAGTCATCTTGAATCTTTCCAAAATGATCTTTACATATTTGGATTGGCTGATGAAGATTCCATTTGGGACTTGTTTGACTTGTAGACCCAAAAAGAAATTTAGTTCACCCATTGAACTCATTTCAATCTTTGAGTGCATCAGAATCTCAAACTCTTTGCACAGCTTTTTCCTTGTTGATCCAAAGATGATATCATCAACATAGATTTGAACTAGTAAGATTTCTTCGCCTTCATCTTTGATAAACAAGGTCTGGTCAATAGCACCTCTTTTGAAGTTGTTGCTTAGTAAATATCCTGACAAAGTTTCATACCAGGCTCTTGGTGCTTGATGTAAGCCATACAAAGCTTTGTCTAGTTTGAACACTTGAGTAGGATGTGCAGGATCTACAAAGCCTGGAGGCTATTTGACGTATACTTCCTCATCAATCTTCCCATAAAAAAAGGCACTCTTTACATCCATTTGATAGACAGTGAAATTCTTGGATGCAGCATATGCCAGGAAGATTTTGATGGCCTCCAGCCTGGCAACAGGAGAAAAGACTTCATCATAGTCAATTCCTTCTTCTTGAGTGTAGCCTTGAGCTACAAGTCTGGCTTTGTTCTTGACTACAATGCCTCTCTCATCTTGTTTTTTCCTGAAAACCCATCGTGTGCCAATAGTATATTGACCTGGTGGAAGATCAACAAGTTTCCAGACATCCTGCCTCTTGAATTGTAGCAACTCTTCCTGCATTGCCTCAATCTAACTGCTGTGTTTCAGTGCTTCATCTATCTTCTTGGGTTCCACCTGAGAAAGAAAACATGAAAACAAGCATATATTGGCCTCGTGAGATTTGATTCTTGTGAGAACTCCTTGGTGGACTTGGCCAATAATATTTTCTTGAGGATGTTCTTTGTGGATCCTCTGTGCTGGTACCACTTCCAGTTGTATACCTTGCTCTAGATTGCTTTGATTTTGATCAGGGGTCTCTTCATTCATGGTGGAAGAGTCTTCAACATTAGCAGCCACATCAATATTTTCAGCAATAGCATCAACATCATCTACAACATTTATCGAAGAGTCTTCATTTAAATTTTCAGTTTCAGACAGGCTGCTGCTGGTGACATTGGAGAGTCTTGTTTCAGCTTCACTTGCTTCAACTGCTTCCACAACTGATGGAGGATCAATGGATGGTCTTCTCAGACTGATAGAAGATTTGGGAAAATCCAGTCTGTAGCCAGTGGATGCAGGTGTTTGTGTAGAGGAAGACTCCATATTTGAGAAGATGAGAGGCTCAAATATTTGGGAGGAGGAGTCTATGTCAAAGAGCCAGTTTGGGCCTTTTCCCTGCTCACAGACAATGTGTTCTCTACATTCCACATTTGCTGATTCTTCCATAATTCTTGTTCTGGAATTGAATACTCTGTAGGCCTTTGATTGAGAGGAATAGCCCACAAAATATCCTTCATCAGATTTGGCACCAAACTTAGGAAGAACCCCATGTGTGATGAGAATGGTGCATGGACACCCAAAAGGCTTTAGAAACCCAATGTAGGGAACTCTTTGAAACCAAAGTTCATAAGGTGTCTTGTTGAGGGGCTTGACAATGAGAACTCTATTTTGCACATAGCAGGCTGTGCTATCTGCTTCTGCCCAGAATGTGAGAGGCAGTTTTGAGTCAACCAACATAGATCTTGCTGACTCAATTAGAGTTCTGTTTCTTCTTTCAGCAACTACATTTTGTTGAGGAGTTCTTGGAGCACTGTATTGTCATTCTATCCCCTTGCTTTCATAGAAACATTTCAAAGTGGGATTCTTGAACTTTGTGCCCTGATCACACCTTATGATCTTCACCTTTTGATTGCTTTGATTCTCTACCCTAAGAATGTAGGATTTGAGAATTTCAGCAGTTTCATCTTTAGTTCTCAAGAAATATACCCATGAGAATCTGGTGTAGTCATCAGTTATCACCAGACATTATGACTTCTTGCCCAATGACATGACATTTGTAGGACCAAAGATATCCATATGCAGCAACTGTAGTGGAGTGTCATTTGTATTCAAGGTCTTGGGCTTATGAGAACTCCTGTGTTGCTTCCCCTTTAAGTAAGCAATGCAGTGGTCTTCTAGCTGGAATTCTTTGCCAGGAAGCCCTCTGATAAGATTATCCTTCACCAGTTTGTTAATAGTTTTGATATTAACATGACTTAATCTCTTGTGCCATAGAGCTGATTCATCAACTAAGTCTTTTGACAGAAAATAGGAAACACTCCCACATGGAGTGACATCATTCATGTCCAGTACATAAAGATTTTCTTTTCTCTGAGCAGTTAATAAAATCTGTTCTGGAGGAGGTTTGGATAAGCCTGGAGACAGTACAAAGCATTCTTTATCTGTGAAGAGCATCCAATGCTTTTGATCACAGACCTGGGAAACACTCATGAGATTGAAGTCCAATTCTTTGACATAGTTGACCTTATCAATGCTTATTCTTTAGTTGGACACCGTCCCTTGTCCAGTAATGGATCCTCCCTTTGAGTCACCTCCAAAGGCAACATATCCTCCATTGAAGTGTCTGAAGTTGGAGAGGATGGATCTGTTGCCTGTCATGTGCCTGGAACAACCACTGTCTACCACCTAGGTGTTATTCTTGTGGCCTGGCTGTCCCTGCAAATGATAGAGATCTAGTTAGTGGGAGGAATCCAAGAGCTTGCATTCTTGAAGAAAAGGGTTCTTGGAATGTTAGATTAATCATGTGTGCATTCAACAGAGCCAATGATGATTCTTGGAGTGATAGAAACTGGGATCTTGGCGTTCCATTGTTGAGGAGATGGTCTTCGAGTTCTCTTTTCTCTGTCAGCAGCTGATTTTGCTTTGGCTGCTGATGGAAGTTCTTTAACAGCAGCAGATTTTGCTGCTGGGGACTTTAGCTTATCAGCAGCAGGTTTTGTTGCTGCTGATGCCTTTGGCTTCTCAGCAGCAGATTTTGTTGCTGCTAACTTAAGCTTATCAGCAGCAGATGTTGTGGCTGCTGATGGTTTTGTTTGAGCAGCAGCAGATTTGGTTGCTGCTGAAGGCTTGTCTTTAGGTTGCTTGTGCTTCACTTGACTACCAACGTTTTTTCTGGCTGCTGATGGTTTAATAACCGATGTATGCTGATCCTTCTTTACCTTTTGTCTTTGAGGGGCTTGATGAACGATCTGGTTGAAAGGGTTAAATCGACAATTTCAGCAAAGTGATCTGATTCACCACAGATGTTGCAAGTTTTTTGAGATTCTGGCAGCTGCTTCCTTGGTGGAGAAGGAGAGTTTCGGAATTGAGTTGCCTTTGCTTCAAAGCTTCTAGCCTGTTTGCTTTTGTTTGCTTTCTCAAAAGCATGTGGTTTTTGAACTCTTTGTTGCTGATTCCTCTGCTGCTGAAGGTAGTAGAAGCAGGTGCTTGCAGTGTGATTGTATTTGCCACAGACAAAGCATGATTTAGCCAGTTTGTCCCTTAAAAGATAAACATAATCCTTTCTTTTGAAAAGGTCTTTGAAGTTCCAAGGGTGAGCTTTGTTGTGCTCAAAAGTGGATTCTTCCAATGTCTTTTGAACATATGGAACTCTTTCTCCCGGAGCATGACATATGTCAAACACCTTCCTTTAAGGCTTGGAGTTGATGGAAGTTGAGGACTGTCCCTTTTCAACAGTTAGCTTTCTTCCTTCTGGAGGATAGCTGATTTTGATTTGGCTGAAAGGCATAGGAACTGGAGCAGCTGGTAAAGGGACATGAGCACTTGGTTTAATGACTTTAAGAACAGGCGGTGCTGGTATTTGTACTCGTGATGAGGATACCATAGTGGGCTCTGAGCAAGTTGACTCAGACTCAGACTCTGACGAGGTAGTGCATTCTTGCACCAGTGGTTCATGTCTTGAGGGATCAATATCTCGGTTCTCCTTTTCAAGATTTTAGATATTGAAGCTTGGTTCATGGATGGCAACGTAGTCAGCAGGAGGTGCAACGGCTTGGTATTGTTCAGCATTATACCCCAGACCAATTTTTACCTTGTCATGGATTTAAGCATCCAAAAGTCTTTGCAGATTTTTGGATGCAAATTCATAACTGTCAACATGAACTTTTTGTTCTGCCAATTCTGCTCTGGTAGCTTTTACTCTAGCCAGTAGATCATCAATCTGAGTTTCAAGGTTTGTTTGTTCATGTTTTAGTGATGAAATCTCTTTCTTTAGGCAGTTAATTTTTTCTTTATAATTGTTTTCTACTTTTGTGAATTCAGATTTCATTTGATGAAACTCTTCATTTTGATCTATAAGGTTTTGATTATGCTTTCTGTATCCTAACACCTTATCAATACAAAGCTTGGGAACAGAGATGTTCATATACCTGAGGCAGTATTTCAGTTGTGTCTGCCATAAGAGCTTGGTTGTTAGCAGGCAGATCTTCATACTGGAAGCTCCAGTCAAAGTCAGAGGTTCCAACAGCTGTACAAGCTATAGTTTGAACTGGAGGAGTGGCTTGTTGCTGTTTTTGTCTTGGTTGGGCTTGGTGAGCTTGTCTCGATTGTGGAGCTGCAGGGTTTTCCCTGGGTGCCTTGCATTCTCCAGCAAAGTGACCCAGTTGGTTACAGTTGTAACATCTTAGTTTTCTTTTATCCAAGCCAACTCTGGTGTTGGAGTTGTTGCTTGGAATGGGTCTTCCGGTTCTAGAGTAGAACCTTTTTGCTCTTATAGAGAGCATGGCATATTAGTGCTGTATGTCCATTTCTTCTAAGTCATCTGGATGGAAGCATTCCATATCCTCCTTGATAAAGGACATGTTGCTTGAGTTTTCAGAAACAAAAGCAGCAAAGGTTGAGGTTTTAGGAGGAGCTTCTAGGAGAAATGGTGAGGTGCTTGTTTGAGAGGTTGGAGTTTGTGGATGGGTGACAATGGGAGGATAGTAGTTGCTAGAACTTGGACCTGAGTGGTCAGAGTGGAGGGCAGAGGTGGTGGTGGATGTTGAGGCATTTTGATAGCTTGAGCTTCGTTCTTTTGCCTGAATCATCTCTAGCTCATAGGTTTTTAGCATACCGAAGAGCTCAGTCATTTGGAGAGTCTTCAGATTCTCAGTTCTTCTAATGGACACTGTGTAGAATGTCCAGCAGCTAGGTAAAGACCTGATGAACTTTTTGAGAATATCTTCATTCTCCAGCTTCACCTTTGAACACTGCAGCTCACCTACAAGATAAGTAAATCTGTTATATAAAATAGTTAGGGACTCTCCTTCCTTCCAGATGAAGTTTTCGTACTGCTGCTTCAGGATGTCCCTTCTGTTTTCTTTGACTTCCTCTGAGCCAGCAAACATCTTCTCAAGAGCCTCTCATAGCTCCTTAGCAGTTTTGTAACCTCTGAAGTTGTGAAAAACTTCATTTGGTAAGCACATTTGAATGGCTCCCAAGGCTTTGAAGTCTACCTCCATTTTCTTGATGTCTTCATCAGAGTACTTGGAGGTTTCTTTAGGAACTAGTGTACCTCCGGAATCAGCTGAGGACACCATGGGTGTGTATGGTGCATCTTTAATGGATTTCCACATCCCATATTCCTGATAGCAGAAGAAGCTTTCCATCCTGTTCTTCCACATATCGTTGTCTTCCCTAGACACCAGTCTTGGTGGCCAGTTGATACTTCTGATATCTTCAAATCCATTATTTTGAGTCGTTTTGATGTTTAGACAATGAGTGACTTTAGCAAAGAGATAGATAAGAACAGAACCAGAGAATGATTAAACAAATGTGAGTTTGTTTAATCTGTGAGCCAAAGCTCTGATACCACTTGTAGGATCGGTAAATACAAGATGGTTCTATTCCAGTTGAGATTGGCGGAAACAATCACAACTTAAGCAATGTAAACAAGTAGACAAGAAGAATACTGATAAATGCAATTTGTATTAAGCTTCAAGTGTTACAAAATTATAGAGAAAACTCTTAAGCAAAAAGTACTTTTACAATGAATCTAAGTACTACTTATATAGTAACTTAGAATCAAGACAGACCCTTGATTCTAAGGATCAGATCTAACACAGACCGTTGATCTTGTATTGAAGCTATTCTACATATAAAGACAATAATAATAACTACAAAGGTTAACTTTATTCAAACGTCTTCTTTGCATCATTGCTTGAATACTCAAAAGGAGAGCATCGTTGTCTTTTATTGTCCTGTGCCAATGACATTCTTTCTGTGTGGAGTGTGTCAGTGTAAAAGCAGAAAGTTGTCAGTGGTATTGGTTGCTTTATCAAGAACAGTCAGCTGCAACGTTTGATCTTCAATGAAAAGGCTATCAGCTGCAACTTTGATCTTTAGTGGATAAGGCCTATTAGCTGCAACTTTGGTCAGCAACAGATAAGGCCTATCAGCTGCAACTTTGATCTTCAGTGGATAAGGCCTATTAGCTGCAACTTTGGTCAGCAGCAGATAAGGCCTATCAGCTGCAACTTTGGTTAGCAGCAGATAAGGCCTATCAGCTGCAACTTTGTCGATCCGTAGCAATCTTTGAGATCAGAAGCATTTGTACTTAGAGAATTTTGTAGCCATCAGTCTTTATTTCTACACACTACCTCACAAACTAAGTTTGGTTACAAAATTAGTCTTGTTATTTTTTACTCAAAACAATACCTCTATTGAAAATTAAATTGGATAGATAAACATACCAGATATTGATAGGAAAATCAAAATATGACAACGTTTAGTAGTCCCATGTGTATAGTCATTAAACACATCATAGACTTAGTAATTATACTTCAGGATCATCTTAAGTCTTTAATCTGTTTAAGGATCTTGAGTCAGCATATTGATGCTAAGTTCTTGGGTTAACACATAAGTGTTAAATACCTGTGACAAGTTAAAATCGTGGGCCAAGCCAGTAAACGTGGGCCAAGCCAGATAACGTGGGCTAAGCCAGAAAAACGTGGGCCAAGCCAGAAAAACGTGTGCCAAGCCAGAATACGTTGGCCAAGCTAGATAACGTGGGCTAAGCCAGAATAACGTGGGCCAAACCAGAATACGTGGGCCAAGCCAGACTTGAGTTAGCATGAAAATGCTAAAAACCTTAGGAGTAACACGTGTGTTACTATCGTAGGATCTAAGATATAGCCAACAGTGATGAATTTATCAGCCACTGTTACATGGACTGGTTGCACCACCTTGAACTATACTTGGATATCGTGCGCTACAGGTGGAGTGTTCAAACTTGTTGAAGCATATTCTGGTGACAAAGAGCTTGAAGATATTATGTCTTAGTCTTAGAGTCTTTGACTTGTAATTGATAGAATTGTTAGCAACAGTTAAAGCGGAGTCTGTTAGGACATATTTTGTAACTATTGATAAAATTATGTGTAAGTTCATAGAGAGGCAAACTTAACAAGTTCGCCTAAGCATCTTTAGGGGCGAACTTGTTAGGTTCGCCTAAGGAATATTGTACAAGTTCATAGAGAGGCGAACTTAACAAGTTCGCCTAAGCATCTTTAGAAGCGAACTTTTTAAGTTCGCCTATAGCAGGTTTGTGTCTATAAATAGGTGTTTACAGATTCTGTTCTAAAGTGAGCAGAAGAGTTGAACGATTGTATTATGTAAACTATGTGTATAGTGTAATACAAAGAGAAAGTTTATTTACCTGTTGTTTCTATTGTCAATTCGTATACATACGTTAACACGAAGGATTCCGCACTCCGTGTTATCGAGACGTCTTGTCATGAGATCAATCTGTAGATGAGTCATGTGGACCTACAGGCGGAGTGTTCAAACTCAATTCTTAGAAAGGTGGAAACCTTTAAACCTTAGAAGGTATGCAGGATACCTTAAACTTAGAAGAGATGGCCAATCTCTATCTTCTGTGAGGATCCTTGAGGATCCTTCCTGCAAAACATGAAATCTTGGTGAAGGTGGATGTTAGCCTAGCTAACACCCCTCCGACGCTCAAGTCAGTAACTTTATAAAGGAGTAATAAATATAAAACAATTGGGAATTGAAGACATACCAGTCTTACATAGAATTTAAGTTCTAACTCACATGAAATAAGCCTTGAGATAGATAGCATTCCAGGATCTTGGTAGTATATCTCCTTCTGTAGGATCGTGAAATTACAAGATGGTTCTGTTCTTAGTTGAGATTGGCGGAAACAATAACAACTACACAATTACAATCGAGTACACAGAAAGAATACTGATATGAACACTGTTGTATTAAGCTTTTGTGAATAAACGATTACAAATGAAAACTCTAATTCGAAAAGCACACTTACAATGAAGTGTTTACACAGTATTTATACTAACTTAGAGTCAAGACAGACCCTTGATTCTAAGGATCAGATCAAACACAGACCGTTGATCTCTTATACAAAAACTAACAATACACGTTAAAGCTAAACTAGCTAACTTTATTGAAGCGTCTTCTTTATGCATCATTGCTTGCATGTCTGGAGAAGAGCATTGCTTAGTTTCATTGGTTGTGCCATTGAGGTTCCTTCTGCTTTGAGTGTGTCAGTTTCTTTTGCAGAAAGTTGTCAGTGACGCTTGGCAAGGATAGTCAGCTGCGACGATTTGTCTTCAAGGAACACAGCTATCAGCAGCAAGAATGAGAATGATGTTGCTGCTAAGCCTATCAGCAGCAACATTGGTCTTCAGCAGATAAAGCTATCCGCAGTAGATTTGTTCTTCAGCAGGAGAACAAGTATCCGCAGCAGATAAGCTTGTCCGTAGCAGTTTATTGGTGATGTGACGCGAACTATACGCAAAAACCTACAAGTTCTAATATTTATAATAAAACGGACAAACCTAAACTAACGCGCACAATACGACAAGTGTACCGATCGTTTGCAGAATAGATAGATAAGACCGAGTATCGAACCTACGGACACTGTATGTACAGCGAAATACTGACTCAGATGCAGGATAACTAATTACAAAAAGGGGGGTTTCTTTTATTTAAGAGGGAAATAAACTATAGAAAATAAAGGAAAAGACGAGGACAACCAAACTAGCGTGAGAATAACTACGGAACGAAAACAGATAGGGTGAAAGCACTACCTAGGCCCGAATCCTACACGTGTCTGACGATGGTTCTATCGGTAATGGAACTGATGTGATACCGGGATCTTAAAATACTTAACTCAAAGGGAACCTAGAGCACCCTCGACCCTTCTCAAGGATTGTCAACTAAGAGACCTAAAAGCCGTTAAACCACCGGCTGGACGGGTTCCCCTCACAGGTCATCCAGTCTACTCAAGAAGTATCCGCTAGACAATCTACCTCACAGCGCGAAAGTCTCAATACACCTAAGTGCAAGGGATAACTAAGAATTTCCTATTGGACTCGGTAAACAAGATGTGAACGACGAACTAGACAGACCTTCTCACAAAGATTCTAAACTAGCGATCAGACACACGAGATAAACCGACAATCTCTCACCTCACAGCTATTAAGATTGGTTGAATATTTAGATTTACCAATTCACGAATTTCATTCCTATGGAATACTACGTCTAGCAAACCATCCAATAATCAAAAACACACAGCAATTGATCTAGCATGCACCTATTATATGAAAGACATTCATCAAAGCACACGAGGACTGAAAATCATACAATTGATAATATTAAATACGCATACACATCCAATGATCAAAATCAAGTCTTTTACATCATGAGTTCATCACATGCAAATTATCCAAAACCGAATAAAACCTATGTCAAACATGTGCAATCATCTAAACCTAGGTAGTTCTAAAAGTTTAGCCAAGAAACATCATATAAATACCATTCATAATCTGTTTATAACAAAGGAAGAACAACAAATCAAAGAGAAACAAAGAATCAAGGTAAACCGAACAATGAACACCCGATATCTTTGATCCAATGATTTGGTTCTTCGATCCTATGCCTTCCCAGCCTTTGATTCCTCTTGAAAACAACCTTTTTCGTCACTTTTCGTCGCCTCCAGCCGCTCCCAGATCGTCCTTTTTCGTCCTCCCCTTAGGGTTTTCTAATTTTTGTCTTTTAAAACACTTTCGGCGAAAAACAACCCGTCGCGTAGCCCGACGGGACCTTGCTTCTTCCTCGCGTAGCGCGAGGACCATAGACCTGACAAAATCATTTAAAAAGGGCAATTCTGACATTTTGCATTCCTAGCGTAGCGCGACGAAATTCCAAGAACTGTCGAGCTATGCTACAGGGGTAAAAATCCAGAAAGTTTCTTTTTTTTCTCCACAGCCCTCTCGCACGAACCGGAAACTCATTCTTCTTCGTTTTCAATCATATCCGCTTCCTTTGTGACCTAACAACCAAAATATATAGAAATATTAAGTACAAGCGGTTATAGAAGAAAACTGACGCAAAACAAACACAAAGTGGGAATAAAATAGACAGTAAAACGGATGTATTTTGCAATACATCACATCCCCACACTTAACTCTTTTTCGTCCCTAAAAAAGAATTATGCAAACGGATATTATTTTCGGGCCAAAAGCTATTTTACTTATTAGAGTCAAAACTTGTGTTAGCCGCGATTGCAAATATACTTATCCCTTTTAAACCCAAGTCTGGTTCCAGGCTCTTATCATGCAATTTTAGTTAAAGTGCGGTCAATCTACCTAGGGTCTCTCATTAGAATCCACAGCCCACCTAATCCCAACTCAAGCTTATAGAACAAAAGGAGCAATCACTGGACCACTTCCTAACCGTTTTATACCAAAATCAAGAGAATTTGAAATCAATTTTTTTTTTTTTTTTTTGAGCAAAGACCTTGCTTCACCTAACCCAGAGGCTGTCTCAATCAGAGTCATCATCCCCGAGAGTGACAACGTGAGCGTCGGTAATTTTGCAATTTTGTTTCGACACATCCCAGAGGCATTCTAAGTCAGAGTCACCATCCCTAACGAATATTACGTAGGCCTGCGCTACTTTTCTTAGTTTCTAACTCATTTATTCTATTTTTTTATGATTAGAAATTCTAACAATTTTAGCTTATAACGACATTCCTTATACTATTATTGGTACTATTATTGGCGGTTCCAATTTCCCATTTTCCCTAGATGAGAACCCACTAGTAGACCGACAATTAAGGTATATTTAGATCAAAGGAACCTAAAACCGAACCGAGCCTATTCACATATCTCAAACTAGACACAAGCTCGACTATATTAATCTATATTATCATTATTTGAACCCGAACAAAAACCTCTATTTTCTATCATTTTCCGCTTTATTTTGCAAACTTCTTTATTCAAAAGACATTTTCAAATTTTTAAATTTTTTTTTTTTTTTTATTTCTTTTTTTTTTAACAAAACTAAACGACAGTGTCCCATCCCCACACTTAAACTTGGCATTGTCCTCAATGCAGGAATGGAAACACGACTCAAAAACAAAAACAGGGAAAAGTAAAAGAAAATGGAAAAGACTTAGCTGGTATTTTGGCGGGTCAATATGCTCCAAGCATGCAGCAGCTCCCAAAGCCTTGTTGAGGATTCAGCATCCCCACACTTCGCTCTCGTTGTGTTCTCGCTGCAAATTTTTATTTTTTTTATTTTATTTTTTTTTTTCGCGTAGCGCGACGGGGGACTAGAAAAGCGTCGCGTAGCGTGAGGGGTGGAATTTGACAGAAAGTTTCAAAATTTTCACTTAGTCAAATTTCTCACCCCTTATTTCCCAAACCTTCCAACCACCACTTACAAAAACAAACCTACCTGGGGACCCGCTTTCTGCTGCTAAAAGCTCTTCCAAAAATCAATTATAATAAAATCAAACCTGCAAAACAAAAACAAGCAAAACCCGAGCAGCATAACACTGACACAAATAATAGAATAAAAATAAAACTAAACTAAACAGATAATATACAAAATACAAGCAGCCATAATAATGAGGACGAATCACAGAACAGGAGAAGCAACAAACACATTGACAGCTAAAATAAAGCAAATAAATAACTAAAGCGAAAATCTGGGTTGCCTCCCAGTAGCGCTAAGTTTACAGAAGAGTCTTCAGCCAGACTCGTGCCTCGCAAGTAAACTCAATCAGGAGGCCTCTCCTTAATCCTCTTCCCATCATTTTTACTCAATCTCATTCTCTTGTCGATGGACGGGAAGAATCCAACAACCAGGCCCCAGAAGAATCGAAACAGACTCGAGTCGGGCCACCAAGACTTGAATTTTCGTGGACCGAACTGTATGCCATGCATGTAATGAGGAGCATGGTCGTCTCTGCAGTCTGGAACAACTGCAGGGCCTCTAATCGACCAGGTTTGTGTCCTCGAAATGCGCCGGTCCAGGCGCTCTCTCACCCTATCCCGTGGCACATTGGATCTGGGTGGCGATCCATAATCATCGTCGTCATCCACGAGCCGGCTATCATCATCAGCAATCCCCACACTTGGGGTTTGCTCATCCTCAACAAGAAGTGGTCGCTCCATCTCCATCACTTCCTCTTCATCCTCTCGGTTTGGTGACTGCTCGATACCCGCTGCTGGCTCTCCATAAAGTAATGTCTCGAGAGTAGTAATGTCACCAACAGGGTCAAACACCCAATCAGCCTCTTGAGTTGTAAAAGCAACCAACTCGTCACCAAACTCAAACTCCCAGGATAGTACATGCTCCTCCTCCTTCGTCATGTCATCCTCTATCCTGGCTTTCTTACTTTCCTCATCAATCTGATTATTAGGATGCTCTGTGGTCACGGGATCAGATGAAAACTCCAACTCATCATCAGAATCGGCCCACAATGCAGAAATCGGCTGAATTGGGACATCCTGCTGAACCAGAGGTGGGACTGACTCGTCCATTAACGTCTCTGGTCCTGGTGTGTCGAATACTTCACCTTCCTCTGCCCACCGGGCCTCCATCTCAGCAAACCGGGCACTCCAATCAATCTGCCTGACTTCTTCTGCTGATGGGATGTGAAGACTCTCCTCCTGCGCTCGGAAGTGAGCAACTACAGCCTCATCTACACTCGGAACAAGTGTATCCTCTACAGCAAAAATCACGTCTCTCTCCACATCAGCTGGTCTGTCCGCCTGCAGATCGTGCCTCAAATAAGCTTGGATGTGTTCTTCTACATCCGGATCCTCAAAATCAAATATATGCCGAGCCGGAGGTGGGACTTGGGAAGAACTATCGGAAATAGCAAAAACTCCGCTGTCCGTTCTCGTCTCCAGCTCTAATTAATCATCAATCTGCTTCATAGATGTAGCCATTGCAAGTTTAAGAGCTTCAATCTGACTTGTCAGAAGATCCATCTCAGCTCTCCATTTGATGTCTTTGGCTCTCGCTTCCTTCTCCATCAGCTCCATCAAATGGTACGATCTCGCCAACAATTCATCCTCCTGATATCTCTCATCGTACCGGTGCGCAGAATACCCATATGAATAAAAATGCTGACATTGCTGCGTCCAATGGGGTCCACCACAATTCTCGCACCACATCTTCCTCTTCTTTCAAAAATAATAATAACTAAAAATTAAGAAAAAAATAAATAAATACAACCTAATCTAAAACACCCAAATAAAATAAAATATACACAAATCCTAAAATCAAAGTCAATTTCGCTATTGCCAAGTGTCCCCGGCAACGGAGCCAAAAACTTGATGTGACGCGAACTATACGCAAAAACCTACAAGTTCTAATATTTATAATAAAACGGACAAACCTAAACTAACGCGCACAATACAGCAAGTGTACCGATCGTTTGCAGAATAGATAGATAAGACCGAGTATCGAACCTACGGACACTGTATGTACAGCGAAATACTGACTCAGATGCAGGATAACTAATTACAAAAAGGGGGGTTTCTTTTATTTAAGAGGGAAATAAACTATAGAAAATAAAGGAAAAGACGAGGACAACCAAACTAGCGTGAGAATAACTACGGAACGAAAACAGATAGGGTGAAAGCACTACCTAGGCCCGAATCCTACACGTGTCTGACGAAGGTTCTATCGGTAATGGAACTGATGTGATACCGGGATCTTAAAATACTTAACTCAAAGGGAACCTAGAGCACCCTCGACCCTTCTCAAGGATTGTCAACTAAGAGACCTAAAAGCCGTTAAACCACCGGCTGGACGGGTTCCCCTCACAGGTCATCCAGTCTACTCAAGAAGTATCTGCTAGACAATCTACCTCACAGCGCGAAAGTCTCAATACACCTAAGTGCAAGGGATAACTAAGAATTTCCAATTGGACTCGGTAAACAAGATGTGAACGACGAACTAGACAGACCTTCTCACAAAGATTCTAAACTAGCGATCAGACACACGAGATAAACCGACAATCTCTCACCTCACAGCTATTAAGATTGGTTGAATATTTAGATTTACCAATTCACGAATTTCATTCCTATGGAATACTACGTCTAGCAAACCATCCAATAATCAAAAACACACGGCAATTGATCTAGCATGCACCTATTATATGAAAGACATTCATCAAAGCACACGAGGACTGAAAATCATTCAATTGATAATATTAAATACGCATACACATCCAATGATCAAAACCAAGTCTTTTACATCATGAGTTCATCACATGCAAATTATCCAAAACCGAATAAAACCTATGTCAAACATGTGCAATCATCTAAACCTAGGTAGTTCTAAAAGTTTAGCCAAGAAACATCATATAAATACCATTCATAATCTGTTTATAACAAAGGAAGAACAACAAATCAAAGAGAAACAAAGAATCAAGGTAAACCGAACAATGAACACCCGATATCTTTGATCCAATGATTTGGTTCTTCGATCCTATGCCTTCCCAGCCTTTGATTCCTCTTGAAAACAACCTTTTTCGTCACTTTTCGTCGCCTCCAGCCGCTCCCAGATCGTCCTTTTTCGTCCTCCCCTTAGGGTTTTCTAATTTTTGGCTTTTAAAACACTTTCTGCGAAAAACAACCCGTCGCGTAGCACGACGGGACCTTGCTTCTTCCTCGCGTAGCGCGAGGACCATAGACCTGACAAAATCATTTAAAAAGGGCAATTCTGACATTTTGCATTCCTAGCGTAGCGCGACGAAATTCCAAGAACTGTCGAGCTACGCTACAGGGGTAAAAATCCAGAAAGTTTCTTTTTTTTCTCCACAGCCCTCTCGCACGAACCGGAAACTCGTTCTTCTTCGTTTTCAATCATATTCGCTTCCTTTGTGACCTAACAACCAAAATATATAGAAATATTAAGTACAAGCGGTTATAGAAGAAAACCGACGCAAAACAAACACAAAGTGGGAATAAAATAGACAGTAAAACGGATGTATTTTGCAATACATCAGTTGGTCAGCAGCAAACTCTGAGATCAGCTGCATTTGTACTTAGAGAATTTTGTAGCCATCAGTCTTTGTTTCTACAAACTCCCCCTAGACTGATGCTACCAAAATTCTCTTACTGTCTTTGTTGCTGAAGCTTTTGAATGTTTCTGACTATCCTTTCAACCTTATATCCTCCATTGGGACCATCTCCCCGTTTTTGGGTGCATCGGTGGATGAATAAGCATCAGTTTGGGTGCCCACTGATACAAGGTAGAGAGTAGGTAAAGTTTGGAATTTATGAGCTTCATGCATAGAGACTTGGTGTCATTAATTTGGAAACTTCAGCCTCTAGCATGACCATCTTGGCCGTCAATTTCAAGATATGAAGTTACAGTCTGTCCTCATCCACAATTTTGGAATCCTTGGACCCAGATGGAGCCTTAGGCCTGGCCTCTACATCCCCATCACCCATGGTTTCTTGGCACCTGGGATTCCTCTCAGTGAGGGGAGTTTCTAAGGAAACACCCTCACTGTGAGTTGCCGTGGTTGAGGTCTTAGCAATGTTGTCACTGTCCTCTTGGTCATTTGATGGACCAGCAGTAGTGACAGCCTCTTCCACATCCACTCTTTCATAACTCTGAGAGTGGACCTTCAGCGTAGACGAACTTGGGTTTGGGTGTGTTGGAAGCAAAATCAATCAGTACCTCCGAGAAAGTAGTAGTTGGAGAAGGTACATCATTTTGATCAGGTTCCTCAACACTTAAGTTCACAAGAAAAAGGAAAGTGCTCAGGGGGCTGTTCTACGGATCCGGGAAGTGATCCTGATCCTAATAGAGAGGCATCCGAAGGAGTCTCCCTAATAATGTGGCTTTCCCTTCTGATATTCTCACCAGAATGTTGTGATTCTGAGTGAGGGCTGTTAGGTTGGGTTTGGGCCTTGGAGGCAAGAGAAGGAGTTCTCTTGCCCCTTTTTCTAGTCGTCGCAACCGGGACCCTGTATTCCGTTTGAAAGATAACATCCAAAAGAGGTGAAGTGATTTTTTTGTACCTGTGCATCCTTAGTGGTATGCACAGGGGTTCGAATGGTAGAAGCAGACTGTTATTCAGGTTGTGAGGTGGAGGGTGTGGGATCAGTATCACCTGGGATTGCTGAACTGTCACTCGGGGTACTTTGTATGTTCGGCATTGTAGATAACAATGGAACATTGACCCCTGAGTACCTTTTTGGAAACAGCTTCATCTTATCACTCCAAATCGGCGAAAATGCAGATCTCCGTGAAAACCCTAAGTGGTAAGACGATCATGTTTGAGGTCGAATCCTTTGACACAGTCGACAACGTGAAGGCAAAGATCCAGGACAAGGAAGGCATCCCGTTAGACCAGCAACGTCTAATCTTCGTCGAAAAATAGCTCGAGGATGGCAGAGCCTTAGCCGATTACAACATCCAGAAGGAGTCAACTCTCCACCTTGTCCTTCTTCTTTGTGGTGGCACGAGCGGAGCTTACTTGATGCCATCTGCTTTTCTTCTGAGATATGCATTGGAGAAGAGTGTGACAGAGATACTTCCATGGAGGGCCCATCAGCGCTTTCTCTACTGTATACCCATTTTGATTTCCAATGTACCCGATTGATTTTCAGAGATCCTTCCATGGAGGGAAGGTTTGAAGGTTGGTGGATGCGGGTTGGTTGGGACTTGTGAGAAAGTGATGCTGGTGGGTGGAGGTTGGTGGGGATTTTCATGAGAAAGTGATGTTGGTTTATGGAGGAAGGAGAAGAGTTGGTAAGGAAATTTGATTTTGTTTTTATAACGGCAGAGGTGAGAAAAAGCAAAATGACTTGTACCGTACAACCTTATTTACCTTTTATTGTTACAGCTGTAATGCACCGAGGCAGTCATGGTAAAGACTGACGATGATTTATTTTACAGCGGGTAAAAGTTAATTTGGACTTAAATTTACCCATTAGCAGCAAACTTGGTTGCTGTGGATGAATAATCCTGTCCGCAGCAACTTTGGTTGTTGCGGAAGGTTAAGTCTGTCAGCAGCAAACTTAATTGCTACTGATAGATGCAATGATCTGCAGCAGGGATGTTGCTGCTGATGGCCTTAAAGCTATCTGCAGGAAACTTGTTCCTGCTGATAACTTAAGGCAGTCAGTGGCAAATCCTTTGCTGCTGAAGATTAAACCTGTCAGCAGCTGAAGGGCAAAAATGCTGCTGACTTATAACTTTTATTTACAACATAAGACAAAACACATTTTAAAATAGAAATTTTAGAGAAAGATTTTAATCAAAGTTCATCATACCAATGGATTCAACTAAATATGTAAATCTGGCTTCATCAAAAGGTTTTGTAAACAAATCAGCATATTGCTCATTTGTATGAACTTTGGTTAGAATAATCCTCTTTTTCTCAGCTTGATCTCTTATAAAATGATACCTGATGTCAATGTGCTTTGTCTTTGAGTGCTTCACCGGATTGTTTGTGATTGAGATAGCACTCATGTTGTCAATGTGAATTGGAGTTGCCATAAAATTCATCCCATAGTCCAACATTTGATTTTGTATCCAAATGACTTGTGCACAGCAACTTGAAGCTACAATGTATTCTGCTTCAGCTGTAGAAGTTGAAACACATGTTTGCTTCTTGCACTGCCATGAAATTAACCTTCCTCCTAGAAACTGACATCCTTCTGAAGTGGACTTTTTGTCTAAGTTGCATCCCCCATAGTCACTGTCAGTGTATGCATACAGATTAAACATGTCTTTTTTGAGTACCATAGTCCAAGTCTTGAGGCACCCTTTAGGTATCTAAAGATTCTTTTGACAGCCTGAAGATGTGAAGCTTTTGGAACTGCTTGAAATCATGCACAGAGACATACTACAAACATGATATCTGGCCTTGAGGCAGTGAGATACATGAGAGACCCTATAATTGCACGGTACTGATGTTGATCAGTATCTTGGCCATCTTAGTCTGGAGTTAGTTGATGATGAACTTGCATAGGGGTTCTTGCAGCAGAGCAGTCAGCCATTTTGAATCTTTCCAAAATGCTTTTTACATATTTGGATTGGCTGATGAAGATTCCATTTGGGACCTGTTTGACTTGAAGACCCAAAAAGAAATTGAGTTCACCCATTGAACTCATTTCAAACTTTAAGTGCATCAGAATCTCAAAGTCTTTGCACAGCTGTTTCCTTGTTGATCCAAAGATGATATCATCAACATAAATTTGAACTAGTAAGATTTCTCCCCCTTCATCTTTGATAAACAAGGTCTGGTCTATGGCACCTCTTCTGAAATTGTTGCTTAGTAGATATCCTGATAAGGTTTCATACCAGGCCCTTGGTGCCTGATGTAGGCCATATAGAGCTTTGTCTAGTTTGAACACTTGAGTAGGATGTGCGGGATCTATAAAGCCTGGAGGCTGTTTGACGTATACTTCCTCACTAATCTTCCCATACAGAAAGGCACTTTTTACATCCATTTGATAGACAGTGAAATTCTTGGATGCAGCATATGCCAGGAAGATTTTGATGGCCTCCAGTCTGGCAACAGGAGCAAAGACTTCATCATAGTCAATTCCTTCTTCCTGAGTGTAGCCCTGAGCTACAAGTCTGGCTTTGTTTTTTACTACAATGCCTCTCTCGTCTTGCTTGTTTCTAAAGACCCATCGTGTGCCGATGGCATATTTGCCTGGTGGAAGATCAACTAGTTTCCAGACATCCTGCCTCTTGAATTGCAACAATTCTTCCTATATTGGCCTCGTGAGATTTGCTTCTTGTGAGAACTCCTTGGTGTATTTGGCCAATAATATTCTCTTGAGGATGTTCTTTATGGATCCTCTGTGCTGGTACCACCTCTAGTTGTATCCCTTCTTCCAGATTGCTTTGATTTTGATCAGGGGACTCTTCATTCAAGGTGGAATCGTCTTCAACAGCATTGTCCAGTTCAATATTCTCAGCAATAGCATTATCAGCATTTACAGCATTTACCGAAGAGTCTTCATTTAGATTTTCAGTATCAGATAGGCTGCTGCTGGTTACGTCAGACAGTCTTGTTCCTGCTTCAATTGCTTCCACAACTGCTGGAGGATCAACTGATGGTTTTCTCAGACTGAGAGAGGATTTGGGAAAATCCATTTTGTAGTCAGTGGATGAAGTGAAGGCAGGAGATTGTGTAGACGTAGATTCCATGTTTGAGAAGGTGAGAGGCTCAAATATCTGGGAGAAAGAATCTATGTCAAAGATCCAGTTTGGTCCTCTTCCCTGCTCACAGACAATGTGTTCTCTGCATTCCACATTTGCAGATTCTTCTACAATTCTTGTTCTTGAGTTGAATACTCTATAGGCCTTTGATTGAGAGGAATAGCCTACGAAATATCCTTCATCAGATTTTGCACCAAACTTAGGAAGAATCCCATGTGTGATGAGAATTGTGCATGGACACCCAAAAGGTTTTAGAAACCCAATGTAGGGAATTCTTTGGAACCAAAGTTCATAGGGTGTCTTGTTGAAGGGTTTGACAATTAGAACTCGGTTTTGCACATAGCAGGCTGTGCTAACCGCTTCTGCCCAGAATGTGAGTGGCAGTTTAGAGTCGGCCAACATAGATCGTGCTGACTCAATAAGAGTTATGTTTCTTCTTTCAGCAACTCCATTGTGTTGAGGAGTTCTAGGAGCACTGTATTGTCTTTCTATCCCCTTGCTTTCACAGAAATAGTTCAAGGTGTGGTTCTTGAACTCTGTGCCCTGGTCACACCTTATGATCTTCACCTTTTGATTGCTTTGATTCTCTACCCTGAGAATGTAGGTTTTGAGAATTTCAGCAGTTTCATCTTTAGTTCTGAAGAAGAATACCCATGAGAATCTGGTGTAGTCATCTGTTATCACCAGACAGTATGACTTTTTGCCCATAGACATGACATTTATAGGACCGAAAAGATCCATATGCAGCAGTTGCAGTGGAGTGTCATTTGAGTTCAGGGTCTTGGGCTTATGAGAACTCTTGTGTTGCTTCCCCTTTAGGCATGCTATTCAGTGATCTTCCAGCTGAAATTATTTGTCAGGAATCCCTCTGACAAGATTATTTTTCACCAATTTGTTAATGGTTTTAATATTAACATGGCTTAATCTCCTGTGCCAGAGAGCTGATTCATCAACTGAGGCTTTTGATAAAAAGCAGGAGACGCTCCCAGATGGAGTGACCTCATTCATGTCCAGTACATAGAGATTTTCTTTTCTCTGGGCCGTCAGGAGAATGCTTTCTGGAGGAGGTGTGGATAAGCCTGGAAATAGTACAAAGCATTCTTTATCTGTGAAGAGCATCCAATGCTTTTGATCACAGACCTGGGAAACACTCATGAGATTGAAGTCCAATTCTTTAACATATTTGACCTTATCAATGCTCATTCTTTCGTTGGACACAGTTCCTTGTCCAGTAATGGATCCTCCTTTTGAATCACTTCCGAAGGCAACTATCCTCCATTGAAGTGTCTAAAATTTGAGAGGATGGATCTGTTGCCTGTCATGTGCCTGGCACAACCACTATCTACCACCCAAGTGTTATTCTTGTGACCTGGCTGTCCCTGAGGTGGTATCTCTGTAGTGTCTGCCATAAGAGCTTGATTGTTGACAGGCAGTTCTTCATACTGGAAGCTCCAGTCTCAGAAGTTCCAACAGTTGCACAGGGTGCGGTTTGAACTGGAGGAGTAGCTTGGTGTTGTTGCTATCTGGGTTGAGTGGTAGCTGAATTTGCTCTTGGTGCCTTGCATTCTCTAGCAAAGTGACCCAGTAGGTTACAGTTATAACATCTTAGTTTGCTTTTATCCAAGCCAACTCTGGTGTTGGAGTTGTTACTTGGAATGGGTCTTCCGGTTCTAGAGTAGAACCTTTTTGCTCTTATAGAGAGCATGGCATATGAGTGATGTATGTCCATTTCTTCTAAATCATCTGGATGAAAGCATTCCAGATCCTCCTTGATAAAGAACATGTTGCTTGAGTTTCCAGAAACAAAGGCAACAGAGGTTGATGTTTGAGGAGGAGCTTCTAGGAGAAATGGTGAGCTGTTTGTTTGAGAGGTGGGAGTTTGTGGATGGGTGACAATGGGAGGATAGTAGTTGCTGGAACTAGGACTTGAGTGGTCAGAGTGGAGGGCAGAGGTAGTGGTGGATGTTGAGGCATTTTGATAGCTTGAGTTTCGTTCTTTTGCCTGATCATCTCTAGCTCATAGGTTTTGAGCATTCCAAAGAGCTCAGTCATTTGGAGAGTCTTCAGATTCTCTGTTCTTCTGATTGACACTGTGTAAAGTGTCCAGCAGCTTGGTAGAGTCCTGATGAACTTTTTGAGAATATCTTCATTCTCTAGCTTAACCTTTGAGCACTACAGCTCACCTACAAGATAGGTAAATCTGTTGTATAGAATAGTTAGAGACTCACCTTCCTTCTAGACGAAGTTTTCATACTGTTGCTTCAGTATGTCTCTTCTGTTTTCCTTGACTTCTTCAGAGCCAGCAAACATCTTTTCAAGAGCCAACCAGAGCTCTTTAGCAGTTTTGTGACTTCTGAAGTTGTGAAAAACTTCATTTGGAAGGCACAATTGGATAGCTCCTAGTGCCTTGAAGTCCACCTCCATCTTTTTTATATCCTCTTCTGAGTATTTGGAGGGATCCTTTGGAACTGATGGTCCTCCAGAGTCAGCAGATGCCACCATGGGAGTGTAGGGTCCATCCCTGATGGATTTCCACATTCCGTACTCCTGATAGCAGAAGAAGCTTTCCATGCGATTTTTCCACATGTCGTAGTCTTCCCTAGATACCAACCTTGGTGGTCGGTTGATGCTGCCAATGTCTTCAAACACATTGCTTTGTGCCATCTTTGTTTTTGGTGAATTAATGAAAGAGAGGGTTTAGAATAGAACCAGAAGTGATTAAACAAGTGTGAATTTGTTTAATCTGAGCCAAATCTCTGATACCACTTGTAGGATCGTGAAATTACAAGATGGTTCTGTTCTTAGTTGAGATTGGCGGAAACAATAACAACTACACAATTACAATCGAGTACACAGAAAGAATACTGATATGAACACTGTTGTATTAAGCTTTTGTGAATAAACGATTACAAATGAAAACTCTAATTCGAAAAGCACACTTACAATGAAGTGTTTACACAGTATTTATACTAACTTAGAATCAAGACAGACCCTTGATTCTAAGGATCAGATCAAACACAGACCGTTGATCTCTTATACAAAAACTAACAATACACGTTAAAGCTAAACTAGCTAACTTTATTGAAGCGTCTTCTTTATGCATCATTGCTTGCATGTCTGGAGAAGAGCATTGCTTAGTTTCATTGGTTGTGCTATTGAGGTTTCTTCTGCTTTGAGTGTGTCAGTTGCTTTTGCAGAAAGTTGTCAGTGACGCTTGGCATGGATAGTCAGCTGCGACGATTTGTCTTCAAGGAACACAGCTATCAGCAGCAAGAATGAGAATGATGCTGCTGATAAGCCTATCAGCAGTAACATTGGTCTTCAGCAGGAGAACATGTATCCGCAGCAGATAAGCTTGTCCGCAGCAGTTTGTTGATCAGCAGCAAACTCTGAGATCAGCTGCATTTGTACTTAGAGAATTTTGTAGCCATCATTCTTTGTTTCTACACCTTCCATAGTAGCCAACCAATAGGCACCCTTGCCTGCTTCTGAGTCAATCAAGTATTGGCCTTCCCATTTTGGTGCAAGTTTTCCATCACTGGGATTGGTAGTGTTTTGGAATGCCTTTCTTAATACCAAGTCACCTACTTGGAATCTTCTGATCCTTATGATTTTGTTATATGACTTTGCTATTATCCACTGATAAGCTATAATACGAACTTTGGCAAGATCCCTGAGCTCATCCACAGTGTCAAGATCATGAGCAAGAGCTTCGTTGTTGGTCTCTGGAGTTTGGATATTGGTTCTGGCAGTAGGGATAACCATCTCTCTAGGGATCATGGATTCAGTACCAAACAACAATGATAATGGAGTTTGACCTATTACATTCTTTGTGGTTGTCCTATCTTCCCAAAGTTCAAATGGTAATTCTTCAGCCCATCTTCCTTTCTTAGCCCCTTATCTCTTCTTGTGGTTGTTGATGATGATCTTGTTGCTGGATTTCACCTGTCCATTGGATTGAGGATGCATAGGGGTGGAGGTTATCATTTTAATCACCCAACTGACACCGAAGTTAGTTATTATCTTGCCAATGAACTGAGATCCATTATCACTTACTATCTCTGCCGGGATCCCGAATCTTGTCAGGATGTTGCGCTTGATGAAGGAGATGACTTCTTTTTCTCTGACTTGGTCAACTGATTCAGCTTCAATACACTTGGAGAAGTAATATGTCATTTCCAGCATAAAAAACTTTTCCTCCTGGTGCCATGGGAAGTTTGCCGACTATATCCATTCCCCATTTCATGAATGGCCATGGAGAGATTAAAGTATTTTGTTGTGTCTTTAGCAAGAATCACATTTTTTGGAATAAGTCATAGCATCTTTCCTCATGGTAGGCTAGTAGTATACTGTCCTCAGGATTTTCTAGAATAATGCTCTGCCCCCGGTGTGAATACCACAGTCACCTTCATGTATGTCTTTTAGGACTTCATGTGCTTCAGGATCCTCCAAGCATCTTAAGTATAGACCTGCAATAGACTTTCTATAGAAGACATTGTGAAATATTATAAAACGTGATACCCTCATGCGAAAAGCCTTGTGATTCTTTTCATCACTTGGGATCTCACCATCTTGCAAATATTTTTTAATGGGTAGAATCCAGGATCCTTGACTAGGTTCAAGATCCCGAACATCTACTTCTTCTTCTGTGTTGGATACTTTGTTTGTTTTTTCAATTGCTGGGATCAAAATATGTATGATAGGTATTTTAATACCTTCTAGTATTTTGAGAGCCGAAGCAAGGTTTGCTAAGGCATCAACCTCAACATTGTCTTTTCTAGGTACCTGTGTGATGCTAAAAATTTTGAATTCCACAGATAATTGCTTAACTATTGTGAGATATTTAGCTAACTTATCGCCTTTTACTGCATATGAGCCATTGAAATGGTTAGCAATTAATAATGAATCTACGTATACCTGGAGATACCTGATCTTGATATCCCTGGCTAATTGTAATCCTGCTATTAGTGCCTCATATTCTGCTTCATTATTCGTTGCCTGGAACTCACAACTTACGGATTGGGGTATAATGTCCCCTTGTGGCGATTTCAGTAGGATACCTAGACATGTTCCTCTTACATTTGATGCACCGTCAGTGAATAAGGTCCAATTGTTGAACTTCAAGGTCTGCTTCATGTTGAATGTCACTACTGAAATCAGCAACAAAGTCCGCAAGTGTCTGAGAGTTTATTGTTGTTCTAGGTTCATATATGAGGTCATAGGCGCTGAGCTTGACTGACCACTTAGCCATCCTTCCTGACATCTCTAGTTTTCTCAAGACACACTCAATAGGATAGTTAGTTTTAATATGAATAGCATGAGTTTCAAAATAATGTCTGAGTTTAGTAGATGCCATTATTAAATCTAATATTAACTTTTCTAAATGAGATTACCTGGTTTCTGTCGTGAGTAGGCTTTTGCTTACATACTATACCGGAAGCCATTGGCCTTCTTGATCCTTGACTAGGACGACACTTACAGAATTACTAGATACCGCCAAGTACAGGGATAATGGTTCGCCATCTTTTGGTTTCATCAATAGAGGAGCTGATGATAAGTATTCCTTTAATGATTGGAGTGCTTGTTCATGCTTCTCTTCCCATTCGAATCTCTTGTTCTTCTTTAGGATGTCGTAGAACTCTTTGCACCTTTCTGAGGATCTTGATATGAATCGATTAAGCGCTGCTACTCTGCAGGTTAGCCTTAAAAAATCTTTGGTGTTAGCTGGGGATTTCAGATTAATGATCGCTTTGATTTGATCTGGACTGGCCTCTATCCCTCTCTTAGTTACCATATAACCCAAGAATTTTCCTGCCCCCACTCCGAAGTGGCATTTGGAAGGATTCATCTTCATGTTATACTGGTCCAGGATATCGAATGCATCTCTGAGATCCCTGAGATGATCCTCAGCTTTCTTTGATTTCACCACCATGTCATCTATGTAGACCTCCATGGTGTCCCCTAGTTTGTCTTTGAACATCATGTTCACCAGTCTTTGGTATGTAGCACCTGCATTTTTTAAACCAAAGGGCATAGCAATATAACAATAAATACCTGTTGGGATCATGAAGGCGGTATCCTCCTGGTTTGAGGGTTCCATCTGAATTTGTTGGAATCCTGATGAAGCATACATTAATGTTAGCATTTCATGGCCTGCTGTGGCGTCGACCATTGATTCAATGTGTGGTAGTGGAAAAGGATCTTTGGGACATGATTTGTTGAAGTCAGTGAAGTCTACAAAGACTCTCCATTTCCTGTTTTTCTTCTAGACCACCACCACATTAGCTAGCCACCTTGGGAATTTCACTTCCCTTATCATTCCCGCTTTCAAAGGCCTTTCAACCTCTTCCGGGATAATTACATTCCATTCTGGTGCGAATTTCCTTCTTTTTTGGTGTATTGGCTTGAAACTGCTATCAATACCCAATTTATGTGTAATACAATCTTTAGAGATACATGTCATGTCTTCATCTTTCCAAGCGAAGGTTGAGGTTTTGCTTTTTAGTAACTCTACAAGATTTTGTTCAATATCCTTGGGGATATTGGTTCCAACAAGCACCTTGACGTCAGGATCCTCCACGCTTAAGGATATTTCTTTAACATACTGCTCTTTGGTTTCCAAGAAGTCTCGGGCTTGTTTCTTTAATTGCTATGCTTTCCTAGTTTTGGCAGAGGCTTTCATTGAAGAAGTATAATAGTTTTTTGCCTCCTGTTGGTCATTAGTGATCTTCACTACCCCCAGGGGGTCGGCATTTGGACACATTGGTGATATGTTGAGGGTACTGCCCCTTCGATGTATATTGGTATCTTTATCTCTCCAACTGTGTTTTTAATCTCTCCACTGAATCCCCTCAGCACTGAGGATTTTGAGACAATTTCAGAATCTGGGATCCCCATTCTCTTCACGACTTCATGTTGAATGCTATTTACCGAATTCCCTTCGTCAATTATTATCCTACGTATGAAGTGGTTTGCAATATACAGAGTGTTCACCAAGCCGTCGTGATGAGGATCTTGTACGTCATTTCGGTCCCCTTCGTTAAAAGATATGACTTTCTCTTCAGTTAGGCTAGAGGTCTTGGTAGGCCTGTCCCCTTTCTCTGTCTTTGCTTCCTTTGCATTCCTCCTTGCTACAGAGTAAGAAGTGCCACAAATGTCAGATCCACCAGATATAAAACTTATTACCTTGGCATCCGGTGGCGGGGATGATGCTCTCTGCGGAGTCCTATCATGATCCTTAGCCTTATTCTTTCCTTTGCCTAGAAATTCTTTGAGATGTACTTTGCTTAAGAAATAACTTATCTCTTTTCGCAGAGCAATACAATCTTCGGTTACATGGCCGAAGTTCTCGTGGAATGCACACCACTTGGACTTATCCTTCCATCCTGTGTTCTTCTCAAATTTGCGAGGCCACCTGGCTTTTTCACCAAGATCCTGCATAGCAAATAATAAACATGTTGTATCAAGAGAAAAACAATATTCAGATAGTCTAGGATACTCTTCTTCATCATCCTCCACAGCATTAATCCTGTGATTGTCATGCTTAGAATAAGGCTTGGATCTATAAGGCTTGAAGGGTGCAAATTCAGTCTTCCGGTTGGGTTGACTGTAACTGGTTGGAGCATCCATCTTTTGTTGGATCTTCTTATCATCCTCGAGCCTTATGAACCTCAATGCCCGGTTCCTGAATTCATCAAGATTCCTACAAGGATTCATGACAAGGTCTTCGTAGAATTGGGAGTCCTTCTTCAGCCCCATCTTGAATGCCTGGACTGATGTGGCAACATCAAGGTTTGGGATATCTAGGGATTCCCGGCCGAACTAGCTGACATAATATCGAAGAGATTCTCCGGGATTCTGAGTTATCCTTTATAAGTCACTTGTTAATCTTTCGAACGTTCTGCTGCAAGAAAACTGGTTATTAAATAAATTTATTAAATGAGCGAATGAAGTAATCTAATAAGGTGGAACATTAAGTAGCCATTTCAAGGCTGATCTTGTTAAGGTGTAACCAAAACCCTTGCATAAGCATGCCTCCTTCAAATCCAAGGGAATGTGATTAATCTCCATTCTCTCTCTGTACTGGGCGACGTGTTCCTCAGGATCCGTAGTTCCACCGTATAACTTCATGTTAGGAGTTTGCAAGCGCTTTGGGATCTCAGCATCACATATTGGTGGTGCGAATCTCGAGATCCTGTGTCTGATTGAGGATATCTCCCGTATAGGTTGGACTATACCTGGTACACTGGAGATCATCTACCTTAGCTTCTTTAGTTCCTTGGCCATGGACGGACTGATTCCTGTATCCTGCACAGATTCGTTAGTGTTTGAAAATTGGTTAAACGTGTTACCGTCATCAGGATGTCGGAATGATGATCCCGGAGCAAACCCAGGATCATAATTCGTGGTAACTCTGACAGCCGGAGTCAGCCCAACTGTAGTGGTTCCAGTCCGCATGGGTAAGAAATCTCCCTTATGGATTCCTAAGGAACCCGAATAATTGAAATCCAAGATCCTTGGTTGTAGCGAAGTTGTTACTTCCACTGGATTATTTGATTCTTTGATTTTTCAAGTTCCCTGAACAACATCAGGTTAGTCTTTTTTTGCTGCTCCATCTGTTGCTTCATTTCTGAGAACAGATTGAGGATCTCATCATTTGAAACTAGCACAGGTCCCCCAGCCGGTATCCCAGATCCCCAAAATTCGGCAGAAACAGGTTTCTTTGGTAGATTGTTACTCTTCTTCTGGAATGGAGGAGGAGGAGGAGGAGGAATTGGGTTGTTCAACCCGGAGCGTGAAGATTGAGTTGAAACAGAAACCATTTTAGATTGGGACGACATTTTTTAAATTAGTTTGGAAAGATAGCGATTGAACACAAATTTTAGAAAATATTTTAAGATGAAAAGCACCACTTGCCACATGGTGGGCGCCAAATTGTTTTGACCGAAAAATTACACAAGATAACCAAGTGTTCAAATTAGTAATATGAGGTAGTGTGCTTGTAAAATCAATGTAAAACAATACAAAAATGTAAAGATTGACACAGTTGTTTACGGGGAAAGCCTTTGATCTTTGAGGATCTCCGACATAAAACCTCGGGAGGTGACAATCGACATCTGCCTCGTTTCTTCAATAAATGGTAAAAAGATTACAAGTGTGGAGCAGTAGATGATCGAACTATGTATTACAAAGTGTTGTAGCTAAGTGTGTTTTGTCGTGAATGTTGTTTCCCCTAATGATCATATTATGCTCTTTATATACATTACATGTCATTAAATGAAAGGCTAATATCCTGGAATTGTCTTAATTAGACTGTTACAAGTCTTCTTTGATGAATATAGCCGTTGTCTTTAATGATATTCCGTGTCTTCAGCTAGTAGTAATGTTAAATGGGTGCTACCTGCATGACCAAGTCAAAGACAAACGCGTAATATTAATTGTTACAATGGTCAGTTAATCAGGATACTAAAACATAGTAAGGATCAGTATACCGATACTTATATGAGGATCCGGGATACCAGAGGTAAAAACTACATCATGATTTTGCAATGATGATCCCGGGGTGATGCCAAAATCCCTGATCGCAATAGCCCTAGTAAACTGAGCTGGGTCGACTGTCTTGGTTCGAGGTTGTATAGTGATGAAATCTCTCATATAGTTCCTTGGGGATCCTGAGGCATCAAAGTTCAGGATCCTAGGCTGCAATGGAGTGGTTGTCGCTTCCATTGGCTTCTTCCTTTCTGACTTCAGCTTTTCTATTACTCCCATTATCATTTAATTTGTCTTCTGTTGCTGTTCCATTTGCTTTTTCACTTGTGAGAACAAAGAAATGATTTCATTGTTCGAGAAAATGACAGGTTCCTCATTGGATCTACCAGATCCTAGAATGAATTGACCAACATGAGTCGTCTTTCTGACCGGGGTGTCATTTTTATTTTGAGAAGATGGTGGGAGTGGAATAGTAGCTAGAGCTTGAAGATGAGATCGCAAAAGAGGACAGCTTAGGTTGGGACGACATCTTTGAAAATAGTTTTGAGAAGTATGGATTGAATTAAAAATTCAATAGAAATTTAAGAATGAAAAGCACCACTTACCCCACGGCGGGCGCCAAATTATTTTGACCAAAATTTACCAAAGAGAATTCTGTGATCAAATTAGTAAGTGAGGTAGTGTGCTTGGTTGATTCGTGTAGCAAATGTATGATATAAAGCAATAAAATGACACAGATGGTTACGAGGAAAGCCCTTGATCCCTGAAGATCTCTGGCAAAAAACCTTCGGAGGTAACTAATCGTCGACCTGACTCTTGTTCTTGTTATTGATTGAAGTAAAGATTATAGTAATATAGCAATTGATCGAAGCTAAGTGTTACAAGTAGTTGCAGCTGGTGTGTTATGTGTTCCTATTACGATCATAACGCTCATATAAATAATAAAAAAGTAAATAACTAATTCCCGATTATCTTAGGGAGAACTCGGTCTTCATTTGTGACCGTTAGAAGACCTTTTGCACATGCTTTCTTCAACCAATCCCCGAATCTTAAGGATAGACTAAGTCGCTATTGAATACCTGCGAAGACAAGTCAAAGACAAAATAAGAATAGTTTATTACTACAATAAGTATTCAGGATACTGAACTTATTTGAGATCTGGGATCCTGAGTCATAAAATCGACCCCTAACAGTATGAAAGGGATGTTCGAACAACTCGTCAAAAAAAATGACGACATCCTTAGAATGAACAAAAGAATATAGATACTTATATGTGGAAACCTTTGAGAAAAGATTCTCGAGAACGCCCATAAGTCCAAGTACACTATGCACCCACGAAGTGACAAGATGTACAAAAACCTGAAACCGAATTATTGGTGGATAGGCATAAAAAGGCACATAGCCGAGTATGTTGCCAGATGTTTGAGCGGTTCAAAGGTAAAAGCCGAACACCAAAAGCTATCTGGGCTATTACAACAACTAGAATTACCTGTATGGAAATGGGAGATGATAACCATGGATTTTATCACCAAACTCCCCCGAACCAGTTGAGGAAACGATACTATATGGGTTACATTGACCGACTGACTAAGTCTGCTCACTTCCTACCCATGAAAGAGACTTATAGCATGGATAAGTTGGCACAGCTTTACGTGAACGAGATAGTAGATTTAACCTCAGCATTGCATATCATCCTCAAACGAATGGGCAGAGTGAAAGGAAAATTAAAACCTTGGAGGACATGCTCCGTGCGTGTGTCATAGACCTCGGAGGAAGCTGGGATGACAACTTACCTCTGATGGAATTCTCCTACAATAATAGCTATCACACGTGTATCCAAGTTGCACCGTTTAAAGCCTTCTACGGCAGAAAGTGCAAGACTCCTGTGTGTTGGTCAGAAATAGGAGAGAATCAATTATATGGACCCGAAATAGTCCAAGAAACCACCGATAAAATCCTACAGATAAGAGAAGGATTAAAAATGGCTCGTGACGGCCAGAAAATTCACGCCGATAAGAGGCGAAAGCCATTGGAATTTAATGTAGAAGATAAGGTGTTACTTAAAGTATCGCCCCGGAAAAGCGTGGTACGATTCAAAAAGAAAGGGAAGTTAAGCCCTATGTTCGTTGGACCATTTAAGATTATGAAACAATCGGACCATTTGCATATCAGTTAGAATTACTGGAAGAAATGAATGGAGTACACGATGTATTCCATGTCTCCAATCTGCGCAAGTGTTTGGCAGATGAAACTCTAGTAATGCTGCTACAAGCTGTAGTGGTAAATGAAAGGCTTAAGTTCGTAGAACAACCCTTGCAAATTGAGGACAGACAGGTTAAGAAACTGAAACGAAAAAGACTTGTTATAGTCAAAGTAAAAATGAAATTCCAGGCGTGGATCCGAGTACACGTGGGAACTGGAATCATAAATGAAAAAGAAATATCCGCACTTATTCGAATGAAAATCTCGTGGACGAGTTTCCAAATAAGTTGGGGATGATGTGACACCTGTCAAATTTTCGTCCCAATATTGGCAAGAAGAAAGTTTATGACGACTTAGATTGTCAAAACCCGAATAATAAAAATGAAAAAAATAAGAAATTCTATAATTCAGAGGGTGGCGGACCGCTACCCACAGGCTAACAGTCCGCTACCCACAGGCTAACGGTCCGCTACCAACTCAAAGATTTCTGCCGCTTGAGGCTTGACGGACAGACATCACCTTCTGTGACGGTACGCTACGGAAAGGACTTGGCTGGTGGACTGCCATCATATAGGCTAACAGTCTGATATGCATCTCCCTAGGAAGCCTCTGCACACGCCACGTGTCGACGACATGTGTAGGGAATGCGTCAACCCTAATGACACGTGATTCATGGCGGACCGCTACAGCAGGCCCACACGGTCCGCTACGGACGTGTGGTGCTCATGCTCTGCAAGGACGCCATGTGTCAAACATACGGGCATCATGGGGCGGTAGCGGACAGCTAGACACTTGGATAACGGTCCGCTACGAGGGCCGGATCAGCCTATAAATAGAGATGCTCTCCATTTGATTTTCCACACCATTCAACATCCAACTCCAACCTTTCTAGCCTCCTCTGCCGTCCCGACTCCCGAGCCGCCTTCCCAAGTTCGACTAGCTTTCGCTTATCGACCAGACTCGAGCGTTTAGAACCGTAGAAACCCGAGAAGTCAAGATAAGGTGCTAGAGCTTTAGGCTTCCACCCGTTAAACTACTACGCACTAAGTTTACCATCTTCCACTCTCAAATCAAGTTGAATACGAGTCTGTGTCAAATTTGGTTTCTATATCGTGAGTGTGCTACAAAGACACCCACGTAACGATTAAACTATTTACGTCTACAAAATGGGCAAAACACGAAAATTAAATACTTATGCATACCACCTTGTGGGGTTGGCTATGGATATAACCGCATGGGTGATTTGTTACCCAATCATATATATACATAAGGTTTGATCAAATGCTTATACTCGTCCGGGAATATACGGACGGACGGGTTTGGCACATATAGAGTCGAGTGAATGTTGTAAAACGGGGGATCCTGCAAATCCAAGTAGCCCTCAAGTATGCGACCAATGTATACTCACCATAAAAAGGGACGGACTGATGTGTTCACTGTATCCCTTTGGAAGTTATGTTTAATTATTTAATCAAATGTTTCGTCGTTTGATAAAGGATTTTGATGTCATAAAGTATTCACCAGCTCATCGCTGACGTTCATTTTCAAATGTTTTCAGGAAAGGAATAAGTAAACATTATAAGTCGGGACTGGCTACGGATATAGTCCCAAAGATAGATGTTGGTTTTGTTGTATATCTGGGTCGGGCTACACACCTAGACTCGATGCAACCAGAAAATATTATACAGGTTCGTGCTAAGATGGATTGCATCTAAGCACAAGAAGGATCTGGAGAAAAGATACAAGGATAGATGTCAAAAGGATTATGATTCCCAAGGCAGTAACCTCCCTTGTAGGTTTTAATGACTTTTGTCAGGCATTGGTTTCGGATTCAATGTATCAAAACAATCGGGTTGTTATACCCAAGTAATTGAATAAAGATCTTTTGTCTACACGACGAGATTCTTATATTTACAAAACAAACCCTCGAGGTTGAGATTTAATAAAGAAACGATCATTTGAAAAACCTTATTCCGTTACACAATACAAACTCTCGGGGGTGCCCGGGTGTGATAGAAATGTTGTTCCAAAAGAGCCTTCAAAGTATTCTGAAGAAGACATCAAAAGAGTGGAAATTGATTTAAGGCACTAGGTGCTATTCAAATGTCTCTTCCTAATGAGATCTATCAGAACTGTAAAGAGTTCAAGACTGCAAAAAGATTTATGACAAGCACTAAAAGTTATGTTTGCTGGTTTAGATGAGGTGAAAGAAAACATAAAAGATGAGCTCAAACAATATACAATGATGGTTAACCAATGACTGCTCAATATAATCATTACACATACCTAGTAGAAGAGCTACAAGGTGCTACTATGAAGATTGAGAATTGTGATGTTTTAAAGAAGTTCATCGAATCTCTCCCTACAGCCTGGACAATGTACACTGTTTTAATTAGAAGAACTGAGAATATGAATACACTAAGAATGTGTGAGCTGTACGGAATGTTGAAAACTTATGAACTTAAAATGATTCAAGCCAAATATAGAAAGAATGTGTACACATCAGATTACAACACTACCATCTGCATTATTTGCTCGTGTGTCTGATACTATGACTCCTTCTCAAGTTCATCAAACTAACTATCATCCTCCCATAGTTACTCATTCTCAAACTCCAACAACTCACAACAACAGCAGTTCTACTTTCCTTACTAGAAGTTGGTCCAAGCAATGGAGCTTTTGTAGTATGGGATTCGGCGTATGGACACCGTAAATAATGCATCCGAGTCATGCACTCGAGAGCGATTTCCTCCGGTAAAATCTTCCATTTTGATGCTTCCGGAAGGAAAATCAGAAGATATATAATTTAATCAGACATGGATGTTTGGTGGGCACTCCTAACTCCTATCTTGAGCTTAAACTGATGCTGATTGCAATCATAGGGTCTTGAATAGTAAATTTAGTACATATCAATTAATTTGAAAAGTAACAATATTCGGGGTATGCATGGGTCGTTTTGGTTCGGTTTTCGGTAAAACTTAAACCAAAAACTGAAAATTCGGTTTTTGGGTTTTTGAAAAGCATTCGGTTTTTCTCGATTTTTGGTTTTTGGTTTCCTCGATGGATTCCGTTTGGTTTCGTTTTTTCGGTTTTGTTATTTAAGATTGAAATTTTTGGGCCAAAATAATGCCCAAAATCATGAACTTGAGTTTAAAACTTTCGGCTTATACTTTTTTTTTTCAATTAATTGATTATTACACATTTAAGCATATAATATTTTGACTACACCATTTATTCATTACTTATAAAATACTTAATATTCACAAGTAAAAATTATAATCCATAAGTTCAATAACACATAAAAAGCTTAACCTACTCTTAATAAAAATATAGGTAATACTTCAAAGTTTATGTTTACAATAATGGAAACATACAAGCACACAACACAATATAATATATATTATGATACATGCATACACACAATATACTTTAAAAGTTTAGATGTATATGTTCGGTTCGGTTTTTTCGTTTTTCAAAAAATATAAAACAAAAACCGAACGTAATTTTCGGTTTTTAAAAAATACAAAACCAAACCGTCAGTTATTAGTTTTGGGTAGATATTCGATTTCGGTTTCGGTTCGGTTTTTTTATTTTTTGCTCACCCTAAAGAATATTGAAGGAAAAAAAACATAAAATTGGGGCACAACCCTCACCCAAAAAAATACCCTAAAAAATACTCAATGAGGAAGTGCCATCTCATTTTTACCCAAATCCAACCCTAAGTACCCTAAGACCATCTTTAGTGGTTTCACGTCCCCTCTTTCACGCCCCGCCACGTCAGTGGCAAATCAGCACAGGGGCAATTACTGTCTAGAATCACTAAGGTGCGTAGTGATTTCACGCCCCACGTTGAATTTTTAATCATTAACTAATAATTAACTAAATATAAATAAAATAAATAAAACTCCAAATAATTGAAAAAAAAAACTACATTCATTAAAATAAAATAAAAAAACTACATTCATAATAATGAAATAAAAAAACCACATTCATAAAAAATAAACATAAAACTACTCGTCGTCCTCATCGTTTAAGTTGTTTCGTTCGTATATTTCTTTTCTTCGCCTCTCTGCTAGTTTACGAGCACCTGCGGTTCTCGAAGTTCATAGTTAGAAACTTGAGATGTTGTTGTTGTTGTTAATTATTTCTAAAAGAGAGTAGCTTATCAAGGTTCGAGTCTATTCTTTCAAACCGGGTGTCTGATGCAGACGAAGAAGTAGCTCGTTTACCTTTATTTCTTCCCGGCGGACGGACCGTTTCTTCCGTTGTTTCAACTTCGTCATCGGTATCATTTAGATTAATTCTTGAATTGATACCGGGTGAATAATCACCGGTCGATGACGTTTTTGTTCGTTTGGACGACTGGGACATCAACGGGACTTGACCCCACTTGGGAGATTTTCTAATAGTCTCCCATAATTTATTAGAATTAAAAGTCGTACCCACTACGGCTTAGTACTCATCACAAACTTCTAACTATATATCGTGGTCGCTTTAACCACTTTTATGATTGTTGTAGTGTTTGTTACAAAAGTTGTTAAATTAGCAAGCTTGTTGTTATAGTCCCGCCATTTACTAGAGATCATGTCGGCGTTACGGTATTCGCCCCTCCCCATTGCGGCGTGAATTCTTGTGTCTCGGGTATTGAATCCGGTGTGGGAAAGGTTTGGGTAGGAGGGGGCATTTGTAGAAAATTAAAGTTTGCGGAAAAAATATGATGATTGAGTTGTTGATAAATGTTTGGTTCCGGTGACGTACTCGAAACGAAAACGTCTTGAATATTTTGATTGAAGAGGTTGCTCAGGTCGTTGTTTGGGTCGGGATTTCGGGGAAAAAATGGGTATTTGGGTTGCTACGGATGTTTACGAAATATGGATTATTTGGGTTCCAATGATTCACTGTTGAGTAAAATGGGTGAAAGATAATTTGATATTTAGGGAAAAAGATGGAAAGATGGTTTGGTGAATTGTTGAGTAAAATAGGTTGTTACTTATAAGTGATTTTTTTTAAATGCAACGGTCATATAGCCGTAAAAGTGTTTATGGTAATTCATTGATTGAATAATTCCATATACATGATCCCTATATATAACTGAATAAATTACATAAGACACCTCTTTATATTCAGAACTAGATAAATCTATACAAAATATATATACAAATATATCCTTGCTAATAGGCCCCCTCAGTTGTGAGCGGTAGTAGGATGGACAGTCAGACTGGATATAAAAGTTTGAAACAGGTGTTGTGGCAGACCCTTTGTGAAGATGTCAACATATTTAAATTCGGATGGAATGTGAAGAACCCGTATGTGGCCGAGACGGACTTTCTCTCGAACAAAGTGAACGTCTATTTCAACATGCTTGGTTGGTGCTGAACCGGGTTGTCAGATATGTAAACAAAATAGACGTTGTCACAGTAGACAACCGTGGCCCGAGTCAAAGGCGCATGAAATTCCATTAACAGGTTACGGAGCAAACTGACCTCAGCAACGGGGTTTGCAATACCTCGATATTCTGATTCAGCACTGGACTTGGAGACCGTGGCCTGGCGTTTAGACGGCCAGGAAAGAAGATTATCACCCATGTAAACACAGTAACCAGATGTGGATCTACAATCAGGGCACCCTCCCCAATCCGCATTTGAATAGGCCGTTAAGGACCGAGACGGGGAGGCAGTGATGTGTAACCCATAGTCGGTAGTTCTTTGTATGTAACGGATAATCCGTTTCAAGAACTGGAAGTAGGGCTCACGTGGAGCATGCAAAAATAAAGAGACCTACTGAACTGCATAGGAAATGTCTGTTCTGGTAAATGTAAGATACTTTAGTGCCTCGGCTAGGCTACGATACAGAGTTCCTTTCAAAAGGAGAGGGCCGTCCAATTCACTTAACTTGGAGGATGTATCAACGAGGGTGACAGAGGGTTTGCAATCTTGTATTGACGCCCGCTGTATGATTTCTTTAGCAAAGAGTGATTGAGAAAAAAATAGACCGGATTTATTTCGCTTAACGGTAACCCCTAGAAAATGATGAAGTGGACCCAAATCTGTTATTGCAAAATCGTTAGACAGGGTGCTAATAACCGTACACAGTAGGGTGGCATCAGAAGCAGTCAATATGATGTCATCCACATATAATAATAGATACGCCGTGTGCTCCCCGTGGCGATACACAAACAACGAAGTGTCACAGACACTGTTTTTGAAACCCTTAGATAAAATATAACTGTACAACCGGGTATACCAAGCTCTAGGGGCTTGCTTGAGACCATAAAGAGACCGTTTCTGGCGACACACATGATTTTGCTTGGTGTTATCAATAAAGCCCGGGGGCTGATGCATGAAAATTTTCTCGTGTAGATACCCATGTAAAAAACGCGTTCTTCATATCCAGCTGATGGATGGGACAAGAACGTGAGATCGCTAAAGAAAGTACGGTTCGGATAGTAGCCGGTTTAACAACCGGACTGAAGATCTCGTGACAGTCAATACCCACTGTTTGGGATTTCCCATTAACAACTAGTCTAGCCTTATATCTTTCCAAGCTTCTGTCGACATTAAACTTGTGCCAAAATAACCACATACATCTAAAAACGGGGTGGTTATATGGTCGTGGAACAAGTTCCCATGTGTCATTCACATGAAAACCTTTAAATTCGTTTATCACGGCATGTTGCCAATTTGGATCTGAAAATGCTCTAGCATATGTGGTGGGAACGGGAGAGACTGGGGAATTAATGGTTACGTAAAGGTTAAGACGAGATTATGGTTTGGTAATTCTGGCTTTGGAGTGGGTGGTCATGGGGTGGTCACTAGGGGCTGTAGATGGAGCGACTGGTGGTCGGGTTGGAGGCATGGGTAGGGCAGTGGGTCTTGGGTTCGGGAGTGGGTTGACGGTGACCAAAGGATAGGTTGAATGGTGGAATAAGGGTAGGTGCCCGATGAGAGGCGAAGGTTCGGGATCCGGTTCAAGGAATTGATATGCCTGGGGTGGTGTGGTATGGGAGGAAGGAAAGAGGAGTTCATCAAACACCACATGGCGGGATAGGTGATATTTTCCCGTTTACGGATCATAGCACCTGTATCCACGAAAATTGGTTGGGTAACCAACAAAGATGCACCTAACGGATCTGGGGTGAAACTTGTTGGATTGGGTGGCTGAAAGATTGGGGTGGCAGGCACATTCGAACACGCGTAGGTAATCATAGGTAGGGTGACGGAGGAAAAAAGCGTTGGTGGGTGTATAAAAGTTGAGGCGTTTGGTGGGTAGTATGTTGTTATAGTATGTGGCAGTATTGGAGACTCAAACCAAAAGGACGGCGGGAGATGGGCTTGTATAAGAAGAGCACGGATGGAGATTGGGGTAGCAGACAATCATCCGTTCTACCTTCCCATTTTGGGAGGAAGTTTGAGGACACGAGAACCTGAATACAAGCCTGTGGGATTGAACAAAATATTTGAATGCGTGATTGTCAAATTCCCCGCCCAAATCACGTTGGAATGATTTAATATTTTTGTTAAATTGGGTAGCAATGAGTTTGTGAAATTTAGCAAACGTGGGGAAGGTATCGGATTTATATTTTAAAGGATATACCCACATGTATTGTGTGAAATTGTCAATTAGTACCATATAATACTTATAGCCAGTTTTGCTTAAAACTGGGGAGGTCCACAGATCAGAGTGGATGATATCAAACGGCGCAAATGTAAATGATAAAGAATCATAAAAAGGAAGACGTTTACTATTAGATAAGTGAAAAGAATGACAAACATGAATATTTTTGTCTTTATTACAAGAAATAAAATTACTATTTGAAAGCAAATTTAAAACTTGAGATCCTGGATGTCTGAGTCTGGAGTGCCATGTGAAGGAAGAAGAAGGACAAGCAAAGTTGTGTTGAGCAGGAGCGGTGAATGGGTAAAGATCCACGGTACTATTGTGGCGGGACAGCTGCTTGCCAGTGTGGAGGTCCTTCAAAGAAAAACCAAATGGGTCAAAAGAAACATAAACTTTATTACCTCGAGAAAATTTACTAACGGAAAGTTAGTTTTTAATGACATTAGGGCAAGGTGAATGTTGTATAAATGGTAGGTTTTGGGAGGATTTTTATGTAAAGAATTACCAGATCCAAAAATGGGCAAAGATGGGCCATTAATAACGAAAATATTACTTATATTAGGTGAAGACATGGGGGTTCGAATCATACCTGGGTCAGCAGTGAGATGAGTCGAGGCACATATATCCATGTGCCAGGTGTCACACCCCAGTTTCAGGACATCCCGGGCGTGAGACCAGATTGGCACCTCCAATCTTATTTTATTTATGAAATCAGAGTTAGTTTATTAGCGGAAATATTTTTGGATCGAACTTGAAATTAACCTCAACCCGAGGGTTGATATTGTATATTTTCCAAATACGGGGATAAATAAAACATCATTTTATTTCACTAGGGATTTAAATACCCTTTTTCTGTACATAAAAACCATGGTCCATGACCATTTACATGTCACTGGCAATACCAAGCTATATCAGCATTGGTATCTAAGGGTTTTATTTTCCGGCACCTAACCCTATGTATAACAAGGGAGTATCCATGTCTAGGAATACATCTTTCTAACATCTCGCCTTGTTTTTATTCTTGTAGAGTTATTTCCATGCTAGCAGCACATAACCCTGTCAAAATTCCTTTTTGTACACATTTATCCCCAAGACTATCCCGTAGGACTAGTCTTATAGATAATCATTGATTACCTGAAAACATTTTGGAAAATAAAACGTCAGCGCGAACGCTGGTGAACATGATTATCATGACCAGTTTCAAAACATTTAACCATAATGCGGGTACAATCTACCATTCAGCGGAACTATTTTAGCTGAGTGTACAACCACGGTATACACTGATAATTTATGTAAAAGGATTACTGGCATTTGCAGACTTACTTACCGCGATTTCCCGTAACTAAGACCCCGTCTTTTATCCAGTTACAGACAATTACCAGCCCCGATGTGGGAATTTCACCCATAAAGCGTGTATCCCTTGATCAAGTTTTATGTATACTTATGGCCTGAATGTTTTACATAGATGTCCTTATGCATAAACTTTTGAATACCAGTATTGCCATTTCGTAAATGAAAAACTTTCAAAGTTTTGAAGATAAATAGAGATAAACATATTCACCTTAACAGTAGCTTGATCTTATCTCAGGGGTAGTCCTTGAGTGCTAATGTAAACCTTAAAGCAAGTTCTAGGACAAGTTAGTATCTTAACGCACGAATTCGGAAATAAGCGAAAGTGCGGAAAATAAGCGAAACTCGGATTTTTTATCGGAACGAAGGCACGCAAACCGAGGTAGAGCTGGCTCCAGGAATCTTGGAAGTTGAGTGTGAGTTTGTCTGTGCAAAATGAAGAGCCGGAGGGCTCTATTTATAGTTGGCTAGCTAGACCCGTAGCGGACCGTTATGCTAGGGCGTAGCGGTCCGCTACCGCCCAGATGTTGCGTCAGCCCTAGATGTCCAATCCTTTTTGGACCAAACCATAATTTTGTGGCTGGCGGACAATTACAGAGGGCGTGGCGATCCGCCACGAGTACACGCGTCAAAACCCTACGCTGAGTCACCGGACACGTGTCAGCTCAAAGGATTGCGACTGGATTGCGGCTAGCGGACCGTTACCCAGGTGGTGGTGGTCTGCCACCCAACCCTTCAGCCTTTAGCGGACCTCTAAGGAACTAACAGACTTAGCGTACCGTTAAGAAGAACGGTAGCGGTCCGCTACCGGTCAAAGTTTCAGAATTTTCATTTTCAACCCTTGTATTTTGGGGGCTTGACAATTCCAACCCCTAGGTTTCAAAGTTGGCAATTTAGGACCTCGGAATTTGCCTGGTGTTACATCCTCCCCACCTTTATTCAAATCTCTTCCTCGATATTTTTAAAACAGGTGCGGGTATTTCTTTTTCATTTCACTCTCTAGTTCCCGCGTGAACTCAGGTCCACGTCTGGAGTTCCATCTTACTTTTACCAACACCAGCCTCTTCCTTTTCAGCTTTTCAACCTGACGATCCTCAATTTACAAAGTTTGTTCAACGAATTTTAGATTTAGGTCCACCTCTACATCCTACAGAGGCATTACCAGAGATTCATCAGTCAAACACTTTCGCATGTTTGACACATGAAATACATCATGAATACCGTTCATTTCATCTGGAAATTCGAGTTGATAGGTGACCGGTCCGATTCTTTTCAAAATCTTGAATGGTCCAACGAATCTTGGACTGTTTCCAAATCGTACTACACCCTTCCAAGGTGAGACTTTTAACAACACACGATCGCCTATAGAAAGTTCTAACGACTTATGACGCTTATCAGCATAACTTTTCTGTCTATCACGAGCTGTTTTTAAATGTTCACGAATTTGTAACACTTTTTCAGTTGTTTCCTGAACTATTTCAGGACCTGACAATTGATTTTCTCCAATTTCTGCCCAGCAGATAGGAGTTCTGCCTTTTCTGCCATACAAGGCTTCAAATGGGGCAGCTTGGATACTTGTGTGATATCTATTATTATACAAGAATTCCATTAGAGGTAATTGGTCATCCCAGCTTCCTCCAAGGTCTATTACACAAGGTCGAATCATATCCTCCAGAGTTTATATCGTTCTTTCACTTTGACCATCCGTTTGAGGATGATAAGCAGTGCTAAGATTTAATCATGTTCCAAGAGCTTTCTGGAAGCTTTGCCATAATCAAGACATAAAACGACTGTCTCTATCTGACACTCTGGATAATGGCACACCGTACAAAGACACGATTTCATTGACATATATTTGTGCCAACTTATCTGTGCTATAAGTTTCTTTCATCAGAAGAAAATGGGCAGACTTTTTTAGTCTATCAATGATAACCAAGATTGTATCATTCCCATGACTCGTTCGGTGAAGTTTCGTAATGAAGTCCATAGTTATCATTTCCCATTTCCATACAAGAATTTCAAGTTGTTGCAATAATCTAGAAGGTTTCTCGTGTTCAGCCTTAACTTGTGAACAAGTTATACATTTTGTAACATAAGAAGCGATATGTTTTTTCATTCCAATCCACCGGTAATCTGGTCTCAGATCTTTATACATTTTATCGCTTCCTGGGTGCATGGTATATTTTGACTTATGAGTTTCTTCAAGAATTCATTCTTGAAGAACTCCTACCATTGGCACCCATATACGTTTATTCATTCGTAGAAGATCATCACATCCTTTGATTAATTGATTAATCATTTTTCCCAGCCTTTCTTGTTCAGTATTAGCTTCTTCTAAAGCTAACTTATGTGCCTTTTTAATCTATTCAAAGAGATCAAATTTCAATTCGAGTCTCAAAGCACGTACTCTTTTAGGCTTTTCTCTTTGTTTTCGGCTTAAGGCATCAGCTACTACATTAGCTTTACCTTCATGGTAATAGATTTCGCAGTCATAACCACTCAAGATCTCTAACCACCTTCTCTGCCTCATGTTTAACTCTTTCTGACCAAAGATATATTTCAACCTTTTGTGGTCAGTGAACACAATGAACCTGACTCCATAGAGATAGTGTCTCCATAACTTTAATGCAAAAATTATGGCACCTAACTCTAAATCACGAGTCTTATAGTTTCGTTCATGAGTTTTCAATTGCCGAGATGCATATGCAATGACTTTGTTTCTTTGCATTAACACACTACCAAGACCGGTGCGTGAGGCATCACAATAAACTACAAAGTCTTCTGTTCCATCTAGCAGAGCCAATATTGGAGCATTTGTTAACTTTTGTCTTAGTATTTTAAAAGCTTCTTCCTGCGTTGGTCCCCATTCATATTTCATTGATTTCCTTGTCAAGGAAGTACGAGGGACAACAATTCGGGAAAAGTCCTGGATAAATTTTCGGTAATATCCTGCCAAACCTAAGAAACTCCGAACTTCGGTCGGTAACTTCGGAACTTCCCATTTAATAATTGGTTCGATCTTAGCAGGATCAACTTGTATTCCATTGGCATTTATCACATGCCTGAGAAATTGAACTTCAGATAACCAAAATTCACATTTTAAGAATTTGGCATACAGTTTCTTATTCTTAAGTAATTCAAGAATTACATTCAGGTGTTCTGCATGCTCTTCCTTACTTTTGGAGTAGATAAGTATATCGTCTATGAATACGATAACGAATTTATCCAAATAAGGTTTGCAGATTCGATTCATCATATCCATAAAGGCTGCCGGATTATTAGTGAGTTGAAATGACATCAAAGTGAACTCATAATGTCCGTACCTTGTTCTAAACGCAGTCTTGGATATGTATTCTTCTTGTACCTTCAGTTGATGATATCCTGAACGAAGATCAATCTTTGAAAAGCAACATGCTCCCTGAAGCTAATCAAACAGATCATAAATTCGGGGAAGCGGATATCTGTTCTTGATCATGACCTTGTTCAGTTCACGGTAATCAATACACATACGCATTGATCCGTCTTTCTTTTTAACAATTAATACTGGAGCTCCCCAAGGTGAAGAACTTGGTCTTATAGATCCTTTGTTCAACAACTCTTCAAATTGTTTCTTCAATTCTGCCATTTATGTGGGTGCTAATCTATATGGGGCTTTAGCTATTGGAGATGTTCCCGGTACCAGATTTATTCTAAATTCCACTTCTCGATCTTGCGGTAATCCTGGTAGTTCCTCCGGGAATACTTCCGGATATTCGGATACTATAGGTACTTTTTCCAAAGACTTTGCTTCCTTATTGGTTGTAACTGACACAAGGTATGCTAAGAATCCTTTGTTCAGATATTTTGTTGCCTTAAGGAGTGATATAATCCCAATTGGATTGGAACATTTATCTCCTTTGATAGTAATTATCTTACCATCAGGCACATGGATTTCAATAGATTTCTTGTCGCAATTTATTTGGGCTTAGTTGGTAGATAACCAATCCTTTCGGAGAATAATGTCAAATCCAGCAAAAGTCATGGGCAACAATTTCATAGGTAGGACATGTTCGAATATAGAAATCTTACAGTCATTTAAGGAACTAGAAATTTTAACTAGATCCCCATTAGCAGTCTCGACTTAGTAAGATTTGTCTAATCTAGCTGACGGTTTATCTAGTAGCTTATAGAATATAATATCTATAAAGCTTTCGTTTGCACCAAAATAAAATAAAACCTTTTCATAGATATTTTCGATAAGAAACGTACCAGTAATCACATCTGGCATTTTGGCTTCTTCATTTGCATTTAAAACAAATGCCCTGGCATTTTTCTTAATGCCTTCAGCAGGTTTTGCTCCAGATGTTCCTACTCCTTTTGTCTTTGGGCATTGGGTCTTTATATGTCCCGGCTCTCCACAACTATAACAAACAATGGGCTTCATGTTCTTATAACAGTCCTTCGTAGATTTGTGACAATCCGAGCTTTCCAGGTTAACTCCATTAACCAAATCCAGTTAAGTCCTAACTTAGTTAACCTAACTCAAACTCCAAGGACTAAATCTGCCATTGTCTAAACTCAACCTATATGGACTAATTGTGTAAACAGGCCAAACTCAATCCTAATTGACCTTGTAAAGTTAAAATTCAATTTTTAAGTTCCTGTTGACTTTTGAAAGTCAAACAAACTTGTTCTTAACCCAAATTCAAACAATAAGGACTAAATCTGCCATTTCCTTAAACTCACATGCATGAAAACAGAGGGACTAAACCTGTAATTAACTCATTCTTGATTATGTTTGACTTTTGATAGTCAAACCATGGGACTTTGCTCAAATTCATACCCCACGATCGTTCCTGTTTGAAATCGATAACCGATATGCACTTCAATGCATTAAACGACCATCATTAAGGCATTAACAACATCTTTACGCGCAAATTAAATCCAATTACAGGTGATTATGTTGTAACCGTCGACCACCACCTTGTGTACATCAAATTCGTTTGTTTCAAACGATTTTCTCATAAACCAATCACCTGCACATCTCCAACGAGTCTCAATGAATCTATTGCACACACTAATTCAACCAGGGTGGAAGCCGTGATCTCCGGAGGCTAACCCACGCAACTCGCAACTGAGTTTTAGACGATCACCATCGATTCAGCATTAATTCAGGTAATTGAACATTCATATAGCCTCGTTTTTATGCGCAGAACTAAAGCCCTATGCTAATTTGGTCAGTTAACATCGAATTGATCGTGAACCATAATCTAGGGTTCTTATAGAACCGGTTTAATCGAGCCCTGTTTTAGAATGTGTTTAAACCCAATTGATTTATACATTTAGACTCGTAATCATCTGTAGATTGAAAGCCCTATGAAATTCAGGGTTTATAACATCGAATTGTTCAAGATCCGTAACCTAGGGTTTGTTCATAATCGAAATTGGGGGTTTTGATCCTAGAGTCAATTTTAATCCAATTAAACCACACAACAGATTCGCAATGCCTTAATTAGTAAAAGCCCTATGATCTCATCAAGTTTTATTATTGAATTCGATCTAATTAAATCCGTGTTCATAAACTAGGGTTTCGACCCTTCTTTCAGTAATTAAACGATCTTTATCTCTTTGTTTTTGCAATTGCACTCATACACAGGTTCGCAATCATCCGATTAACAAAACCCCTTTACAGTTTTGATCAATCGTAAACGAAATTGATGGATTTGGGACTAGATTCGTATGAGTATGCATGCGTATGGGAGGGATGAACAAGGGACTTGTGTGTTATAAACCTTCTAATCCGGTTGTTATTGCGAAACCCTAGCGGGTAGAGATGGTTAAGGTGTTTAGCTGTGGTGGGAGAGACCCAGGTTCGAGTCTCTCCACCTACTTTCTTTTTAAATCTTTTTTTAGTATTATTTTAGTATAAAAACCTTCCCTATATTATTATATTTATATATTAATATGTTTTGAACTCGTAAACCACCCGTAGGCTCGGGTCTAGTTTTATAACCCATTTTAATATATTTGTCCCACTTTTAAAAATAATATATTTATATTATTTTTAACCCGTGACTCTAATTAAAAATAATATATATTTTTATATTATTTTCACCACGTTTATAAACATTATGTAACGTTTCAAACTATTAAATAATATAATTGTTTATATTATTTACCATCGGTTTTATCCTCGAATAAAAATAACATATTTATTATTTTGCCACGTAAATGATTATTTATTAATCATACGAACTTAAAAATAATATATTAAACTATATTATTTTTTTAACCATTTTAAATTTCACAAACGTACGAATATATTTATTAATTAATATTATTCGTAATTAGAGACGTTCGACACGAAACACTTTCATAACATTTAGAAACCCTTATTCACGTGGACACGTTCGTCTACTCGTTGGTCATACGTGTATCTTAGGACGTTCAAATCTTCCGTGTCGTCGTCACAAAAGTCCCAATGTATTCCTAACTATTATGCTTATAATTCTAGGGTATACGTAAGTCGTTCGCAGGCAAACACTTGTGGTCCCAATTGCATCCTTGTGTGGTGCTATCTACTCGTACACAACTCAGGTGAGTTTCACGGCCCCTTTTACTGTTTTAAATTGGGAGAGAAAACATGCACACAAACAAACAACATCTTTTACTTGTTTTCCTGTTGGGGGAGAAACATGCACGCAAACAATCATACTTTTACTTGTTTTCTCGTGGGATAGAAACAAGTACGCAAACAAACATTATTTTACATGTTTTTACCTTTGGGGGAGAAAACATGACGCAAACTCTTTTGGTTATTGTAATTCATATGTTATCACTGTTAAGGCTAAGCGTAACACACTATCATGAAAGTCCTCACACACATCGGACCATTAATATGGATTTAGCGAGCGAACGTTTTGTAGTACTACTGGGTTTGACAAACCCCACCCGCGTTAGTCGCGCTAACTCGATTGGAGGTCGAACGGGTGAAATGTTAGCTTAAACACATTAGTCAGAGTTGATACACCTGGCTAGAGGCAAACAAACAAACACACTGTCAGCTTCGGTTGCGAGCGCTTTAGTAAGACATGAACATAGGTTAGCTACCTATTGATACACATATTCAATGTACATAATCTGGCACACGCTACTTACAAACTGAAACCTATGAACTCACCAACCTAGTGTTGACACTTTATCTTACATGTTTTCTCAGGTCGCTAAGTTCAGGTGCACACTAGGGCATGCATGGAGTCTTGTTAGCTTTTCAAGCTTTGATCAAATGTTTATTATGCTTGTTTTATTAAACTAAACTTAGGCGCGTTTGTTTTACGCAGTAGCTATTTGACATAAACCGCTTCCGCATTTAACTCTGAACATCTATGATATTTCATTTATGTCGCATATAGTGTCGTTTGATGTAACAAATTTCTGAGATCCTGGTTTGTCACACGCCAAACGGTAAAACTCCGTTAGTGGAATTTGGGGGTGTGACAAGAATACCCAGGAGTTTTACATGTGTTGCAAAATGGTTTTGCACCGCATTTTCCAAAACGCCTCTTTTTGCATAGTCGGCACTCGGGGGCAGGAGAATGAGTATCTCTACAACTGAAATTGCCTTCAGATCGTTTCTGCTCGTTTATGTTTTGGTGGGTATTATCTTTCTTTCTTAATTCTTCTCGATTCCTAATCAATCCATCAGTAAGCATAGCATCAAGTTCAATGGTATCGTCCATTGATTCAGGTTTAGAGGCTTTTACCAAGTCTCTAATTTCCAAAATTAAACCCCAAATATATCTCTTAATGAGGTTTGATTCAGGAGTTGCCAGGTGAGGTACTAACCTAGCATATTCGAATAACTTAGTCACAAAATATGGATGGTTTGTTCCCAGCATCCTTAGATTCAGAACGTTGTGCTCAATCTTCTCCCTCTCATTCATGGGACAAAACTTCTTCTCCACTCACTCCTTGAATACAGACCAACTGATGTCATATGCCTTATCTCTGCCCTAGGAGGATATAACTTGATTCCACCATTACAATGCTTGGTCTCTAAACAGATTCGAAGCATAAAGTACCTTGTCTTCCTCAATGCATTTACTTATATCCAGCACCGACTCAGTTTTCTCAAGCCATCTTAGTGCTGCTATTGCTCCTTCTCTTCCTTCAAATTCATAGGGTTTTGTAGTCCTGAAAATTTTTGTATGTACGTCCAAGATTTCTCTGTCTCTTGTATGCAGAGTCATACCCTTCTTTGGGAGTTGCCATAGAGAAATCGTGACTTTCCCGGTAGGTTCTCTTGGTGGATTTACTATGGAAATTTGAGTGACCTCCCTCAGTATGTTTTGAAAATTGAGGGGTAGAAATTTCATTTTCCGTTTCTTTTGTTTTAGATTTTTGCAATAAGGATTCTCGTTTCTTAGCAACTTTGCTTTCTTCTATAGCTGCTACGATTTTAGGAATTGCTTTCTCAATTCCAACATCAATCATTTTTGTTATATCTGCCTTCTGAGTCTCAGCTTTATCGTTTTCAATCATTTGCTTCTTCTTACCACGGGTGTTACTTGATGGTCCACTTTTTGACATTCTAGAAATAAACAAGATTGGAATCAAAATAGACATTTTTATTACTGGAAATTATACAAAAAAAAACATATATAGAACTCATTGTTCTAGTAATTATTATAATTCTTTTCTTCCAAAGCTTGAACTAGAAGAATATTTCTAGCTTATATTTGTGCTTTCTCTCATTCAAGTTCAGCTATTCGGTTTAACAGGTATTCGTTCCCTCTCATTTCCAGTTGCTTCTTCATTTACACAAGGAATAGGGAATTGAACTGTCTCATGATAAGGGATAAAAGATTTGTTAGAATCTTCTCGCTCTTCATCTTCAGAAACATATCTATTTTCATAAGGTATTTCAGAAAATCCCTCATGAAAATTATGTAAGTATATTGCAGTAATGTTATAACTTCCTGCAGTAGGAGTAGAATGATAACTGATAGAAAGATAATAAGGAATACTAGGATTCCCTATTTCTCCAAGGCTTCGAAAAGTTGAACTTTCAGTTTTCTCATTGTTTTCTATAGTTGTTTCGTTAGTTTTACGTTCAAAATAATTAACTGGCACAAATTTATGAAGAAAGCTAGGACCCGTGCCTTTTCCAACCATTTCTGTAAATAAAACAAACAACTTTCATTATATAGGAAAGTATATTACAATAAAAACAAAATACAATATATCATATTAATCCTTTATTAGCTCAGATCCAAGGATCATCAGATTCTCCCCGTGTCCGTAAACATGTTGTCCATAAAATTGTGCCTTCATCGTAATTGTTTCCCTGTTTATTTCATTCGTTTGGCGTAACGAACGATCTAAACATTCTATGGGAGATGAAGGCATACTGTGTTCATACCCATATTTAGGCGGAGGTTCACGAAGACCAACCATTATATCATTATAGGCGTTTTGATACTCTGGTGGTGCTAGAAAATAATCCTCATAAGGACTAGTATATATAGGTTCAGGAACTACATAGGGATCATGAAGAATAGGAGACTCAGGATTATAAAAGGGATAATCCTCCAAATTTTCAGATACAGGAGCATACTGATGAGATTCTTCAGATGTTTCTTCCAATGGTGCATTTTGATAAATTTCCTCCATTTCAATAGCTGGAATAGAGAGGAAATTCTCTCAGTGGGCATTTTTATTTTCATTCTAGGCTTTCGGGACGTACTTGGGCTAGCGTGATTGTCTATTGGTGGAGGGGTATTAAACTGCCGGTTACTAAAGTCAGAAACAGCGTCCATCTAAGAACTCTCAGCATCACATGATAAGGGATGATACTCAGGTGTAGGAGTATCTAGATTTATAGTGAAAGGATCGTTATCATCAGGAAATGTAATTGGCATCATCTGAGATCCATAGACAGGATACTCAGGTGATTCCTGCTTGATCGGACGATTAGGATCATAATTAGGAAGGCTATGTTCTCCAGACATCGTGAAATCTTTAAGTATCAGTAACTACTTTAATAAGTATTTTGTCCTCATGTTGATCAAAACTTAGATACTAAAGCAAGTATCCTTATCTTAATCTTGAGGTACAATAATTTAAGCTATGGTTAAACCTTAGATACTAAGGCTAGTATCTAATTCGCTAAAACCTTGGGCTCTGATACCAACTTGTCACACACCGGTTTCAGGACACCCCGGGCGTGCGACCAGATTGGCACCTCCAATCTTATTTTATTTATGAAATCAAAGTCAGTTTAGCAGCGGAAATACTTTAGGATCGAACTTGTAATTAACCTCATCCCTATTGTATATTTTCCAAATCCAGGGATAAATAAAACATCATTTTATTTCACTAGGGATTTAACCTTGTCTAATACCAAGCTATACCAGCATTGGTATCTAAGGGTTTTACCTTCCGACACCTGACCCTATGTATAACAAGGGAGTATCCATGTCTAGGAATACATCTTCCTAACATCTCCTCTTGTTTTTATTCTTGCAGAGTTATTCCCATGCTAGCAACACATAACCCTGTCAAAATCCATTTATGTACACATTTATCCCCAAGAATATCCCGTAGGACTACTCTTATATATAATCATTGTTTACCTGATAACATTTTGGAAAATAAAACGTCAGCGCGAACGCTGGTGAACATGATTTTCATGACCAGTTTCAGTTAGCAAATAAAGTATCAAAACATTTAAATCTACCATTCAGCAGAACTATTTCAACTAAGTGTACAACCACGTTATACAATGATAAATTCTGTAAAAGAATTGCTGGCATTTGTAGATTTACTTACCGTGATGTCCCTTAACTGAGACCCCGTCTTATATCCAGTTATAGACAATTACCAACCCCAATGTGGGAATTTCACCCATAAAGCATGTATCCCTTGATCAAGTTTTATGTATACTTATGGCCTGACTGTTTTACGTAGATGCCCTTATGCATCAAACATTTGAAAACCAGTATTTCCATTTCGTAAACATAAAACTTTCAAAGTTTTAAAGATAAATACAGATAAACATATTCACCATAACAGTAGCTTGATCTTATCTTTGGGGTAGTCCTAGAGTGCTAATGTAATCCTAAAGCAAGTTCTACGACAAGTTAGTATCTTAACGCATGAATTCAGAAATAAGTGAAAGTGCGGAAAATAAGCGAAAGTCAGATATTTTATCGGAACGAAGGCACACAAACCGAGGTAGAGTTGGCTCTAGGAATCTTGGAAGTTTAGTTTGAGTTTGTTTGTGCAAAATGAAGAGCCGGAGGGCTCTATTTATAGTTGCCCAGCCAAACCCGTAGCAGACCGTTATGCCATGGCGTAGCGGTCCACTACCACCCAGATGTTGCGTCAGCCCTATATGTCCAATCCTGATTGGACCAAACCTTAATTTTACGGCTGGAGGACCGTTACGGAGGGCGTGGTGGTCCTCCACGAGTACACGCGTCAAAACCCTACGCTGAGTCACCAGACACGTGTCAACTCAGAGGATTGCGGCTGGATTACGGCTAGCGGACCGTTACCCGGGTGGTGGCGGTCAACCCTTCAGCCTTTAGCGGACCGTTAAGAAGAACGGTAGTGGTCCGCAACCGGTCAATGTTTCCAAATTTTCATTTTCAACCCTTGTATTTTAGGGGCCTGGCAATTACAACCCCTAGGGTTCAAAGTTGGCAATTTAGGACCTCGGAATTGGCCTAGTGTTACACCAGACCGGGTCTCATTGTTGTAACTTCATGGCTTAGAATGATGCCCCTATGTCGGTAGGAGATAAGCCATCATACTGAGAGGGAGAAGAAGTCATGCCATATGGAGCAGCCAAGTGTGCCCCGTGAGGCTGCCCTGAAGGAGATGGAGCCAGCTGTTTGGGAGGCCACGGGCTCTGACTTGGCCATGGGCTTGGCTGTATCATGTGAGGGCACGGTGGAGTGTTCCACCATGCCCATGGCGGAGGGTTGTATTGCTGCTGGTAGTACTCTCTGTCGCCTTGGTTTCTTTCGCCCCGCTGAGTTGACCGACCACGTCCCCGTCCTCTAGTAAACTGCCATGGTCTGTTTTAATCATAGGACTACTGAGAATAGGGGGATGATGCCTGAGAATAAGTTGTCGGCTGCTGATGTCCTTGGTTCTGACTTCCGGTAGGGGTGGCGGCCTGTGGAGCAGAAGAACAGACTGGGCGGGGTGGGTACGTGTTGACTGCTGATGTTGTTCCAGTTGAATCATGTTGCGTGAAACATCCAACTTTGGCATGCTTTGGTTGATGAAAGATTCCACCGTATCGTACTCGGGTGGTAGGCCACGGGTCGACTGTAAAACCAAGCGTGATACGCTGACCAAGTTATCGACATCAGAAAATTGTTCCGCCAAGTCCTTTAGTTTTTGGTAGTATTCGTCCATGGAGGAGGACGTATTCTGAGTAAGATTTATGAACTCATGTTCAAAAGCAGCAGTGCTGGAACGTTTGTTACATAGAAAAATCTCCTGTATCTTAACCCAGGCGGCTTGAGCGGTGATGTCTGTTTCCAAAACTAAAGCCAAAAGATTGTCTGAGAGAGTGCCATAGATCCATTGCAATACTATGCCAACAATCTTAGCCCAAGACTCATAAGTCTTATCCATCTGTTTGGGTGGAGTCCCGTCAATAATATCCCTTTGCATGAAGGCGAAAGAGTTTCACCCATGATTAGTAGGTTACCTTAGAACTGTCTAGTAAATGAACCTTGTTTTGAATATTCATGACCGTATAACCTAGGTGAAGTTGTTTTAGGTTAGGATGGGTAGACATATCTTCTCCGGCCATGTCTTTCCGTCGGCGTCGCAGGTAGGTGTTCATCGGCAGCGAATCTGGAGGTGAGGAGGCTACCGACGGCGATGAAGGGGGAGTAGGGTTAGGGCTATTAGGCTCTGATACCATAAAAGTGTTTATGGTATTTCATTGATTGAATAATTCCGTATACATGATCCCTATATATAACAGAATAAATTACATAAGACACCCCTCTATATTCTGAACTAGATAAATCTATACAAAATATATATACAAATATATATATCTTTCCGAATAAGCCGTTGGTGTTGTTGATGTGTGTGCCACTCCACCGTGATTGCCCCCATGCCCCCTCCCTAATCACGCCCCATTCACACCAAGGGGGCGGTGTTCCCACACGTGAATGGCCTATGTGGATCACGCCCCATAGTCACGCCATCCGCTACACTTGGCCTAAGTGTTAGGGGCACAACCCTAATACCCTAAAGTTTTTTTCTTCTTTTTTTAAATTAAATCTTTATTAAAACTAACTAAAATTAAAAAAAAAAAACTTCATTAATTAAAAAAAAATAAATAATAAATAAAATAAAAATACAATAAATAAAAAAAGTACATACTCTTTTTAAAATTTTGAAAGAATGAACAAGCTTACTGAGTAAACATTTAATTTTATTTTTTTTAAATAACTATAAAAAATATATATTGTAAACTCCAAGACCTTCGGATACGGATTAGGCTGTCAAGGAATCTCCAGAAGGGTTGTGCCGAACTTGGCCTAGCAAAACTTTGAACACCGTTAGTCTCGTCACAGTGAGGACCCCAGGGGGTTTCGCTGTGACCAGCCTCCGGCATGAGAATAAGTATAGGTATGAGGATGAGGAGTATAGAGAGCAAGGATGAATGAATGATAACTTGAACTTTACCTTAGGTTTTCTGGGGTATTTATACTAATGAGTATTATGTCTTTAGCCTGGGGCTAGTCTTTGCCTATTGGCATGGGTACATAATTCTTAAACCATTTTTTTAAGGTTGTTAGTAATGGTTTTCGCATTGTCGGGCCTTCCCTGCTTATTGGCTCGTATTCTAACATGCTAATTCTTGTCTCCTATTACTGTTGCTTATTTGTCTCTTTCTCTCAAAGGTGTCCGGGCCTTATTCCGCTTGCTGGACCTTGGTTAAGGTCAGGCTTGTCGACCTGTTGGCCCAGCAGCTGGTTACTATATTTCCCAGGATAGTTATCCGGACTTGGGTTTTTGGGATAGGTCCGACCCTCGTGCCGGGTCATATCCCAACATGGATCCCTCTAGTCTATTAACTGTTCCGACTTTGGTGGAGTAGGTGATAGACTAATTCTCTTTATTTTTTACCTTGCGAGAATTCTAAGTATTGTTGAGTGTAAGTGTAGGACAGCTGTGAGTGAGGGGCAGCTGTCACCATAGGTTTTTCGAGCATTCCTTCTTAGGGACAGTAATCAGACGGCTTTTACGGGAAGCATGTGCTACATGTTCGTCATCTATCATTTTTTAACGTTTAAAATTCAAAAAACCCTTTAACCGACTTACTCGTTTCCCTTTATAATCTTCATAAACTTTTTTGTTTTCCTTTATTCCTTCCTTTTTTCCTGCAATTTTCTCTACGTCTTCTTCCTTCCTCCGGCCGTCCTTTCATTCAGGTTTCGTGATCCTTCCCGTCTTATGGAGCCATGTGCGTCCTCTTCCTTCTGATTTTTCTTTCGACTTTCCTTCTTCCTGTCATCTTTATTCTTCTTTTTTCTAAAAAATGGGTGAGCGTCACAATCTTGATGTCATATCTTCTGTTTTGTCCTTACGGGATCTTAGGATTTTATGTGATAAGTATAATATCCCTTCAGAGTTGAATCCCACCTTACCTACTCCCATCCAGACTGCCCTTGCTCCGGATGCGATGATGACTTTGTATACCAAGAGTTTCGAGTTTACCAATTATCGTTATCCGCTTACTTCTTTCTTAGTGCGGTTATTACTTTTTTACAGCATGCGTTTTGACCAGATTAACCCCATAGGTCTTTGTAAAGTATCTCACTTTGAAGTTGTTTGTCTTGCCTGCGGGGGATGGCCTTCCGTGAATCTGTTCCGTGTGTTCTATCACCTTGGCACTACCGGTGATTGGTTTACTTTTGTTAAGAGAAGAAAAGGGCCGACTATGACTCTTAAGATTCTTAATTCCATGAATAAATGGAAAGATCATTTCTTCTTCCTTTTTTTCCATTACTTTACCCCGCCGAGACATTAATGCCCCCATTGAGGACCTTCCCCCTGATGCGGGTACTTACGAGGATGGACTGTTGACCTTGTTAACCTCTCGGCCCTCATCCATTGTTGTGTATGATAAGCCGACTTTGGTTTTGGCTTGTGTTAGCCAAAATTGGGATACTCCTTTGCTTCGCCCCATCCTTCTTTGTAACGATGTTGGTGAGTGACGGTAATGCTATATCTTTATTTTCTCTGTTTTGCCTTGTTGCTAATGATGTTTTATCTTTCTTTTTTGACATAGAGGTGGACCTACTGGATATTATAATGGGGGGTGACACGGGAGTCATGTGGAGGGCTGTGAATGTTGTTCTTACTGATGCTGGCGTGGGTAACCCTGCTCCTGTTTCGACTGCTCAAAGTGTTTAGGCTGTCCAGGGTGTTACCATCAGCTCGATAGAGCCGGAGGACGAAAATGAGGAGGTGGTACTTACCCGTCGGGGTAAGAGGAAGGTGGAGGAAACTTCGAGTGGTTCTTCTCCATAACGCCCAAACATACGGGTGATTTTTAACCCTCCTCCTTCTCCTTCTCCTTCTCCAGTCACTGCTTTTGGGTCATCGGTCGTCATCCCTCTCAAGTCTATTCCTACGTAGACCGGCCATCAAGCGGATTTCCCCCCAGACCAGATTACTAATGCTTCACCCCCTCCTGCTCATGCTCCCTTATCTACTATTTGGGGTTGGTCCCCCTGCCTCGCCTCGTATCCTTGAAGGTGAAGCTTCTGGCTCTCGCCCTTTTCCTACTGATTTTTCCTATGAGCTGGGACATGGGGATGAGATACCCTCTCTGTCCGAGGAGGAGCGGGCTTCCCCCTTTTACCCGAACTGGTCGTTGGTCAATGGGGCTCTTTTTGACTCCTCGGAGGTCAGCCATGAGTTTATGGAGCATGCCATACCTCATGGTGAGAGGACCTTTAATAGGAGCCTCAGTACCTCCCAACTGAGCCGTAAACACAGTTTTTCATGGCGAACCAGTTGTCCCAGACGGTGGAGATGCACCACTGTATGTTGTTCTTTGAGGATAGGTATTACGCCCTCCTAGCAAGGTATAACGAGGTTGGGAAGCGCCTGGAAGGAACTATGACTGACAAGCTTGGACTTCTGAAAGAGTTGGAAGAGTTAAGCCGTCCATTTCAAGAGGCTAAGGCCGATCTCCAGAAAGCGGAGTCGATTATCCAGGGCTCCAAAATTCAAGATGCGGAGATATCCCATTTAAAGGATGAGATTGCCAGTTTGTCCAATAAGGTGAGTGATAAGGAGGTATAGTGTGTCCGGGTCACCTCAGAGATGAACCTTCTGCATGTGGACCTAGATCATACTCGTGGCGAGGTCCAAAAATTGGAGGTATTTTTATTTTCCTGTGCCCCTTGTTTTTCTTTAGTTGTGTTGTTCTTATTTAAAACATTTCCCTTTTTTTTACCTTGTGCCTTGGCAGGAGAGTGATAGGGAGCTAAAGGCTCGTTTAGCTCATGTGGACGAGGACAAGCAACATCTGGAGACTTTGGTGTACGATAAAGAAGATGCTTGGAAAGACAGCGTTTGGAGGCTGAACTTCATGTTATGTTAGCTTAGAAGCAAACTCTGGTTTTGGAGAACCATCGTTTGTCCTGTGAGCGCGACTGGCTTATAGGTACCGGCTTCAGGCTCTTCTATCAGCGCCTCAGGGTAGCCGAGAGTGGCTTTGACTAGTGGTGCCGTGAACAAGGCGGCTAAAGCCGTAGGCTTTCACGAAGGTTTGGTCGCGGGATATGCGGGGAGTGGGAAACAGATTCCTTTGGATTCTGTGGAGGGTTATGATCCGGATGCCTTGCAAAGGCTCCGTGACACCACCACAGTATTGCAGACCTCTAGCCACTCCTAGGTGTCCTGATTGGCTGGCCTAACCCAGGCCTCCCTGGATGTCTTGAAGGCGGTTTTCACTGGTGCTCCAACTTCCTCTACCAGTACTGCCCCTTCCTAGTTCTTTGTGTTATGTATTTTCTTTGAATAATTTGTACTTTTCTTTGTTCTTGTAATATATTGGCGTTCTTCAGGTTTTGTGATCTTTTCTATTTTGGATGTTATGACTTTCGGGAATAAGCTGCAGACTTTTGTTACATCCTTGTGACTTATCCGGGGGTGGTTCGGCCGGATAGTCTTAGATTTTTTCCTTAGCCTTTATGCCCCAGGCCAGGGATAAAAGTTTATTTTTGTGACTTATTCGGGAGTGGTCCGGCCGGACAGTCTTAAGTTTTTTCTTAGTCTTTTTACCCATGGCAAGGGGTAAAAGTGTATTTTTGTGACTTATCCGGGGATGGCCTGGCCGGACAGTCTTAATTTTTTTTCTTATTCTTTTTTCCCTTGGCAAGGGGTAAAAGTTTATTTTTGTGATTTATTCAGGGGTGGCCCGGCCGGACAGTCTTAAATTTTTTCTTAGTCTTTTACCCTTGGCAAGGGGTAAAAGTTTGTTTTTGCGACTTATCCGGGAGTGGTTCGGCCGGACAGTCTTAAGTTTTTTCTTAGTCTTTTTACCCTTGGCGAGAGGTAAAAGTTTATTCTTGTGACTTATGCGGGGGTGGTCCGGCCGGACATTCTTAAGTTTTTTCTTAGTCTTTTTACCCTTGGCAAAGGGTAAAAGTTTATTCTTGTGACTTATCCGGGGGTGGTCCGGCCGGACAGTCTTAAGTTTTTTCTTTTGGCAAGTGTTAATTTCGAGAAACTTGATCTTCATTGATAAAGGCATAAAGCCATCTCAAGTAAATGAAAGATAACATTGGTCGTAGCGCTTAGTTTCACTTGAAATACTTCCTTAGTTGCATTCCATGCCAAGTGCGGGGAATGGTTGTACCGTCCGGTTTGGCTAGCTTGTATGACCCTCTTATGTGGGCTTCAAGCACCTAGTAGGGACTTTCCCATTTGGGTCCCAGCTTGCCAGTGTCTTCTTGCAGACTAGCTTCATTATCCCGTAACACCCATTAGACGGGCCAGAAGCTCTTGCCTTTAATACGGTTGTTGTAGTACCTCTCCACCTTCTTTTTGTACTTTGTTTCTCTAGTGATGGCCATTTCCCGGCGTTCTTCCAGCAGGTTTAAGTTGAGCCTTAGGTTCTCTTCATTTTCTTCACTCATGACCCGAGTTTGCTGGCTTGGTGACCCTATTTCTGTTCGGATCATTGCTTCAATGCCGTATGTTATGCTAAACGACATTTCTCCATGACTAGTCATTGGTGTAGTACGATGGGCCCAGAGTACATGTGGGATTTCTTCCACCCAAGCGTGGCTTTTGGGCTCCAAGCGGATTTTGATTCCCTCCAATATGCTTCTGTTGGCCCGTTCCACTTGCCTATTGGACTGAGGATGTTTCACATAAGAGAATACATGCTTTATATGTAGCTCTGCACACCAATATTTAAATGGGTTTCTGCAAACTGCTTCCCATTATCACTTACCAATTCTCTTGGCATCCCGAATCTGCACACTATGCTTTCCCATACGAAGCGCTGCACTTGTTGACCTTTTATTGTTGCTAATGGCTTTGCTTCGATCCCCTTAGTGAAGTAATCGATGGCCACAATGAGGAATTTCACCCTTCCCTCCACTTCTGGGAAGGGTCCCACAATATCGATGGCGCCACTGTAAACTCCAAGACCTTCGGATATGGATCAAGCTATCAAGGAATCTCCAGAAGGGTTGTGCCGAACTTTGCCTAGCAAAACAGTAAACACCGTTAGTCTCGTCACAGTGAGGACCCCGGGGGGTTTCGCTGTGACCAGCCTCCAGCGTGAGAATAAGTTTAGGTATGAGGACGATGAGCATAGAGAGTAAGGATGAATGAATGACAACTTAAACTTTACCTTGTGTTTTCTGGGGTATTTATACTAATGAGTATTATGTCTTTAGCATGGGGCTGGTGTTTGCCTATTGGCCTGGGTACATAATGCTTAAACCATTTTTTAAGGTTGTTAGTAATGGTTTACGCATTGTCGGGCCTTCCTTGCTTATTGGCTAGTACTCTAACATGCTAATTCTTGTCTCCTCTTTACCGTTGCTTATTTGTCCCTTTCTCTCAAAGGTGTCCAAGCCTTATTCCGCTTGCCGGACCTTGGTTAAGGTCCGGCTTTTGGACCTTTTGGCCAGTTGCTGGTCACTGTATTTCCCAGGATAGTTATCCGGACTTGGGTTTTTGGGATAGGTCCGGCCCTCGTGCCGGGTCATATCCCAACATATATCTAAAAACCTATCCCATGCTTCTAGTTCTTTGCATTCATCCCAAGCTCACAACAATGGCTGCTCTAGTCTTTCTTCTGCTCATTTTCTCCATGGTTTCTCACTCAAGATGTCTTAATCCATAGTACCCATAAAAAGTCAAATTTTAAAATGGTTCTAAATCTTTGACCAGTCCCACGAACAAATATCTTTCACGGGTAGATATACCCGAATGCTACTACCCGATGGCTTACCCGCCTTACCCGCCTAACCCGATGGCTTACCCAAAGGGTGCCCCCAATACCCTTAATGTTATGATTTTACCATGGTTTCCGTATCACTAACCGTATTTTTTGTTTCGAATGAAATGAAGTAAAAAATCAACTTGGTTTATGATTTATTGAGGGTAGATTCACGGAAAGGGAGCAATCCACAGTGGGTTGAGCAACAATTATAGAGGCATTGAATGATATTTATAATATTAAGTTATGATAATTATATATTAAAAAAACAAGTAATCACAATTAGATAAGTCATGTAGCGCTAATGTTTAAGAGAGGGTGTGTTAGGATGATACCCTTCTTACTGGAAGGAAAATTACGTAAACCGTTTGTGAGTTATTCGAGATCAGATGTCTAAAAACTAAAATCAAACCGAGCTTAAACGAGTTCAAGCATTAGTTCATTATGTTGGATTATTTCAATAAATGAGTTCAAGAAGGCTCGCGAGCCTAAACGAGTCTTTTATTTATAAATAATAAACGAGCTGAGCCGAACATCCCCGTGAGGCGAGCTCGAGCCTTAAAAATATAGCTTTAAACAAGCCGATTTTAAGCTCAAGCACTCTTAAGTTAAACGAGATGAGCTTGGGTTCGACTCGTCTCGTTTACACCCCTAAACGAATATAACTCGTTTATTAAATGTACGTTAACCCGCATACGACCCAATTAATAAAAGGTTACGTCTTAATCCTTTTAAGTTTAAAGGTTTTTTATAGAATTTTATTTAGATTTTATAAAGGATTATTTATAAAGTATTGATATTTAAAGTAAAATTTTAGTCTTTAATTTTTCCTGTCTATTTTTTTTTATTTCTTCTTAACTTTATTACTTCAAAGTTTCATACATCCATTTTCATCTCACTATCTATTCTCGAGCTATAGTTAGGCATTAGATCGGCATGGATCCTCTTTGAACATCTCTAACTTTCTTGCTACAACAATATTGCATCCTAGCCTCAAGCTAAATTCCTTTTATCACAAGAGGAAGGCCCCCAATGGGTTTAGGAACCATCTTATTTCAATAACAAATACTTAAATTAAAAACATACTATACATATTGTTCATTTTACTAATGCAAAGCGATTCAATCTTTTAATCATACATTAGTGATACAACACAACAATTAAACTATATTGATTTATGAAACTTGTAATATATTGTTATTTTGCTTATAATTATTGAAATGGTGTTATCTTGAATAAACAAAAAATTATGATAAAGTATGATATTATTATGAGTAAATTGTACATGTTTTAAAGTAAAAAAAAATACAAAAATAAAAATAATCTCTAATATTTAACAAGTTTAAATGTATGGCTTCAAACACCTCAATTTGAATTTGAGCCAATGTTGTCTGTCTAAGCTCAAACTCGATTTTATGGTTTCCAAGTCTTCTTAATACATAGTTGAGCTTGACGTGTAAAATATGATTGAAAGCTTATTCTAGAGCTCTAGAACATGGTTCAGATTTTTAAACACCCTAAAAACATCAATGAACCATATAAAAGTATTAACACGTCCATAGATAAAAAGTTTAAAAAGTTAACAAGAATTCAAAATATTATAAATGTAAACACATAATATTTAAAGTTTATTTTGATAAAGTTTTAAATTCAAAGAATTTTAAAATATTAGTGGTGGGAAGGAGATTTAAGAAAAGGCTGCAAACGGAAATGATGGAAAGGGGACACCATTACTAAGTTGGACTGGGAAGGAAAAGGGCCACGGGACCCGGGTTCAATCTCTGTCATCATTATTAATTTCTAAGGCATGCAAATGAGGCCTAGTTATTAGGCTGATGCACTAGGGTTTTACCCAGGGGCGGATCTATGAAGAGGCGAGGTACCCCTCAACTTTCGACGCGTAGTGGGAATTTTCGACGCGCAGCGTGAAATTTTTTTTTTTTACCGTTTTATGTATCTAGATACCCCTGAACGAATTTTTAGATACCCCTGGATTTTTTTCCTAGATCCGACACTGGTTTTACCCACGCCGATCCAGGGTTCGAGCCTCGGCTCTCCCTCAAGCCCGGAAGTGGCCGTATTGGATGTGATTTTTCCTTGGTTGCTCTCCAACTCTGACGTCAAGTGGGTCCGGTTAAGACAACATATTGACCGGAGTTGGACGAGGCTCTCCCATATGACGGGGGGTGCGATGTCACAACATTCAATGTTCGCCATTCAAAAAAAAAAAGTAAACACCTTTCTCTTATTTGGGTTAGACTCCAAATAAGGCAACGCCCAATGCAGTCAAAGTTGGTCATGGGTTGTGTACAGAATCTAGTACACGCCGAAAGCAATAAAGCAAACCAACCAACACACATCCATTCAAATCTTAATTTTTTCATAATCATAACCTAAATAATAATCACACGACCTCCCCAGTGACGGGTGTCACTGACCGTCCCCATGCGGTGAGGACGGATTTCACCCTCCTCTCTCCTCGCTACGTCATCCTCACTCGCATTTATCTTTTCACATTTGTCTACAGATGTCGAAGGACGACCAGGAGATGGTCTTAGTTTACTACCGCTACAGTATTCCTGTCAATTTTTACAACTTTCTAGCGGTTGAAATCAGGATTATCGGTCACTTGGCCCTTTTCCATCCAAGTCCAACAAGGTTAGTTTTTCTTGTTCTTCAACCTTTAAACTTGAAATTAGATGTGTTTATGTTAAACTTTAGTGATTAGTTATTGAAATTTGTGTATAGGTTTGATTAAACTTTAGTGAAATTTGTGTTTATGTAAAACTTATGTGTAGACTTGATTAGTTATTGAAACTTGATTTTTAGGGATTATGGAACGATTTTTGAAAAGAAAGTAAACAAATAGTAATCCCGAAGTCATTCTTCATCTTCAAATAGTAATCCCGAGAAATTGAAAAAATGTAATAGTAACACCGAGAAAGTTGAAAAGATGTAATCGATCGTTTTCAATCGTAGAGAACAACTATAACATGTACTTTTTGTATATTTCAAATGACATTTAATTTTTAGGTGTGATTTTTCCAGTGACAATGTATATTTTAGTATGGTATTGTTTCTTATTATATGACCTGATCACCTGAACATTAATTATGACGTTGGGTTATTAGAAACCCGAGCTTTGAAAATTACTAACCTATGAAAAAAATACTGACTTCGACAATGGTTATGTGTAATATAATAAATGACAACTGATTTGAATGTAATTGTATAGAATATATAACTGAGTGTAATAAATTATTTTCACCTCACCTACGTTTTATCTCGTGTCTAAATCATCACCTATTGCAAAACTAGAAGTTTTTTTCTTTTCATTTTCATTTGTTGATATCAACTTATGTTGTCTCTCACTTCAATCTTCTATATTACAGTTTAATATTTAATAAATTAATAAATTCACAAGAGTAATCATCTCTTCTATTTATATTATAAGCTCGGAAGAATTCTGTACGTATAGTAATAAAATACATGAAGTTATTTGAAGGAATATCTTATGTGTGTTGACACGCTAGGATAAATGTATATCCTTGAAATTTTCTTTTACTTATATAACTAGTTTGATACTGTATTCTTTTAAGACTTGTATAATATAAAATTGTTATTTTACAACTAGATCATCAAGCCTACAAGCAGACTCGAGTTGAATACGATCTTAACTGTAAAACTCAAATACGATCTTAATTGTAAAACTCAAGCTTGAGCATGACCTGATGCTACTCGCTCATTAAACAACCCTAATTTTCTTCGGTAAATTTGATTAAACAAGCCTAATTTTCATCAGTAAATTTGAATTTGATTTTACGGCATAACCTTCTAGTATTTATAAAAAACATTGTGGACGTTAGACTAGAAATCCAATATTTTTACAGAAAAATGTCAAATCAAATGTTTGATACAAACAAAATTTGTATATATATTTTAAGAAAATATGATTTGTGTTTTAAATAATTTCAAAAGAAAAAGGAAAAGATGGAAAAGGCAAAAGTAAAGAAACAAAGCAAAAATTATTATTAAAAAAAAGCATGAAAACAACCCGAATTTAATGATACAAAGAACTTGATGTTAGAACCATCTTCTGTCTACTTACCCCACCCCCACACTACCCCACCCCCTCATCTTATTCAACTCACTTTACCCCCTCTATTCAAATCATTCCATTCCAAATATGGGTGTCTGAATAAGTGATAGATTTTGCTTGGCAGGTTGATATGAGTGAAAAGACTGTTCTATCCAGTTTCCATAACTAGATCCATTCAAACCTATAGGGGTACCCATTGGAATTGTTGATGCAGTACTTAAAGCAACAGTACCATCATTACTGTTCTCTGGTTGAATGAAACCTCCACCATTGTAGTACCCATTGTTGAGTGTACTTGAATTGTATTCTATGTCATATGGTGTTGTACATAGGTAGTTTTGGTTGTACCCGAGGACCGAATCCCAGTATTCGGTTGACGGGTCTTGTTTCTTGGGCAACGCGAAGCTAAGGACGCTTGAGTGTGTCAATTGTTCGGCTGTCGATGCAAGATCTCGACAGTCAGGTAGAAACTGGTCGGTCGAGATATTGGATTTGCTACACATGCCACCAACAGGGAGGTTTTTGTTGGCGATAATGTTAACGTCGTAGCGGCTCATATCAAAATTTGTGACCGCGTTTAACCCTCGGAATTTGATGGCCGCAATGTCGTATGCCTCGGCCGCTGCTTCTTGCGTGCCTACATTAAACCGAGTTTACCGTCTTAGTGAACGTTTACAAAAACAATAACAAGTTGTAATAACCGAAAGGGGAACTTACTGAAGGTTCCAAGGTAGAGATCTTTGTTACCGGCTACTCTTCCTATTCTTGCTTGCCATCGTCCATGTTGATGGTGCCTGTGTTTTAGAAAGAGTTTGAGCTCAACAACTTTAAACAAACAACCAATATTTATGAAAAACCGACCATTTTTGTCCACTTTCTAAAAATGGTAATCAAAGTTTAACAAAACAAATATGTTAGGACAAAAGAAGTATAATAACCAACATATTACCTTGTGACACCTCTATAAATAGAGGCTCCTCTAGAAAATCCACTGCTTTTCCTACGAAATTTCAGTGAATTAGATACCATCCATCGCTTGAAAACTAGAGTATCACCGACTGATGATTCTGTTGGAATCTGTTGGTAATTAATAGCGATTACCTACGAGATTCCGTCGGTGAAAGTCTGTCTGAAATATGGTCATGGGTAATCTGTTTACCAACGAACCTTACAGATGGACCAATTAGCGACAAATTACCGACGGATTAAAAAAAATATTTTTTTCTGACGAAATTACCAACGGATTTCTAAGAAAAAATAATTAAAAGCTAGCCGTGAAAACACGCGATATAACACCGAATTCGATGCCAAAACCTTTAAATACCTTCGAAGTGAAGCAACAAACTCTTGCCTAGTCATGTTCTTCATTTCTTCAAGCTCTTTCTCATAGTTGCAAACCTAAATTATCCGAAATTTATGTTATAAACCTAATCAAGTTCAGAGTATGAAACTCAAACTCGGGTTCAAGCTCGTTTAAACTTAAGTTTAATTCAAGCTTTTAGCAAACCCAACTCGAGCGGTTTAAACTTAAAAAGCAACTCGGCTCATTTACACCCTGAATCTCAACTTTTAACTTAAAATAAGAGGTGTTACCGGAAAGTTTGTGGTGGTGGTCGGACCCCAGTACTTGAGGGCTGCAAGATCATAAGCTCTAGCTGCTTTGTCTTCCTTATCATATCCACCTGATTTTTTAAGATCATAATTAATATCAAATAAAAAAAGTTAATTAAATCTTATTTTTAATGCGAAAACAAGACTCGATAACGTAATAATCAGAGGAACTCGTTGCACATTATTATGAGAAACTTTTTACCATTTTTAACAACCTCGACAAGATAACTGACAGTATTATTATTTAATATTAATAATAATTTAAAAAAATTTATGGATTAAAATAATTAAATAGGTCAGTCATACATTGCATGTAGATAATAATCATAAAAGAAATATTAAGATTAGAGGATTGAAAACTCACCCAAATAAACTGAAGATTCGATCATCAATCGGTACATGCAACAAAAACAAACAGAAAAGATTATTAAAATTAGGGTTTTGAGAAGATGAAATGAAAATGCGCACGTTAGCATAAACCGCCATACGTGTTACTGGATATCTAAAAGTAGGTAACAAACGCCGGTGGTTTTATGAAACCAGAAAATCTGTGCCGTTGATGGGTTCGTTCTGTTTCTAGGGATAAGAACATCATTTTAATAAATGAAATAAATTCGATCACGACTGACTCAAATTTTTGGTATCCATAACGGCGTACGTTAGACGGTGCACTATAGCATTTTCCCTTACCTTGTCTTCCTTTCCTACTTTGCCCTTCTCTTCTGAAACTATTATCCCATAAATGAGCTTCATATCTCCCTGTCCATCTATGCCTTCAAGATGTTATGAAAACAAAAAAATAAATAAATAAATAATAATAATAAATTTTTTTATCAATAATATAATATAACACATTATCAGAAATAATAACACATTATCAGAAATAATAACATACCTTTATTTTTTCCAAATATTACAAAAACAACGTTTATATCAATAATATTAACATAATTATTGTTAATAGTTATGATCAGTAAACGATAAAACTTTCTAAATAAAACAATTAACTTTTTTTTTGAAAGGCATAAAACAATTAACTTGATCTCTTAATTAATACTTGATAAAGATTAAAAAAATAATAGCACAATAATCAGAAATAGTAACCAACATACCTATATTTTTTCAAAAATTATAAACATAATTTTTTCATCAATAATATTATCATAATTTATGTTAAAGTTGCTATGATTAGTAAATAAAATAAAAAAATTCTAAATAAAACATTTAACTTGATCTTGTAATTAAAATTTAATAAAGCTTTAAATTACCTTGTAACACCACGGTAAATGGAAGTTCGTTGGCCGAAGTTATCAACCGGTTTCTTCGCCGGAGAACTATCCTGCTGCGGCGGCGTAGGAGCCACCTCCGGTTGCTGGTGGTTGTTGGTGGAGAACCCAGAGAACAAGCTAGCAGCAATTGTCTTTAACTCAGAATCATAAACAACTGATGCGGTATCATCTGGAAACTGACAAACATCGGGGGCAGATCCACCGCCGCCGAGGAAGTCTTCAAGTTTCGGATCTGCATCATCTGTAAAAGATAAAATAGTAAGATTAAAGAATATGGGAAATTAGTAGATATGTGGGGAAAGAAGAGTACGTACGGTGGTTGTGGGGGTGGTGGAAGAGGGTGTTGGATAGAGAGAAGGCAAGCCAGTTGTTGTTTGGGTTCTGATGATGAGATTGAGACGAATCCATGTTCATATGTTTCTTGATAAGTGTGTGAAACTAAGAGTTTACTTTGATTTTTCTATAGTTTGTCTGTCACTTCTTTCCCTGGGAAATAGTGTTGATCATGTGGTTTTATATATGTGTTAAGGGGCTTATAAAGATTCATATGAATTATTTTTAGAGATAAAGGAATATAAAAATAAATACGTCATACGCTTGTAATGATTGATGAAAGAAATATATATTATAAAAATAGGTGTCATAAAAAGTTTATTTGAAGTGACATAAGGTTTAATACGTGACATGTCATAAACAGGTTCAATGGTACTATATAGTACCATATTCCAAAACAATCCAAAGTAGTACGTTTACTACAACACACATCATGGCCAAGACCTCTAATTCATATACAAATCTTACTCTATATATAACCGATCGTCTTTGTTCCAGTGATAAGGGACTTGATGGGTGAGGCACAGGTTATGCGTTCGATACTTGATTTCAACAGGGGTTTTTCTATGTGGCTCACTCCTTGTTAGAGTTGTGAGACCGCGGGTTTTCCTCCTGATAAGGTGGGGCCACCGTTTTTTTCTAGTGTCGATCGATTAGCTTTGTGTTTCAAAAAAAATATATAATATTATAAAATGATATCACCTTGTCACCCAAATTTGTATGTCTTCGAGACCTCTTCCGTTTACTTTAGCCAGCTTGTGAAGTTTGAGTAAACTTCCATATTGCTTCTCTCTCCATAGGATTTTCTTGCATCATACATCATGAACCGAAATGCTAAGATCATAAGAGAAATCTTCCATCAAACATCATGAACCGTCACCCTTAGAGATAAAAGAGCTCCCCGCTCATCTGGAATACGCTTTTCGACGTTAATATTCATATTCATACCATGGTTTGAGAATCATAAGGAGGTAGAGTGTAGAGTCAAACTTAGAAAGCTGAAGATCACAAGGTCACTAGCTTCAGATCAGTCCAAGTCCTATTCAGGAAGAACAACTTTCTCAGCAGTCTACTACGAAAAGATTAGTGGCTCAGGAGTAAAGTTAGAGAAAAACTGTTAAGTCTTACTCAGGAGGAGTAAATCTACTCCGGATGACAGATTTAACCTGAGTAAAGATATTGTTGCTGAGTAAAGAAGAACACTCAAGATTCAAGACTAAGTGTTTAGTCTGGAGAGTCTATCTATTCCGGAAGCGCAATTTAGTCTTCCAGAATAGAAGGAATACTCTTCGGATCACAATGTGTTTCTTCTTCAAAGGACTGCTCCGGAAGGCATGTAGATCAACTTTAGAGTTAGTTGAGTCTGTTATGCCAGGCTGGCTTCTAGAATAGAAGTTAGTTAGTTTGTTATGGTCAATTGTATTCTTGTCTATAAATAGTGTTTAGCTTTCTGTAATTATGTATCCTTTGATATTGTCAAGTCTTCCCTGTAATCAGAACAATTTCTAATACAATTGGCCGTTGAAGTGATTTGATCTTGTTCATATTGTTTCAATTGCTTATTGTTTGATCTTTTATTGTTGTTTCCGCCAACAATCATATTCAGATTCGAGTGTTCTTGAGAGATTCCGATCCTACAAGTGGTATCAGAGCCCGAGTGCTCTAATTTCTAAATTCAGAGGAATTTGGAAGAGTTTCGGTTCGAATCTATGAAGTTCTTGTTCAAGGAAGCAAATTCATCATTCTCTGAATAATTCTGGTGTTTTCTGCAAATTGAAATGGCGACTGCGTTTCAAACCATTGATGTTGATGTCGGAACCACTACGAAGCCTTCGAAGCTTCAATCTGCATCGGAGTATCGCAATTGGAAGCAACGGATGTAGAACTTCTTTATGGTGCTGGATTTCAATCTGTGGAGGTTAGTTTGTGATGGACCTAATATTCCTATGGTGCCTGCCGCTGAGGCTGGAGGAGTTGCTATTTCAAAAGATCCATCCAGGTATACTGCTGAAGAAACTAAACTGTAGGAGAGGGATATGAGAGCCCTAGGTTTGTTGACTGTGGCACTTCCTAGTGAAATTTACCATAACTATAAAAATCGTTCTTCTACAAAGGATCTATGGAATGAATTTTCCAAGATGTACGAAGGAAACACATAAATGAAGAACAACAGAAGGAAGATGTTGAAAAGACAGTTTGACACTTTTTCTCACATTTCTGGTGCGGAATTAACTACTTAGTTCATCATATTTGTTCGTTTGGTTTGTGAATTAAAATCAGTTGAAGAGGAACCGAAAAATGATGATGTTGTGAAGCAGTTCATGACATCTTTACCTCAGAAATGGCTTGTATACACTATACCTATTAGAAGGACAGAAAACCTGAATACTTTCACAATGGAAGAAGTGTATGAAACTTTGCAAAATTATGAGTTTGAGGCAAAAGGTTTCTGTGATACTTCTGCTACTAAGCCTGTTGGAGCTGAGCTGCCCTGATTGCACCAGTTATGGATGCTGCTCCAGTTAGTACTACACGTACAGTTCAGAGTTCTTGTTCAAAATGTGAGTCTAAGTCCCAATCTGCTCAAGTCCCTAAGGAAAATCTTGCACTGTATACTGCTTTCATGAGCAGTTATGAAGCCTTCATTGCTGGACAATTGACTAAATCCATCCTGATGACCTTGAAGAGATGGACCTCCAATGGCATATGGCAATGATAACTGTAAGAGCCAAAATATTTTTCAAGAAGACCGGAAGAGAAAATTTTGAAGCTCATCCTAAGCATAAAGTAGGAATTGATAAGAGCAAGGTCAAGTGCTACAACTGTGGAGTGTTAGGCCATTTTCCCAAAGAATGTCAGGCTCCCAACACTTCCAATAACTTTAAGGCTAATTCTGGAAGTTCAAGTCAATCCACTGCTCCTGCTTCTAAAACAGCAGCCTTAGTCTCTCAACAGATTACAAATGGTGGAGAAGGGTATGACTGGAGTGCACATTCTGAAGAGATTAAGCAGAATCAGGCTTTAATGGCTGATGTCAAAGGAAAAAAAGCTTCTGAGAATGTATCTTCTGTTAAGGTTGATAATGATAAGATTGCTTTGTATAAGCATCATAACCATATTTTTGTTGATGAATTAAATAAGTCTTTAGCAATTAGTACTGATTTAAAAGAGGCTGAAAAGGTTTTAAATGAGAAAATTGAAGCTTTGATAAATGATCCTACTGCCATGACTGACATTAAAAATGTTTTGGAAATTCAACAAGAAGATTTACTGGTTAAGTTATCTAATGCTAAATCTGAGCTTGCTGAAGCTAAAGATTTTCTTCCAGTTTCTTATTTTTTTCCTTTAAATTCTCATTATCACAGACATAGCTGATATTAACTTCTTCAGCCATGTCCAACCTTCCCGCCCACTCAATACAATTAGTACAGATATTACCGAAAGCATCAGTATCTACCTCATTCAGTTTTGTAGTGGCGAAGGCTTTGTCAGACTCACTAGTGTTGCTTTGCTTGTTATCATCAATCTTAGCCATGAAAGCTTGAGCAACAATTACATCTTCAAGATGAATGCTCCAATCAAATGTTTCGTCTTTCTGAGAGACTAACGCTATAGAACTAGGAGCAGATCCATCACCCTGATATTTCCCTTAAGTTCTGTTGTTAGGCTTTGTAAATCCAGAAGCTGGGTTCTTTGGCTTCTCACATTCCTTATGACATAAACCTGCACAAGAAAGCTACTAGATTTCAGGGAGTTTAAGATCTAGCTATGTACTTTGGGAATACCACTAATACTAAACCAGGAGTGGGTGTAGCATTGTTTTCTGGAACTACAGGTAGTGGAACTTTATCATAGGGAAGCTCATCAGGAGTTACTGGTCAGAAGTATCAAAATTGTTCAGGGTGCTCAGGAGAGGGTACATCTACAAAGATTGCTTCAACAACACAGTTCAAAGATCTCAAGATAGTATATGAACACTTTGCTTTATTATCTGGGATTATCAATTTGTATGAGAATCTGATTTCTGGAAAGATCGGACTATCAGTATATACTATCTTGAGATCTTTGAACTGTGTTGTTGAAGCAGTCTTTGTAGATGTACCCTCTCCTGAGCACCCTGAACAATTTTGATACTTCTGACCAGTAACTCCTGATGAGCTTCCCTATGATAAAGTTCCACTACCTGTAGTTCCAGAAAACAATGCTACACCCACTCCTGGTTTAGTATTAGTGGTATTCCCAAAGTACATAGCTAGATCTTAAACTCCCTGAAATCTAGTAGCTTTCTTGTGCAGGTTTATGTCATAATCTTGATCCTTTCCAATGACATCTCTTCAAATCCTTCACTCTCTTTGATCAGAATAGTATACATTTCAAGCTGTGGAGGTAATGCTTCCAGAAACTTCTCATTAACTTCCTCATTGCCATAAGTGACTTTATATCTCATAAAGCTCACTTAACAAATGATAATATCTAGTTACAATCTCATCCATTGTCTCACCGTCAAGATACTAAAACACCACAAACTGTTTATTCAACAGACTCTTTCGACTTTTCTTCAAATCAAAATTCCCTTCACATCTCTTCTGAAGAGCATCCCAAAGTTCTCTAGAAGTCTTGAATTTACGAAAACTATGAAAGATATCTTTTGGTAAACACATACATAACGAAGCATGACCTTTCTTCTCTCTATCATAGATTTTTCGTTCTTCCACTATCATCCCCTAGCCAGTTGTCATCCTTGGTGCATACGTAATGGACCATGAAGTAGATGGTTAGAAGTCCGCTATACTTCTCATAGCGGTCCGCTATAGGGTTGCGACTGAGGATTGGTGGCATGACACGTGTCCTGTCATAATTGTTTCCTTTCCTTCCAAGAAGCGGACCATTAAGGGACCCGGTAGCGGTCCTCTACCGGCACAATTTTCATATTTTTTCACTTTTGGTCCTGGAACTTTCTGCTAATTATCGTTCTAGTCCTTCCTACTTTATTTCATTAAAATTTGGGGTGTTACACGACACCCGAATTGTGAACTAGAACTGGAGAATTACAATAGCGAGAAAGAGGAGATGGAGGAGGATGGAGAAGAAGAACATATGCAATAGGTGTTCGAGGTGCACGAAATGCTAAGATCATAAGAGAAATCTTCTATCAAACATCATGAACCGCCACCCTTAGAGCTAAAAGAGCTCCCCGGTCATCTGGAATACGCTTTTCTGGATGATGAGTCTAAACTCTCGGTGATTATATCATCATGACTGAAGTCTTAAGAGAAAACAAGATTCCTCGAAGTGGTAAAGGCGCATAAACAAGCAATAGCATGGAAGATAACTGATATCATTGGAATAAGTCCCTCGTATTGTTCCCATAAAATATTGATGGCAGAGGAGTACAAATTTGTTGTACAAGTCCAGAAAAGGCAAAACCCTAATATGCAGGAGTAGGTGAAAAAGGAAGTAATAAAGTTGGTAGACGCATGCCTGATTTACCCCCTAACCAATTCACAATGGGTAAGCTCGGTACATGTTGTACCGAAGAAAGGAGGGGTGACAGTGGTAACAAATTAGAAGAACGAGTTGATACCCACCAGGACAGTGACAGGGTGGCGAGTTTGCATAGATTATCGCAAGCTCAACGATGCCACTAAGAAGGATCCATTCCCCCTACCTTTTAATGACCAGATGTTGGAGCGTTAGATAAAAATTCAACTGTTTCTTAGACAAGTTCTCAGTATATTTTCAAATACCAATTGCACGTTAGGACCGTGAGAAAACAACCTTTACATGCCATATGGCACATTTTCATATCGTCGCATGCTATTCGAGTTATGCGATGAACCTGCTACCTTCCAAAGGTGCATGATTGCAATTTTCCAGGATATGAAAGAATACTCGATGGAAGTATACATGGACGATTTCTTAGTTTTTGGGAGTTCATCCAACCACTTTCTGAAGAACTCGGATAAGATGCAGGCTAGATGTGAAGAAACGCATCTTATGCTCAACTGGGAGAAATTCCATTTCATGGTAAATGAAGGAATTGTAATTGGGCATAAGATCTCAAAGGAAGGTCTGGAAGTGGATACAGCCAAGCCGGAAACAATTGTGAAACTCCCACACCCCACTTCCGTGAAAGCTATCAGAATTTTCTTGGGTCATGCCGTATTCTACCGGCGACTCATCAGATTTCTTGAAAATTGTGAGATCAGTGACCAACTTATGTAGAAAGAGGCGACATTCGTATACGACGAAGACGGGATGAAGGTATTCAACTCTGCAAAAGACAAGTTGCTAAATGCGTCGATAATGGTTGCACCAGACTAGAATATGCCTTTTGAAACTAATATGCGATGCAAGTGACCATGTTTTTGGGGCGATATTGGGACAAAGAAAATATAAACACTTTCATCCTATTTACTATGCTAGCAAGACATTGAGCGATGCCCATGAGAACTACACCACCACGGAAAAGGAGCTCCTCTCCGTGGTGTTTGTCTTTGATAAATTCTGCTCATATCTAATATTGTTGAAAACCATCGTTTTCACTGATCACGTAGCCTTACAATACATGTTCAGCAAACAAGATGCTAAACTGAGGTTGATTCGATGGATTTTGCTCCTCCAAGAATTCAAAACTAAAATCAAGGACAAAAAAGGAACAGAGAACGTGGCAGCAGACCACTTTTCTCGACTTGAGAACATGGAGACGGGTTAAATAAGAAAATTGGACATAGACAACAATTTCCCTCATGAATCACTAATGTTGTAACATCCTAAAACCCGGTTTGCTTATTTTCCATGTTTTGGGTTAAATGTGTGACCCGAGTGTCAAGAAGTTAAAGATTGGAACTCATCTTAACCCTATCCAGCCGCCACCAGCCCTCCCATCCTCATTAGTTGCGATTTTTGGTTTTAGAGAGAGAGGGTAAAGCTTGAGAAAGAAATCAAGGAAACTTGGATTTTGAAGCCTTCAAGCATCGGGGATCATTGCCAAATGATTCCAGTAGTGAAAGCACGAAGATGTTGGATATAGGATGTCCGATCGTCGATTAAATCAACATTGCTATCGAGGTACGATTCAAAGAGTTACACTTTGGACAACACGAAATTAATAATGTTTGGTCGTAAACATTATAGTTCACGAAACACGGTTTTATAATTCGGCGAATAAATATTTAATGAAATATTTATCATTTGTTTGGTGATCAATTATTTAGGGAAATAATTAAATACGGAGGGTTAAATGTTTAAGTATTAAACATCTAATGATTAAGGTTTTACTAATTATTTGTAATTAGTTTTTTTTAACGGCAAATTTCTTTACTTAGTGGGACTTGAACCCATGACCTTGAGGTCTTAAAGTGTTTAAGAGGTTTTTCCTCTACCATTGGACCACCACCCCAATGACAATTATTTGTAATTAGTTAATTGCGAGGATTAAAAGTAATTAATAGTTAATTACATGGGGATTAAATGTTAATACCCCGGGAGTGCGGTTTGTGAGTTAAAGGATTATAAATATAACCTTAACTAAAACCCTAAAACCCAACTAGTTGCCTCCACCACAAAAGTTCCGCAAGCGAGGAGACCCCCCCCCTTTTCGGCCGTATACCACCACCGGACCACCACCGTCTGCTGTCGCTGTCGCCTGCGCCAGTCGCCGCCGTCGTCAACCGTCATCCCTTGCGCATCAAACCGTGAGACGGTTTCCGTTGTTGCAGGTTTTGTGTTTCTGTCACTAGCGAGACGCTCGTTGAACCAAAGTGCAGATTTTTGGTTAATCATCGAAGGTATAACTATTTACCCGCTATGGTTAATTTTATATTATTGTTTATTTGCATGTAATCAGATCACTGACGAGATTTCGGTTTAGAACCGTTAACATGTACAACCGCTTCCGCTCATTAAATCTGATTTATTTATTTAATAAGATTAAATTAATTTTTTTTAAAAGTTAAAACTGGTTGATGGATTCCCAACAGTGGTATCAGAGCCACCTTTACGCACGTTTAGACATATTATTTTTATTTATGATCTTATGTTTTTTTGTCAAAACTTTTGTTTGACAAAAAGATAGTGTCTTTTTTGTTTGGTTTGGTTGTGTTTGATAAATCGAACTCTAGTGACCGGTGGTTATGTTTTTTTATTTTGGTTTTATTATCTTTGTATTTTTTATAGGTTATTTGGAACCCGTTGTAATAGTTAGGTTTATTTTATTTATTTATTTTTATTGTAATTGTAAATAAAATTGTAAACCTAACGACACGAAAACTAGAAGACTAAAGGCGCACACGAACGGGACTAGAAGATGGAGATCTTGGACTAAGTGAGAGATAGCAAGAATGTTTGTTTTTGTTGTCCCTTAGACCGGTTAGGTTTCCGTTTGATGGCTCGAACGAAACCGAAAAAATTTACTAGTTGCTCGATTTATGTGTTTTATATATTTTGTGGTTGTCTACAATATTTAGGATAATAATTAAACCACAAATATTTTTATAAAACGTTTTAATACAATCTTAAAACGACGAGAAAATTAAAATATTTAAAGATTTCTCGGAAATGTAATTTAAATAAAAGTGTTTTTACTAAAAAGTAAAACGAAATTTAAATTAAATTGTTTTATTTAAAACTAATTTAAATTAATTAAAGAGTTAATTAGTTTAAAATATGATTTGCGATTAACGACCAATTTAGATTAAATAAGGTATTTAAAATTGGATCATGTCGACTGTTGAAAGGCATTTCACGAACTAAAATAGTAAAATTGGTTTACTAAAATTGCACGACTTGGATCATGCTCCTCGTCGTCCAAAATTAAAATCGATATTTTTGCGCCACCCTAAATTGTGAGACTTCAACTGATCTATCCGAACCCCCGGTGTTAGTGAATTACCATGCATTCGGCTCTACGGTTTTGGTTGAATGTACATCCGCGATTCTTGCGTTACTTAGGCCGGCTCTACAGTTACGATTGAAGGGAAAATATCACTTAAGGTCGTATTAAGTGAGCGTAGTTGAGGAAAACGTATGCAAGCTTGACAATTCCCGTCATGCCCCTCAGAATTGGGTAGTTGACACAATCGGTAATCATTACCTACCTACATAGCCGTGCCAGTGGAGAGTGCTCAGCCATTCACTGAGCAATGGTGAACTGATATCTCATTCCTAATTATATATTTCTACAATTGGGTCATAAATCTATTTAGGAAGTTAAGTATGAAAATACTAAAACTTTATTTTGTATTTTGTAGATGACTAACGAAATCCATTCCAACTCCGCATTCGCTCTAAAGTCTATGCTTTATCGGAACATGCTCGAAGGAGAAAAATTCTCTAAGTGGTTCCGTATCATGAGAAGTGTTCTTAAGGAGGAAGGGAGATCGTATGTTCTAGAAATTCCATTTCTCTCGGTTCCACCAACTAGCCGCTCCAAAGTGCTTTGGAGAGGACACGTTGAAGATTCAAATGAAGTTTCATTTGTGATGCTATTAACAATGTCTGACGAACTTCTTCGTTAGCTAGAATATTATCCTGAATACGATATGACTTGCGAATTGGATAAAAATTATCATCAAACTCACAATGAGCATTTTAAAGTGCTTAAATCCTTATCAAGTTGTATGGAAAAGGGAACAGAGATTAGCTCACATTTTTCTAAAATGATGAGACACATTGATAGCTTGAAAGAACGTGGTTCCCCCATCAACCAAATATGACAATAGACTTTATCTTGATGTCTTTGTCGGTTGAATACGAAGAGTTCGTAAGTTACTACAAGAAAGATGTTGTATCATCCATGACTTTCCTATACTTTGTTTTGGTCCAATAATAGCATTTCAATACCATTTCTAGTGCAATGCATTGTGTCATATGAACCATGATCACAAGTGTTTCAAATTCAGATTTCATTCTTGCAATTTCACATCTTAGATATACAATAAATACACAAAAATATATGTACACACACACACACACACACACATATATATATATATATATATATATATATATATTAGATGTAACCTATGGACTTGCAATCTCAATCCTTATTAAATATATATGTACATACATAAAAAGGCATGAGTGTTATCATTTATAAACAAAAGTATATAAACATATTTATATATATATATAAATATAATTGAAATTATAAATCAAGTTGGTTTCAAGCAAAGATCTATACATACTTGGCATTTTTAAAAGGAACACTACAAATTTATCTAAATTAAACCTAATATAGTTCATTTTTACAAAATTCATAAAAGAACTAATCTAAATATATGATTAGAAATGATTTTTAAATGTAATAATAATGGTTTGAACCCCATTTAGTGCATTTGAACCCCATGGAATCAAACTTGAACCCACACCTCCCTATTTTGAACTTGTTCTTGACTTTGACCCCCTCCCCCCGTAATTTGACTTTCACAGTCAACAAACCACAATCTAGTTTCAAAACCGATCAATACAACGCTGTAATGGACTGCAATTCGTACGGGACGGTTACACGACCGGAATCAGATGCTTATAACGAGCTAATTCAACTGAAATCAAAGCCAAATTCAAAACCCAACTGTCGACTTTGACTTCCCAGTGTCAAATCCGGACAATTTCTGTTTCAATGCCCAAATTCAATCATCAATAACGGCATTAAAACGTGCGTAGACGTTAAACGAACGGATTCAAACACTAATAATGATCCAATTTACTAGAAATCAAGCAAATTAACTCAATAATCGTTCCCGTAGCCGTTTCAAACCATTTCAAATCGAATGTATGTTTTCCCGTGAAATTAGACTATAAGAACCAACCCATTACCTTCGCGACACCTTCTGCAAGTTTCCTGAACTCCCAAACTAAATCCATTACACCTCCAGACTTCAATTGAGCACCAAGAATCGTCGAGCACACGGTTTCTGAACACCTCCAGACTTCACGTTACCAAAACAGGTAATTCGCATACCAATAGGATCGCTATAACCCACTGATTGAAAGCCCCATGGTTTGGATACCGATTGTTTTCTTGATCGGGGTAATTTGGGGCTAGGGCTTGAACCGATTTGTTTGGGGAAGAAGGGTGGTTGGGGCTTATGTGTTAAGTAATTAGCAAATAAGTCCTTTACCAAGGCAATAGCCCAGTCTAGTGGTTAGTACGCGTATGTGTCTCAGGGGAGATCTGGGTTCGAGTCCGGGCGACCCCTGTTTCCGTTTTAAAAGCTTTTTTTGCTTTAATTCACTCATAAAATTTATTTTGTAAATACCTAAACCAGATTTATAAGATTCAAATTATGTAAAACCATTTTCTCTATTATTATTAGGGTTAACCCTAAATGATTAATATTTTCATTTCAAACGATTTATTTATAAGTTATAATTTGGACATAATCTTAATCATTTTTATAAAAAAATACTCCATACTTTTTAACAAAATCTTGGTCTAATTACTAAATAATTAGACCATTAATTTCTTGAGAAATACTTTTGTTTTAATAAATAAATCAAACAAATAAAAGGTCGATATTTATTTGTTTACCCAATTTTTCCATTTATTCAACCTTATTATCTTTCATATTATTTTATTCATTTATTTATATAAACAAAAGAACATAAGTTAGTAAATCATATTAACACCTATTCAATTATTTTCAACACAAATGAAACCCTATACTTTTACACACATACTTTTACATGAGAGTACATAACCATCTTTTGAAACTCAAACAAGTACACACTCACCCAATCAAGTCCGCACCCAATTCCATTATACTTTGGGATTTCCCCTAGTCATCTGAACATTCCATTGATACATTTATACAATTCAATCATAGTTTAACCTTGTGGTTAAGCCAAGCACTTGTGCAACATCTTGTTCGTGTGATCTACCAATTACTATTACATGTGAGTTTACATAGCCCCTTTTTCATTTTTACACTTTTTGGGTGAAATATGATTACATTGAAAACTATTTGCAATTTATACAATTCAAACATTTTGAACATGCGTGCAATTTGTGCCTTATGCTTGAACACTATGAGTGCAAACTACATTTACATACTTTAGTGCATAGTGCAAGTGCAATCATTAACTCTGTACAAGAAGACGGTAACAATGATAGATCTATTGCATCTGACCAATCCACCCGGGTAGGGTGATTGTTGCCGACATCACTTAAGGGTAACATTGAGTGTTATGCCTATCAGTCACAAGGTTTGATTGTATGGCCCGGGTTTAACTATAGTTGTTCTCCATAATTGCCTTATTTGCCAAGTTTCATAAGAGTTGTACATAAAACACTTGGAAATTACTTGTGGTGTCAAAACCTATGTATGCTCACCAACTATTTTTAGTGACCTTGTTTTCATCATGTTTCAGGTGCAAAATCTTTGAGTTATGTTCAAGTTGCTATACATAGGAAATGAGGACCTAGTTGGAATAAACAATTGAAGTTGTTGATGTATTTACTTTCTCTGCATGTTAGATTGTGTTTGTTTGAACAATGTTATGGAATTTGGGATAATTTAATATACGAAACTTTAGTTGACCATGTGCTTATGAACAGTCTCCATGTCCCGCCACGACGTATTCCGCCGTCGGTCGGGGTGTGACAGATGTAGTTGGAGGGACCTTATCAAAACTGCGAGAGTCACTTTTGGCTGTCGAGATGACTATGGGATCCATGAACACTCTGATCTATAAACCATGAAAGTGTGGCAAGAATAGGGCTATTTTTTCGAAGTGATGACGTTTGTCATCATTGTGGGGAAATTGGGCATTGGAAGGGTACCGGTCCAACATACCTTGCTTAGAAGACCAAGGCTTCAGAAGCAGGCTCTTCAGGTATATTCATTATTGAGATCTTCTCTTTGTCTAGCAAATCTTAGGTGTTTGACACTGGATGTGGTTTTCACATTTGTAATGATTTGTAGGGACTAAAGAAGGTTTGGAAGCTGAATCATGGCGACTTGAAGCTCCATGTGGGAAATGGAAAAAAAGTCGTGGTGAAGGCTGTAGGGGAATATGTTCTTTTACTTCTTTATGGTGTTGAACTTATTTTGAACAATGTTTTCTTGATTCCTAGTTTAACTAGGAATATTGTTTCGGTCTCTGCTTTGCGAGAACAAGGATTTAAGTATGCTTTTAATTGTTATTATATTTCTGCATATTTTAATGATTTCTTTTATTTTTCCGCAAAGCCTCATAATGGAATCTATGAGATAGAGGTCCATGATAATAACGCTTTATGTAACATCTCCTCTAAACGTACGAAATTAGATTTCATTGATACATATCTATGGCATTGTTGACCATGCCACATTAACAAGAATCGCATAAAGAAACTCTAGACTGCAGGAATTTTGAATTCCACTGGTCAAGAGTCTTTTGATGATTTTGAATCTTATTTAAGTGTAAAGTTGACCAAAGCCCCTTTAAACGGTGTCGGTTAAAGGGCCAAGTATATGTTAGGACTCGTACATACTGATGTATGTGGTCCATTCAGAACAATGTCTAGAAGTAGGGAGAGATACTTCTTTACATTTACTGATGACTTCAGTAGATATTGTTATGTTTATTTTATGAAGCATAAACATGAAACCTTTGAAATGTTCAAACAATACCCAAACGAGGTACATACTACTTATTGGAAACTATATTCCTATGCTACAAGACATAAACTCTTGGCTAGGTAAATGTTTGGCAATTAAAGATCTTGGTGAAGCCGCCTATATTCTGGGAATAAAGATCTATAGAGATAGGTCAAAGCGGCTTATAGGTTTAAGTCAAAGTACATACGTTGATAAGTTCATTCGACGTTTTTCAATGCAAGAATCCGAGAGATGATCATTTCCTATGACACATGGAACCATACTGAACAATAAACAGTGCCCTCAGTTTGACGAGGAAAAGAAGAAAATGGAAAAGGTTCCATAAACTTATGTTATTGGTTCCATCATGTATGCCATGCTATGTACTAGACCCGACGTATGGTACGCATTAAGCATGACTAATAGATATCAACATAATCCATGTTAGAGTTACTAGACAGTTGTGAAGAACATCCTTAAGTACTTGAGTAGAACTAAGGATATGTTCTTGATATATTGAGGACTGGAAGAAGAACTAGTTGTTAAATGTTACACTGATGCAAGCTTCCAGACTGATCGAGATGATTCTCGATCACAGACAGGGATTTGTGTTTGTTCGGAATGGTGGTGCAATTACTTAGAAAAGAATCAAGCAAAGTGTTGTTGCTCAATCCACCATCGATTCAGAATACATTGCCGCTTCAGAAGCTGCAAATGAGCATGATTGGATGAAGAAGTTCAATGTTGATCTCGGGGTAATGCCTAGCATTCAGAAACCAATCGAGGTACTGTGTGACAATACTGGTGACATAGCTCAAGCCAAGGAACCAAGGTCATACCATAGCACAAAGCACATACTCAGGAGATTTCATTATATCAAAGATATACTAGAACGGGGAAACATCGTGTTAAACAAAGTTCACACAGATCATAATATGGCGGACTTGTTCACTAAGCCTATGCCTCAAGCTAAACATGAGGAGCATGCTGATAAGTTAGGTCTTAGATTTACTAGACAGTGGATATGATCTGTAATTTAGTATTTGATTCTTTCAAACAATATAGTTACATTGTTATTTTATTTTGATTTAATGGTTAAATGCATTATAAATAAATGTTTCTATGTTCGATATTTTATACATTTTAGAATCCTTGAATATTGTATTGTAAATGTCCGTAGTCGTTCAGATTCATGGTAATCAATCTGAATGTAAAAAAATTGTGAATTAGAAGGTTGGTTCATTTCGAATGAAAGTCCATGGAGTTGGAGATCATATTCACAGATATTCAATGGAGAATGAATATTGGACAACATAACTCGTTTCAAAACTATCTTCATGGATCAAGGTCTTAAGAAGTTTTGAATGTGGTAAAGATATGTCGATCCTTTGACCCGAGGCACATATTTGAACTAACTTTGACTAAAGTGTGTTCTTTGACCATACCTAACATTGTTCCATGAAAGGCAATAATATGGGTATGATTGGGAATAAATCTGAAGTTAAGTTGGAGTTATATGTGACCAAAGGAATTATGTTCTCCTTTGATCAGGAATTGGACATTCTGGCGCCCTCGTTAATTCGAATTGATATAAAACGCGTGGCCACGCTCAAACTAAGAGTAGTTTGTTTAGACCACTTTGAATTAGAGATGAAAACAAGAAAAGTTGAACACCATATGAGAAATAACTTGCATCTATGTCTCATGTTCAACGGATGCCCTAAACAGAAATGATACATAGATATGTTTACCATGACTATTGTACTTTGTCAGGTAAGAGTTACTTGGACATAAGGGAATGGTTGACGAGTGTAATATGTTATAACTTGCTAGGGGCAGTGAGATGTAGCTAGGCGTCCACCACTGTCTACGTTTGTCACACCCCGACCGATGGCGGAATCATCGAGGCGGACAATGGAATGATTGTTCAAAAGCACATGATAGCTAAAGGTTGCATAATTCATTAATTAAGTTTAAAGACAACAAGATCCAAATACAATACATTCCAAATAACCTAGTCTAGTTCAAAACATTGATTTATTTAACTAGGTCCATAGTTCTTAAGTGGAGAATCTTCGGCAAAAAGTCACATATCCAAACCTGAAACATTATTTAAATCAAGTGTCAACTAAAAAGTTGGTGAGTACATAGGTTTAGTAATTCCGGTAAATAGTAGTTGTAAATCGTTTTGCAACTCATTGTTTATATTGTTAAACATAGTATATATGATGTATCATTTATTTAATCACAATTCAAACCGAGTTTGACGCGCTTGAACAGAGCACAACAGCTAAGTCCGGTATGTTTGAATATAGTTACCCACTATATCCGATATGTTTGAATATAACACGCGGTTATATCCGAGTATGCATTAATAAACACCCTAACCGGGTGGGCTGGTCAGGCACAATAGAACTATTAATATTACAGTTGGTTGTCTTGTGTTTAAATGTATGTATATCCAAAGAATAAGCATATAGTCTCATGTATAACACGTACAAACAATGTGAGTAGCATGTATAATGTTTCACCCCAAAACGTATAAAAATGTAAAATAGGGGCTATGTAACTCCAAATAACCTAGTCTAGTTCAAAACATTGATTTATTTAACTAGGTCCATAGTTCTTAAGTGGAGAATCTTCGGCAAAAAGTCACATATCCAAACCTGAAACATTATTTAAATCAAGTGTCAACTAAAAAGTTGGTGAGTACATAGGTTTAGTAATTCCGGTAAATAGTAGTTGTAAATCGTTTTGCAACTCATTGTTTATATTGTTAAACATAGTATATATGATGTATCATTTATTTAATCACAATTCAAACCGAGTTTGACGCGCTTGAACAGAGCACAACAGCTAAGTCCGGTATGTTTGAATATAGTTACCCACTATATCCGATATGTTTGAATATAACACGCGGTTATATCCGAGTATGCATTAATAAACACCCTAACCGGGTGGGCTGGTCAGGCACAATAGAACTATTAATATTACAGTTGGTTGTCTTGTGTTTAAATGTATGTATATCCAAAGAATAAGCATATAGTCTCATGTATAACACGTACAAACAATGTGAGTAGCATGTATAATGTTTCACCCCAAAACGTATAAAAATGTAAAATAGGGGCTATGTAACTCACCTGGCTAGCGGATATGATAATCCATGAGAGTAGGTGATACGGATGTTTGAAACCTAAGCACGATGGAACCCTATGTAGATAAATGGGTATTATTATATGCTTATAGGTGTGTATCCGTATTTAATTGTGTATAGGTTTATAATAATGTTTCTTAAAATTATTTGCGTAAAGTGTAGGTTCAGATTTACTTGAAATCACTGATTTTGATCGAAACTATCTCAGGTATCGAAACTATGTTCAAGTATCGAAACTATGTTCAATCGAAACTACTAGTTTCGATTGACCACAGAGCTGTCGAAACTTCCTTCTATCGAAACTACTTAGTTTCGATAAGTAGTTATTATGTATTATGTATTTATATAATATTAACAAATAAAAGAAAAGTCTTTATTTGACTAATTATATTGATATTTTATATATTAAAATTTATTTTGACAAGTTTATTAAAAATAATGCAAGGTTCATTATTTTATAAAAGTAGGGCATTCTATATATTAAATTTTTATTCTAACAAGTTTATAAAAAAAACATTGTAAGATTTATAAAAATGGGACATTATATGTATTAAAATGTATTTTAATAAGTTTATAAGAATATTACAAGATTTATTAAAAAAATGGGACATTATATATATTAAAATGTATTTTAGGAAGTTTATAAAAATATTACAAGATTTATATAAAAAAAATTGTTTAATCGATTTCAAAATAAACGAACGAGTAAACCGACTCGTTTTAGTCTTTATTGTATACAAAGAATATTAAAAATAAGTTAAAATAATTAAATAAAATAAATAAAAGGAAAACAAAAGCAAAAAGGGGGTTGGGCCGGAGGCCAGCAGTGTCGAACCCGCGACTCAGCCTCGAACACACACACGCATAACCAGTCGGGCTATCGCCCATCGCTGGTTATGTGCGTGATATTTAATACATAACCAAAGTGTGACTTGGTCGCTAGTTCTCGGCAACGGGCAAGCCATGTCCGAGGACATTGGTTTGCCCGGTAATCGACGGTTTATTGTCGCGATTTCGATTAGGATAGTTTTCCAGAGGGTAACAGAAGATAAATGCATGGATTTAGGGTACCTACTTGGTCGCGAAGGGTCTGGTTGGCAACGCTTTTAGTTCGAAAATACCAAGAACTTGAATTCCAGAATTTGAGTTGAATTGAGGCTTATAATCTGGTCACAGCTTAGTCTGAGGATGGCGAAGGCGATGGTGGTTTTAATTTGAAGTGAGAGTGAGTGACGAGAGAGAATGGAGCCCGGGAAGGGCCGGCAATGGGTATTTATACCCGAACCTGATCTCTATGTTAAAACGTGCAATTGGGCACGTTCCGACACTAGTCTGGACGAGACGAAACTAACCAGCCACTCAAAACGCGTGGAGGTGGTCTGTCGGGCTCGAATTTGAGCGTGGTATTCTCGGCCACCAACAGGATCAGACGATCCGTATGTTGGGGAGACCAATTGGTCGCGTGGGGGAGAGGAATTCAGAGAAGTCCTTATCGGTTGTCAAGGTGCAGAGAACAGCCTTGTCGGGCGTCGCCGGAAAATGGGTTTACCCGTCGGACCAACGAAGGGGGTGACCGGTTTCACGAATTGGAAATTGGCAGGTTTAGTCCCTGTAGTTTGGTTTTGACTTAAGTTAGCCCTTGAGAAAAATACGGATGTGTCCGTGTAGTTTGTTTTGTCCAGCATTAGCCCCTCGACTGATTTCTGATTTAAAACCCTTTAGTTTGATTAATTACAAAACGACCCCTAAACTTTTTATTAATTTAATTTCTTTTAAATCAATTAAATTTTATATTATATTTTAAATGTTTTTATAAATTTATTTTATTATTATTATTATAAATAACTTTTATAAAGTTATTTATCTTATTTAAATAGGTTATTTTATTGAATGTGCAACTTTTAAATTTTAGATTTTTATAAAATATTTTATATAAGTTTCTAAAATTTATAAAATTTTAATTAGTTTAAATACGTAAAATAAAATATCTATTTGTATAAAACTAAATAAAACTCTTACATTTTATTTAAGTAGAGAATGATTACACGATAAATATAATACAAATGCGAGAACGAAAAATCCGAAACGTCACAGTCTCCCCATGTTAGAGGAATTTCGCCCCGAAATTCAACTAGTGGAGGCTATAAAAAGAGATGCGGATACTTGTTCTTCATTTGGTCTTCACGTTCCCAAGTGAACTCGGGTCCACGTTTAGATTCCCAACGGACCTTGACAATGGGGATGCGGCTACGCTTGAGTTTCTTAACTTCTCGGTCCATGATTTCCACGGGTTTTTCAACAAAGTGCATTTTTTCGTCAATACGCACTTCGTCAAGAGGGATGTGGAGATTCTCGTCTGCTAGACACTTTTTCAAATTAGATACATGAAAAGTTGGATGAACGTTGCTGAGTTCTGAAGGAAGATCGAGCTTGTAGGCCACTTTTCCTACCCTTTCGAGTATCTTGAATGGACCCACATATCGAGGTGCAAGTTTTCCTTTCTTTCCAAATCGGACTACGCCCTTCCAAGGTGATACCTTTAGGAGAACCATATCCCCAACTTGAAATTCCAAGGGTTTTCGTCTTTTATCGGCATAGCTCTTTTGCCGGCTCCTTGCTGCTCGAATGTTGTCACGAATAAGAAAGATTTTATATCTGGTCTCTTGGATAAGCTCGGGACCGGTGATTTGTGCTTCACCAATTTCGTTCTAACAAATTGGTGAACGACATTTTCACCCATAAAGAGCTTCAAACGGTGCCATGTTAATACTTGTGTGGTAGCTGTTGTTGTAGGAAAATTCGATCAGTGGTAGGTGAGAATTCCAATTGCCACCAAAGTCAATGACACAAGCTCTAAGCATATCCTCGAGAGTTTGGATTGTTCGCTCGGTTTGTCCATCAGTTTGAGGATGGTAAGCCGTACTTAAATCCAAACGAGTACCAAGCGCAGATTGTAATGATTGCCAAAATCGGGAAGTAAAACGTGAATCACGATCGGAGATGATGTTCAAAGGGATTCCGTGACGACTTACGATCTCATCAATGTAGATCCGAGCCAATTTCTCGACTCGATAGTCCTCACGAATAGGCAAGAAGTGAGCAGACTTTGTAAGTCGGTCGATAATAACCCAGATGCTATCGTGCCCACTAGTAGTGCGTGGAAGTTTGGTGATGAAGTCCATAGCAAGGTTCTCCCATTTCTACATGGGAATTTCTGGTTGTTCGAGGAGTCCGGAAGGCTTTTGGTGTTCGGCCTTCACTTTAGAACAAGTTAAGCATTTTGCCACAAAGAGGGCAATATCCTTTTTCATGCCGGGCCACCAATATTGTTGACGAAGACCCATGTACATCTTATCAGCTCCGGGATGTACCGAATATCGAGTTTTGTGGGACTCGTTCATCAAAAATATACGAAGGTCATCGCGATAGGGAACCCAGATACAGTCCAAGTAATACAATAGACCGTTGGCTTTGGTTTCTAGCAAGAGTTCTACGCCACATGCCATCTCTTGATACATGTTTCCCTCGGTAACCGAGGTGTGTTGTGCTTTGAGAATACGGGCTTGGATATCGTTATGAATATGAACACTATGAAGCATGATACGTTCTTTACGACTCAAGGCGTCGGCTACAACGTTTGCTTTGCCGGGGTGGTAGCGAATCTCGCAGTCGTAATTGTTAAGAAGTTCAACCCATCGTCGCTGCCTCATATTAAGCTCTTTTTGATTGAAAATATGTTGGAGACTTTTGTGGTCGGTGAAAACCACGCATTTGGTGCCATATCGGTAGTGTCTCCAAATTTTCAAGGCGAAAACGACAGCACCAAGCTCGAGATCATGGGTCGTATAGTTCTTCTCATGGACTTTGAGTTGACGTGATGCGTATGCAATTACTTGACCTCGTTGCATAAGAACATAACCAAGACCTTGGTTGGATGCATCACAATAAACGACAAAGTCGTCGTTACCACTAGGAAGAGTTAGAATAGGAGCATTGCAGAGCTTGTGTTTTAGAGTTTGGAAAGCTTCCTCTTGCTTGGGTCCCCACTCGTAGTGCTTACCTTTGTGAGTCAAGGCAGTGAGCGGGACCGCAATCTTGGAGAAATTTGAGATGAAACGACGATAGTAACCTGCTAGTCCAAGGAATGAACGAATCTCGGTAGGAGTCTTAGGAGTACTCCAATTCTTTACCGCCTCGATCTTTTCTGGGTCCACATGAATTCCCTTATCGTTGACTATGTGTCCCAAAAATTGAACCTCTTTTAGCCAGAATTCACACTTAGAGAGCTTGGCATATAGTTGTTCTTTCTTTAAGAGTTCTAAGACCAAACGAAGATGTTGTTCATGCTCCGCTTTCGTTTTAGAATAGATGAGGATGTCGTCAATGAAGACGATCACGAACTTGTCCAAATAAGGTTTGCATACACGGTTCATGAGGTACATGAAGACCACAGGTGCATTAGTCAAACCGAATGGCATGACCATGAACTCGTAGTGACCATATCTAGTCTGAAAGGCAGTCTTCGGAATGTCTTCATCGAGAACATGAAGTTGATGGTACCCGGAACAAAGGTCAATCTTGGAGAAACATGTTGAACCTTGAAGCTGATCGAAAAGGTCGTCGATACGGGGTAAAGGATAACGGTTCTTAATTGTAAGCTTGTTGAGTTCACGATAATCTATGCACATTCGAAACGATCCATCCTTTTTCTTTACGAACAGTACGGGAGCACCCCAAGGTGAATGGCTCGGGCGGATGAATCCTTTAGATGAGAGTTCTTGTAATTGACTTGCGAGCTCTTGCATCTCGGAAGGTGCAAGGCGATAGGGAGCTTTTGCCACGGGAGTTGCTCCGGGTACAAGGTCAATACGAAACTCTACTTGTCTAGGAGGAGGAAGTCCGGGTAAATCCTCGGGGAATACCTCGGGAAAGTCTCGAATGATCGAAATATCTTGCAATTTCTTACCTTTGTCTTTCGTGTCAACGACGTGGGCCAAGAAGGCAACGTACTTTTTCCGCAAGTACTTTTGTGCCAAAGTGCAAGACATGAGTTGAAGACCTCGACACGGTTTTTCACCGAAAATAACTAACGTGTCGCCCGAAGGGAGAGGTATACGAATGCACTTTTCGTAGCAAATAACCTCGGCATGGTGCTTGGATAACCAGTCCATGCCAATTATAATATCAAAGCTTCCCAATTGCATTGGAAGGAGATCAACAGAGAATTCATGATTATTAAGCTCGAGATTGCAGTCGCGGATAACATAATTTATAGTAATAGATTTTCCGTTTGCTATTTCCACGGAATAAGAATTGTCAAGTTTCGTTCTTTGATTAGCAAGTCGAGATTCAAAGGTAAGAGATACAAAACTCCTATCGGCACCGGTATCAAATAAAATGGATGCATAATGATTGTTTACGAGGAACGTACCGTTTATCACGTCGTTGTTTGCTTGAGCCTCATTAGTGTTTATGTTAAACGCTCGTCCTTGAGGACCACCTTGATGATGAAGTTTTGGGCATCGGTCACGGAAATGGTTTGGGTCTCCACATTCGTAACATGCCCGACCATTGAGAGGTGCCGGGTAGATTGGGCGGTTGGCTGGAGCAGCTTGATGGACGGGAGGACGAGTACGGCAAGTAGTGACCATGTGTCCATATCGTCCGCAGCTTGAACACAATCGGCATGGTAGGTTGGCAGGATGATGGTACTTGCAGGTCTGGCATTAGGGGTTCGGGACCTGATAAGTTTTTGGGTTTTGACCCAAAGGGGCCGCTTGAATAGCAGGCACAGCGGGAGTTACGGCTGCGAAGTTTCGACCCTTTCGTTTCTTGTTGCGGTTAGAAGACTCGGGTTTTACATCCTTGACGGCCGCAAGAGTAGAAACAACCTTCTTGGAACCCTTTCTTGTTAAGGTTCCGGCTTTGACATGGTTGTCGGATAGTGTAGCAGATAGACGGATAGCAGCTTCAAGTGTAGGAGGATTGCTTCCTAGCACAGCATCTTGAATTTGCATAGGCAGGCCGCCTATGTATTTTTCAATCCCCCGAGCAAGGGGAGTGATCATATGAGGCACCAGCAGACTTAGCTCTTGAAACCGGGTGGTGTAGGCCAGATTATCCCCGCTGTCTTGGGCAAGATCCCAAAACTCAGCCTCGAGCTTCCTCATTTCATTCCGAGGACAGAATTCATCAGTCATGGCCTTTTTCAGATAATCCCATGATAAGGATGTAGCAACCTCAGCACCACGAGTGCGTTTCTCACCGTTCCACCAGGTGAGGGCTCTTTTTTGGAGTACACTTGTGGCATAACGAACCCGAAGATTATCGGGACAGTCGCTGTTTAGGAATGTGCTTTCCATGCTTTCAAACCATTGAAGTAGGCCGGTAGCACCTTCAGTCCCGAAGAATTTTGTAGGATTGCACGAGTTAAAGTGCTTAAACGTGCAGTGAGGCGGGTTGGTACCACCGTTTCCTTGGATGTTGTGTGACCCGTCACTGTTGTTATTTGCTTGGTTCATTTGCCCTACCAGCTGGGCAAGAAGAGTAGCAAGATCCGGGTTGGAAGTGCTAGAGTTTGCACGTCGAGGAGGCATTCTAACACCATAAGAAAAGACAATGATATTTTGGATAAGATGGATATATATGAGTTATAGCGGGAAATAATGTAAGCAAAAAAACGGGATTCATCATGACGCGTGCCAGTGCATGTGTATTTATTCTAAGTTGATGGGGGAAACTAAGTCATCTATTCCGGGTAGGACATGATGTTATAGATCATTATTTTCATAATAGGAATTTCCGGGACTTGCGTGCATTACAAATCTTCATTACGTGTGCACCCGTAATAATGATTTGCTTTGCATGTTCGTCTAGTTCTTCCTATCTTGCTATAATGTCCCCAAATTTTGAGTTTAAGTTCGGATCGTATCCTTGCGAATACATTGACGTATCAACGTTAAATAATTCCTCAAAACTTTCAAAGAGACATGCTTTAGCCTATAGGTAAACACTCACTTCAGGAATTCCCAGGAAAGCATACGGGTCCGTTTATTTGGATTTATACGAAATGCTTTCCTAGACAGAAAACCCAATGTACAGGTGTCACCCTTCCAGATTGCACGTGTCCTTTACTGGTTTCAAGAAATTAAGTCGTTGACGAGATTTTCAAGATTTTAATAGAATTGAGAGTCTATGAGTAATATATGTGTAGGAAATGTTGCAATTAATATGGATTAGGAAAGAGTATGGATAAGGATGGGTACTGTATTTGTTTGCATAAGTTTGTTTGTCAAATGTGTATGTAAAGTATGTATCATGTATTTAAGCCTTGTATGTATAAGTCTCATGTACCAAACTTGGTAAAAATTCAAATAATACCTAACTACAAATAATTCACATAGCATTTAATCATTTAGCACATAACACATAAAAGGGAGTCCTAGGGTTATAATCTAGGTCATCGTGTCTAATAACCTAATTCCCTATAACCATGGCTCTGATACCAATCTGTCACACCCCGACCGATGGCGGAATCATCGAGGCGGATAATGGAATGATTGTTCAAAAGCACATGATAGCTAAAGGTTGCATAATTCATTAATTAAGTTTAAAGACAACAAGATCCAAATACAATACATTCCAAATAACCTAGTCTAGTTCAAAACATTGATTTATTTAACTAGGTCCATAGTTCTTAAGTGGAGAATCTTCGGCAAGAAGTCACATATCCAAACCTGAAACATTATTTAAATCAAGTGTCAACTAAAAAGTTGGTGAGTACATAGGTTTAGTAATTCCGGTAAATAGTAGTTGTAAATCGTTTTGCAACTCATTGTTTATATTGTTAAACATAGTATATATGATGTATCATTTATTTAATCACAATTCAAACCGAGTTTGACGTGCTTGAACAGAGCACAACAGCTAAGTCCGGTATGTTTGAATATAGTTACCCACTATATCCGATATGTTTGAATATAACACGCGGTTATATCCTGTAACACCCCCAAATTTATTCACTTAATAAATAAATAAATCAAGGTTGCAACGATTGGTAACATTACACAACAGCGGAAGCTAAAGTAAAGATTTCTGAATATTGAACACCATTACAACAACTATAATAAACTTGTACATTGCCCTAGAACCATGTATAAGTGAAAGCCATCTTGAAGTTTGACGATCATACTCCTTCGGCTTCTAGGGTTTAATCCAAAAGGCTTACCTATTCCAACCGAGCCATAGCTAAGTTACCTGAAAAATATACTTGAAAATGTCAACACAAAGGTTGGTGAGTTCACAAGTTTTATTATTGTAATGTAAAGTGGTTTTCCTTTAAAACGTTGTTATCGTGTACTTGGCCATAATATAGAACTGTTTTCCTTGAAAACGTGTGATGACTTTAGAGTCATAAGGTGAAAACATTGAAAAGGTGTACATGGCCATATAATGAGACTGTTTTTCTTGAAAACATTGACAAAACGTTAGCACGTAACGAATGGCAAAACCAATTTGCACGAAAACGATTGGCAGATCCATCTGCACGAAAACGATTCAATGAATATGATAAACAAAACAAGTTATGTTGACCCATTTGTAAACTAGCTAGGCATACAAATAATATGTACATACATGAGGCATAACCAAACCATAACACAGGTGTTTTGCCCCTCGCTCGTACCTCACGAGCAATTGTTTGAACACTATACGGTCATTTGGCCAGAGGGACCCATGGTTAGCGCGACTAACCATGACCGGGGGTGTCAATCCCAATAGTACTATCCATAGAATCCCAGGCTAATCTATAGCTAATGGTTATAAATATGATGGTCAGGGGACTTCCAGCGCTCTATATGTGTTAACTCATGCAAACATAAAGGTCGGGTCTTGTTTTCTTGTTACCATATGAAAATAGTGGTAAGCATGTGTTATGTTCTCCATACATATGAAATAAATATATTTCGTGTTATCAAACGTGTAAAGTAAGTATGTTTCTCCCCCCGATGTTTATAAAACATTTAAAAGTAAAGAGGGGCCGTGAAACTCACCTGGTGACGTGCCAGGAACACTAATGTCCATTGGGTAACAAGGGTGACCAATATCCACGGGTTCACGTCCTATTCGAGTCATACGATACCTGTAGGTACTTTATGAGTTTTATAGACTAATCCTAGTAATGTAAAGCGAATCTAAACTCGTATTGAGTCATCATGTGTGCGGTTGAGCTCGACTGATTCGTTAAGGTGTAAAGACTATTTGATAGTCATTGTTGAGTTGTAGTTATACTTTGAGGAGTGTTGATTCGTCTTTGTGTATCTGGATACGTATAATAAAAATACTTGTACACATTTATTTATGTCAAAGCATAATCATAGTTTAACTATTCTTAGGAGGATACATAATATGTGTCTGGCCTACCCCGCACAATAGTATTATATGTACTCGGACGCATATGAATGCGTATACACATATATAAAACTTATCAAAAACTCACCATATATTATGTGAGTATTCCCTTTTGAAATAAACGTTTGAGTTTATATAAAATATACATTTGTATATGAATATGATTGTACGTATATTTAACATAATATTTGTTCAGGTTATAACGATTTAGGTCTTCATATTTATTCGAGGCATAATCGTTTAGGTTTTCAATCGTCCGTGTCTTATAGCCAATAATCATAATGATATAGACATATATATACCTTTTATATTTATGCATAAAAATGTGTATGTATATATATTTGATTCTATATATCGTGTTATATATCAATCGCTTGATTTAAAAAAAAAAGAGTATTAATATCATACGTTTATAATTATGAAAAGTATATTTGTATCGCCTTGTGTTTATTGTTATTTACTCGTTTATTCGGTCACTATTTAAATACTATTCATTAACATACCAGTTAGATATGTATATGTTTTATGCAAAACGCTTAAAGTCCAACTTCGTAGGTCGTATGTATTTTGTATTAATTGTTTTATACTAAAGACATAACGTGAACGTTTTCGTCGATCAAATAATAATATCTAATAATTGCACGTATTGTTTATTTTCATATTCAAAATATAAGTTTAGGCAAACGTACTTGTCCAATTCATCCCGAGTAATAATCGTCGGCGTTTTATATATCACGAGTAGTTTTGTAAATATACATATGGCGAAAGTAATAATTATTATTTATATATACGAATATGAGGATTGTTTGTTGTAATAACGTTCTCGTCTTAATATTTATATATTTTTCGTCTTAAATCATTTCTCGTTTGAGCGGGTTTCTTTTGTCAACACTACGTTTAATACGACTAGATTAATGTTTAACGCTACGTTATTATTTAATTTAATCGTTAACGAATCATTTGAACTCATCGTAAATCTACCCACACGCGTCTAACTTACGCGTAATTAAATATAATCATATTAGTATGTGTTTTATACCTTTCGGGAGTCTCTTTTATGAACCGACACGTCCTAAACCTTACGTTACGCGTATTGACCACGGTATGGACTACTCAAATCTGTCAAAAAGCATATTTTTAATATCCGGGAATGAAACCCGGCCACCACAAACGCTAAATCTACAATATATATTTACGGATCTAAACGGAAATTAACCGTTCACCAAAGGTTACGTTTAAACTACCAAAACTAACCTCAATCCTTGTAGATCGGGATGGTAGAACGACCACAATACGGATCTGATCGTTTGGAGTTCGTCGGAGACTCGCCGGAAAGTGGCAAGTCGCCGGATAAACGCATCTGTTCACCGGAATCATTCCAAATAGGAGTTTAACGTTATGAGTGTGTAGATCTAGGTTTGAACAACCAGAAAAATGAGATGTGGACTCACCGGAAAGACGAAACTCGCCGGAAAAACGTGAGCTCGCCGGAAAAACGTGAGCTCGCCGGAACCAGCCGGAAAACCGTGTTCGGTCGTCAACCGTTACCGGGCCTTTGCTGCCGCCACTCATGCTCCACGCAAGCACCACCGTCATCGTCCCTAGAGGTCACCGAAGACCTTTCTGTGGTGGCAAAACCCTAGAGCCGCCACTCCTTTGAGCCGGATTTCCGCCATCACCGTCGCAAATCAGGGAAAACCACCACCATCACTGAGTTTAGGATGACGAGGACTACCCGAAAATCACCTCCAGTCGCCGCCACTCGCCGCCGCCGTGAGCTGGCCGGCCGGCGCCCTCACTCTCCTTTTCTCTCCACACACCTTTATGTGTGTGTTTGTGTTTTGAAGAAATGAAAGTATTTGGGGGTTTTTCCAATATATATAGACGGGTTTTTATCGCGTTTACGTCGCGTAACAAGCATATTTTCGTCCCGTTCTCGTGTTAGTCCATCCTATGTTCTGAATAATTATTTTTCATTCAAAATACTAAAATAAATATTCTAAATGTTTATTTCGTTATAATTTTTCACTGGAGAAATTCCCAGTCGGTAGGAATTACCACGCGTGTCCGAACTCATTTGTCAGACTTATCTATTCACGTTATGATTATTAATATTATTTTTCTAGTAATATTAAAATAAATGTTTATGATATTTCTCGTATTAAAGTACGTATCAGTAATAACCATACTGCTTATCATTAATTTTTACGAGCATCTAACGCAGTTTAGCGTTCGTATATATGTGTTACGCGTGTATTTAATGAAACCCTCTTTTCAAATGAATGTTAATAATTCGCTATCTTATTTACTCGTCTTATCACACATACGGTAGCAAACTGATGTCTGACGCGTTTAATGATTAAGTTTCTGAACCGGTTAACAAATCATTAGAAGAAACCATGTGACTAATATGATGTTTGGATTATTCAATTTGGGCCTCGAATGGTTTTGGACTTCTATTGGACCTTATTGGGCCTTATTGGGCCTAGTTGGGCTTAGTCCAACAACTAGGTTTTAGATTCAGGAATTTCGCAGGTGTCACATTCTTCCCTCCTTAAAGAAATTTCGTCCTCGAAATTTGTTATACTTACAAGAATTAGGATTTTATATCCTTGCTTCATTTTTGGATTCTTAAGGAGAATGTTGAATCATTCCAATAGTAGTTTGTACACGAAGTTAAAGTGGATATCTTACCAACGAACGATATAGGATGTGTAAAGGTTTGAGACGTCAACGTATTAGGTAATAGCGTAATGTTATTGTTCAGCAGATATATGAAAAAGTGGATTTAAAACAATCCCTCTGATTATGTCGCCATTTGAGTGAGGTTAGTTAAACCACGAGGTGATAACGTCATTACTAGCGTTTCCCGACCCAAAGGAATTATAATCGAAAAGGTCATAATGGTGAAATGAATAGATCATTAAGAGAATGTTTAATCGGTGTGAATCAAGATAGTGAGTTTTCACAAGTCAAGTGAATAACTCGTACATTAAGATAATTAATCATAGATTGGATGTCGAAGAATTTCGTTATGTGATCACCCTCATCAGATTGGAACTGTATGACAATTATTATTGGTAATGGAAAGGCAAAATGCATTCGTGTCTTTTAAACTACCGTCCACTGGGCCTGAAGAACAGGTATCGAAACTACCTTAGTTTCGATTGGGCAAGACAGATATCGAAACTACCTAGTTTCGATTGAGTAAGACATGTATCAAAACTACCTTAGTTTCGATTGAGTAAATCAGGGATCGAAACTACCTTAGTTTCGATTGAGTAAACCAGGTATCGAAACTACCTTAGTTTCGATTGGGCAAGACAGATATCGAAACTACCTAGTTTCGATTGAGTAAGACATGTATCGAAACTACCTTAGTTTCGATTGAGTAAAACAGGGATCGAAACTACCTTAGTTTCGATTGAGTAAACCAGGTATCGAAACTACCTTAGTTTCGATACTGTTATTTCGATTGACAGCATCAGATTCCTATGATTTATCCTAAGATGGGAGTGAAATCTCGATTGAAGAAATATAATGCTAGGATGTAGACAAAAATCACGTATAGATTTAGGAGCTAGTCGCATGTGAGGGAGTCATGTCCTTAAGTTCGTTAAGGATGACACATAGGCATTTCAAACGGTATTGAGATGAGTGAATACGGAAATTTTAAAGAAATTTGAGAAGGCAAGAAGGAATGTATATATGTAGACTTATAATAGAGTAATGTTAACTACGGCTCGTCTTGTGTTCATCTCCGTGGTGGCGTGTAGTTTTAATCAGTCAACAATCGTGGGACATATGAATAAACTCTCAAGGTTTGACGTAGGTTCTCGATTTCATATTAAAGTTGGTTGAAATGGATTCTAAAGTTTTCAAATTTTTGTCTCATGAATTAGCAATGAAGAGGGTCGATTTGGTTATTCACCAACAACTGGTAGTGTAGTATGTATGCACGTCCTTGGCTTTCGAATGGTATTTTCATAACTTTCCGTTCCGTATTTCACGTATATAGGTTATAGCCTTATAGTCCTTAGCACAAGGGCTAAAGTTGTAAGATTGAGGTAATGAGTGTTAAGGGTTAGAGATTTGTATTTTCTCTAGACATGTTCAAGAGTTTATCTATCAACCTCATGTTTTGATATATAGATAACGAAATCAAAAAGGAAAAGTTTATAGTTGAATTTCAAAAGGTGTAATAGTACTTTATAGAGAATTTCTAGATTCGATGCAAGTAGCGAAGTCAAATTAACCAAGAGTGGAAGTATTCAGTGTTTCGATCAAAGTTGTCATGCCAATGAAGTCTCGATAAGAGTTTTAGATTAATTGGAATTAGTAGATGAAGGAGTTTATGTACATTCCCACGTCACTTGGGATAGCCCATCTTATCATCCAATGCTCTTTTGACTCAACCCTTTGGTTATGAAAATTTCGATCATCAATCGAGTGATTGAGAATTGAGATTAGAAATACAGATTAATTGTGAACATTAGCTCAGACAGTATGACTCACTAGAGTTCTCATGTATCGTAAATTATGATTTCGTGTGCACCCGCAATGATAATTTGCTTTACATGGTCCCTATAGTGTTTCTCCTATCTTCCAGCTCTCAGTTGAAAGGGATCTGAAATGTTTATTAGACCGTGTCATTGTGTTGCACTCTTGCGCATGAGTGTGTATGTTCTATCGGATTACTCTTAGTAATGTGTACCGATGCTCAGGAATCCGCCGACTAAGGCTGTTATTGGGTGGAGTTTATGGAAGAGAGACGCAACCAATGCCTTCTAATAACAGGATATGCGTGCGTGGTGGAAGTCAGGCACTATGTTTAGGGCAGAGATCCTCAAATTAGTATTGAGCAATTCATGCTCCAAGTTTGTATGTACGTGTGGATCCACATGATTCCATTGATGTTTGGGTCTCTTGACCAGTGGAGTTCTCTCCCGTTTAGTCCTGCTTATCCACCTCAGGTTCCCTTATACTTAGGCAGTATCGTCTGTCATATCTCAAGGTGAAGGGTCTAGTAATCTAATCCTATAATTCATGAAGGAGAGTGTATATACCACACAAAACGAAGGCAACACGTGATAGAAAGAAAGTTGACTCCACAGCTAACGTAGTCGTAGGTGTTTATTAGATTTTAGTCACGTATACTACGTAATTGTATTTAGTATTAATACAGCTAATAATACACTAGTGTAACTACATACACTAATGGTCAACTTGAGTCGTTCGGCAACGGTTGGAATTTCTATACTCATGTCTTGGGTGTTCTTAGTGTGATACTGGTCTTAGGAATCTTGGTCCCTAAATGAATCTGGTTAGAGCCTAGGTGACACTAAGGAAACCTAATTTGCAAAAACCATTGGCTCTGATACCAATCTCCCCCCGATGTTTATAAAACATTTAAAAGTAAAGAGGGGCCGTGAAACTCACCTGGTGACGTGCCAGGAACACTAATGTCCATTGGGTAACAAGGGTGACCAATATCCACGGGTTCACGTCCTATTCGAGTCATACGATACCTGTAGGTACTTTATGAGTTTTATAGACTAATCCTAGTAATGTAAAGCGAATCTAAACTCGTATTGATTCATCATGTGTGCGGTTGAGCTCGACTGATTCGTTAAGGTGTAAAGACTATTTGATAGTCATTGTTGAGTTGTAGTTATACTTTGAGGAGTGTTGATTCGTCTTTGTGTATCTGGATACGTATAATAAAAATACTTGTACACATTTATTTATGTCAAAGCATAATCATAGTTTAACTATTCTTAGGAGGATACATAATATGTGTCTGGCCTACCCCGCACAATAGTATTATATGTACTCGGACGCATATGAATGCGTATACACATATATAAAACTTATCAAAAACTCACCATATATTATGTGAGTATTCCCTTTTGAAATAAACGTTTGAGTTTATATAAAATATACATTTGTATATGAATATGATTGTACGTATATTTAACATAATATTTGTTCAGGTTATAACGATTTAGGTCTTCATATTTATTCGAGGCATAATCGTTTAGGTTTTCAATCGTCCGTGTCTTATAGCCAATAATCATAATGATATAGACATATATATACCTTTTATATTTATGCATAAAAATGTGTATGTATATATATTTGATTCTATATATCGTGTTATATATCAATCGCTTGATTTAAAAAAAAAAGAGTATTAATATCATACGTTTATAATTATGAAAAGTATATTTGTATCGCCTTGTGTTTATTGTTATTTACTCGTTTATTCGGTCACTATTTAAACACTATTCATTAACATACCAGTTAGATATGTATATGTTTTATGCAAAACGCTTAAAGTCCAACTTCGTAGGTCGTATGTATTTTGTATTAATTGTTTTATAATAAAGACATAACGTGAACGTTTTCGTCGATCAAATAATAATATCTAATAATTGCACGTATTGTTTATTTTCATATTCAAAATATAAGTTTAGGCAAACGTACTTGTCCAATTCATCCCGAGTAATAATCGTCGGCGTTTTATATATCACGAGTAGTTTTGTAAATATACATATGGCGAAAGTAATAATTATTATTTATATATACGAATATGAGGATTGTTTGTTGTAATAACGTTCTCGTCTTAATATTTATATATTTTTCGTCTTAAATCATTTCTCGTTTGAGCGGGTTTCTTTTGTCAACACTACGTTTAATACGACTAGATTAATGTTTAACGCTACGTTATTATTTAATTTAATCGTTAATGAATCATTTGAACTCTTCGTAAATCTACCGCACACGCGTCTAACTTACGTGTAATTAAATATAATCATATTAGTATGTGTTTTATACCTTTCGGGAGTCTCTTTTACGAACCGACACGTCCTAAACCTTACGTTACGCGTATTGACCACGGTATGGACTGCTCAAATATGTCAAAAAGCAAATTTTTAATATCCGGGAATGAAACCCGGCCACCACAAACGCTAAATCTACAATATATATTTACGGATCTAAACGGAAATTAACCTTTCACCAAAGGTTACGTTTAAACTACCAAAACTAACCTCAATCCTTGTAGATCGGGATGGTAGAACGACCACAATACGGATCTGATCGTTTGGAGTTCGTCGGAGACTCGCCGGAAAGTGGCAAGTCGCCGGATAAACGCATCTGTTCACCGGAATCATTCCAAATAGGAGTTTAACGTTATGAGTGTGTAGATCTAGGTTTGAACAAACAGAAAAACGAGATGTGGACTCACCGGAAAGACGAAACTCGCCGAAAAAACGTGAGCTCGCCGGAACCAGCCGGAAAACCGTGTTCGGTCGTCAACCGTTACCGGGCCTTCACTGCCGCCACTCATGCTCCACGCAAGCACCACCGTCATCGTCCCTAGAGGTCACCGAAGACCTTTCTGTGGTGGCAAAACCCTAGAGCCGCCACTCCTTTGAGCCGGATTTCCGCCATCACCGTCGCAAATCAGGGAAAACCACCACCATCACTGAGTTTAGGATGACGAGGACTACCCGAAAATCACCTCCAGTCGCCGCCACTCGCCGCCGCCATGAGCTGGCCGGCCGGCGCCCTCACTCTCCTTTTCTCTCAACACACCTTTATGTGTGTGTTTGTGTTTTGAAGAAATGAAAGTATTTGGGGGTTTTTCCAATATATATAGACGGGTTTTTATCGCGTAACAAGCATATTTTCGTCCCGTTCTCGTGTTAGTCCATCCTATGTTCTGAATAATTGTTTTTCATTCAAAATACTAAAATAAATATTCAAAATGTTTATTTCGTTATAATTTTTCACTGGAGAAATTCCCAGTCGGTAGGAATTACCACGCGTGTCCGAACTCATTTGTCAGACTTATCTATTCACGTTATGATTATTAATATTATTTTTATAGTAATATTAAAATAAATGTTTATGATATTTCTCGTATTAAAGTACGTATCAGTAATAACCATACTGCTTATCATTAATTTTTACGAGCATCTAACGCAGTTTAGCGTTCGTATATACGTGTTACGCGTGTATTTAATGAAAACGTCTTTTCAAATGAATGTTAATAATTCGCTATCTTATTTACTCGTCTTATTACACATACGGTAGCAAACTGATGTCTGACGCGTTTAATGATTAAGTTTCTGAACCGGTTAACAAATCATTAGAAGAAACCATGTGACTAATATGATGTTTGGATTATTCAATTTGGGCCTCGAATGGTTTTGGACTTCTATTGGACCTTATTGGGCCTTATTGGGCCTAGTTGGGCTTAGTCCAACAACTAGGTTTTAGATTCAGGAACTTCGCAGGTGTCACACACTATATCCGATATGTTTGAATATAACACGCGGTTATATCCGAGTATGCAGTAATAAACACCCTAACCGGGTGGGCTGGTCAGGCACAATAGATCTATCAATATTACAGTTGGTTGTCTTGTGTTTAAATGTGTGTACATCCAAAGAATAAGCATATAGTCTCATGTATAACACATACAAACAATGTGAATAGCATGTATAATGTTTCACCCCAAAACGTATAAAAATGTAAAATAGGGGCTATGTAACCCACCTGGCTAGCGGATATGATAATCCACGAGAGTAGGTGATACGGATGTTTGAAACCTAAGCACGATGGAACCCTATGTAGATAAATGGGTATTATTATATGCTTATAGGTGTGTATCCGTATTTAATTGTGTATAGGTTTATAATAATGTTTCTTAAAATTATTTGCGTAAAGTGTAGGTTCAGATTACTTGAAATCACTGATTTTGATCGAAACTATCTCGGGTATCGAAACTATGTTCAAGTATCGAAACTATGTTCAATCGAAACTACTAGTTTCGATTGACCACAGAGCTGTCGAAACTTCCTTCTATCGAAACTACTTAGTTTCGATAAGTAGTTATTATGTATTATGTATTTATATAATATTAACAAATAAAACAAAAGTCTTTATTTGACTAATTATATTGATATTTTATATATTAAAATTTATTTTGACAAGTTTATTAAAAATAATGCATGGTTCATTATTTTATAAAAGTAGGGCATTCTATATATTAAAATTTTATTGTAACAAGTTTATAAAAAAAACATTGTAAGATTTATAAAAATGGGACATTATATGTATTAAAATGTATTTTAATAAGTTTATAAGAATATTACAAGATTTATAAAAAAAAATGGGACATTATATATATTAAAATGTATTTTAGGAAGTTTATAAAAATATTACAAGATTTATATAAAAAAAATTGTTTAATCGATTTCAAAATAAACGAACGAGTAAACCGACTCATTTTAGTCTTTATTGTATACAAAGAATATTAAAAATAAGTTAAAATAATTAAATAAAATAAATAAAAGGAAAACAGAAGCAAAAAGGGGGTTGGGCCGGAGGCCAGCAGTGTCAAACCAGCGACCTCAGCCTCGAACACACACATGCATAACCAGCCGGGCTATCGCCCATCGCTGGTTATGTGCGTGATATTTAATACATAACCAAAGTGTGACTTGGTCGCTGGTTCTCGGCAACGGGCAAGCCATGTCCGAGGACATTGGTTTGCCCGGTAATCGACGGTTTATTGTCGCGATTTCGATTAGGATAGTTTGCCAGGGGGTAACAGAAGATAAATGCATGGATTTGGGGTACCTACTTGGTCGCGAAGGGTCTGGTTGGCAACGCTTTTAGTTCGAAAATACCAAGAACTTGAATTCCAGAATTTGAGTTGAATTGAGGCTTATAATCTGGTCACAGCTTCGTCTGAGGATGGCGAAGGCGATGGTGGTTTTAATTTGAAGTGAGAGTGAGTGACGAGAGAGAATGGAGCCCGGGAAGGGCCCGCAATGGGTATTTATACCCGAACCTGATCTCTATGTTAAAATATGCAATTGGGCACGTTCCGACACTAGTCTGGACGAGACGAAACTAACCAGCCACTCAAAACGCGTGGAGGTGGTCTGTCGGGCTCGAATTTGAGCGTGGTATTCTCGGCCACCAACAGGATCAGACGATCCGTATGTTGGGGAGACCAATTAGTCGGGGGTTATTGGCCGCGTGGGGGAGACGAATTCAGAGAAGTCCTTATCGGTTGTCGAGGTGCAGGGAACAACCTTGTCGGGCGTCGCCGGAAAATGGCTTTACCCGCCGGACCAACGAAGGGGGTGACCGGTTTCACGAATTGAAAATTGGCAGGTTTAGTCCCTGTAGTTTGGTTTTGACTTAAGTTAGCCCTTGAGAAAAATACGGATGTGTCCTTGTAGTTTGTTTTGTCCAGCATTAGCCCCTCAACTGATTTCTGATTTATGATTTAAAACCCTTTAGTTTGATTAATTACAAAACGATCCCTAAACTTTTTATTAATTTAATTTCTTTTAAATCAATTAAATTTTATATTATATTTTAAATGTTTTTATAAACTTATTTTATTATTATTATTATAAATAAATTTTATAAAAGTTATTTATCTTATTTAAATAAGTTATTTTATTGAATGTGCAACTTTAAAATTTTAGATTTTTATACAATATTTTATATAAGTTTCTAAAATTTATAAAATTTTATTAGTTTAAATCCGTAAAATAAAATACCTATTTGTATAAAACTAAATAAAACTCTTATATTTTATTTAAGTAGAGAATGATTACACGATAAATATAATACGAATGCGAGAACGAAAAATTCAAAACGTCACAACGTTTAACCGATTAATCGATGAATCGTCCAAGTGGGAGATTGTTGGATATATGATGTCTGATCGTCGATTAAATCAACGTTACTATCGAGGTACGATCCAAACAGTTACACTTTGGGGAACGAGCAATTAATAATATTTAGTCGTAAATATTATAGTTCACGAAACACGGTTTTATTATTCGGCAAGTAAATATTTAATGAAATATTATCGGTTTGTTCGGTGATTAATTATTTAGAGAAATAATTGTATGCGGAGGATTAAATGTTTAAATGTTAAACATTAAAGGATTAAGTTTTACTGACTATTTGTACTCAGTTAAACTGCGAGGATTAACAGTTATTAATAGTTAATTAACTAGGGATTAAATATTAATACCCCAAGGGTGCAGTTTGTAAGTTAATGGGTTATAAATATAACCTTAACTCCAAACCCTAAACAAATTTGTTGCATCCACCTGAAACCTGCGCAAAGAGGAGACACACCCCCCCCTCCGGGTTTCGTCCGCCGTCGAGTACCATCGCTGGGCCACCACCGACCGTCGTTCGTCGGCCATCCTTGCGCCGCCGTCGCATCTTTCCGTGAACCATGAAACATTCCGTTGCGTTGAGGGTTTGTGTTTTATCACTAGCGAGACACTCGTTGAACCAAAGTGTTGATCTTTCGGTTAATCGTCGAAGGTATAATTATTTACCTGATATGGTTGGGTTTTTTTATTGTCTATACGCGTGTAATCGGATCACTGGCGGGATCCCGATTTAGAACCGTTAACTTGTACTACCACTTCCGCTCATTAAATCTGATTTATTTGTTTAATAATATTAAATTAATTTGTTTTTAAAAGTTAAAAATCGTACAAGGATTCCCAACAGAAAGTACATGATTGGAAAGAATGACAAAGTCATAGTGGGACGCCATGATTGGTTTCCTCGAAACATAGTTTTGACAACTGATAGCAAATGTAATAGATTTCATAATTATGAAATCGTAATGTTTAAAGTACAGTGAAAGTTTTGTTGAAACTTATTCTAATGAAAGCATATTTTATTTTAATGATAGACAGAGTTTATAGTTAATAAAGTAATGATAAAACTCACTCAGTATATCTGACTTTTAGTATGCATTTCAGATTAGAGATGGATAGTACTGTGGAGCTGCGAGAGCTCGTATGTCTGGAGTGAAGGGCTACTTGACTATTGAAGACTGACATTTCTAGTTGATTGAACATTTATGATGGTTTATGTTTAAAAGTTTTAATTCGATGTGAATTTGGATATGTTTTAAAGACTTCCATTGTATTGATTCTGATTCAAAGTTTAAGAACTATGTTATTTCATGTTTTGAGCGAACTATGAGATGTACCCGGTTTTGGGCGTTTTAAGTTGGTATCAAAGCCATAGTTTGACAGATTTGGACAATTGCGATAATGTCTGAACTTAAAATGAGAATGGGACAGAAAAAGGAAGGTCAGTCATAGTAGCCCGGCCATGGAATAATAGTAGAAAGAAGGCAGTCAATGTCTTACACTAGAACATAGACGGTAAATGCCTAAGTATAGAATTTAGACAGTAAATGCCTTAGAACATATTATAAACAGTATATACCTTAGAATAGAGAACCCGAAACTTGGATACGAATGTTACTCCTGACAGGAAATGTTCAGAACCCGAGTAGTAAAGTATATTAGTATTTTCATACTGGTCAATATAATTAGTAATTTACCTTACTCGATGTGTTCTAAATATTTACCTATCATGATAACATGAGTATTCTTGTTTGATGATAGCAATAGAAATGGCTAAAGAAAATAGAGGCGGGTAGTCTAGACGTGGAGGTCGACCACATGTTAACCGTTAGGCTAAGGAAAGTGAACACTTCCAGAACAAGACTGAATTCTATCAAAGTCGAATACAACGATAGTGAGCATAGTGTAACCAAACCCAGTTTTAAGAATGATGAGAGGCTAACCTTGGAGCCTCTAGTCAGGGCGGCTATAGCCGAGGAGGTCACTTCAGTCCTGAAGGACGTCTTGCCGACAGCCCTGGTCGAACCTATGAAAGATTTGGGAAAAGTAAAGAAAGAAGGCTCAAAGGACAAGGGGGAAGGAAGCGACAAAGATATTAAAGTCAATAACAGTGAAGGCTCGGAATCTGAAACCGCTTGGGGTTGCAAATACAATTCTTTCAAGGGCTGTGATCCGCCCAAGTTTGACGGAAAGAAATATGTTATTGCACCTTCGAGTGGACTGAAAGGATGAATGCAGTTATTAATATTAGTGAGTGTCGTGTAGATCAAGCGGTTAAGTTTGTTACCCACTCATTCACTAACGAAGCTCTGAGCTGGTGGAAGACCATCTAGCAGACAAATTCAGCAAGTACTATTATGAGTATGAGGTGCTACGATTTGAAATAATTGGTGATAAAAAATTTCTACCCTCAGAACGAAATCAACCAAGTAGAAAATGAGTTTTTGGGACTCAAAGTTGGGAGTATGACTCATCGTTAGTACACTTCCAGGTTTAATGAACTGGTTCGAATAGTCCCTCATCTAGTTGACACTGAAGAGAGAAGGATTAACTGTTATATCAAGGGGCTGCAACAGAAACACCGAATTCATGTGAAAGCCAATGCTCCAAAGACGTTTCACTCAGTGGTAGAACTTGTAACACCATGTTTTCCCATTCTTCTGTTAGTTGCAAAGTTATACGAAAATTTTAAAGTGTGAAAATGGACATATCTCATTTTATGTTGAGGTCCATAGTTGATGAAGGAATTGACTTGGGGTATAACTTGTCTAGTAAAGATTTCTTTAAGGACTTAGACATAAAAAGTTGTTATTTCATGGGCAAAATGCATTATGGAAGATCTAGAGGTGGCCTTAATGGAACTTTTGTTTTAAATGAAATGTTATCTCCTTCCTTGGAGAACAACCCGACCGCCGTCACCCCAATCTACAGCTCCAAGCTTCCTCTTCATCACAAGGCCACCACGGATCAGTCAAAGTGTGATCCTAAGGCTTCTCCACTCGAGTCAAGTAGGTAGCAGTCGATCCAAGATGAAAGCGAGCCTCTCTATGGGTGGTGAGAATGTGACCAGAGCTGCTAGGTCGCAAGATCGTCGTCGAGATCAAGGCTTTGGCCCACCATCGTGATGTGACGCAAGAACGGGTTCAATCACAAGGTCCTGCGGGTTCCGGTAGTAAGTTCTAAAATAAGGAAGACAAGGTTGTGATCGATCCAAAGGAGCAATTTTCGGGTAAGAGTCATCTTTTTCATAAGTTTATCGAGTTCACCATGTTAGTAATCCTTATGGTAATTATTTATGGCTAGAATCATTCAAATTCCAGGTTAAGGGCTCAAACCGGTGAAGAATCCGGGCGTTGGCTACGGTTCGTACAAATTGGGATCGATGGTAGTTAGTTTCCAGGTATGTATATGTTTTTATTCTAAACAGATGGGTCACTGTTGGGTTAATGAAGTGATCCAACAGTGAGTATACGTATGGAGCCCGATTTAGGGTTTTATCTCGGTAAAGATCACGGAATAGTGTATGTGTGTGTATAGGTGTTAATGGTCAGGAGCTAAGAGCCGTGAACATCCTTGCTAGAGTAACCTCGCATGTGAAATTAGGTATTCCTCCTACCTAAACCTTGGATCACCATCAATCAAACGTTCAAGGAAATTCCACTCATTTTTAATGGTTAGTTTTGAGCATAAAATGAAGTTATCGGTTACGCCTCAAATTCTCGGCGAGAACTTCAAGGTTCTTGATGTGTCGTAAGTGTATATATAAAATTATACGATTTTACCACAAAAGCTTTAAATTTATAAAAACGGAATTACTTCTACTCACCACAACACACTTAGGGCACGTGTACCCATCGTGGAAGTAATATAGTATTGGTAAGACCGAATGTCGATCCAAGGATACAAAGGCTTAGTACCAGACTTCATTTGATGTCTAATCTTTCCAAAATTTAAAAGTTGTGGATTTTTATTTTGGGAGCTGAAAGAGAATGGTAGAAGATAGTAGTAGTAATCAATGACAAGAATAAATTACTTTGGTTTGAATTCCTTTCAATATTATAGTTAGCTTTAGTTTATGGATTCTCAAAAGATCACTATGTCGTAAGCATTGCGGTTGTCATTTAAGTCGTTAAACCCTATGGCCCGAGTCGATTTTGTCTTCCCAGGGGTAGTAGTTTGAACAACATGATGACCACTATGCTTAGCTAAACGTGATTCATGGTTTGGGACACACGTAATATTCTTGAATCTATGTGTGTGTGCAAAAAGTGGAGCAACTCCTGGGTCTGGATATTGACTCCCACAACAATATTGAAAAGTATGCCACAATAACAACCACCGCAATGTCGAAATTAAAGTATCAAAATCATGTCTTTGGACAAGGGACTTTGTACACTAATAACTATGACTCCCTTGCTTTGATTCCTTTTTACAAGGGTAGTGGTAATGTATAAAATCAAGTCATTAGATTACCGAGTTATCGCATATTAAAAAGCAAGGATCTTTATAACCGTTTTAAAATTTCACAACTTCTAGTACCCTTTCAAATAACTAACACACCGACTCTGCATAGACAAAGAAGTGTGAATGGCCGAATCAACGAAACATGAAGTTGATGAATCGTTCCGACGGTTGTGCGGATCCACTTTCAATGTTAAATGATCATATTTTGAAGTCACACACACACACCAATATTGAATCCATAAACATACTAACTACTCTATTAAAAGTTCATTTTGCCAAAGTTATTCAAATAACCTAGCCAATAATAGCCATGCAAATAACAAAGATCAAACTTGTATAAACACAATCAAGCATCATTACAAGATTTCAAATTTGTTAAATGTATCTAGAATCTTGATAATGGAAACTAACTACAAAATTACAGAGAATTCCTTCTAACAAGTGGCTATCACCTCTCTAACTTGGCTCTCTCAAATGAATGCAAGAACCACTTACTTATAGGCTAGACAGTGGATCGAGTAGGGGCCGTGCCTGATGAGGCACGACCCTATGTGTACCGGATTTCTACTCCACTAACTTGGTTGATGCAGTCTTGGAGAAGATGGAACAACACGGGGGCATGTTGAATGAAGGCATGGGCGTACTCGACCTTTGGCACGGGGGCGTGTTTGCATGGACACGGGGGAGTGGGTTCCATATGTTTTCTTGTCTCTTGACCTAGGGCTCGGGGGCGTGCTTGATGAGGCACGCCCTGTGCTTGAGCTCCTGTTTTGACCAATTCTTCTTCTTTTTGCACGTTTTTCGCTCGTTTGATCATTTCTTAAACTTTAGGCCTTGAAAACTCAATATGAACTAATATTGACTCAATTCACAATATTGTTAAAAAAACATGTGGAAAGGGAATGACATTTGATGTGAAAAACATGTATAATTTTGTGCACATCAGTTCTCGTATAGCGTAAGTATGCGGGGTAAGTTCTCGACCCAAGATGTGCATGGCAAGTTCTCGTCCATGTATTCTTGATAAGTTCTCGCTGGCGACAAGTTCACGCGAGGTACGGTCTAGGCGAGAACTTGGGATTTAACGAATACTATGAACTAACGAATACTTGGTTCACGTAAGCTCCCATGCGAGTACATTGAATTCCGTATACTCGAGGTTCTCGCAATGCATATATATATAGAGCATGTAGTTAGCATATGAACCTAAGTTTTCTTAAAACATATCCATACATGTGGTGTGCACGTAATAGAGCCTATGTACCTAACCTAAGCTTAGTATACGTATCGCGTAATCCAAGTGAGTTTCTAGATGCCCGTTTTAATGAAGTTTTACTCACGTTTGGGCTGATGTGAATAGTTAACCTTTTTACGAAATGATTACAAATTTGGCTATGTCCATATTATGAAAAGACAAATGTTTATGAAAATGATTTCCTTTTGTGTATGTGTGATGGTTACCTTTATGGTAAACATTTGACTAGACGATAATATATGCAGACGGTATGGTGTGAGCTATGACTCGACAAATGTTTACGGCTATTTCGGTAGATGGTAGGTGCCTTTCTAAGCATGGCTGCATAATATTCGGATGGGAAACGGCTACTTCGGTACACGGTTATCCAGCTACTTCTTGTAGACGATTAATGTTTACGGCTGCACCGGTATGCGGTAGGATTTCCTCCGATTGGTGTAGTTGGAAGGTGCTATTATGACTACTTTGGTAGACAATGCAACGCACGGCTACTATGCATACGGTATGTTTATGTCTACTACGATAGATGATTATGGCTACTTTGTGTAGACGGTAGGAGCTTTCGATGCACGGCTGCATATGTAATAGGTAGGAATGCGGTTGTATTTGTGACAAGATATGATACGAGAAGGATTTCCCTATGTGTGTTAAGCCATTCTGCTTGATATATGTGTTTACGAGCTACGACTCAATATGATGAATAACCTCGAGCTACGACTCGGTACGATGTATGACTTGGAGCTACGACTCCATATGATGTATTTTTAAAAGCTATGCGCCCGCATTTTAAATAGTTATATATAGGATTATATATATATGTATACTTATGCTATGTGAATGATGTAAATGCCTATCTGCTTAAAACTACAACTCATCAGCGTTAGCTGACTTTTTAGTATTCACATCAAGTAATTGATGATGGATAGAAGGATTTGCTTTGGATACAACTAGACCAGGACTGACCCCGACTGACAACCCGTTTATGTTATTTGATGTTTATGACTTATGTATTATGACAGTGTTTCCGCTACCAATGAATGACTTTCAGTTATTAAACTATGTTGTGAATGAGTAAATCCAACGCGTGATGTCTCCTGGGAAAGGGGCCTTACAAGTTGGTATTAGAGCAATAGTTTGAGAGATTCACACATCCCTATATGTCTGAACTCAAACTGAGAACGGGACCAAACCAAGGATGTTAGTACGGGTAGCCAAGTACCAATATTGCATGAATGAAGAATGTAAATGCCTTCAACATAGGATAGATGCCTTAGTTGTCAATGTTATGATTTAAGGAAAGAGTTGAGAACCCGAAAGGTAAAGTAAATTATTAATAACATTACCGGTCACTGTCATTAATAATTTCCATTGCTCGTAATGTTCTGACCTATTACCTGAAGGAATGACATTGGTAATCCACCTTATTATTTATGAATGGCTTAGGAGGATTCGATATCGTATTAGGTATGGATTGGCTAGCTGCCAACGAACCACGAATAATATATAAACAAAATATGATTCATCTCAAGGCCCTGGGTGGTTGTTTAATCATGGTACATAGAGATAGAGATTACACGATGCAGAACGTCATTACAATGATTAAGGGTGAAGGTTTCATGAGGCGCGGTTGCGAAGCCTACCTAGCGTATGTTATTGATGAAAAAAGAAAGTTGAAGAATTGAAAGACCTACCGGTGGTGTTCCGCGGAGACTTACATGGAGTTCCACCTGATCGGGAAATTGAGTTCCAAATTGACCTAATGCCATGAGTCCAACCCGTCGACAAGGCACCATATCGATTAGCTCGATCAGAGAGGAAGGAGTTGACGACTCAGCTAGAAGAGCTTCTAGAGAATGTTTTTATTAGACTGAGCATTTCACCATAAGGTACTCCAGTGCTGTATATTAAGAAGAAAGATGGTAACATGCGTATGTGCATCGACTACCAGGAATTGAATAAACGTACAGTGAAGAACAAGTACCCGCTACTAAGAATAGACGATATGTTTGATCAGTTACAAAGCGCAAGTTGATTTTCGAAGGTCGATCTAGATCAGGGTATCATCAATTGAAGGTCGGAGTGGAAGACGTTCCGAATACGGCATACCAGACACATTATAGACAATACGAGTTCCTTGTAATGTCATTTAGATTGACAAATGCCCCCGCGACATTTATGGAGTTTATGAACATGGTATGACATCCTATGCTTGACCGTTCAGTGATTGTTTTCATAGATGACATCCTCATCTACTCCGAGAGCAAGTGTGATCATGCTTGCCACCTTAAGGAAGTGTCAAACTCCTATTATAGTGAAAGCATGCCAACTAGAGGTGACACCAGATCTTATGACAGAAAAATTGAGAAGGCCCAAACTTAAACACTTAAAGCTGAAAACATAAAGAAAGAGAGGATGATGGGTCAACATGAAAAGTTAGAATACAATACTCGCGGTGTAAGGACACGGTTTGGAAGGATATGGATACCCATGGGTGGCGAGCTTAGAGTCAAAGTCCTCGATGACGCTCTTAAGTCCCACTACTCTATCCACCCCGGAGCCACTAAAATGTACCAAGACCTAAAGAAGGAATATGGGTGGCCGGGTATGAAGAATGATGTGACAACATATGTGGGAAGATGTCTTATATACTCGCAAGTAAAGGCTGAATAGCGGAGACCATATGGTAAGATCCAACATGGACTTCATAACCAAGCTACCTTGCATAAATAAATGTCATGACACCATATAGGTAATCGTGGACCGCTTGACTAAAGGTGCACATTTCTTACCAAATTCGTGAGACATTCTCATCAGAAAGGTTAGTTGAAGTGTTAATCAACAAGATCATGGCATGACACTAAGTGCATTTGTCAATTGTGTCTGAGCGGGACACGCGATTCACATCAAGGTTCTGGAAGAGATTCCATGAAACAATGGGCACGAGGCTAAATATCTGCACTGCATGTCACCCCCAAATGAATGGTCAGTCTGAAAGGACTATCCCAAACCCTGGAGGATATGCTTCGTTCTTGTGTCATTGACTTTTGTGGTAGTTAGGACAGTCACTTGCCACTAGCAGAGTTCTTCTACAACAACAGTTATCACGCAACGATCAGCATGCCGCCTTATGAAATGTTGTATGATAGAAGATGCAGGACCCTGGTTTGTTGGGGTGAGACAGGTCAGAAAGAACTAGAAGCCTTAAAGTTGTTAAAGAAACCTCCAAAAAGTTTCATCAAATCAAAGCACGGATGAAAGCCGCACAAGACCGTCAGAAATCTTATGCCGATATAAGGTGAAGACCTATTGAATTTAATGTTGGGGACAAAGTAATGTTAAAAGTGTCGCCATGAAAAGGAATAATACGGTTTAGAAAGAGAGGGAAATTAAGTCAAAGGTATGTCAGACCATTCAAGATATTGGCACGGGTAGGAGATGTAAGACCATGTTAGTATGATTAAGCTAATTAAGGAGTTTGGTGTAACCGTGAACTGATGATTCACGGCTGTAGAGTCTTATTATTGTATAAGCTATTGTCATCAATGTATTCTTTTGAACATTGTTTAGTTAGTTTATTTACTTGTATTTTCTTTTTAATGTAATTTCCTGTTTTATTTCTAAGTCTGGGCCACCGAAACTACTTAGTTTTGATTGAGGTTTATTCAATCGAAACTAGTAGTTTCGATAGATAGTTTAGTTTCGATAGGCTTTTCACACTTGTAAGTGCTTCACCAAAACTAGTAGTTTCGATAAGCATAGTTTCGATGCCTGTCAACTTACTATAAATAGCCTAGTTTGAGAATTTCTAGGGTGTGGATAGAGGCTGTAACCCTGAAATTTGCTCTTTCACATTTTTCTGAATCAATACACATTTGGAGTGATTTTCATCTGTTGTTCTTACAATTTCATATCTTATTTGTGTTGATTCCTGTGTGGTTTGCATGTTTATCTTCACCAATTCTATTTCTATCCTCTGTTTCACCACCATACACACAGATTCCGCCTGTGTGTGTGTAATCGATCTGTTGAGTGATTTCCGATTAAAATCTGGACCTACAATTGGTATCAGAGCATTATGCTTTTGATTTCTGAGTATATTCAGGTTATTTTGATCGATTTTAGGTGTTTTTTGGCATTTTATTGAAGTTTTTCTGCATCAAAGTTTTGGAAGTACTGTTTCATCGATTTCAGCACTGTTTCTTCAAGTTTTTTGGATCTGAAGATTGATTTGTGTTAAGAAGATTATTTGGAAGCTTTTTGCTGGGTCAGATTGCTAGTTTATTGTCTTTGATATTTGAATCTTTTCATCAATGGAGTCTGCTGAAGCTTGAAGAAGGAGGTATCGAAACTACTGGGAGACAATCTCTGCTTTTAGTTGGTCATCGAAACTTCTTGTCTGTACTTTTTGTCTAGAGAAGGTATCATCGAAACTAGCTTTTTGTCTTGTTTTATCGAAACTAACCTTTGTAGACTGTTCACCCGAAACTACTGGACTATCAAAACTAGTTTCAATCGAAACTTGTAGTTTCTTCTGAGTTTGCTGGATTTTCTACTAAGTCTTCTTCATCGAAACTTGTTGTTTCTGGATTCTGTTTCTTCAATCGAAACTAGAAGTTTCTGGCAAGCATTGTTCTATCGAAACTAGTAGTTTCAATAAGCTTTTTCTCTATCGAAACTAGTTGTTTCGATCATCCCTGTTCACCCGAAACTAGCTACAGTTTGTTTTTAACTTCTCTGAGTTATGGCATCTTCAAGCAACAATGAATATGCTGGAGGAAACAAACCACATGTCTTGGTGTCCACTAGAGACTTTGATGATTGGACCAAGAAAATGAAGATTTTCTTTCAGTTCCATGACCATACTCTGTTGCAGTCACTCACTGATGGCCCACACAAGCCAGTTACTACCACTGCAGATGTTCAATTTCCCAAGCTTGTGTCTGAATATGATGAAAAGGATATTGCCTCAATTTCCAGAGATAACAAGGCTTATGGATCTATTGCTATGGCTCTTCCTATGGATGTGTTTAACATATTTGCTGAGTATACTACTGCCAAAGATCTTTGGGTTGCTTTATGTACAAGGTATGAGGGAAGTGTTGAGGTTAGAGAAAGCAAGAAGGATTTAATCAAGAAGCAATATGAAATGTTTAGCAGTGTCCATGGTGAACCCATGTCTGAGTTGATCAACCGTTTCTCAAGCATTGTGTCTAAGTTGAAAGTCTTAGGAAATGAGTATCCCACTGTTGAGTTAAATAAGAACCTGCTTGATTCACTGCCCGAGGAATGGAATATGTACCAGATTATTATCCAGAAAACTGAAAAACTAAGTGACTTATCACAGCAAGAACTCTTCAGCATTCTGGAGTCTTATGAGTTGGAGATAAAGAAGGGTGCGGTCACTCCAACTAATCAGTCTGGAAACACAGCTCTTCTTACAGGTCAAGGTTCCTCCACTTCATCCAACAAAACTACAATGGCTTATTTTCAAAATGATGTCCCACCTTCAATTTCTGGAGTTCAGCCTACTACTTCATCCAACTCTCAGAAGCCAACTACTATGATTCCCGATGAGTATCTGCCTATCATGACTACCTTCATGTCGTGCTATGATGCACTGATTTCTGGAAACCTGACACCGGTCAGTTTTCAACCCGATGACTTGGAGCAGATCAACCCGGATGATTTGGAAAAGATGGATATTGATTGGTGTATGTCTATGCTGACTCTGAGGGCCAAAAGATTCTTCAAGAGGACTGGGATGGATAGATTCAACCAAGGAAAGACTCTGGGGTTTGATATAAAATAGGTGAGATACTACAACTGTGACCAGCTGGGTCATTTTGCAAGGAACTGCAAGGAGGCATCGTCAAAGGAGCAGCATGAGAAGAAGAATTCATCTGGAAAGCAAGCTGCCATCTCTCCCAAATCCACTACAACTTCCAGCTCAACAGCTCTGGTCTGTCAAGTTGATGGACACTATCATTGGGGAGATCAAGAAGGGGAAGCAGATGACAAAGCACTGATGGCATACATTGAAGAAAAAGAGAAATGTGTCATGATTGAACCAGCCAAGGATCTCACCGCCATACCAGCTGAGGTAATGTCTAGACATTGAAATGCTAAATATTGTTTAAATGAGATTCAGAAATATAGATTCATCAGCCAGTCTTTGGTCGATGAACGAGATCATATAAAGGTGATGTATGATTCTGTGGCTAAAAATGAGAAACTTTACTTAAAGAAAATTTGTGATATTTCTGGCGAAAACCGATCTTTAATTGTGCAACTGATATGTCCTAAATTATAAATGTTTTGCAGGCATAATAATCCCCATATTATGGTACTAATTGATTAATAACCTTACAATTGATACTTAAAATGTTAATATTTCACAATTGAAGGTTATTCGGTGCTCCAAGATAAACAAACCAAAAACCAGCTTAAAACATGAAGAAATCAAGCTTTTGGATGACCAAACCCGAGCATTGACCCCCAAGAAGTCAAACCAAGTCAACCAGCAGCTAAAAGACGAGCCTAGGGAGCAGGCAGAGGGTTACACGGCCGTGCAACCCATTGCATGGTCGTGCAATGCTCTTCTGCCCTCCCCAGACTCCGGTACACCGTCCTTTGTACCCTGTTTGATTCTCGAGGTGTTTTCACGCCCGTGCAATCCAATGCACGACCGTGCATTGCTCATTTTGAGACCTATAAAAAGATTGCTTGAGTTTTTCATTGAAGCATCCCTTACACATCCCAAGAACACACCTGAGAAACTTATTTCGTAGTTAGAGTGTAGTAGTAGTGAGTATAGGGGCTCTTCCTCCTTGTTCCGCAATAGGGGAGCCTACGAAACTCAGCGTTATGCTAGTTAGTATGGCCATTCATGGCTAGACTCTTTGTATTGCTAGGGTGAAGATGAAGTTTGGTGCATGTTAATGTTTAACGTATTAATCCAAGTGATGTGTTTATGTCTTTAACTATTCGTCCTTAAAACCACCATTTTGGTGGGCTTTTATTATTGTCTAAATCCGTCTTTATATTTGTGAATGTTCTTGATTTTTAAAATGTAAAACTTTTTTAATCAAACTTCTCTTGAAGCTTGTACGTCTTTATACAAGTAGAGATTGATAAGCCAAGGCTTGGTTAACACTATTAAGATCGTACATTTTTATACGAACTTATTATGCGACCAAGAATTGGTGACCTCATGTTGGGAACGGTACGTCTTTATACTTCGTCTCATTGTTGCACCGCCTCCCGGTGAGCAAAATATAATCACCTTTTTAACTCTAATACAAAGCATTTTACGTTCGATGTCATAAACCAACTCGGAGATGGCCATTCGAAGGGTTGAGGGTAATTGTTGTCCTTAACGGGAGTCACTACCTGTTGTTAAAGCTTTTAAATTTGCAAATCAAATTTCGTGAGGACGAGGCTCTAGCGGTGACCCGGGTCACACATTTGTAGTAGTCATATCACTGGATTAGTCATCTTAACATTATCACACACCAAGCGGATTCGAAACCCAAAGCAATACTATTCGTAACCTGATCATTTCCGATCTATTTACTTTCTGGTTATTTACTATTCTGTTCGTTACATTACTGTGACACACTTCACGCACGTTTTTACTTTTCTGCTATTTAGTTTATCGCCATTTACTTTTTTGTCATCTACTTTCCTGTTCCACAAGCACACAAAACTCACTCACTAATTAAACCGGCTAAACGTTAACAAAAGTTGAGTATTGGAATTCGACCGTGTCCGTTGGTTCGATACTTGGTTTTTACATAAACTATATTACGCTGCGATAGGTACACTTGCCTATTGTGTGTGTTTTAAGTTAAAGTAATTATCATTTTATAAATTTAAAATCTGATCTCGTGAAACTATCCTAAAAATATGTTTATTATATTTTTACATTTTAAAACATTACGAATCAAGTTTTTGGCGCCGTTGCCGGGGACATGGTGATTTCAAGAAAAATTCAAGTTAATGGATTAGCCTTATTAAAAGTAAAAATATCACACAAAAATATCATCATGAATCCTTATAATGAAAACTTTCTCGAAGAAGAATCCTTCAACTTCGACAACAATTTCTCAGATTATGGTGCGAATTATGTGGGGGATCACACTACATTGAGGAGTGCTATCTCTCCGTATGGCGCCCTATGAATCATGAGATAAACCTCCACCCATCACCATTTGAGGATTTACTTCCTTCACCACCTCCATCAGTAAACACAAACAGTGCTTACTATGAACCAGATCCTTGAAAACCAGACACATTGTTTCGTAATTTTGAGGAAATAAAGAGTCAAATCATTAAACTCTATGCTACGGAACCAAATGAAGATCCTTCTGAAATTCTGGATAATCCACCATGTGTCAAAGTAAATCAAGCATCACAAGAACAAGATGTAGAGGTAGTAACTATGATACCCATGGGGAACACGGAGAATACAGGTGAAGAAACCTTAGAACCACCAAGATTGGAAAAACAGTTTAAACGCTTTCAGTTTTTATTAAATCAAATACAGCTAAATCTTCCCTACGAACTATTTCTCTATAAGATGCCTGCTCACGCAAAATTTCTCAAGGATATGCTTACTAACCGAGAAAAAATGGAAGAACAGCCGCAAATCGCGTTGAATGAAGAATGCTCAGCTATTATGAGAGGAAGAAAACCTCCCGACCAATTCATGATCTCCTGTCTTATAAGCGACTCAATCCAAGTTAATACTATTGCTGACCTACATATAGGTGTAAATATTTTACCTAGCACAATATTTGACAAAATGAATCTCAAGAAACTTCAACCCACAAAGTTAGAACTATGCCTAATCAATAGGACAGTTAGCTATCCAAAGGGAATCGCTGAAGACGTACTTATAAAGATTAACGAATTCGTCTTCCTTGTGGATTTTGTGGTAGTTGACATAAAAGGAGGAACGTGATGCCCTCTTATTCCTGGGAGACCATTTCTCAATACAGCCCTCGCCCTTATTGACGTCTGGGGAGGAATATTGGCATTAAGTATCCAGCAAGAACGAATCACATTCGATCTCAAGAAGGCTATGCAATGACCAACTAGTCATGACGATCTAGCCTTTCTTTTTGACAATTTCGACTACCTAGTAGGTTATTACATACATGACATCATGGGAAAGGAAGAAGAATGGCCAGCAGAGGAACGGGAAGAATATCTAGTTTGCGAAGGATTTATGATAAAACACACTCATCATAATGATGAAGCAACAGGCATTGAGGAGTTGGAAGATAGACAGGAGAGTGAGAAGGTAAAACCGTCTATCGAGGAACCACCTACACTTGAACTAAAGGAACTTCCGCCTGATTTATCATACGCCTTCCTAGATGAAGAATCCAAGCTTCCAGTTATTATCTCCTCTAGGTTGAAAAACAACAAGAAAGAAAAACTACTACAAGTTTTGAAGAAATACAAGAAAGCTATCGCCTGGAAGCTAATGGATCTTAAGGGAATTAGCCCCTCATTCTGCACTCAAAAGATACTTATGAAAGAAAATTACAAAACAAGTGTGCAACACCAAAGACGACTAAACCCAAAAATGCAAGAGGTAGTGAAAAATGAGGTTATCAAGTTACTAGATGCAGGAGTAATCTACCCTATTTCAGATTCAGCATGTGTCAGTCCAGTTCAAGTTGTACCAAAAAAAAGGGGTATAACAGTAATCACAAATGAGAAAAATGAGCTAATACCAACCCGCACAGTCACCGGATGGCAGGTGTGTATCGATTATCGCAAGTTGAACGAAGCTACACGAAAAGACCATTTTCCACTACCCTTCATTGACCAAATGTTAGAGCGACTATCCAGAAATATGTTCTATTGCTTTTTCGATGGATTCTCGGGATACTTTCAAATCCCTATTACCCCTGAAGATCAGGAGAAGACTACATTTACCTGTCCCTATGGCACCTTCGCTTATAGGCGTATGTCATTTGGACTATGCAATGCACCTGCTACATTCCAATGGTGCATGATCGCTATATTTCATGATATGATAGAAAAATCAATGGAAGTATTTATGGATGACTTCTCAGTTTTTGGAAACTCCTTCGACCATTGTCTACAAAACTTAGAAAAAATGCTAGCAAGATGTGAAGATTCAAATTTAGCACTAAATTGGGAAAAGTGCCATTTCATGGTTAAAGAAGGAATAGTATTAGGATTTTTAAAAAGTGGTATTGAAGTCGACAAAGCCAAAGTAGAAACTATATCAATGCTTCCACCGCCGAATTCAGTAAAAAGGATCAGAAGCTTTGTCGGTCATGCAGGGTTCTATAGAAGATTCATAAAGGATTTCTCATCAATCGCCAGACCCTTGACACAACTGTTGGAGAAAGATCGACCCTTTCTATTCTCTGATGATTGCTTAGTAGCATTTGAAACTCTCAAGAAGAAACTCATTAATGCACCTATCATGACGGCACCTGACTGGACTAAACCTTTCGAACTCATGTGCGATGCAAGTGACTACGAAGTAGGAGCAGTTTTAGGTCAACGAAGCGAAAAGCATTTTCACCCAATTCACTATGCAAGCAAAACCTTAAATGACGCTCAAGAAAATTACACTACTACTGAGAAGGAATTAGTAGCTGTAGTTTTCGCCTTTGATAAATTCCATTCGTACCTAATGTTATCAAAAACTATAGTCTACACCGACCATGCCGCCTTAAGACATCTCTTTAACAAGCAAGACGCTTAACCAAGGTTAATTAGGTGGATCCTCCTACTACAAGAATTTGACATCAATATGAAAGATAAAAAGGGAGCAGAGAATTTGGCAGCAGATCATCTATCTCGACTTGAAACCACTCAAGGAAATCAAAAGTTTGCTATAAATGATAGTTTTCCTCATGAATACATACTGCACGTACAAGACATCAATGAATACCCATGGTTTGTAGACATCGCAAATTTCTTAGCAAGCGGAGAACTAGTGAAAGGATTAACATTTCAAGAAAGAAAGAAATTCTTCGCAGATATCAAGCACTATTTATGGGAAGATCCATATCTATTCCGTGTTTGTACAGATCAAATAGTGCGACGATGTGTGCATGGGAAGGAGGCACATGAGATATTACGACAATGTCATAAAGGACCAACAGGAGGGCATCATGGAGCCAATTATACCACAAGAAAAGTTTTTGAGGCCGGATTTTTCTGGCCAACTGTTTTCAAGGACGCACATAAGCTTATAAGCAAATGCGACTCATGTCAAAGGTAAGGAAGTATTTCAAAGCGTGACGAAATGCCCCAGACAAGCTTCCAAGTTTGTGAAATATTCGACGTCTGGGGGATTGACTTTGTTGGACCATTCCCTCCATCTCGCGGAAATCAATACAACCTAGTAACAGTTGACTACGTGTCAAAATGGGTCGAAGCACAAGCATTCCCAACTAATGACGCAAGAGTCATCATCCGGTTTCTTAAAAGATTATTCACACGGTTCGATACACCAAAAGCTCTAACCAGTGATAGAGGAACACACTTCTGCAATTCACAACTGGAAAATACACTTAAATGATATGGTTGTACCCATAAGCTGTCTACACCTTGTCATCCCCAAGCAAATGGACAAGTGGAAGTTACAAACAGAGCAATCAAGCGTATCTTGGAAAAAGTTGTAAGTCCAAATAGGAAAGACTAGTCTGATAAACTGGAAGATGCATTATGGGCCTTACGTACGGCTTACAAAACATCTATCGGAATGGTTTATGGAAAGGCCTGTCACCTGCCAATAGAGATTGAGCATAAAGCATACTGGGCGCTTAAAGCAGTTAACCTAGATCTATCCAGTGCAGGAGAACACCGCCTTCTACAAGTTCATGAATTGGAAGAACTGCGAAATCAGGCCTATAGGAACTCAACAATATACAAGGATAGGGCAAAGAGACTTTATGATAAAAGACTAAGGAAGAGGGAATTCCAAGAAGGATAAAAAGTCTTACTTTACAATTCAAGATTACAACTATTTCGAGAAAAATGAGATCTAAGTGGACGAGACCATACATAATTCGAAAAGCATTCCCTTATGGAACACTGGAATTGGAACAAACATACGGGACAACTTTCAAAGTTAACGGCCACAGAGTCAAGCCAGTTACCTCGAAGGACCAATTGATCAAGTAGTGGACGAGATTCCACTAGAGGAGTAGAACTGATGAAACACGTACGGGTCAGGCTAAAGACCCTTAAATAAATGTAGCGCTTCCGGGAGGCAACCCGGTGATCATGAATAAATTAAGAGGTTGGTGCATACGGCAGAATCATAGATCTCAGGTTTGACTTTTCAAATTTAAGTTTCTCATACTTCAGCCCCAGGTATGCCCTGTCGATACTAGGACCTTAGTAGCTTAACTACTACCTTTTATTTTCCTTGTCTGCTTTTATGTTTTTCCTTATGTTTCAGGTAGAATAGTATCACCAGATAGTCTCTCTACTTCTTTAAGGAATCACACTCCATCTCTACAACCTGAGAAATCGGAAACCACATCAAATTTCTGTGAAATTCGATGAAGGTTTTGAAGCAAAGTGTTGACAGCACCAATAAGTTTTTGCCTTAGGTTATACACCGAATTGACCGGGGGAGTACCAGTTTCTTTTCCCTTAAAACTTCATGCATTTAAATTCCTACATAGCATTTCATTACATGCATTTGTACATTGAGGGCAATGCACAATTTTAAGTGTGGGGTGGTGAATTAAGAGATTCAGGACTACTTGTAACCTCAAAACAGAAAATTTTCAACTTGTGATTTTCTACCCATTTGACTAAAACATTACAAAAACCTACCTTTTGCAAAACCCGAAAAATTTTCAAAATTTTAAACTTTAAAACCTCTTTGAGTTCGCACCTAATAAAGTAAAAGTAATACATGGCAAGTAGAAACAAATGAATATATGCATAACGAGTCGCTAAACCCTATTCCATCCGTTTTCATGTGAGGAAAATCAAGCCTATTACACAGCATCAAATTTTTGGCCCAGTATATAATTATTCGCATGCTCTTTCGTTTAACATTACTGAGTGTTTTTCGATTGAATTTTATGCATAATTAGAACTTGTGTGACTTATACATATCAAGACCATGAACTAGTAGAAGTATGAAAGTGATTGAGCACCTAGTACTTTATTACCCTTATCCTTAAATTAAAAAAAATCCCAAAAATATAATCCGCTTAGATAGCCCTTTGAGCCTTAGCCTTTTCTTTTCTACTATCCACAATTATCACCCAACCAGCTTTTCGTAAACACCGGTTATTGACTAACTATCTTCAAAATGGAAAATTATCCTATGTCGTTATTTCAAGTTTATTACCATTGAGACAACTTCGGAAAGAATCTGTTTTACTCAAAAGAGTTGGAATATATACAGAAAGGTGGATGTATTAGGAAGAACCAGCCGAACTATCTGCAAGGAATTTATGGAAATATTATTTCAAAGAAATTGAGGAAAAAGAATTATTAAAGGAATTGTCTTGATGCAAAAAAAAATAATAAATAAAAAAAAGAAGTTGGTCTTTTACCGGTTAGACCTTAAAGTGCTGGCTATGCATTCTTTTGATTTCAATTTGCTTTTCTGCCTTCATTTCACAAATCCTGAATTACCGCCCGAACTCCGAGAGAAAGTTTTCAAAACAACCAGTGACGTAAGAAAACGGTGGCACAAGCAAGAACAACTACCACCATTCTGCGGCCTGTCAAAAAGTGCCGCCAAAAGAGGAGCCAAAAGATACGAAAAATGTGAGAAGTGTGGCAACTGGAGCCACAATGGAAAATGTAGCAAGAATCAAACTCATTCCCAAAGTGAGTACACGCATCTGATCAAAGTTGGAGGGGTTAGGCTACAAGCCGAAAGTTCCATACGGAGAGGCAGCAATGTGTACTACGCAGTAAGGAAAGATTTGGCACTAATGAGAGATCTTGGTCTTGGCAATCTGACCATAAACGAGCCCTCGAATTAGTTATGCCTTCATGATCCGAGTACTGTAAAGGGACCTGTTAGTATTTTCCATTTTAAGCCATGAAGCCGTACCTGTGTGTTTCACGATAGCTGCAGCCCTTTAAACCTTTTAAATCCCTAAAAACCCAAATAGATTTTCATCTTCACCCCTTTATTTTTATTTTAGCCACATTACAACCCTTTTTAAGTCCTCTTCATTCATACATACTACTTAGTTAATTGGTGGAGACTTGAATTGCATACAAGCTTATGATCACTGCATAATTCTATTCGAACTTGTCTGTTCCACTTAACTTACATTATCCATACATATATAACCCTAGAGTTGAGTGAACATTGTGAGGAGTGAAAGTTTATGCATAATTGAAGTTCTAGTTGTCATGGATTCCATCATAAAAAAATACAAAAATAGAATAAGCAACTCAAGAGTTATCCCAGAATTTCCAACTACTTGGAGTTCCATTTCCCTTGTAAGTTTTTAGTTATGGGTATGATCGTGCATGAGTTTTTTTTAGGACAAGCAAAGTCTAAGTGTGTGGTATTATGATATGTCCTAAATTATACATGTTTTGCAAGCATAATAACCCCATATTATGGTACTAATTGATTAATAACCTTACAATTGATACTTAAAACATTAATATTTCACAATTGCAGGTTATTCAGTGCTCCAAGATAAACAAACCAAAAACCAGCTTAAAACATGAAGAAATCAAGCTTTTGGAGGACCAAACCCGAGCATTGAACCCCAAGAAGTCAAACCAGGTCAACACAAGTCAACCAGCAGCTAAAAGACGAGCCTAGGGAGTAGGAAAAGGGTTGCACGGCCGTGCAACCCATTGCACGGTTGTGCAATGCCCTTCTGCCCTCCCCAGACTCCGGTACACCGTCCTTTGTACCCTGTTTGATTCTCGAGGTGTTTGCACGCCCGTGCAATCCAATGCACGATCATGCATTGCTCATTTTGAGGCCTATAAATAGATAGCTTGAGTTCTTCATTGAAGCATCCCTTACACACCCCAAGAACACACCTGAGAAAGCTTATTTTGTAGTTAGATTGTAGTAGTAGTGAGTAGAGGGGCTCTTCCTCCTTGTTCCGCAATAGGGGAGCCTACGAAACTCAGCGTTATGCTTGTTAGTATGGCCATTCGTGGCTAGACACTTTGTATTGCTAGGTTGAAGATGAAGTTTGGTGCATGTTAATGTTTAACGTATTAATCCAAGTGATGTGTTTATGTCTTTAACTATTCGTCCTTAAAACCACCATTTTGGTGGGCTTTTATTATTGTCTGAATCCGTCTTTATATTTGTGAGTGTTCTTGATTTTTAAAGTGTAAAACTTTTTTAATCAAACTTCTCTTGAAGCTTGTACGTCTTTATACAAGTAGAGATTGATAAGCCAAGGCTTGGTTAACACTATTAAGATCGTAAGTCTTTATACGAACTTATTATGCGACCAAGAATTGGTGAACTCATGTTGGGAACGGTACGTCTTTATACTTCATCCCATTATTGCACCGCCTCCTAGTGAGCAAAATATAATCACCTATTTAACTCTAATACAAAGCATTTTACGTTCGATGTCATAAACAAACCCGGAGATGACCATTCGAAGGGTTGAGGGTAATTGTTGTCCTTAACGGGAGGCACTGCCACTTGTTAAAGCTTTTAAATTTGCAAATCAAATGTCGTGAGGACGAGGCTCTAGCGGTGACCCGGGTCACACATTTGTAGTAGTCATATCACTGGATTAGTCATCTTAACATTTTCACATACCAAGCGGATTCGAAACCCAAAGCAATACTATTCGTAACCTGATCATTTCCGATCTATTTACTTTCTGGTTATTTACTATTCTGCTCGTTACATTACTGTTACACACTTCACGCACGTTTTTACTTTTCTGCTATTTACTTTATCGCCATTTACTTTTCTGTCAGTTACTTTCCTGATCCATAAGCACACAAAACTCACTCACTAATTAAACCGGCTAAACGTTAACAAAAGTTGAGTATTGGAATGTCCGTTGGTTCGATACTTGGTTCTTACCTAAACTATATTACGCTGAGATAGGTACACTTGCCTATTGTGTGTGTTTTAAGTTAAAGTAATTATCATTTTATAAATTTAAAACCTGATCTCGTGAAACCATCCTAAAAATATATTTATTATATTTTTACATATTAAAACATTACGCATTAGCAACTTACTACACAAAAGAATAATAATTTAATTTTAACTGAAAGACTTCAAAAGGCCGAAAAAGAAAATTTTCAAGTTGAACACATGGGTATGGATCAGAAAATCCTTTATGGAATCATTGTCAACCAAATTCATAAAAAAATCACAGAAGGCATTGGGTATAACTCACACCCTCCTCCGTATTCCAAGTCTGGAAGATTTTCTGATATGCCAGTTCCTCATGTTCCCACACCTTTTGTTTGCAATTTATCTGCTGATGATTATATTCAAACATCATATTCTGACAGTTTTGCTTCCTGTGCAGAGTCAGATTGTGTAGGTTATGATGATGATTGTGATGAGAGTTCTAGTAAGGGAAAAGTTTTAAATGAACTTGAGTCGGATGAATGTAATAATATGTTCGTGTCAAAACCAGATATTTGTGAACACATTGAAAATTTGTATTTTGGTTATGTGCCTTCTGAGCATGAAAGTTTCAGAAATGTTATTTCTAAGTTTAAGAATGCTTTGCCTTTTGTTCCTAAATCTGTAAATGCTATGAGTTGTATTGCAAATTTTAAAAGTGTAGGAGTTGTTGCGACTGATATTTCACAAGAAACAATGAGCAATCTCAAACTTTTCAGATTAAAGGAAGATCAAAGTCTTCAAGAAATAAATATTGAAGAAAGAGTTCCCTCTAGTTCTGATGTCTCAACATCACAATCATCTTCTTCATCCTGTGATGACAACTATCAGGCTAAGCCAAAATGTGATAAAGTTTGTTTTAGTTGTGGGGAATCCAATCATGTTTTCAAGACATGTAAATTGTCTACATATCATTTGAAAGAAAAAATCGTTCCATCTATTATTCAAAATTCAGTTGATTGCGTTTCAAATGTTTTGTCTAAATCACAACATAGTAGAACTTTGCGACGTAAAAGGATCAAAATTTAAAAATTGGTCGAAAAGGATTTGAAAAATTAAGAATAATGATTTTTTTGATAATACATTAAAGGAGGATTCTGACTATGACTTCCGAAATGCATCTTGTAAAATTAAGAAGTTCCAAGTTAGCAATGGCTTGGGTACAAATTTCTAAATGATTCATTTCATGTAGGGATAATTGAGGAGGACTGGAGACAATATCTGGCATGTCGACAGTGGTTTTTCAAGACATATGACTGGTCATTTTTATTTATTGCAAGATTATCATCCAACGGACGGAGATTTTGTCACCTTTACAGGCAATCTAAGAGGTAGAAATATTGATGGTCAAGGAACTGTGTCTAACGGTGTAAATAGCTTGGAGAATGTCAATTTTGTCCCACAGCTGAAGTACAATCTGATGAGTGTGTCCCAGATTTGTGATAAAGACTTTTGTGCCCTCTTCAACTCCAAGGAATGTTTAATTCTGAAGCCTGGAGTGGTTATTCCCGAAGACCTAATCCTCATGTGTGCTCCTCTAAGATTCAATACTTACAGTCTGGATATGAATAACCCATCAGGAATCGAATCATGCTTTCTTTCAAAAGCTTCAGAGGATGAGTCCTTTCTTTGGCACAAGAGATTAGGACATGTTCATTTCAAGACAATGAACCGCCTTGTTCGAGGAAACCTTGTCATCGGTTTTCCTTTGAAAGATTTCTCACCCATGGAACATTGTCTCTCTTGTTCCAAGGGCTAGAAACACAAATCTTCTCACAAACCCAAAACCACTAATTCCATTGACTCTCCCCTTCAATTGCTTCACATGGATCTTTTCGGTCCTGTGAGTGTCATGAGTCATGGAAGGAAATCTTACTGTTTACTGGTAACCGATGACTTCTCTCGTTTTAGTTGGGTATTCTTCCAGGAAAAGAAAGATGAGACGCCAGAGACTCTGAAGATTCATCTGCTTCAAATCGAGAACATGTTCAATTTAAGTGTGAAGACTATTCGCAGTGATCATGGCATAGAGTTCAAGAATGCCATTCTAGATTCTTTCTGTGAAGTAAGGGTATCTCTCGGCAATTCAGTGTAACTCGCACTCCACAAAAAAAATGGTGTAGTTGAACGAAGAAATCGCACGTTGATAGAGGCAGCAAGAACTATGATCGTTGATTCTAAGCTTCCTGTCACGTTTTGGGCCGAGGCAGTCAATACCGCTTGTTTTGTGCAAAATCGAGTTCTCATCACCAAAAGCTGCAACAAGACTCCTTATGAAATTATGTACAAGCGCAAGCCTGTTATTGATTTCTTAAGGAAATTTGGGTGTGTTTGCACAATGCTGAATACTTCTGATCAGCTGAACAAGTTTGAAGCCAAAGCGGATGAGTGCTATTTCATGGGCTATTCCTCTAACCAAAGAGCTTTTCGTGTTTACAAAAAGAGACAGAGGATGGTGCTGGAGTCCATTGATATCAACTGGCATGAAAGCAATCATACGGACGCTGGGGATGATCCTGATTGGCTTTTTGATGTCGATTCTTTGTTTAAATCATTTAATCTTCCTGATTTCACTAACATATCTGTCTCAGCTAATCCTCTTATGTCTGTGAATATCCTAGATACCTCTTCTTCTACTGCTTCAAGCTCCTCTTCATCAAGTCAGCATATAGATGATCCTCCTATTATTGCTAATGCTGAATCCACTCAGGATTCTTTGGATTCTGTGGCAACAAGTGAAACTGTTGAGGAAGAAACTCCTCAATTAGTGGATGTTGCTCCACAATCATCTGATGAAGGTCCTATCAATGAGGAACCTGTTATTCCTAACATCAACGTTACCAATCTGGATGACCACTTGGAAGAGGATGAGATTCCAAAGTTGAGAATTCATTAGGATCATCCTACAGACAACATTATTGGTCCACTCAATGTGGGAGTCCGAACTCATAGTGCCACCGAAGCAATGAATGAAGGTCTCTTCACTTGCTTCATATCTCAAGTTGAACCTAAGAATATCAAAGTTGCTTTACTTGAGAACAGTTGGGTAGAGGCCATGTAGGAAGAATTACAGCTGTTCAGCAAGTTACATGTGTGGAATCTGGTAGACCTTCCTAGGAACAAAGTTCCAATCGGCACTCGTTGGGTATTTCGTAACAAAAAGGACGAAGGAGGAATCGTGATTCGAAACAAAGCTCGTTTGGTTGTTCAGGGGTTTTATCAAGAAGAAGGAATTGACTTTGAGGATGTCTTTGCACCAGTGGTTCGCTTGGAAGCCATCAGAATGTTTCTCGCATACGCAGCCTATATGGACTTCACAGTTCATCAGATGGATGTCAAAAGCGCATTTCTGTATGGAAAAGTTCAAGAGGAAGTTTATGTCAAGCAGCCACCGGGTTTCATTGATTCAAACTATCCTGACATAGTTTACAAACTTGACAAGGCGTTGTACGGTCTTCATCAAGCACCTCGTGCATGGTATGAGACGTTATCTATGTATCTGCTTGATAATTGTTTCACACGACGGGCAATTGATAAAACCTTTTTTCAAATGAAAGGATGGTGCAGATACCATTTTGGTGCAAATCTACGCTGATGATATCATTTTCGGATCCACAAATCCTCGGTTGTGTAAAGAGTTCGAGGAAGTGATGCGTTCTAAGTTTGAAATGAGTTCTATGGGAGAAATGAAGTTCTTTCTTGGTTTGCAAGTAGATCAGTCTGAGTCGGGAACTCTTATCCATCAAGAGAAGTATGTCAAAGAAATTCTAACCAACTTCAAAATGACTGAGTCTCATCCTTACAAGACTCCCGTGGAAGTTCGACACTGTCTGTCTCCTGATTTGGATGGTGAAAGCGTTGATAAGAACCTCTATCGCTCAATGATAGGATCTCTTCTGTATCTCACTACTAGCAGACCAGACATCATGTTCGCAGTGTGCTTGTGTGCAAGCTTTCAGGCTAATCCTAAACTCTCTCATTTAATTGCTGTCAAACGTATTTTAAGATATTTGAAGTATAAGCCAAACTTGGGCTTTGGTATCCCAAAAATAATCTGTTTGATCTTTTGGCCTATTCAGATTCAGACTACGGGGGATGCAACTTAGACCGAAAGTCCACTTCTGGGGGTTGTCAGTTCCTTGGCAACCGCCTCGTCTCCTGGCAATGCAAGAAACAAACCACCCTTTCCCAATCCACAGCCGAAGCGAATACATTGCCGCAACCCTTTGTTGTTCCCAGGTAAGGTGGATCCACCATCAAATGCTTGATTACGGTATCATCATCCATGAAACTCCCATCCTGTGTGATAACACCGATGTTCCCCATATCACCAAAAATATCGTTCAGCATTCTAAAACCAAACACATTGAGATCAAACACCACTTCATCCATGATTGTGTCGAAAAGAAACATATCAAAATCGTTGAAGTCAAAACCGACAAGCAAACTGCCGACATCTTTACAAAAGCATTTGATTCTGCCAGATTTGAGAAATTGATGGAGATGCTCGGCATGATCAACTTTTAGTAACCTTTATGCATATTTTTTATTTATACTTGTTAACCGGGAAGATTTTCAAAAAGAATTTACTTTTCTGTATAGTTGTTTTCTTTATTTACCTTTGAAAGCAAAACTTTTGGGGGAGAAACTGGAATGTGCAGTTAGAAAGAAAAAAATTTGCTTTGTTTAGTCAAAAAGAAAAGAAAATTTTTTGTTGTGTGCTCAAGAAAAACTCACTGTAAGTATCATGTTTTGTTTTAGGAAAATTGGATCCGACCTTGTGAGAAATGATAGAGTCTGATCACACCTCTTGAACATGGAATGGACCATAAGCGATGGTGCTTGCTGAGGTATAGCCGGTAGGCCCGACATACGGTTATAACTCTTTAGTAGTGTGAAAAGATAATTCTCTATTGTACACGTGTGTTTGAACCCATTTTTGAGACTTCTAACCCATCTTAAGCTAAGCTAACCGATTCAATCAGATATAGGCTTACGTGTTGGATTCTGATTCATGCGCCAGGTGACCTTCAAAGTAACGAGAGTTACCGCCGATGACCTCGTTTGTTTTACTTACGCAAAGATCTCGGGAGTTCATATTTTTCCCATCCACTTAGATGATTTGACCCCGTCTGTTTTGCTTACGCAAAGATCTTGGATGTTCAACCTTTTCGTATCCGCTTGGATAATTTTACGACTTCTTCTATTTTGCCTACGCAAAGACCTAGAATGTTCGTACCTTTTTAATATCCACTTGGATATTTTTTCTTTTTACAACTTCTGATATCCAGTTGGATCTTATTTTAATTTTGGCGGTAATTTTGACTTACCAAGACGGTACCCTTGTTAACCTGTAAGAGATGATCAGATGATAGGCTTTCAAAAACCATTTTATTTCAAAATGTGGGGTACGCCGTGTTTTGTGCTCAAATGGTACCTCTTAATCACATGAAATCATTGTACAAGCAAATGTTCGGGTTTATCTTGCACACATATCGGTTATCTTCAGGGATTCACAGTAGCTGAGTGCAAAATGAAGTGTTTCAAGGGTTTGACCAGACATGATCTCACGTTGGATCTTTTCCAAGGCTAAGTGTTCCTATATCTTTTATTATTTTTACTTTTATTTTTCTATATAAATTTCTTAATCTTCCTTGTTAGCTTGTTTAAGTAGTGTACATATGGGTGTTTTTGCTTTGTTTCTTTTCAAGTATCTCTTTTCACCCGAAACTATATTGTCATCAAAACTACTCAATCTGACCAAAACTACCTCCCACCCGAAACTACATTGTCCTATCGAAACTAGTAGTTTCGACAGGGGCATTTTGGTCTTTTGACAAGCACAAATTAAATGCCTTCATAATCAGGTTTCTTCCATGCCAAGCTCACTCTCACTCTCACTCTCCGAAACCAGTCTCACCTTTAACTTCACACACAGAATCTCTCAATACGGCCTAAGTCTGCAAAATCATGTGTCTCATCTGATTCCCCTGTCGTCGTCTTCATCTTCAGGTAATAAATTTCGATGGACAAAAACTAGGGTTTGATTTTGAAAAGATTTACATCTGTTACTTCCTTTTAAGGGTCGATTAGGGCTTTGATCTTGTCTTTAACATCATCATTGTTAATATCTTACCTCTTTTGTATATATTTGCAGATTACAATCATATTCCTTGGTAAGAATAAGTTTCGATCCTAACAGGCTCTTTCTCTTTGTCCTTTTACTTAGTTTTATACATATTCTATGTTTATCTGAGTTCTTTGAATTTGTATATATTTTTTGATACTTGTGTTTCTGATGAGATTTCAGGCATCAAAACTAGTTGTTTCGATTAAAGGGTGTTTTCTTTTGATTTTAAAATATGATTTTTTAGAATTTGAACAGGTTTCTATCGAAACTAGTTGTTTCGATACCCAAGCTTGCCCGAAATTAAGTAGTTTCGATTAGAGTTTCTTGCCCGAAACTAGTAGTTTCGATCAGGCTTCTCTGAAATTTTCTAAGTGTTGGACTGATGTTTGAAATTTTTTTCTAACAGACATGGATCTTCTATTTGTGAAGAAGCACAATATCTGTGCCTTTCTTAATGCTGCTGATCCCAATAGTGAGGGATTTGTATCTGTGCTCAATTTTCTGGCTAACTCTAGTGTGAGCTTTGCTATAAGTCACAACTTGCCCATTTTTGAAGCCACGATCAGGTAATTCTGGGCCACTGCTGAAAGAGTATCCATCAACAATGTGGAGCACATAAGAGCAACTGTGTACAACCAAGAAGTTCTGTTTTCTGAGGCCACCATAAGAGAGGTACTGCAGTTTGGTGATAATCATGAAGACCCTGTGGAATTTCCTAGTTTCTACATCAGAGAATGTTTCAGAAGAATGGGTCACCCAGATGAGTTCAAAAGTGGGCAGATCACAAAGAAATTCCTTGCCCCTCACTGGAGGTATATTGTGCATGTGTTCATTCACTGCATCTCAATCAGAAAAGGTGGATTTGACTCGGCCAATGCCATGGTGGTATCTGCTATTCTTGGCTTGATCAAAGGGAGAGATGGTGGTATCTGCTATTCTTGGCTTGATCAAAGGGAGAGATTACAATTTTTCTGGGTTGGTATTCAAAAAACTGATAGAGAATCTCACTGTAAGAGTAAGAGACAAATTTCTCATGTACCCAAGATATCTACAAATGATAATTAACCACATTCTACTAAATCATCAACATGAAGGACCCGTTCTTATTCTTGATCATATGATAGCCAAGACCCTCAGTTATATGAAGAGTTCTAGTTCAAGATCGAACAGGATAGTTGTGGACATTCCACTCTTTGGGCACATTATTGGAGAATTTGAAGAAGTCGTCCCTGATGTTGACCCAAATATTGAAGTCCTTGACTCATCATCATCAGAAGAAGAAGAGTAGGCCCAAGGGAATCAAGAGGCTGAGATTGATGTTGAGCAAAACATAGAACAAGATCAAGGGAACCAAGAGCCAGATGTTAATGCTGACCAACACATAGAGCGAGATTTTGAACAGCCTATCTTAGAAGCTCCTTTTATGGATCAACTGTTAGAAAATCTTGAGCCAGTAATTGAAGAGCAACATGCTGAAAATATAGAAGCAGATGTTAATGATGAGGTTCAAGAGAATATTGAAGCTGAAGCTGAGTCTAGTGATACCTGTTAAATTGACACGTGTTAGAGATGGCGGTCATGATGTACGAGGGGATTTGCCATGAATTTTCATTGGCGATGGGTGGAATAGTGATGGGTGAGTTTACACCAGTGAATCCTAGGGTGGATTGTTGGTGAACAGTCTGACGGTCGGCCATTTGGTCGACTCGGAAAGGTGGTGGGCTGGATGGTGGTGAAGAAAAAATACTAACCTCCGGCGCGATATCCGTTAGCGGGAAGTTGTTCTCCTTCTTTGGCTTAGGTAGCGGCCCCTTTGAGCGCGTATGCATAAACTTGGTTCTCAAAAACTGCAAAACTAACTGTAGGATCGTAAGATTACAAGGTGATTCTATTCTAGTTGATATTGACGAAAACAATAGCAACCAACAAAGTAAACAAGTAAACATCAAGAATACTGATAAATGCACTGTTGTATTAGATTTCTGAGATTACAAGATTACAAGTAAAACTCTATCAAAAAGCACTATCAAGGCACGATGAAGGCACACTTACTATGAAGTGTTTACACAGTATTTATAGTAACTTAGAATCAAGACAGACCCTTGATTCTAAGGATCAGATCTAACACAAGCCGTTGATCTTGTTTATTAATCTAAATTACACGCAAAGGCTAATCTAGATAACTTTACTGAAACGTCTTCTTAGGCATCATTGTTTGCATGCTTGGAGAAGCGCGTCATTGTCCTTTATTGGTTGCACCAGTGAGGTTCCTTCTGCTTGGAGTGTGGCAGTTGCTTTTGCAGAAAGGTGTCAGAGGCGCTTCACATGGATAGTCAGCTGCAACGTTTGGTCTTCAGTGAATAAGGCTGTCAGCAGCAGAGATGAGAATAATGCTGCTGATAAGCCTATCAGCAGCAACTTGTGTTGAACGCTGCTGATAAGCCTATCAGCAGCAACAAGTGTTGAATGCTGCTGATAAGCCTATCAGCAGCATTTGTACTTAGAATAATTTGGTAGCAATCAGTCTTTGGTTCTACACTAACACAAGGAAGCAGGTGAGAAGACTCTATTATTATACTAAAAAAAAAATTTTTTTTTTTTTTACGAAAGATAACTAAAAAGACACGACTGATTAGATACCTACGACTCAAAATATTACACAAGTAGTACGTATTTATTATGCAGTCTGATCAAAGCTAATGAACGCAATCGCCAAGAGTCCCCGGCAACGGCGCCAAAAACTTGATGTTCTAAACTATAGTTATTAAATTATTAACTAAATTAACCTATTCTAGAAACTAAGTTATACTCTAGACTCTCTAAAACTCGACTAAACTACTAACCGGTAAGTGAACCGATCGACTCTAGTACAGCTAAATAGGTCGGGAAATCGAACCCACGAAACTCTATTTATTACGTAAATTAGACTCACTTAAACAGACTGACTGACACGACTAATTGTTTTTATATTTTGGGGGGTGGGGGGGGTTTGTCTAAAATCCTAAAAGAAAAGCGATTAAATTACTATCAATTAACTAAATTACCTAAGACACGAAGGTGATTTTGGGTTTTACTTCAGATGATGATGGGTAACTACCTAGACTAGAATCCTAGGATACTTCGAGCTATACTTTTAACGGATGCAAGTTAATAAGGAACCGGGATCATAAATTTCTAACCTCTTGAGACACCGAACAAGACTCCCGACCCTTTTCGGGAAGACACCTAAGGAACTCTGAAGGCTGCTGAAAACACCGGTTGATATAGACTTCCTCTCGGTTATCTAAGTGTTTATGTAAAGTACCCTTATATGACCTACTCCCTCTCGGGTTGTAAACCTAGGAAGACTTGGGTTCTTGATTCGACTCGATTGAAAAATATTAGCAAGGCAACTATGACAGACTTCTCTCAAAGACCACCCTAGCAATTTACCAATTTAGACCTATCAATAATCTCGCACCTCTCGGCTATTAAGATTAGTATAACACCTAGACCTATTCAATTATCAAATATAGCTTCTAAGGTATTTTGGCCAATTAACCCAACAAATCACAACGCAAGTTAATGATTTAGCATGACCCTATTACGCAAAAGACATTCACCAAAGATCATACGAAGCAATATATAACAATTAGAATAATTCTAAGCATGCATATTCAACGAATCAATAATCAAGTTTGCTACTTTATCATGAAATCCAAAATTAACAAGCATCCAATATAAAAATCACAACTTTAGCATCCCATTCATCATATTCTAGGTAGTTTATCTAATTTAGCTACTCATCATTATCCAAATCAAAGACGCAATTCCAACAAAGTGGAGAAACATGGTAAAAATTACGAAAACAAAGAATTGATAAACCCGGATAGCCAAACCACGAGCTTGATCGATCCTATGACTCCAACCTTCAACCGTTTCTCCTTCTTGCTTGAAATTGCTCCAAAATCTCTCCAAAATTCATCCTAGATTCTTCAAAATCGGCTAGGTTTTACAAGAATATCATTGAGATGTATTTATACCCCAATCTAGCATCAACCCACCTGAAAGTCGAAACATTCTGTGGAAAATAGGCTTTCGCCACCCGCGGAGCCCATTGGCTTCCATTCTCGCGGGTGGCGAGAAGTTAAAAACTGATTTTAGAGATACAACTCCCTCGCGGCCCGTGAGGGACAACTCCTGACCTTCTCGCGGGTGGCGAGAAGGTGTTTCTTCTAGAATTTCATGCTTTTAATTGACTCTTGACCTCCCGATCTCTTCCGGTACTCGGTTTTGCATATTTTTGAATCGTTTTCTGCCCATTTCAGCAACAACTATCACTCGAGACCTGGTAAACACAAATGGATCAGCAGTAACATATTCTAACTAAAAACTAAAAGAAAACTAAACAAAACCACTCAAACTGAACACGATAAATGGGTGTATTTTGCAATACATCAGCTAACAAAAGTGAGATTGCAGAGCTGATTAAGAATTTCATCATTTTGGTGGAAAATCAAAAGGATGTGAAAGTTAAGGCTATTCGATGCGATAATAGAACTGAATTCAAGAATGCAGTCTTGAATCAATTTTGCACTGCGAAGGGGATAGCCAGACAATACAGTGCAGCTTGTACACCTCAACAAAATGGTGTAGCAGAGCGAAAGAATAGAACCCTCATCGAAGCTGCTAGAACAATGCTATCTTGAATCCAAGTTGCCACTATTCTTTTGGGCTAAGGTAACTTGTTGCGTATTGAATCGGGTTCTCCTCAACAAACGTCTACAAATGACTCCGTATGAGATTCTCTACAATGAAAAACCCAGAGTTGGGTACTTCAGAGCTTTTGGATGTCCATGTAACGTCTTGCACACGGAGTCCACTCCAAAGTTCAATGAGAAAGCTGATGAATGCTACTTTATGGGCTATGGTTCAAATACCTCCTATAGAGTTTACAACAAGGTCACCAAAGAAATCAAAGAGTCCACCATGTAGACTTGCAAGAGAAAAATCCAACTGATGCAGAATGTGGAGCAGCATGGTTATTTGATTATCTTTCTCTTTTTAAATCATTTAATGTTTATACTAATGTGATTGCAGGAACTGAAAATGATTCTTTTGAGCTGAGTGACGAAGATGACGGTCCATACACAGGACCAATGCTGACTATTGATCCACCAGAAGTTCTAAGGAAAAATTCTGATGGTGCTTCATTTTCTTCTCAGGAGCCGATTCCTGATGTAACTAATGTCTCAGAGGGTTTACCAGAAAATAGCGAGGACTCTACATCTGTAGTAAATGGTGGTACTTCTACACCTGATACTGCAGATGCCTCTCAATTCCAGGAGCCGATTCCTAATGAAAGTGTGGTCGAGAAGCCGATTTCCGACACCAATGATGAACCCGATGAAGAGACACAAGAGAATATGACCAATCTGCCTGTGACAGTTCAAGTGCCTGAAACTCCATCTCTTCAGATTAATAAGGATCATCCGGTGGATAGCATTATTGGATCATTGACTGATGGTGTCAAGACTAGAAGCACCACTGGAGATATCAACAGATGTGTTTATTCATGTTTCATTTCTCAAATTGAACCAAAGAACATTCAGATGGCTCTACTTGAGCCTAGCTGGGTTGATGCAATGCATGAGGAGCTGAATCAGTTTTCAAAGCTCAAAGTTTGGGGAAGAAGACATAAATGTGTTGGCAAGGAACCATATCAGAAGTGATCAACTGTGGGAACAACAAGCTAAAATCTTTGCTGTAGCAGTTGCTGATATTGTCTGAAAGAAACTTTATACGGGAAGTGGAAACCATGAAGCTGGTATTAATTTTTGAAGATCATTTGATAACTTAATCCTAGGGGGAGATTGTAATACACTGTTAGTATGATTAAGCTAATTAAGGAGTTTTGGTGTAACCGTGAACTGATGGTTCAGACTTAGGGTGTTTGGACCGGCTTTAGGCCGAGTATGTATATTTAGTGCCTAGTATTATGTAGCTAGGTATAAATACATGTATACCCTAACCGTATGGGGTTAGCGGCTTTGTTGATAGTCATCTCTATAATTCTCGATTGCAATTCAACCGTGTTTTACTTTGAATCCGTGTTCTTGAATCACCATACTTAGTAGATTCCTCCTACTTTGTGTGAGAGTTTGATATCGTGCTCGTATTCGTTCGTGTATTCGAAGATCCATATAGAGATTGGGACTTACAAGAGAGGTTGCCTATCAGTTGGAATTGCCTGAAAAGTTAAGTGGCAATCATCCAACATTTCACGTGTCATACTTGTAAAAGTGTTTGGCCGGTGAATTAGCGCACGTACCACTTACTTACATCGAGGTTGACAACAGCCTTAACTATATCAAAGAACATGTGGCCATCCTAGACAGAAAGGAGAAACGACTGTGTAATAAGTAATCCTGGTAAAGATAAAATGGAAACACCGAAAAGGTTCAAAAGCTACGTGGGAGACCGAGGATGAAATGAAGGAGACATACCCTCATTTGTTTAACTTATAGTAGGTTTTGAGGATGAAACCTCTTGTAAGGTGGGTAGACTAGTAACGCCCTGTTTTCCCATTCTTTCGTTAGTTACAAAGTTATATGAAAAAATTAAACTGTGAAAATGGACATATCTCATTTTATGTTGAGGTCCATAGTTGATGAAGGACGTGACTTGGGGTATAACTTGTCTAGTAAAGATTTCTTTAAGGACTTAGATGTAAAAAGTTGTTATTTCAAAGACAAAATGCATTGTGGGAGATCTAAAGGGGGCTTTAATGGAACTTTTCTTTTAAATGAAATGTCATCTCCTTCATTGGAGAACAACCCTACCGCCGTCACCCCAATCTACAGCTCCAAGCTTCCTCTTCATCACAAGGCCACCACGAATCAGTCAAGGTGTGATCCTAAGGCTTCTCCATTTGAGTCAAGTAGGTAGTAGTTGATCGAAGATGAAACCGAGTAGCTCTATGGGTGGCGAGAAGAAGACCGGAGCTGCTAGGTTGCAGGCTCAACGTCAAGGCCAAAGCTTTGGCTCACCATCGTGATGTGACGCAATAATAGGTTATATCACAAGGTATTGCGGGTTCTCATCGCAAGTTCTAAAATAAGGAAGAAAAGGCTGTGATCGATCAAAAGGAGAGGTTTCCAGGTAAGAGTCATCTTGTACATAAGTTTAACGAGTTCCCCGTGTTAGTAATCCATTATGGTTATTGTTTCCGGCTGGAATCATTTAATTTCTAGGTTAAGGTCTCAAACCGGTGAAGACTTCGGGCATTGGCTATAGTTCATACAGATTGTGATCGATGGTAGTTAGTGTCAAGGTATGAATATGTTCTTATTCTGATCAAATGGGTCACTGTTAGGTTAATGAACTGAGCCAGCAGTGAGTGAAGGTTTGGAGCCTGATTTAGGTTTTTTTCTTGGTAAAGATCACGAAACAGTGTATGTGTGTGTATAGGTGTTTGTTTCAGGAGCTAGGAGCCGTGAACATCCTTGCTGGAGTAACCTTGCATGTGAAATTAGGTAATCCTCCTACCTAAACCTTAGAACACCATCAACCAGATGTTAAAGGAAATTCCACTCATTTATAATGGTTACTTTTGAACATAAAATGAAGTTCTCGGTTACGCCTCAAGTTCTCGGCTACGCCTCAAGTTCTCGGCGAGAACTTCATGGTTCTCGTATAGCATAAGTATGCGGGGTAAGTTCTCGACCCAAGATGTACATGGCAAGTTATCGTCCATGTATGCACGATAAGCTATCGCCCATGTATGCACGATAAATTCTCGCCCATGTACAAGTTCACATGAGGTACGGTCTAAGCGAGAACTTGGGATTTAACGAATACTATGAACTAACGGATACTTGGTTCACGTAAGCTCCCATGCGAGTACTTCGAATTTCGTATCCTCGAGGTTATCGCAATGCATATATGTAATGATCGTGTACTTAGCAGATGAACCTAAGTTTACTTAAAACGTATCCATACAAGTGGTGTGCACGTAACAGAGCCTACGGACCTGACCTAAGCTTAGCATACGTATCGTGTATTCCAGGTGAGTTTCTAGATGCCCGTTTTAAAGAATTTTTACTCACATTTGGGCTGATGTGCATAGTTAACCTTTTTACGAAATGATTACAAACCTGCCTATGTCCATATTATGAAAAGACCAATGTTTATGCAAATGATTTCCTTATGTGCTTATGTGTATGTGTGATGGTTACCTTTGTGGTAAACGGACGACCAGACGACTATCTATGCAGACGGTATGTTCCCAAGCTATGACTCAGTATGATGTGATCTACGACTCGTTAAATTTTTACGGCTACTTCGGTAGACGGTAGGTGCCTTTCGATGCACGACTGCATAATAGTCGGATGGGAAACGACTACTTAGGTAGACGGTTATCCATCTACTTCGTGTAGACGATTAATGTTTACGGTTGCACCGGTGTGCGGTAATGTCACACCCCGCCTCAGGCACCCCCTGGACGTGTGCGACAAACGATTGGTACCTACTTTGATTCCAGAGTTTTTATAAAACACAGCGGAAGTATTTTTCACACGGACCATTTCATCATTTGTATCAACCTCGTGGGTTGTATTTGTAAATATCAAGACCCAGTTGGAAAACAAAAGTCTTGTATTTATTTAATAAACATAGGGATTTAAATAACATTTTCATTTTGATTACAAAACAGAGTTCGAAATCAAATACATCTCTTGTCTCTTATGGACAAGTTCAAGCCATGGAAAATAGTAATATCCGAGGTTGATCAGTCCTTCGGTCCTATCTCCTCTTTCTTTATTTAGGATTTCCTCTACAAAAGGCCTGAGAATCCAACGTGCAAGTTATCCTTTTTACAAGTTAGATCTCATGTCTGTTGGAATCCCATTTCCATCACAATTTATTCATTTCCTGAAAAACATTTTGAAAATAAAAAGTCTGCGCGAATGCCGGTGAATACAATTATCTTGACTTTTCAAATCATTTTGGCACAAACAAGCATTAGTTCATAATCACAACTTCATGTTCAATCCACACATTCGGCAGGCCCATCTTGTTTAATCGTACCATAGTATACACTAGCGTCATGTCTTATAACAGGGGACATGTTTGCCTCCGAAGTTGTTACAAGACAAGCACCGGCCGCAATCCTAGAATTTCACCCGAGAACCGTGTATCCCTTGCAAGTTTTACGCATACCTATGGTCTGAATGCTTTATTCGTACAAGAACGGTGAGCATTATTCCCTTAACCTTATTTCGCCATTTTCGTAAACGTAAATGTTTGACACAAGTTTTGAAATAGATAAAGTATTCACCTTGAGTATAGGAATGAGCCTCTAAGTTGCAAGCTTATAGACTAGCTTCTTCACTTGATTTCTCTAGCGTACCAGCACTTCTGCAAGGTTTTCTTCTTATTCCGAGAACTAGAATGAGCGAGAGTTGGACCGGGATCGTCGGGAGTGGGCTAGGGATCTCCTGGAATGAGTTTTGAAAGTTGGAATCGAGTTTAGAGTGAAGAAAACGATTGAAATCGTTCAACTATTTATAGGCTAAAATCTAGATCCATGTCAGACCGTTATCAAAGGGATGTCGGTCCGACATCCAGCTATGCCCACGTCAGCCCTAAATGTCAATTCTAGATTGGACCGCATGTTTTTGGTGCATGTCGGACCGATATGTGAACCATGTCGGTCCGATATCTAGACTCACGTCCCATCATTAGGGCTAAGTCATTGGACACGTGTCAACACCACAAATTGCAGCTATGAGGAGGTTGTCGGACTGTTATGAACTGATGTCAGTCTGATAACCGACTCAACGTTCAATTGTGGACTGATATGAGATGGGATGTCGGTCCGACTTGGGACAATTTGCTTCGGACCGATACGAAACAGATGCCGGTCCTCTATCAGCTTAGTTTCTAATATTTTTCATTTTTAACCCTAGACTTTGGTATTTTAGATACACAAGTCCTTATAGGTTCTAACCTTAACATTTCTTGGACATTTTTGCGGCAGGTGTTACATCCTCCCCACCTTGGTTTAAACTCGTCCGTGAGTTTATTCGAATAAGTGAGGATATTTCTTTTTCATTTCCGACTCCAGTTCCCACGTGTATTCAGGTCCACGTCTGGAGTTCCATTTTACTTTCACAATTATCAATTTCTTTCTTTTCAATTTATTTTCCTGCCTGTACTCGATTTGCAAAGGTTGTTCTATAAATTTCAACTTTTCATCTACTTCTACATCGGGTAGGGGTATTACCAGAGATTCATCTGCCAAACACTTGCGCAGATTTGACACATGGAATACGTCATGTACTCCATTCATTTCTTCAGGTAATTCGAGTTGATAGGCTACATGCCCAACTCTTTTCAAGATTTTGAATGGTCCTACGAATCTAGGACTTAATTTCCCTTTCTTTCCAAATCTTACAACGCCTTTCCATGGTGAAACTTTTAACAGAACGTTGTCACTAACGTTGAATTTTAACGGCCTCTTATCAGCATAACTCTTTTGACGATCACGAGCCGCTTTTAATCTATCTTTTATTTGAATAACTTATTCAGTTGTTTCTAGGACTATTTCAGGACCGGATAACTGATTTTCTCCTAATTCAGACCAACGGATTGGAGTTCGACATTTACGACCGCATAAGGATTTAAAAGGAGCGGCTTGTATACTCGTATGATAACTATTGTTGTAGGAGAATTCCATTAAAGGTAAGTGGTCATCCCAACTTCCTCCAAGGTCAATAACACAAGCCCTTAACATATCTTCAAGGGTTTGAATTGTTCTTTCGCTCTGCCCGTCCGTTTGAGGATGGTAGGTAGTGCTAAGATTCAATTTCGTACAGAGTGCTTTTTAAAAACTTTGCTAGCATCGAGAAGTAAATCTACTATCTCTATCTGACACGATTAATAGTGGCACACCGTGCAATGATACAATTTCCTTAACGTATAATTGTGCCAACTTATCCATACTGAATGTTTCTTTCATGGGAAGGAAATGAGCAGACTTAGTCAGACTATCAACAATAACCCAGATTGTATCATTCCCACGTCTGGTTCGGGGAAGTTTAGTAATGAAATCCATGGTTATCATTTCCCATTTCCATATAGGAATTTCAAGTTGCTGTAATAAGCCAGAAGGCTTTTGATGTTCAACTTTAACTTGAGAACAGGTTAAGAATTTTGCAACATAGATAGCGATATGATTTTTCATTCCTATCCACCAGTAATTGGCTTTTAGGTTTTTATACATCTTATCGCTTCTAGGATGCATCGTATATTTAGATTTATGGGCTTCTTCAAGAATTTCTTCACGGGTATTTCCATAGATATGAACCCAGATTCTCTTACTTATTCTAAGAATTCCATCATCACCCTTGGCAAACATGTCAATCATTCCTCCCAATCCTTCTTTCTTGGGGTTGGATTATGAGATTCCTTAATACGAGTAATAAGATCGATTTGGAGATCGAGTCTTAAAGCACGAACACATTTAGGTTTCTCGTGTTCTTTTCTGCTCAAGGCATCGGCTACAACATTGGCTTTTCCTTCATGATAACAGATTTCACAATCATAATCATTCAGGACTTCCATCCAACGCCTTTACCTCATATTCAGTTCTTTATGACTTAATATATACTTCAAGCTTTTGTGATCACTGAACACAGTGAATTTGACTCCATAATGAAAGTGCCTCCATAATTTCAGTGCGAATATTATGGCGCCCAACTCTAAATCGTGAGTCGTATAGTTCTTTTCATGAGTTTTCAACTGACGAGAAGCATAAGCAATTACTTTGCTTCCTTGCATCAACACACAACCAAAGCCGGTGTGTGAAGCATCACAGTATACAGAAAAGCCTTCATTTCCATCTGGCGAAGCCAGTATGGGTGGTTGTGTCAGTTTCGGTTTCAGGGTTTCAAAGTCTTCTGTTTGCTTAGGACCCCATTCATACTTAAATGACTTGCAAGTCAGAGAAGTTAATGGTAAATCAATTCGAGAGAAATCTTGGATATATCTCCGATAGTAACCAGCTAATCCGAGTAAACTACGGACTTCTGTTGGAGACTTTAGGATTTCCTATGTAGATATAGCTTCAATTTTAAAAGGAACTACTGAATGCCATCAGCAATTATGACATGACCAAGGAATTGAACTCCTGACAGCCAGAATTCACATTTTGAGAATTTAGGATATAGCTTTTTGTTTCTCAAAAGTCCAAGCAGGATGTTTAAGTGGTTGGCATGATCTTCTTTACTTCGGGAGTAAATAAGGATATCGTCTATGTATACGATAACGAATTTTTCCAAGAATGGTTTACATACTCAATTCATCATATCCACGAAAGCAGCTGGAGAATTAATAAGTCCAAATGGCATTACTGTGAACTCATAATGACCATATCGAGTTCTGAAAGCAGTTTTAGGAATATCTTCTTCTTGGACTTTCAATTGATGATAGCCAGATCGAAGATCGATTTTAGAGAAACAACGAGCTCCATGTAGTTGATCGAAAAGATCATCGATTCTGTGAAACGGATAACGGTTCTTAATTGTGATTTTATTCAGCTCACGATAATCAATACACATACGCATCGAACCATCTTTCTTCTTGACAAACAAGACCGGAGCTCCCCAAGGTGATGAGTTAGGTCTAATAAATCATTTCTCAAGCAATTTGTCTAATTGTTTCTTCAATTCTGCCATTTCATTTGGAGCTAATCTGTATGGGGCTTTGGCAATTGGTGTCGTTCCGGGTAAGAGATTAATTCAAAATTCCACTTCTCTTTCGGGTGGAATTCCAGGCAGTTCATCAGGAAAGAGATCAGGGAATTCAGCCACAACGGGCACATCTTCAATCTTCTTTTTAGTGTCGGTGGTTACTGATACAAGGTATGCTAAGCATCCTTTTCGTAAGTAATTTGTGGCTTTTAACATAGAAATTATTCCAACAGAATTAGATAATTTATCGCCATTGATCGTAAGAATGTTGCCTTTCGGCGAACGAAGTTCTATTGCTTTCTTATCACATAGGATACGGGCTTGGTTAGAGGATAACCAATCCATTCCTAAGACAATGTCAAATCCTTCCAAAGTCATAGGCAACAGTTTTGCAGGTATAACATGTCCGGATAATGTGATATGGCAATCGTTTAGGATTTCAGAAATTTGGACGAGGTCACCGTTGGCAGTCTCCACCACATATTTCTTGTCTAATTTAGCTAGAGTTTTATTTAACAGTCTACAGAATCTAAGATCTATAAAACTTTGGTTTGCACCAGAGTCAAATAAAACTCGAGCATAAATGTCATTGACAAGAAATGTACCCGTAATAACGTCGGGCATACCAGCTGCCTCATGAGTATTGAGAACGAATGCTCGTGCATTCTTCTTTACTCCACCTGCAAGGTTGGGACCTGTCTCATCGGGCTTCTTCAATTTTGGACAATAGGTTTTGATGTGGCCTGCCTCACCACACTCAAAACAAGTTATTGGCTTCTTCTTGAAGCAATCTTCTGTTTTGTGTCCAGATATCTTGCAAAATTTGCAAAAAGGTCCAGATCGATATTGTCCCAAGTGCCTTTTCTTGCACTTTGGACATTCGGGGATAGAAGAATTGTTGTTTCGGGGAGTAAAATTTGATCTCTTTATTCCACTTGGGCCTTGCCCAGATTCCTTCTTCTTCTTCCCCTCCTCCTGGTTTCTAATCAGGCTACTGGTTAATGATGCTCCCAAATCCATAGCATCATCCAGATTTTCACAATTTGCGACTTTGACCTTGTCGCGAATTTCTCCAATCAAATCCCAAATATATCTCTTGATTAGATTAGATTAAGGGGTAGCAAGATAAGGAACGATTCGGGCGTATTCAAGGAGTTTGGTAGAATACTCCTGATGGTTTGTTCCAACCATTTTTAAACTCAGAAATTTTCCTTCAATTTGTTCCTTCTCATTCTGGGGAACATACTTCCTTTCAACTCTTGTTTTAAAAGCACTTCAGGCCATTGCATAGGCTGCGTCTCTTCCTTTGGCAGCAACAATATTGTTCCACCATTCTAGGGCTTGATCTTTAAATAAATTTGAAGCATACAAGACCTTGTCATCTTCTGCACACTTGCTTATGGCAAGCACAGATTCAGTCTTTTCAATCCACCTTAATGTGGCAATTCCTCCTTCTCTTCCAGAGAAGTTATATGGCTTGCAGTCTTGAAACATCTTGTAGGTACATCCAACCATCTTCCTCTTCTTCTCTATGTGGCCATAATTATTACCTACTCCTTCATCTTCTGATGAGTTATGGTAATATTCCTCTCTTTCCATTTTCTTAGCCTTATGAGTAGTAGAACCTTCGGGTTTCAAAGTAACTGGCTTGGACTGAGTGATAGTTCGGGTATGCTGGGTTAAAGGTTGAGAATTGACAGATTTTTTATTTGTTGGCTGAACAGATAGCTTATCGGCTTGTCTCTTTTCTAACTCAGTAAAGATCATTGGAAGAGAATCCTCGATCCCTTATGTGATCATTTTCTGAAGTTTAGCACGAGAGTTATTATTTTCAGTAGCATTATCAATCACTGCTTGTTTCTTCCTTCCCCTTGTGTTTTGAGAAGGTCCGGTATTTTTCGACATGCTAACAAAGAACAAGATTGGAACTAAAAATAGAATCCTTATTGATAAAATATTTACAAGGAAAGGTACACATATAAAAATCATTATTTCTAAAAATTTATAAAGTTCTTTTCTTCGAGAGCTTGAACTAATAAAGCATTCCGAGCTTTGACTGCAGCTTTTTCTCGCTCAAGTTCAGCTATTCGGTTCAACAACATTTGTTCCCTTTCACTTCCTGATGCATTCTCATTTATATGCAGAGCAGGGATGGGAACTGTCTCATAGTAAAGAACGTAAGGTATATTGGAATCAACTCGCTCTTCTTCTTCTTCAGGATCACATCTATTTACATAAGGCATTTCGACGTATCACTCATGAAAATTTTGTGAATATATTGGAGTGATGTTATAACTTCCAGTGGTAAGAGCAGAATGAAAACTTATAGAATGATTATAGGGAACACTAGGGTTTCCTATTTCTCCGAGGCTTATGAAAGTTGAACTTTCAGTTTCCTCATTATTTTCTATAGTAGTTTCATTCGTTTTACGTTCAAAGTAATTAGCTGGAGCGTATTTACGAAAAAATCCAGGACATTTTCCTTTTCCAACCATTCTGTAACAAAATGAACAAAACAAGATTTATTATAAAAATATATTACAAGGAAACAAAATACATTATATAGATTTTAATCTTTCATCAGCTCTTCTCCAAGGGTTATTAGGCTTTCTCCATATTCATAGACTTGTTGTACATAGAATTTGGTTCTTGCCTTGTCCATGATTTTCTCCCTGGTTACCTCGTCTGTTTGGCGCACCGAACCATCTAGGCACTTAATAGGGGAAGAAGGCATACTATACTCATAACCGTATTTTGGTGGAGGTTCATAAAGTCCAAGCAGAATATCATTATATGCGTTTTGATATTCTAGAGGAGCTTGGAAATAAGTTTCAAAAGGACCATGGTAAACTGGTTAAGGAAACATATAAGGATCATATAGGACTGGGGATTTAGAATTAGAATTTTCTAAAGCATTATTAAAGAACGGATAATCTTTGGGATTTTCAGAAGCAGGTTCATAATGATGAGATTCTTCAGATGGATTTTCTTCTGTAGAAAAGCCTGCTTGGGCTTGACTTGATTGTGTCTCATTTCCTTGCAGCAGTGGGGCACCAGTATTCCAATTGCTGAAATTGGATCCAACATCCATTAATTGGCTAGAAGAGTCATAAGACTGAGGACGGTATTCGGGAGAATTATGCCCAGGAAGTACTGCAAACGGATCGTCATTATAGTAGGGTGAAGATATAGGATTCATTTATGAACCCAGTGGATGATGTTCCGGGGATTCTTATTTGATTAGACGATTTGGTTCATAATAAACAGGTAGGGAATTATCTACAGACATCTGCAATCTTAAAGCATTAGTACTTATCTTATTTTGGTCAAGACTTGGATACTAAGGCCAGTATCTTAATCTTAGCTAAGTTCTACAAGGATGGTTATCTTTCCAGAGTAGTACCTCCAACAGATATGTTCCAACGTAAGAGCGACGGGTCTAGGAGAGATTTATACACCGCTCTTTCCTTAGACAGAACATTTTGCTTGTCAGATAACTACATACCGGTCAGAAGGTAACCTTGTTTTCTTATCTTAAAATAAGTAATTTCATGGTTGAAGCTTACATACTAGATTCAAGTATCTAATTCGCTAAAACATGTGGCTCTGATACCAACATGTCACACCCCGCCTCAGGCACCCACTGGATGTGTGCGACAAACGATTGGTACCTGCTTTGATTCCAGAGTTTTTATAAAACACAGCGGAAGTCTTTTTCACAAGGATCGTTTCATCATTTGTATCAACCTCGTGGGTTGTATTTGTAAATATCAAGACCTAGTTGGAAAACAAAAGTCTTGTATTTATTTCATAAACATAGGGATTTAAATACCCTTTTTATTTTGATTACAAAACAGAGTTTGAAATCAAATACATCTCTTGTCTCTTATGGACAAGTTCAAGCCACGGGAAATAGTACTATCCGAGGTTGATAAGTCCCCCGGTCTTATCTCCTCTTTCTTTATTTACGATTTCCTCTACACAAGGCCTGAGAATCCAACGTGCCAGTTATCCTTTTTACAGGTCAGATCTCATGTCTGCCTGAATCCCATTTCCATTACAATTTATTCATTTCCTGAAAAACATTTTGAAAATAAAACGTCAGCGCGAACGCCGGTAAATACAATTATCTTGACATTTCAAATCATTTTGGCACAAACAAGCATTAGTTCATAATCACAACTTTATGTTCAATCCACACATTCAGCAGACCCGTCCTGTTCAATCGCACCACAGTATACACTAGCATCATGTCTTATAACAAGGGACATGTTTGCCTCCGAAGTTGTTACAAGACAAGCACCAGCCGCAATCCGGGAATTTCACCCGAGACCCGTGTATCCCTTGCAAGTTTTACACATACCTATGGTCTGAATGCTTTGTTCGTAGATGAACGTTGAGCATTATTCCCTTAACTCTATTTGGCCATTTTCATAAACGTAAATGTTTGACACAAGTTTTGAAAGAGATAAAGTATTCACCTTGAGTATAGAAATGAGCCTCTAAGTTGCAAGCTTATAGACTAGCTTCTTAACTTGATTTCTCTAGCATACCAGCACTTCTACAAGCGTTTCTTCTTATTCTGGGAACTAGAATGAGCGGGAGTTGGACCGGGATCGTCGGGAGTGGGCTAGGGATCTCCTGGAATGTGTTTTGAAAGCTGGAATCGAGTTTGGAGAGAAGAAAATGATTGAAATCGTTCAGCTATTTATAGGCTGAAATTTGGATCCATGATGGACCGTTATCAAAGGGATGTCGGTCCGACATCTAGCTATGCCCACGTCAGCCCTAAATATCAACTCCTGATTGGACCGCACATGTTTTTGGTGCATGTCGGACCGATATGTGAACCATGTCGGTCTGATATCTGGACTCATGTCCCATCATTAGGGCTGAGTCATTGAACACGTGTCAACACCACAAATTATGGCTACGAGGAGGTTGTTGGACCGTTATGAACTGATGTTGGTCCGATAATCGACTCAACGTTCAATTGCGGACCGATATGAGATGGGATGTCGGTCCGACTTGGGACAATTTGCTTCGGACCGATATGAAATAGATGTTGGTCCGCTATCAGCTTAGTTTCTAATATTTTTTCATTTTTAACCCTAGACTTTGGTATTTTAGATACACAATTCCTTATAGGTTATAACCTTAGCATTTCTTGAACATTTTTGTGGCGGGTGTTACAGGTAAGATTGCCTCCACTTGGTGTAGACGGTCGGTGGTATTATGACTACATCGATAGACAATGCGATATACGACTACTATACAGATAATATGTTTACGTCTACTACGATAGACGATTACGGCTACTTTGTGTAGACGGTAGGAGATTTCGATGTATGGCTACATATGTAGTAGGTACGAATGCAACTGTCTTTGTGACACCGATGTGATACGAGAAGGATTTCCCCCATGTGTGTTAAGCCATTCTGCTTGATATATGTGTTTACGAGCTACGACTCAATATGATGAATGACCCTGAGCTACGACTCGGTACGATAAGTGACTGGGAGCTAGGACTCCATATGATGTATCTTTAAAAGCTATGCCCCCACAAGTTAAATAGTTATATATATGTATACAGGATTATATATATATATATATATATATATATATATATATATATAAAAGATTCTCTGTTATGTCCAGAACATTCGGATCCGCAACCTTATGTACATACGTCATGTACCATGTTTTCCGGAGAAGGATGGTACCATTCTATCGTACTTGATTCGTCGTCGGGAATCTCAATTGGCATCGCCTGAGTTCCGTAGGGTTTTCTTCTAGTTCTTGTTTAATAGGACGATTGATACGATAATATTTAAAATAATAACTATCATTTTCATACATCCTGCAATTGCTTATACTTTAGTCTTAAATACAAGTATCTACCTGTCTTTTTCTTAGTAGGCATTCCTTCTCAATTCGGTCAAAGTTTAGGCTAAGGGGAGTGGTTCCACATTTTCACACCCCTCCACGTCAGCGTTACATCAGATTTTACAGCTTTTCCACATTCTCCACATTAGAGGGAAATGGTTCCACATTTCCACATTGCCACATCATTTTCTTTTTCTAATTTAACTAAAAATAACATTAAAATTAAAAAACATTACATTTAAAAATAAAAAAAAAGCATTAAATTTAAAATAATAAAAAACATTACATTTAAAATACTAAAAAACTAACATAAAACTAATTAATCATCCGAAAGGTGTTGCCGCCTAAGTCCTGCACGGATCTTAGCTTGCAAAGCTAGGACGTCTTCGAGATGTTCACCCGAAAGGTGTTGGGTATTCAACGTCAACACCTTTATATCCTCTCGTTCATTCGCTTCCTCCCGAAGTTTGATTTTTTATTTTCAACGGCGTCGTATATGCCGGTAAAGCTCTCTATATTCGCCAACACTTTATCCAATTTTTCATCCGTAGCCGAGGATGTCGTAGCTTTCTCCTTTCCTTTTTGTTTTGCTTTATCCCTCCCAATTGGACGTGGTGGTTCATCTTCCTCCTACTCTTCGAAAGCTTCATTGATATTGATGTAACAACGTGCTTTCGATCCGCTAGTCGGTGTCCCTTCCCGATCGGTTGACTTTCTTTTTTACCCCGTTGATTGGGATGGAAGCATCTCCGGCACTTTTTGCCATTGTGAACAATTCCTAAGAACTTCCCAACAATGTATAAACTTGAAAGGTTTTTTTTCTTCATCTCGATATTTTTGTAAACCAGCGTTCAAGATATCAGCGTCGTTTTTGCCACTTTTGCGGTTATTGCTTCGGTTATTATGTATAGCACAAAACTTTGCCGTTTTTGTACGTATCTCCCGCCACTTTGAAGTTAATGTGTCTATTGAGCGGTAATCTCCACGATTCATTTTAGTGAGGAACTTTTGTAAAATGCGTTCCCACATATAATGACCCGTTTGAGCGTTTCCGACAATTGGATCCTCGGATATCCACCCACGCTTTAACTAACACATCTTCCTCTTTGCCTGTCCACTTTTGAGGTCCAATAGATGCTCCTACTTTTTATTTTTACGAGATGATCCGGATTGGGTTTCGGGAACGACCTCGGGTTGGGTTTCGGGAATGACCTCGTGTTGGGTTTCGGGTTCGTTCTCGAATAAAGGTGTGTAATCTTGTTGTGGTGATGGTGGAGGTTTTGAAAAAAAGGAGAGACCAGTTGTTGTAGTTGATAGTTTCAAAAACCGAATTATGGGGATACGCCTTGAAAATATTGACCGGGAGGCGGTGGAGGCATCCAAAACGGATTGGTGTTCGGTTGGTTGGGATTGTTCGGTTGGTTGGAATTGTTGGGGTCCATAACTTTTAAAAATAAATGATGGTTTAGAGAGGATTGTAGGTTGGTTTTTTTTTAAATTTTATGTTTTATAATATGGGTATATATAGAATTTTTAAATTTAAAAAAAAATAGTCGTTACCAACGGCTACAACTTTTCAAACAGTAATAATTCTTCTCCCTCGAGCGTGCATATCTCCACGAGCGTGAACCACGGCCGTGGACCACGCCAGGCGGGCGTGGTGTTCCACGGTACCCACCCGCCAGCTCACCTTCCACGCCTCTTTCACGGGGTAGTCCCATCAGCCTTATATATACTAAACCAAGTATTTAATTTGCAAAAACCTGTAGTAACATCAAAGTTAAAGCTTAGATAGCATCTCAAGTATCTAATTAGCAAACTTATGGCTCTGATACTAAACTGTCATACCTCGATTTTAAGACACATGACTGGACTTAATAGAAAAAGTTAATACTAGTTAGTAGAAATGACGGAACATGTACAAAACTTTAAAAAAAAGACATGTAGTGTAATAATTGAATTATAAAAACAGATATGTAGTTTCATATATTTATAAATGACATGATGTATAATTTAGTTTAAAAATATACACATAAATGGGATAAAACATGTTGAATTAATAATTTTTTTAACGATCACATAAACATCATACAAACCTTTTTATATGTATATTTATATTTTCTAGAGTAACTCTAATTCGATAAAGTTTTTATATCAGTGTATACTTTTATGTAAATATTTTTAAAGAAAGGAAGGTGATAAGATGGAATGTTTAATAGTGGGGAAGCAAGACTAAGAAAGGGGGACACGGTGACCCACACATGGTAAGGGGCTACATATCTACTTGCGGGTCCCACGCCCCTGATGACACCTCATCATTCATTTTTCGCTTTGTCATACACCTAGATTCCTTTTAGACCATCAGTCAAAATAACACTTTCTAATATTTATTAATTTTACGGACAATAATTGATCCAAACCTTTCATTAACCTATTAAAAATTAACAAAAACTAGCGGGTATTTACCGCGCTTATGGACGAGTCGATTTTAAATAAAATTTATAGAAAAATATGAGGAACCGTAGAGGTAATAAAAAGTTTAAAACCAAAAAAAATTGCATAAAAGATAGGTTACGTAAAAAAATTATAATAAAAACAAAATAAACAAATAAAAAAAACCAAGAGAATAAAAAAGGAAATAAAAAACAAATAGAAACTCAAAAAACCAATCAAAGAATTAAACAAAAAGAAAACTTAAAATTAGAAAAATTAAAATAAAAAAATAAAAATGTAAAGTTATGCATAAAGATAAAAATAATTAAAAACAAGCAAATGAAAAAGAAAAAGCAAAATATATGAATTTTGGTTACGATTAAGTGAAAATATGTGAAATTTGGTTAGACATTTTTTCTTACTTTAATTATTGTATAAGTAACAATTTATGGGATCAAGATGACGTAGTGGTAAGATGCCTAAAAAGTCTTGTAAGAGATCCAGGTTCAAAGTCTTATAAGAAATTCATGTTCAAGCATTCCCTAAGTAAACATATTGAATGGTTGTTGCCGTTAAAAAAAAGATTATAAAAACGTTTTGATCTTAAATAACTTAATTTATAGAAAATTTAGCGGACCATTAACCCTCCGAACTCCACTAATTCAGCTTATGATTGTATTTGTTAAGATTTTAGAGTGTAACTGTTGATACAACGATTATACGGTAGGGATAAAGTATATACTTTTTGTAGAACCAAAGACTGATTGCAACAAAATTCTTCTAAGTACAAATGCTGTTGATAGGCTTATCAGCAGCATTCAACACTTGTTGCTGCTGATAGGCTTATCAGCAGCGTTAAACACTTGTTGCTGTTGATAGGCTTATCAGCAGCATTCAACACTTGTTGCTGCTGATAGACTTATCAGCAGCGTTCAACAGATCAGGCTTGATGCTGATCCTCATCTTTGCTGCTGACAACCTTGTGCCTTAAAGATAAATCGTTGCAGCTGACTATCCATGCCAAGCGTCACTGACAACTTTCTGCAAAAGCTACTGACACACTCAAAGCAGAAGGAACCTGAATGGTGCAACCAATGACGAACAACAATGCTCTTCTCCAAGCATGCAAGTAATGATGAATAAAGAAGACGCTTCAATAAAGTTAGCTAGTTTAGATTAAAATTTTATTAATTAGCTTTGTACAAAAGATCAACGGTCTGTGTTAGATCTGATCCTTAGAATCAAGGGTCTGTCTTGATTCTAAGTTGGTATAAACACTGTGTAAACACTTCATTGTAAGTGTGCTTCTTGATAGAGTTTTCATTTGTAATCGTTTATTCACAAAAGCTTAATACAACAGTGTTCTTATTAGTATTATTTCTGTTTACTCGATTATACTTGTGTAGTTGATATTGTTTCCGCCAATCTCAACTAAGAACAGAATCATCTTGTACTTTCACGATCCTACAAGTGGTATCAGAGCTTTGGCTCGGATTAAACAAACTCACACTTATTTAATCACTTATGGTTCTATTCTAAACTTTCTCTTTGATCAAGTCACCCAAAATCACAAACACAAAGATGGCACAGAGTAATGGATTTGAAGACACCGTCAGCATCAACCGACCACCAAGGTTGGTATCTGGGGAAGACTACGACATGTGGAAGAATCGCATGGAAAGCTTCTTCTGTTATCAGGAGTACGAAATGTGGAAATCCATCAGGGATGGGCCCTACACTCCCATGGTGGCCTCTGTTGATTATGGAGGGCCACTAGTCCTAAAGGAGCCCTCCAAGTACTCAGAAGAGGACATAAAGAAGATGGAGGTCGACTTCAAGGCATTAGGAGCTATCCAAATGTGCCTTCCAAATGAAGTTTTTCATAATTTCAGAAGTTACAAAACTGTTAAGGAGCTCTGGGAGGCTCTTGAGAAGATGTTTGCTGGCTTAGAGGAAGTCAAAGAAAACAGAAGGGACATCCTGAAGCAGCAGTAGGAAAACTTCGTCTGGAAGGAAGGTGAGTCACTAACCATTTTGTATAACAGGTACACGTACCTGGCGGGAGAACTGCAGTGCTCCAAAGTAAAGCTAGAGAATGAAGATATTCTCAAAAAGTTTATCAGATCTCTCCCGAGCTGCTGGACACTATATACAGTGTCTATAAGAAGAACGGAGAACTTAAAAACTCTCCAGATGACAGAGCTCTTTGGCATGCTGAAAACATATGAATTAGAAATGATTCAAGCCAAGGAAAGGAGCTCCAATCATCAATCAGCCTCTACTTCCTCCACCATCTCATCTGCTCTTCACTCTAATCACTCTAGTCCTAGTGCAAGCAATTACTATCCCCCATCGTCACTCATCCTCAAACACCAACTGCTTCACAATCCAACTCATCACCACTTCTTCTTGAAGCCCCTCCTCAACAGTCAACCTCAACTACTTTTGTCTCTGACAACTCAAGCAGCATGTACTTCATAAAAGAGGATCTAGAATGCTTTCATCTAGATGATATTGAAGAAATGGATATTCAGCACTCATATGCCATGCTCTCCCTCAGAGCAAAAAGGTTCTATTCTAGAACCGGGAGATCTGTGTCACACCCCAACCGTCGGCGGAATACGTCGGGGCGGGACATGTAGACTGTTCATGAGCTCAAGGTTGACTAACTCTTAATATATTAATCATTAAATCCATTTCCATTCAAACAAACATAGCATAATTCAACAAGTACATAAATGAAAATATAAATTGTCCTTTAAATTTAAATTAACTAAGTCCCAAAACTTATGTGTAGCAAGCCTTGATCACAATCACACATTAGCACCTGAAACATGAATAAAATAAGGTCAACTAAAAAGTTGGTGAGCATACACAGGTTTATACGTAGATAGTATATAGATGTGAATAAACAAATCCTTACATAACATGACAAAATAAGGCATTTATGGGGAGCAACTATTGTGTAACCAAAGTACAATCAAACCTTTGTAACTAGCATGCAAATTGTGTTGTCGGTAACAATCACCCCAATCTGGGTGGGTTTGTCAGACTCAATATATCTATCATTGTTAACCGTCGGCTTGAATAGTTAATGATTGCACATAAATTGCACACAAAAGTTAACACACCTAGCACTCAAACATAAAGCTCAAATTTACACACATGAATGTAAAGAGGATTTGTGTTTGTGTAGTTTGTGTAAATGTAAGCAATTGTTTGTATAGAGTTCATGATTCACCCCAAAAAGTGTAAAATAGTAAAAGGGGCTATGTAATACTCACCTGTATCAAAGATGTTGATAGCACTAGTGTCTAGGTAGCAAAGTGTTCTTTGTAACTTACAACGTTAACCTAGAGTGCAATGCATGAATTTGAATTAGAAACATGCAAAAATTTCTAAGGCGAGATCTAGGGTTCAATCGGGTTTTGAGTGTAGGGACTCGTACGACGGATTCGTGTTGTATTATGTAAAAGGATTGTGTAGGTGTTTGTGTTTCAAATGTTGAGTATAAATCTCTTGTAAAAGCATGTGTGTAAGAATATATGATTTCTTTTGTGTTGTAAACCATTGGATACGTGTATGTATATAGGAATAACTAAATTACATTCTTTCGTTCAGAATGAATGATTTATTGGATACGATAATATGAAAATAATAAGTTTGAATAAATAAGCTCCTTTTATTTATTTACTTTAGTTATATAAAAATATAATATGAAATGGATGATCAAATTATTTTGAATTTAAAAGAGGGTTTAAATAATAAATTGTTTAACGAAAGATACAAATTTATCAAACCATAATTATTAATAAAAGTGCATGAGATTTATGATAAGCGTTTTACAAAGATGTGTCATGTAAAAGATTTATAAAGAATTTGCGTCACTAGATAAATGGTTTTTTTTTCTTAAAATGTATAAAAATTGTAACTCGCTTATAACTTTAGTAACTAATTTGTTTCAAAATGACGATATTAATTACCAAAAGAGTTATTAGGTTTTAACCCTGAATATGGTTAATAAAATGGTTACTCTTGAAAATTTAATAATTTGAAACCCTAACATAATTTATAAGTTTTAAGGTTTTCATAAAATAATTTATATAAAAAGTTTGGATTTAAAGTTTGATTTAAAAAAAATAAAAAGTTTCCCGGGACTCGAACCCGGGTTGAATCTGGGAACACAACTGCACCAACCGCTGGACCAAGGGGCCATCAGTGTGATAACCCGGTTTTGTTAAAGGTTAAACAGGAGGCACGCAAGAACCGGGTTTCAAATATATGCGAAAAAAAAAAGGGAAGGCGCGGGGCTAGGACTCGAACCCGCGACCTTCCTTGTATGAGTCCAGTGTCTTAACCGGCCTAACTGGGCAATTGCCTTAACAAGGGTGGGATTGCTGAAACTAAAAACCTGCATCCCAAACGTCTCTTCGTCCCCATTACATAACCCAAACCCTAACCCCTTAATTGACTGTGTTCGAGCACAGATACAAGACCGATTTGATGGGGCTTTCATCCCATGAATCAAAAGGAGTTTATTGGCATCGATCTTACCTGAAATGGTTATGTGTAGGGGGTGAACGGCTTAAGCCTTCTCGTTCGAGTTCGTCGGAGCCGATCGTGTACTAGAGAAGCAATGGTTCACGTTTGACAGTTTAAAATGTAAGTAAAATGTGTCACGAGGATGTATGAATAGATTCTATGTGTTCATTGCATTTGAACGAGTCAATTTGATTTGGCATTGACTAAGCAGTTACGGGATTGGATTTTTCAAATCAATCCGTTTATTTCTTGATGAATTGGGTCACGATTTCAGCTTGAATACGTGCGAGCAGTGTTTTCGAGTGATTCTTGGACTCAAACGCGTCAAATCCCCTTGATTGGTTGCCGAATTTACTCAGTTTGACTTTGGGTTATCAAAGTTAATTCGAATTTCGAATTCTTCCGCACCTTGGACCAAATTAAAACACTTATTGTATTTAGGAAGTTTAAAAAAAAATATTATGAGAATTCTATGGGTTGGAGTCATCGCATATGATTGATTTGGTAGGCCAAATCGGATCTGTTTGACCTTTTAAAGTCAAACCCTGTTGGATGTTGCTCTTGTTGACTTTTCCAGGGCAAAATAGGTTAAATTTTTATTGAATGGGTTCAAAATGGAAGTCCAAAAGGGTCAAAGGTTCAAATTGAGGGTTCCGAATGTTCAAAAGGAGGGTTCAAGACCAAATGTATAAATTTATAAATAAGTATATATATATATATATTGATTCTTTAAAAGTTTTATTTAAATTTGTAAATATTAATATATACACTTTTATAAATTTACTTTTGTTTAGAACCCTATGAAAATTCCATTTCTATGAAATTATAAGTTGTAATGTTGATTTATCCAACATAATCAAATGTACATATTTACATCTAGATTTGCAATTAGAAATGTGTATATATTCAATGGATGTAGAAGTATAGTTTAAAATAAAAATGTTTGAAATTGTTTTCTTATATAAAAACATATGTAAAGACATACGTGTTATATATATAGTAAAGAAATAATAGGTAAGCGGAAATTTTGTATGTTAAAACAATAGTTACTATAACATATATAGTTTGAATAAGTATGGGACTTCAAGCGTTTACAAGATGAAACGTCTACAGAAAATTTATGGCTGTAAAATCATGGATGTTACAGTCTCCCCATGTTAAGGGAATTTCGTCCCGAAATTTAACTAGTGGAGTCTACTGAAGCAGGAAATAAGTGAGGGTTTGGGTCCTGAATGAGTTATGATGGTTGTTTTAAGGAGTATAGCTGGTGAGAAGACGCAGGTTTTGCTACTCGAGGTCGGATACGAATGATGATAATGGATTCTTTTGTTTCTGGAATGAATTTAAGGGAAAACTGTTAAATAGCATTTTGGATTGTAAAGATGTAATGCCTTACTTGGGGTGGATTTGATGGGAAATTGATTATCAGGGTTTGTTTAAGGTGTAGTCTAATACGCTTAAGATACGTTACAGGTCAAGAGATTTCACAACCATTGGTCAGATCAACATAACTTGAAACTTCACATGATACGAATGACGTTACTACTAACAATATGACAGGAACACTTATATATAGGAAGTACCAGCGGCGTATCCACCATGCCCTTGTCATATCACATTAGTCTCGTTATTATATATATCATGATAGGTTTTAGGTCATAACACATGACATAATTCACTATGTTTTCCATGCGTTGATTCTTATAATTACGTGTGCACCCGTAATTACTCGAACCTTCGCATGGTCTGTATAGATCCTTCCGTTGTGTGTGGGTCAAAAGGGCACAACTCACTAAATTCATGTTTATTGTTTTCACATAGGAGTTTGCTAAAAAGTAACTATGTCCTTAAGTAGGCAGGTCAGTTAGTAACTAAAGAGTAACAAAGTAGTATGACTTAAAGTTCCATAGCTTACTCGTGTTTGAACAAGAATACGTCAAACACCGAGTTGTTTTAAAGTGTTACAGCTTCCTCGTTTTTGAACAAGAATACGTCAAAACCCGAGTAGCTTCGATGTGTTATAGCTTACAACTTTGGTGAACAAAGTGTACGACCATTCTTTGTGTATAATGTGATCAATCAATTGCAACAATTGTAAGCAACTTAGTTTCGTGTATAATGTAAACACACAAGTTTCATGTATGGTTTAGCGTCATGTAGCTTGTAATCGAATAGGTTTCTTGTGTAATGTGAGCAACTAGACATCATGTATTTTGTAAATCAACAAGCTTTCACGTGTAATGTAAACAATGTAGTATCATGTGTATTGCAAGAAATGAATTTCATGTATGGTGTTAAAACCTAGTATCAGGTATTTTGTAAACCAATAATCTTTCATGTGTAATGTAAGCAATGCAGTATAATGTACTTTGTAACCAAATAAGTTTCATGTTCAATATGGTCAATCAAGTATTGTATATAAAACAATCAATTGTTATGTACCATGTATATTGCGAACAACTAAGTTTCATGTATTATGTGTTCAAGCCAATAGCATGTGTATTGCAAATAAACAGGTTTCATAGGTTATGTGATTAATCCAGTAAATTGTGATTTGCACATAAACTAGTTTCATGTATTTTGTGATCGTGTTGTGTATCTTGTGAACGTGCATACGTAAGTTATTGAATTTCGTTTGTGACATGTACTAACGAGTTTTGCATGTGATCAGGTGTTGCGGAGCAGCGTGTTGGTTTATGTTCGTGTAGGATGTGGTAGTTAGGTTCTAGCTCTTTAAATCTCGTTGAGGTTTGTAGGGATGGTTAACGTTTACACGAAATGGGTCGTCTCTTGAAGTGGTAACTGAAAGATAACGAGGAGGTTCTGAAAACATTCAGGGAAATGTGTTTACAAATACTGATCTTTGTTTGAAAATAGAAAGTGATAAATTGTTCTTGGTTGTAGATATATAAAGTAGTGAAACCATTGAGTTACATAATTTAAATAAATAGACAGTTTATAGGAAAAACTTTTTAAATTTTCAATTATTATAAGAAGAATATTTTTAAGAGAAATTATTGGCTAATCAAGTAGTTGTACATTAATTTAGCCAGGTTTTAGAAATAATTACTTTAACAAGAAAAGTCAAAATTATTTATCAATTTAAATAAATGTTTTTATAAAATGGGTTGTATTAAGTTTCCTTACATGGTGAAAATGTTTATAGAACATTTATATTTCAAGTATTATCTAAAAGTCTGATAAAAGTTTTGTTTGAACAAAATGACGAGGTTGTTTAAATCAACTAATAGGATGATTTGTTTACAAATGAGATTGCTGGTAATGTACTAATCGTGTTGAATGAAGAAGGTGATACTTGGAAAATTTTGATGAAAATATGATGGGTGTAATTTACACTCAACGTGTCGAATCAATAAATAATAACTTTAGAGTTGGAATATATAAAATTGATTAAATACTGAAAATGTTAAACATTACTCAAAACATAGGGAAATGGTTCTCAAATTGAAAATTTAAAGACAATAAATAAAAAAAAAATTATGTTAACGTCTCTTGTAGCTTTCCACTAGGAGGAAGATAATTCCCAAGACGAGCACTGCTATGGTCACTCGGGTAGTCGATCTGGCTTCAGCTTTAGCTGTCTCCGTACGATGCTCCAATATTTCTTTTTCGAGGATGGAGATTAATTCCTTTTGGTACTCTAATTGGTTTGCTAGGCTATCCATTCTTTGTCCTTGCAAGTCGTGCATTACCTCATGCTCCATCCTTTGCCTCTCAAACTATGCGGTCCTCACATATTGGTGAATGTCATTGATTGGAATTTCCATAGTACTAGTGGGTGCCATGGTATGCCTTACCCAAGGGTTAGGATGATACGGGTCGGGCACCAGATACGGGTCTCTTAATGGGGGTGGTAACTGATTGTGGAGATGGGGCGTCTGATACGGTTTCCTGGGTGGGGGTGATCCAGATGTTTGAAGTCTTGGGCCGGTGTTCCTAATCCAATCTGCCCTTACATCAAACCTTGGTCTAGCAGCTGGGGGTGTTGGTGACCGATACACGGGTGTCCCGATGTCTTCTTCCCCATCAGACTCTGCTCCAGGACGGTAAACCGGGGAGGAAGGAGAGTAGGAGTCTATGTCTAGCAGGAAAACAATGAAAAGGTTGTAAGTGATAATGGAATATTGAGTGTTAGATATAGGAGTTCTCATAGATTTAGAGTTTGACTAGTCATAACACCAAGCCTTCACCATAGTATTTTAGAAATACAATGGACCTATAAGCAATGCATCCCTGAGGAGGATTCCCAGGAAAGAGGGGTGGGTCACTAGGACACACTTAAGTACCCTGTCTTTCCTTAGTCAGAATCCCCCATGAGCCTACACACTCTTCCAGCCATCATGTATTAATAGCACTATGGTTGGGCTCATGGTCATGATAAGAATTGTTGTGGACTGGGCTTTGAGGCCTGAAAGTGAGGCTTATATATTGTAGTAGGCTTGTCCTTCTTGGAGGGTAAGTGGGCTTCTTGTTTATTATTAATGGGCATTAGGCCCAATAGTTTAGATTTAGATCACAAGGGGTGGTGACATTATATGTGTGAGTCTAAGGGTGCATGAAAGGCTAAGTGTGTATAAGTGTGTGTTAAAACTTATGATAGTACTTAAATGAATCAAATAGATAGCATGAATATAGCATAAAAGTTATCAGGCAGTGTGACACATAAATTATTAAATATTGTATCCTGCAGTGTAATGATAACATGTAGAAATATTCACATAAGAAGAAATCATGTAGCACGTGGTAGCATGACATTGTATGGGTGTCCTAAGGTTATAGTCTAGGTCAAGAGTGTCTAATAACCTAATTCCCTATAACCAAGGCTCTGATACCAATCTGTCACACCCCAACCGTCGACGGAATACGTCGGGGCGGGACATGTAGACTGTTCATGAGCTCAAGGTTGACTAACTTGTAATATATTAATCATTAAATCCATTTCCATTCAAACAAACATAGCATAATTCAACAGGTACATAAATGAAAATACAAATTGTCCTTTCAATTTAAATTAACTAAGTCTCAAAACCTATGTGTAGCAAGCCTTGATCACAATCACACATTAGCACCTGAAACATGAATAAAATAAGGTCAACTAAAAAGTTGGTGAGCACTCACAGGTTTGTACGTAGATAGTATAGATGTGAATAAACAAATCCTTACATAACATGATAAAATAAGGCATTTATGGGGAGCAACTATTGTGTAACCAAAGTACAATCAAACCTTTGTAACTAGCATGCAAATTGTGTTGTCGGTAACAATCACCCCAATCTGGGTGGGTTTGTCAGACTCAATAGATCCATCATTGTTAACCGTCGGCTTGAATAGTTAATGATTGCACATAAATTGCACACAAAAGTTAACACACCTAGCACTCAAACATAAAGCTCAAATTTTCACACATGAATGTAAAGGGGATTTGTGTTTGTGTAGTTTGTGTAAATGTAAGCAATTGTTCGTATAGAGTTCATGATTCACCCCAAAAAGTGTAAAATAGTAAAAGGGGCTATGTAATACTCACTTGTATCAAAGATGTTGATAGCACTAGTGTCTAGGTAGCAAAGTGTTCCTTGTAACTTACAACGTTAACCTAGAGTGCAATGCATGAATTTGAATTAGAAACATGCAAAAATTTCTATGGCGAGATCTAGGGTTCAATCGGGTTTTGAGTGTAGGGACTCGTACGACGGATTCGTGTTGTATTATGTAAAAGGATTGTGTAGGTGTTTGTGTTTCAAATGTTGAGTATAAATCTTTTGTAAAAGCATATGTGTAAGAATATATGATTTCTTTTGTGTTGTAAACCATTGGATACGTGTATGTATATAGGAATAACTAAATTACATTCTTTCGTTCACAATGAATAATTTATTGGATACGATAATATGAAAATAATAAGTTTGAATAAATAAGCTCCTTTTATTTATTTACTTTAGTTATATAAAAATATAATGTGAAATGGATGATCAAATTATTTTGTATTTAAAAGAGGGTTTAAATAATATATAGTTTAACGAAAGATACAAATTTATCAAACCATAATTATTAATAAAAGTGCAAGAGATTTATGTTAAGCGTTTTACTAAGATGTGTCGTGTAAAAGATTTGTAAAGAATTTGCGTCACTAGATAAATGGTTTTTTTTTTCTTAAAATGTATAAAAATTGTAACTCGCTTATAACTTTAGTAACTATTTTGTTTCAAAATGGCGATATTAATTACCAAAAGATTTATTAGGTTTTAACCCTAAATATGGTTAATAAAATGGTTACTGTTGAAAATTTAATAATTTGAAACCCTAACATAATTTATAAGTTTTAAGATTTTCATAAAATAATTTATATAAAAAGTTTGGATTTAAAGTTTGATTTAAAAAAAACAAAAAGTTTCCCGGGACTCGAACCCGGGTTGAATCTGGGAACACAACTGCACCAACCGCTGAACCAAGGGGCCATCCGTGTGATAACCCGGTTTTGTTAAAGGTTAAACAGGAGGCACGCAAGAACCGGGTTTCAAAGTTATGCGAAAAAAAAGGGAAGGCACGGGGCTAGGACTCGAACCCGCGACCTTCCTTGTATGAGTCCAGTGTCTTAACCGGCCTAACTGGGCAATTGCCTTAACAAGGGTGGGATTGCTGAAACTAAAAACCTACATCCCAAACGTCTCTTCGTCCCCATTACGTAACCCAAACCCTAACCTCTCAATTGACTGTGTTCGAGCACAGATACAAGACCGATTTGATGGGGCTTTCATCCCATGAATCAAAAGGAGTTTATTGGCATCGATCTTACCTTAAATGGTTATGTGTAGGGGGTGAACGGCTGAAGCCTTCTGGTTCGAGTTCGTCGGAGCCGATCGTGTACCAGAGAAGCAATGGTTCACGTTTGAGAGTTTAATATGTAAGTAAAATGTGTCGCGAGGATGTATGAATAGATTCTATGTGTTCATTGCATTTGAACGAGTCAATTTGATTTGGCATTGACTAAGCGGTTACGGGATTGGATTTTTCAAATCAATCCGTTTATTTCTTGATGAATTGGGTCACGATTTCAGCTTGAATACGTGCGAGCAGTGTTTTCGCGTGATTCTTTGACTCAAACGCGTCAAATCCCCTTGATTGGTTGCCGAATTTACTCAGTTTGACTTTGGGTTGTCAAAGTTAATTCGAATTTCGAATTCTTCCGCGCCTTGTACCAAATTAAAACACTTATTGTATTTAGGAAGGTTAAAAAAAAACTATCATGAGAATTCTATGGGCTGGAGTCATCGCATATGATTGATTTGGTAGGCCAAATCGGATCTGTTTGACCTTTTAAAGTCAAACCGTGTTGGATGTTGCTCTTGTTGACTTTTCCAGGTCAAAATAGGTTAAATTTTTATTGAATGGGTTCAAAATGGAAGTCCAAAAGGGTCAAAGGTTCAAATTGAGGGTTCCAAATGTTCAAAAGGAGGGTTCAAGACCAAATGTATAAATTTATAAATAAGTATATATATATATATTGATTCTTTAAAAGTTTTATTTAAATTTGTAAATATTAATATATACACTTTTATAAATTTACTTTTGTTTAGAACCCTATGAAAATTCCATTGCTATGAAATTATAAGTTGTAATGTTGATTTATCCAAAATAATCAAATGTACATATTTACATCTAGATTTGCAATTAGAAATGTGTATATATTCAATGGATGTAGAAGTATAGTTTAAAATAAAAATGTTTGAAATTGTTTTCTTATATAAAAACATATGTATAGACATACGTGTTATATATATAGTAAAGAAATAATAGGTAAGCGGAAATTTTGTATGTTAAAACAATAGTTACTATAACATATATAGTTTGAATAAGTATGGGACTTCAAGCGTTTACAAGACGAAACGTCTATAGAAAATTTATGGCTGTAAAATCATGGATGTTACAATCTGTTCCAAGCAAAAACTCAAACACCAGAGTGGGGTTAGATAAAAGCAAGATCCGGTGCTACAACTGTAACCAATTGGGTCACTTTGCTAGGGAGTGCAAGGTACCAAAAGCAAATCTGAGTGTCAACCATCAAAGACAAGGATACCAAGGTCAGCCTAAGCAACAGCAACAGCAAGGAACTCCTCCAGCTCAAACTGCAGCTTGTGCAAATGTTGGAACTTCAGACTTTGACTGGAGTTTTCAATATGAAGATGTTCCTACCACCAACTAAGCTCTTATGGTAGACACTGCAGAGATACCACCTCAGGTATTTGAACATCTTTGCTCTCAAGATTGTATTGATAACGTGTTAGGCTACATAAAGCATAATCAAAACCTTATAGATCAAAATGAAGAGTTTCATCAAATGAAATCTGAATTCATAAAGGTAGAAAACAGTTACAAAGAAAAAATTAACTACCTAAAGAAAGAGATTTCATTACTAAAACATGAACAAAGCAATCTTGAAACTCAGATTGATGATCTACTGGCTAGACTAAAAGCTACCAGAACAGAATTGGCAGAACAAAAGGTTCATGTTGATAAATATGAATTTGCATCTAAAAATCTGCAAAGACTTTTAGATGCTCAAATTCATGAAAAGGTAAAAACAGGTCTGGGGTATCATGGTGAACAATACCAAGCCGTTGCACCTCCTGCTGACTACGTTGCCATCCATGAACCAAGTTTCAATGTTACAAATCTTGACACTGCAAACCGAAATATTGATCCTTCAACGGATGAATCGTTCGTCGAAGACTGCACTACCTCATCGGAATCTAAGTCAACCTGCTCAGACCATGATGAAACCAGTGCAGCCCCATCTGAAGCCTTTCTGAATAGAGCTGAAATTCCTGCTGTCATTCCAACTATTCCAGCCCCTATACCTTTCAACCAAATCAAAATTAGCTATCCTCCAGAAGGAAGAAAGCTAAATGTGGAAAAGGGGCAGTCTTCAACCTCAAAGCCTCAAAGAAAGGTGTTTGACATATGCCATAAGCCTAGAGAAAGAGTCCATGTGTTCAAAAGACATTGGAAGAAGCTACTTTTGAGCACAACAAAGCTCACCCTTGGAACTTCAAAGACCTTTTCAAAAGAAAGGATTATGTTTATCTTTCAAGGGACAAACTGGCAAAATCATGTTTTGTCTGTGGAAAATATAACCACTCTGCCAGCACCTGCTTTTACTACCTTCAGCAGCAAGGAAACCTCAGTCAATGTGCTTTTGAGAAGACAAAGAAAAACAAACAGGTAAGAAGGTTTGAAGCAAAGACAACTCAATTCAGAAACTCTCTTTCTCCACCAAGGGAGCAGTTGTCAAAATCTCAACAAACGTGCATCATCTGTGGTGAAACCAACCACTTTGCTGCCAAATGCAGATTTAATCCCCTCAACCAGATTGCAAACTGCTCATCTAGATTTACACCATCAGCAGTAAACAAAACAGCTACTGACCTTGAAACATCTGGAAAAACAAAAGTTAAGCCTTCAGCAGCAAAAATGTCCACTGCATATACAGGGAAATCAAAGGCAAAACCATCAGCAGCAACATCTACTACTGATAAATCAGCAGCTACTAAGAAGCCAAAGCCATCAGCAGCAACAAAATCTGTTGCTGATAATCCAAAATCCCCAGCAGCAAAATCTGCTGCTGTTAAAAAACAGCCATCAGCAGTCAAAGCAAGATCAGTTGCTGACGGAAAAAGGAGAACAGAAAGACCATCTCCTCAACAATGGAAAGCCAAGATCCCAATCTCTATCACTTCAAGACTTATCATTGGTTCTGTTGAATACACACATGATGAATCTAACATTCCAAGAACCCTTTTCTTCAAGGATGCAAGCTCTTGGACTCCTCCCACTACCTAGATCTCTATCATGTGCAGGGACTGCCAGGTCACAAGAATAACACCTGGGTGGTAGACAGTGGTTGTTCCAGGCACATGACAGGCAACAGATCCATCCTCTCCAACTTTAGACATTTCAATGGAGGATATGTTACCTTTGGAAGTGACTCAAAGGGAGGATCCATTACTGGACAAGGAACTGTGTCCAACGAAAGAATGAGCATTGATAAGGTCAACTATGTCAAAGAATTGGACTTCAATCTCATGAGTGTTTCCCAGGTCTGTGACCAAAAGCATTGGATGCTCTTCACGGATAAAGAATGCTTTGTACTGTCTCCATGCTTATCCATACCTCCTCCAGAAAAGATTCTATTAACTACTCAAAGAAAAGAGAATCTCTATATACTGGACATGAATGAAGTCACTCCGTCTGGGAGTGTTTCCTGTTTTCTGTCAAAAGCCTCAGTTGATGAATCAGCTCTCTAGCACATGAGATTAAGTCATGTTAATATTAAAACTATTAACAAACTGGTAAAGGACAATCTTGTCAGATGGCTTCCTGACAAAGAATTCCAGCTAGAAGACCACTGCATTGCTTGCTTAAAGGGGAAGCAACACAAGAGTTCTCACAAGCCCAAGACGTTGAATACAAATGACACTCCTCTACAACTGCTACATATGGATCTCTTCGGTCCTACAAATGTCATGTCAATGGGCAAAAAGTCATATTGTCTGGTGATAACTAATGACTACACCACATTCTCATGGGTCTACTTCTTGAGAACTAAAGATGAAACTGCTGAAATTCTCAAATCCTACATTCTGAGGGTAAAAAATCAAAGCAATCAAAAGGTGAAGATCATAAGGTGTGATCAGGGCACAGAGTTCAAAAACCACACTTTGAACTGTTTCTGCGAAAGCAAGGCGATAGAAAGACAATACAGTGCTCCAAGAACTCCTCAACAAAATGGAGTTGCTGAAAGGAGAAACAGAACTCTAATTGAGTCAGCAAGATCTATGTTGGCTGACTCAAAACTGCCTCTCACATTCTGGGCAGAAGCAGTTAGCACAGCCTGCTATGTGCAAAATAGAGTTCTCATAGTAAAACCCCTCAACAAGACACCTTATGAACTTTGGTTTCAAAGAGTTCCCTACATTGGGTTTCTAAAGCCTTTTGGGTGTCCATGCACCATTCTCATCACACATGGGGTTATTCCTAAGTTTGGTGCCAAATCTGATGAAGAATATTTTATGGGCTATTCCTCTCAATCAAAGGCCTACAGAGTATTCAACTCAAGAACAAGAATTGTGGAAGAATCAGCAAATGTGGAATGTAGAGAACACATCATCTGTGAGCAGGGAAAAGGCTTAAACTGGCTCTTTGACATAGACTCCTTCTCCCAAATATTTGAACCTCTCACCTTCTTAAATATGGAGTCTACGTCTACACAAACACCTGCCTCCACGTCATCCACTTACTACAGACTGGATTTTCCCAAATCCTCTATTAGTCTGAGAAGACCATCCATTGATCCTCCATCAGTTGTGGAAGCAATTGAAGCAAGTGAAGGAGGAACAAGACTCTCCAATGTCACCAGCAGCAGCCTGTCTGAACCTGAAAATTTTGATGAAGACTCTTCAGTAAATGCTGTAGATGCTGTTGATGCTATTGATGAAAATAATGATGCGGCTGCTGATGTGGAAGACTCTTCCACCATGAATGAAGAGACCCCTGATCAAAATCAAAGCAATCTGGAGCAAGGGATACAGCTGGAGGTGGTACCAGCACAGAGGATCCATAAAGAACATCCTCAAGAAAATATCATTGGCCAAGTCCACCAAGGAGTCCTCACAAGAACCAAATCTCACGAGGCGAATATATGCTTGTTTTCATGTTTTCTATCTTAGGTGGAACCCAAGAAGATAGATGAAGCACTAAAACACAGCAGCTGGATTGAGGCAATGTAGGAAGAGTTGCTGCAATTCAAGAGGCAGGATGTCTGGAAACTTGTTGATCTTCCACCAGGTCACTATGATATTGGCACACGATGGGTTTTCAGGAACAAGCAAGATGAGAGAGGCATTGTAGTCAAGAACAAAGCCAGACTTGTAGCTCAAGGCTACACTCAGGAAGAAGGAATTGACTATGATGAAGTATTTGCTCTTGTTGCCAGGCTGGAGGCCATCATAATCTTCCTGGCATATGCTGCATCCAAGAATTTCACTGTCTATCAAATGTATGTAAAGAGTGTCTTTCTGTATGGGAAGATTGGTGAGGAAGTATACGTTAAAAAACCTCCAGGCTTTGTAGATCCTGCACATCCTACTCAAGTGTTCAAACTAGACAAAGCTCTGTATGGCCTACATCAAGCACCAAGAGCCTGGTATGAAACCTTGTTAGGATATCTACTAAGCAACGAATTCAGAAGAGGTGCCAAACCTTGTTTATCAAAGATGAAGGGGGAGAAATCTTACTAGTTCAAATCTATGTTGATGATATCATCTTTGGATCAACAAGGAAAAAACTGTGCAAAGACTTTGAGATTCTAATGCACTAAAAGTTTGAAATGAGTTCAATGGGTGAACTAAATTTCTTTTTGGGTCTACAAGTCAAACAAGTCCCAAATGGAATCTTCATCAGCCAATCCGAATATGTAAAGAGCATTTTGGAAAGATTCAAGATGGGTGACTGCTCTGCTGCAAGAACCCCTATGCAAGTGCATCATCAGTTGACTCCAGAAAAAGTTGGCCAAGACACTGATCAACATCAGTACCGTGCAATGATAGGGTCTCTCATGTATCTCACTGCCTCAAGGCCATATATCATGTTTGCAGTATGTCTTTGTGCAAGATTTCAAGCAGCTCCAACGATTTCACATCTTCAAGCCATCAAGAGAATCTTTAGATACCTAAAGGGAGCCCCAAGACTTGGGCTATGGTACTCTAAAAATGACAAGTTTAATCTGTATGCATACACTGACAGTGACTATGGGGGATGCAACTTGGACAAAAAGTCCACTTCAGGGGGATGTCAGTTTCTGGGAGGGAGACTGATTTCATGGCAGTGCAAGAAGCAAACATGTGTTTCAACTTCTACAGCTGAAGCAGAATACATTGCAGCTTCAAGTTGCTGTGCACAAGTCATCTGGATACAAAATCAAATGCTGGATTACGGGATGACTTTCATGGCAACTCCAATTCACATTGACAACATGAGTGCTATATCAATCCCAAACAATCTGGTGCAGCACTCCAAGACAAAGCACATTGACATCAGGTATCATTTCATAAGAGATCAAGCTGAGAAAAAGAGGATTATTTTAACCAAAGTTCATACAAATGAGCAATATGCTGATTTGTGTACAAAACCTTTTGACGAAGCTAGATTCAGATATTTAGTTGAATCCATTGGTATGATGAACTTTGATTAAAATCTATCTCTAAAATTCTGTTCTAAACTGTGTTTTGTCCTTTGTGTAAATAAAAGTTATTCGTCAGCAGCATTTTTGTCCTTCAGCTGCTGACAGGTTTAATCTTCAGTAGCAAAGGATTTGCCACTGACTGCTTTTAGTTATCAGCAGGAACAGGTTTCCTACGGATAGCTTTAAGATTGTCAGCAGCAACATCCTTGCTGCAGATCATTGAACCCATCAGCAGCAATTGTGTTTGCTGCTGACAGACTTAACCTTCCGCAGCAACCAAGCTTGCAGCGGACAGGCTTATTCATCCACAGCAACCAATTTTGCTGCTGATGGGTAAATGTAAGTCCAAATTAACTTTTACCCGCTATAAAAATTAACGTCAGTCTTTACCATGACTGTCTCGGTGTATTACAGCTGTAACAGTAAAAAGTGAATAAGGTTGTACTGTACAAGTCATTTTGCTTTTTCCCCCTCTACCGTTATAAGAACAAATCAAACTTCCTTACCACCTCTTCACATTCAATTTCACCCTAAACCCACATTACTTCCTCTCAAATCCCCACCACATTCAAAGCCTTTCATATACTTAAACCTTCAAACCCTCCATCCAAAATCAAACAACAACGGCAGACATCAATAACCCTGACGATAAGTTCTCCCCGTACCATAACCTTACAGCATACCTTACCAAGGGAAAGAAATCAGAAGGATTCAATGATATGATCGAATTCATATGTCGATCAAAGATCCATTTTGCCCTCACAACCAACCCTACCATATATATCCCTCATATGGAGGATTTCTGGAGTACCGCCGTCTACTCTACCGAACAGGGGATTCCCCAAATTAAATCCAAGGTAGACGGCAAGGATATCACCATCTTAGAAGCCACACTCAGAAAACACCTTAAGCTTCAAGATGAGGGAGCAGCCAGCTCATACTCAAAGGACGAGTACATGAGGACATTTATATCCATAGGGTACACTGGAAATCAAAATGAGTATACAATAGAGAAGGTGCTCATGGGCCCTCCATGGAAATATCTCTGCCACACTCTTCTCCAATGCATATCTCAGAAGAGAAGTGGATGGCATCAGGTGAGCTCCGCACTTGCCTCCGCCTTCCATGGTATGATCACTGGCCTTGGCTTCAACTTTGCACACCTCAACTTTGAGGGTTTGAGATATAACCTTCAAGAGGGTGCAAAGCAACAATTCTTTATGTACCCAAGATTCTTGCAGGGGGTTTTCAATAAAGAACTAAAATTACTTTCAAAACCTGCAAGAATCTACATCATGGTGGGACATAAAAATAATATTTTTCAAAGTATGAGAACAGATTCAAAAAGGTTCTCAAGGGTCAATATTCCATTGTTATCTACAATGCTGAACATACAAAGTACCCCGGGTGACAGTTCAGCAATCCCAGCTGATACTGATCCCACACCCTCCACATCACATCCTGAACAACAATCTGCTGTCACTATTCGAATCCCTGTGCATACTACTAAGGATGCACAGGTACAAAAATCACTTACACCTCTTTTGGATGTTATCGTTCAACTGAAACAAAGGGCCCCAGTTGCAACGACATACACCAGAAAAAGGAGCAAGAAGACTCCTTATCTTCTTGTCTCCAAGGCCCAAACCCAACCTAGCAGTCCTCACTCAGAATCACAACATTCTGGTGAGAATATCATAAGGGACAACCACATTCTTAGGGTGACTCCTTTGGATGTCTCTCTATTAGGATCAGGATCACATCCCGGATCCATAGAGCAACCCCCTGAGCCACTCCTTTCCCTTCTGAACTTAAGTGTTGAGGAACCTGATCAAGATGATATACCTTCTCCAACTGCCACTATCTCGGAGGTACTGATTGATCTTGCTTCCAACACACCCAACCCAAGTTCTACTACCCTGAAGGTCCACTCTAGGAGTTATGACAGAGTGGATGTGGAAGAGGCTGTCACTACTGCTGGTCCATCAAATGACCAGGAGGACAGTGACAATATTGCTAAGACCTCAACCACAGCAACTCACAGCGAGGATGTTTCCTTGGAAACTCCCCTCATTGAGAGGAATCCCAGGCGCCAAGAAACCATGGGTGATGGGGATGCTGAGGCTAGGCCTACAGCCCCATCTGGGTCCAATGATTCCACAAATATGGATGAGGATAGTATGCAACTTAAAAATCAGGAATTGACGGCCAGGGTGGCTATGGTTGAGGCTGAGGTGTCAATACTACAACACCAGATCCTTCTGCATGAAGCCCATCAATGCCCCTCCACGGCTTCTCCCTCCCTTGTCTCAGTGGGCACTCAAACTGATGCTTCTTTGTCCACTGATGCAGCCAAAAAGGGGGAGATAGTCCCAATAGAAGAAGACTCAGACAGTCTTGATGACTGGATTCAAGAGCAGGCTGCATTTCAAAGTACGCTATTCAAGCCAACTTTTGTATATGTTCATGACTTGCCAGCTTCAGATGACGAAGAAGAAGAGACTTCTGAAGACTAGAAGTTAGTCGTCAGGGCTATTGATGAGATGCTGACTGATGCTGAAGACACAAAACAAACATATACATCTTTCAGCATCATCCCTGAAGCAGCAGCCATCATAAGTCAATCCACTACCCCCCAATTTTCACTAACTTCAACACAGCTAGAGTTTGACACAATACTAGCTTGGGGGTATGATGAAAAGTCTGAGAGGTTCTGGATTGGTTGGGAGTTTGGCGGAGTAGAAGAGCTAAACTGGGACTTTCTCAACAGCATTCAAGTCCTTCACCTATACCATCTACAATGCATCAACAACTCGACGGACCTCTCAGTAGAACTTGCTATCGGCAGGTTCTATGACTTGATGGAAGATAATCTACCCAATTTCGAAAGACAAATACAAGCAGCAAAAAGGGTAGCCTATCCTGAATCTTCAACAGCAGCAGAAAGAAGACTGACTCCTAGAAGACTTGAAATAATAAGGAGCAGTCTTCTCACTGAAGAAGAAGTTCTGTGCTGGAGAAGATTCCTGTACAACAAAATGGTCAGGGATGTAGAAGTGCAAGGATGGATAAGCACTAACTCCCATAACTTCACCTTCTTCCTGAGCAATGAATCTTCTCTATCGATCAACATCAAAGAGATCTTGCTCCTACCATCAGCCTTCCTGCACAAGGTCTTTGAGCTCCAATCACTCATCTTCAATGTCAACTCCTTATAAAGTCAAGAAATGATCAAAATCATCAAGGCTTCTCTTTATAAGGAGGAATCTGGATCTGACTCAGACCTATCCTTTCTCTCTTCTCCAACAGTCAGACTGAACACAGTAGAAGAATCAAAAAGAAGAGAAGAGGAAAAGAGGAAAGAGGCATGGAAAGATGTGACAGGTATGGAATGGGAAGAAGATGAAGAAAGTTCCCCTCCCTTGTCCATTCCCCAAATTGCCAATGAAGCTGAGGCTGAGATTCCAACAACAGCACAATCATCTGCTGTTGTGATCAGTGAAGCCGAAACAGAGGCATCCAACAAAGATAAGGCAAAGGGAATTATGACCAAAGAAGATGAAGAGAGGTTGCTCAGTGAGAAGATAAAGAAGGAAGAAAGAAGAAGAAGAAGAGAAGAAGAGGAGATGGCTGAAATAAAGAAAGCTCAAGATAGACTCACAACCATTCTCCTTAGAGAACAACAGATCCAGCTGTATGCAAAACAGCTGGATGATCTGAAAGTAAAGATTCCTGCAGTTTATCAAATTGAAGAAGATGAAGCTCTTGCTCTTCAACTGCAGGAACAATTCCAAAGAGAAGAAGAAGAAAGAGGCTAAGTTCAGAATAACTGATTCTGAACTAGCCAAAGAAATGAGAGAGGAATAGGTAAAGGCTCTGATTTCTCAAGGTGAGGATGTAGACTACCTTGAGAAACTATCTAATAAAGAAATCTACAGAGCCTTCATGGGTCAGCAGGGTCAATTGGCAAAGAAGAAAAAGGCTGAAGAAGAAGAAAAAGCCAAACAAAAGTCTAAAAAGACCATTGCACTTAACCTGAGAACCCATGAAGAAAGGAAGGTCATGATTGACTTCCTAAAGGAAAAGGGGGAAAGTGGAAGGAGGCTAGGTCCCATGACATTCATGAACCTACAGGCCTTGTACAGACAAGTCAAGAAGGAAGAAGAAGAAAGACTGGGAAAGAAAGTCTTCAAGACAAGGGTCATAGAAAAGGAAGACAAGAGACCAGTCGAGAAACAAAAGACTTCTGCCCTAGACACTACTTCCACTATCCAAAAACCTCCCACAAATATCCCCAAACCTTCCTCTCCTCCACCCAAAAAGTCCAAACCATCTCACCCAGCTCCCTCTCATCAACAGCCTCTCCTAAAGAAATCCAAACCCACACCTAAACCAGAAGACTCCAGAGAAATAGTTGATTGGTTCTACAGTTCACAGGATCAGTGGTTTGAAATCTTCAGGGGGAGAACTGAAAGAAGGAGGTCTGTTTACAGATCTGTTGATGAAGTTCTACAACTATCAGATTCAGATCTAAGTAGAATTCTGGAGATGGGTGAAGCTCATGAGCCTGCAAATGAGGGTGGGAAACGTCTTATGCTAGAAATCAAACACCATTTCAACCCTAGCAAAGATGTGATCATAGATATCAAACCACTTCAGTCCCACTCTCCATTTGTAAGTTGGTCCTACAATGCTGATCTGGATGAGTTCACCTTAACTGATGTTAAGAAGCAGCAGATGAGATGTTCAAGCAAGTCAATTTTCAAAATGCCAAGTAAAGACATCAAGACTTTATCTGAGCTTCCACTGAACAATCCCAGCAAGGATCCAAGAGGCTATGAGGTTGCAAGGATAGTCTGCCACATGCAAAAGCTTCAGCAACAAAGTGATTAGAAAAATTTTGGTAGCATCAGTCTAGGGGGAGTTTGTAGAACCAAAGACTGATTGCAACAAAATTCTTCTAAGTATAAATGCTGCTGATAGACTTATCAGCAGCATTCAACACTTGTTGTTGCTGATAGGCTTATCAGCAGCGTTCAACACTTGTTGCTGCTGATAGGCTTATCAGCAGCATTCAACACTTGTTGCTGCTGATAGGCTTATCAGCAGCGTTCAACAGACCAGGCTTGATGCTGATCCTCATCTTTGCTGCTGACAGCCTTGTGCCTTGAAAATAAATCGTTGCAGCTGACTATCCATGCCAAGCGTTACTGACAACTTTCTGCAAAAGCTACTGACACACTCAAAGTAGAAGGAACCTCAATGGTGCAACCAATGACGGACAACAATGCTATTCTCCAAGCATGCAAGTAATGATGCATAAAGAAGACGCTTCAATAAAGTTAGCTAGTTTAGATTAAAATTTTATTAATTAGCTTTGTACAAAAGATCAACGGTCTGTGTTAGATCTGATCCTTAGAATCAAGGGTCTGTCTTGATTCTAAGTTGGTATAAATACTGTGTAAACACTTCATTGTAAGTGTGCTTCTTGATAGAGTTTTCATTTGTAATCGTTTATTCACAAAAGCTTAATACAACAGTGTTCTTATTAGTATTCTTTTTGTTTACTCGATTATACTTGTGTAGTTGATATTGTTTCCGCCAATCTCAACTAAGAACAGAACTATCTTGTACTTTCATGATCCTACACTTTATTAATATAATGAGGCGTTTATCCTTGAAGGTTCCAAGGCTAAGCGATACTATTACAAGGAGGATCACTGATTACAACAAGGGGAAGTAAAGCAAATATAAGGAGAAGTAATCAAAAATCCAAGGGAAAATAACGAGAGTAAAGATGAGAGGATAAAGCTAAAACTATGAGTCTAGGTATTTGATCCGGAATGTCTTCAAATGACCTCTGAGGTTGGTATTTATAGTGGTCTTCAAGTGGTTCCTCGTTCTTCAAGCTGATCTCGTGACTTTTTCAGAAGAGGAAACTTGCCAGATAACTTTCTCCTTCTTAGTTCTCTCTCTTTTCTCAGTGCCCTGGATTAGGTAATGTTTTGACTTTCTTTTCTGTTGATAGCAGCTATACTTGTTTTGTCCCTTTGCAAGGTCAGTGCTTTCTTCATCTCGTTCACCGAGGTTTGACTAACGAGAGTAAGACATTCTTCGATTAGTGTGTCAGTATCTTATTCGTTAGACATGAAGGAGAGTCCTCTCCTTCTGTTCGTCCAGAGCGCCGAGGATCTTCTTTTAGGAGAGATCCCCTCCTCCGTTTTGAAGTGCTTGAGACATCATATTTTCTATTTGATTAAAAGAAGGGGTAAATGAGAATGAATCCTCCTACGTCATCAGTAACTAAATAAATTATCAATTTAGTTGTATGAAAATGTCTTAAACTAGATTAAAATTGATTATATTTAACTAAAAATATAAGGATTTACTTTTTTCGAAATGCAAAAAGAAATAAATAATAGTAAATATAAGGATTTACCAGTAATAGTTTTTCTGAACTATTGTATAAACAACGGTTGTGTAATGTTTATTGGACGTTGAATGATTGGTCCGTATGGCATCACATTCCTAATCCCTCACATCTACGTACCGCTCTGCAAACACGTGTCATCTAAAAATTCTTGGTATCGTATACTATAGCGAGTACCGGTATCGGTAACGAACCGAACCAATATCGACAGAGCAGCATTGCTACCTGTATTGGTACTATCGTAACAGGTATTGGTATTATGTTTCATGGTTTTTGATCAATAAACACGACTTAGTTTTTTATGTGTTACATCAGACAACTTTTGTGTAACGAAAGCATTGTAAAAAAATATTTTCTTTTGTATCATAAACTATAGTTATTATCGAAACCGGTATCGGTATTTATTTATTTTATAGTTTTCAACCGTCATAAAACATGTGACGCTATCCTTTTGGGTTTCATTTAGTTTTATTTTAAAGAGCTTTGAAGACATTAACTTTTTTAATGGTTTAGCGTGACTTGATGCGCGCATTTAATACCTAGTTATTAACAGTTACAACAGCTGATATTATATATAGCCGCAGATTTTCTACAGTATTCATTTTTATTTTGTTTTAAGAATAAAATCAATAATTTAAATAATACTTTTACATGTAAATATATTTTTGCTAAATTAAAATAAAATATAATTATTTATTTGCAAAGAAAGAGTAAAATGAAAAATAAATATGAACTAGTTGGTCACGCCCCTCGCTCCGCGACGGGGTGGACCGGTTTTTAGAAAAGTTTTAACGCATGCGCATGCTCAGACGTAAAAATAACGTTAAAAACGTAGGATAGAACTAAAATATCGGCGACGACGGATCGATTAAAAAACTTAAACGTAGATGCAGTCGAAAACGTTTGTAAAAAGAAAACCTAAAAAAAAAACACAGGCGACACCATCGCTTAAGAACGCCAATAAAATAATGTCAAAGCGACGCTAAAACCAAAGAAAATAAAACTAAAAAAGTACACGAAACTTGGAAGCATATTTGACAAACTGCACGCTTTGCTTATACCCATGTTTCGCGACGGGTGTCGAGCCAATCGTTAATAAAATATAAATGAAAACGTAGGCGCAACAATAAAAATAATGTTAATAAAAGAGAAACATAAAATTAATAATTTTTTTTTATCGGTTTGGGTCGTAAAAAACTATAAAAGTTAATACGGTTTTCACCCGTCAAATTTTAATTTACCGATACGGGTTATGATAATACAAATACCGACAATGATATTGTTCGCTCAGAATAGGTTCGGCTCGTCACGGTATCACAATATTAACGGCACTCGCTATAGACAACGATACAAAAAAACTCGATTTTGAATACAACTCTATTTTAAAAAAAAATTATATCGGAACGTTGACAAAAAAAAAGTAAAAACAGCCGCACACTCCGTATTTTAGAAAAAGTTAACGAAAAAAGTTATTAAAGATAAACGAAATTAATAGAAAATAAAACGAGCTAAAAGTGTAAGTTTACATATAGTATAAGGTTGAAATTTAAAATATTAAAAAAAAGCCACACGCGTCAATTGATGTATGGGATACGTAATATTAACCCTAGTTGCACTTTAAATCTTACTTTCTTTAAATCTTACTTCTAATTTCTAATATTTAAGAGAGAATATAAATAGCTTTATTAATATTTAAAAGAGAATATAAATAGCTTGTCCTTAGAGCAAATTAAAAATTACGTTATTTAAGTATTACCCAAATTTCTGAATACGTACTTTAACTAAAAAAAATTACAGAAAACATACTTTATTTTTAAAAAGCCTTGCACGTTACGTCCTTTAGACTAACGAGCGTTGAATTTCACCGTTAATTCAGGCCACGTGCAATGCACATGCAGATATTTTGAGGTCTTCACACATCATACCCTCATGTGCATGGCACGTGACCTGACTTAACGGTGAAATTTAACACCGTTAGTCTAAAGTACGTAACGTGCAAGATTTTTTAAATGTAAATAATGTTTTCTGTAATTTTCTTAATTAAAAAACGTATTATGAAATTTGAATAACATTTAAACGTAATTTGTAATTTATGAATAAAAATAGTAGCCACCATGGTGCCTCATGCACACGCGTCGCTAGAGGCTTCATATCTACTCTAGTATCAGACCACGTGTCCGCTGGTTAGTAGAGATTTACGTCACGTGACCTTAGTAAACCGTATTTCACATGATCTGACAAATTTTAAACTATATAATTAAAATGGACTCGAAAGTCTAATGTGTTTAAAAATAGTTATGTGCCTTTCTTTATTGACCACTGATGGCGTGGGTACATGATCAACGAAAGTAGTATTATTTTTATTATGTATTATACTTGTATAATAATATTAAAATAAATAAATTACTTTTTTGAACGGCAAAAGCTATATATATAAATATATAGATACAACAAGAAAGTGAGATGAGAAAAACAAACAAACAATTACAAAAGATAGCTAATGTCAAAATCAAGCCAATTCTCTCAAACAATGGAGTTACACTTAGTTCTAAACTTGAAGTTACACTTAGTTCTAAACTTCAGTCACATGAACGACTCTTCTTTTATCATCTCCACCATTCTCGGGATATGGATAGACACCCCATTAAACTCCTCGTTTCGACATATCCAAATCCTCCACACCGTAGCAAAGGCCACCATAAGCACCAACTTTTTCCACTTCTTCGACCCCGTTTGGTTGTGAAGAACAACCAAAATGTCATTCAAGGATTTGAGTTGCAGGGGCAAACTCACCCTGAACCACACAAACACGTGCCACCCATACACAACGAGACACCAAACACGTGGCAAAAATATGATCTATCGTTTCCTGGGCAATCCCACATCTATTACAAACAACATTATCTAAAGCATCCCCCTTAGCAATCAGGCTAGCCTTCGAAGCAATCCTCCCCAGATTGGCAAACTAAGTCAGGTAATTAGACTTGGGAGATGCCCAATTATTCCATCGGAAAGCATTATCCATCAGCGCTCCCTCACCCACGCCCACAATCTCCAATTTGACGCCTTTAACTGAAGAGTCTGCCCTAAAATCATTATTCCACACCCATCTATCTTTTGACCCAGGCACACACACTTCGTTTAGAAGGCACAGTAAAGCCCCAGTTTGGGAACATTCAGAATCCGCCTTCGGGTCTTTAATCCAAGACCATCTCCAAAAGATTGACTTACCGTGGAACTCATAGTAAGACGACACATTAACCTCTTTGTCTATAGCCATCTTAAAGACCTGCGGGAAAGCCTCCTTAAGAGGTCGAAGCCTCCTATAATGTTGCCATTACCTACCACCACCTTGAGCTTGTCTTTAATGCAGACACCCTTTTTCCCAAGTTCTCTGTAGGATCGTAAGATTACAAGGTGATTCTATTCTAGTTGATATTGGCGGAAACAATAGCAACCAACAAAGTAAACAAGTAAACAACAAGAATACTGATTAATGCACTGTTGTATTAGATTTCTGAGATTACAAGATTACAAGTAAAACTCTATCAAAAGCACTATCAAGGCACGATGAAGGCACACTTACTATGAAGTGTTTACACAGTATTTATAGTAACTTAGAATCAAGACAGACCCTTGATTCTAAGGATCAGATCTAACACAAGCCGTTGATCTTGTTTATTAATCTAAATTACACGCAAAGGCTAATCTAGATAACTTTACTGAAAAGTCTTCTTAGGCATCATTGTTTGCATGCTTGGAGAAGCGTGTCATTGTCCTTTATTGGTTGCACCAGTGAGGTTCCTTCTGCTTAGAGTGTGGCAGTTGCTTTTGCAGAAAGGTGTCAGAGGCGCTTCACATGGATAGTCAGCTGCAACGTTTGGTCTTCAGTGAATAAGGCTGTCAGCAGCAGAGATGAGAATAATGCTGCTGATAAGCCTATCAGCAGCAACTTGTGTTGAACGCTGCTGATAAGCCTATCAGCAGCAACAAGTGTTGAATGCTACTGATAAGCCTATCAGCAGCAACAAGTGTTGAATGCTGCTGATAAGCCTATCAGCAGCATTTGTACTTAGAATAATTTGGTAGCAATCAGTCTTTGGTTCTACAAACTCCCCCTAGACTGATGCAACCAAAATTCTTCTAATCACTTTGCTGCTGAAGCTTTTGCATGTGGCTGACTATCCTTTCTACCTCATAGCCTCTTGGATCCTTACTGGGATTGTTCAGTGGAAGTTCAGACAGAGTCTTGATGTCTTTATGTGGCATTTTGTAGATTGCTTTGCTTGAACATCTCATCTGCTGCTTCTTTACATCAATCAGAGTGAACTCATCCAAATCAGCATTGTAGGACCAAGATACAAATGGAGAGTGGGACTTGAGTGGTGTCACACCCCGACCGATGGCGGAATCATCGGGGCGGGACATGTAAGACTGTTCATAGCACAAGGTTGACTAAATTGAAATATATTAAAGTCAAATTTCCATTACAAATAATCCAAGTACAAACCAAATCCAAACAAGAAAATAAAACAACTCATAAACTTCTTGATTTAATATTGCTAAGTCCAAATCCTATATTGAGCACGTCTTGAATCATTCTCACATATTAGGGCCTGAAACATGAATAAAATAAAGTCAACTAAAAAGTTGGTGAGTATAACACAGTTGTATATAGATAGCATATAGTTGTAAATAAATCCTTTACAAGACATGAAAAATATGGCATTTATGGGGAGCTGCTATTGTGTAATCAAGTACAATCAAACCTTAGTAACTAGTATGCAAATTGTGTTGTCGGTATCAATCACCTCCACTTGGGTGGGTTTGTCAGACTCAATAGATCTATCATTGAAAACCGTCGGCTTGTATAGTTAATGATTGCACATAGTTTTCACAAAGACTAGCACAACTAGCACTCGGGCACAAAGCTCAAATTTTGCACACATGTATGTATGTAGGATTTTGTACTTGTGTTGTTTGAGTAAATGAAGTTGTGAAATGTGTAATGTGTATAAAGTTCATGTTCCACCCCAAAAGTGTAAAAGAGTAAAAAGGGGTTGTGAATACTCACTTGGTATGGAAGTGAAGCTAACAAGGAAATATAGATAGCAAATATGATCCTTGGAATACACACTTTAACCTAAGAGTAATGTGTATAGAATCAAATAGATGTACAAAGTTTAAGTCTAAAGTGAAAGTTGAATTTGTATATAAAACTATTGATTTGTATTTAAAAAGTATTGAATAAAATATATAAAGTTTGAAGTAAAATATGTTTGTAACCATTTGATTAGGTTTGAATTGAATAAATAAATATATAATTGTAGTTTATGAAATAATGTAAATATTAATTGAAATTAAGTATAAATAAATAAATGATTTTGATTTAAAATGTAAATTAAATAACTAATCATTATTTATAAATTTTGTAACTTAATTATTTAAAACATCATTTAAATAAATATAAATTTAATTTTTATAAACTTTTCAATAAATTATATTTATGCCAAGATTAAACTTTTAATCCATTTTTAAATACATAACACATATTTTTATAAAATCTGAAACATTTACTGATTAAAATATAAAAATTATAATTCTGTTAAAAAATCTGAGTCTCACACGACCGTTCCTCGGAAGGGCACGATCGTGCTCAAGCCACGGGCGCGACCGCGCTAGTCGGGGCGCGACCGGGTTGACCAACAGGAGCACAATCTAGACCAGACAACAGGCACGACCATGCCTTGACCAGGTACGATCGTGTCTATGATCTTTAGACACAACAGAGACTAGCCCAGAGGGCATGACAAGGTCTGGACAAGAGGACACAACCGCGCTGATAGTCGGCACGACCGCGCTACACGAGGCACGGCCGCGCTAGATGATTAGCGCGACCGTGTCTATTCCAAGTCAGACACGAATTGACAATTTCTTGTACTTATAACGATGGAATTGATAGGGCTTTCGATTAAAGAGATATTACGAGTCTAATCATATAAATTAATTGCATGAACATCGTGTTTAAGAGTGGAATCGATTAAATCCTTTTTATTTAAAATAACAATTCTGATTCGAACGATTTCTGTAATGAAAGCCCAGATTAATAGGGGGCTTTTGATGATGATACTGAAACGAATGAGATGGAGAGTATACTTACCTAAAACAGGAAGGAATTGGTAACGATCGGTAGAAGGGAGTTCCGGCGACGGAGAGAACGGCTTCCGGCGACTTCGGCTGCAATTCCGGCTAGGCCAGAGAGTCCAGAGTCTTGGAGAGATCCGGGAGATGCGTAATCCTTTCTTGATCGGGGGAATTTGCGTCTCAGAATAGGATTCGAGTTTTGCTTGAATTGTTTGAGAGAGAATTCGAGATTGATGGTATGAAACTAAGACGTTGAATAATTGAGAATGGTATAACTCACGTTAATGGAAGAAGAAACGTAATCGGATTTGAATTTCGAATGATTGAGCGTTTTGAAATCACATTTACGTTTCGACTGTTACGTAGGCGCGACCGTGCCCAAGAGAGACGCGACTGTGCTTAGGCACCGGGCGCGATCGTTCCAGGACCAGTCGCGCGATCGTGCCGAGGCACTTGGCGCGACCATGCTAGGACGAAGCACGACCGTGCTAACTAGGGTTTCTTGATAATTTTTCAACTTTAGTCCTTGACTCTTCAGGTTTGATGAGTTTGAATAAAATAGTTTCTTGTACAGCATTTAAATGTATATAACCGAGTAAAACTTACGAATTTGTATAGAATTATTGCATTAAATTTACGGCGAAAAAAATAATGAGATATTGCACGAGTATAGAACTTGAAATTGCATTACATTGAATTGAAATAGGAATACTAAAATCAGAAATGTTACAGTCTCCCCATGTTGAGAGAATTTCGTCCCGAAATTTAGCTAGAGGTTACAACAGTATCAATAAAGAGATGAGGGTACTTGAGCTTCATTTGGTCTTCTCGTTCCCAAGTGAACTCAGGACCACGCTTAGATTCCCAACGAACTTTAACGATAGGAATGCGACTTCGCTTGAGCTGCTTGACTTCACGATCCATAATTTCTACCGGTTTCTCAACGAAGTGCATCGTTTCATCAATGCGCACGTCGTCGAGCGGTATATGGAGATTTTCATCGGCGAGACACTTCTTTAGATTAGATATATGAAATGTAGGATGCACATTGCCAAGAGATGGAGGTAACTCGAGGTTGTAAGCCACTTTCCCAATCCTTTCAAGGATTTTGAATGGACCAACATAACGAGGTGCTAACTTGCCTTTCTTTCCAAAATGGACCACACCCTTCCAAGGAGACACCTTAAGAAGAACAAGATCACCGACTTGGAATTCCAAGGGTTTTCGACGTTTGTCGGCATAACTCTTTTGCCGACTCCTCGCTACTCGAATATTGTCACGGATTTGAATAATCTTGTCGGATGTTTCTTGAATTAACTCGGGACCAGTGATTTGTGCTTCACCAATCTCGTTCCAACAGATCGGAGAGCGACACTTGCGACCATAGAGAGCTTCGAATGGAGCCATGTTGATACTTGTGTGGTAGCTATTGTTGTAAGAAAACTCAATAAGGGATAAATGTGAATCCCAATTGCCACCAAAATCGATTACACAAGCTCTAAGCATGTCTTGAAGAGTTTGGATTGTTCGCTCGGTTTGACCATCAGTTTGGGGAATGTAAGCCGTGCTCAAATCTAATCGAGTACCAAGAGCCTTTTGGAGAGATTGCCAAAATCGAGAAGTGAACCGAGCGTCTCTATCGGATATTATGTTCAAGGGAACACCATGACGGCTCACAATTTCATCAATGTAAATTCGGGCTAATTTCTCCACTTTGAAGTCTTCACGAATAGGCAAGAAGTGGGCAGATTTGGTGAGTCGATCAATGATCACCCAAATACTATCATAACCACTCGAGGTGCGAGGGAGCTTGGTAATGAAATCCATAGCTAAATTCTCCCATTTCCACACGGGAATTTCCGGTTGTTCAAGTAAACCAGAAGGACGTTGATGTTCAGCTTTGACTTTGGAGCAAGTTAAGCATTTGGTCACATAAAGAGCAATGTCTTTCTTCATACCGGGCCACCAATAAAGTTGGCGAAGATCTTGGTACATTTTATCCGCACCAGGATGAATAGAATAACGAGTCTTATGAGCCTCGTTCATGAGAAATGTACGGAGATCATCGCGATCGGGAACCCAAATACTGTTCAAGTAATATAGTAAGCCATTGGGTTTTTATTCAAGAAGAAGTTCAACACCACACGACATTTCTTCATACATGTTGCCCTCGGTTACCGAGACGTGTTGAGCTTCTAAGATACGGGTTTGAATATCGGTTTGAATGCGGGCACAATGAAGCAGAACATGGTCCTTTCGACTCAAAGCATCAGCTACAACATTCGCTTTGCAGGGATGGTAACGAATCTCGCAGTCGTAGTCGTTAAGGAGTTCGACCCAACGTCATTGCCTCATATTGAGTTCTTTTTGGTTGAAGATATGTTGAAGACTTTTGTGGTCGGTGAACACCACACATTTCGTGCCATATAGGTAATGTCTCCAAATCTTTAACGCGAATACGACCGCACCCAACTCGAGATCGTGCGTCGTATAATTCTTTTCATGAATTTTGAGTTGTCTTGATGCATAAGCGATTACTTTTCCTCGTTGCATGAGGACACAACCAAGACCTTGGTTAGAAGCATCACAATAGACAACCAAATCATCATTCCCATCGGGGAGAGTCAAAATGGGAGCATTGCACAATTTATGCTTAAGAGTTTGGAAAGCTTCTTCTTGTTTCGGTCCCCATTCATAAGCTTTACCCTTATGGGTCAAGGCGGTAAGAGGGACAGCAATCTTTGAGAAGTTTGAGATGAAACGACGATAATAACCCGCAAGACCAAGAAATGAACGAACTTCGGTAGGAGTCTTCGGGGCATTCCAATTCTTAACCGTTTCAATCTTAGCAGGATCAACATGAATACCCTTGTCGTTGACGATGTGACCAAGAAATTGAACTTCTTTTAACCAAAATTCACATTTGGAGAACTTGGCATATAGTTGTTCTTTCTTTAAAAGGTCCAAAACCAATCTAAGGTGTTCTTCATGGTCGGCTTTAGTCTTGGAATAGATTAAGATATCGTCAATGAAAACGATCACGAATTTATCAAGGTACGGTTTGCACACACGGTTCATGAGATCCATGAAAACTGCGGGTGCATTGGTTAACCCGAAAGGCATAACCATGGACTCGTAATTACCATACCTTGTTCGAAAAGCAGTCTTAGGAATGTCATCTTCTTGAACACGGAGCTGATGATAACCAGATCGAAGATCAATCTTCAAGAAGCAAGTAGAACCTTGAAGTTGATCAAAGAGATCATCGATTCTAGGCAAAGGGTAACGATTTTTGATAGTAAGCTTGTTGAGTTCACAGTAGTCAATACACATGCGAAATGATCCATCTTTCTTCTTAACAAATAAGACGGGTGCACCCCACGGTGAATGACTCGGGCGAATGAAACCTTTTTCGGAGAGTTCTTGAAGTTGACTTGCGAGCTCTTGCATTTTGGAAGGTGCAAGACGATAAGGAGCTCTAGCAACGGGGTTAGCTCCGGGCATAAGATCAATACGGAACTCTACTTGACGAACAGGAGGAAGACCGGATAAATCTTTAGGAAACACTTCGGGAAAATCCCTAATGATAGGAATGCCTTGGATACTCTTCTCCTTGACATCCTTTTGAACAATATGAGCTAGGAAGGCGATGTACTTCTTTCGTAAGTACTTTTGAGCGGTAGTACAAGACATCAACTTAAGACCCTTACAAGGATTTTCACCAAAAACCCTTAAGGTTTCTCCCGATGGTAGCGGAATTCGAATACACTTTTCAAAGCAAATGACTTCGGCATGATGATTTGATAGCCAATCCATACCTATGATAATATCAAAGCTTCCTAGTGGCATTGGAACAAGGTTGATTGGGAATGCATGATCATTAAGTTCTAAAGAGCAATCATAGATAATAGACTCAATTGTAAGGGAGTCACCATTTGCTATTTCAACGGTGAAGGTTTTCTCTAATTGAGATCGTGTCTTTGCAAGTAAAGGCTAAAAATTTAGTGACACAAAACTTTTATCGGCACCGGTATTGAACAAAATGGAGGCATAATGACTATTAACAAGGAACGTACCATTAACCACGTCGTTGTTGGCTTGAGCTTCGTTGGCGTTTATGTTGAACGCACGCCCACGAGCTCCACCTTGTGTAGCATTTGCAAGCCTTGGACATAGATTACGAAAATGATTCGGGTGACCACACTCATAGCAAGCACGCCTATTAGCAATGGCGGGAGCACCTTGATTAGCCACTCGCGGGTTGGGTTGGTTCGGTGGATTGACTTGACCCTCAAAAGCTTTGGCCCTACAAATATTGATAGTGTGACCATATATCCCACAATGAGTGCAAAGGCGACATGGGATCCTTTGAGGATGATGAAAATTGCAGGTGGCACAAAAAGGATAAATCCCAACATATGGCTTTTTAGCCGGTGCTTGAACTACGGGTGCAACTTGATTAACGGGCACAGCAGGAGTTACCACAGCAAAGTTTCTAACTTTCCTCTTTTTGTTATTGCGAGAGGGTTCAGTTGTGGCTTCTTTGTTGTGGGTAGGAGGGGTTACGGTTTCAACAACTTTCTTAGAACCCTTTTTGGTAAGAGTTCCAGCTTTAATATGATTATCAGTTAAGCTAGCAGACAGGCGGATGGCATCCTCCAAAGTAGCAGGATTTCTACCTAAGACAGTATCTTGAATTTGTCTTGGTAGCCCACCAATATACTTTTCGATACAACGGGCTAAAGGAGTGACCATGTGGGGCACAAGAAGACTCAACTCATGGAACCGAGTTGTATATGCTAAGTTTTCCCCACTATCTTGGGCAAGATCCCAAAATTCAGCTTCCAACTTCTTCACCTCATTTCGGGGACAGAATTCCTCGGTCATAAGCCTTTTGACCTCATCCCAAGGTAAAGCCATAGCTACATCAATACCCCTATTCCTTTTCTCCCCATTCCACCATGTAAGTGCCCGCTTTTGCAGGACACTAGTAGCATGACGAACACGGAGGTTGTCGGGACAGTCACTATTGAGAAAGGTATTCTCAATACTTTCAAACCATTGAAGGAGTCCAGTAGCTCCTTCGGTTCCATAAAACTTTAGGGGATTGCAAGAATTGAAGTGCTTGAAGGTGCATTGAGATGGATTGTTTCCACCATTTCCACCATTACCACCATTATTACCACTATTGCTTCCATTTCCCCCATTGCCATTTGTGGCACCATTGGCTTGGGTGAGTTGTGTCACCAATTGGGTAAGAATAGCAGCAATGTCGGAGTTGGCGTTGGCGGCGGAAGCACGACGAGGAGGCATTCTACAGATTTTCACAAAACAAGAAAAGATTGTAAGAACTTATGAGAATCGCTAGGATTTAATAGAATGAGAAAACCAAATAAAAGATAGATATTCATAGTTTGGATTGTACTCAAAAGTGACAAAATCACTTGAATACTAAGGCATATTAAGGTTAATTTAAACTTATATAATTTTCAAGGAGACATGCTTTAGCCTATAGGTAAACACTCATCTCGGGAATTCCCAGGAAAGCATACGGGTCCCTCGGTTGATTGGGATTTATGCGAAATGCTTTCCTAGACAGAAAACCCAAAATACAGGTGTCACCCTTCCAGATTGCATGTGTCCTCAAATAATTTAACAAGTTTAAAAACCTTAACGAAGAAAATAATTTTTTTTTAAAGATTTTTGCTTCAAGAAAATTTTTTCACATGCTTAGAAAGAATAAAGATAGAAAAGAAGGTAGAAATATCATGGGGTTTTAGGATATAGGAAAAGGTATTATTTAAGAAGATCCTAATAAGTCATTAATTTCTAACAAGTAAGGTACCAAATACAATAAGCAATTTATCATGGTAAGCATGTAGCACATAGCATGTAACACATAACACAAAATCATGAAGCATAGTATAAGTGGGTGTCCTAAAGTTATAGTCTAGGTCAAGATGTCTAATAACCTAAATCCCTATAACCAAGGCTCTGATACCAATCTGTCACACCCCGACCGATGGCAGAATCATCGGGGCGGGACATGTAAGACTGTTCATAGCACAAGGTTGACTAAATTGAAATATATTAAAGTCAAATTTCCATTACAAATAATCCAAGTACAAACCAAATCCAAACAAGAAAATAAACACAACTCATAAACTTCTTGATTTAATATTGCTAAGTCCAAATCCTATATTGAGCACGTCTTGAATCGTTCTCACATATTAGGGCCTGAAACATGAATAAAATAAAGTCAACTAAAAAGTTGGTGAGTATAACACAGTTGTATATAGATAGCATATAGTTGTAAACAAATCCTTTACAAGACATGAAAAATAAGGCATTTATGGGGAGCTGCTATTGTGTAATCAAGTACAATCAAACCTTAGTAACTAGTATGCAAATTGTGTTGTCGGTATCAATCACCTCCACTTGGGTGGGTTTGTCAGACTCAATAGATCTATCATTGAAAATCGTCGGCTTGTATAGTTAATGATTGCACATAGTTTTCACAAAGACTAGCACAACTAGCACTCGGGCACAAAGCTCAAATTTTGCACACATGTAGGATTTTGTACTTGTGTTGTTTGAGTAAATGAAGTTGTGAAATGTGTAATGTGTATAAAGTTCATGTTCCACCCCAAAAGTGTAAAAGAGTAAAAAGGGGTTGTGAATACTCACTTGGTATGGAAGTGAAGCTAACAAGGAAATATAGATAGCAAATATGATCCTTGGAATGCACACTTTAACCTAAGAGTAATGTTTATAAAATCAAATAGATGTACAAAGTTTAAGTCTAAAGTGAAAGTTGAATTTGTATATAAAACTATTGATTTGTATTTAAAAAGTATTGAATAAAATATATAAAGTTTGAAGTAAAATATGTTTGTAACCATTTGATTAGGTTTGAATTGAATAAATAAATATATAATTGTAGTTTATGAAATAATGTAAATATTAATTGAAATTAAGTATAAATAAATAAATGATTTTGATTTAAAACGTAAATTAAATAACTAATCATTATTTATAAATTTTGTAACTTAATTATTTAAAACATCATTTAAATAAATATAAATTTAATTTTTATAAACTTTTCAATAAATTATATTTATGCCAAGATTAAACTTTTAATCCATTTTTAAATACAGAACACATATTTTTATAAAATCTGAAACATTTACTGATTAAAATATAAAAATTATAATTCTGTTAAAAAATCTGAGTCTCACACGACCGTGCCTCGGAAGGGCACGATCGTGCTCAAGCCACGGGCGCGACCGTGCTAGTCGGGGCGCGACCGGGTTGACCAACAGGAGCACAATCTAGACTAGACAATAGGCACGACCATGCCTTGACCAGGCACGATCGTGTCTATGATCTTTAGACACAACAGAGACTAGCCCAGAGGACATGACAAGGTCTGGACAAGAGGACACAACCGCGCTGATAGTCGGCACGACCGCGCTACACGAGGCACGGCCGCGCTAGATGATTAGCGCGACCGTGTCTATTCCAAGTCAGACACGAATTGACAATTTCTTGTACTTATAACGATGGAATTGATAGGGCTTTCGATTAAAGAGATATTACGAGTCTAATCATATAAATTAATTGCATGAACATCGTGTTTAAGAGTGGAATCGATTAAATCCTTTTTATTTAAAATAACAATTTTGATTCGAACGATTTCTGTAATGAAAGCCCAGATTAATAGGGGGCTTTTGATGATGATACTGAAACGAATGAGATGGAGAGTATACTTACCTAAAACAGGAAGGAATTGGTAACGATCGGTAGAAGGGAGTTCCGACGACGGAGAGAACGGCTTCCGGCGACTTCGGCTGCAATTCCGGCTAGGCCAGAGAGTCCAGAGTCTTGGAGAGATCCGGGAGATGCGTAATCCTTTCTTGATCGGGGGAATTTACGTCTCAGAATAGGATTCGAGTTTCGCTTGAATTGTTTGAGAGAGAATTCGAGATTGATGGTATGAAACTGAGACGTTATATAATTGAGAATGGTATAACTCACGTTAATGGAAGAAGAAACGTAATCGGATTTGAATTTCGAATGATTGAGCGTTTTGAAATCACATTTACGTTTCGACTGTTACGTAGGCGCGACCGTGCCCAAGAGAGACGCGACCGTGCTTAGGCACCGGGCGCGATCGTTCCAGGATCAGTCGCGCGATCGTGCCGAGGCACTTGGCGCGATCATGCTAGGACGAAGCACGACCGTGCTAACTAGGGTTTCTTGATAATTTTTCAACTTTAGTCCTTGACTCTTCAGGTTTGATGAGTTTGAATAAAATAGTTTCTTGTACAACATTTAAATGTATATAACCGAGTAAAACTTGTGAATTTGTATAGAATTATTGCATTAAATTTACGGCAAAAAAATAATGAGATATTGCACGAGTATAGAACTTGAAATTGCATTACATTGAATTGAAATAGGAATACTAAAATCAGAAATGTTACAAGTGGTTTGATGTTCATGATCACATCTTTGCTAGGGTTGAAGTAGTGTTTGATTGCTAGCACAAGACGTTTCCCACTCTCATTTGCAGGCTCATGAGCTTCACCCAGCTCCAAAATTCTTCTAAGGTCTGAATCTGGTAGTTACAGAACCTCATCAACAGACCTGTATGTAGATCTTCTTCTTTCAGTTCTCCCCCTGAAGATCTCAAACCTTTGATCCTGTGGATTGTAGACCCATTCAACTATGTCTCTTGAGTCTTCAGGTTCAGATGAGGATTTGGATTTCTTTAAGGGAGGCTGTTGATGAGTGGGAGCTGGGTGGGATGATTTGGACTTGTTGGGTGGAGGAGTGGAAGGTTTGGGGAGGAGAGTGGAAGGATGATGGACTGAGGAAGAGGTAGGTGAGGGAGAAGGCTTGGGTTTCTTTGTCTTTGGTTTTTCTTCTTCTTTGATAAGTACCCTCTTCTTGGAGCCCTTCTTCCCTAGTCTTTCTTCCTCATCCTTTTTAACTTTAAAGTAGAGGGCTTGCAGGTTCATGAAATTCATGGGACCTAGCCTCTTTCCACTATCTCCTCTAGCCTTAAGGAAGTCAATCATGACCTTCCTTTCTTCATGGGTCCATTTATTAAAGGCAATGGTCTTTTTGGACTGTTGTTTGGATTTTTCTTCTTCTTCAGCCTTTTTCTTCTTTGCCAACTGACCTTGCTGACCCATGAAGGCTCTGTAGACTTCTTTAGTTGATAGTTTCTCAAGGTAGTCTGCATCCTCACCTTGAGAGACTATAGTCTTTATCCACTCCTCCCTCATTTCTTTAGCTAGTTCAGAATCGGTTATTCTGAACTTAGCTTCTTCTTTCTTCTTCCTCTCCAATTCTTCTTCTTCTCTATTGAATTGTTCCTGCAGTTGAAGAGCAAGAGCTGTGTCTTCTTCAATCCGGTCAACTGCAGGAATCTTTCTTTTCAGTTCATCCAGCTGTTTAGCATACAGCTGGATGGTTTGTTCTCTTAGGAGGATGGCTATTTTTCTTTCTTGAGCCTTTTTCATGTTAGCCATCTCCTCTTCTTCTTCTCTTCTTCTTCTTTTCTCTTCCCTATCTCTTTTCTCTTTTAGCAACCTCTCTTCATCTTCATCTGTCATGATTCCCTTTCCTTTGTTTACATTGGATGCCTCTGCTTCAGCTTCACTGATCACAACAGCAGATGATGGTGCTGCTATTGGGATCTCTGCCTCGGCTTCATTGGCAATTTGAGATGTGACTAAGGGAAGGTCATCAGTTTCATTTGATTTGCACTCTGGATTTGTGACTTCTTTCAGCATTTCCTTGATAATTGATCTTGACTCATTTGCTGCAGTACAGATGTCTACTCGTGGGGAAGCTGAGTCATTGTCAGTGTCAGAGTTTGACACATATACTTCCTCAGTAATTCTTCCTTCTTATTCAAGTTTGGCTCTGACAGTAGCTATCATTGCCTGGCTTTCAAGTGAGTTGACATTGCAGATGTTGGCTCTGAGCAGAAAGATTTTGTAGAGAAAGTCTGTAGGAAGTGACAAGATGTTCCTGGTGTTGATGGTGAGAGAGGAGCCGTTGCTGAGCAGAAGAGTGTGGTCAAGAGACTTAGTGCTCACCCAACCTAGCACGTCCAAGTCCTTGACCAGGAAGGCATACAGGAATCTTCGAAGGCCTAGAACTTCTTCTTCAGTGAGAAGACTGCTCCTTGTTATTTCAAGATTGCTAGGAGTCAGTCTCCTTTCTGCGGCCGCCGAGGATTCAGGATAAGCTACCCGATGTGCTGCTTGTAGGAATCTTTGGAGCCTGGGTAGATTATCCTCCATCAGGTCATAGAACCTGCCAATGGCAAGTTCTGCTGAGAGATCTGCTGAGTTGTTGATACAGGTTGATACATATAGCTGTAGGACTTGGAGGGCATTGAGAGAGTTCCAGTTCAGCTCTTCTACTCCGCTGAACTCCCATCCAATCCAAAACCTCTTAGCTGATCCATCATACCCCCAAGCTAGAATGGAGTCAAATTCTAGCTTCTTTGATGATCTGAATAGTTGGGGGGTTGAGGATTGATCAATGATGGCTGCTGCTTCAGGAAGGATGCTGAATGATGTATTTGTTTGTTATGTGTCTTCAACATCATTCAGCATTTCATCGACAGCCCTGACGACCAACTTCCAGTCTTCAGATGTCTATTCGTCTTCGTTATCTGGGGCTGGCAAGTCATGAACTTGGACAAAGGCTGGCTTGAATAGTGAGCTTTGAAGTACAACCTGCTCTTGAATCCAGTCGTCAAGACTGTCTGTATCTTCTTCCATAGAGACCATCTCCCCCTTTTTGGTTGCATCAGTAGACAGGTAAGCATCAGTTTGGGTGCCTACTGATACAAGAGAGGGAGTGGCTAATGTTGGGCATTGATGGGTTTCATGCATAGAGACTTGGTGTCTTAGTTTGGACACTTCAGCCTCTAGCATAGCCACCCTGACCGTCAATTCCAAGTTATGAAGTTTCAGTCTGTCCTCATCCACAGTTGTGGAATCCTTGGACCCAGATGGGGCCGTAGGCCGAGCCTCAGCATCCCCATCACCCGTGGTTTCTTGGCGCCTGGGATTCCTCTCAGTGAGGGGAGTTTCCAAGGAAACACCCTCACCATGAGTTGCCGTGGTTGAGGTGTTACAGATGTTGTCACTGTCCTCCTGGTTATTTGATGGACCAGCATTAGTGACAGCCTCTTCCACATCCACTCTTTCATTACTCCTAGAGTGGACCTTCAAGGGTGAAGAACTTGGGTTGGGTGTTTCGGAAGCAAGACCAATCAGTACGTCCTTGATAGTGGTAGTTGGAGAAGGTACATCACTTTGGTCAGGTTCCTCAACACTTAAGTCCAAAGAAGATAGGAATGGCTCAAAGGGTTTTTCTATGCATCCGGGAAGTGATCCTAATCCTAATAGAGAGACTTCCGAAGGAGTCTCCCTAACAATGTGGCTTTCCCTTATGATATTCTCACTAGAATGTTGTGATTCTGAGTGAGGAATGTTGGCTTGGGTTTGGGCCTTGGAGGCAAGAGAAGAAGGAGTTCTCTTGCCCCTCTTCCTTGTATATTTGGCTGCAACCGGGGCCCTGTGTTCCGGTTGAGCAATCAAGCTGTGGGTGAGTAAAGTATGTGCCTGTACATCCTCAGTAGAATGCACAGGGGTTCGATCAAGGGAAGCAACATTTGAGTTTGTGGCAGTGAGGTGGAGGGTGTGGGATCAGTATCAGCTGGGTTTGCTGAACTGTCACCCTGGGCACTTTGTGTGTTCATCATTGTAGATAACAATGGAACATCGGCCCCTGAGAACTTTGATGAAACTGTTCTCATGCTTTGAAAAATGTTGTTCTTATGTCCCAGTAATGAGTAGATTCTTGCAGTTTTTGAAAGATCTTGGTGCTCAATGTTGAACACTTCCTGCAAGAATCTTGGGTACATGAAGAACTGTGATTTCACCCCTTCTTGAAGGTTGTATCTCAAACCGTCAAGAATGAGGTGGGAAAAATTGAAACCCTCCCCAGTTATCATACCGTGAATTGCCGACGCAAGTCCGGAGCTAAGTTGGTTCCAGCCACTCCTCTTCTGGGATATGCATTGGAGAAGAGTGTGGCAGAGATACTTCCATTTGGGACCCATGAGTGCCTTCTCTATCGTATACTCTGTTTGATTCCCAGTGTACCCTATGGATACAAAGGTCCTCATGTATACGTCTCTTTGGTATGAGATGGCGTCCCCTTCATCCTGAAGCTTGAGGTGTTAGTGAAGCTTTGCTTCAGTGATAATCATCTCCTTGCCGTCTACTGTGCCACTGATTTTGGGAGTGCCCTGGTCAGTAGAATACACGGCTGAGCTCCAAAACTCTTCCATGTGGGAAGTATAGATGGTTGGGTTGACTGTTAGGGCATGGTGGATTTTGGACCGACAAAGGAAGTCGATCATATCATCGAAACCTTCGGATTTATTGCCCTTTATTAGGCATGCAGTGAGGTTGTGATATGGGGAAAACTTGTCGTTGGGGTTGTTTATGTCTGCGCCTGCCATTGTTATGGATTTGGAGGGAAGAGAGAAGGGTGTTTGAATGGTGTTAATTATGGAGGGCTTTGAATGCTGTGGGGACGGGAGAGAAAGTGATGGGTTGGTTAGGGTTGAAATTGAATATGAAGAGGTTGTGGGAACGTTTGAGATTGTGATATAACGGCAGACGAAGGAAAAGCAACTTTACTTGTACAGTACAACCTGTTTCACTTTTCACTGTTACAGCTGTAAACCACTCGAGCAGTCATGGTAAAGACTGACGATATTTACTTTTACAGCGGGTAAAAGTTAATTTAGACTTGTTTTACCCATCAGCAGCAAACTTGGTTGCTGCCGATGGTGAGCTATCCGCTGCAAACTTGGTTGCTGCGGATAGTGAAGTCTTTCAGCAGCAGATTTGGTAGCTGCTGACTGTTGTATTCATTCCGCAACAAAAGGTTGCTGCTGACCGCCTAAAAGCTATCCGCAGGAAACTTGTTCCTGCTGATAACTTAAAGCGATCAGTGGCAAAGGCTTTGCTGCTGAAGAGTAAATCTGTCAGCAGTGAAAAAGTGCTGCTGACTATAACCTTTTATTAAGAACAAAAACATAGACATATTTACAAGGAAAGATAAAAATTAGAGACATGTCTTATTCAAAGTTCATCATGCCAATTGATTCAACTAGATATCGAAATCTTGCTTCATCAAAAGGTTTAGTGAACAAATCAGCATATTGCTCATTTGTGTGAACCTTGGATAGGACAATTCTCTTTTTCTCAGCTTGATCCTTGATAAAGTGATACCTGATGTCGATGTGCTTAGTCTTGGAATGCTGCACTGGATTATTCGTGATAGAGATAGCACTCATGTTGTCAATGTGAATTGGAGTCTGCATGAAGGTCATTCCATAGTCAAGCATTTGATTTTGGATTCAGATGACCTGTGCACAGCAACTTGAAGCTGCAATGTATTCTGCTTCAGCTGTTGAAGTAGAGACACATGTTTGCTTTTTGCATTGCCATGAGATGAGCCTTCCTCCAAGAAATTGACATCCCCCAGATGTGGACTTTTTGTCCAAGTTACAACCCCCATAGTCACTGCCAGTGTAGGCATAGAGATTGACATTTCCATTCTTTGGATACCATAGCCCAAGTTTTGGAGCTCCCTTTAGGTATCTAAGGATCCTTTTGACAGCTTGAAGATGAGACACATTTGGAGCTGCTTGAAATCTTGCGCAGAGACAAACTGCAAACATGATATCTGGTCTTGAGGCAGTGAGATACATGAGAGACCCTATCATTGCTCGGTACTGATGTTGATCAGTGTCTTGTCCTTCTTTATCCAGAGATAATTGATGGTGCACTTGCATAGGAGTTCTTGCAGCAGAGCAGTCAGCCATTTTGAACCTCTCCAAGATGCTTTTGACATACTTGGATTGACTTATGAAGATTCCATTTGGTACCTGTTTGACTTGAAGTCCTAAAAAGAAATTTAGTTCACCCATTGAACTCATTTCAAATTTGGAATGCATCAGAACTTCAAAGTCTTTGCAGAGCTTCTTTCTTGTAGATCCAAAGATAATGTCATCAACATAAATCTGGACCAACAAAATTTCTCCCCCTTCATCTTTGATGAATAATGTCTGATCAATGGCCCCCCTTCTGAAGTTGTTGCTAAGTAGATATCCAGATAAAGTTTCATACCAGGCTCTTGGGGCTTGGTGTAAGCCATAGAGAGCTTTGTCCAGTTTTAAGACCTTATTTGGATGTGCAGGATCCACAAAGCCTGGAGGCTGTTTGACATAGACTTCTTCACCAATCTTGCCATACAAAAAGGCACTCTTCACATCCATTTGGTAGATCATAAAGTTTTTGGATGCTGCATATGCAGAAAGATTCTGATGGCTTCCAGACGGGCAACAGGAGCAAAGACTTCATCATAGTCAATGTCTTCTTCTTGAGTGTAACCTTGAGCTACCAGTCTGGCTTTGTTCTTGACCACGATGCCCCTTTCATCTTGCTTGTTTCTGAAGATCCATCTTGTTCCAATGGCTGTTTGACCAGGTGGAAGATCAACAAGCTTCCAAACATCTTGTCTTTTGAATTGCAGCAATTCTTCCTGCATTGCTTCAATCCAGCTGTTGTACTTGAGAGCTTCATCAATCTTCTTGGGTTCCACCTGTGATAGAAAGCAAGAGAACAAACAAATGTTGGCTTCATGAGACTTACTTCTTGTCTGGATACCTGTGTGGATTTGGCCAATGAAGTTTTCCACATGATGCTCTTTGTTTATTCTCTGTGCTGGTATTACATCCAGCCGTATTCCCTCTTCAAGGTTACTTTGGTTTAAATCAGGATTGTCTTCAGTTATGAGGAGAGGAGCTTGGAGATTCTGATCATTGTGTTCCACATTGTCAGCAGTAGTAGCATCAGAGGCCTCTTCAGCATGGATTGATGAGGCTTCATTAAAGATTTCTTGGTTAGAGAGATTGCTGCTTGTGGTGTTGGAAGTACCGGTTTCCCCTGTACTGGCTTCAATAGCTTCTGCCACTGATGGAGGATCAATGGATGGCCTTTTCATCCTGATGTAGGGACTGGGAAATTCCAGTCTGTAGTAGAGATTTACGTCACGTGACCTTAGTAAACCGTATTTCACATGATCTGACAAATTTTAAACTATATAATTAAAATGGACTCGAAAGTCTAATGTGTTTAAAAATAGTTATGTGCCTTTCTTTATTGACCACTGATGGCGTGGGTACATGATCAACGAAAGTAGTATTATTTTTATTATGTATTATACTTGTATAATAATATTAAAATAAATAAATTACTTTCTTTGAACGGCAAAAGCTATATATATAAATATATAGATACAACAGGAAAGTGAGATGAGAAAAACAAACAAACAATTACAAAATATAGCTAATGTCAAAATCAAGCCAATTCTCTCAAACAATGGAGTTACACTTAGTTCTAAACTTGAAGTTACACTTAGTTCTAAACTTCAGTCACATGAACGACTCTTCTTTTATCATCTCCACCATCCTCGGGATATGGATAGACACCCCATTAAACTCCTTCACGTTTCGACATATCCAAATCCTCCACACCGTAGCAAAAGCCACCATAAGCACCAACTTTTTCCACTTCTTCGACCCCGTTTGGTTGTGAAGAACAACCAAGATGTCATTCAAGGATTTGAGTTGCAGGGGCAAACTCACCCTGAACCACACAAACACGTGCCACCCATACACAACGAGACACCAAACACTTGGCAAAAATATGATCTATCGTTTCCTGGGCAATCCCACATCTATTACAAACAACATTATCTAAAGCAACCCCCTTAGCAATCAGGCTAGCCTTCGAAGCAATCCTCCCCAGATTGGCAAACTAAGTCAGGTAATTAGACTTGGGAGATGCCCAATTATTCCATCGGAAAGCATTATCCATCAGCGCTCCCTCACCCACGCCCACAATCTCCAATTTGACGCCTTTAACTGAAGAGTCTGCCCTAAAATCATTATTCCACACCCATCTATCTTTTGACCCAGGCACACACACTTCGTTTAGAAGGCACAGTAAAGCCCCAGTTTGGGACCATTCAGAATCCGCCTTCGGGTCTTTAATCCAAGACCATCTCCAAAAGATTGACTTACCGTGGAATTCATAGTAAGACGACACATTAACCTCTTTGTCTATAGCCATCTTAAAGACCTGCGGGAAAGCCTCCTTAAGAGGTCGAAGCCTCCTATAATGCGGCCATTACCTACCACCACCTTGAGCTTGTCTTTAATGCAGACACCCTTTTTCTCAAGTTCTCCTTCAATGGACACAATATCTTTCCACACTCCCGGGATAGTATTCTTGATCGGCACCAAGGAGTTCCTTCTAGGAGACTTGTGAATAGCCCAAATGACCCGTACCCATAGTTGATTATGATCATCTCTACATCTCCACCACCACTTAGCTAACATAGCATCATTAAAGTCCTTTATCCCATCCATCCCCAGCCCGCCATACTTCTTAGGCTTGAGAATCTTATCCCACGCAACTCACCAGATTTTATTACCCGCGCCTGATTTACCCTACACAAAAAACCTCCTAATGCCTTCAAGAGTTTTCACAACTTTAACCGGAGCTCTAAACAGGGATAAGTAATAGGATGGCAGGCTTCCAAGAACAACCTTAGAGAGGGTCACCCTACGCGCGAACGACAGTGTTTTTGCCTTCCTAGCCGAAAGCCTCTTATGGAGCCTGTCAATTACCGGTTTCCAATACGCCACCCTCTTCATATTGGCTCCGATAGGGAGACTAAGGTAAGTGAATGGGAATTTTCCCAGTGAAGGGTGTTAGCCATCCGAGCCACCTCCATATCATCCACACCAACCCCAAACATACTCTTCAGCGGATTAATTTTCAACCCTGTTACCAAATGGAAACACCTAAGAAGGCGATTCAAATTAATAACATTCCTTTTTGACCACGGCCCCAGGAAAATAACGTCATTCGGGTAACAAATGAGCGACACAGTCGGCCCATTATTGGGCAGCCTCACCCCTCTTGTAGTAAGCCTAGATTGATGGCCTTACTCATGAGCAGGTTCAAAACCTCCATGGCAAAAATAAAAGAAAGGGGGAGAGGGGGTCTCCTTGTCTAAGCCCTCCCTTGAATGGGAACTCCCCCGTATGTGACCCGTTCATGAGGACCGAACCTCTGCCCGAAACTAAACACCCCTACACCCAATTGCATCTCCGAAAAGGAAAACCAATTTAATCTATCATAGAGAGAAGAAATTTCCAATTAAGAGTGTCGTACGCTTTTTCGAAATCAACATTTAAGATCATTAAATCCTTCTTAACCTTATTAGCCCAAGTTATAATTTCACTCACAATCAAAGGACCATCTAAAATGTTCCTCCTCCCCCCACCCATAAAGGCTGATTGGGGTTCAGAAATGAGCTGGTCCATGACAGACTTGAGCCTGTTAGATAACACCTTTGCAATAATCTTGTAGAGGATCCCAATAAGAGAGACGGGCCTGAACTCATAAATGTAATATCCCGGTTTTTCGTAAAGAACGGGATTTGTATAATTGTAAATTACTATGGAGGATTAGCCGGAAGTGACTAGAGATTAACAAGGGTTTGTAGAGGTGTGTATGAAAATAGAGGATTAACAGGTAATTGTCGAGATCTTGACGGGTCTCATTTTAAGAACGCAAAAAGGGGCAAACACGAGGGACCATTCCCATCTAAATCCGAACTCGGCCCACTAGGGAAGCCCTAGTACTAGTAAGCGTCGCAATGGGGGATTCCACATTTGTGTGGGACGGATGCCTTCGACGAGAGAGAGAGAGGAGGAGGAGACGAGAACCTCACGATTAGTGGTGGTTTTCAGGTAAAACTCGCAATCCTTAATCCCTCGTTTCATATATTTGATCGTCGGATCATTGTTGACACGTTTGTGGTGCTAGGGTTCCGTTAAAGCTTGAATATTTGTGAACGACGAGGACGATCGGTGATTTGGCTAGCACGGGTCTTCCAGTTTAAAGGTATAATATTGAAACTTGACTCATTCTTATAATAGTTTTAGGATTCGGAGGTGTTTGAGGGATGTGGAGGGTTCGACTGAACCCTTAGGGGTGGCTAACATGGGTCTAGCGATCGAGGGAGGGGTGCGAGATGAGGTGGAGCGAGGACGAAGGCTCAATGGCGTTAAGTCGGCGTCGGGTGGTCGTCAGAGGTGTGTGGTGATCAACGGAATGACGGGAATGACCTGAGGGTCATGACTAGGGGCTATGGTGGCGTCAGGAAGCTATGGAAGCCATGCGTGGAGGCTGATCATGGTTGTGACGGGGTGACAGAGGTGCTCAAGGTAGCCAGGAAGTCGGGGAGGGGCTGCTAAGGGACTAGCGGTGCTCGGTTAGTGCCGGAGGTGAAACCGGGGGTGCTCAGAGTTGGTGTCTCGTACACTCGGTGATCCGAGGGGGATATGTAGGATCGAGATATTACAAGATGGTTCTGTTAAGTTGATATTGGCGTTAACAATAACAACTATAAAGTGCAACAATAAACAAAGATAATACTGATAAATGCAAGTTGTATTACTTTTCAATGTTTACAAGTTACAGAGAAAACTCTAAGGAAGCATACATACAAATGAAGAGAAACAATACATAAATAGGAACATAGCATCAAGACAGACCCTCCATTCTAAGGATTAGATCAAACACAAGCCTTTGATCTTGTATAGATGAAAGGCTACACTACAATTGGTTTACAACAAAAAGACAACTACAACATGAAGACAACTGCAAAACAAAAAGGCTTCTTAGGAATCTTTGCAGGTGAGTTCAGAAATGGGAGCATTGTCTTTTGTCTTCTGCACCAATAACATTCCTTATGTTGATAGGTGTGTCAGTGTTGCAGCAAGGACTGTCAGCAGCAAAGTCAAAGCTGCTGATGATGTGCCAATCAACAACATCAGTGTTAGATGCTACTGATAAGCCTATCCGCAACAACTTTGAACTTCAGCAGATAAAAGCCTATCCGGATCATAGTTGTTGATCAGCAACATTTACAACTATCCGTAGCAAAGACACTTATCAGCAGTAGCTTTCATCAGTGGCAAAATTGTAGTATCCGCAACATCCATACTTAGAGAATCTTGTAGCCATCAGTCTTTATATCTACAAACTCCCCCTATACTGATGCGACCAAAATTTCTACTGCCTTTGATCATAGTGCTTCTGCATGTTCATCATGATCATGGCAGTCTCATAACCCCTTGGGTCCTTGCTGGGATTATAAATAGGAATTTCAGATAGGGTTTTGATGTCCCTTCTTGGCATGCTGAGGATAGCCTTTTTGGAACCCCTAATCTTATTTCCTTTGACATCAATAAAAATATATTCATCTTTATCAGAAATGTAGGACCACTGGACAAGAGGATAGTGGGACTGAAAAGGTTTGGCATCAATAACAATCTCTTTGCTAGGATTAAAATGATGATTTATCACTAGCAAGAGATGTTCCCCACTATCATTGTCAGGGGCTTCTTCTTCACCCAACTAAAGGATTCGTTGTAAGTCAGAATCAGGTAGCTGCATCACCTCATCAACATACACATAAATTGATCTTTTCATTTCTTTCTCTCCTCAGAACACTTCATACCACCCATGTTGGACACTGTAGAACCATAAAACAATCTTTCTTGAATCAGTAGGGCTGGTTGGAGGTTTTGGTTTCTTTTCAGGAGGCTGTGATTAAGAGGGAGCTGGAAGAGAAGCTTTGGACACTATGGGAGTGGAGGAGTGAAGTCTTGGAGAGGGAACATGTGGGACAGAAGGAGGATGGATCGAAGATTCTGTTTTAGGTTTCTTTCTTTTTATTTCTTCTTCAGTTGTACTGGGCCTCTTGGTTTGATTAGTCTTCTTAGTTCTATCATTTTCTTCCTTTTTCACTTTTCTATAGAGGGATTGAAGATTCATAAAGCTCATGGGACCCAACCTCTTTCTACTCTCACCTCTTGCCATGAGAAAGTCAAACATGACCTTTCTCTCTTCATGTTATCTTTTGTTGAAGGCAATGGCTTTTCTAGACTTTTCCTTAGCCTTTTCTTCTTCTTCAGCCCTCTTCTTCCTAGCTAGCTCTCCTGGTTGACCCATGTAGGCTCTGTAGAGCTCTTTATTAGATAACTTCTCAAGGTAGTCTTCATCCTCACCTTGATTAGTTAGGGCCTCAATCCATTCACTTCTCATTTTCTTTGCCAGTTGAGAGTCTTTTTTTTCTAAACTTTGCTTCTTTTGCTTTCTATTTCTCTCTTTCTTCATCTTCTCTAGCAAACTGTTCCTGTAGCTTTAGTGCCAAAGCTTCATTTTCATCTCCATCAATTTCTGAAGCTACAAGAACGTGTACCCTTGTAGAGTCAAGAGATATTGCAGCTTTGCTGATCTGCTTTGCAGATTTACAAGGGTACAAGTTCTTGTAGATCAGCAAATCTCTATGATTACAAATGAAACTCAATCAAAAAGCACACTTACAATGAAGTGTTTACACAGTATTTATACTAACTTAGAATCAAGACAGACCCTTGATTCTAAGGATCAGATCTAACACAGACCGTTGATCTTTTGTATATAGCTAACTATTACACGTTTAGTGTAAAACTAGTTAACTTTATCGAAACATCTTCTTTATGCATTATTGCTTGCATGTCTGGAGAAGAGCATTGTTGTCTTTCATTGGTTGTGCCATTGAGGATCCTTCTGCTTTGAGTGTGTCAGTTGCTTTTGCAGAAAGTTGTCAGTGACGCTTGGCATGGATAGTCAGCTGCAACGATTTGTCTTCAAGGCACACGGCTGTCAGCAGCAAAGATAATGATCAGCAGCAAGATGTAACCATCCAAAGCTGCTGATGATTTGTCTGTCAGCAGCATCAAGTGTTGATGCTGCTGAGAAGCCTATCCGCAGCAACTTTGGACTTCAACAGATAAGGCTATCCATAGCAGATTTGTTCTTCAACAAGAGAACAAGTATCCGCAGCAGATAAGCTTGTCCGCAGCAGTTTGTTGGTCAGCAACAAACTCTGAGATCAACAGCGTTAGTACTTAGAGAATTTTGTAGCCATCAGTCTTTGATTCTACAAACTCCCCCTAGACTGATGCTACCAAAATTCTCTTACTGCCTTTGTTGCTGAAGCTTTTGCAAGTTTTTGACTATCCTTTCAACCTCATATCCTCCATCAAGTCATGAACCTGTACACAAGCCGGCTTGAATATTGTGCTTTGAAATACAGCTTGCTCTTGAATCCAGTCGTCAAGACTGTCTGAGTCTTCCTCCATTGGGACCATCTCCCCCTTTTTGGTTGCATCAGTGGACAAATAAGCTTTAGTTTCGGTGCCCACTAATACAAGGGAGAGAGTAGGTAAAGTTGGGTATTGATGGGCTTCATGCATAGAGACTTGGTATCTTAGTTTGGACACTTCAGCCTCTAGCATAGCCACCCTGTCCTCATCCACAGTTGTGGAATCCTTGGATCCAGATGGGGCCTTAGGCCTAGCCTTTTCATCCCCATCACCCATGGTTTATTGGCACCTGGGATTCCCCTCAGTGAGAGGAGTTTCCAAGGAAGCATCCTCACTGTGAGTTGTCGTGGTTGAGGTCTTAGCAATGTTGTCACTGTCCTCCTGGTCATTTGATGGACCAGCAGTAGTGACAGCCTCTTCCACATCCATTCTTTCATAACTCCTAGAGTGGACCTTCAGGGTAGAATAACTTGGGTTGGGTGTGTTGGAAGCAAGATCAATCAGTACCTCCGAGATAGTGGTAGTTGGAGAAGGCACATCATCTTGATCAGGTTCCTCAACACTTAAGTTAAGAAGAAAAAGGAAAGGCTCAGGGGGCTGTTCTATGGATCCGGGAAGTGATCCTGATCCTAATAGAGAGACATCCAAAGGAGTCTCCCTAATAATGTGGCTATCCCTTTTGATATTCTCACCAGAATGTTGTGATTCTGAGTGAGGGCTGTTAGGTTGGGTTTGGGCCTTGGAGGTAAGAGAAGAAGGAGTTATCTTGCACCTTTTCCTAGTCATTGCAACCGGGGCCCTGTGTTCCGGTTGAACGATAACATCCAAAAGATGTGTAAGTACTTTTTGTGCATGTGCATCCTTAGTGGTATGCACAGGGGTTCGAATGGTAGAAGCAGACTGTTGTTCAGGATGTGAGGTGGAGGGTGTGGGATCAGTATCAGCTGGGATTGCTGAACTGTCACCCGGGGTACTTTGTATGTTCAGCATTGTAGATAACAATGGAACATTGACCCCTGAGAACTTTTTGGAAACAGCTTCATCTTATCACTCCAAATCGACGAAAATGCAGATCTTCGTGAAAACTCTAACGGGTAAGACGATCACGTTTGAGGTCGAATCCTTCGACACAATCGAAATCGTGAAGGCAAAGATCCAGGACAAGGAAGGCATCCCGCCAGACCAACAACGTCTAATCTTCGCCGGAAAACAGCTCGAGGACGGCAGAACCATAGCCGATTACAACATCCAGAATGAGTCAACTCTCCACCTCGTCCTCCGTGTCCGCGGTGGCGCGAAGAAGCGTAAGAAGAAGACCATGGAAGGCAGAGGCAAGTGCGGAGCTTACTTGATGCCATCCGCTTCTCTTCTGAGATATGCATTGGAGAAGAGTGTGACCGAGATACTTCCATGGAGGGCCCATCAATGCCTTCTCTACTGTATACCCATTTTGATTTCCAGTGTACCCTATTGATTTCCAGAGATACTTCCATGGAGGGAAGGTTTGAAGGTTGGTGGGGACTTGTGAGAAAGTGATGTTGGTTTAGGGAGAAATTGAAGGTGAAGAGGTGGTAAGGAAATTTGATTTTGTTTTTATAACGGCAGAGGAGAGAAAAATCAAAATGACTTGTATCGTACAACCTTATTTACCTTTTATTGTTACAGCTGTAATACACCGAGGCAGTCATGGTAAAGACTGACGTTAATTTTTACAGCGGGTAAAAGTTAATTTGGACTTAAATTTACCCATCAGCAGCAAACTTGGTTGCTGTGGATGAATAAGCATGTCCGCTGCAACCTTGGTTGCTGTGGAAGGTTAAGTCTGTCAGCAGCAAACTTATCTGCTACTGATGGATTTAATAATCCACAGCGAGGATGTTGCTGCTGACAGTCTTAAAGAAATTTGCAGGAAACCTGTTCCTGTTGATAATTTAAAGTAGTCAGCTGCAAATATTTTGCTGCTGAAGATTAAACCTGTCAGCAGCTGAAGGACAAAAATGCTGCTGACTTATAACTTTTATTTACAACATAAGACAAAACGCATTTTAAAATAGAATTTTTAGAGATAGATTTTAAAATAGAATTTTTAAATCTGGCTTCATCAAAAGGTTTTGTAAACAAATCAGTATATTGCTCATTCGTATGAACTTTGGTTAAAATAATCCTCTTTTTCTCAGCTTGATCTCTTATGAAATGATACCTGATGTCAATGTGCTTTGTCTTTGAGTGCTGCACCGGATTGTTTGTGATTGAGATAGCACTCATGTTGTCAATGTGAATTGGAGTTGCCATGAAATTCATCCCATAATCCAACATTTGATTTTATATCGAAATGACTTGTGCACAGCAACTTGAAGCTGCAACGTATTCTGCTTCAGCTGTAGAAGTTGAAACACCTGTTTGCTTCTTGCACTACCATGAAATCAACCTCCCTCCCAGAAACTGACATCCCCCTGAAGTGGACTTTTTGTCCAAGTTGCATCCCCCATAGTCACTGTCAGTGTATGCATACAGATTACACATGTCATTTTTAGAGTACCATAGCCCAAGTCTTGAGGCACCCTTTAGGTATCTAAAGAATCTCTTGACAGCCTGATGATGTGAAGCTTTTGGAGCTGCTTGAAATCTTGAACAGAGACATACTGCAAACATGATATCTGGCCTTGAGGCAGTGAGATACATGAGAGATCCTATCATTGCACGGTACTGATATTGATCAGTGTCTTCGCCATCTTTGTTTGGAGTCAGCTGATGATGCACTTGCATAGGTGTTCTTGCAGCAGAGCAGTCAGTCATTTTGAATCTTTCCAAAATGCTTTTTACATATTTGGATTTGCTGATGAAGATTCCATTTGGGACCTGTTTTACTTGTAGACCCAAGAAGAAATTTAGTTCACCCATTGAACTCATTTCAAACTTTGAGTGCATCAGAATCTCAAAGTCTTTGCACAGCTGTTTCCTTGTTGATCCAAAGATGATATCATCAACATAAATTTGAACTAGTAAGATTTCTCCCCCTTTATCTTTGATAAACAAGGTCTGGTCTATGGCACCTCTTCTGAAGTTGTTGCTTAGTAGATATACTGACAAGGTTTCATATGAGGCTCTTGGTGCCTGATGTAGGCCATACAGAGCTTTGTCTAGTTTGAACACTTGAGTAGGATGTGCAGGATCTATAAAGCCTGGAGGCTGTTTGACGTATACTTCCTCACCAATCTTCCCATAAAGAAAGGCACTTTTTACATCCATTTGATAGATAGTGAAATTCTTGGATGCAGCATATGCCAGGAAGATTCTGATGGCCTCCAGTCTGGCAACAGGAGCAAAGACTTCATCATAGTCAATTCCTTCTTCCTGAGTGTAGCCTTGAGCTACAAGTCTGGCTTTGTTTTTTACTACAATGCCTCTCTCGTCTTGCTTGTTCCTGAAAACCCATCGTGTGCCGATAGCATATTTACCTGGTGGAAGATCAACAAGTTTCCAGACATCCTGTCTCTTAAATTGCCTGCATTGCTTCAATCCAGCTGCTGTGTTTGAGTGCTTCATCTATCTTCTTGGGTTCCACCTAAGATAGGAAACATGAAAACAAGCATATATTGGCCTCGTGAGATTTGCTTCTTGTGAGAACTCGTTGGTGTATTTGGCCAATAATATTCTCTTGAGGATGTTCTTTGTGGGTCCTCTATGCTGGTACCACCTCCAGCTGTATCCCTTGCTCCAGATTGCTTTGATTTTGATCAGGGGTCTCTTCATTCATGGTGGAAGAGTCTTTAACAGCATTATCCACATCAATATTTTCAGCAATAGCATCATCAGCATCTACGGCATTTACCGAAGAGTCTTCATTTAGATTTTCAGTTTCAGACAGGCTGCTGCTGGTTACATCAGACAGTCTTGTTCCTGCTTCACTTGCTTCAATTGCTTCCACAACTGATGGAGGATCAACTGATGGTCTTCTCAGACTGATAGAAGATTTGGGAAAATCCAGTCTGTAGTCAGTGGATGAAGTGGAGGCAGGTGTTTTTGTAGACGTAGACTCCATATTTGAGAAGGTGAGAGGCTCAAATATTTGGGAGAATGAGTCTATGTCAAAGAGCCAATTTGGACCTTTTCCCTGCTCACAGACAATGTGTTCTCTGCATTCCACATTTGCTGATTCTTCTACAATTCTTGTTCTTGAATTGAATACTCTATAGGCCTTTGATTGAGAGGAATAGCCTACGAAATATCCTTTATCAGATTTGGCAACAAACTTAGGAAGAACCCCATGTGTGATGAGAATGGTGCATGGACACCCAAAAGGTTTTAGAAACCCAATGTAGGGAATTCTTTGGAACCAAAGTTCATAGGGTGTCTTGTTGAAGGGTTTGACAATTAGAACTCGGTTTTGCACATAACAGGCTGTGCTAACTGATTCTACCCAGAATGTGAGTGGCAGTTTTGAGTCGGCCAACATAGATCTTGCTGACTCAATGAGAGTTCTGTTTCTTCTTTCAGCAACTCCATTTTGTTGAGGAGTTCTTGGAGCACTGTATTATCTTTCTATCCCCTTGCTTTCACAGAAACAGTTCAAGGTGTGGTTTTTGAACTCTGTGCCCTGATCACACCTTATGATCTTCACCTTTTGATTGCTTTGATTCTCTACCCTGAGAATGTAGGATTTGAGAATTTCAGCAGTTTCATCTTTAGTTCTCAGGAAGAATACCCATGAGAATCTGGTGTAGTCATCTGTTATCACCAGACAGTATGACTTTTTGCCCATTGACATGACATTTGTAGGACCGAAGAGATCCATATGCAGCAGTTGCAGTGGAGTGTCATTTGAATTCAAGGTCTTGGGCTTATGAGAACTCTTGTGTTGCTTCCCCTTTAGGCATGCAATGCAGTGGTCTTCCAGCTGAAATTCTTTGTCAGGAATCCATCTGACAAGATTATTCTTCACCAATTTGTTAATGGTTTTGATATTAACATGGCTTAATCTCCTGTGCTAGAGAGCTGATTCATCAACTGAGGCTTTTGATAAAAAGTAGGAGACACTCCCAGATGGAGTGACTTCATTCATGTCCAGTACATAGAGATTTTCTATTCTCTGAGCAGTCAGTAAAATGCTTTTTGGAGGAGGTGTGGATAAGCCTGGAGACAGTACAAAGCATTCTTTATCTGTGAAGAGCATCCAATGCTTTTGATCACAGACCTGGGAAACACTGATGAGATTGAAATCCAATTCTTTGACATAGTTGACCTTATCAATGCTCATTCTTTCGTTGGACACAGTTCCTTGTCCAGTAATGGATCCTCCCTTTGAATTACTTCCAAAGTCAACATATCCTCCATTGAAATGTCTGAAGTTGGAGAGGATGGATCTGTTGCCTGTCATGTGCCTGGAACAACCACTATCTACCACCCAGGTGTTATTCTTGTGACCTGGCTGTCCCTGCATGTAACATCCATAAATTTCGGGCCATAAATTTTCTTTAGTCGTTTCATCTTATAAACTCTTGAAAATCCCGTACTTATTCCAAACCTTATATGTTATAGTAACTATTATTTTAACATACAAAATTTCCACATACCTATTATTTATTTACTATATACACATCACATGTATCTATACATATGTTTTAAATAAGCAAACAATTTCAAACATAAGGGTCCATTTTAAACTATACTTTTACATCTTTTGATTATACACACACACTTAATTGCAAATAAAAATGTAAACGTGTGAATTTGATATTATGGAATAAATCAACATTTCAACTTATAATTTTGTAAAATTGGGATTTTCATAAAGTTCTACACCAAAAAGTTTAATTTGTAAATTTATAAAAATGTATATATAAGTATGTACAATTTAAATAAAACTTTTAAAGAATCAATATATATATATATGTTTATAGTTATAAAATTTGATTTGAACCTCTAAACACAAAGAACCCTCAATTTAAACCCTTTACTCTTGAAATTTAACCCACAAATCCTCAATTTTGACCAAATTCAAACTTTTTAAACAGTTTGACTTTTAAAAGTCAAACAACCTAAGAAATCTTGCAATTCAAGATCAAAATCGATCAGTCTTAGCTGTCATCAATTTTCCTCGTACGTGTAACTGATTCTCAATAAATTTCTAATCGAATTAACATAACAATTTGACTAATTGAGCGGTCTAATTCAAATTTCAAATGTTTTGACCATTTACGGTCAAACCGAGTTCAATTCGTTACCAAATCAGATAGATTTGGACATGTTAATATCCGCTAATCACGTTAAATCTAATATAGCTTGAACACAGACCCTATACACGACTCAATTCATTCGCGTTCGTTCAATTTTACGCGTAATTCACTCGACAACCGTCGCATTCAAATTCCTAATCAAATCGTGCTATTCGGATGGAATGGAACGAATTAAATTACTACACGCCTTCGTATAACCCATTTCGAACTCTCGGAACTCCTATTCAATCTGCATTGTCCCGCCAGAACTCTGCCAAGCTCGAAGCCTTTGGAAACCAAAACTACGGCCGATCCCTTTCGTTACTTCACCAAACCAGGTAATTTTTCCCCTTTAACTTCGTTTTGAACTAGGGATTAAAAGCCCCATGAATTTAGAATCGATTAATAACGAACCGGGCTGATTTGGGTTTAGGGTTTGCGGGTTGGGTGATTCGAGGAAGAAGACGTATTGGATATGTGTGTTAAAAGATTTTAGAAACGAATCCTTATCAAGGCATCATGCCCAACTCAACCGGTTAAGACTCAGGACTTATGCACTCATGGTAGCGGGTTCGAGACCCACACCCGCACCATTTTTGAGGGTTTTCCTCTATAACAAAACCAGGCCCCTGCTGTCCATCGATTTAAAATTTGGGAAACCCACCTCCTAACCACTGAAGAGCTTCTGGTCTCGGGGTTTGCACAAATTATTTTAAAATCTCATATTTAAATTCATACACACTACGATTTCACAAATTATTTTAAAAACTCATATTTAAATACAAATACCATCCTATATATTTTACACACACTCGGGAAATATGGCCTCATAAATATTGTCTGTACACAAACGAGCCTCCGTATCCATCAAATTAAACACTTACCCAATTCTTTTGGAACATTAGACCTTGCTCTAGATTTTTATGCATATCATTAATAGATACATATAATTCAATTATAGGTTAACATTGTGATTAAGCAAATCACTTGTGCTACTTGTGGTTCGTGCTATCCACACAACTAATACAGGTGAGTATTACATAGCCCCTTTTACTCTTTTTACACTTTTGGGGTGAGACATGAACTCTATACAAATTACTATTTACATTTACACAAACAACACAAGTACAAATCCTATTTACATTCATGTGTGCAATTTGAGCTTTATGCCCGAGTGCTAGGTGTGCTAACTTTTGTGTGCAATTTGTGTGCAATTTATGTGCAATCATTAACTATTCAAGCTGACGGTTTTCAATGATAGATCTATTGAGTCTGACAAACCCACCCAGATTGGGGTGATTGATACCGACAACACAATTTGCATGCTAGTTACAAAGGTTTGATTGTACTTGGTTACACAATAGTTGCTCCCCATAAATGCCTTATTTATCATGTTATGTAAGGATTTGTTTTACAAACTATATGCTATCTATATACAAACCTGTGTTATACTCACCAACTTTTTAGTTGACCTTATTTTATTCATGTTTCAGGTGTTTTCATATGAGTAGATCAAGACATGCTACACATAGGCTTTGGACCTAGTTAATCTTAATTAAAAAACAAATTGTATTTCATTATGTATTTTGAACTTGATTCATGATTGTTTGGATGTAAATGGATTTAACATATTACAATTTAGTCAACCTTGAGCTCCTGAACAGTCTACATGTCCCGCCTCGATGATTTCGCCGTCGGTCGGGGTGTGACACTGCACATGATAGATTTCTAATTAGTAGGAGGAACCCAAGAGTCTGCAGACTTGAAAAAGATTGTTGTTAGTTTATCCTTTTCAGTATGTTTGCAGTCAATGGACCCAATGACAATGCTTGGAGATGGTTTGGCTTTCCATTGCCTTGTTGGTGATTTTCTAGTTTTCCTCACATTGTCCGCAGCAGATTTTGCTACTAATGTTTCTGTCTTGTCAATAGTAGATCCTGCTGCTAATGGCTTTGTTGAAGTGGCAGCATTCTTTGCTATTGAAGGCTTTGCCATGGATTTTGCCTTATCAGCAGTGGACACTTTTGCTGCTGATGGCTTTGCCTTATCAGCAGCAGATTTTGTTGCGGAGGATTTTAGCTTATCAGCAGCAGACTTGGTTGCTGCTGAAAGCTTCTGCTTTGTTTTCTTGGGTTTAACTTGACTAACAACCGATGTATGCTGATCCTTCTTTACCTTTTGTCTTTGAGGGGCTTGATGAAGGATCTGGTTGAAGGGGTTAAACTTACAGTTTGCAGCAAAATGGTCTGATTCACCACAAATGATGCAAGTTTGTTGAGATTTAGGCAGCTTCACTCTTGGGGGAGATAGAGACTCCCTGAACTTAGTTGCTTTGACCTCGTAGATTCTTACCTTCTTGTTTTTGTTAGTCTTTTCAAAGGCATGCTGCTTTGAATTTCTTTGGTATTCCAGTTAATGAAAGCAGGTGCTGACAGTATGATTATATCTGCCACACACAAAGCATGATCTTGCCAGTTTATCTCTTGAAAGGTAGACATAGTCCTTTCTTTGGAACAGATCCTTGAAGTTCCATGGATGAGCTTTGTTATGTTCAAAAGTGGCTTCTTCTAGGGTCTTTTGAACATATGGAACTTTTTCTTCAGGCTTACGACATATATCAAATACCTTCCTATTTGTGATCGGCTTTGACTGAGGCTTGGGGTTTGTGGGTCCTGATGTCTGTCCCTTTTCAATGTTTAGCTTTCTTCCGTCTGGAGGATAGCCGATCTTGATCTGTTTGAATGGTACAGGGGCTGGAACAGCTGGAAGAACAGCACGAACTTCAACTCTATTCAGAACAGCTTCAGATGGGGCTGCACTGGTTTCATCGTGGTCTGAGTAGGTTGACTCAGATTCCGATGAGGTAGTGCAGTTTTTGACAAAAGGTTCATCCGTTGAAGGATCAAGGTTTCGGTTTGTAGTGTCAAGATTTGCAACATTGAAGCTTGGTTCGTAAATGGCAATATAGTCAGCAGGAGGAGGAACAAATTTGTACTGATCATTATTATACCCAAGTCCAGTCTTTACCTTCTCATGGACTTGAATATCTAAAAGTCTTTGTAACTTTTTGGAGGAAAATTCATATTTTTCAACATGAACTTTCTGTTCTGCCAGTTCAGCTCTGGTAGCTTTTAGTTTGACCAGTAGATCATCAATCTGAGTTTCAAGATTAGTTTGTTCGTGTTTTAGCGATGAAATCTCTTTCTTAAGGCAGTTAATCTTTTCTTTATAAGTATTTTCAACCTTTTTGAACTCAGATTTCATCTAAAGAAACTCTTCATTTTGATCTATAAGGTTTTGGTTATGCTTTCTATAACCCAAAACTTTATCAATACAGGCTTGAGAGCAAAGATGTTCAAATACCTGAGGTGGTATCTCTGTAGTGTCTGCCATAATAGCTTGATTGTTGACAGGCAGTTCTTCATACTCTAGTCGAACTCAGAAGTTCTAACAGTTGCACAGGCAGTAGTTTGAACTGGAGGAGTAGCTTGGTGTTGTTGTTGTCTGGGTTGGGCTTGGTGAGCTTGTCTTGACTGAGTAGTAGCTGGATTTGCTCTTGGTGCCTTGCATTCTCTAGCAAAGTGACCCAGTAGGTTACAGTTGTAACATCTTAGTTTGCTTTTATCCAAGCCAACTCTGGTGTTGGAGTTGTTACTTGGAATGGGTCTTCTGGATCTAGAGTAGAACCTTTTTGCTCTTATAGAGAGCATGGCATACGAGTGTTGTATGTCCATTTCTTCTAAATCATCTGGATGAAAGCATTCCAAATCCTCGTTGATAAAGGACATGTTGCTTGAGTTTTCAGAAACAAAAGCAGCAGAGGTTGATGTTTGAGGAGGAGCTTATAGGAGAAATGGTGAGCTGTTTGTTTGAGAGGTAGGAGTTTGTGGATGGGTGACAATGGGAGGATAGTAGTTGTTTGAACTAGGAACTGAGTGGTCGGAGTGAAGCGCAGATGAGATGGTGGAGGAAGAAGATGCTGATTGATGATTGGAGCTCCTTTCCTTGGCTTGAATCATTTCTAATTCATATGTTTTCAGCATGCCAAAGAGTTCTGTCATCTGGAGAGTTTTTAAATTCTCCGTTCTTCTTAAGGACACTGTGTATAGTGTCCCGCAGCTTGGGAGAGATCTGATAAACCTTTTGAGAATATCTTCATTCTCTAGATTTACTTTGGAGCACTGCAGTTCTCCCACCAGGTAAGTGTACCTGTTATACAAAACGGTTAGTGACTCACCTTCCTTCCATACGAAGTTTTCGTATTGCTGTTTCAGGACGTCTCTTCTGTTTTCTTTGACTTCTTCAGAGCCAGCAAACATCTTCTCAAGAGCCTCCCAGAGCTCCTTAGCAGTTTTGTAGCTTCTGAAGTTATGAAAAACTTCATTTGGAAGGCACATTTGGATAGCTCCTAGTGCCTTGAAGTCCACCTCCATCTTCTTTATGTCCTCTTCTGAGTACTTGGAGGGCTTCTTTGGAACTGGTGGTTCTCCAGAGTCAGTAGAGGCCACCATGGGAGTGTAGGGTCCATCCCTGATGGATTTCCACATTCCGTACTCCTGATAACAGAAAAAGATCTCCATGCGATTCTTCCACTTGTCGTAGTCTTCCCCAGATACCAATCTTGGTGGTCGGTTGATGCTGCCGATGTCTTCAAATCCATTGCTCTGTGCCATGTTTGTTTTTGGTGACTTGATGAAAGACAGAGTTTAGAATAGAACCAGAAGTGATTAAACAAGTGTGGGTTTGTTTAATCTGAGCCAAAGTTCTGATACCACTTGTAGGATCGTGAAAGTACAAGATGGTTCTGTTCTTAGTTGAAATTGGCGGAAACAATAGCAACTACACAAGTATAATCGAGTAAACAGAAAGAATACTAATAAGAACACTGTTGTATTAAGCTTTTGCAAATAAACGATTACAAATGAAACTCAATCAAAAAGCACACTTACAATGAAGTGTTTACACAGTATTTATACTAACTTAGAATCAATACAGACCCTTGATTCTAAGGATCAGATCTAACACAGACCGTTGATCTTTTGTATATAGCTAACTATTACACGTTTAGTCTAAAACTAGTTAACTTAATTGAAACGTCTTCTTTATGCATTATTGCTTGCATGTCTGGAGAAGAGCATTGTAGTCTTTCATTGGTTGTGCCATTGAGGATCCTTCTGCTTTGAGTGTGTCAGTTGCTTTTGCATAAAGTTGTCAGTGATGCTTGGCATGGATAGTCAGCTGCAACGATTTATCTTCAAGGCACACGGCTGTCAGCAGCAAAGATGATGATCAGCAGCAAGATGTAACCAACCAAAGCTGCTGATGATTTGCCTGTCAGCAGCATCAAGTGTTGATGCTGCTGAGAAGCCTATCCGCAACAACATTGGTCTTCAGCAGATAAGGCTATCCGCAGCAAATTTGTTCTTCAGCAGGAGAACAAGTATCCGCAGCAGATAAGCTTGTCCACAGCAGTTTGTTGGTCAGCAGCAAACTCTGAGATCAGCAGCATTTGTACTTGGAGAATTTTATAGCCATTAGTCTTTGATTCTACAATTTGTGATCTTAGCAAAAAGACTTTGAGGAGGAAGTCAATATTTAGTAGTAGAACTTCTTGGATGTTGTTGAGCAAAATAGTTGATCCATCAGATATAAGAAATTTTATTCCTGAAGGCACAGTGTTGGACCATCCATAAATTTCAAGACCTCTTACCATTTCATTGTATAAGTATCTCCTTAGGTTTAGAACTTGGTCATCAGTCAGAACTCTGCTTTTCACCAACTCTAGTCTTTGGCTTTCTCTTCCTTGGGCTGCACTTGAGGACTCTGCTTCTTCTTCCTCAAGGCAGTGGTGGACAAACTGCTTGGCTTCTTGTAGATATCTCTAACCGAGGCATGTTATCTTCGATCAAGTCATGAAAGCGATCAATAGCAAGCCTGACAGAGAGATTTTTGGATGTGTTGATGCACACAGTAGTGTGCAGAGCCAGTATGTCAAAGACATTGAGGTTGTTCCACTGGTCCTAAGAACTCCTATCCAACTCAGAATCTTTCAAACCTTCCATCATACCCCCATGAGAGAATGGAACCAAACTCTAGATTTTCTGCTGAAATAGAGTGTTGGGGGGATATGACCTTTGAGGACAGGTTTTCTGCAGCATCAATGACTAAGACCTCTGGGAATAATTCTTCTACTTCCCTCTGTATCTTCCTCTCCCCAGTAAACACTTCCTCTTCTTTCCTGGCAACTATCTGCATCTTCTTGGAGACATCTTCCTCTTCATCTCTGGACTCTTCCCACTCAATCTCTTGAATTTGAACAAAGGAAGGCTTGAAGATGGTTCTTTGAAATTCCTCTTGTTCTTTGAGCCATTTAACCATGCTATCATCATCATCATCATCTTTAAAGCTTTCCTCCCCCTTTTTGGTTGCATCAGTGAGCAAAGTGGAATCAGTTTGAGTGCTCACTAATACAAGGGAAGGAGAAGCTGAAATGGTACAGTTGTAGGATTTATGCACAGAAACTTGGTGCCTCAATTGAGACACTTCAGCCTCTAGCATAGCAACCCTTGCCGTAAATTCCAAGTTTATTTGTTTCAGTCTGTCCTCATCCACAGATATGGAATCCTTGGAACTAGATGGGGCCTTAGGCCTAGCCTCTGCCTCCCCATCACCCTGGTTTTCTAAGCTCCTAGGATTCCTCTCTGTGAATAAAGTTTCAAAAAAAACATCTTCACTATGAGTTGCCATGGTTAGGGTCTTAATTATGTTGTCACTGTCCTCCTGGTCAATTGACCAGAAGAAGGGACAACCCCTTCCACATTCACTCTATCAATACTCCCAGAGTGAACCTTCTCAGGTGAAGAAGTTGGGCTGGGTACTTTGGAAGCCAAGTCAATCAGTACCTTCGAGATAGTGGTAGTTGGAGAAGATACATCATCTTGACTAGGTGCCTCTGTACTTAAGTTCAAGGAAGAGAAATGTATGGGATCAGAAGGGTTTTCTATGGACTCGGGATGTAGTCCTGATCCTAATAGGGATCCTTCCAAGGAAGTCTCCCTAGTAATGAGGCTATCCCTTTTGATATTCTTATCAGAGTGTTGTGACTCTAGATGAGGGCTTTGAGTTTGACATTGGGCCTTTGAGCCAATAATAGAAGGATTCTTCTTGCTCTTCTTTTTCTTTCTTTGATAACTTACCTCAACTGGGGCCTTGTGCTCCAGTTTGGCTTGAAGTGTAGGGGTGACTATTTGTTGTACCTGTGCACCCTTAGTAGGTTGCAAAGGGGTTCGCTCAATGGATATTGAGTGTGTAATTTCAGGCTGTGAAGTGGAGGGTGTGGGATCAGTATTAGCTGGGACTGCTGAACTGTCACCTTGGGTACTTTGTATGTTCATCATTGTAGGTAACAATGGAGCATTGACACCAGAGAACTTTTCAGAGACAATCCTCATGCTTTTGAAAATATTATTTTTATGGGATTCAATCATGTAGATTCTTGCAGTTTGAGACAAATCTTTTAGTTCACCATTGAAAACTTCCTACAAGAATCTGGGGTACATGTAAAAAGCTTGTTTTACCCCTTCCTGAAGGTTATATCTTAAACCTTCAAAGATTAAGTGAGAAAAATTAAAGGACAAGCCATTTACCATACCATGGATTGCAGAGGCAAGTCCAGAATTCAGCTGATGCCAGCCACTCCTCTTTTGGGATATGCATTGAAGAAGAGTGTGACATAGGTACTTCCATGGTGGTCCCATCAGTGCCTTCTCGATTGTGTACTCCTTCTGCTTTCCAGTATACCCAATCCTTATGAATGTTTGCATATAGACAGTTTGTGAGTAAGAATGAGCACTGCCTTCGTCCTGAAGCTTGAGATGCTTCCTGATTGTTGCTTCAGTGACTGTGATATCCTTTCCATCTACAGCTGCCTTGATTTGGGGAATCCCCTGTTCGGTGGAGTATGAAGCGGAGTTCTAGAAATCCTCCATGTGAGATATGTAGATGGTGGGGTTGACTGTAAGAGCAAAATGTATTTTTGATCGACACAGAAACTCGATCATGTCGTCAAATCCCTTGAATTTCTTTCCCTTTACTAGATATGCCACCAGATTGTGGTAGGTTACGAACTTGTCAGCAGGGTTGTCGATGTCAGGGTTTGCCATTTTGATGAAGATTGGAGGGAAAGTTGAGCTTTTGAAAGTTGGTTATGGAGAAGTTGGTTATGGAGCAGAGGGCTTTGAATGCAAGAGTACGAGAGAGAAGAAGTTGAAAGTTAGGTCAGCAAATGAATGTGTAAAGGTGAATGAGGGAATTTGATTTTATTATAACGGAAGGGTTAAGGGGTTTGAGCAACGGTCACTTGTACCGTACAAAAGTAGAAGCGTAGGTATGGTGTCTACAGTAACGCTGTAATTTTAATATTTTACAGCTGTACTGTACTATAGTAGTCATGGTAAAGACCGACAATGAGATTTTACAGCGGGTAAAAGTTAATTTGAACCATTTTTACCCATCTGCAGCAAAGTTGGTTGCTGCTGATGGTTGTGTCTATCAGCAGCAAACTTAGTTGATGCTGATGGATATAGTGGTCCGTAACAAAGGTGTTGCTGCTGATTGCCTTAAAGCTATCCGCAAAGGTATAAAGCAATCAACAGCAAAGGCTTTTGCTGCTGATTACTAAACATATCAGCAGCAAAAATGTTTACTGCTGACAGATAAAGTTATGAAAAATGATAAAATTGGTTTTTTGGATTTTCAAAGAGGATTTCATCAAAAACAAAAAAAAAACAAACACACATTTATTTATTTTAATACAGGAAAAGATTTTATTCAATGTTCATCATCCGAATGGATTCAACTAGATATTTAAACCTAGCTTCATCAAAGGCTTTAATGAGTAAGTCAACATATTGCTCATTAGTATGAACTTTGGTAAATAATTATCCTTTTCTCAACTTCATCTCTAATAAAATGATACCTAATGTCAATGTGTTTTGTCTTGGAGTGCTGCACAAGATTGTTAGTGATTGAGATAGCACTCTTGTTGTCAATGTGAATGGGAGTTGCCATGAATGTCCCTCCATAGTCCAACATTTGATTTTTAATCCATATCACTTGAGCACAACAACTTGAAGCTGCAATGTATTCTGCTTCTGTTGTTGATGTGGACACATGTGTTTGCTTCTTGCATTGCCAAGAGATGAGTCTTCAACCCAGAAATTGACATCCGCCTGATGTGGACTTTTTGTCCAAGTTGCAGCCTCCATAGTCACTGTCAGTATATGCATATAGATTGAACTTTTCATTTTTGGGATACCATAGCCTAAGCTTTGGAGCCCATTTAAGGTACCTAAAAATTCTGTTGATAGCTTAGAGATGTGATGTCTTTGGAGCTGCTTGAAATCTTGCACATAGACATACTGCAAACATGATATCTGGTCTTGATAGTTATATACATGAGTGATCTAATCATTACCCTGTATTGATGTTGATCAGTATCTTGACCATTTTTATCTGGGGACAGTTGATGATTCACTTGAATTGGGGTTCTTGCAGAAGTGCAATCAGCCAGCTTGACTCTTTCCAGGATACTTTTGATATATTTGAATTGAGTGATGAAGATCCCATTTTGGACTTGTTTGAATTGGAGACACAAGAAGAAATTTAGTTCACCCATTGAACTCATTTCAAACTTTGATTGCATGAGGGTCTCAAAGTCTTTGCACAATTTCTTCTTTGTTGATCCAAAGATGATGTCATCAACATAGATTTGTACTAGTAGAATCTCTCCCCCTTCATCTTTGATAAATAAAGTTTGATCAATTGTTCATCTTCTGAAATTGTTGCTGATTAGATATCCCGACAGTGTTTCATACCAGGCTCTTGGGGCTTGATGTAACCTATATAGAGCTTTGTCTAGTTTAAACACTTTGTTAGGATGTAAAGGATCTACAAAGCCAGGAGGTTGTATAACATAGACTTCTTCACCAATCTACCCATAAAGAAAAGAACTCTTGACATCCATCTGATAGACAATGAAGCTCTTAGATGCAGCATGAGCTAGAAATATTCTAATTGCCTCCAACCTTGCAGCAGGTACAAATACTTCATCACAATCAATACCCTCTTACTGGGTGTAGCATTGAGCTACAAGTCTAGCTTTGTTCATGATTACAATGCCTTTTTCATCTTCTTTGTTTCTGAACACCCACCTTATGCCAATAGCAGTTTGTCCTGGTGGCAGATCAACTAGCTTCCACATCTCTTGCCTCTGAAATTGCAGCAGTTGTTCTTGTATTGCTTCAATCCAGTTGTTGTGTTTCAAGGATTCATCCACCTTCTTTGGTTCAACTTGGGATAAGAAGCAGGAGTAGAGGCTTTTTCTTGTGAAGATTCCATGTTTGAGAAGATGAGAGGTTCAAATACTTGAGAAAAGGAATCTATATCAAACAAACAATATGGTCCTTTTCCTTGTTCACATGGAACATGCTCACTGCATTCTACATTTGTAGATTCTTCAATGATCCGAGTTCTAGTATTGTATACTCTATAGGCTTTGGATTGAGAAGAATACCCCACAAAGTATCCTTCATCAGATTTTGCACCAAATTTTGGGAATGTTCCTTGTGTGATGAGAATGGTGCATGAACAACCAAAAGTTTTAAGAAAACCAATGTAAGGAACTCTGTTGAACCATAGCTCATAGGGTGTTTTTTATGAGGTTTGACAATGAGAACTCTGTTTTGCACATAGCAGGCTGTACTCACTGCTTCAGCCCAGAATGTAAGAGGCAGCTTTGAGTCAGCTAGCATAGATCTAGCAGACTCAATTAGAGTTCTATTCCTTTTCTCAGCAACTCCATTTTGCTGAGGAGTTCTTGGGGAACTATACTGTCTTTGAATACCTTCACCTTCACAAAAACATTTCAAGGTTTGATTTTTAAACTTTGTCCTTTGATAACACCTTATTATCTTAACCTTTTGATTGCTTTGATTCTCAACCTTAAGAATGAAGGATTTGAGAATCTCAGCAGTTTCATCTTTATTTCTCAAGAAGTATACCCATGAGAATCTGGTATGGTCATCAGTTATCACCAGACAGTATGACTTCTTTCCCATAGACATGACATTTGTAGGACCAAAAAGATCCATGTGTAGCAACTGTAGTGGAGTGTCATTTGAGTTGATTGTCATGGGCTTGTGAGAAATTTTGTGTTGCTTCCCCTTTAGACATGCTATGTAGTGATCATCAAGTTGGAATTCTTTATCAGGTTGCCCTCTGACTAAATTTCCTCTTACCAACTTGTTGATGGTTTTGACATTCACATGGCTCAATCTCCTATGCCATAGAGAAGCTTCATCAACCGATGCTTTGGATAGAAAACAAGGTACACTGCCAGATGGTGTAATCTTATTTATATCAAGCATATAGAGATTGTCTTTTCTTTGAGAAGTTAACAAGATCTTCTCAGGAGGTAGTTTGCTTAACCCAGGGGATCAAAACATTCTTCATCTGTGAAAAGCATCCAATGTTTTGATCACAGCTTTGTGATACACTCATGAGATTGAATTTCAATTACTTCACAAAATTCACCTTCTCTATACTCATTCTTTCATTAGACACAGTTCCTTGTCCAGTAATGGTCCCTCCCTTTGAATTACTCCCAAAGGCAACATATCCACCATAGAAATTTCTGAAGTCTGATAGGATGGACCTATTACCAGTCATGTGCCTAGAACAACCACTGTTTACAACTCAAGTGTTATCCTTGTTACCTGGTTGTTCCTGTACATGAGAGAGTTCTAGTTAGAAAGGGGGACCCAAGAACCTGCAGACTTGGGTTTGACATGTGACTCAAGAGCATTAAAGTCATCAGTGATGGGTCAGCTTTCAATGGATCCAATGAAAATGCTTTGATTTGATGAGTGTTCTGGCTTTGCTTTTCCTTTAAAATGGTCAGCAACAGATGTTGCTTTTGCTGCTAATGGTTTTACATTGTTAGCAGTGCATGCGATTACTGCTGATGGCTTTGATTTGCTCTTGTTCTTGCTTGGCTTACATTGATCAGATGCAGGCTTAGTTGCTGCTGATGGTTTTACTTGTTCAGTGGTTGCTGACTTCTCATTCTTCTTCTTCTTCTTCTTCTCGTTGAAGATGGGTTTTTCTGCTGGGGTTCTTTTATAGACAGGTTTTTGTCAATCAAGAATGATCCTGACTATTGCAGCTGGTGTTTTGAGTTGAGCAAGTTGATTGAAAGGATTGAATTTACAATCTGCAGCAAAGTGGTCTGATTCACCACAAATGATGTAGGATTGTTGTGCTCTTTTGGGTTTTGTACTGACAACATTCCTTGGTGGAGACATAGACTTCTGGAACTTATTGGTTCTTGCTTCATAGCTTCTCACCTTCTTGTTTTTGTTGGTCTTCTCAAATGCTTGTTGCTTTAGATTTCTTTGTTGCTGAAGACAGTAGAAACAGGTACTTGCTGTATGATTGTATTTTCCACATACAAAACATGATTTTACAATTTTATCTCTCTAAAATTACACATAGTCCTTTCTTTTGAACAAATCCTTGAAGTTCCATGGATGATTCTTGTTATGTTCAAAAGTAGCTTCTTCTAAGGTTTTCTGAACATATGGCTTTTCTTCTTCAGGTGAATGACATATATCAAACACTTTCTTTTGAGGATTGGTGACTTTTGAGGATTGGCCTTTTTCAATGATCAACTTTCTTCCTTGAGGAGGATAGCTAATGTTTATCTGTTGGGTAGGTTTTACCACGGAGTTGATGGAATGAAGGCACTTGGAAAGTTGGTTTGAATTACCTTTCCAGTTTTGGTGGTTTTCATGATTACTTCATTGATTGGAAGTAAAGGAGCATCAATGTTTTCTGAAGAGTCTGAGCATGTGGAATCAGACTCTGTGGAGGTGGTGCATTCTTGTACATAAAGGTTTTCTTTGGTGGGATCAAGGTTAGGTTTGAGGTGTCAATATTTTTAAGGTTGAAGTTTGGTTCATGAATGACTACATAGTCACTAGGTGGTGGGACAGACTTGTAGCTTTCAACTTGATATTGAAGACCAGCAGTCACCTTTTCATTAATTTGAGCATCTAACAATCTTTGAAGCTTTTTAGGGTGTTTTGTTATGAGGTTTGACAATGAGAACTGTGTTTTGCACATAGCAGGCTGTACTCACTGTTTTAGCCCAGAATGTAAGAGGCAACTTTGAGTCAGCTATCATAGATGTAGCAGACTCTATTAGAGTTATATTCCTTCTCTCAGTAGCTCCATTTTGTTGAGGAGTTCTTGGGGCACTGTACTGTCTTTGAATACCTTCACCTTCACAAAAACAGTTCAATGTTAGATTTTTAAACTCTGTCCTTTGATCACACCTTATTATCTTAACCTTTTGATTGCTTTGATTCTCAACCTTAAGAATGAAGGATTTGAGAATCTCAGCAGTTTCATCTTTAGTTCTCAAGAAGTATACCCATGAGAATCTGGTATGGTCATCAGTTATCACCAGACAGTATGACTTCTTTCCCATAGACATGACATTTGTAGGACCAAAAAGATCCATGTGTAGCAACTGTAGTGGAGTGTCATTTGAGTTGATTGTCATGGGCTTGTGAGAACTTTTGTGTTGCTTCCCCTTTAGACATGCTATGCAGTGATCATCAAGGTGGAATTCTTTATCAGGTAGCCCTCTGACTAAATTTCCTCTTACCAACTTGTTGATGGTTTTGACATTCACATGGCTCAATCTCCTATTCCATAGAGAAGATTCATCAACCGATGCTTTGGATAGAAAACAAGATACGCTGCCAGATGGTGTAATCTTGTTTATATCAAGCACATAGAGATTGTCTTTTCTTTTAGCAGTTAACAAGATCTTCACAGGAGGGGGTTTGCTTAACCCAGGGGATAGAGCAAAACATTCTTCATCTGTGAAAAGCATCTAATGCTTTTGATCATAGATTTGTGATACACTCATGAGATTGAATTTCAATTACTTCACAAAATTCACCTTCTATATACTCATTCTTTCATTGGACACAGTTCCTTATCCAGTAATGGTCCCTCCCTTTGAATTACTCCCAAAGGCAACATATCCACCATAGAAATTTCTGAAGTCTGATAGGATGGACCTATTGCCAGTCATGTGCCTGGAACAACCAATGTTTACAACTCAGGTGGTATTCTTGTTACCTGGTTGTTTCTGCACATGAGAGAGTTCTAGTTTGAAGGGGGGACCCAAGAACCTGCAGACTTGGGTTTGACATGTGACTCAAGAGCATTAAAGTCATCAGTGATGGGTTAGCATTCAATGGATCCAATGAAAATGCTTTGATTTGATGAGTGTTTTGGCTTTGTTTTTCTTTTAAAATTGTCAGCAGCAGATGTTGCTTTTCCTGCTAATGGTTTTACATTGTTAGCAGTGCATGAGATTACTGCTGATGGCTTTGATTTGCTATTTTTCTTGCTTGGTTTACACTGATCAGATGCAGGCTTAGTTGTTGCTGATTGTTTTACATGTTCAGTGGATGCTGACTTCTCATTCTTCTTCTTCTTCTTCTTCTTCTTCTCGTTGAAGATGGGTTTTTCTACTGGGGTTCTTTTATAGATAGGTTTTTGTCTATCAAGAATGATCCTGACTATTGCAGTTGGTGTTTTGAGTTGAGCAAGTTGATTGAAAGGATTGAATTTACAATCTGCAGCAAAGTGGTCTGATTCACCACAAATGATGTAGGATTGTTGTGCTCTTTTGAGTTTTGTACTGACAACTGATTGGTTCTTGCTTCATAGCTTCTCACCTTCTTGTTTTTGTTAGTCTTCTCAAATGCTTGTTGATTTAGATTTCTTTGTTGCTGAAGATAGTAGAAGCAGGTACTTGCTGTATGATTGTATTTTCCACATACAAAACATGATTTTGCAATTTTATCTCTCTAAAAATACACATAGTCCTTTTTTTTGAACAAATCCTTGAAGTTCCATGGATGATTCTTGTTATGTTCAAAAGTAGCTTCTTCTAAGGTTTTCTGAACATATGGCTTTCCTTCTTCAGGTGAATGACAGATATCAAACACTTTCTTTTGAGGGTTGGTGACTTTTGAGGATTGGCCTTTTTCAATGATCAGCTTTCTTCCTTGAGGAGGAAAGCCAAACTTGATATGTTGGGTAGGTGTTACCACTAGAGTTGATGGAATGAAGGCACTTGGAAAGTTGGTTTGAATTACCTTTCCAGTTTTGGTGGTTTTCATGATTACTTTATTGGTTTGAAGTAAAGGAGCATCAATGTTTTCTAAAGAGTCTGAGCATGTGGAATCAGACTCTGTGGAGGTGGTGCATTATTGTACATAAATTTTTTCTTTGGTGGGATCAAGGCTTAGGTTTGAGGTGTCAATATTTTTAAGGTTGAAGTTTGGTTCATGAATGACTACATAGTCACTAGGTGGTGGGACAGACTTGTAGCTTTCAACTTGATATCGTAGAACAGCAGTCACCTTTTCATGAATTTGAGCATCTAACAATCTTTGTAGCTTTTTAGATGCAAATTTATATTTGTCAACATGAACCTTTTGATCTGCCAATTCTGCTCTTGTAGCTTTCAACTTAACTAATAGATCATCAAAATTAGACTGTTGCTTGGAATGGGTCTTCTAGTTCTTGAATAGAACCTTTTTACTCTGAGTGACAATATGGCATGAGAATGTTGTATAACCATTTCTTCTAAATTATCTGGATGGAAGTACTCCAGATCTTCCTTGATAAAGGACATGTTGCTTGGGTGTAAGAAATAAAGGCAACAGGGTTTTGAGGAGGTGCTTCAAGAAGAAAAGGAGAGTTGTTCATTTGAGAGTTAGGTGTTTGTGGATGAGTAACTATGGGAGGATAATAGTTGCTTGTATTTTTTGGTGTATGGTCAGAGTGAAGTGATGAAGAAGAGGTGGTGGTAGAGGATGATGGTGCAGATGGATAACCTGATTTCCTGTCTCTTGCCTGAATCATTTCCAACTCATAAGTTTTGAGCATGCCAAATAACTTTGTCATGGATAGAGTTTTCAGATTTTCAGTTCTTCTAATTGACACTATATAGAGTGTCCAGCAGTTTGGAAGAGATCTGATGAACTTTTTGAGAATATCTTCATTCTCCAGCTTGACCTTGGCACACTACAGCTCACCGACAAGATAAGCGTATCTGTTGTATTAGGTTGTAAGAGACTCGCCACCTTGTACACAAAGTTTTCATACTGTTTCTTGAGTATGTCTCTTCTATTTTCTTTTACTTCATCAGATCCAACAAACATCTTCTCAAGAGCTCCCCATAGCTCTTTATCAGCCTTGTATTCCTTGAAATTGTGAAAAACTTCATTTGGTAGACAAATTTGAATGGATCCTAGAGCTTTGAAATCTACCTCCATCTTCTTGATGTCTTCTTCAGAGTACTTTGAGGGTTCCTTTGGAATAGATGGACCTCAAGAATCAGCAGAGGCCACCATTGGTACATAAGGACCATCAATTATGGATCTCCACATTCCATACTCTTGAAAGCAGAAGAAACTTTCCATCCTGTTCTACCACATATCATAATCTTCACTAGACACCAGCCTTGGTGGTTTGTGAAGGCTTCCAGTGTCATCAAATCAAGTATTTTGTGCCATACTGTGAGTAGAAGATATGCAACAAAGAGAAAACAAAAACAGAACCAGAAAGTGATTAAACAAGTGTTAGTTTGCTTAATCTGAGATCCAAATCTCTGATACCACTTGTAGGATCGAGATATTACAAGATGGTTCTGTTAAGTTGATATTGGCGGAAACAATAACAACTATAAATTGCAACAATAAACAAAGATAATACAGATAAATGCAAGTTGTATTACTTTTCAATGTTTACAAGTTACAGAGAAAACTCTAAAGAAGCATACATACAAATGAAGAGAAACAATACATAAATAGGAACTTAGAATCAAGACAGACCCTTGATTCTAAGGATCCGATCAAACACAAGCCGTTGATCTTGTACAGATGAAAGGATACACTACAATTGGTTTACACAAAAAGACAACTGCAGCAAGAAGACAACTGCATTGTCTTTTGTCTTCTACACCAATAACATTCCTTCTGCTGATAGGTGTGTCAGTGTTGTAGGAAGGAGTGTCAGCAGCAAAGTCAAAGCTGCTGATGATTTGCCTATCAGCAGCATCAGTGTTAGATGTTGCTGATAAGCCTATCAGTAGCAACTTTGGACTTCAGTAGATAAATTCCTATCTGCAACATAGTTGTTGATCAGCATCATTTACGACTATCCGCATCAACGACACCTATCAGCAGTAGCTTTCATCTGTAGCAAAATTGTAGTATCCACAACATCCATACTTGGAGAATTTTGTAGCTATCAGTCTTTATATCTACAGGATAGTTGAACGTGTTGGAGCCTGAAATGTGCATGGGTGATTACTTAGGGCATGTGGGTCATGCATGGCGACATGCGGGTTGGCCATGCATGAAGACTAGTTAGTCAAGTGAGGTGAGGTTTAACCTCGTGTCACGAGTTGATCGGTATATTGTAGGTATTGTAGGTGCGAAGTTGAAAGACGAGCGTGGAAAGCTAACTAGTTCTAGGGAACGGCTTGTGTCGCAAAAAGGTGAGTTTCTATCGCCTTCTTTTAAATGTTTTACACTTTGGGCATGAATTAGATGTGACGTAAATGTTTTGTTATACGCAATGCGTAGATAACGAGTTGTGGTGAAATGAGTATTTTGATAATAATTATGCTTGCGTGTGCGTGTTATTTATGTGTCACATACGTGAATGACGTGGCGGATTATTAGTAAAGCGAAAGCTTGAAATAGTGTTTGACGGGGTCAAACGGGTTATTGTGTCTGACGGCAGTCAGGCGGGAATATTGTGTTTGCTTGTGTCCACGGATACAGTAAACGGGATATATTGTTGTGTCATCGATATTCACTAATTATTTTGAGATGAGCCATTTAAGAAGAAATGTGGTAGAACTTTTTAAATGCGAAACATTTTGATAACTGTTCTTGGGACTAATCATCCCTAATAACTCATTATAGATGTCACTTAGAATGTGTTTCAGGGAAAGAGAAGGAATGAACTAGCGGGTCTTGGGATGACGAATGGTTACCTGGATTGTGATGACTTTATGGCATTCCCGTGTTTGATTGTTTATTTGAATTCTAGTACTTGACTATTGTTTATGTTTTTACGTTAGGACATCGAGTATGGGTTAACTTTGAATTTCCGCTGCATTTTGTGATACTATTTAATGTCTAAGACTACTTTGCTTGAGAAGCTAAGACCGAACCGGATGTTGTCTCAGGTACTTTTCTTGTTAATGATGTGTCTGCTTCTGTGTTATTTGATTCTGGGGCTAGTAAGAGTTTTGTTGCCCCATCTTTTTATAAGAACCCGTGCAGAATGGCTAGGATGATTGAGAAGCCGTTCAGTGTCGAAACTACAGTGGGTTAACCCACAAGAGTGATTGAAGCGTTGGACGAGTGTTACATTGATCTAGAGGGCCATAGATTCCCTTCTAGACTCTTCATTATCACTTTGGGAGGTTTTGACATAGTATTAGGGATGGACTGGTTAGCCGCGTTTGATGCAGACATTGTTTGTCGATAGAAGATGGTACGGTTGACATCTTTGGAGGTGACGGTGTACGGTGATAGGGTAAGCTCTCTACCGAGAGTCATTTCAATGATGAAAGCAGAGAACTCTTTGAGGCGGGGGTGCGGGACATACCTAGCATATGTCACTAATACCGAAGCAAAGAGTGTGGAACTGTTAGAGGTACCTGCGGTACAAGATTTCCCTGATGTCTTTCCTAACGATCTGACGGGAGTGCCACCAGAGCGGGAGATTGAGTTCCAGATTGATATATTACCAGGAGCTCTGCCAATTGTTAAAGCGCCATATCGTTTAGCACCGACGGAAATGAAGGAGCTGATGGAGCAACTTCAGGATTTGTTAGACAAGGGGTTTATAAAACCAAGCATCTCGCATTGGGGTGCACCAGTCTTGTTTGTTAAGAAAAAGGACAGTAGTATGCGGATGTGCATATACTATCGTGAGCTGAATAAGTTGATGATTAAAAACAAGTATCCTTTACCTCGTATCGATGACTTGTTTGATCAACGGCAAGGTGAGAAGTGGTTCTCACGCATAGACTCGAGATCAAGATATCACCAACTAAGATTTAGAGAAGAGGACATTCTGAAGACTGGGTTTCGGACGTGATACGGGCATTATGAGTTTTTAGTGATGTCGTTTGGATTGACGAATGCTCTAGCAGCGTTCATGGACTTGATGAACCGCGTATGTCGACCAATGCTGGATCGGTCGGTGATTGTATTCATTGACGACATACTAATCGACTCTAGGTGCGAGGAAGAGCATCGAGAGCACTTGCGAGAAGTGTTAGATAATTTAAGATGAGAGAAACTCTACGCTAAGTTCTCTAAATGTGCATTTAGGTTGAGAGAAGTACAATTCCTAGGACACGTTGTCAATACAGAGGGAATTAAGGTGGATCCTGCCAAGATCGAGGCAATGGTAAAGTGGAGCGCACCTAAAACTCTAACCGAGGTTCGTAGTTTCTTGGGTTTGGCGGGTTACTACAAGAAGTTTATTAAGGACTTATCAAAGTTAGCAACGCCTTTAACTCGGTTGACTCAGAAAGGGGTGAAGTTTGCATGGGGAGTGGAACAAGAAAGTGCATTTCAGGAATTAAAGAAAAGATTGACGAAGGCACCGGTGTTAACATTGCCAGAAGGAACGGATGACCTAGTAGTGTATTCGGATGCTTCGTATTTGGGCTTAGGTTGCGTGTTGATGCAACGAGGGAAGGTAATCGCTTATGAGTCGAGACAATTGAAAAAACTCATGAGGCGAATTACCCTACCCATGACTTAGAATTGGCGGCGGTAGTGTTTGCACTTAAGCGTTGGGGGCATTATCTTTACGGAATCAAGTGCACGATCTACACCAACCACAAGTGTTTTAAATACTTCTTCGAGCAGAAGTAATTAAACATGAGGAAACGAAGGTGGCTTAAGTTGATAAAACACTATGCCTGTGAGATCCTTTACCACCCAGGTAAAGCGAATGTAATTGCTGATGCGTTAAGTCGTAAGGAGGAGCACGCACCGATTAGAGTCAAAGCGTTCCAATTGATTATAACACCAGGTTTTCTGACATTGTTAAAGGGAGTGCTTACTGAAGCATTGCGAGATGAGGGGTTGAAGGAGGAGCGGATTTTTGGTCAACATAAATTATTGACCGAGAACAGTCAGGGTGTATGGGTACGAGGTGACCGTATGTGGATACCGAAGTTTGGAGGGCTTAGAGAGAAGGATCTTGACGAGGCTCACAAGTTGAGATACTTGATTCATCCTGGAATGACGAAGATGTATCAGGATATGAGGGTGAACTACCGGTGGCCAGGAATGAAGTACGATGTAACTCAATACGCGAGTAAATGTTTGACGTGCTTGCAGGTCAAAGCTGAGTATCAGAAACCATACGGAAAGATTCAGCCGTTTGAAATCCTAAAGTGGAAATGGGAGTATATCCATATGGATTTTATTACCAAGTTGCCCAAGACAGTGAAAGGGCATGCCACGATTTGGGTAGTGATTGATCGTTTAACTAAGAGCGCCCATTTTCTACCTATTCGAAAGACGTTCTCGTCCAAAAGATGGTCGGAAGTATTTGTGAACGAGATTGTTGCTAGGCATGGGGTGCTGATTTCGATTGTATCCGATCGAGATACGAGATTTTCGTCCAAGTTATGGAAGAGATTTAATGAAGCTATGGGGACTAGATTGCATATAAGTACGACTTATCACCCTCAGACCGACGAACAGTCTGAGCGAACGATAAAAACGTTGGAAGACATGCTTCGTGCATGTGCTATCGATTTTGGTGGTGCCTGGGATAATCACCCATTGGCGGAGTTTTCATATAACAATACTTATCACGCAACTATTAGAATGCCGCTCTTCGAAATGTTGTACGGGAGGAAGTGTAGGACCCTGGTTTGTTGGGGTGAGATTGCGAAGAAAGAAGTAGGGAGCCTAGACGTGGTGAAAGAAACTTCAGAGAAGTTTAAGATGGTGAAAGTGAGAATGAAAGCTGTACAAGATCGGCAAAAGTCGTATGCCGACAAGAGACGACGACCCATAGAGTTTAACGTGGGTGATTTTGTTATGCTAAAAGTGTCGCCCTAGAAGGGCATTATTCGATTCCAGAAGCGGAGGAAGCTTAGTCCGCGGTATATCAGACCGTTTAAGATCAAGGAGCGTGTAGGTAGTGTCGCCTACCGACTATTGTTGCCAGATGAATTGGCAGGGATACACACGACATTTCATGTGTCCCATTTACGGAAGTGCTTGGCAGACGCTACGGAACACGTGTCGTTGAACGACATCATGGTCGATGATAAGCTGAGTTATTTGCAGGAACCAATTGCTGTACTTGACAGAAAGGAAAAGAGACTGATGAGGAAGGTGATTCCTATTGTTAAAGTGCAATGGAAGCACCGTAAGGGATCTGAGGCTACTTGGGAACCGGAGGCGGAAATGTGTTAGCGTTATCTGCATATATTTTTGAATGACGCAGGTTTCGGGGACGAAACCTCCTTTAGGGGAGAAGACTTGTAACATCCTGAATTTTTGTAAAGAACGGGATTTGTATAATTGTAAATTATTATGGAGGACTAGCCGGGAGTGACAAGAGATTAACAAGGGTTTGTAGAGGTCTGTATGAAAATAGAGGATTAACGGGTAATTGTCGAGATCTTGACGGGTCTCGTCTTAAGAATGCAAAAGGAGGAAAACACGAGGGACCATTCCCGCCTAAAGCCAAACTCAGCCCACTAGGGAAGCCCTAGTACTAGTAGGTGACGCAATGGGGGAGTCCCCATTTGCGTAGGATGGCTACCATCGACGAGAGAGAGAGAGAGAGGAAGAGACGAGAACCTCGCGATTCGAGGTGATTTTAAGGTAAAACTCGCAATCCTTAATCCCTCGTTTCATATATTTGATCATCGGATTGTTGTTGACACGTTTGTGGTGCTAGGGTTTCGTTAATGCTTGAATATTTGTGAACGATGAGGACGATCGGTGATTCGGCTAGCACGGGTCCTCCAGTTTAAAGGTATAATCTTGAAACTTGACTCATTCTTAGAATAGTTTTAATATTCGGAGGTGTTTGAAGGATGTGGAGGGTCCGGCTGAACCCTTAGGGGTGGCCGACGAGGGTCTAGCGATCGGGGGACGGGTGCGAGACGAGGTGGACCGAGGACGACGGCTTAATGGCGTTAGGTCGGCGTCGGGTGGTTACGGTAGTGGCAGGGATCACAGGAAGGTGGTCGTGGAGGTGTGTGGTGATCAACGGAAGGACGGGACTGACCCGAGGGTCACGAGGAGGGGTTGTGGTGGTGTCGGGAAGCCATGGCAGCCGTGCTTGGAGGCCGGCCACGACTTTGATGTGGCGGCAGAGGCGCTCAAGGCTGTCGGGAAGTTGCGGAGGGGCTGCTAACGGACTAGCGGTGCTCGGTTAGAGACGGAGGTGAAACCATGGGTGCTCAGAGTTGGTGTCTCGTACACTCGGTGATCTGAGGGGGATAGTTGAACGTGTTGGAGCCGAAAACGTTCATGGGTGATGACGTAGGGTATGTGGGTCGTGCATGGCGACATGCGGGGTGCGGGTTGGCCATGCATGACGACTAGTTAGTCAAATGAGTTGAGGTTTAAACTTCGTGTCACGAGTTGACCCGTATATTGTACGTATTGTAGGTGCGAAGTCGAAAGACGAGCGTGTAAAGCTAACGAGTCCTAGGGAACGGGTTGTGACACAAAAAGGTGAGTTTCTATCACCCTATTTTAAATGTTTTATATTTTGAGCATGAATTACATGTGACGTAAATGTTTTATTATACGCAATGCGTAGATAACGAGTTGTGGTGAAATGAATATTTTAACATTAATTATGCTTGCATGTGCTTCTTATTTATGTGTCACATACGAGAATGATGTGGCGGTTTATTATTAAAGCGAAAGCTTGAAATTGTGTTTGAATGGGTCAAATGGGTTATTGTGTCTGACAGCATGTCCATAGATACAGTAAACGAGATATATTGTTGTGTCGTTGATATTAACTAATTATTTTAAGATGAGCCATTTAAGAATAAATGTGGTAGATCTTTTTAAATGCGAAACATTTTGATAACGGTTTTTGGGACTAATCATCCCTAATACCTCATTGCTGAACTCACTCAGCGTAGCTGACTTTTTAGCATGTGTTTCAGATAAAGAGAAGGAATGAACTGGCGGCTCTTGGGATGGCGAATGGTTACCTGGATTGTGATGACTTTATTGCATTCCCGTGTTTGAGTGTTTATTTGAATTCTAGTACTTGACTATTGTTTATGTTTTGACGTTAGGACGTCGAGTATGGGTTAACTTTGAATTTCCGATGCATTTTGTGATACTATTTAATGTCTAAGACTACTTTGCTTGAGAATGTGCCAACAAGTAGAGTTTCCGGGTTTGGGGCCTTACAATAAAGTTCTTGATGGTCAATAGTCTTAGGAATAAGCGAGATAAATGAAGAATTACACCCCTTCTCGATTTCTCCTGAAGCAAAAAAAATCCTCCAATAGCAACAAGATACTCGGTCTGAAATCCTCCCAGAAATGTTTAACGAGCTTGAAAGAAAATCCATCTGGGCCCGGAGCCTTCTTCCCGCAGCAACCCCAAACCGCCAATTCGATCTCAGAGAAAGGGATCTCCAGGCTAGGCGCCTGAGCAGGGCTTAAGCGGGCTACACCAGTACCTATAAATTTGGGTCTCATTCGAATAGGTTCGGCAAAAGCTTTCTTAAAAACTCTACGTACACTATCTTTGATCTTGTTCTTGTACGGGCTTTTTACTGAAGATCCAACGCCTTCTGCAACACCAAATTCTTGATATTAAGTCTCAGCGACAAACATTGATCTTGTTCCTAGCCTTAATGACATTACAACAACAATGAAAGAAGGCAGAATTCTCATCCCCAAACTTTAACCAGTTAATATGGGCTTTTTACTAAAGATCCAACGCCTTCTTCAACACCAACTTCCTGATATTAAGTCTCAGCGACACCCTGGTCCGCCTTTCAATGGCGGAGAGATTCCTCCATTCAGGTAGCCACTCTAACTCCTCAACCTCTTTATTCATAACGACGAAAAGCTTTTCTTCCATCTCTTTTTGTTTCCCCTTCCAATCCTGAATACTGTTTTTAAGACGGACAAGTTTTGTAGCAAAAGCCTTAACTCCACTCATCTGTCCCACATCCTGGTTCATAGTCGAGATCCCAATCGCTTTTAGACTTTCCCTGCCAATCCAACTATTAAAAAAATTGAAACGAATAGGACCGAAGTCAACAATCGAGCACAAAAGGACAAGCGAGCAGTGATCCGACAACTCCCGATTGAGGGCCACCAACGAAGCACACGGCCACCTTCCCATAAAATCAATAGACATAAAGACCCTATCAAGCTTACTCAATTTCACCCCATCATCAGAAAAATACGTAAAAATATTTCCCGCCATTGGGTACTTTAAAACACCGGCAGTCCTAATAAAGTAATTGAACAGCCAAGCATTTGAAGCAACAAACAAGGAATTTACTCTTTCACTTGCTTCCCTAACATCATTGAAATCTCCCAAAGGAGCCCTATCCCAGAACCTAGCGATAACAACTGGCGACATCAGAGAAAGCTGTGTATCCTGAATTTCAATGAACGAAATCTTGTTCTCCCTTTTGACCCTCTTTACCCAGGAAAGTTTACCTAACCCACCAACACCATGAAGGTTTAGTGAAAGAAAATTCATGAGGCATGACTTAACTCCATTTCACTCTGGACGATCTTACGAAGGTGGTTCTCGAAGCCTTCCATGTCGATTCCGACACATTCACCTAAGATCATCTTTTCTTGGACCACCTTATCAACAACAGGGTCAACATAAGCAGGGATAACACTGGGATCTCCATCTCAATTCCAACACATTCACCTAAGATCATCATTTCTTCGACCTCCTTATCAACAAAAGGGTCAACATAAGCAGGGATAACACTGGGATCTCTCTCAACACTAAATCCACACATGAATTGACGACCACTCCTTCCTCACTCCTAATCTTCAGCTTTTTTCTCTGAATCTCCATCTAATTTGGTGAAAGATGGAGCCTATCTGTCTTCGCTCTCTTTCTCTTTGCTTTCCCCTTTGTGTATAAGTCGCCAATAATTTTGTCCAAATTAAAAGGATCATCCACAGAAGCATTGAGATCCGGAACCCAATTCTTCTGGGCGACGTGTGGCATAAAGCCCGCTTCCTATCCTTAGCAGAGAGACCAGGCCCATCTCTATTAATATTATTTTGGGCTTCAAACAAAAACACCTTTGGCCCAACGCCACCCTTGAAAGAATCCACCGTAATCCTGACAGTGGGGTCCCCTACTTGGGCAGGAGCATCCCCCTAGGGTTAAGCACCTCGACATTTTCAACACCCCTACTAACTCCATGCATATTTCCCATGCAATGTATCTGACTGTGTTTTTGTTAAAACTGACTTAAACTAGATCTTACGTGAGTTTATAATATTAATTTTATATATTACGTAACATTATCAAACATGCTCCGGTAATAACCACTCTTATACATCCACATTGCATTGTATCCTGATATTTTCCTACAACCTATTTTATAATTGTAGTCCCGTTGATATCGCTTGGATTCCTTCCCGTTAGTACGCTCTTGACTTGCAATAAGACTATACATATATGCATCAAATCCAACTAGCATACCTTTATAACATTTTATACCTTGTCAACCTTAATTATTTGAACACGTTGTTGGTGTTCATAAGTTATCGTCTTATGGTGAGTTGAGAACGTCTACAAGTTATTCCAACTTTAATAACTTAGTGGCAAAGGTTTACAATATAATGCAACATTGACCGGGTCTATAGTAGTTGGTCGTATAACATGCTTCCTTGATAGAGGAAAAACTTGTTAAAAAGATCGCATACAATTACTTTACATTAGTTTATACATTGTTATAATAAGTTGTTGCAAACACATGGTAAAGTGTTTAATTTGAGTCTTTTCCATCAAGTTCATCTTCTTTCACGAAAGCATGCAATTCATCCAAGTCTTGGTTATGATCTCAGGGTCCATGTAGTTAACAACGGTCGTATTAAATTACTAAAGTCATAATACTTTAAAATGTTGTTAACTTAACATAAGAAAATAAATATTTTACAATCAATAACATGTTCAACGTAATGTTGTTATTACATGAGCATATTGAAAACGTTAGCCGAAGATGACCCACTTTAATAAAAGGGTTGACTTGAACACGACCGGTTTAATTAATGAGTTGACTCGAACACGGCCCATTTAATAAACGAGTTGATCCACTAACCCATTTAAGTTTAAGGGATTTTAAAAAGTTTCCTATTTAGGTTTTAGAGTGGGATATTTACGATATGTTAACGTCTAAAGTTTGATACTTTGATTTTAGTTTTCCCTCTTGAAGTGCAGTTATATCAAGAATTAAATTAGTTTTCCATTTTGAATGTATCACCAACTTTTCATTTCCAACAACTTTATTTATTGCTTCCAACTACCCATTCTCCAATCCCATTTGATTCCTCTAATGGTCTAGATAAATATATAAACTTAAATTATTAATTGGGAATGAGAGATATGCAGCAAAATCAATTAAAAAGACCCCAATTACAAACAAAAAATGTTCATATGAGCTGGAGTCATTGGTTGTTTATATTGTTACTAAGTCACCAGATATTACTAACAAACAAACAAACGTGCCCAGTACTATCTCATTCATATAGTAGGGTCTAGAGAGTGTGAGATAAGGACAAACTTTACCTCTATCCCAAAAGATAAAGATGATGCTCTCAATGAGACCCTTGGCTCAAAAAACATTTTTTTTGAAAACACAAAAAACATAAAACGTAAACTAGTAGTCGAAAAAAAAGAAAGATGAGGACCAAATACGGAACTCAAAATACTTAGGGAGTAACTAGCACCTAGTGCCTAGCACCTACACCTATAGGAAGAAAGGAAAACAAAACTGTAGGACAAGTCAAGACACCAAGACCCAACTAAGGCAAATCTATATGCCTCATAAAAAAATATCCACATTTTCAAGAACTCCCATCATCAATTATGTTCTCGTACAGGTGCAAGTCTAATCAACCCTGCTTAATATTGTAATATCCCAAAAATAAAACGACAATAATAATAACAGGTTTACGAACGAAATAAACGAACGAGGACACGCAGGTCGAGGATGGGCCGAATGGGCCGCGCTAATGGGCTTGGGGAGGGAGGCCCTCTCTCATAAATACCTCAACACGCCCATTTTCTCTCATTTCACAAATTCTAGAGAGAGAAACCGTAGAGAGAGAAAGTTGATTGATCGGCCCAAGACCGCATCATCGTGTTTCTCCATTGCTTAAGAGTGGATTCTCCAACTCAGAAGCTCGAAAAAGGTAATGACTCGACCTAGATCTGAGTTTTTATTCATTTTGAGGTTTTCGAGTTTTGATTAAAAAGTTGACACTTTTACGTATGAAACTTCAAAATAAACATAGATCTAGCTTCGTTAATGATAAACGAATGTTTTCGACGTAAAAAGATCAGATCTTGATAAACTTATATCCACATGCAGAAATTAGGGTTTTTGTGGGGAAGAAGATAGCCCGCGGGCGTGGGCTTTGGGTGGACCTAACAATGGTCCAACAAGCATCAAGTTCGCCATAAATAAGTTCGCTAGGCATTAAGGGAGCGAACATGTTAAGTTCGCCGGATAAATTCGCTTGGTCAATATCAAGCAAACTTAGCCTAAGTTCGCTTGTTTGTTCACTAGGGTTATCAGGGGCGAACTTGGCTGTAAGTTCGCCGAAGTCAGAATTAGCAAACCGTTAGAGTCGGGATTGGTCTGATGTTTATTTAATTAATCAATTTAGATCGTGTGTGACGCTTGTTGGATGTAACATCCTAGAAAATTTGTAAATTTATAATTCTGGTTAACGGGTAACCCGAACCATTGGTTAACAACGTTTATTATACGGCTTTCACGAGGAGCTTGTATTAACTGGATTAGAAGTACCGGGTGGCCATGTGGCGCGTTAATTGAGACCAAAATGTGCGAATTTGAAAATATAAGGATCCAGATGTAAACCCCGAATATATATATATATATATATATATATATCATCTTTGAGTAAGCCCTAGGCATTTTTGGACTAGGCTTGGGAGGTATGGCTGCCGCAAGGAAGAGACGCCGACAACACCAGGAAGCTGGCGACGACTGTTCGTTGTAGTTTAGAGCATTCATCCCGTGTAACCAAGGTAAATCCATCCACACCCTGATTCACCTTGCTCTTGTTCCACTTACGTTCACCCTAACCAAGATCAAAACTAGGTGCGTGAGTAATCAAAGAAGGAAGGTTGTTTGCGGGGTTCGCGAAGGTTGCGCTCGGTGGCGAGGCTGCCATAGCTCGTGAAATTCAGGTACCTATCCCATTCATCTTCTTCGTGAGTGTTGTGCTGCCGTATAGATAGAACCATAACAGGTTTACGTGTGTATGAACTTAATGTGTGCGTGCACTTAGTGTGTGTGCGGGATTTTTCCATACTCACGTAGTCCAGGCCTGGTCTTGAATAAGTTTTAGATGGTGGCCATTAGGGATCATACGAGAATCCCAGAATCGACTTAGTCTTCAAGTATGACCGTTGGAGGCCAATCTACGCGTCTTCTACATGTTCTCCTTGACTTCAAGAGCGATTCTTCAGAGATGAACTTGACCACTCACATTTTACCTGCGAATAAGTCAAGATAGAAGGAAGATACAACGGTTAGGCAATATATAAAATGAGGATACCGAAACCTGTCAGGATACCGAAGTACGTCGAAGATCTAGGATCCTTAGCCATAAAAGTGACACCTAACAATTGTCTCCAAATATTGACAGCTGTCCAAGGAAGTTACAGCTGTGAAATTTTCAAAATTCAAAACTCAAAAATTAAACTAGCACATGATAAGACGTGGTGCGGTAAACGAGGCAGTGATACGACGTCATTTGAGGCAGTTATCATTACTTCTTTATAATTACCCTTCTTCTTATTTCCAAGATCGTCTTCTATATCTCTGGGATTTCAGGTAAAGACCCTCTTTATTATATCTTAGCTTTCCGATTTATATAAAAAATGTCTAAAAAGACCACTCGATCATCTTCATCTTCCGATGAACTCTACAGTCAACATCTGCTTTCTAACCCTAATTCCAAAAAATGTACCTTTACTGACCGTGATATCAAATCCCTTGAGTCAGGGGGATTCTTTCCGAAGAACACCATCTTCAGACCTTTCAACCCCAAGACGAGGGCGGATTTCACTTCCGATACGTGGGTCTGTTTTCCATCCTTTCCGTTTACCATCGACTTTTCTTATACCCTTTTCCAGCCTTCACCACTGAGTTTTTTTAGAAGACAGGTTTGAGCTATGCTCAGATCATGCCCATGATTTGGTGAACCCTGCATATTTTGGAAATCTTGATTCGTAACCACGCTATTGACTTCACCATCTCTAAACTATCTTACGTCTATAATCTAAGAAGTCACGGTTCTTCTCGCTTTCTATTCCAAATCAAGTTTGGCCAAAGTCATTTGATTCTCAAAACAACCCAGAATGATTCCAACTGGAAAAACAATTTCTTCTTCGTGAGAGGCGACTCGATCCCTGATGGGAATAAACTGCCGGTGAAATGGATTAAAAAGGGTAGGATTCCATCTGCAGGATCCTTGTGATTCTTGGCATTCAGGATATTGACTATTAATTTTCTCTTATTGTTTTACAGCGCTGGGGTTTTCAGAAGTTGCTCCTGCTACCGAGGATACTGCCAAAAGAGTTGCATTTTTCTATAGTATTGAGCCGATTGAAAGAACTTTCAAGGTCGGGGCTCCATTAGTGAAGAAAGCTCAGAAACCTATCCTTCCATCTCAGAGATGTCTGGTAAGGAAAAATCATAGTATTTTATTAGTCAATAATATTAGTAATGAACTAACATGTTATTTTGATTTAGGAATCCGCAAACCAAACTCCAAATTTTCTCTTGAGGATATTGATAGTATGCTTTCCAAGGACAAGGCTATCAAAAAGGAGCCTAAGCAATCCGCAACTCCAATGCTCAAATCGGATCTTCCTAAGCCTGAGGTTTCTACTGCTCATCCTAAGCCATCTCCTAGCAAGAAGCGAAAAGCCATCGATCTTGCTGAACTGGCCATTCGGGAATGCTCTGATTTTGCTGATGCTCATAACAAGCTGCATAACTTCAGCCATTTGGTAAGAAATGTCTATTATCCTGGATCTGGAATTTAATCCTGCATTTATATTAACATATATATATATATTGTATATAATAGGCTATGACTAAAATGGTCATGTTCTACGATCAACTTTCAATGGAGGTTGAGGTGAGCAAGTTGAAGATTGCTGAATTGCAAAAGAGCGAGGCTGCCAAGAGCAAAAAGCTATCTGATGTCACCAAGGATCTCAGCAATTTGAAAGCAGAACTGCAGGACGTGTATCTCCAACATGCCCGGGATCATGATGAGTCCACCGAACAGGCTAAAGCCTCAACCGTAATGTCCATTCTTCAAGCTATAATTAAAATGGCTAAAGAAGCCGAGGACAAGAATTTTGATAGGGCTACTTGGGATGTACAAGGGTGGAAGAGGCTTGTTGCTGAGATGGGAGGACAACCGGTGCTGGAGGAGGATGTGAGCAAATTGGTGACCGAAGATGAGACCGAGGGTTCAGCGAAGGTAGCAGAAGAGCATGGAGCTGTTGTTGCTGGGAAAGAAGTTGACCAAGGCGATGAGGGTAATGACACCTAGACCAGAGCCTTTGTATTTATGGTTTTTCTGTTTGATAACTTGTCTTGAAACAATTTCCTTTCATGTCTTTGGTTGATGAACAAATTTACTTTTTCCGCTTTTGGGATCCCTGTCATGGGATAGACAACTTGTGGACCGGGTGGATGGTTCCTTTTTTGGTTGAAACCCGGGACACTTTCCTGCACTTTTAATGTTAGTAGACGGTTTATGACTATTTGCCATGATTGTTATGTGTTTGGTTTGCTTAGACATGTTTTAGAAGATTAGGATCTCTATGTGATAAAACCTTGAGAGATGTTCAAACATATTTTCAGGATAGTGGATCTTTAATAATAAATTCCTAGGTTTTTATCAAATTTAGACTTAGGAAAACACAATTTGGTTTTAAAGAGTACCAAACGTATCATGACTTAGTCATTCAGCTTTTAAATTTTCTTTTAATTGAAAAATTAGTAACACATACATTTGTTGAGTACGAATTTGGACATATAGACATACTGAATTATATCACGGAGTCCGAAATACAGCAACCATTGGTTGTCCCCTGTGTACAGTCATTGAATACGTCGTAGGCTTATACATCGGGATCCTCATTAGTTTTTAACTTGTGTAAGGATCCTGAGTCATCATATTGATGCCAAGTTTTTGAGTTAACACGTAAGTGTTACAGATTTAAAATCGTGGGCCAAGCCAATATCGTGGGCAAGGCCAATTCTGAGTTAGCATGAAAATGCTAAAAACCTTAGCTTTAACACGTAAGTGTTTAATGACCGGGAAAAACTTGAGTAATAACACGTCTGTTATATTCGTAGCACCCAATATATAGCCAATAGTGATGAAATTATCAGCCACTATTACATGTACTTGTCGCACCACCTTGAACTATAATTGGATATCGTGCGCTCTTGGCGGGGTGTATTAACCCAATACTTAGAAAGGCGAAAGCCGTTTAAACCTTCGAGGCATTTCAGGATACCCAAACTTAGGAGAGACAACCAATCTCTTTCTTCTGTCGGGATCCCTGGAGATACTTCCTGCAAAACAGGAAATCTTGGTGAAGGTGGGTGTTAGCCTGACTAACACCCCTCCGATGCTCAAGTCAGTACTTTGAACAAGAATAACAATAATAAAAATAATTATGGAAAGAAGACGTACCATTTTTAGTTAGGATATAAATTCCAACTTACATAAAGTAGGTTTTGAAATGGATGGCGTTCGAGGATCCTGGTAGGATTTCTCCTTCCATAGTAGCCAACTAGTACGCACCTTTGCCTGCTTCCGAATCAATTAAGTATAGGCCTTCCCATTTTGGTGCAAGCTTTCCATCATTGGCGTTGGTAGTATTTTGGAATACCTTTCTTAATACGAGATCACCTGCTCGGAATCTTCTAACCCTTATGTTTTTGTTGTATGACTTTGCTATCCTCTGCTGATAGGCTGCAATGCGAACTTTGGCAAGATCCCTAAGCTCATCCACAGTATCGAGATCCTGAGCAAGAGCTTCGTCGTTGGTCTCTGAAGATTGAATGTTGGTTCTGGCAGTAGGGATAACCATCTCTGTCGGGATCATTGCTTCAGTTCCAAATACCAAGGAGAATGGAATCTGCCACGTTGCGTTCTTCGTGGTTGTCCTATCTGCCCAAAGTACAAACGGTAGCACTTCAGCCCATATTCCTTTCTTTGCTCCTAATCTCTTCTTGAGGTTGTTAACGATGATCTTGTTGCTAGATTCTGCTTGTCCATTGGCTTGAGGATGTACTGGGGTAGAAGTTATCATTTTGATTCCCCAACTGGCACAGAAGTCAGTTGTTCTCTTGCCAATGAACTGAGATCCATTATCACATATGATTTCCATCGGGATCCCAAATCTCGTCAGGATATGGTGCTTGATGAAGGAGATGACTTCTTTCTCTCTGACTTGGACAAATGCCTCAGCTTCGATCCATTTAGAGAAGTAATCCGTCATTGCTAGCATGAAGACCTTTCCTCCTGGTGCTTTGAGAAGTTTGCCGACGATATCCATTCACCATTTCATGAATGGCCATGGAGAGATGATTGGATATTAAGGTTCGGACGGTTGATGGAATGTGTTGCTGTGTCTCTGGCAAGCGTCACATTTTTCAGAGTAAGTCACAACATCTTTCCTCATGGTAGGCCAGTAATATCCTGTCCTCAGGATCCTTGAAAATAGCGCTCTGCCCCCGGTATGATTACACAATTTCCTTCGTGTAGATCTTTCAGGACTTAATGTGCTTCAGGATCCTCCAAGCATCTCAAGTATGGACCTGCAATTGATTTTCTATACAAAACATTCACAAAAATTATAAAACGAGACATTCTCATGCGAAAAGCCTTGTTGTTCTTTTCATCACTTGGGATTTCACCATCCTGCAAGTATTTATTAATAGGTAAAATCATGGATCCTAGAATAGGTTCAAGATTCCGAATGTCTGCTTCTTATTCAGTGTTGGATACTTCATTTACCTTCTCAACTGTCGGGTTCAGAATGTGTATGATAGGTACTTTGGTAACTTCTGGTATTCTAAGAGCGGAAGCAAGGTTTGCTAAGGCATCAGCCTCAGTGTTATCTTCTCTAGGCACCTGTGTAATGTTAAAAGATTCGAATTCAATGGATAATTGTTTAACTATTGTGAGATATTTGGCTAGCTTCTCACCTTGTACTGCATACGAACTATTGAAATGATTAGCAATTAATAATGAGTCTACATATACCTGAAGATACCTGATCTTGATATCCCTGGCTAATTGTAATCATGCGATCAGCACCTCATACTCTGCTTCATTATTCGTAGCCTAGAACTCACAGCTTATGGATTGGGGTAATATGTTCCCTTGTGGTGATTTTGGTATGATTCCCATTCCTGTTCCTCTTACATTTGAAGCACCATCTGTGAATAAAGTCCATTCGTCCTTCGACTCCTTTAGTTGTTGGATTTCAAGATCTGCTTCGTGTTGGATATCACTTCTGAAATCAGCCACAAAGTCCGCCAGTGCTTGAGTCTTTATTGCTGTTTTAGGTTCGTACATGAGGTCATAGGCGCTAAGCTTGACTGACCATTTAGCCATCCTTCCTGACATCTCTGGCTTTTTTAAGACACTTAATAGGGTAGTTAGGCTTAACATGAATAGCATGAGTTTCAAAATAATGTCTTAGTTTAGTTGATGCCATTATTAAAGCTAAACTTAATTTTTCTAAATGAGAGTACCTGGTTTCCGCTAGTAGCAAACTTTTACTTACATAATATACCGGTTGTTGTTGTCCTTCATGATCCTTGACGAACATAGCACTTACAGTGCTTTGGGATACTGCCAAGTATAGGGATAATGGTTCACCGTCATCTGATTTCATCAGTAGAGGAGCTGATGACAAGTATTCCTTCAATGATTGGAGTACTTGTTCATGCGTCTGTTCCTATTCGAATCTCTTGTTCTTCTTCAGGATGTCGTAGAATTCCTTGCATTTTTATGAGGATATTGATATAAATCTGTTGAGTGCTGCTACTCTTCCAGTTAGTCTCTCGACATCCTTTGTGTTTGCTGGGGATTTCAGGTTGATGATAGCTTTGATTTGTTCTGGACTGGTTCTATTCCTCTTTTGGTCACCATATAGCCTAAGAACTTTCCTGCCCTCACTCCGAAGTGACATTTCGAAGGGTTCAGCTTCATATTGTATTGGTCCAGGATATCAAATGCTTCTTTAAGTTCCCTGAGATGATCCTCAGCTCTCTTTGATTTTACCACCATGTCTTCTATGTAGACCTCCATGGTGTTCCCTAGTTTCTCTTTGAACATCATGTTCACCAGCCTTTGGTATGTAGCATCTGCATTTTTCAAACCAAAGGGCATAGCAATATAACAATAAATACATGTAGGAGTCATGAACGCAGTATCCTCCTAGTCTGAGGCTTCCATCTGAATTTGTTGGAATCCCGATGAAGCATCCATGAAAGTAAGAATTATGTGGCCTGCTGTGGCGGCGACCATAGAGTCAATGTGTGGTAGTGGGAATGGGTGTTTAGGACATGCCTTGTTGAGGTCCGTGTAGTCTACACAAACTCTCCACTTCCCGTTCTTCTTCTAGACTACTACTACGTTGGCTAGCCACCTTGAGAATTTTACTTCCCTTATCATTCCAGACTTGAGAAGTCTTTCCACCTCTTCTTGGATGATTACTTTTCTCTCAGGAGCAAATTTCCTTCGCTTTTGATGTATTGGCCTGAAACTTTTATCATTTCCAAGTTTATGAGTTATGATATCTTGGGATATACATGTCATGTCCTCGTGCTTCCATGCGAAGGTTGCTTTTCTACCCTTCAGGAAGTTCAGGATATCTTTTTCAATATCTTTAGGGATATTGCTCCCTACAAGGATCTTTGCATCTGGATTTTCAGCATCCAGGGATACCTCTTTAACATCCTGCTCTTTAGCTTCTAGAACATCCCTTGCCTTCTTTGTTAATTGCTATGCTTGCCTGGTTTTGACGGAGGCTTTCATCGAAGAAGTGTAACAATTCTTAGCCTGTTGCTGATCTCTGTTAATCTTCACTACTCCACAAGGGGTTGGCAATTTGACACACTAATGGTATGTTGAGGGCACCGCCTTCATATCGTGTATCCATGGCCTTCCTAAAATGATATTATAGCAAGACAAAGAATCAATTACACAAAATTTTTTAATAGAATTTACCCCTTCAATGTATATCGGTAATTTTATCTCTCCGACTGTGCTTTTGACTTCTCCGCTGAACCCTACCAGCACTGAGGATTTTGAAATAATTTCAGAATTCGGGATCCCCATTCTCTTCAGGACTTCATGCTGAATTATGTTCACCGAGCTCCCTCCGTCAATCAGTATTCTCCAGATGAAGTGGTTTGCAATGCATAGTGTAATCACCAGGCCATCGTGATGAGGATCCTGTACGTCATTTCTGTCATCTTCGTCGAAACATATAACCTTTTCTTCAGTTAAGCTGGAGGTCCTGATAGGTTTGTCCGCATTTTCTGTTTTTGCTTCTTTGGCATTTCTTTTTGCTGCAGAGTAAGAAGTACCACAAATGTCAGATCCACCAGATATAAAACCTATTACATTGGCATCCGGCGGCAGGGATATTGCTCTTTGCGGGATCCTGTCATGATCCTTGGTCTTGTTCTTTCCTTTGCCCAGAAATTTTTTGAGATATCCCTTGCTCAGGAGATAGCTTATCTCCTTTCGCAAAGTGATACAATTCTCAGTTATATGTCTAAAGTCTTCATGGAATGCACACCACTTGGACTTGTCCTTTCCCCCTGAGTTCCTCTCAAATTTGCGAGGCCACCTGGATTTTTCTCCAAGATCCTGCATAGCAAATAGAAAACCAGTCGTATCAAGAGAAAAACAGTATTAAGAAAACTTAGGATATTCTTCTTCGTCCTCGTCGTCTTCTACAGCATTGACCCTGTGATTGTCCGGCTTAGAATACGGCTTGGATCTGTACGACTTGAAAGGTGCCAGTTCAGCTTTCTGGTTAGGTTGAGTGTAGCTTGTTGGAGCATTCACTCTTTGCTGGATCTTTTTATCATCTTCTAGCCTAATAAACCTCAATGCCTGGTTCCTGACTTCATCAAGGTTCCTGCAAGGATTCCTAACAAGGTCTTCGTAAAATTGAGAATCCTTCTGTAGCCCCATCTTGAAGGCCTGGACTGCAGTGGCAACGTCAAGATTCGGGATATCCAGGGATTACGGACCAAATTTGCTGACATAGTCTCGGAGGGATTCTCCGAGATTCTGAATTATTCTGTATAAGTTACTTGTTAACCTTTCAAAAGTTCTACTGCAAGAGAATTGATTGTTAAACATGTTAATTAAATGAGCAAATGAAGTAATGGAATATGGAGGAACATTAAGTAGCCATTTTAAGGCTGATCGTGTTAAGGTAGAGCCGAAGCCCTTGCACAGACAAGCTTCCTTTAGGTCTAAATGGATGGGGTTGATCTCCATCCTTTCTCTGTATAGCGCCACATGTTCCTCAAGATCTGTAGTTCCGTCATATAGTTTCATGTTGGGAGTCTGGAAGCGCTTGGGGATCTCAGCATCACATAATGGTGGAGCGAATCTGGAGATCCTGTGACTGGTAGAGGATATCTTCGGTATAGGTTGGACCACACCTGGTACACTAGAGATCATCTCTCTCAACTTCTTTAACTCCTTGGCCATGGACGGAGTGATTCCTATCTCCTACACAAATTCGTTAGCATTTGAAAATTGATTGAATGTGTTACTGTTCTCAGGATTTCGGAACGATGACCCTGGAGTAACTCCAAGATCCTGATTTGTCGTAACTCGGATAGCCGGGGTAGGGCCAACTACAGTAATCCCTGTTTGCATGGGAAGGAAATCATCCTTATGGATTTCCAAGGATCCTGAATAATTGAAATCCAAGATCCTTGTTTGCAGCGGGGTCGTCACTTCCACTGGTTTCTTCGATTCCTTAACTTTCTCAATCTCCTGAAACAGTGCTTGGCTAGTCTTCATCTGTTGTTCCATTTTTCGTTTCATCTCCGAGAACAGATCGAGTATATCATTGTTTGATACGATCACAGGTCCACCAGCAGGTATTCCGGATCCCGAAAAACCCGCAGGAGTAGTTTTCTTTGGCTGATTAACACTTTTTTGAAATGGAGGAGGAGGAATAGGGTTGACCAAGCCAGAGCTCGAAGACGAAGCAGAAAATTAATGTTTTTGGACTGGGACGACATTTTTGAAATCAGTTTAGAAAGATAACGATTGAATACAAATTTTAGTAAAGATTTGAAGATAAAAAGCACCACTTGCCCCACGGTGGGCGCCAAATTGTTTTAGGTAAAAATTAATAAGACTAACTTTGTAACCAAATTTCGTTTGTGAGGTAGTGGGCTTGTAAAATCAATGTAAAACAAGGTAAAAACGTAAAAAGTGACACATATGTTTACGAGGAAAGCCCTAGATCGTTAAGGATCTCCGACATAAAACTTCGGGAGGTGACAATCGACACCTGCCTCGTTACTTCAATAAATGGTAAAGAATTACAAGTGTTCAGCAGCAAATGATCGATATCTAAGTGTTACAAGACTGTATGCGAGTTTATTCTATTGCTAAGTGCATTGTTGTGTGTTTTCTAATCGACCAAGCTGCTGATTTTATACAGAGATCATACTAACTAACTATCCAAGAATCCCGGAATCGACTTAGTCTTCAAATATGACCGTTGGAGGCCAATCTACGCGTCTTCTATACGTTCTCCTTGACTTCAGGAGCGATTCTTTACGAATGAACTTGATCAGTCACGTTTTACCTGCGAATAATTCGAGATAGAAGGAAGATACAACGGTTAGGCAATATATAAATTGAGGATACTGAAACCAGTCAGGATACCGAAGTACGTCGAATATCCAGGATCCCTAGACATAAAAGTGACCCCTAACAATAGAAATACATAGTACTTGAATATGTGTCACCATAACAGTGGGGCATTGTGTGATGAGTTAGCCAGGGTGAGTCAGGATATAAGCTTAACGATTATGAATACGTGTAGGATATGTTATTCTAGTGCTATGTGTGGGGGCATGTGCAGTTATGGAGTCATGTAAATAAAGTATGATGTTATATGTTTTATACATGTGTTGTGTGTATTGTGTCGTTGTCCTTGTGACACGATGGTTATTGTGTTTGCATCATTGTCTTTATGACACGGCAAACGGGATTGTGAAGGATGAAGTCCTTCGGGAGGCCACTGAAGGTGACAATATTGAGCAGGTTAACGATGAGCTTGGACTGTGTCGAACGCCCTGACGAGGGTGCAGTGATGAGGTATGTGTTTGTGTGCTTATATGTCTGCGTTAAATTTCATACAATCATTGAGTTATATTGATTATGCATGAGATAGTATTAATGTGTTGAGTAGAGTTAGATTGACCGTTGTGTCAGGATTGTGATGTGGTGCTTATAACTGTTATGTCTGTTGATTTGTTAGAGCCTTTATGTCTATTGATTTGTTAGAGCCTTGGTCAAGGCTGAGTAAGTTGATGTCTAGGGATTTGTTGTGTTAATCAAGTGTCGAGTTAATACGTGTACTCAAGCATGAGTTATTAGTGTGCTAAGTTCGACCTATGTCGATGAGACTGCGAGATTATTATTATTATGAGATAAGTCTTGGCTAATGAACTATTATGGGATATCGTGTGATAATAGGGGTTATCTATTTGTTAATGAATTGTGGACCTAATTTATAAGGACCGTGGGTCCTGAGTAAAGTTCAAATAACTTTTGTGCCGAGTTGGCTTTTTAATTAAATTAAACAATTAGAACTTACTCAGCGTAGCTGACTTTGTGTGTACGATAGATTGTCTTGCAGGCAAGCTTTGGGATCAGCGTATCTTGGCTTGGGAGCGGTGCTACTCGGTTTGGTGTGCAGGCATTCGCGAGGTAATTTTATGTTGACAATAATGTTAAATAACAATTATAGATTTTTAGGAAGACTCCCGGTGTAGTTTAATACAACTAAAATGAGTATTTTCAAGAGAATAACACGTTATGAGAACCAACTGTTGGATACCCGGGTCGGGGTCTTACAAGTTGGTATCAGAGCCGAGGTTTAAGAGAAAGCTGGTGTTTTTAAACAAATAAAATACATTAACTTAAACTAAAAATGGGACAAGTGTGAAACGAATGCCACCACGAGTAACCGCGACACAAGAGGTACGTCTTTTGAGTTAGACATTAATTGTTAGAGTATTAATTGTGTAGTGTAACACTAAGTGGAATGGTGTGATATGATTAGGTGAGATTATGTGTGAGTTAAGTAATGTGGAGTAGCATTAGTTGCGTTATGTGAGATAGTTTGCTGTGTTGGCATGGTTTAGTGATTTTGTTTGTAACCATGTGTGGTGTGCATTTGTGATGAATATGATGATTTGCTAGATTATTTCGAGTTGTTATGTGAATTGTGTGGGATGCATGTGCATCCGGTGTGTGAGAAAGGTAGAAAGCTAGTATGGATACGATGGGAAAGGTTTAGAATCTGAGCAGTAATGTGGACCACCAAATCGCATTTGATCACCGTGATTTGGCGGTCTATGATTACTCTCGTATTCTTAATTTGTTACCCATAGTAATCACTCCAACGTTCTATCTTGAGTAGGATTAAGTGGTTAAGCCGAAGCATACGAGATCGGCCAGGCGTGATGCTCTTGCTTGGGGGAAAGCAGAACGACTAGTCAAGACGACGTTTTTGCGGGTGAAACTGCCAGTGAGATGGGAGTAGTGTTGGCGCTTCTCGTGCCAAGTGTGACTAGAGCTTCGGTCGGTGACATATCGCGTGGAGCTATGAATGGAAATATAGGATGTAAAAGGAGAGCAGTACCAATTGTACGTGATTTTCCTCCAGGATGTGGACCTGCATGGTTAAGAGAGCCTTGTTTTAAGAGGAACTAGAGGAGGACACGCCAGATGCACATGATGTGGCCTAGAGTGATCTTGGGGGCAGTGTATGGGATGCTCGATTGCTTGATGTTTAGTTAGTGTGGCAGTTGTCATGAGGGATTTCGGAGTGATTTGATGTTATGACTGATTAGACGTTTACATGGAGTAATGCTCAATTCAAATAGTGATTATTTGATTTTAACATTTATTGTGAGTGTTACCGCATGGATATTTGAACATAATTAATGATAATTGTATTTGTGACGACGTATGATTGTGTTTACAGTAGTGGAATATGAGAAGCATGGTGTGATTGTGTGAATACATTCTAAATGATGTGAGTTAGCATTACATGTGATCCTTGCTGCAATACTAGAGAATGGTTGATTAGACGGTGTGAGTAGACTTGTATAGACACGAGTTTTGAATTTGTCTACGTCTACGGTCTTAAGATAGTGTCACCTACGTGTTAATGTCTAGGTGATGTTTGAAGTGCAATGGGTGCATTGCACCTTGTGTAAATGTTCAGGACGAGGTCCTGTGGGAAACTATGATATTTTTATATCTTACGTGTATGAATATTTAGGGTGAGGTCTTGTGTCTAGACTGAGTAGTGGGTCGTTCTGAACCTTTGGTACGACCCGTGTAGGGTACGACCGTGTGAACTCTGTGTGAGTACGTGATGGCGTGTGGCAGGGGCCACCGTTGTGGTGAGTAAGAGATAAGGTTTAGGAGTTTGTGTGTCTATAAATGACGAGGTAATATTGTATACACGTAGTTTTACTCAGGTTTAGCAGTGGGTGTGCACGTGAAGTGTGCTTAGAGTTTTGGGTAACTAGTATGTATGTAGAACATTGTGTGTTCTGTTGTTATGTTATGTCGGTGTGTGTCCTCGTAGTACACGGTGGGCCGTGTATATGATGATTATATGGTGTGTTCTAGTAGAGTACTCCTACTTTTGATGTATCGTGATGATGCGAGGAGTTCTAACGCCCTTCGAGACGATCGGCAAGGTGCTCTTATGAGATACCTATACAAATATCTCATCAATTTGAGGCACGAAGCCAACGGGGGGAGAGGTGAGAGTTGATGATAAAAGTGTTCAGGTGGACGCTTCATCAGAGATAGTTATGACGGGATCGAGAGGACGATGCTGAAGATTCCAGCACAAGGCAAATAAGGTAACAGAAGGGTCTCCACGGAATACGTTTCATATAGAGAGTATTGTCAACGTAAGATACAAGAGGAGTGAAAATGATTACTCTGAATGAGACAAGGGGTGGCTGAGGCATTGATAAGAAAGGCTTCATGTTCGTACTTGATGAATTAGATGCGGCCGGTAATCGCATGGCAACGATAGAGTAGCAGCGAGGAAAGCAGGATTCAAGAGGGATAAGTGCAGTATTACACACGAGTGACTGAAAACGGAACGCCTACTCCAATAATTATATGACCAGTTTAACGCAGGCTCCTGTGGAGCATCAAGTGCAGCAAATGCTTTGGTTCTGAGGTGAGCATGATGATGTTGCGGACTTCTGGGACTCAACGGGAATTGATGATTATAACTCTAGTATTGAGCAGTATGAGTGAACTTAAGGGGGTATTGAACGCGTGATATTGAGGTAAAGAGATATTACGGTAGAGAAGTTTTGTGGGGACCAGCGTAGGTTTTCCCAAGCTCCTGGAGATCATTGGAAACTCGAGACCACGGGGAGTACGCGAGGAACCAAGGCAATTGTGCCCGTGAGCTCGAGTGAAATGTTACAACATTTAGCGAGTGCCGGAATAGCGAGAGTTGGAAACGCAGTCGTTTGGCTAATGACTGGAAGGACGGGTAATAAAGGAATATGTAGGTGATCCTACAAGTTTAAAAGTTGAAAGCGGGCAAAGGGGGAAGGCTTATTTGAACACCAAAGACGGTGATTGTGTTGAAATGTGTTGATTACCATGACACTTGCAAAAGTGAATGCATGGCACGAGAAAGAGGTTTCGATGTATCAGGAGCAACAAAAGGACGAGTGGCGTTAGTTTGTGCAGACGTAGGATTCGAGGATGAATCCTCTTTTAAGGGGGATAGACTTATAACATCCTAGAAAATTTGTAAATTTATAATTCTGGTTAAACGGGTAATCCGAACCATTGGTTAACAACGTTTATTGTATGGCTTTCACGAGGAGCTTGTATTAACGGGATTAGAAGTACCGGGTGGCCGTGTGGCGCGTTAATTGAGACCAAAATGTGCGAATTTGAAAATACAAGGACTCGGATGTAAACCCCGAATATATATATATATATATATCATCTTTGAGTAAACCCTAGGCATTTTTGGCCTAGGCTTGGGAAGTGCGGCTGCTGCAAGGAATAGACGCCGACAGCACATGGAAGCCGGTGACAACCAAGGTAAATCCATCCACGCCCTGATTCCCCTTGCTCTTGTTCCACTTACGTTCACCCTAACTAAGATAGAAACTAGGTGCGTGAGTAATTAAAGCAGGAAGGCTGTTTGCTGGGTTCGCAAAGGTTGCGCTCGGTGGCAAGGCTGCCATAGCTCGTGAAATTCAGCTACCTATCTCATTCATCTTCTTCGTGAGTGTTGTGCTGCCGTATAGATAGAACCATAACAGGTTTACGTGTGTGTGCACTTAGTGTGTGTGTGTGCGGGATTTTTCCCTACTCACGTAGTCGAGGCCTGGTCATGAATAAGTTTTAGATGGTAGCCATTAGGGTTGTTTATGCAGGCGATGAAGCATAGCTGCCGAAGAGGGTGGCCACGGCTATGTAGGGCGGGTGCGGCGGAGACCGACGGCGACCGGGGGGGGTGTGGTGGTTGTCACAAGTGCGTAAGGAGGAGATGACGACGGTTATGGAGGTGCACGTGGTGGACTGTGACAGCCGAAATAGTGTGCCTAACGAAGAAGATGACCCGGTGATCAGATAGGAGGCGTACTATAAAGATTCCGGCGATGGTGTTGGACCGTTGAGGAATGAGCCGAGTAGGATCATATGTTTGGGTGGGATTTCGGACAAGGCTAGGGTTTTGGTGAACTTAGGGTTTTGCATGGCGGATGAGGTGCATGCGTGGGAACCCAGTTTGAGCTTAAGGTTTCTTAATGAGCCGAGAACGATTCGTTGCGAGACAAGAACGACATGGGAATTGCATGTCATGCATGCGTGCAAGCATGAGAACTCGGGTTTGGGTACACAAGTCCTATCCGGTCCAGGAGAAAGGTTATACATAAACCCATGAAACTAGGGGTTCGTGGAAAGAAATGACGAGCTGGCGAGACGACTTTGAGGATTTATTTATTTATACGTTATGCAACGTATATTTTGAACGTGTTCTGATCATGTGACCACACGCTTGATAGGTATGGAATTCGAGTGCGGACAAGCGAGTGACAGAGCAGAGACTGAGACTCAGCATAACAAGTGAGTTTCTATTCCCCTCTTTTAAACGTTTTTCTATTTTTGGGACTATCGTACATACTTACAAGAGATGTTTAACATATTAAACGTGTTAAGATTTTTGGGTTTTAACTCGATGTTTTTATGAGCTAAAACATTCAGTAATGAGTCGGAGGGTCTACGGGGGTGGTTATGAGATCATGTGATCTAGGCTTAAAGGTCGGTATATGGTTGTGGGACGTATAGTGACCTAATAGGGGTGAGTCGGGGGACGAGTCTATGTGTCGTGCGGATACGACTAGGTGGTGTTACAGGATGTGCACGTACATGGTATGTGCTTAGATAGTAATACATAGTACTTGAATGTGTGTCACCAAAACAGTGGGGCATTGTGTGATGAGTTAGCTAGGGTGAGTCGGGATATAAGCTTAACGCTTATGAATACTTATAGGATATGTTATTCTAGTGCTATGTGTGGGATGCATGTGTAGTTATTGAGTCATGTAAATAGAGTATGATGTTATGTGTTTTATACATGTGTTGTGTGTATTGTGTCGTTGTCCTTATGACACGGCGGGTATTGTGTTTGCATCGTTGTCATTATGAAACGGCAAACAGGATTGTGAAGGACGAATTCCTTCGGGAGGTCACTGAAGGTGACAATATTGAGTAGGTTAACGATGAGCTCGGGGTGTGTCGAACGCCCTGAAGAGGGTGCAGTGATGAGGTATGTGTTTGTGTGCTTATATATCTGCGTTAAATTTCATACAATCATTGAGTTATATTGATTATGCATGAGATAGTATTAATGTGTTGAGTAGAGTTAGATTGACCGTTGTGTCAGGATTGTGATGTGGTGCTTATAACTGTTATGTCAGTTGATTTGTTAGAGCCTTGGTCAAGGCTGAGTAAGTTGATGTCTAGGGATTTGTTGTGTTAATCAAGTGTCGAGTTAATACGTGTACTCAAGCATGAGTTATTAGTGTGGTAAGTTCGACCTACGTCGATGAGACTGCGAGATTATTATTATTATTATGAGATGAGTCTTGGCTAATGAACTATTATGGGATATCGTGTGATAACAGGGGTTATCTATTTGTTAATGAATTGTGGACCTAATTTATAAAGACCGTGGGTCCTGAGTAAAGTTCAAATAACTTTTGTGACGAGTTGGCTTTTTAATTAAATTAAACAATTAGAACTTACTCAGCGTAGCTGACTTTGTGTGTACGATAGATTGTCTTGCAGGCAAGCTTTGGGATCGGCGTATCTTGGCTTGGGAGCGGTGCTACTCGATTTGGTGTGCAGGCATTCGTGAGGTAAACTTATGTTGACAATGATGTTAAATAACAATTATAGATTTTTAGAAAGACTTCCGTTGTAGTTTAATATAACTAAAATGAGTATTTTCAAGAGAATAACCCGTTATGAGAACCAACTGTAGGATACCCGGGTCGGGGTCTTACGAGTTGGTATCAGAGCCGAGATTTAAGAGAAAGCTGGTGTTTTTAATCAAATAAAATACATTAACTTAAACTAAAAATGGGACAAGGGTGAAACGAATGCCACCACGAGTAAACGTGAGCCAAGAGGTACGTCTTTTGAGTTATACATTAATTGCTAGAGTATTAATTGTGTAGTGTAACACTACGTGGAATTGTGTGATATGATTAGGTGAGATTATGAGTGAGTTAAGTAATGTGGAGTAGCATTAGTTGCGTTATGTGAGATAGTTTGGTGTGTTGGCATTGTTTAGTGATTTTGTTGTAACCATCTGTGGTGTGCATTTGTGATGAATATGATGATTTGCTAGATTATTACGAGGTGTTATGTGAGTTGTGTGGGATGCATGTGCATCCGGTGTGTGAGAAAGGTAGAAAGCTAGTGTGGATACGATGGGAAAGGTTGTGGACCACCAAATCGCATTTGATCACCGTGATTTGGCAGTCTATGATTACTCTCGTATTCTGAATTTGTTACCCATAGTAATCACTCCAACATTCTATCTTGAGTAGGATTAAGTGGTTAAGCCGAGGCATACGAGATCGGTCAGGCATGATGCTCTTGCTAGGGGGACAGCAGAACGACCAGTCAAGACGACGTTGTTGCGGGTGAAACTGCCAGTGAGATGGGAGTAGTGTTGGCGCTTCTCGTGCCAAGTGTGACTAGAGCTTCGGTCGGCGACATATCATGTGGAGCTATAATTGGAAAGACAGGATGTAAAGGGAGAGCAGTACCAGCTGTACGTGATTTTCCTCCAGGATGTGGACCTGCATGGTTAAGAGAGCCATGATTCAAGAGGAACTAGAGGAGGACACGCCAGATGCACATGATGTGGCCTAGCAGTGATCTTGCGCGCAGTGTATGGGATGCTCGATTGCTTAATGTTTAGTTAGTGTGGCAGTTGTCACGAGGGATTTCAGAGTGATTTGACGTTATGACTGATTAGACGTTTATGTGGAGTGTTACCGCATGGAGGTTTGAACATAATTAATGATAATTGTGTTTGTGACGACTTATGATGGTGTTTACAGTTGTGGAATATGTGCGGCATGGTGTGATTGTGTGATTACATTCTAAATGATGTGAGTTAGCATTAAATGTGATCCTTGCTGTGATACTAGAGCATGTTTGATTAGATGGTGTGAGTAGACTTGTATAGACACGAATTTTGAATTTGTCTAAGTTTACGGTCTTAAGATAGTGTCACCTATGTGTTAATGTCTAGGTGATGTTTGAAGTGCAATGGGTGCATTGCACCTTGTGTAAATGTTCAGGACGAGATCCTGTGGGAAACTATGATATTTTTATATCTTACGTGTATGAATGTTTAGGGTGAGGTCTTGGGTCTAGACTGAGTAGTGGGTCGTATTGAACCTTTGGTACAACCCATGTAGGGTACGACAGTGTGAACTCTGTGTGAGTACGTGATGGCGTGTGGCAGGGGCCACCGTTGTGGTGAGTAAGAGATAAGGTTCAGGAGTTTGTGTGTCTAAAAATGACGAGGTCATATTGTATACACGTAGTTTTACTCAGGTTTAGCAGTGTGTGTGGGTGTGCACGTGAAGTGTGCTTAGAGTTTTGGGTAACTAGTATGTATGTAGAACATTGTGTGTTCTGTCGTTATGTTATGTCAGTGTGTGTCCTCGTAGTACACGTTGGGCCGTGTATAGGATGATTATATGGTGTGTTCTAGTAGAGTACTCCTACTTTTGATGTATCGAGATGATGCGAGGAGTTCTAACGCCCTTCGAGTCGATCGGCGAGGTACTCTTATGAGATACCTATACTAATATCTCGGGAATTTGAGCCACGAAGCCAACGGGTGTAGAGGTGAGAGTTGATGATAAAAGTGTTCAGGTGGACGCTTCATCATAGATAGTTATAACGAGATCGAGAGGACGATGCTGAAGATTCCAGCACGAGGCAAATAAGGTAACAGAAGGGTCTCCACAGAATACGTTCCGTATAGAGAGTATTGTTAAGGTAGGATACAAGAGGAGTGGAAATGATTACTCTGAACGAGACAAGGGGTGGCTGAGGCATGTGATAAGACGGACTTCATGTTCGTACTTGATGAATGAGACGTAGTCGGTATTTGCATGGCAACGATAGAGTAGCAGCGAGGAAAGCAGGATTCAAGAGGGATAAGTGCAGTATTACACACTAGTGACTGAAAACGGAACGCCTACTCCAATAATTATATGACTAGTTTAACGCAGGCTCCTGTGGAGCATCAAGTGTAGTGAATGCTTTGGTTTCGAGGCTAGCATGATGATGTTGCAGACTTCTGGGACCCAACGAGTATTGATGATTATAACTCTACTATTGAGCAGTATGAGCGAACTTAAGGGGGGGGTATTGAACGCGTGATATTGAGGTAAAGAGATATTATGGTAGAGATGTTTTGTGGGGACCAGCGTAGGTTTGCGCAGGCTCCTGGAGATCATTGGAAAAACGAGACCACAGGGAGTATGCGAGGAACAAAGGCAATTGTGCCCGTGAGCTCGAGTGAAATGTTACAACATTTAGAGAGTGCCGAAATAACGAGAGTTGGAAACGCAGCCGTTTGGCTAATGACTCTAAGGACGGGTAATAAAGGAATATGTAAACCCCGAATATATACATATATACAAGGATCTGGATGTAAACCCCGAATATATATATCATCTTTGAGTAAACCCTAGGCATTTTTGGCCTAGGCTTGGGAGGTGCGGCTGCCGCAAGGAAGAGACGCCGACAACACAAGGAAGCCGGCGACAACCATGGTAAATCCATCCATACCCTGATTCACGTTGCTCTTGTTCCACTTACGTTCACCCTAACTAAGATCAAAACTAGGTGCCTGAGTAATCAAAGAAGGAAGGCTGTTTGCGGGGTTCGTGAAAGTTGCGCTCGGTGGCGAGGCTGCCATAGCTCATGAAATTCAGGTACCTATCTCATTCATCTTTTTCGTGAGTGTTGTTCTGCTATATAGATAGAACCATAACAGCTTTACGTGTGTGTGCACTTAGTGTGTGTGTGTGTGTAGGATTTTTCCCTGCTCAGGTAATCCAGGCCCAGTCATGAATAAGTTTTAGATGATGGCCATTAGGGTGGTTTATGCAGGCGACGAATCATGGCTGCCGAGGAGGGTGGCCACAGCTATGTACGGCGGGTACGGCGGATACTGACGGTGTTCGAGGAGGGGTGTGGTTGCTGTCACAGGTGCGTAAGGAGGAGATGACGACGGTTTTTGAGGTGCACGTGGTGGACTGTGACGGCCGAAATAGTGTGCCCAACGAAGAAGATGACCCGGTGATCGGATAGGCGGCGTGCTATATGGATTTCGATGACGGTGTTGGACCGGTGAGGAACGAGTCGAGTAGGATTATATGCCTGGGTGGGAATTCATGTCACACCCCGACCGATGGCGGAATCAACGGGGCGGGACATGTAAGACTGTTCATAGCACAAGGTTGACTAAATTGAAATATATTAAAGTCAAATTTCCATTACAAATAATCCAAATACAAACCAAATCCAAACAAGAAACATAAAACAATTCATAAAGTTCTTGATTTAAATTGCATTTATGGGGAGCAATTATTGTGTAACCATGTACAACCAAACCTTGTAACTAGCATGAAAAAATTGTGTTGTCGGTTTCAATCACCGCGCACCATGGGTGGGTTTGTCAGACTCAATAGATCTATCATTGAAAACCGTCGGCTTGTATAGTTAATGATTGCACATAAGAGCATACAAAGGTTAGCACACCTAGCACTCGGGCACAAAGCTCAAATTTTGCACACATGTATGTAAATAGGATTTTTGCACTTGTGTTGTTTGTGTAAATGTAAATGTGTAATGTGTAATGTGTATAGAGTTCATGTTCCACCCCAAAAGTGTAAAAGAGTAAAAGGGGTTGTGAATACTCACTTGGTATGGAAGTGTAGCTAACAAAGATTATAGATAGCAAATACGATCCTCGAAATGCACAATTTAACCTAAAGAGTAATGTGTATATTGAATCAAATAGATGCATAAAGTTTAAGTCTAAAATGAAAGTTGAATTTGTGTATAAAACTATTGATTTGTATTTAAAAAGTATTGAATAAAATATATGGAGTTTGAAGTAAAATATTTTTGAAACAATTTGATTAGGTTTTAATTGAATAAATATATAATTATAGTTTATGAAATAATGTAAATATTATTTGTAATTAAGTATAAATAAATAAATGAGTTTGATTTAAATTGTAAATTAAATAGATAATCATTATCTTATTTATTATAAATTTTGTAACTTAATTATTTAAAATATTATTTAAGTGTAAGATATTAAATATGAATTTAATTTTCATAAACTTTTAAATAAATTATATTTATGCCAAGATTAAACTTTTAATCCATTTTTTAATACAGAAAACATATTTTTATAAAATCTGAAACATTTACTGATTAAAATATATATAATTATAATTCTGTTAAAAGTTCTGAATCACACACGACCATGCCTCGGAAGGGCACGCTCGTGCTCAAGCCACGGGCGCGACCGCGCTAGTCGGGGCGCGACCGGGTTGATCAACAGGAGCATAATCTAGACAAGTCAACAGGCATGACCGTGCCTTGGCCCGGCACGGTCGTGTGTATGATATTTAGACACAACAGAGACTAGCACAGAGGGCATGACAAGGTCTGGACAGGAGGACACGACCGCGCCGCTATTCGACACGACCGCGCTACATGAGGCACGGGCGCGCTAGATGATTAGCGCGACCGTGTCTCTTCCAAATCAGACACGAATTGACAAATGCTTGTATTTATAGTGCTGGAATTGATAGGGCTTTTGATTACTGAGTCGATACGAGTCTACTAGGATATTTTAATTGTATTAACAACATTTTTAATAGAGGATTCGATTAAATTATTTTAAATAAAAACATCGATTCTGATTCGGGGAAAATTCTATGATGGAAGCCTAAATTATTATGGGGCTTTCGATATAGAGACTAATTAACTGAAATAAATGATTTCAATTACCCGAAACAGTAGAGGATTGATAGAGATCGGCAAGAAAGGAGTTCCGGCGTCGACGACTTGAGTTCCGGCGATCTTCACTACAACTCCGGCCAATCCAAAAAGCCTGAGAACTTCAGGGATGATGGAGTATCGAGACTCTGCTGCTGGATTGAGAGGATTCGGATCGAACAACGGATTCTAGTTTCTTGGAAAGCTTGAGAGAGTTTTTCAAAATTCGTAATATGAAACTGAGACGTTTGAGGAATTCGATAATTGTGATTCATTCGTTAAGGGGAAAAGAAACGGATGACTGTTACGGATTTCCAATGATCGGGTGATTAAACTGCAATTACGTTTCAACTGTTACGCAGGCGCGACCGTGCCCATGAGAGGCGCGACCGTGCATAGGCACCGGGCGCGATCGTTCCAGGACCAGTTGCGCGATCGTGCCGAGGCACTTGGCGCGACCGTGCCAGGACGAAGCACGACCGTGCTAAACTAGGGTTTCTTGACATTTTTCAACTCTAGTCCTTGACTTTTCAGGTTTAATGTGTTTGAATTAAATAGTTTCTTGCATAGTATTTAAATGTATATAATCGAGCGAAACTTGTAAATTTGTATTGAATCATTGCATTTCGTTTAAGGTAAGCAAAATAATAAGGCAGTGCACGAACATTGAATTTGAAATTTCATTACATTGCATTGAAATATGAATACTAAATTCCGTGATGTTACAGTCTCCCCATGTTGAGAGAATTTCGTCCCGAAATTTAGCTAGAGGTTACAACAGTATCAATAAAGAGATGAGGGTACTTGAGCTTCATTTGGTCTTCTCGTTCCCAAGTGAACTCAGGACCACGCTTAGATTCCCAACGAACTTTGACAATAGGAATGCGACTTCGCTTGAGCTGTTTGACTTCACGATCCATAATTTCCACCGGCTTCTCAATGAAGTGCATCGTTTCATCAATGCGCACGTCGTCAAGCGGCATATGGAGATTTTTATCAGCGAGACACTTCTTCAGATTAGATATATGAAATGTAGTATGCACATTGCCAAGAGATGTAGGTAACTCGAGCTTGTAAGCCACTTTCCCAACCCTTTCAAGGATTTTGAATGGACCAACATAACGAGGTGCTAACTTGCCTTTCTTTCCAAAACGGACCACACCCTTCCGTGGAGACACCTTTAGAAGAACAAGGTCACCGACTTGGAATTCCAAGGGTTTTCAACGTTTGTCGGCATAACTCTTTTGCCGACTCCTCGCTACTCGAATATTGTCACGGATTTGAATAATCTTGTCGGATGTTTCTTGAATTAACTCGGGACCAGTGATTTGTGCTTCACCAATCTCACTCCAACAGATAGGAGAACGACACTTGCGACCATAGAGAGCTTCGAAAGGAGCCATGTTGATACTTGTGTGGTAGCTATTGTTGTAAGAAAACTCAATGAGGGATAGATGTGAATCCCAATTGCCACCAAAATCGATTACACAAGCTCTAAGCATGTCTTCAAGAGTTTGGATTGTTCGCTCGGTTTGACCATCAGTTTGCGGATGGTAAGCCGTGCTCAAATCCAATCGAGTACCAAGAGCCTTTTGGAGAGATTGCCAAAATTGAGAAGTGAACCGGGCGTCTCGATCAGATATTATGTTCAAAAGAACACCATGACGGCTCACGATTTCATCGATGTAAATTCGGGCTAGTTTCTCAACCCGATAATCTTCACGAATAGGCAAGAAATGAGCAGATTTGGTGAGTCGATCAATGATCACCCAAATACTATCATATCCACTCGAGGTGCGAGGGAGTTTGGTAATAAAATCCATAGCTAGTTTCTCCCATTTCCACACGGGAATTTCTGGTTGTTCGAGTAAACCAGATGGACGTTGATGCTCGGCTTTGACTTTGTAACATGTTAAGCATTTGGCCACATAAAGAGCAATGTCTTTCTTCATACCGGGCCACCAATAAAGTTGGCGAAGATCTTGGTACATTTTATCCGCACCAGGATGAATAGAATAACGAGTCTTATGAGCCTCGTTCATGAGAAATGTACGGAGATCGTCGCGATCGGGAACCCAAATACGGTTCAAGTAATAAAGTAAGCCATTGGGTTTTGATTCAAGAAGAAGTTCAACACCACACGACATTTCTTCATACATGTTACCCTCGGTTACCGAGACGTGTTGAGCTTCTAAGATACGGGTTTGAATACGGGCACAATGAAGCATAACATGGTCCTTTCGACTCAAAGCATCGGCTACAACATTCGCTTTGCCGGGATGGTAACGAATCTCGCAGTCGTAGTCGTTAAGGAGTTCGACCCAACGTCGTTGCCTCATATTGAGTTCTTTTTGGTTAAAAATATGTTGAAGACTTTTGTGGTCGGTGAACACCACACATTTTGTGCCATATAGGTAATGTCTCCAAATATTTAACGCGAATACGACCGCACCCAACTCGAGATCGTGCGTCGTATAATTCTTCTCATGAACTTTGAGTTGCCTAGATGCATAAGCGATTACTTTGCCTCGTTGCATGAGGACACAACCAAGACCTTGGTTAGAAGCATCACAATAGACAACTAAATCATCATTTCCATCGGGGAGAGTCAATATGGGAGCATTGCACAACTTTTGCTTGAGGGTTTGGAAAGCTTCTTCTTGTTTCGGTCCCCATTCATAAGTCTTACCGTTGTGGGTCAAAGCGGTAAGAGGGACAGCAATCTTTGAGAAGTTTGAGATGAAACGACGATAATAACCCACAAGACCAAGAAATGAACGAACTTCGGTAGGAGTCTTCGAGGCATTCCAATTCTTAACCGTTTCAATCTTAGCAGGATCAACATGAATACCCTTGTCGTTGACGATGTGACCAAGAAATTGAACTTCCTTTAGCCAGAATTCACATTTGGAGAATTTGGCATATAGTTGTTCTTTTCTCAAGAGATCCAAAACCAGTCTAAGATGTTGTTCATGATCGGTTTTAGTCTTGGAATAGATTAAGATATCATCAATGAAGACAATCACGAATTTATCAAGGTACGGTTTGCACACACGATTCATAAGATCCATGAAAACTGCGGGTGCATTGGTTAACCCGAAAGGCATAACCATGAACTCGTAATGACCATACCTTGTTCGAAAAGCAGTCTTGGGAATGTCATCTTCTTGAACACGGAGCTGATGATAACCGGATCGAAGATCGATCTTCGAGAAGCAAGTAGAACCTTGAAGTTGATCAAAGAGATCATCGATTCTAGGTAAAGGATAACGGTTCTTGATAGTAAGCTTGTTGAGTTCGCGGTAGTCAATACACATACGGAATGATCCATCCTTATTTTTAACAAATAAGACGGGTGCACCCCACGGTGAATGACTTGGGCGAATGAAACCTTTATCGGAGAGTTCTTGAAGTTGACTTGCAAGCTCTTGCATTTCGGAAGGTGCAAGACGATAAGGAGCTCTAGCAACGGGGTTAGCTCCGGGCACAAGATCAATACGAAACTCTACTTGACGAACGGGAGGAAGACCGGATAAATCCTTAGGAAAAACTTCGGGGAAATCCCGAATGATCGGAATGTCTTGGATATTCTTCTCCTTGACATCCTTTTGAACAATATGAGCTAAGAAAGCAATGTACTTCTTTCGTAAGTACTTTTGAGCGGTAGTACACGACATCAACTTAAGTCCCTTGCAAGGCTTTTCACCAAAAACTCTTAAGGTTTCTCCCGCTGGTAGCGGAATTTGGATACACTTTTCAAAGCAAATGACTTCGGCATGATGATTTGATAGCCAATCCATACCTATGATAATATCAAAGCTTCCTAGTGGCATTGGAACAAGGTTGATTGGGAATGTGTGATCATTAAGTTCTAAGGAGCAATCATAGATAATAGACTCAATTGTAAGGGAGTCACCATTTGCTATTTCGACGGTGAAGGTTTTCTCTAATTGGGATCGTGTCTTTGCAAGTAAAGGCTCAAAATTAAGTGACACAAAACTTTTATCGGCACCTGTATCGAACAAAATGGAGGCATATTGACTATTAACAAGGAACGTACCATTAACCACGTCGTTGTTGGCTTGAGCTTCGTTGGCGTTTATGTTGAGCGCACACCCACGAGCTCCACCTTGTCTAGCATTTGCAAGTCTTGGACATTGATCACGAAAATGGTTCGGGTCACCACACTCATAGCAAGCACGCCCATTAGCAATGGCGGGAGCACCTTGGATAGCCACTTGAGGTACGGTTCGGTTTGGAGGGTTAACTTGGCCCGTAAGAGCTTTGGTCCTACAAACACTGACCGTATGACCATATCTCCCACAATAAGTGCAAAGGCGACATGGGATATTTTGAGGATGATGATAATTGCAGGTGGCACAAAGAGGGTAGATCCCAACATATGGCTTTTTGGCCGGTGCTTGAACTATGGGTGCAACTTGATTAACGGGAACAGCAGGAGTAACCACAGCAAAATATCTAACTTTCCTCTTTTTGTTATTGCGAGAGGGTTCAGTTTTGGCTTCTTTGTTGTGGGTAGGAGGGGTTACGGTTTCAGAAACTTTCTTAGAACCCTTTTTGGTAAGAGTCCCAGCTTTCACATGATTATCAGTTAAGGTAGCAGATAGACGAATAGCATCCTCTAGAGTAGCAGGATTTCTACCTAAGACAGTATCTTGGATTTGTCTTGGTAGCCCACCAATATACTTTTCGATACAACGGGACAAAGGAGTGACCATGTGGGGCACAAGAACACTCAACTCATGGAACCGAGTTGTATAAGCCAAGTTTTCACCACTATCTTGGGCAAGATCCCAAAATTCAGCCTTTAACTTTTTCACTTCATTTCTAGGACAGAACTCCTCGGTCATAAGCCTTTTGACTTCATCCCAAGGTAAGGCCATAGCTACATCAACACCCCTGTTTTGTTTCTCCCCATTCCACCAAGTAAGTGCACGTTTTTGTAGGACACTTGTAGCATGACGAACACGGAGGTTGTCGGGACAGTCACTATTGAGAAAGGTATTCTCAATGCTTTCAAACCATTGAAGGAGTCCAGTAGCTCCTTCGGTTCCATAAAACTTGAGGGGATTGCAGGAATTGAAGTGTTTGAAGGTGCATTGAGATGGATTATTACCACCATTTCCACCATTACCACCATTATTACCACTATTGCTTCCATTTCCACCATTGCCATTGGTGGCACCATTGGCTTGGGTGAGTTGTGTCACCAATTGGGTAAGAATAGCAGCAATGTCGGTGTTGGCGTTGGTTGCGGGAGCACGACGAGGAGGCATTCTACAGATTTTCACAAGACAAGAAAAGATTGTAAGAACTTATGAGATTTGATAGGATTTAATAGAATGAGATAACAAAATAAAAAAAAATAGATATTCATAGTTTGGATTGTACTCAAAAGTGACAAAATCACTTGAATACTATGGCACATTAAGGTTAATTAAACTTATAAAATTTTCAAGGAGACATGCTTTAGCCTATAAGTAAACACTCATCTCGGGAATTCCCAGGAAAGCATACGGGTCCCTCGGTTGATTGGGATTTATGCGAAATGCTTTCCTAGACAGAAAACCCAAAATACAGGTGTCACCCTTCCAGATTGCACGTGTCCTCAAATAATTTCACAAATTTAAAAACCTTAACGAAGAAAAAAAATATATATATATATATATATATATTTTTTAAGATTTTTACTTCAAGAGTTCTTCCACATGCTAAGAAAGGATAAAGATAGAAAAGAAAATAGAAATATTATGAGGTTTTAGAATATAGGAAAGGATATTATTTATTTAGTTATTAAGAATATCCTAATAAGTCATGGATTTAAAACACATAAGTCATCATAATGCAATAATAAGTAATCATACTAAACATGTAGCATATAACATATAGCATCTAGCATGTAACACATAGCAAAAAAATCATGAAGCATAGTATAAGTGGGAGTCCTAAAGTTATAGTCTAGGTCAAGGTGTCTAATAACCTAATTCCCTATAACCAAGGCTCTGATACCAATCTGTCACACCTCGACCGATGGCGGAATCATCGGGGCGGGACATGTAAGACTGTTCATAGCACAAGGTTGACTAAATTGAAATATATTAAAGTCAAATTTCCATTACAAATAATCCAAATACAAACCAAATCCAAACAAGAAACATAAAACAATTCATAAAGTTCTTGATTTAAATTGCTAAGTCCAAATCCTATGTTGAACACGTCTTGAATCAATCTCACATATTGGGGCTTGAAACATGAATAAAATAAAGTCAACTAAAAAGTTGGTGAGTATAACACAGTTGTATGTAGATAGCATATAGATGAAAACAAATCCTTTACAAAACATGATAAAATAAGGCATTTATGGGGAGCAATTATTGTGTAACCATGTACAACCAAACCTTGTAACTAGCATGCAAAAATTGTGTTGTCGGTTTCAATCACCGCGCACCATGGGTGGGTTTGTCAGACTCAATAGATCTATCATTGAAAACCGTCGGCTTGTATAGTTAATGATTGCACATAAGAGCATACAAAGGTTAGCACACCTAGCACTCGGGCACAAAGCTCAAATTTTGCACACATGTATGTAAATAGGATTTTTGCACTTGTGTTGTTTGTGTAAATGTGTAATGTGTAATGTGTATAGAGTTCATGTTCCACCCCAAAAGTGTAAAAGAGTAAAAGGGGTTGTGAATACTCACTTGGTATGGAAGTGTAGCTAACAAAGATTATAGATAGCAAATACGATCCTCGAAATGCACAATTTAACCTAAAGAGTAATGTGTATATTGAATCAAATAGATGCATAAAGTTTAAGTCTAAAATGAAAGTTGAATTTGTGTATAAAACTATTGATTTGTATTTAAAAAGTATTGAATAAAATATATGGAGTTTGAAGTAAAATATTTTTGAAACAATTTGATTAGGTTTGAATTGAATAATTGAATAAATATATAATTATAGTTTATGAAATAATGTAAATATTAATTGTAATTAAGTATAAATAAATAAATGAGTTTGATTTAAATTATAAATTAAATAGATAATCATTATCTTATTTATTTATAAATTTTGTAACTTAATTATTTAAAATATTATTTAAGTGTAAGATAGTAAATATGAATTTAATTTTCATAAACTTTTAAATAAATTATATTTATGCCAAGATTAAACTTTTAATCCATTTTTGAATACAGAAAACATATTTTTATAAAATCTGAAACATTTACTGATTAAAATATATATAATTATAATTCTGATAAAAGTTCTGAATCTCACACGACCATGCCTCGGAAGGGCACGATCGTGCTCAAGCCACGGGCGCGACCGCGCTAGTCGGGGCGCGACCGGGTTGATCAACAGGAGCATAATCTAGACAAGTCAACAGGCACGACCGTGCCTTGGCCCGGCACGGTCGTGTCTATGATCTTTAGACACAACAGAGACTAGCCCAGAGGGCATGACAAGGTCTGGAGAGGAGGACACGACCGCGCCGCTATTCGACACGACCGCTCTACATGAGGCACGGCCGCGCTAGATGATTAGCGCGACCGTGTCTCTTCCAAATCAGACACGAATTGACAAATGCTTGTATTTATAGTGCTGGAATTGATAGGGCTTTTGATTACTGAGTCGATACGAGTCTATTAGGATATTTTAATTGTATTAACAACATTTTTAATAGAGGATTCGATTAAATTATTTTAAATAAAAACATCGATTCTGATTCGGGGAAAATTCTATGATGGAAGCCTAAATTATTATGGGGCTTTCGATATAGAGACTAATTAACTGAAATAAATGATTTCAATTACCCGAAACAGTAGAGGATTGATAGAGATCGGCAAGAAAGGAGTTCCGGCGTCGACGGCTTGAGTTTCGGCGATCTTCACTGCAACTCCGGCCAATCCAAAAAGCCTGAGAACTTCAGGGATGATGGAGTATCGAGACTCTGCTGCTGGATTGAGAGGATTCGGATCGAACAGCGGATTCTAGTTTCTTGGAAAGCTTGAGAGAGTTTTTCGAAATTGGTAATATGAAACTGAGACGTTTGAGGAATTCGATAATTGTGATTCATTCGTTAAGGGGAAAGAAACGGATGACTTTTACGGATTTCCAATGATCGGGTGATTAAACTGCATTTACGTTTCAACTGTTACGCAGGCGCGACCGTGCCTAGGCACCGGGCGCGATCGTTCCAGGACCAGTCGCGCGACCGTGCCAGGACGAAGCACGATCGTGCTAAACTAGGGTTTCTTGACATTTTTCAACTTTAGTCCTTGACTTTTCATGTTTAATATGTTTGAATTAATTAGTTTCTTGCATAGTATTTAAATGTATATAATCGAGCGAAACTTGTAAATTTGTATTGAATCATTGCATTTCGTTTAAGGTAAGCAAAATAATAAGGCAGTGCACGAACATTGAATTTGAAATTTCATTACATTGCATTGAAATATGAATACTAAATTCCGTGATGTTACAGTTCAAACGAGGCTAGGGTTTTGGTGAGCTTCTGGTTTTGCATGGAGGATGATATGCATGCGTTGGAACCCGGTTTGAGCTTAAGGTTTCTTAACGAGCCGAGAACGATTCGTTGCGAGACAAGAACGACATGGGAATTGCATGTCATTCATGCGTGCATGCATGAGAGCTCGAGAGCTCGGGTTTGGGTACATAAGTCCTATCCGGTTCAGGAGAAAGGTTATACATAAACCCATGAAACTAGGGTTTCGTGGAAAGAAATGACGAGCTGGCGAAACAACTTTGGGGATTTATTTATTTATTTATACGTTATGCAACGTATATTTTGAACTTGTCTGATCATGTGACCACACACTTGACAGGTTTGGAATTTGAGTGCGGACAGGCGAGTGGAAGAGCAGAGACTGAGACTCAGCATAACCAGTGAGTTTCTAATCTCCTCTTTTAAACGTTTTACTGTTTTTGGGGCTATCGTACATACTTACAAGAGATGTTTAACATATTAAACGTGTTAAGAGTTTTGGGTTTTAACCCGATGTGTTTATGAACTAAAACATTCACTAACGATTCAGAGGGTCTACGGGGGTGGTTATGAGATCATGTGATCTAGGCTTAAAGGTGGGTATATAATAGGGGTGAGTCGGGGGACGAGTCTATGTGTCGTGCGGATACGACTAGGTGGTGTTACAGGATGTGCATGTATATGGTATGTGCTTAAATAGTAATACATAGTACTTGAATGTGTGTCATCATAACAGTGGGCCCTTGTGTGATGAGTTAGCCAGGGTGAGTCGGGATATAAGCTTAACGCTTCTGAATACGTGTAGGATATGTTATCCTAGTGCTATGTGTGGGGTGCAGGTACAATTATGGAGTCATGTAAATAGAGTATGATGTTTTGTGTTTTATACATATGTTGTGTGTATTGTGTAGTTGTCCTTGTGACACAGCGGGTATTGTGTTTGCATCGTTGTCTTTATGACACGACAAACGGGATTGTGAAGGACGAAGTCCTTATAGGTTAACTGAAGGTGACAATATTGAGCAGGTTAACGATGAGCTCAGGGTGTGTCGAACGCCCTGACGAGGGTAACCCTGACGAGGGTGTTGTGATGAGCTATGTGTTTGTGTGCTTATATATTTGCGTCAAATTGCATACAAGCGTTAAGTTATATTTATTGTGCATGAGATAGTATTAATGTGGTGAGTAGAGTTAGATTGACCGTTGTGTCAGAATTGTGATGTGGTGGTTACAACTGTTATGTCAGTTGATTTGTAAGAGCCTTGGTCAAGGCTGAGTAAGTTGATGTCTAGGGATTTGTTGTGTTAACCAAGTGTCGAGTTAATACGTGTACTCGAGTATGAGTTATTAGTGTGGTAAGTTCGACCTATGTCGATGAGACGACGGGATTATTATTATTATGGGATGAGTCATGCGTAATGAACTATTATGGGATATCGTGTGACAACAGGGGTTTTCTATTTGTTAATGAATTGTGGGCCTAATTTATAAGGACCGTGGGTCCTGAGTAAAGTTCAAATAACTTTTGTGACGAGTTGGCTTTTTAATTAAATTAAACTATTAGAACTCACTCAGCGTAGCTGACTTTGTATGTACGATAGATTGTCTTGCAGCTAAGCTTTGGGATTGGCGTATCTTGGCTTGGGAGCGGTGCTACTCGGTTTGGTGTGCAAGCATTCGTGAGGTAATCTTATGTGTAGAGTCTTATCTTATGTATAAGCTGTTGTCATTTATTGTATGTTTAAACAATTTTAGACTAGTTTACTTTATGTCATTTAATTAAATGTAATTTCATTTTTCTGTAATTTACAGCTTTATTAGCTAAGTCTGGGCCATCGAAACTACTTAGCTTCGATTGAGTTTGTTCAATCGAAACTAGTAGTTTCGATAGATGGTAGTTTCGACAGTTCTGTGTATCACTTGTAAATGGTCAATCGAAACTAGTAGTTTCGATTGAACATAGTTTCGATACCTGTCACTACTATAAATAGCCTAGTTTGAGAATGTTTAGGGTGTGAGTAGCGGCTGTAACCCTGAACCTTCTCTTTCACATTGTTCTTGAATCAATACATTTTGCAGTTGTTTTTACACTGTGTTCTTACATTTTCATATCATTTTGTGTTGATTCATTGTGAGGTTAGCCTTTTATCTTCACCGATTCTGTATCCACCATCTGTTTCACCACCATACACACAGTTTTCGCCTGTGTGTGTGTGTAATCGATCAAATCAGTGATTTGAAGAGAAATCTGGACCTACAATTGGTATCAGAGCTATATGCTCTAGTGTTTTTGAGTGTTATCAGGTTTTGTGATCGAATCTAGGTGATTTGTGAGGTATTTTGAGGTTTTTGTTGGAATCTGCACATAACATCTCAGATGTACTGTTTCATCATTTTTCAAGGATTTTTGTTCGTGATTTCAAGAATCGGAGGTTGGATTAGTGATCAAGAGTGTTAGACGAAGGTTTTCGCTGGATTGTTTTGTCATTTCTGCATTATTGATTTCTAGAGCTTATCATCAATGGAGTATTTCTGAGCTTGGAGAAGAAGGCATCGAAACTACTGGGGACAGTTTCTGATTTCTGTTGATCATCGAAACTTCTTGTCTACGTTTTGTCGGGAGAAGGTACTATCGAAACTAGATTTTTGTCTTATATAGAAACTGTGGTTATCGAAACTTGCTTGTGAAATTTTCAGTATCGAAACTAGTTGTTTCGATAAAAGTTGTCCGATCAAAACTAGTTGTTTCGATAAAAGTTGTCCTATCGAAACTAGTTGTTTCGATAGAAGTTGTCCTATCGAAACTAGTTACTGTTTTAGTTTCGATTCCGAATATTATGGCCACTTCAAGTTCAACAGAACATTCTGGGGGAAATAGACCACCTGCTCTTGTGTCCACAAGAGAATTTGATGATTGGACTAAGAAGATGAAGCTTTTCTTTCAATTTCACGATTATACTTTGTTGAGTTCTATCACCGATGGTCCCCACAAGCCCGTAACTACCACTGCTGATGTTCAACGTCCTAAGTTAGTATCTGAGTATGATGAGAAAGATCTTGCCTTGATTGCCCGAGACAACAAGGCCTACGGGACTATTGCCATGGCTCTTCCTATGGATATTTTCAACATCTTTACTGAGTACACAACTGCCAAAGACTTATGGGTTGCATTGTGCACAAGATATGAGGGAAGTGAGGATGTTAGGGAAAGCAAAAGAGATCCGATCAAGAAACAAAATGAGATGTTCAGCAGTGTAAGGGGAGAATCAATGTCTGATTTGATCAACCGTTTCTCAAGCATTGTATCAAGGTTGAAAGTAATGGGAGTTGAGTACCCTACTCTTGATCTAAACCAGAAACTCCTAGATTCTCTTCCTGAGGAATGGAATATGTATCGAATCATGATCAAAAAGACTGAGAATCTGAGTGCTCTGTCTCAACAGGAAGTCTATAGCATTCTTGAATCTTATGAAATTGAGATTAAGAAGGGAGCAGTCACCCCGTCAAATCAGTCTCGAAACACAGCTCTTATTGCTGGATCATGCTCATCCGGTAGCCCATACTTTCAGACTGATGTCCCTCCTTCAGCTGCTGCAATTAATTCTACCAGCTCCTCTGCTCCTTAAAAGACTGTCACCATGATTCCTGATGATTATGTCCCAATCATGACTGCTTTCATGTCGTGCTATGACGCACTGATTTCTGGAAATCTAACACCAGTTAGCTTTCAACTTGATGACTTGGAGCAGATTAATCCTGATGATTTAGAGAAAATGGACATTGATTGGTGCATGGCCATGTTGACCTTAAGAGCCAAAAGATTCATCAAAAGGACTGGCATAGACAGATTCAAGCAGGGAAAGACACTTGGGTTTGATATCAAGAAGGTGAGATGCTACAATTGTGATCAGCTGGGTCACTTTGCCAGAAACTGCAAGGAGCCGTCCTCCAAGGATCAGCAAGAAAAGAAGATTTCCTCTGGAAAACAAGCTGTCAATCCTCCCAAGACAAACACATCTTCAAGTTCCACAGCTCTTGTGTGTCTGGCTGATGGACACTATCATTGGGGAGAACAAGCTGAGGAAGCTGCTGATAAAGCCTTGATGGCTGATGTGGAGGACAATGGCAAGTGTGTCATGATTGAACCTGCTGAGGATATCACTGTTGTGCCTGCTGAGGTTATTTCTAAACTGTGTAATTCTAGATCTTGCTTGAATGAAATTCAAAAATACAGATTCATCAATTAAGCCTTGATTGATGAACGAGATCACATTAAGGTGGTGTATGACTCTGTGGCCAAAAATGAGAAACTTTACTTAAAGAAAATTCATGACATTTCTGGTGAAAATCGCTCTTTAATTGTGCAACTCAATACTCAAACCATTAATAATACGATTTTAACTAAAAGAGTCCAAAAGGCAGAAAAAGCCAAATTACAGGTTGACCACATGGACATGGATCAGAAAATTCTGTTTGGAATAATTGATAAACAATTTAATAGAAAAGGCACAGAAGGTCTTGGGTATAACTCTCATCCACCTCCTTATTCTAAATCAGGGAGATTTGCTGATATGCCAACTCCACATGTTTCCACACCTTTTGTTTGCACATTATCTCCTGATGATTATATTACGTCCTCTGATTCTGACAGTTTTGCTTCTTGTGCAGAATTAAATTGTGTAAATTCCGAAGATGATTTTGATGAGAGTACCAATGAAAGAACTATTTTAAAAGAACTTGAGTCGGATGAATGTAATAATATGTCCGTGTCTAAACTAAAAATTTGTTAACACGTTGAAAACTTGTATTTTGATTCTATGCCTGCTGAGCATACGGATCTGGGTGTGATGTTTCTAAATTTAAAAATGCTTTGCCTTTTGTTCCTAAATCTTTGAATGTTATACCATGTGTTACCAAGTTTAAAAGTGCAGGAATTATTGTGAATGATGTACCACGTGAAACCATGAGCAACATGGACTTTTTCAGATTAAAGGAAGCACATCGTCTTCAAGACAAAGTTATTGATGAGAGAACCGTCTCATGTTCAGATTCCTCAACATCACAATCATCTTCATCTTGTGATGACTATTATCAGGCTAAGATATCTTGTGAAAACGTTTGTTTTAGTTGTGGTGCCTCAAATCATGTTTAAAAAAGTTGTAAATTGACAACCACAAATTCTAATGAAGAATCGCCTTCCAAAAGTTCATTAAATTCATATGTGTTGCCTAAGTCTTCTCACAGTAGGAAATCTAGGCGTAAAAGAATTAAAAATGCTAAAAATTATTTAAAACGAACTTGGAAAATTAAAAAATAATGTTCTATTTGATGACCGTGCTTCATCAAAGGATGGTTGTGATTCTGATTCCAATGAGATGTCATATCCTGACACTAAAATCTCTTAATTGAAACAATTTTGGTCAAAACGTATAAATGGTTCGTTGTGTATAGGGTTAATCAAGAAGAACCGGTGATAACATCTGGCATGTAGATAGTGGATGTTCAAGACATATGACTGGGCACTTTAACTTGCTGCAAGATTATCATCAAATTGATGGAGAGTATGTTGCTTTTGCTGGAAACCCAAGAGGAGGAAAGATTGAAGGACAAGGAACAGTATCAAATGGAGTAAATAGTCTGGAATTTGTCAACTTTGTTCCTCAGTTGAAATACAATCTGATGAGTGTTTCACAGATTTGTGACAAGGACTTTTGTGCTTTATTCAATTCAAAAGAATGTCTTATCTTGAAGCCGGGAGTGGTGATTCCAAAAGAACTTATTCTCATGCATGCTCCCAGAAGATACAACACATATAGCTTGGATATGAACAACCCATCGGGCATTGAATAGTGTTTTCTCTCAAAGGCTTCCGAAGATGAATCTTTCCTGTGGCATAAGAGGTTGGGACATGTCAATTTCAAAACAATGAACCGACTGGTTCGAGGCAACCTAGTCACTGGATTACCTCTCAAAGATTTCACTCCTATGGAACACTGTATCTCATGTTCCAAGGGAAAACATCACAAATCTTCACATAAGCCTAAAACCACCAATTCCATTGACTCTCCTCTCCAATTGCTTCACATGGATCTTTTTGGTCCGGTGAGTGTTATGAGTCTTGGACGAAAGTCATACTGTCCGGTGTTAACAGATGATTTTTCTCGATTCACTTGGGTGTTTTTCCTAGCTAAGAAAGATGAGACGCCAGAGATTTTAAAAACCTATCTGCTTCAAATTGAGAACCTCTTCAATCTAAGTGTGAAGACTATCCGCAGCGATCATGGAACAGAATTTAAAAATGCAACTCTTGATTCCTTCTGTGAAAGCAAAGGAATTTCTCGACAATTTAGTGCACCTCGTACTCCTCAACAAAACGGTGTAGCTGAAAGGAGAAATCGCACTTTAATTGAAGTTGCACGAACTATGATTGTTGACTCTAAGCTTCCCGTGACTTTCTGGGCTGAGGCGGTCAACACTGCATGTTTTGTGCAAAATCGGGTTCTTATCACTAAAAGTTGCAACAAGACACCTTATGAGATCATGTACAAGCGCAAGCGAGTTATTGATTTCTTCAGAAAATTTGGGTGTGTGTGCACAATGCTGAACACTTCAGATCAGCTCAACAAGTTTGAAGCCAAAGCTGATAAATGTTATTTTGTTGGTTACTCATCCAATCAACGTGCTTTTCGTGTCTATCATAAGAAGAAAAGGATAGTGCTGGAGTCCATTGACATCAATTGGCATGAAAACAATCATACGGACGCAGGAGACGGTCCCAATTGGCTATTTGACGTCGATTCAGTTTTTAAGTCATTTAATCTTCCTGATTTCTCTATTGAATCAACTCATGCTAATCCTTACTTCTCTGTGAACAATCTAGGGAACTTAAATGATCAAGGTTCTTCCTCATCTGCTCAGGTTGAAATTCCTGTGGTTGCTAATGCTGAATCTGATATGGAGTCTTCCGGTTCTGGTGCAACAAGTGAAACTGTTGAAGACAACTCCATTCCAATAGTAGATGTTGCACCACAATCACATGCTGAAGATCCTATTAATGATATTGCCGATCATCCTGCTGAAAATCTTACCAATTTTGAAGAAGTCGTGGAAGAAGATGAAATTCCTCAACTGCGAATTCACAAGATTCATCCCACCAATAACATCATTGGACCACTCAATGTGGGTGTTAGTACCCAAAGTGCCTGTGAAACATTTGAAAACATCATGTTTTCTTGTTTCATTTCTCAAGCTGAACCAAAGAACATCAAAGCAGCTCTACTAGAAAACAGCTAGGTGGAAGCAATGCAGGAAGAGCTACAGCAATTCTCAAAGCTGCATGTGTGGAATTTGGTAGATCTTCCCAAGAACAAAGTTCCAATCGGCACTCGTTGGGTTTTTCGCAACAAAAAGGATGAAGGGGGCACTGTGATTCAAAATAAAGCTCGTCTGGTGGTTCAAGGTTTCTATCAAGAAGAAGGGATTGACTATGAGGAAGTCTTTGAACCAGTGGCTCGCTTGGAAGCCATCCGAATGTTTCTCGCCTATGCAGCCTACATGGACTTCACCGTTCATCAAATGGATGTCAAAAGCGCATTTTTATATGGCAAAGTTCAAGAGGAAGTTTATGTCAAGCAGCCGCCGGGTTTCATTGATCCTAATTTTCCAGACCGTGTTTATAAGTTAGACAAAGCATTGTACGGTCTTAACCAAGCACCTCGTGCGTGGTATGAAACTTTATCAAAGCATCTGCTTGAGAATGGTTTCACACGAGGAGCAATTGACCAAACTTTGTTCAAACGGAAGGATGAAAAGGATACAATCATGGTGCAAATTTATGTGGATGATATCATTTTTGGATCTACAAATCCCCGTCTTTGCATAGAATTTGAGGAAGTGATGAGATCTAAGTTTGAAATGATCTCCATGGGAGAAATGAAGTTCTTTTTGGGACTACAAGTTGATCAGTCTGAGTCAATAATCCTTATCCATCAAGAAAAATACGTGAAAGAAATTTTGACCAAGTTCAAAATGGCTGATTCCCACCCTGTAAAAACTCTTGTGGAAGTTCGTCATTGTTTGACTCCTGATGTGGATGGTGAAAGCGTTGATCAGCATCTCTATCGCTCTATGATAGGCTCTCTCATGTATCTCACGGCCAGCAGACCCGACATCATGTTTGCAGTGTGCTTGTGTGCATGTTTTCAGGCTAATCCTAAACTCTCTCATTTATCTGCTGTCAAACGTATTTTAAGATATTTAAAGTATAAGCCAAAATTGGGTCTGTGGTATCCTAAAACTGACTTGTTTGATCTTGTGGCTTATTCAGATTCAGACTACGGGGGTTGCAACTTAGACCGAAAATCCACCTCTGGAGGTTGTCAATTCCTTGGCAACCGCCTTGTCTCATGGCAATGTAAGAAACAATCCACCGTTTCCCAATCCACCGCCGAAGCCGAATACATTGCCGCAGCCCTCTGTTGTTCCCAAGTCAGATGGATACACCATCAGATGCTTGACTATGGGATCATATTCCATGAGACACCCATTGTGTGTGACAACACTGCCGTTCCCCATATCACCAAAAACCCCGTTCAACATTCCAAAACAAAACACATTGAAATCAAACATCACTTTATCCGTGACTGTGTGGAAAAGAAGCATATTCAAATTGTTGAAGTCAAAACTAATAAACAAACCACAGACATCTTCACAAAGGCTTTTGACTCTACCAGATTTGCCCAACTGGTGGAGATGCTTGGAATGATAAACTTTCAGTAAATTGTGTGAATAGTATTCTCTTTTCTAAATTCTGTTTAATTGTCAAAGAAAATTCCAAAAAGATTTTATTTTTATGTATAGTTTCTACGCAAATCTTTTGGGGGAGAAATATAATATTGAAAAGAATTGCTGTGTATATAATCTTACAAGTGGTTTTGAGTTGCAGGAAAAATTGAATCTGACCTTTGAGAAATGATAGTGTCTGATCTCATCTCTTGGACATGGAATAGACCAAAAGCGATGATGTTTACTGAGGTATAGCCGGTAGGCCCGACATATGGTTAAAACTTGTAAGTAGTGCGAAAACCTAATATATATCTCATACTTGTGTGTTTGAACCCATTATTGAAACATCTAACCCATTTTTTATATCTAAGAAAACCAATTCAATCAGATACAGGCTTACGTGTTGGATTCCTATTCATACGCCAAGTGACCGTCAATATAACGATATTTACCACCAATGACCCCGTATGTTTTGCTTACGCAAAGATATCGGGTGCTCATCCTTTTCCCATCCACTTGGATGATTTGACCCCGTCTGTTTTGCATACGCAAAGATCTCGGGTGTTCAACATTTTTGTATCCGCTTGGATAATTTTACGACTTCTTCTGTTTTGCTTACGCAAAGATCTAGAATGCTCGTACCTTTTTAATATCTACTTGGATATATTTTATTTTAATTTTCTAAATCCACTTGGATATCTTATTTTATTTTGGTGGTACTTTGACATTACTAAGACGGTACCTTGGTTAATCAGAAAGAGATGATAGGATGAAGATGGGTACTTCTTGAGGATTGATAGGTTTTTCAAAATCATTTTATTTTAATATGTGGGGTACACCTTGTATATTGCTTAAATGGTACCTTTTAATCACATGAAATCTTAGTACAAACAAATGTTCGGGTTTACTTTGCACAAATATCAGCTATCTTTAGGGACTCACAGTAGTTAATTGCAAAAGGAAGTGTTTCAAGAGACTGACCAGATCTGATCTCATGTTGGATCTTTTTTAAGAAGATAAGTGTAAATATCTTGTGTATAATTTCATTTCTTTAGTTAAGTCTGTTTTAACAGTGTATATATGTTAGTCTTGTTTCTGCTATTTGAATTGTCGAAACTAGTTGTACATATCGAAACTACTTTGAACTATCGAAACTAGTTGTACATATCGAAACTACTTTGAACTATCGAAACTAGTTGTACATATCGAAACTAATTTGAACTATCGAAACTAGTTGTACATATCAAAACTACTTTAAACTATCGAAACTAGTTGTTTCGACAGGGGCACTTTGGTCATCTGTCTTACGCAAATTAAATCCTTCATAATCTATCACTTCCCTCATACTGAGTTTCACTCGTCATTTTCGAACCCTCTTCACCTTCTCTGTCATACGCAAAATCTCTCAAGCCATTGGTCTGAGTTGCAAGATATCAGCGTCAATCACCTGATTTTCCCCCGTTGTCACCAACATCTCCATCATCAGGTAACGTCTCACTACTTCATTTTAGATGATTTTTTTGCAAATCGGCAGACCCAGAGTTTCAAAATTTAAAATTTGTTCGACTAAATCTTCATAATAACAGTCGTTTTTGTGCTTATCTGTGTTTGCATACATCTCAATCATCTTTGAACTCACGATTAATGTGTATTCTTGCAAATAACAGTCTCACATTCGGTAAGATGAAGTTCCGTCACTTACAGGCCACTCTAAACCCTTCATTAAAATTGTTTATATTTGTCTGAGTATCGTGATTCAAAGGGGTTTGGGTTTCAAAACCAAGTAGTTTCGATAAAGGGGTTCAACTCTTTAAAAAAAAATTTCTCAAAAGGTTTTCAATCGAAACCACTAGTTTCGACACCCAAACTTACCCTAGTATCTCTGATCGAAACTAGTTAGTTTCGATAAGTTCATCTCAATCGAAACTAGTTGTTTCGACAGTAAGGATTTCAGATATTTTCTAAGTGTTGATATATCTTGTTTCGGTCAAGTATTTTCAGAAACTTCACTTCTTGTGAAAAATTGATGAATTTTACAGGTATGGATCTCTTATTCGTAAAGAGACACAATGTCTGTGCATTCCTTAATGCCAATGATCCAAAAGCTGCAGAGTTCATTCGTGTCTTAAACTTCCTGGCAAACTCCAACATCAGCTTTGCCATCAGCAACAACTTGCCGGTGTTTGAGACATCTATAAGAGAATTTTGGGAGACTGCAGAGATCATCACAGTTGAAAATGTGGAGCACATCAGAGCAACTGTGCTTGGCCAAGAAGTCTTATTTTATGAAGCTACAGTTAGAGAGGTGCTGCAGTTTAATGACAATCCAGATGCACCCATTGAATTTCCAATCTTCTATGTTAAAGAACGCTTCAGAAGATTGGGTCATCCAGATGAATTCAAAAGTGGTCAGATAATCAAGAACTCTTTACCAAGCCACTGGAGATACGTAGTGCACGTGTTTATTCACTGCCTATCAATCAGAAAAGGAGGTTTTGATTCAGCAAACAGCACTCTGGGCTCAGCAATTTTGGGGTTAGTCAAGGGAAGAGATTACAATTTTTCTGGCTTCATCTTCAGACAGTTAAAGGACAACCTAACAGGAGCCGTGAAGGAGAAATTTCTGGCATATCCAAGATTTCTACAGATTATCATCAATCATCTTCATCCTGAGCTGCAACAAGTTGGGAACACCTTTGTGTTCGACCATATGATTGCCAAGACTCTCAGCTATATGAGGAGTACCAACAAGAGAACCAACAGGGCTATAGCTGATGTTCCCCTATTTGGTCATATTATTGGTGAAGAAGAATAATTCATTCCTGATATTGACCCTGATCTAGAAGAAGAGATCTTATCATCTGATGAAGAAGAGATGGAAGTTGAACAAAATCAAGGTAATCAACCTATTGATGAAGCTGAGATTGAGATAGACATTCCTATTGTTCAAGAAGAAGAACAACATGTCATTGAGCCTGTGATAGAGGCTCCTTTTCTTGAAAAAATTCAGATAATTCAAGAGCCAGCAGTTAATGTTGAAGCTGGTATGCATGAAGCTGAGGAGGAAGTTGCAGAATCAAGTGGAACTCTGGATGCAGGAATTTATGGATCTGACTACTACAAGTCTGATTCAGATGATAGAACAAAGCATCTTGCATCTTCCTCCATACGGCAAGTCGAGTCAGGTTCTAATTTTGAGGAAGAAGAGCCTAGGGCAAAGAAAATCAAGACTGGATTACAAGATTTGTCATCCTCGTCAGATTCTCTATTAGCTACTCCACAACCAACTCCAGAACCATCTCCACAACCTTCTCCACAACCCACTCCATAGCCCACTCCACAACCATCTCCACAACAATCACCCATCCATACTACTCCCACATCACCACCTCATGATTCAACCTCTCCTGTGCCAAGAGTTAAAACTTTAAGCCTTGAACTGAAGAAAATGCAGGATAAGATTCAAAAGAAAGATAAAGAAATTGAAGGCTTAAAATCTAATTTGCATGATGTCCAGGAAGAGGTTAAAGACCTGAAGCTGGAAGTTGGGGGTCTACATACCCAGATTGACATTCAACAAACCCAACTTAAAACATGCAATACCTAGTTAAGTGTTTAGTTTAGGTCTTTCTCATCAAGTTCTTCCTTTTTCGAGAAAACATGCAATACATCTAGAGCTTGTTATTTTTTATGGTACATCACATTGCTAAGACCGATCACGAAATTACTAAAGTCATAACACTATTTAGATGTTTTTTTAACTTAACATAAGACGACAATGTTTGATATTAACAACAATGTAATGTTTTAGTTGGATATATTAACAATGTTTGAAGATTAGAAAGTTAGTACCAATACTATGTTGCTAGAAGGACAAAAATTAGGGGCGGTAACTCTTGATATGACTCGAAACTTGACACGAAAATAACCAGGTTTTAGTTTTATAACACGTTGATTAAATGAGTCAACCAAAGATGACCCGTTTAATAAATGGGTTAACCCAATCATGAATCTTTTAATAAACAAGTTGACCCAAACCCAACATGTTTAATAAACTTGTTATCCCAAACACGACCCATTTAATAAATTGGTTGACCCGAACATGACATGTTTAACAAACGTAATGACTTGTTAACCCATTTAAGTTTAAGGGTTGTAAAAAAAGATCCTACTTATATTTTAAAGATGGTTATATAAGAAATGTTAACATGTATAGTTTGATACATTAGATTTTAGTTTTCCCTCTTAAATTTAGTCATTTCTAAAAATGAAATTAACTTTAACTTTTGAACTCTTCAACAACTTACAACTTCAAACAACTTTATTAATTACCTCAAAGTTTCAACTACTCATTCTCACCTCCTCATTCTCCAATCATTTCCATTTGATTCTTATAAACGTGAGTTAAGTATATAAACTCATGTTTGTTAACAGGTGTTGAGAGATGAGAACCAAACACAATTAGAAAGACACGAATTACAAAAATTAGGAGTTTCATTTGCGTCGAAGTCATTGGTTGTTTAAATTGTTACTAAGTCATCACGTATCACTCATATTCACAAATGAACATGAAATGTCAGTATATAATAAGTTGTTTGGTATGTGTGATCTGTAACAATTTTTGAGAAACGCATTGGAATAAGCAAAGCTATACGAACCAGTCTAGGTCATTACCCTAGGCTGCCCACCAGGAGTCCAGATGCAACCCAGAAAGAAACAAAACACAACCATATGGGGTTAGACAATTATACCTTTCGAGAAACCGAGACTGATCAAGCTCAATACTTTGAGATCAACGATTCCAGTCGCTAGATCTGGTTACATGAATCACCACTGATATGAACTACTTCATATCTGATCACCAAGTACCGAAAAATCTGAACTCTTTCCGATTCACCCGCAAACCGCCAGCAAAACTGTAACCGGGTGAATACACCCGTAAACTGGACGGAAACAGAATAATGGCGTGACGGTGGCAGGACAATGATAGGTGGCGGTGGTAGCGGCGGCGACAGACAGGTGGTTGCGGCGGCGACAAACAGGTGGTTGCGACGGTGGCAGGACAATGATAAGTGGCGGTGGTAGCGGCGGCGACAGACAGGTGGTTGCGGCGGCGACAAACAGGTGGTTGCGACGGTGCCGACAGGTGGCTATGGCCGGTGGCTTGGACGACGGCAAAGGCACAAGTTGGAGGGGATGGAGGATTAATTGTGTGTCTCTAATAACCTCCTCAAGCCCCTTAACTATAGCGTCTAACTTGGTCACTAAGTTAGGGTTTACTAATTACAATTGGTTCCATGTAATTATCCCATAATTACAGTTATAGATCTCCATTATCTTAATTGTTAATTAACTAACCATTAGTTAATTAATTATATCCAATATAGTTAAGATAACAATTAAATAACTTGTAATTAATAAATATGTTCCAAACATAATTTCCATCGGTTTATTATTAATCCAATTAATAACGATGAAAATTATTTCATGAATAATTATATCATCTAACCGTTACCGTTTAACTGCCTTGATAAATATTTCATTATCAATCATCTCACCTCTTTTGTATATTCATGTAATGGACTATATTAACATTTAATATATCCATTGATCGTTGCCTAAAGTGTAACCATTTGGATCTTACCTCATTAACAGTATTGTCAGATGTCATTACTCGGTCATACAAGTCTAACATGAGGAACAGTAGATGTTCCAGTTCCATTTAAATCAATGAATCTACAAATTTTATCTTGAAGCCATAGTTAGGATATCTTAAACTTTTAATTATATGTCACACACCCTCATTATATCTTGAAGCCTCAACACTTTGAGATCAATGATTTCAGTCACTAGATCTGGTTACACGAATCTCCACTGATCTAAACTCCTTCATATATGATCACCAAGTACCCAAAAAATTGACCTCCTTCAGATTCACCCGTAAAGCACCCGCAAAACTGTAACCTGACAGTAACCGAGTGAATATACCTATAAACTGAATAGAAATAGAAGAAGAGCATGACGATGGCAGGACGAAGACAAACGAAGACGACAGATGGCTGCGGCGGCCGGTGGCTTGGACGACGACAATGGCGCAAGGAGGAGGGGATGGAGGATTTAGGGTTTTGCAATTTTTCAAAACCTGATTAATTGTTTGTCTCTAATCACCTCCTCAAGACCCTTATTTATACACTCTTACTTCGTCACCTAGTTAGGGTTTACTAAATACAATTGGGTCCATGTATCATTCGATTACTTTATGCTTCTTATGTCAATACCTTTTTGACCAAACAATGTTACTTTTAAGATCTATACCTTTCTCTATCATAATGAATGCTTTAGTTCCAATACACTTCTAGAGTGTACAAGATGGTATTAGAACTTAACTTCTAGATCAAGGCTTCGGGATTTTATATATCACATAATCAAAATATTCAATAATTTCGGTGATTGATGTTCATCAATTGCTTGATATCTTATCAATCCTTGAACAATCATATTAACGACATTCGTTAATATTTTATGTCTCACATATATATGATTGTTTATTTAAACTATTCAATATGTAATTCTCAATTACATAAGGATTAAAACTATTATCCTTATAGTGCCTCAATATGACTCTTTACATTGCGAAATGACTCTTCATATCGTGATATGACTCTTTATATCTTGCACTGATTGTATAACTCTTCATACTATAATGATGTAGAAAAGAACCCTTTCGTCTTTGCATAAGCAACCACTTAGTAGCTTTCGTATGAACCAACCATGTGTCCATATGAAACATCTAATGTTTATTTTGTGAAGAAGGTCCTTTTAAGTTTGTTTGTGGTGCTCTATCTATCCCATAGATATGTGTTCCTTATTAGTCACATCCAATGTGGTTTTAGTGCTTAATTAACCTGATTATAATGTTTTGTTGGGGTTAATTATGTGGGTTGAAAGGGTGGATTGCTAATGCGTGTAATAAATGACAAGTGTGATTGTGTGTGGATGTAGTTAAGTGTGGTTGGGTGTGGGGTTGTGTAGATCATATTAACCTGTGTGTGGGAAGTTAAATGGCATTAGTTGTATGTAGATACTCATGTTATAATTCTATGTGAAATATTTGTGACTTATGCTAAATGGATAACTTTATGTGGATTTGAAGTTATAGATAAATTTATGTGAATAGGTTATACGAGTGAGTTTGTGTGAATAGATTTATATAGATGAGCTTATATGATTTTTTTTTTGTATAAACGAGTCTTTATACGTAAATTCACATGGATGATTTTGTATAACTATATTTATATAAACAAGTCCATATAATCATGTTAATGTAAATAAATTGCCATGAGAATGGAAGGGTTAAGGGTGATTAATGGTTTGGGATTAATCATGAAAGAAACTGAAAATAGTTTATAAACATGACTTGATAAAGTAATTAAAAGAATGTTTTTACAAACTGGAAGTGAGAATGGAAAGCGAGTTTCCACTATGTGAAAAGTTAATGTTTTTGAAAGCTTTCGGGTAAGGTGTTGGGCTGAGGGTTTTGGGAACAGTTGTTGCTGAAGTTGGGCTCATGTGTTGGCATAGTGGTAAGTCCATGTGAGGTGGTTTAGTGGGAAGCCAGTGTGATGTGGCATAGTGGGAACTCCACTTTGGTGGCAAAAGTGTGGGCCTCACGTTGATAGTGAGAAAGACAACTAATTCCAATCCCGTGTACAGTTAACACAGAAGTGTGCAGTAAAATGAAGTTTTTGATAAAAGATGAGACACATTATAAGAAGGTAAAGTGGCAAACGTTTGTAAGGCCCCGATGCCGGAAGACCTCACGCGTTGGATTTACTCATTCACAACGTAGTTCAATAACTGAAACTTTATATCTTTGGAAGGAGAAACATTGTTTAAACATAATTCATAAAACATCAATAACAATGTCTGTATAGAAACATGGAAACGGGAAGTCAGTCTTGGGTCATGTAGCCATCAGTCCTAGTCCAGTACATTCGTAAGCAATCCTTTGTCATCTATCATTAACCTGAAGTGCATACTAAAAGTCAGCTAAGGTTAGTGAGTTCTAGTTAAGGAATCATGTAGTTCATCATATTATATAGCATATCAACATACTGAGCCATAGCTCATATATATATGTGTAAATATATATAATCGTATATATATATAATCCTATATATATAGCATATGGAGTCATAGCTCCTAAACATACATCATATGGAGTCGTAGTTGTTCAACTAGTATGCCCAAGTAACGGCATCTGATAGCACGTACTGCTACTAAGGTAGGATCCAAAGGGTTGCACTATGAGCAACTAACAATAAAATTATTTAAAAGATTTAAGTAATCTAACACGATCGCACTAAAGTGAGACGGGATACGTTTAATTATTTGTAATTGGATTGCGAATAATTAAAAAGAATTAAATTAGTTAATTATCAAAGAGTTGATAATTAGAGAATTGATTTACTAATTATCAAAGTGTTTAATAAATACTAAATAGGTGATTTTACTAGATTGATTATTAATTAGATTAATAATTAATTAGTAAAAGTTGTTTATTAATTTAATAATTAAATTGTTTGATTATTAAATACTCTAACTAACTTAATCCCCAAGTTTAGAAGATTTATAAATAAGGGATTAAGAGTAGGAGAAAATACACACAAGTTGGAATCCTTAATCACACCTCCACTCCCTCTCTCCTGTTGCGCCGACCGCAACCTACCTGCGCAACCACCACCGCCGTCGGCGGCCATACACCACTGCCACCATCATCGTACGCCGCCACCCAACTGACCGACCTTGCACCACGAGTCGGGTTTGTAAACCGGTTTTGTGTGTGGTGTGTTTAGGAGGAAACCAAAGGAGTATGGTTGTCCCGGGAACTCATGTTAATAGATCTAGCGATTGGGTTCGTTGATCCGTTGTGTTTCTATTTGGTTAGTTGTCTACTTCCGGGAAGGTAAAACTCTAAACTGACTATGGTTTTGTTATTGTTTCTTTTATGTTTGCATCTGGACTCCTGGTCGGTAGTCTAGAGTTTTGGCCTAGACTGGTTCGTACGTTTTTGTTCCGCCGCATTTATATCAAAATTGTTTTGAAACACTTGTACGAAGCTCCAGGAGTGGTATCAAAGCCACTCATGCAATCAAACAAAACAATTATTTTTAATTGCAAACTGGTTTTATTTTGTCAAAACTTTTGTTTGAAAAAAGATTGCATCCTTTGCGTTTCTAAAATAAGTCTTTGACCTGTGGTTGTGTTTATTATTCATGATTTTTTGGTTGTTTCAATTATCTTTGTTTTTTTGGGCTGTTTTGGAAGCCTCTTGTAATAGATTACATTTATTTCAGTTTATCGTAAATTGAACTTGTAACCGAATCGAGACAAGACAAGATGGGAATTGAATATCAAATAAACCTAGAAGACCCGAAATCAAGATGGAGATCCTGAAGCAAGTGGGTGTCACACCCCTGACCCAGGCACCTGTTAGACGTGACGTATGGTACAGAACACACAGCGGAAGCTAATTCATAAACTTCTTTTATTAATAAGTAAATTGTTTTACATGACAAAGCAACATTTATTACAAACTAACCAAACCAACAAACATCAGTCTCTGTCAAGGAACTCAAACACTGCAGGCCTTCTAGCTCTTCCAAGAATGCCTCCATCCATCACAATCCTCTGATCATCCAAAGAACTATCTTTAGCTATCATCTACCAGGAATGCCACTACCTGGGATGCCATCTAAAGGATCCACCTGCAAATATCTTTAAAAGTAACTGGGTCAACATAAGTTGGTGAGTTCATGATTTTTTACCACATGGTTGTTATTCAATCACCAGCAATCCCATGTCCCACACATTAGTTTACACGAAACTAATAAGCTTTTGTTATATATATAGTTGGTCAACCGTTCCCACCACTGGCCTACCTTTCACCAGTATAAAATGGACAACCACCCTACCCTACTTGCCTACCTTTCACCAATAAGATAAGATAATCTTCCACCCATAGGTCCCATCCACTTTTGGCACATATACAGTACTTAATACGCATTATATATACTTGGAATAGGGCATTACATCACGAATATTTCAAATAACAATTGTGTAACAATACACATTTAAATTCAGAGGAACTCACGTGGACAGTATTTCAGCGTATTGTATCAATAATATGTCAAACATCTCGGACAACACCTTGACGTATATTGAACTGCTAATATTTCTTAATTAGGATCTATAATAAACTTAATAATATTCAATCAAAACTTAATGATAAGTAACTAAGTTGTTGGAACCTTACCTCAGAACTATCTAATGCTATTTGAAGTCGAAACGTTAGAAACTGTACTTTTGAACGCGTACCGGGGCCTTGGCACGATTCCCTAGACTAAGTGTGTGTCTTTGAGTGTGTTTTTTGTGTGTGAATGTTGTTCCAACGGTTCTGGCCATCGAAATCTATTTATATGCCCTCCTCGGACCCATAGTGGACCGTTATCATGGGGGATGTCGGTCCGCTATGGCCCTCAGCCACAATTTTTCCTTTGGGCCTACGTAACGGACCGATATGGTCTGGGATAGCGGTCCGATATCCCTCCTATTTCCAGAATTTTCATTTTTAGTATTCCATCTTTGGAGAACATACAATTCAATCGCTAGATTTCAATTTCTGATATTTTTAGCCCTTAATTTCTATCGGAAAATTTGAGGTGTTACAATGGGAGCCCTACAAGATCCAAGAGTTGTGTCCTATTTATTCCATCCCATTTGACCAATTTGGTTTTTGCTAAATGGCTCGAGCAAAACCGAACACTAAAAGGCTTGATTCGCATTTTTATATGTTTGTGGTTGTTTGTGACATTTAGGGTCAAAATGTTTTATAAAAAAAAACAAGACAACCAAAACGGTTTTAAATGGTTTAAAACGTGATAACACAATAGAAACGAGGAGATTTTAAAATAGAGATGGTTTAAAACGTGAAAACACAATAGAAACGACGAGATTTTAAAATAGAGATTTTAGTTATCTCGTGAAAGGTTTTAAAATAAATAGTTATTGTATAAATAAAAGCGGAGTTTTGAGGAATATAATTAATAGATATTAATTATTCATAACTCAGAAATTATTAATAATGCAGTTTATTAATAGTTTAAAATGGCTCGCGATTTAATGACACACTTATTTAATATAGGATATTAAAATCAAGCGTACGTTAGATAAAGTATTTATCTTCATCATGAACCATATATAAAATTTGGAAATTTATAAACCCGTGTACCTTTCTTGCATGCTTTATACTACATGGTGTGTTTTGACCCATAACCGGTAAAACACTAAATAATCCCTTGCGAAATCGATGAGTTTGTGCCACCCTACTTTGGGACACTTGAACCGATATATCCGAACCCCTGAGTACATGTGCCTCAGCCTTATACTTGGGCCTACGGATGTCGGGACAATGTGGAATCATGATTCCCGAGAGTCTTGGGCCAATTGTCGTATGTTGCTGATTTAGGACGACTAATGCTCAACCTCATAAGAAGTGCTTCCACCAATTATTAAGAAGAGTGGTCACATATGGGATGAAACGTACCGATCTAGATAACTTTTGTCTTAACCGACTACATAACATCTGTGAATTGTCTTGGATACAATTGGTAAACGTTACCTACCTATATAACTATATTTTATGGAGACTGCCTACCATTCATGAAATATAGCAAAACACGGATCTTAGTTCTTAAGTTAAAATGTTTTATAAAAGGGTCATTTTAATTAAGTTTTTCAAACATCGAAGGTACTAAATACATACCACTTGTTTTGTAGATGTCTTCGACTACGACCAATCCCCCTTACTCCAACTACTCTCTAAGGTCCATCTTAGACAAAGAGAAACTCAATGGCTTCAACTTCATTGACTGGCACCGCAACTTGAGAATAGTTCTCAAAGCGGACAAGATACTCGATGTTCTTGAAAATCTAATCCCTGATCAACCTGCTGCAACTGCAACGCAGGCTGTTAGAAAGACATGGGAGAAACATGTTGATGACTCTTCTAAAGTGTCATGCATCATGTTGGAAACCATTGTCCCTAAACTCGAGAATGATATGGAGGATCTAACAGCCTATGACATGACTGAATAGCTGAAGGAAATGTTCCAACAGCAGGCTCATCATGAGCGTTTTGGGATGATGAGATCTCTCATAGGATGTCATATGCAGGAAGGTTCTTATGTCAACACACATGTGTTGAAGATGTAAAGCTATATTGATCAACTCGAGAGGCTAGTTTTTCCCTTAAGCAATGAGTTAGTTGCGGATACGATCCTTAACTCTTTATCCAAAACATATAATCAATTCATTGTGAACTACAATATGAATGTTTATGAAAAGTCCTTCGCTGAGCTGCATACCATGCTTAAAACTACTGAAGTGAACATACCTGCCAAGAGTGCTCCAGTACTTCTAGTCAAAGAAGGTAGACTTAAGAGATCTAAAACCAAGAACAAGAAGAAATGAGGCAAGGTTAGGGCTGATACAAAGGGCAAAGTGTTTGCACCAAGGTACTCTTCCAAGAAATCCAAAAAGGATGCCAAGTGCTTTCATTGTGATGAAATAGGGCACTGGAAGAGAAACTACCCTAAGTACCATGCTGAGTTGAAGAAGGGCAAAGCCTCGGAGGCTGGCACTTCAGGTATATTCGTAATAGAATTATATTCATGTTCCCGTAAGTCATGGGTATTTGACACCGAATGTGGTTCTCACAAATGCAATAATATGCGGGAACTAAGGGGCATTAGAGAACTGAAGGCTAGCGACATAGAGCTACATGTTGGGAATGGAGCTAATGTTGCAGTCAAGGCAACTGGAGAGAATAGGATACTTCTTCCAAGTGGTCTTTATTTGATTTTAGACAATGTCTATTATGTTACTAGTTTGGCTAGGAACATAATTTCAGTTTCTCATTTGTGTGAACAAGGTTTTAATTATGTTTTCAGTGGTGATAACATTTTGACTTTCATGAATAATGTATTTTATTTTGAGGCTAGGCCTCATAATGGGATATTTGAAGTTGACATGAATGGTTCATGCAATAGTAGTTCTATGTACGCAATCAACACTAAAAGATTGACGTTAGTCTTCAATCAGTCATATCTGTGGCATTGTCGACTTGGGCACATATGCAAGAAACGCTTATCGAAGCTGGATGGAATTTTGGAATCCACTAGAAGGAGACCTTCGAGGTATGCGATTCATGCTTAAGTGGCAAGATGACAAAAGCACCTTTCACCGGTGTAGGTGAAAGGGCCGCAGACCTGTTAGGGCTGATACATACTGATGTATGTGGACCTTTCAGAACTATGACTAGGACTGTTGAAAGATACTTCATTACATTTACTGATGATTACAGTAGATTTGGATATTTTATCTAATGAATCATAAACATGAAGCTTTTGAAGTGTACAAAGCTTTTCAAAATGAAGTACAAAATCAACTAGATAAAACAATAAAAGCCATTCGATCGGATCGAGGTGGTGAGCACTAAAGTTATGAATTCGATGAACATCTAAAGCAATGTGGAATAGTTTCACAGTTGACTCCACCAGTAATGCCACAACACAATGGTGTATCCGAGAGGAGAAACCAAACCTTATTGGATATGAATCGATCCCTGATGAGTCGAACTAACTTGTTGCACTCCTTTGGGGTTATGCACTCGAGACTGTTGCTCGAATTGTAAATGTGGTTCCAACCATAAAGGTGAACAAAACAGCATATGAGATATGGCGTGGGAGTAATGACATCTTGTCGTACCTGAAGGTCGGTGGTTGTGAAGCTTACGTCAAACATGAGACTTGCAACAAATTAGAACCTAGAGACGAAAAGGTTGTTTTCATCGGATTTCCAAAGGAGACAAAGGTTACTATTTCTAACAGCCTAATGAGAACAGGCTTTTCACATCTCGTAGAGGAGTTTTCCCTGAGAAGGAATTCCTTACGAATGGGTCGACTGAAAATAATGTGGATCTAGAAGAAGTTCAAGAACCACAAGTAACTTCACCAGAGGTTGTGAATACAAGTCAACAAAGAGTTGTTGAACCTGAACCTGTAGGGATTCAGGAACTGGCTGAAACTCCATGCATCCACAGATCTGGTAGGAATCGTCAAGAATGAGAGAGATATGGTTATCTCATGGAAAATGATGATGTATTTTTGGTGGATCACATTAAGCCCACCAATTACCAGGCTGCAATTTCAGATTTGGAATCTAGCCAATGGCAAGAAGCCATGGGCGCAGAGATGCAATCCATATATGATAACCAATTCTAGGAGTTAGTTGATCTACCTCCTAACTGTAGGACATTAGGGAGCAAATGGGTTTTCAAGAAGAAAACCAACATGGATGGAAATGTGCAAACCTTCAAAGCTAGGCTTGTTGAGAAGGGATTCACTTAAACTCAAGGAATTGATTATGAGGAAACCTTACTGAAGATGTTTGTATGGTTCAGCAGAGAGTTTTGTCGATCTAAAGCCTAGATGAAGATGCGATATCTAGTTGTGATATCTGCGTATTATGACTACGAGATATGGCAGATGGATGTCAAAATGGCTTTTCTAAATGGATACCTTAGTGAAGATGTTTGTATGGCTCAACAGAGCGTTTTGTCGATCTAAAGAATCCTGATAAGGTATGCAAACTCCAGAAATCCATTTATAGATTGAAACAAGCATCTCGAAGCTCGAACCTTCGTTTTGATGAGAAAATCAAAGAGTTTGGTTTCATCAAGAATGAAAATGAAACGTGCGTTTACATGAAGGCAAGTGGGAGCATAGAAATGTTCTTGATTTTGTATGTGGATGACGTACAGCTTATTGGAAACAACATTCCAAGTTTGAAAGAAGTGAAATATTGGCTTGGAAATTGTTTTGCAATGAAAGATCTTGGTGAAGCCGCATATATTCTGAGAATAAAGATCGATAGAGATAGATCGAAGCAGACCATAGGTTTAAGACAGAGTGCATTTATTGACAAGGTTATACAACGCTTCTCAATGCAAGATTACAAGAGACGATTCTTGCCGATGGCACATGGAACGATCTTAAAGTAATCGTAGTGTCCGGAAACGGAAGAGGACAAAAGAAGGATGGGAAGAGTTCCACATGCTTTTGCGACAGGATCGATAATGTATGCCATGCTATGCACTAGGAAAGATGTCTCGTATGCTTTGAGTATAACGAGCATGTTGGAAATCGTGCACCGGTTTTAACGTTTAAAACATAACTTAGTAAAATCAGATTTCCATTGACGGAAGCGTAAACAATAGCACACGATAATAAAATTCAGAAATTTATCCGACAGTGATCCGATTACACATCGTTTATACAATAATAAATATATAAAACAACACGAACATAGGGTGTTAGGGTTTTATAGCTTTGACGAAAAAATGGGTTGTAACACTCAGGTACAAAGAACGTCACGCTAGATGACTATGCACAAACTCGTCACACGAAACACTCCAATCGAGAACCCGGTCCTTGGCTTCTTTCCGGTTTTGCTCGCGAAGGAAACACCACACCACAATGGCGGCATGCGGCTGGGGGAGCGACAGGCAGCGGCGGCATCCGACTTTGGTGGTCGGCAGCAGTTTCACGGCGTCGGAGGTGGCCTACGGCGTCGGACGAAAACCCAGAAGGGAGTGGGGCCGGCTATCGAATTTGCAAGGGGAAGAGGAGGCCACAAAATTTATTTAGGGTTTTGACTTAAACATGTATTTATAGTAAACCAATTTACAAGTCAACCCCTTATGTAATTAACATTTAATTACTAACTGATTAACCATTCATTAGTTGCAGTCCCTTCAGTTTAGAATTATTCTAATCAATAAAACCATCTTGCGTAAACCGAACATTTTATATTTAACTACTAAATATAAAACCCATTTAATACATATATCACTAATATATAAAACCTCATTCCGTCTATCGTTAATTAATTATTCCAAATAGTTAAATACGAGATACCCATTAAATATTTATTTAATCCACCGAATTCTGAATTCGTGTTTCATGAAATAACGTTTAACAATTAAACACTATGATTTGTTCTTTACCCGAAGTGTAACTCTTCGGATCGTACCTCAACAGCAACGTTGATATTAACGATGATCGGACATCTAGTATCCAACAATCTCCCACTTGGACGATTCATCGATTAATCGGTTCAACGTAGACAGTGGTGGACGCCTAGCTGCATCTTATTGCCCGTGGAAAGGTATGACGTATTTATAATCGTCAACTAATTCTTTGTGTTCAAGTAACCTTTACTTAACCAAGTACATTAGCCATGGCAAACATATCTATGTATCCTTTCGGTTTAGGTCATCCGTTGAACAAGAGACATGGATACAAGTTACTTCTCATATGTGTTCAACTATTCTTGTTCTCGTTCTCCAATTCAAAAATGGTCTAAACAAACTACTCTTACTTTGTGCGTGGCCATGCGATTTTTACCAGTTCGAATCAACAAGGGCGCAAGAATGTCCAACTCCTAATCAAAGGAGAATAGAATTCCTTTTGTCACGTACAACTCCCACTTAACTTCATATTCATTCCTAATCATACCCTTATTACTGCCTATTAAGGTACAGCGTTAGATAAGATTAAAGAACAAACTTTAGTCAAAGTTAGTTCTAGTATGTGCCTTGGGTCGAGGATCGTTAGATCTTACCATATTCAAAATGTCTCAAGACATTGATCCATGAAGATAGTTTTGAAACGAGTTACGTCCAATAATCATTCTCTAATGATTATATGTGAATATGACCTCCAACTACTTAACTTTCATTCGCAGTGAACAATCATCCAATTCACAATAGTCTTTCATTTAGACTGATTCCCATGAATTTGATCGACTACAGACATTTAGAATACAATATTAAAGGATTTCTAAAACGTACAAAATGTCGAACATAGAATCATCTATGTATAATTCATTTAACCATTAAATCAATATAAAACACTAATGTTTCTATATAGTTCGAAAGCACCCGATACTAATATACAAATCAAACCCAAGTCCAGTAGGCCTAAGACCTATTAACATGCTCCTCAAATTGAGGCATAGGTTTAGCAAATGGGTCAGCTAGATATTGATTTGTGTGAAATCTGTTTTAATACGATGTCTCTAAGTTTCACGAACCCATGGATGAATCTCATGATGGAAGAACCTCTTTTGGAACTCCTTTCCAACTATTAGCAGTTATCTGAACTCTTTTAGAACACTGTCTTCTAATGTTTCCAAGTCATAACATCTCATGTTTTGTTATTGTTGCTGATGAAACTTTTCATTAGATAACACTGATATATCTTATGGTGTATTCATTTAATCATTCCTAACAATCTTCCTTTGGTGTTTACATCTTAACTTTTAACATAGAATTGTTTGACTGACAAGTAGTCACAGCTCTTATGAACTTGTTATAAAAACCTTTTCTTGATAGTCAAAACTAGCATTTTTAGTATCTTATCTGATAAGATAGCTGTATCTCATCATACCACTTCATGACCATCACCAATTTATGCTTCTCAAGCGTAATCCTTTGTCCTGTCACATTTGAATTTTAAAGTTCTTTCATCATATGAAGGTATTGACATAACTTATTATCTTTAGATGAAACCACATGAACACTTTCATCTTCATCTTATCCTAATGTTATTAGGGATCGCAGATAATGTTAGTAATTTGTCTTTATAGATCTGTCACATAATGCATTAAGACAATTTTACTAATGTCAATAGATTGCTATGATTCATACTTTAGAATATTTCTTCTATATCTTATATATGGTTGCAATCAATGCAAGCTTTGAAATTTATCTCTAAAGATACTTTATCTTTCAATGACATGTTTAAACTCGTAATTTTAGCAATGTATCACTATATGTTCTATGATAACACTTATCATTCCCTTTAATGGTGTTTTGTGTATCTCTATACATTCCTCTTGATAATGTGTCTTTACACATTTCCTTGTCGTAGGTACTTACTCCCACTGGCCTTTGCATCTATCATATTGAATCTTCTTTGAATTGATCTTTATCAATTTAATGATTCAACGGTCTCAGACATATTCAGACTTTCATACTTTCCTTGAAGCAACTTTATTACAAGAACATCCTTGTATTGATAAGACATGTTCATTTTGATTAGTTTGTTAAACTATTCAAAACTTGTAATTTGTTTTCTCTTAAACAAATTCGGAATGTAATTCCTATTTTAACAACTTTTGATAATATATCGGGCTTCGAGTATGAACGATCCATTTGTTTTTTCCAAAGCAACTTTTACATCTTTAATGAATCTCATTCATGTTGTAGTCTGATCAAATCTTATTTGTCATAATATGGACTGTGTGTCTGAGTTATCATGAGTTGATTTACTAAAGAATCTCATTCTTTTATCACATGATTTCATATGTCTTATTCTAAAAGATCTCATCTTTTGTTTATGATAAACTTTCATATATCTTTAAGTATCGTATCCTTGCGTGTATATATGAATTTTATGTTTATGCATTTAAAAATTACCATTTATTCAGAACTTTAAACAACATTTGCTTCTTGTTCAAGAACCAGGTATATTACGGCCATGTATAGTTTCAATCTTATTCTTAAGTTTAAAGGTTTATTAAGGAGATACACGAAACTCTTTAGCCTAGGAGTTCATAACATCCTATCCTTAATTGTTCACAGCACTCTTCCTTGTTTTCATATCGCATATGAATTAGCATACCCGTTCTGGATGAACCTTTCGGTTCAAGGCAAGTCTTTTTCAGTTATGTCAATATTTGGATAGCTGATTTGTTATGACTAACTGTTTAGTCATAAAGAAATGATAATTCTTACCACTCTTTATATCTTATCTCGTAAGATTATTTCTAGAGAATTTATTGAAACTCTTTATATAAAGTCGTGTGTAAAAAATATTATATCTCATATATATATATATATATATATATATATATATATATATATATATATATATATACCTATTACAAGACTTAATTAATTTCACGGTATATATTAGATCTAATCTAATGCAACATCTATTAGGCTTGAATGACATGTCTCACATGCCTTATATTTCACTTAGATGGTATTGAATTATCAATTCATAGTTTAGGAAACAATGTAATGCATAAATTTTTTTAAATAATAAGTCATACTTAAAATAATCAAGCAATACTTAAAAGAAAATAAATCCGTAATTTAAATTTGTTCTAAAACAAGATAAACATAACATCATCCAATAGTGTAATCAAAACTTGAAAATAATCTTCAAGCTTTGTCCGTCTTCCTTTTCTTCTTTCTTTCCTTCTTTTCTTTTATCTCTGCAAAATAGCAAGTTTTGCACACATGTTAAAAGTCTAATGTCACACCCCGACCGATGGCGGAATCATCGAGGCGGACACTAAATGATTGTTCATAAGCACATGATCTACTAAGGTTGCATAATTCATTAATAAGATTTAAATATCAAATATTCAATTACAATTCAAGTTACCACACCCTATTCTAGAATATCACAAATAATTATTTTACTAGGTCCAAAAGCCTTATGTGTAGCACCTTCAACACATTGTCACACAATCACATATCTTCACCTGAAACGTAATCCAAAACAAGTGTCAACTACGAGAGTTGGTGAGTTTACATATGTTTGAATAAAATAAAAGTTTAGTTAAAAACGTTTATACAATTCATAGTTTGACATGGTATGATACGACGTAATGTGGAGAATTCACTATGTGTATACCAATTGTAAGCATGTAATTATGTATATAAGCACAAAGGTTTAACGTGATAGGCGTAGCATACCGCTACCCTAAAAGTGATAGGCATGGAATCAAGACTATGTGGGTTACACATAATTTAAAACCGCCCTAAAAGTATCCATAGCATAAAAAGTGACCATGCACAAAAGCACAATAATCTACGCATGTAAACACAAGTTGAATTGTATGTAAGTAAGCACAGATTACTGATGCGTGTGAAACTATATATATTTTAATAGAGATTTATCACACAGTATTAGTTTTAAAAAGGGTTTTCACCAAAGACTAATCACACACACATCGGGCAGTGTACCCGTCGGATAGCAATATAGTAAAGGTAAGAACCGGATATCAATCCGTGGACACGGTGGAATGCGATAATAAACCGGAACTAAAATCTAATCAAGTGAGGGTATAAAGATATTTTGAAGAGTTTTGTTTAATTAACTAACACGCAAATAAATAAAAACTAAGCTAAGGTCACAATTCAAACAATTAGGGAGAAAATATCACTTCGGTGTCGAATCCATCTAGAATACATCCAATACACTCATAGGAACATGTCAATCACACGAAACATAAATTGACTAAACTCTTGTCAAAGATATCTAATCAAATGACTATTCGGAAAGCTAGCATGAATTATATGAACTAACCACCTAAAATCATACAATGAAGCTCACGTGTTTAACAATCATGTTAATGTTTATAAAGATTAAACTAGTTTCCGATTAAGGTACGCTAGTCCAACAACTAGTTGGAAAGATAATATGAACAACACACTACCCACCTCAAGTTGATTAAATTAGACAACAATATGCATTTCTTCAACATACAATGTTCATGTAAAGATTATATAAATTAGGAGAATGTGTCAACAATTCCTAGATAGACATAAAACTAAGCATGAAACATTCTAACAAACACTTTGTCTTTCCAAACATAAGCATAAGGATACACATACAAATATAATGATTCATAAACAAGACTTCATTCACCATTCCTAGTCAAAAGCCATAAACTAGTATAAATACATACACCAATTTATGAATATAAGCATAAACCATAAGTTTTCCAACATAATATGATATACACAAACACAAGTCTTGTAAACATCTCAAAACACTTGAATACATAATTTCATTGAAGAATAATCATACGGTTGTCATAACATTAACACAATAATTGCCAATAATCCATGAATGTTGTTAAATGTATCTAAACTTCATCTAAACCAAAGTGAACAAGAGTTTTAGCTCATCATGAGCACCAAAATTACAAATAAGCAGGGAAAAATAGTGTGAAACATGATATGAAAACAAGAATCAAACCACTCCTCCAAGCCTAGATGTTGTTGTTGATGTATGGTGATCCTCTTGATGTTGTATCCTCTCCAAAAATCTTGAAATATGGCTGGAACAAGAGAAATACAAGCTGGAACAGTAGACTTTCTCCCCTGGTTGCTTGATGTCTGAATGAGAGTTTAAGTTCTGTTTAAATAGATAGTGGGAAGCACGACCGTGCCTAGAGAGAAGGCACGACCGTGTGAGGTACAAAGGCGCGGTCGTGTCTAGGTCTTAGCACGACCGCGTGACAGAGGGTTGACCGATCCGGAGCTTCCATTGGGTCTCTTGCTTCGAAGTGTCAGACTCACGGGTGTTCCCGCGACCGTGTGGAGGCAGGCACGGTTGTGCCTTGCATTTTGGCTTGGCGCGGTCGTGTCAAGTACCGGGCGCGACCGTGCTTAGGGTTTGCAAGTTAGGCACGACCGTGCCAATTAGGGGCACGACCGTGCCTTCATCACAGAAACCCTAAAAACTTCACTTTTTATCCTGGAATCTTCTTGTTTGTTCACAAGCTTCACAAAAACCTATAAAACAGGAAATGAAGCAAATAAGTGCCTAAACGTTGAATATAACCAAGAATTGATCGTTAAATTAGCGAAGTTTTGTGCCAAAAAGATGTGTAAATATTAACACATCAAACAACCCCACACTTGAACATTGCTTGTCCTCAAGCAAGAAATCAAAATGAAACAAAACTTTCAATGACACTATGGATCAAATCGGGAAAACCGTAAGCATTAATAAACTTATAGAGGTTTGAAAAGATTTTCAAGAAATGCAAAATTAACTAAATGAAACCCAATGAGCCCAATGACGTGATAACCGAATGAGCAAATGAATACGCCTATGAAATCATTGGCATGTAGCTTAATGCTCTCACAATGTTCACACACACTCGGGAATATATATAATCATACAAGTAATGGTGTATGTATAGAACACTCAAATGCCAAGACAATGAATCATGCATAAATCATAAGCTTGCTAAAAGATCAAATCTCTACCAACTAACATGAAATAAAGCACAAATCAAGAGGGCTTTAAACGGGTTGTAACTTGGAAATGGTTAAGGGTAAGGAAATGGAATTTAAAAGTGGCTAAATGGCTAAAAACCCGGCGGTTATGCTAATTCAAAAACTAAAACACTTATAATATGAAAAATAAACTAACTAATACTTCCGTATATAGATAAGAGCTAACAACCGAATTCTTTCCATCTTTGCTCACAAAATTGCTCTAATCGACTATATTTCACCTGATTTTGGTGATATAATTTAATTTTTTTTTTTTTTTTTTAACTATTTCTTTTCTTTTGAAGAGAACTTAGTCAATATGCATCTTTCCTTAGCTAAAAACTTCTCAAGAATTTGAAGATTACAACAAAGTAAAAGCTATAAAATTAACATTAGCCGACCGAATTTCTAACACGGGTGAAAAATAGAATAAATAAGTAAAAAGGCTAATGAAGGTTTAATGGCGGTGTAATGTGGGTAATAAAAGAAAGAACATGGGATAGGCTCAACGTGGTTAACTAGTGGATGTGTTCGGGTAAGGGAAAAACAAAGATAAAAGGCTAACAAAGTGGTTTATCCTAATGCCTCAATCATTTTTATGCAATATTTATGTTCATGATTTCGAAATGTATACTAAAAGCAAGTTCTAACAAGCATGAAACATCCGGCACACTCAAATCCGCAAAAACGAGAGCAAACAATGTCTAAAGCTATCAAGGCTCAAAAATAAACTCACGGAAACGGAAAGGAATGGGTGTAAGCACAAGGTTGCATGCAATTCATTCGTTTAGCCCACTAAAACTCATGGTTATCACAAAAAAAATTGGGTTTGACTCAATGGAATTTCTATCTCAATTGCTTTCGAAAAATCAAACCACTATTATTTACTAAAAATTGTGAATGCTAAACGGTTAACTTTTAATTTAGTGCCAATAAAAAATATGAAGGAATATTTTGCAAAAAATGAATCGATAAAATGCTAAGAGGACAAACAATGCGCGAATACAATCCCACCCTACACTTAGAATTGTACATTGCCCTCAATGTACAACAAAAAATAATGTAAAGCAAAGAATAAACACCCAACCCCACACTTAGAAACATACATTGCCCACAATGTATGCAAAAAACATGCAAAGCAGAATGGAGTGTGAAGGGATAACTGAAACTTCCCTCGTGTCGATCATGGCACACGCAAAAATCCAACCCACAACAATGACGTTCCACGTAGTTCTATGTAGTTCCACAATTCCAAGATCTAATCAAGACTAACATCAAACACAGATCAGTAACATCAAGCCAAAATATAAACACAAATATATACAATAGTACATGGAAACAAAAGTACAAGAAAACAAAAGTACAAGGAAACAAAAGTACAACATAAACGCCGTAGCGCGATACAAGAGTTTGTACAATACAACAAAAGTACAACAAAAGAGTGGAGGGCACTACTCCTCCATCTCAAAATCCTCAAGAGCAAGGCCGGCACCCTCTGCTCCATCTCCTCCGGGTGGTGGTGACTGATGATGCGGTGGTGGTGGTGGCTGATGCCGCGGTGATGGTGGTGGCTGATGCGGATCGGGCTGCTGCCCTGGCTGCATAAAGAATGGGAGGGGAACCACGTATGGTGCCCCGCTAGCAGCAGCAGCGGCGCACTGGACCTCATACTGCCAGGCCCAGTAGCGCATGAATAAATCATGGGAGAAGGTCACCGGAGGTGGTGGTGGAGGCGGAGGAGGTGGAGGAGGAGGCGGAACAACTGGATCCTCGACATGATGCTCGTGGTGCTCCTGCTCCTGCTGAGCTGCGTGTGCCTGATGCGCGGTGGCAATAGCCTCGGCCTCGGCCTGGACAACATCTGGATGGGGGCCCGGACGGTCTGGATCCCATACCCGTCCCCATCTGCCAACCAATCTAATCCCTCCTGCGCCTCGACGAGCTACGTGCATGTTGCGCAATGTCTGCACAGACATCACGACAGTCTCGGCCACAGGGGTCAGATCCCCTATCAAGTCATCAGTAAGCAGCTGGAAGTGTCGTGCCAGCTTGGTCACGAAGTGACCTCCACATATCGCGCTGGTGACGTCGCGCCCCGAACTGTTCACCAAGTACCCCGCGATAGAATGCGCGAGATTGCAGGCGCGCGGGCGTACGAGGCAAAACAGATAAAACAACTCCCTCAAATTCACTACCGTCTCTCCCTGCCCTCGTCCAGATATGGAATAAACAATGCAGCGATGAAGAACACGGTGTAGCGGATCCCGAAGGCTCGAAGCCTTGGTCAGACTCGGATCGTAAATCCCAAAACCAAACTCATGCCAAAACTGTTCCTTATCCTCCTCGGTCGGGAACTCGGTGATACCCTCAGTGAATATCTCAGTATGGAGCTCCTGTCTCATGTACAATCCTAACAATCTCCCAAACCGGGCAACCGACATCACTCGCCACTCCCCACCTAACCTAAACCTAATCGTCTCGGGCTGCTCTAGGTCTAAGCAAGGATAATCGAACTCATATGTGGAGAAAAACTCCATCACAAGCTCTATATACTGGATAGCATGGAACCTGAACAAACGGCGCCAGGGGGCGGTGACAAGATCGTCCCATCGGTCCCTCTGACCAATGGCATCTATGGCGGCCGGCTCCAAACGACGAGCGGCTAAAATCCGGCCTCGGCGGGGCCACAGAACATCCAGACGAGCCTCGTACTCGTGCTCGTTGAGATCGAACTCCAAGTATGGGTGATCCCTGTTGCCTTCCATCTGCACGACAACAAAATTAAAATCACAGCAGTTATCAAGACGCTAAACTGAAGTTATGAAGTTTCTGACCTAATTATGAAGGGGCACGGTCGCGCCTGGGAAGGGGCACGACCGCGCCAAGGCTAAAAGCTGAGCCCACGGTCGCGCTGTGGCCGACCACGGGTGCAATATCTCGACAGACACGGTCGCGCCAGGTGAGAGGCACGACCGCGCTAAGGCCAAATTCAAGAGGCACGACCGCGCTCAAAAGAGGCACGGCCGCGCCTGACCAAACCAAGCTTTCCTGGGATTTTAAAAGCCGAGCACGGCCGCGCCAGGTCATGAGCGCGACCGTGCTCAACCCATTTTAGGGTTTTCCAGTTTCAAAATCCATCAATTAGACACGTTTTATGAAGGGGCTTTCATACATAACCAACCCAGGAAGCAAGTAGGACCTAGTTCTACGTATTTAAAGCCTAAACATCTATAAATCGACAAAAATAAAAACGAAAAGGAGAAACTAGGTTTATAATCGCGATAATCGAGAGAAAAGGGGGCTCGGGGCGTACCTTAAATCGAAGAATTGAAGGGGTAGACCGGAAATGGTGACGGGAAGAAAATCGCTGAGGGGGAGGGGCAATCGTCTGCTGGGAGGTATGGGGGGTGTGAATGGTCTGTCGTTTGAAAACTAATTTAAACCGACCCCCAATTACTGAGGCACGACCGCGCCAAGTGCTGAGGCACGACCGCGCCTAGGGTTAGAGGCACGATCGCATCTGTAGGAAGGCACGACCGTGTCTCTTGCCCAGCAGACAAAAAACCCTGATTTTTTTATGCAGCTTGTACCAAAACCCGACTGCGATTCTTCCAAACTAAAATTTCTAAAAATCCAGAAGACATACCTGTGGTATTCCAATCATCAACTCAAATCCGCTCGATCCAAACACGTTCCGAACACCTAAACTCAAAAATAAACGGTAAAATCCTAAAAAAATTGAAATTAAAAATAGGAGAATAAACATAGAAATAAAATCTAAGAAGTGTTACCAAAGATGATACCGAAACAGGCTAAGTTTATTAACAGTCGTTAGCTAGACTCAAGCCCCCGAATTCATTTGTCCTTGGGGTGGAGGTCAACTACCTCCAATTCCGGGTCAACCGGTCCGTCGATATATGGCTTAAGACGATGACCGTTGACCTTGAAGATCCTCCCATCTTCATGCTCAATCTCGACGGTCCCATATGGAAATACCTCCCTAATCGTGTAGGGACCCGTCCATCGGGATTTCAACTTCCCGGGAAACAATCGCAACCTAGAGTTGTAAAGCAACACACGACCACCCACTCGGAATTCCTTCTTGTCCTTCAAGCGTCGGTCATGTAAACTCTTAGTGCGCTCCTTGTAGATCGTGGAGTTTGCATAGGCTTGATTCCTCAACTCATCAAGCTCATGAATCTGAGTGAACCGGTTCTCTCCCGCGCTCACCAAGTCAAGATTCACCGCCTTCAACGCCCAATAAGCCTTGTGCTCTAACTCCACCGGAAGATGGCACGCCTTCCCATAGATCAACCTAAATGGTGTGGTACCAATAGGCGTCTTATACGCAGTCCGGAAGGCCCAAAGTGCATCATCCAACCTATCCGACCAATCCTTACGATTCTGACCAACCATCTTCTCTAGAATCCGCTTTATGCCCCGGTTTGTGACCTCTACCTGTCCACTGGTCTGTGGATGGTAGGCTGTGGAGAATCTATGGTTCACACCATATCGTGATAGAGCCTTCTCCAACTGGGTGTTGCAGAAGTGGGTCCCACGGTCACTGATAAGGGCTTTGGGGGCACCAAAGCGAGAGAATAGCTTCTTCAGAAATTGAACAACCACCCTAGCATCATTAGTAGGCAAGGCTTGAGCCTCGGCCCACTTAGAAACGTAGTCAACAGCGACTAGGATATATCGGTTGCCACGAGAAGCTGGGAAAGGTCCCATAAAGTCAATACCCCAAACATCAAAAATCTCACAAATCTGGATGCTGTTCTAGGGCATCTCATTCCTAGATGAGATGTTGCTTGCCCTCTGGTAAGCGTCACAAGCTCGGATCATCTCATGAGCATCCCGGAAGATGGTAGGCCAGAAGAAACCGGCGTCAAAGACCTTCTTCGCGGTCAAGGTAGCTCCATGGTGTCCACCTGTCGGGCCCTCGTGGCAGTGTCTAAGCACCTGACGTGCCTCATCTCCGAACACACACCTGCGCACGATCTGATCAGCCCCGACTCAAAATAAATAGGGATCCTCCCAAAGATAGTGCTTCACATCCGCAAACAACTTTCGCTTCTGCTGATGCGTTAAGCCCTTAATCACGATCCCACTAGCAAGAAAGTTTGCAAAATCAGCAAACCAGGGACACTCCTCATCCTGTGTCTGTATGTGCATGAGAAACTCATGGGGAAAATTGTCATTTGAGGATGACCCCACAAGTTCAGATGAAGCTGAGCACTCAAGACGGGACAAGTGGTCCGCTGCGACATTCTCCGCGCCCTTCTTATCACGGATCTCAATGTCGAACTCCTGAAGCAGCAAAACCCACCGGATCAGTCGGGGTTTGGTATCCTGTTTGCTGAACAGGTGCCGAAGAGCGGCATGGTCAGTGAATACAATGGTCTTTGATAGGACGAGATAAGACCGGAATTTATTGAAAGCGAAGACAACGGCTAGGAGCTCTTTCTCCGTCGTGGTGTAGTGCTCCTGTGCGTCATTGAGCGTCTTGCTCGCATAATAAATCGGGTGAAACTGCTTCTCTCTCCTCTGTCCTAAGACCGCCCCAACAGCGAAGTCGCTCGCGTCACACATGATCTCAAATGGCAACTTCCAATCAGGAGCTACCATGATAGGGGCATTCACCAATTTCTCCTTTAACAAATTGAATGCACTAAGGCATTCGTCAGAAAATACGAACTGGGATTCCTTCTCAAGAAGCTGGGTCATCGGTCGGGCAATCTTAGAAAAATCTTTAATAAAGCGTCTGTAAAAGCCCGCGTGACCAAGGAAGCTACGAATAGATTTCACGGAAGTCGGCGGGGGCAGCTTAGATATGGTATCAATCTTAGCTCTATCAACCTCAATCCCCGCGCGTGAAACCTTGTGCCCAAGCACAATGCCCTCCTTCACCATGAAGTGGCATTTCTCCCAGTTCAACACTAGATTGGCCTCCTTGCATCTGGCCAACATCCTCTCCAGATTCCCGAGGCAATGATCAAAGGAACTCCCAAACACAGAAAGTCATCCATGAAAACCTCCATGGAGTCCTCAATCATATCATGGAAAATAGCCACCATGCAACGCTGGAAAGTGGCCGGAGCATTACACAATCCAAAGGGCATCCGCCGATAGGCAAATGTGCCATAGGGACATGTGAATGTCGTCTTCTCCTGGTCCTCAGGAGCGATCGGGATCTGGAAGTAGCCAGAGAAGCCATCCAGGAAACAATAGAACATCTTCCCCGCTAATCTCTCCAACATCTGATCAATGAACGGGAGGGGGAAGTGATCCTTTCGAGTAGCATCATTGAGTTTGCGGTAATCGATGCAAACTCTCCAACCTGTGACTGTACGAGTAGGAATCAGCTCATTCCTCTCGTTGGTGATAACAGTCATGCCTCCCTTCTTAGGGACAACCTGAACCGGGCTAACCCAAGGCGAATCGGAGATGGGATAAATCAAACCTGCATCAAGTAACTTAATCACCTCCTTCTTCACTACCTCCTGCATGTTCGGGTTCAACCTCCTCTGGTGCTGCACAGCGGGTCTGTAGTCATCCTCCATAAGGATCTTATGGGTACAAAAAGAGGGATTAATTCCCTTAATGTCCATAATCCTCCATGCAATAGCCTGCTTGTGCTGCTTCAGCACCTCCAATAGCCTCTCCTTCTCATCACTCGTCAAATCAGAGGCGATAATGACAGGTAATCGAGACTCACCATCTAAAAAGGCATACTTCAAATGGCTCGGGAGCTCCTTAAGCTCAACAGGTGGTGGGTCCTCAACAGAAGGCCGCTCAATCGGCTCAGAATCTCTATCAACCATAGCAAAAACCGCTGAACACTGGGGAAACTCATAGCTCTCCTGGCTATGCAGCTGCTCATCAAACTGATCCTCACCAACTGGATCAAATGTCTCCCCCCCTACAATCTGGGTGTCCAGGGACTCCTCCTCAGCTGTGTCCTGGAGATGATCACTCACACAAGAATAGACAGTCTCAATAAAGTAGAGTGAATCATCCTGATTCTGGGTGTGTTGCATGGATCTCCCAACATCAAAGGTCACCTCCTCTTCATCCACCCTCAATGTAAGCCTTCCTGAATACACATCAATCAGGGCCATAGCGGTGGCCAGGAACGGTCGACCTAGAATAATAGGGACATTCTTGTCCTCATCCATGTCCAGAATCACAAAGTCTACAGGAAACACAAAACGGTCAACCTTAACCAACATATTCTCCACTATCCCTCGCGGGTACTTGACCGAACGATCGGCCAGCTGGATACTCATGCGTGTTGGTGCAGGTTCTCCCAACTCAAGCTTAGCAAAGACCGCATATGGCATGAGGTTAATGCTAGCACCAAGGTCAGCTAAGGCGTTGCTAACCGACAAGCTACCTATCAAACAGGGGATGGTGAAACTCCCCGGATCTCGTCTCTTCTCCAGTAGCTTGTTCTGAATCACCGCCGAACACTCCTCATTCAGCGTCACCTCAGACAACTCCTCCAATTTCCTCTTATTCATGAGGATATCCTTCAAAAACCTCGCATACTTAGGCATCTGAGCTAGAGCCTCCACAAATGGCAAGTTGATATGCAACTGCTTAAACAACCCTAGAAACTTACCATACTGCTCCTCCATCTTCTGTTTCTTCAATCTGCCTGGGTATGGAACGGCGGGAGTGTAATCTCTCACAGGCTCGCGAGGGCGTGATGTGCTCGCCGGTTTACCCCTCGGCGGTGTCTCATCCGGAATCTCAATCACAACCTCCTCCTCGGATGACTCATGCACAGGGACCTGCGGATCCGGTCTTGTGCCTCTACCGCTCCTTGTAGTAATGGCCTTCACATGAGCCTTAGGATTGGGCTCAGTGTTGCTAGGCAGGCCACCTGGCGGTCTCTCAGAAAGAAGCTTCGCGATCTGCCCGACCTGGTTTTCTATGGTCTGGATCGAAGCTTTCTGATTCCTCAACTCAGTCTCATGCGTGTGAAAACGCTCCTCCATGTAACGGTTCTGCTTCTCTGCCAACTGATTCTGACTCTCCGAGTTGGCAAGTAGCCGTGCAACCATGTCCTCCAAACTGGATTTACCCTCAGGTGCGGGTGGCGGACCGCTGCTAGAACCTTGGCCTTGAAACTGGCCCTGCTGAGGTCGAAACTGGGAACTCTGTCCCTGAGACTGGTGAGACTGATGCGGGAATGGGGGGCGCTGAGTGAATCCGGGTGGTTGCTGGCTATTGTTGCCAGACTTCCAACTGAAATTCGGGTGATTCCTCCACCCCGGATTATATGTGTTGCTGTAGGGATTATTCTGAGGACGATTCTGGTTGGACATGAAATCAACCTGCTCGTGGGCCCCCTGATCCCCAACCTGACAAGCACTCGTGGGATGCGCCCCACCACAAAACTCACACAAGGACTGGGCCTTGTGGACGTGCATCTGATCAATCTTTGTGGAAAGTGCTTCCACCTGGGCAGCTAAAGAGGTAATTCCATCCACTTGATAGACACCCTGCCTCTGAGATCTCGCTCGGGAAGTATGCTGAGTGTAGCTCTTTGATGCTACCTTCTCTAGCAAGTCATACGCCTCCTGGGGTGTCTTCGTCCCAATGTCTCCACCCGCGTATGCGTCAATCAGCTGCTTCCCTGTCATTTCTAGACCATTGTAGAAGGTCTCACACTGCTGCCACTTCAACAATCCATGGTGGGGGACCTTCCTCATCAGTTCCTTGAATCTCTCCCACGCCTCATAGATCGTCTCCCCGTCGTCCTGCTGGAAAGAAAGAATCCTAGCCCTCAACTTTGATGTTTTCTCTGGAGGGAAATACTTCTCTAAGAATTTAGCAGCCATCTGGTCCCAAGTATTAATGGACCTAGGGGGAAGTGACAATAACCAAGCCTTGGCTCGATCCCGTAAGGAAAACGGGAACAACCGGAGCCGAATAGCATCGTCGGTCGCGTCACGAATTTTGAAAGTGGCGCAAATCTCTAAGAAACCGGCCAAATGAGTATTAGGATCCTCGTGATCCTTGCCATCGAACTGACACATGTTCTGCACCATGTGTATAATGCTGGATTTGATCACGAACTGATGTGCTCCAACCGTCGGCCTATTGATGCTCGACTCCAAACCCTCAAGTGTCGGTTTGCCAAAATCCGAAAGTGTCCGACCTGCATCCTCGTCCGCCATCTCCTCTACCTCGTCGACAACAACCTCGTCAACAACAACCTCGTCAAACTCGAGTAACCGGGCCACAAATCGGGAACGGGCTCGCAATCTCCGATGAAGATCACGCTCCGGCTCGGAAGACGGCTCAGGAACCTCCTCGACGGGGGTTGAGAACATACACGATCTGCACGACAAGTTAGATTTAAATACTCGAACCTAGGACAAAGAAAACATAAGTTAGATAAAACAAATAAAAATAAAAATAAATAAAAATAAAAATAGAAGAAAATAAAATGGGATAAAAAAAGATATATATATATACAAATGAAGCTAGAGATAACAAGTAAAAATGCAAAAATATCTATACACGCAAAATTGCAAAATAATAAACAAGAAAACACGATATTCACAAAAATATATATACTAAATGACTAAAAATTAATTCCAATCGTTCTCGTAAAAACCGTATCCCCGGCAACGGCGCCAAAAACTTGATGCGTGTGAAACTATATATATTTTAATAGAGATTTATCACAGAGTATTAGTTTTAAAAAGGGTTTTCACCAAAGACTAATCACACACACATCGGGCAGTGTACCCGTCGGATAGCAATATAGTAAAGGTAAGAACCGGATATCAATCCGTGGACACGGTGGAATGCGATAATAAACCGGAACTAAAATCTAATCAAGTGAGGGTATAAAGATATTTTGAAGAGTTTTGTTTAATTAACTAACATGCAAATAAATAAAAACTAAGCTAAGGTCACAATTCAAACAATTAGGGAGAAAATATCACTTCGGTGTCGAATCCATCTAGAATACATCCAATACACTCATAGGAACATGGCAATCACACGAAACATAAATTGACTAAACTCTTGTCAAAGATATCTAATCAAATGACTATTCGGAAAGCTAGCATGAATTATACGAACTAACCACCTAAAATCATACAATGAAGCTCACGTGTTTAACAATCATGTTAATGTTTATAAAGATTAAACTAGTTTCCGATTAAGGTACGCTAGTCCAACAACTAGTTGGAAAGATAATATGAACAACACACTACCCACCTCAAGTTGATTAAATTAGACAACAATATGCATTTCCTCAACATACAATGTTCATGTAAAGATTATATAAATTAGGAGAATGTGTCAACAATTCCTAGATAGACATAAAACTAAGCATGAAACATTCTAACAAACACTTTGTCTTTCCAAACATAAGCATAAGGATACACATACAAATATAATGATTCATAAACAAGACTTCATTCACCATTCCTAGTCAAAAGCCATAAACTAGTATAAATACATACACCAATTTATGAATATAAGCATAAACCATAAGTTTTCCAACATAATATGATATACACAAACACAAGTCTTGTAAACATCTCAAAACACTTGAATACATAATTTCATTGAAGAATAATCATACGGTTGTCATAACATTAACACAATAATTGCCAATAATCCATGAATGTTGTTAAATGTATCTAAACTTCATCTAAACCAAAGTGAACAAGAGTTTTAGCTCATCATGAGCACCAAAATTACAAATAAGCAGGGAAAAATAGTGTGAAACATGATATGAAAACAAGAATCAAACCACTCCTCCAAGCCTAGATGTTGTTGTTGATGTATGGTGATCCTCTTGATGTTGTATCCTCTCCAAAAATCTTGAAATATGGCTGGAACAAGAGAAATACGAGCTGGAACAGTAGACTTTCTCCCCTGGTTGCTTGATGTCTGAATGAGAGTTTAAGTTCTGTTTAAATAGATAGTGGGAAGCACGACCGTGCCTAGAGAGAAGGCACGACCGTGTGAGGTACAAAGGCGCGGTCGTGTCTAGGTCTTAGCACGACCGCGTGACAGAGGGTTGACCAATCCGGAGCTTCCATTGGGTCTCTTGCTTCGAGGTGTCAGACTCACGGGTGTTCCCGCGACCGTGTGGAGGCAGGCACGGTTGTGCCTTGCCTTTTGGCTTGGCGCGGTCGTGCCAAGTACCGGGCGCGACCGTGCTTAGGGTTTGCAAGTTAGGCACGACCGTGCCAATTAGGGGCACGACCGTGCCTTCATCACAGAAACCCTAAAAACTTCACTTTTTATCCTGGAATCTTCTTGTTTGTTCACAAGCTTCACAAAAACCTACAAAACAGGAAATGAAGCAAATAAGTGCCTAAACGTTGAATATAACCAAGAATTGATCGTTAAATGAGCGAAGTTTTATGCCAAAAAGATGTGTAAATATTAACACATCAATTACGTTTCTCCCCAAAATGTATAAAAATGTAAATAGAGGATATGTAACTCACCTGTGCAAACAAGGTAGTGAAGCGGTATGTAGCAAAGTCCAATAGTGTATCCCGACCTACTCGTGTCCTAAATATTTAAGACACCATAAAGTCTATGTATTGATTCTACCGTGTGTTGATCATGCATTCAATTCACCCAACTAGGCTTGACATGAACCCGTTTTAGGTTTTCAAGTGGTTTGACACGACGATCGTTGGTGACGGTTTGGTGATAACAAAATACATATTTATATACTTATATGATAAGATGTGTATTCCAAAAACATGTCATTACCTTCACGTATCATTATTAGGTTTGAGAATTGAAATTAAGTATATACTATAAAAATAAGGCTTTGGATATCAAACTAGTTGTTTAAATAAGTACTCGGGTTTTTAAGTCTACTTAAGACATGATTTTTGTTATCTAAATAAATTACGGAGTTCTAGACATGCATAACTATATGTCATGGGTCTATAAAAATGTAGGGCTTACAATATTTGGATGGGTTTAAGGGTTTCAAATATTTAAAACAACACAAGTATGTTAACAGATTCGGTTTTCTGGATAGGTCCTTGAAATTTCGCTGTTCTGGAAATTAAAATGTTAGTTTCAAGAGGGGAGGCCATATGGGTTTTAAAGACAACACAAAATCCTAAATTTAGGAAGAAGAATCAAGTTAGTTGGACTATTATTGAACAAGATATGAATCCAACAAGTTAGCTCAATAATTCTGTCATAAAAACTCAGAATATACACGTTTTCTTGTATCACCCTTTTGGGGTATCAAAACTTATCCAAAAATTATGAACCCAAATAGGTTGGAACGAGGACTCTTTAAAATTAATCTTAGACTCAAGAAACGTTTAATTTGGTTGAGTTTTGAGCAAGGTAAGACTCTCTAAAGTCGACTAAAATTTCTGCCAGCTACTGTTTGGTTAAAGGAGGTGACTTTTTCTTTGAAACAAGCACTACTTGGGTGAACTTACAACACAAATCAACATGAAATCTTAAAATAATACGAAGTTTTAGTAAAACACTCACTTAAGGCAATCAAGGAGAAGGTAAGATGATTGTAGAAGGCTTGAACACTTGTAAAGTCACTTAAATGACACTTGAGAGTACTCTTGGATTCTTGAAGCAAAAAGGAAACAAATGAGGTGTGTGTGGGTGTATGGTGTGTCGTAACAAGAGAGAGGGAGAGAGAGGTGAGTTGGTTATTTGGGGTGGTTTATGGTGCTGCTTGGTGGTAGTATGGGGATGGTGATGTTTCTGCTGATCGTGGACCACCAAGGAGAAGGGCGAGGGTGTGTTTGATCATTCAAGTATGCATGCATATTTATATCCTTAGGTTGGTTAATATCCCTTAGCTTATATGTCCAAATTGAGACAAGCTTGTTTCAATTTGGGGAAACAAGAGACAAGGCAACATCTCTTCCATCTCTTTTTGCTTTGTGTCGGTCGAAAGAAAGGCACGAGGGGGAGGGGGTAGGGTAGTGGTGTTGTGGTGTGGAGTGGTACCCGTACGATACTAATTCGGTATAATACCCGTGTGTCGTCATTTTTTTTTGTTCGTTGTTATGTGTCGGGTATGAGTCGTATAAACAAAATAATATGAGTTTATTAGTTCGGGTAAAATACGTGTCCGTCTTATGTGTTTTGAATTACATTTTCATCTGAGTGGGTATTCTCTACTATATAAAATAAAGATAACGTTTCGAGATGTTTAAATATTACTTTTATTTTGTCATCAACGTGATATGAGATTCGATGTGTCTCCGAAATTTATATAATTTTATAAAATTCAAATATTTTTAATATTTAAGTTAAAAATACATAATTTATATATTATTAATACATTAAATTGAACAAATACACTTGTATATTATTGAATCTAAATTGTTTACAAATACCGGATAAATTTATACCATCATTTTAAATATTTAATTTTATTAAAAATAATTGATATACTTTTTCATATATTTTTAAGACTTTAATTTAAAAATACATAAGTTGAAATTTGTAAACACACCCTTTTATATAAACTTGGTTAAACACACGTGTGCATATTTGGAATAAAATGTTGAAATTTTTACGTGTTAATATATTATAACTGAAATTTTTGAAATGTCACAGTCTCCCCATGTTGAAGGAATTTCGTCCCGAAATTCGATTTACGAAGGTAATAGAAGCGGGAAAGAGATGCTAAAGGACTTAGAATGGAATTACATCACAAGAGAAAGATTCAGCGGGGAAATAGAGTATGATAACGGATGACGGCTTAATTTGAGTCGAGTTGTCAATTTGTTGGTCTAATAGTATAATGAGATTTATGCATACGATTGTTCATACAACGCTTAAATGTAAACTACTAGAAACCGTACTTAACAATATTGGTGCCAATCACCTTGTGACATGGGATTTTTCCTTTAAAAATCCACCCCACGGGTGTTCATATTTTTCAAATTTTGCAAAAACATTTTCAAAAACCGGTCCTCCTCCTAGTACTTATGCATGGTTTATACTCGTTATATCAAGTGGGTTTATGTATAGGGTGTACCAGCGGCTAACCCACCACCCCTTTGATATTCCGAGGATTCCCGTGCATAATTACTAGGATTTAGACCATTTTAATTAAATCATCTTCTTCAAATGGAAATTGTACAATGAAATGCGTACAATCTGAAAGTGTTATCACATCCATGAGTGGTTTCATAGTATTTCTTCTTACGAGTATGATTAACAATTTAAGTCAATTTTTAACAGAGTTAGAAAGTTGGATGATTGGATTAAACATAGCAGGTTTGTTTCACAATAGTATAGGAATGAGATGGATGGTGAAAGTATAGTTGTTAAATTCAAGAATGCAATCATGGATGATAGAATTTATAGCAATGGGTTTCTCACCCGCTACTTCCATGATATACGAGTTATCAAGTTTGGTTTGTTGTTTAGCAAATAGTTGGTTAAAAGCAAGAGACACAAATTTCTATTGGCATGAGTATTGAATAAAACGGATGTATAAAGATGGTGAACAAAGGAACGTACCGTTGACAGTGTCGTCATTGGCCGGAGCCTCGTTAGCATTTATATTAAATGCTCGTCCATGAGGACCACCTTGATTTTGAAGTCTTGGACATTGGTTTCGGAAGTGGTTTGGATCTCCACATTCGTAACAGGCCCGTCCATAGGTAACAGTGAGAGTCACTGGCTGATTGTCTTGAGTAGCTTGATTAACGATAGTGTGAGCACGGCAAGTAGAAACAACGTGTCTATAGCGTCAACAATTTGAGCATAGACGGCATGCAGCATGCGGGGCATGGTGATACTTGCAAGTAGGGCATTGGGGAAATGAACCTACATAATTTCTCAGAATTTGACCCGCAGGAGTAACTTGGGTCACAAGCACGGCAGGAGTGATGGCCGCAAAGTTTTGGGCTTTGCGCTTCTTATCATGAAGGGAAGATTCGGGCTCTTCGTCTTTGTCGGACACGGAAGTAGTAGCTTTGTCGACCACTTTCTTGGTATTCTTCCTAGATAAGGTACCCGCTTTGACGTGATTGTCAGTCAATACAGCAGATAAACGGATAGCGTCTCCGAGAGTGGAGGGATTACTTCCCAATACAGTGTCTTGGATTGGCATAGGAAGTCCACCTATGTATTTCTCAATTCCCCGCGCTAAGGGAGTAACCATGTGGGGCACGAGCAGATTTAGTTCTTGAAAACGAGTGGTGTAAGCCAAATTTTCTCCGCTATCTTGGGTGAGATCCCAAAATTTAGCTTCGAGCTTCCTCATTCCGTTGCGAGGACAGAACTCGTCAGTCATAAGTCGTTTCATTTCGTCCCAAGACAAGGACATAGCAGATTCGTTGCCCCGAGTACGTTTCTCACCGTTCCACCAGGTGAGTGCTCGTTTTTGGAAGACGCTGGCAGCATAACGAACTTTGAGGTTGTCGGGACAATCGCTGTTTCGGAAAGTACTCTCCATACTTTCAAACCATTGAAGAAGGCCAGTAGCACCTTCCGTCCCGAAGAATTTGGTGGGGTTGCAAGAATTGAAATGCTTGAATGTGCAGTACGGTGGGTTTGCACCATTCCCTTGCGTATTAGACCCATCACTGTTGTTGTTAGCTTGAATCATTTGGCCTACTAATTGGGCAAGTAGTGTAGCAAGGTCTGTGTTGGAGTTGCTGGGGTTAGCATTAACTGCGCGACGGGGAGGCATTCTATAAAATACCACAAGAAAGGATAAGAATTTATGAGACTTCAGATAAAATGGGCATGTATGTGCCACAGTTGGTAGACTGTTCACAATAATGCGAGTAGGAATGCGAGATGACACTCATCATGTCACGTGATAATGTATGTATGATCTGACTAAAACTGATCACATAATTCATTCAAAATTTATAACACTAAAGGATAGGGGAAATAAGCCATGAAATCTATTCCTGGGAGGATATGATAACATAGATCATTATTCGCATAATAGAAATGGTCGGGATTCGCATGCACTACAAATCGTTATTACGTGTGCACCCGTAATAATGATTTGCTTTGCATGTTCGTCTAGTTCTTCCTATCTTCCTATAATGTCCCCAAATTTTGAGTTTAAGTTCGGATCGTATCCTTGCGAATATGTTGACTTATCAACGTTAAATAATTCCTCAAAACTTTCAAGGAGACATGCTTTAGCCTATAGGTAAACACTCACTTTAGGAATTCCGAGGAAAGCATACGGGTCCGTTTATTTGGATTTATACGAAATGCTTTCCTAGACAGAAAACCCAATGTACAGGTGTCACCCTTCCAGATTGCACGTGTCCTTTACAGGTTTTAAGAAATTAAGTCGTTGACAAGTTTTTTAAGATTTTAATAGACTTGAGAGTCTATGAGTATAAAATGTGTAGGAATGTTGCAATTAATATGGATTAGGAAAGAGTATGGATAAGGATGGGTAGTGTATTTGTTTGCATAAGTTTGTTTGTCAAATGTGTATGTAAAGCATGTATCATGTATTTAATGCCTTGTATGTATGTGTGTAAGTCTCATGTACCAAACTTGGGAAAATTCAAATAATACCTAACTATAAATAATTCACATAGCAATTTAACACATAACACATAAAAAGGGAGTCCTAGGGTTATAGTCTAGGTCATTGTGTCTAATAACTTAATTCCCTATAACCATGGCTCTGATACCAATCTGTCACACCCCGACCGATGGCGGAATCATCGAGGCAGACACTAAATGATTGTTCATAAGCACATGATCTACTAAGGTTGCATAATTCATTAATAAGATTTAAATATCAAATATTCAATTACAATTCAAGTTACCACACCCTATTCTAGAATATTACACATAATTATTTTACTAGGTCCAAAAGCCTTATGTGTAGTACCTTCAACACATTGTCACACAATCACATATCTTCACCTGAAACTAATCCAAAACAAGTGTCAACTACGAGAGTTGGTGAGTTTACATATGTTGGAATAAAATAAAAGTTTAGTTAAAAACGTTTATACAATTCATAGTTTGACATGGTATGATACGGCGTAATGTGGAGAATTCACTATGTGTATACCAATTGTAAGCATGTAATTATGTATATAAGCACAAAGGTTTAACGTGATAGGCATGGAATCAAGACTTTGTGGGTTACACATAATTTAAAACCGCCCTAAAAGTATCCATAGCATAACAAGTGACCATGCACAAAAGCACAATAATCTACGCATGTAAACACAAGTTGACTTGTATGTAAGTAAGCACAGATTACGTTTCACCCCAAAATGTATAAAAATGTAAATAGGGGATATGTAACTCACCTGTGCAAACAAGGTAGTGATGCGGTATGTAGCAAAGTCCAATAGTGTATCCCGACCTACTCGTGTCCTAAATATTTAAGACACCATAAAGTCTATGTAATGATTCTACCGTGTGTTGATCATGCATTCAATTCACCCAACTAGGCTTGACATGAACCCGTTTTAGGTTTTCAAGTGGTTTGATATGACGATCGTTGGTGACGGTTTGGTGATAACAAAATACATTTATATATACTTATATGATAAGATGTGTATTCCAAAAACATGTCATTACATTCACGTATCATTATTAGGTTTGAGGATTGAAATTAAGTATATACTATAAAAATAAGGCTTTGGATATCAAACTAGTTGTTTAGATAAGTACTCGGGTTTTTAAGTCTACTTAAGACATGATTTTTGTTATCTAAATAAATTACGGAGTTCTAGATATGCATAACTATATGTCATGGGTCTATAAAAATGTAGGGCTTACAATATTTGGATGGGTTTAAGGGTTTCAAATATTTAAAACAACACAAGTATGTTAACAGATTCGGTTTTCTGGATAGGTCTTTGAAATTTCGTTGTTCTGGAAATTAAAATGTTAGTTTCAAGAGGGGAGGCAATATGGGTTTTAAAGACAACACAAAATCCTAACTTTAGGAAGAAGAATCAAGTTAGTTGGACTATTATTGAACAAGATCTGAATCCAACAAGTTAGCTCAATAATTCTGTCATAAAAACTCAGAATATACACGTTTTCTTGTATCACCCTTTTGGGGTATCAAAACTTATCCAAAAATTATGAACCCAAATAGGTTGGAACGAGGACTCTTTAAAATTAAAGGAGGTGACTTTTTCTTTGAAACAAGCACTACTTGGGTGAACTTACAACACAAATCAACATGAAATCTTAAAACAATACGAAGTTTTAGTAAAACACTCACTTAAGGCAATCAAGGAGAAGGTAAGATGATTGTAGAAGGCTTGAACACTTGTAAAGTCACTTAAATGACACTTGAGAGTACTCTTGGATTCTTGAAGCAAAAAGGAAACAAATGAGGTGTGTGTGGGTGTATGGTGTGTCGTAACAAGAGAGAGGGAGAGAGAGGTGAGTTGGTTATTTGGGGTGGTTTATGGTGCTGCTTGGTGGTAGTATGGGGATGGTGATGTTTCTGATGATCGTGGACCACCAAGGAGAAGGGTGAGGGTGTGTTTGATCATTCAAGTATGCATGCATATTTATATCCTTAAGTTGGTTAATATCCCTTAGCTTATATGTCCAAATTGAGACAAGCTTGTCTCAATTTGGGGAAACAAGAGACAAGGCAACATCTCTTCCATCTCTTTTTGCTTTGTGTATGTCGAAAGAAAGGCACGAGGGGGAGGGGGTAGGGTAGTGGTGTTGTGGTATGGAGTGGTACCCGTACGATACTAGTTCGGTATAATACCCGTGTGTCGTCATTTTTTTTTGTTCGTTGTTATGTGTCGGGTATGAGTCCTATAAACAAAATAATATGAGTTTATTAGTTTGGGTAAAATACGTGTCCGTCTTATGTGTTTTGAATTATATTTTCATCTGAGTGGGTATTCTCTACTATATAAAATAAAGATAACGTTTCGAGATGTTTAAATATTACTTTTAATTTGTCATCAACGTGATATGAGATTCGATATGAGATTCGATGTGTCTCCGAAATTTATAGAATTTTATAAAATTCAAATATTTTTAATATTTAAGTTAAAAATACATAATTTATATATTATTAGTACATTAAATTGAACAAATGCACTTGTATATTATTGAATCTAACTTGTTTACAAATACATGATAAATTTATACCATCATTTTAAATATTTAATTTTATTAAAAATAATTGATATACTTTTTCATATATTTTTAAGACTTTAATTTAAAAATACATAAGTTGAAATTTGTAAACACGTGTGCATATTTGGAATAAAATGTTGAAATTTTTACGTGTTAATATATTATAACTGAAATTTTTGAAATGCCACATCTAACTTTTAAGTGATAAAGAAACAATGAAAATTGCCAAGATACCTGGAGTATATGCATTGAAGCATTCTCTAGCAACAACAGCTTTGGGCATCTCTTTCACACGACATCTGGGTTTAGAGAGGTGTGTCTTGGTCTCACCAATAGATGTGCCCTTATCCCCGGTTTTGAAAATGTCATCTGGTACCTCTTTGCTTGTGAAGGCCATCATTGAATGTAGCTCGAATGATATTATCACTAGGGTAACCCCGGTCCTCTCAAGTTGGTCAATAAAGCATGTCATACTTAAAGCATACCCGGGTTCCACCTTGGCGTACCAAGAGATGAAATCCCTAACCTCGTCATAACGACTTAGTAGACGCCTTTCCCATTTATAGTCGTCAAATACGTTATCAATAGTATTATCTTTGACCAAGTGATCGTCTATGGGAATGCATGCTTTCTCGAGGTATGCCACTTTCTTCCTCATGATCATAGCACGTCTCGGATTCTCCAAAGCAACGTCTCTAATGTGTTATATTAAAGAGTGAGAAGGATCCTTGTTGTAATCTTGATGGTATCTTTCCTTCAAGTTACGGATCATGTCATAAGCAGTCAAGCGCTCGAGAGATTCTCCAATCCCAGGGCTAACAGATGCAAGCATAAGGTTTGATATAGCATTGGTATCATCCTTAAGTTTGTTCCAAGCATTTAGAACAAACTCACTAGCATCCTCAGGTGGCTGCTTAGGTAAGGGGAACTTAAGAACATGTAATTTCTTGTTGTATCTAAGGACATTCTTCAGATTGTAGTACCATGTCAAGAAATTTGTTCCATTGAGTTTAACATTAAGGATGTTGTTAAGACATTCTAAAAATAACCACATCAGCTAATTGAGACATCTACCAAATTCAAATAAGGTTTAGTATTTTCATGCTTAAATTTCTTAATTAAATTAATGACCCAAGGACAAAAATATATATAATTAGGAATAAGATCCCGGTTCACCATGTCTCAGTGAATGGCTGAGCACTCTCCACTAGCATAGCTAGGTAGGTAGGTATGAAAATACCAATTGTGTCGACTACACAATTCTCGGTTTGAGGGGCATGACGAGCATGGCCAAGCTTTGGATACGTTTTCCCTCAACTACGCCCACTTATATGACTTAAGTGATATTTGTCCTTCAATTGTGACCGTAGACCCGGCCTAAGTGACTCAGGAATCGCGGTTCTACCTACAACTAAAACTGTAGGGCCGTATGCAGGGTAATTCACTAACACCGGGGGTTCGGATAGATCAGTTGAAGTATCACAATTTACGGTGGCGCAAATATATCGATTTTAATTGGGATTTGCTTTAATGTTTTAAATTACCGGTAAAGGGTCAAAAACATGTTGGACGACGAGGAGCATGAGCCAAGTCGTGCAATTTAGTAAACCAATTTTACTATACAAGTTCGTGAAAGACTTTCAACACTCGACAGGGTCCAATTTTAAATACCTTATTTATAATCTAAATTGATCGTTAGTCGCGAACTTAATTTTAAACTAATTAACATTTAATTAATTTAAATATGTTTTAAATAAAACAATTAAATTTAAAACCCCTTTTTACTTTCAAATAAAAACCCTTTTATTTAATTACCTTTCCGAGAAGTATTAAACCCTTATAATATTCTTTTCGTTTTATAAGATCGTGTTAAACGTTTTATAAAATATTTGCAGTTTAAATTATTATCCTAAAAAATTGTGGCAACCACAAAATATAAAACAACCACCGAGCCACTAGTAAGGTTGTCCTGTTTCGTTCGAGCCATCAAACGAAAACCGAACCGGTCTAAGCGACAACAAATAATAGATAAACTTGTCGTCTCCTACTTAGTCCAAGATCTCTATCTTCAAATCTTGTCTTTGTCAATCTCCGGTCTTCGAGTCTTCGTCTTGTTAGATTTACAACATTTATACTTTTACAATAAAAATAAATAAATAAATAAAAGAAACCTAACTATTACATTGGGTTCCAAATAACCCAAAAATAAATACAGTGAATATAAAACCAAAACATGACAAACACAACCACAGGTCACTAGGGCTCGATGTACCAAACACAATCACAACCAAAACGACAAAGGTTCGATCTTTTGTTAACCAAAAGTGTTAACAAATAAAACGGATATCGAAAAATACAAAATCTGCCTAACGCGCGTAAAGGTGGCTCTGATACCACTGTTGGAAATCGAGCACCAGTTTTAACTTTTATAACATAACTTAATAAAATCAGATTTACAATGGCGGAAGCGTAAACAATAGCACACGATAATAAAGTTCAGAACTTTATCCGACAGTGATCCGATAACACAGCGTTTAGACAATAATAAATATATAAAACAACATAACCATAGGGTGTTAGGGTTTTATACCTTTGACTAATAACCGGGTTGCAACCCTCAGGTACAAAGAACATCACGCTAGATGACTATGCACGAACTCGTCACACAAAAACACTCCAATCCAGAACCCGGTCATTGGCTCCTTTCCGGTTCGGCTCGGGGAGGAAACACGACACCATAGTGGAGGCGTGTGGCTGGTGGAGCGACGGGCAGCGGCCACGTCCGGCTATCATGGCCGGTAGCAATTTCACGGCGTCGGAGGTGGCCGGCAGCGTCAGACGGAAACCCGAAAGGGGGTGAGGCCGACTAACGAATTCGTAAGGGGAAGAGGAGGCCACAAAAGTAACCCTATGGTTTTCTCTTAAACATGTATTTATAGTAAATCAATTTACAAGTCAACCCCTTATGTAATTAATATTTAATTACTAACTGATTAACCATTAATCAGTTGCTGTCCCTTCAGTTTATAATTATTCTAATCAATAAAACCATCTTACGTAAACCGAACCTTTTATATTTAACTATTAAATATAAAAGCCGTTTAATACATATATCACTAATACATAAAACCACATTCCATCTATCGTTAATTAATTATTCCAAATAATTAAATATGAGATACCCATTAAATATTTCTCTAAATATTTAATGCACCGAATTCTAAATTCGTGTTTCGTGAAATAACGTTTAACAATTAAACAATATGATTTTTTCTTTGCCTAAAGTGAAACTTGGAACATTGATGACAATTGCTTGTATTATTTTATTTCATTTTGTGCAATAATAGCATTTTATTTCAACCTCGTTATAACGTACTTATACATTACATTACGCCATATCAATTACTACATTCCAACGCATAACGACTCGGAGTTTTCAAATTTAAAACTTTTATTTTATATTTTCTTTATATATATATATATATTATATATATATATATAGTGTTAAATTAAATAAATAAATTTTAAATTTTAAATGTTATAAATGAAGTTTGTTTTATAAGAGATAATAATAAACATATTTAATGTTTTAACTTTTATGAGTTTGTTAAAAATAAATCATACGATTAAATTAAATGCTTAATTTATCAACAAAGTTCCATTTGAACCATTCAATTAGCCTTGAACCCCCCCCCCCCCCCTCCCAAACATGTTTGCTTAAACCTCCTCACTTTGAACCCCTTTCTCACCTTGGACTCTGGAACAAATTTTAGACTCAATTTTGACTTTGGAAAAGTCAAACTTGATCCAAGCACTCCAATTCCCTGTGATTTTGGGATTTTGATCCTCCTAAATCATTACCAACTCATTTTGCGTTCGTATGGAAGGTAGAGAATTAGCAAACTGATTAGAAATCATGATTTTAGGAACCATTAAGGGGGTTACGGTCGTGGACTTTAAAACCTTCAAATCAAGTCCAAATTCCATGATTTTCGTTCCAATAACCAGTTGTTACGCGTTCTATCACCCTATATATATGTACATATTTATATATATATATATATATATATACATATATATATATATATATATAAACTCATGTATTTTTTTTTATAAAGTTAAAGAGTGATATACATATTTTTAGTTATAACAAAACATATACAAATTTTAACATCTATACATTATTTTTATAAACTTTTATGGGTGTGTAAACATATATATATATATATATATATATATATATATATATATATATTATAAAAAAATTATCGTTATAAACCAATTCTTTTATAAATGTTCAAGGGTTTACAATTAATTATCTTAAAAGGATTTTTATTAAATTTGGGATTAATATTTATTGTTTACACCTAAATTCTCTTTTATAAATAAAAATTTATAAAACATTATTTCATGTAACTTGATTTATACATTCAACTTGTTATCGTAATAAATCGAATCTTTAATATTGTTTTGTTCATTCATTCGTTCCAAATCATAAAGTCTTAATCGTTCCGTTCTTATTTATTTTAATCGTTTCTATATTAAATACGTATACATTATTTATTTAGGGCATCGTTAAACCAGTTCGCTCGTCCTCACGATCTAGTTCAAGTTTGAATCACAAGGTGAGTTACATAGCCCCACATTTTGCATTTTCATACACTTTCGGGTTGAATCATATCACTAAATTTCACTTTTACAATCATACAATTCAAATAGTGTGCACTTGTGTGTATTTGTGCTATATGTTTTAACCCTTTAGTTAAACTACAATGATAACAAGTACAATCATTAACCCCGTACAAGCCGATGGTAACAATGATAGATCTATCGGAATGACACACCCACCCAGGTAGGGTGATTGTTTACCGAAAACACTAGGATAACCTGCGTGTTATGCCTAACGTGTCAAGAAAAGTTTGGTTGTACACCTGGTTTGCTTTAGTTATTGTACAAATTTCCATATTTATACCATGTGACATAATGAATTGTACACAACTTTGTGAACTTGTTTTGGAGTCAAAATCTATGTATACTCACCAACTATTTTAGTTGACTTGGTTTTTCCAACATGTTTCAGGTGCAAAAATTTGAGAATGTTACACAAGATGCTACACTTAGGGATGTGACCTAGAATAAATAAAGACTTGAATCAATTATGTAACTTTTTTTTTGGTTGTTTGTTTCATTTGAGCTTCTGGATATGGAATGTTGGTTTTTAAATAAATATATTGAACTTAGTTTGATCATGTGCTTATGAACAATCTCTATGTCCCGCCCCGACGTATAATCCGACGTTGGTTGGGGTGTGACAGATTGGTATCATAGCCATGGTTATAGGTAATTAGGTTATTAGAAACAATGACGTAGTCTATAGCCTTAGGATGCCCATTATGTAATATGTTACATGCTACCTACTACTCTATATGACTTACTACTTGATATCTTACTTGTTAAACTATATGGCATACTAGTTACTAGCCTATATGATAGCCAATTAACTATATGATATTACTCCTATCCTAAGTCTCATATTCTTCCTTCCTTTTCTATGCCATCATCATCTTCATATGTGGAACATCATACTCATAGACTTATGTCTATTAAAAGTTTTGGGATCCCGTCAAGTGTAGGTCCAGATTTCAATCGGAAATCACTCAAAAGATCGATTACACACACACAGGTGGAATCTGTGTGTATGGTGGTGAAACAGATGAGAGAAACAGAAATTGTGAAGATAACAGCTAACCACACATAAAATTAACACAAATATGATGTGAAAATGTAAGAACAAAGCATTAAACAAATGCAGATTGTATTGATTCTTCAAGAACAGTGAAAGAGAGAATTCAGGGTTATAGCCGCTACTCACACCCTAAACATTCTCAAACTATGCTATTTATAGTAAGTTGACAGGCATCGAAACTATGCTCACCGAAACTAGTAGTTTCAGTTGAGCATTTACAAGTAAAAGAACCTCATGTCGAAACTTAACATCTATCGAAACTACTAGTTTCGATTAAACAAAACTCAATCGAAACTAGATAGTTTCGATGGCCTAGACTTACACTAAAAAGCAGGAAATTACATCAAATGAAATTACAAGTAAATAAACTAAATTAACATTGTTCAAACTACATTAATGACATCATCTTATAAAAATACAAGACTCTACAATCTCCCCCTAAGCTGCTGCATCAATGTATTCAACTCTCTAAGAAGTTGGCTCTTGACTTGATTTCTGGAAGTGAGGTTTTGCATTAATAGTCACCACCCTTTGATAAGCTTTGGCATCAGCCTCATCATCTTCATGAAAGAACTTGATGGGATTGTTGAATAACACTTCAAGATCCTCAGGTTGAAATTTTAATAGCTCCATGGGCTCAAATATATGAATGTATTCCTTTCCTTCACACTCGATCACAACACTTCCAATGGTTAAGTTGTAAAACCATTTTCTGAAATTCTAAAGCTGGACTGGTACTGATCGTGGCAATATGATGGATTTGACAGTCTCTGCCGGCTTATACCGAAGGCTTACCCAGGGTTTTTGTGTTCTAGGATGAATCCTAGTTTTGGATATAATTCTTTTTGGATGAGTGGTCTTCATAGACCTGAAGTCATTGAGGGCTTGTGGTTGCAAGAACTGCTCAAAGTTATGGGCCTCATTGACTTTACCATGATTCTGAAGGGGTAATTTAGCTAGAGCTCTCAGATCATCTCTTGGAAGGGAGCTGAACTCATGAGAAGTTTTAAAGTGTTCTACTCCTCCTTTGTATCTCCTCACAATATACAAACCCCTCTCATTATCATACTTCCATCCCACAGGGGGTCTTTTCAGCTCCCGGTATTCAGCGAACCACTCATAGTACTTGGGAGACTCCTCTATAGGCATCTTCCTCATCCAAGGACTTTTAGGATCAGGATATTCTGGATAGGGATGGTTAGGGTTTGGTGTTGGTTCTTGGATAGGTTCAGTTGGAGTAGTTTGAGATGGAGTTGGTTCAGTGGGGGTTGGTTCAGTTTTCACCAGATCAACTTTTACACTTGCTTCATCTTTATCATCATCAGAAAGTGCCTGGATCTCATATCCTTCCTCTGTGAAGTATCTCACCTTTTACTCATGCAGATCTTCTGTAGCTATAATCTCTGGATACTGGTTATTAAAACCATAATTGTCAATCTCATCTGGAATAGCATTCCACTCATGATCTGATCTGACCTAATTTCCTCTTTATCAAGAATTACCCCTTCAATATCTGACTCTTTTCCCTTTCCTCTTTCTCTGGCGGCTCTCCTTTCACTAGTCGAGGGAAAATCAAACTCAGTTTCTTCAATCTTGACTTCCACAATTTCCTTTGTCTTGGAAACTGGGCCAGTGAAGATAGTCAATACAGATTCAGGGTTAGATACAAAGGCAGGTGAAGAAGGTCCACCAGCTGAAGTGGTCTCCCATTGAACTGTGGAAGGGGTTTCTTGCTGAGAAGATTTAACCAATAAAGCCTTGAGTTGCTCAACTATGTCAGATGGAGTCTTAAAATATTGTTGTTGTTAAGAGATAAACTTCTGTTGAGTTTAAATTTGAGTCTGTTGAATATCTAGTTAGGTATGCAAACCTTCAACTTCCAGCTTAAGATCTTTAACTTCTTCCTTGCACTCACTCGGTTCGGTTTTTAACCCTTCTATAACTCCATCTTGTTTTGTCAATTTCTACTGTAGCTTTTTCACCTCCAAGCTTAGGGTTTTGACTCTTGGGACTGATGGTGATTGTTCAGGAGCAGGGGATGTATGTGGTTTAGGAATGGGTGCATGTTGTGGAGATGGTGGTGGTGTTGGCTGAGGTGTTTGTTGTGGTGTAATATGTTCTGGAATATTGAAAAGGGACTCAGAAGAGGATGATAATTCTTCAAGACCAGTTTTTATTTTCTTAGCTCTAGGTTCTTATAGCTCATAATCAGAACCTGAGTAGCTTATCTCTTGGAGGAGGATGCAGGAGGTTCTGTCTACTCCTCAGATTCAGACTCATAATCTGACTAATCATATTTTGTTTCATAGATTCCTTCGTCCAAAGTTCCACTTAATCCTAGTTCGGCCTCTAGATTAGGTTGGATTTCATTCTCATTATGTACTTCAGCTTCTTTGTTTACATCATGTACTTGGAGATCCAAAGGATCCAGATTTTCTATTTCTTGGTCTATGAACTGAGCTTCTTGAAGTGGTTGCTCCATTTCTTATTCTATGTTTTGTTCAACTTCAAACTCAGCCTCTTGGTTCCCTTGAACCTGCTCTGCTTCTTCTTCTTCCTCAGATGATGATGATTCAACTGGTAGTTGTGGATCCACATCAGGAACTTCCTCTTCCTCTTCACCAATAATGTAACTAAACAGAGGAATATTGGCAATCACTCTGTTAGTTCTTTTGCTTGTACTTTTCATATAGCTTAGGGTTTTAGCTGTCATATGATAAAAAACGAGCACATGACCATCTTGTTGCAGGTTTGGATGAAGATGATTGAAGATGATCTGGAGAAACCTTGGATAGACCAAAAATTTATCTCTAGCACCCCCGGTCAGATTTTCTTTAATTTGTTTAAAGACTAGACCTGAGAAATTATAGTCCCTTTCTTTGATCAGCCCTAGCATTGCAGAAGCCACCATGGCATTTGCTGAGTCAAATCCACCTTTCCGAATGGACAAGAAGTGGATGAAGATGTGCACAATATACCTCCAGAGAGGTGGAAGGGAATTCTTGATGATTTGCCCATTCTTGAACTCATCAGGGTGACCCAGTCTTCTAAAACATTCCTTTATATAAAAGATTGGAAACTCAACAGGTGCCTCTGGATCATCATTGAAATGCAACACTTGTCTTATTGTAGCCTCTGAAAATAACACCTCTTGATCATGAACAGTAGCTCGAATGTGTTCCACATTGTCAATGATTACAGTCTCTGAAGTGTTCCAAAACTGACTTATGGTTGTTTGGAAGACTGGTACATTGTGACTTATGGCAAAGCTTATGTTGGAGTTTGCAAGGAAGTTCAGGATTTGAACGAAATCTGCACTCTTTGAATCATTAGCATCTAAAAATGCATAGACATTATGTCTTTTGACAAACAGAAGATCCATATCTGCAAAGAACAAACCAAAAAAAAAATTTCAAAATTCTGACACTTGGAAAAATTTTAGAAAAGGCCTTATCGAAACTACAATTTTCTAGTGAAAAAAGTCAATCGAAACTAAAAGTTTCGGGAAAATTTAGGCATCGAAACAACAAGTTTCGATTGACAAACCTGTTCAAAAAATTTTGCGATCCTTTTAAAGAAAAACACCCTTTTTATCAAAACTACTAGTTTCGATGCCTGAATTCTGAGCAGATTAAGGGGACACAAAAGATAAAAAAAAATACCTAAACTTATATACAGACACATCGACTATCATTAAACAAACTAAACAGATAAAAAGATAGGTTAAGAAAGGCCTGTAAGTGTCAAAACTCCATCTAACCGAGATTTATAGAAAAATCTGCAAGTATATGCAATACACAAATGAGATATCAACAATGGCAAGATTATTAACAAGATATGACCACAAAACGACCAAGATTATGAAGATTTAGTCGTAAAAACTCTTAGAATTGAAACCCTAGGTCTGGCATATTGTAAAATCGCACACATATGAACAGAAATCAGCACCTGAAGATGAAGACGACGGGGGAATCAGATGAGAAACCCTGATTTTGCAAACTTAGACCGAGGAATTGAGAGATTTTGTGTGTGAAGATGAAGGTGAAAAAGGTTCGGAGAGTTCAAGTGAACTTGGCTTGGAAGAAACCTGATTATGAAGACATTTAAGTTTCAAATGACAAATGACCTTAAAGCCCCTGTCGAAACTACTAGTTTCGATAGGCTAAGGTAGTTTCGGGTGATAAGTAGTTTCGAGTGACAACATAGTTTCGGGTGCAAATTTGTTTCGGGCAGAGACAATTACTTTCAAATATGAAGTGATTTTGGAAGTTTCGGTTGAAGGGTAGTTTCGATTGTCAAAAGAACAATTGAGCAAAAAAATAAAAACAAAAACTCATATGTACACGATTTAAACAAGTTAATAAGGAAGATTAGATTTTCAATTTGAGATAATGAAATAACGTAAAAATAAACAGAGAATATTTACACTTAACCTTTGGAAAAGATCCAACATGAGATCAGGTCTGGTCAGTCCCTTGAAACACTTCGTTTTGCAATCAACTACGGTGAGTCCCTGAAGATAGCCGATATATGTGCAAAGTAAACCCGAACATTTGTTTGTACACAGATTTTATGTGATTTAAGGTACCATTTAAGCACGATACAAGGCGTACACCACATATTGAAATAAAATGGTTTTAAAAACCTATCAATCCCCAAGAAATACCCATATTCATCCTATCATATCTTTCCGGTTAAGCAGAGTACCACCTTGATAAGTCAAACATACCGCCAACATAAAATAAAAAATCCAAGTGGATCAAGAAGGTGTAAAATGAAAAATATCCAAGTAGATATTAAAAGGTACGAACATTCTAGATCTTTGCGTAAGCAAAACAGAAGAAGTCGTAAAATTATCCAAGCGGATAGGAAAAGGTTGAACACCCGAGATCTTTGCGTAAGCAAAACAGACGTAGTCAGATCATCTAAGTGGATGGTAAAAAGATGAACACCCGAGATCTTTCCATAAGCAAAACAGACGGGGTCATCGTTGCTTTGACGGTCAGCTGGCGCATGATTAGGAATCCAACACGTAGGACTATATCTGACTGAATTGGTTTTCTAAGATGTAAAATGGGTTAGATGTTTCAAGAATGGGTTCAAACACACATGTATGATTTAAGATTTAGGTTTTCACACTACTTACAAGTTGTAACCATATGCTGGGCCTATCGGCTATACCTCAGTAAACACCATCGCTTTTGGTCCATTCCATGTTCAAGAAATGTGATCAGACTCTTTCATTTCTCAAAGGTCGGATCCAATTTTCCTGAAACAAAAAATTTTGAGGCCACTTGTAAGATTTAGAGTTTAAAGCTATATGCAAAGCTTTGTCAAAGAAAATCTTTTCCTTTTAACGCATGAATTTCAATTTCTCCCCAAAAATATTTGCTTGTAAAGAAAAATAACTATACAGAAAGTAAAATCTTTTTGAAAATCTCCCCGATTAACAAGTTTAAAACAGAAAAGACGCTATGCACAAGGGTTACTGAAAATTGATCATTCCGAGCATCTCCACCAGTTTCTCAAATCTGGCAGAGTCAAAGGCTTTTGTGAAGATGTCAGCGGTTTGCTTGTCGGTTTTGACTTCAACTATTTTGATATGCTTCTTTTCAACACAGTCACGGATGAAATGTTGTTTGATCTCAATGTGTTTGGTTTTGTAATGTTGAACGGGATTTTTGGTGATATGCGGAACTGCGGTGTTGTCACAAAGGATGGGTTTTTCATAGAATGTGATCCCGTAATCAAGCATTTGATGGTGGATCCATCTCACATGGGAACAACAAAGGGCTGCGGCAATGTATTCGGCTTCGGCTTTGGATTGGGAGACGATGGTATGTTTCTTACATTGCCAGGAAACAAGGCGGTTGCTAAGGAACTGACAACCCCCAGAAGTGGATTTGCGGTCTAAGTTACATCCCCCGTAGTCTGAATCTGAATATGCCAAAAGATCAAACAAGTTATTTTTGGGATACCAAAGCCTAAGTTTTGGCTTGTACTTCAAATATCTTAAAATACGTTTGACAGTAATTAAATGAGTTTAGGATTAGCCTGAAAACGTGCACACAGGCACACTGCGAACATGATGTCTGGTCTGCTAGCAGTGAGATACATGAGAGATCCTATCATCGAGCGATAGAGGTGCTGATCAATGCTTTCGCCATCCAAATCCGGAGACAGACAATGTCGAACTTTCACGGGGGTCTTGTAAGGATGAGACTCAGTCATTTTGAACATGGTCAGGATTTCTTTAACATATTTCTCATGATGGATATGAATTCCCGACTCAGACTGATCTACTTGCAAACCAAAAAAGAATTTCATTTCTCCCATAAAGCTCATTTCAAACTTAGAATGCATCACTTCCTCGAACTCTTTACACAATCGAGGATTTGTAGATCCAAAAATGATATCATTAACGTAGATTTGCACCAATATGGTATCCGCACCATCCTTTCGTTTAAACAAAGTTTGGTCAATTGCTCCTCATGTGAAACCATTATCAAGCAGATACTTAGATAACGTCTCATACAATGCACAAGTAGCTTGATGGAGACCGTACAATGCCTTGTCTAGTTTGTAGACTCGGTCAAGATGGTTTGGATCAATGAAACCCGATGGCTGCTTGACATAAACTTCCTCTTGAACCTTTCCATACAGAAATGCGCTTTTGACATCCATTTGATGAACTGTGAAGTCCATATAGGCTGCATAGGCGAGAAACATTCTGATGCTTCTAAGCGAGCCACTGGTGCAAAGACTTCCTCAAAGTCAATCCCTTCTTCTTGATAAAACCCCTGAACCACCAAGTGGACTTCGTTTCGAATCACGATTCTCCCTTCGTCCTTCTTGTTATGGAAGACCCAACGAGTTCAAATAGGGACTTTGTTTTTGGGAAGGTCCACTAAATTCCAAACTTGTAACTTGCTGAACTGTTGCAATTCTTTATGCATGGCCTCCACCTAACTGTTCTCAAGCAAAGCATCTTTGATACTCTTAGGTTCAACTTGAGATATGAATCAAGGGAAGAGACCGTCATTCATTGCTTCGGTGGCACTATGAGTTTGGACTCCCACATTGAGTAGACCAATGATGTTGTCTGTAGGATGATCCTTGTGAATTCTCAACTGTGGAATCTCATCCTCTTCCAAGTGTTCATCCAGATTGGTAATGTTATTGTCAGGAAGGTCAGCTTCATCATCAATAGGACCTTCAGTAGATGATTGTGGAGCAACATCCACTATTGGGTGATTGTTTTCTTCAACAGTTTCACTTGTTGCACCAGAACCGGAAGAGCCCTCATTAGATTCAACATTAGCAATTACAGGAGGAACATTTATATGTTGACTTGATGAAGAAGAACCTGAAGCAGTAGAGGTACCTAGGATATTCACAGACATAAGAGGATTATCTGAGATAGATATGTTAATGAAATTAGGAAGATTAAATAATTTAAACAAAGAATCGACATCAAAAAGCCAATCAGGACCGTCCCCTGCGTCCGTATGATTGCTTTCATGCCAGTTAATATCAATGAACTCCAGCACAATCCTTCGTATCTTGTTGTAAACACGAAAAGCTCTTTGGTTAGAGGAATAGCCCACGAAGTAGGACTCATCCGCTTTGGCTTCAAACTTGTTCAGCTGAACAGAAGTATTCAGCATTGTGCAAAACACACCCAAACTTCCTAAAGAAATCAATAACAGGCTTGCGCTTTTACATAATTTCATAAGGTGTCTTGTTGCAGCTTTTGGTGATGAGAACTCGATTTTGCACAAAACATGCGGTATTGACTGCCTCGGCCCAAAACGTGACAGGAAGCTTAGAATCAACGATCATAGTTCTTGCTGCTTCTATCAACGTACGATTTCTTTGTTCAGCTACACCATTTTGTTGAGGAGTGCGAGGTGCACTGTTGAAGCACTTTCCTGTGACAAACACTCTGGATAGAGTCTTAGTTTGTATTTTCTTGTTTGTAATTGTCTTTGTATGTAAGAGTCTTTATGTATTAGTTTATCGAGTTGTATTTACTTTTACATATTGAATGTTGCAAAATTCTCTAAGTGTTTTGCGCACTTGTAAGTGCGCAGGAGAAAGCTCCTGCGTACTTAGCAAGTACGCAAGAATACCTTTGCGTACTTGCTAAGTACGCAAGAGCATTTTCCCCTGCGCACTTGCTAAGTGCGCAGGCATCAGGTCTTGTATAAGTAGGATAGGTTGACAGAAGTTAAGTACGCAGGCATTATAGCAAATACGCAGATTGTAATCTCAGTGCTTTTCTCTGTAACCTTCAAGTGTTTATAATACAAAGAACGTTTAAAGTGTTTTCTCTTGTCGGTTTACTTTGTTTAGCTAGACTCTCCACCTAGTCACGGGCATTCCGCACCCGGTCCGACTAGTAGACCCACTTGCATGTGACAATCCGCCACACCCGAGGGACCTACAAGTGGTATCAGAGCATTGCTCCTGATTTCAAGTGTTGTGAGTGAGTTTGTAGAGTTTCTACCGAGTTTTTACAAGCAAAAGAAGTATTTTTGTTGATTTTTGTGATAAAATAGGGGTATCTCTTGAGCACTATTTTAGAAGCAAAAATCACTCAAAAACTGATTTTTGTTGTGTATTTGAGTGATTTGAGCATCAAAGGTTGGTTAGAAACAAGTTTCTGACCCTTTGGCTCATTTTCATTGATCATCATAGCAATTTTTACCATCTCCGGCGAGTTTCAGGTGACCGGAATAGTTTGGTGAGAGTTGCTGAAAAGGTGTTGTGCGTACTTACCATTTCTGGCAAAAAGGACAGTTTTGTGCGTACTTACTAAATACGCAAGACTTATCTCCTGCGTACTTACAAATACGCAAGACTGATCTTCTGCGAACTTAAGTTATATCATGCGTACTTATCATTTACTCCTGCGTACTTACAAGTACGCAAGAGCAAATCTAAATACGCAAGACCATTTCTCAAGTGCGTAAGGCCAAAAATCAAGTGCGCAACTGTGTCTGATTTTTCTGAAATTTGACTAAGTGTTCACTATGTCGAATCTTCAGAATTTGGGAAACATGTTAAATTATGATAATGAGATCGGTACGCCACAAAAACCACCAAAGTTGCTGAACGTGAACGATTATTCTAATTGGAAAGCACGTTTTGAGTACTACATTTCTTATACCGACTCATCGCTATGGATACCAATCCTTGAGGGATATAAGCATCCCACACACATCTATTTTGATGAAGCCATGCCTAAACCTATCTCTAAACTCACTGATGAAGAAAAGAAAGCTTATGATCGTGAAAAGAAGGCACTTGGTTCGATCACTATGGCATTAACTCGGGAATTGTTCCACAGTTTCCGATGTTATGACAATTCCAAGGATCTTTGGAGAGCTTTACAGAAAAGATTCGAAGGAAATAGTGATATCAAGAAGAGTAAGCGGGATCTTCTCAGGAAGCAGTATGAGTGCTTCAGATTTTTAGAGAACGAATCTTTACATGACCTCATCTCTAGATTCTATCATTTACAGACTGATTTGAAGGCTTTTGAACTCAGGTATCCAGATGAAGAGATGGTGGAAAAGTTTTTGGATGCTTTACCACCCAAATTTGAGATGTACACAACCCTGATAAGGGAAAATCCTAAATTCTATGAGTTGACAGTAGAGGAGGCAATAGGAAAGGTTCAAGCTCATGACATGAACCTAAGAAGAAAGGAGAGCTCAGGAAGACCCCAGATACAAGACCTTTCTATGTATCATGGAACGACTTCTACATCCAAGTCATCGGGCTCTGGAATTGCCCTCTTCACTGGAAACCCTAATGAAGAAGACCACTCAACTGGTTGTGGTGGTCATGCATGCTATGCTTCAGGATCAAGGTTGGGGTCTCATCATCAAAATACCTCAAGAAATCCTCCTGCTACAATTTCAGCTAATCACTCAGCTATAGCCAAAATAGCTGAAGATCATGTTGCATTATTCTCATCTTGTATGCTTGCCTATGAGAACTTCATTGGCGGCAAGCTCACAAATCCCGAGACAATTGAAGAAGATTTTAATCAAGTGGATCCTGATGACATCTACTTGGATATTCAATGGAATATGGCCATGCTATTGAGGAGAGCCAAGCGTTTCCTGAACAGAACAGGAAGAAATTTTATTGGCGGGCATCCTAATGCCAAGGTCGGGTTTGACAAATCTAAGGCCAAATGCTACAAGTGTCTGAACTATGGACACTTTGCTCGTGAGTGTTAGAAAGACAGAGCACCTGCCTCTGGTTTTACCCATCCCAGTCAAGGAAACAGCCATGGCCACAACAACTCAAACCACCACAATCAAAGCCAAGGTGGAACGTCCAACGCACTGGTAGCCCAACAGGACGAAAGCTTTGATTGGGGTGTTCATCTGGAGGATTCCATCATCGCACAAACACAGGTTGGTCTCATGGCTGAGATCATGGAGATGATGGAAGCAGAGAAAAGGGAAGCTTCTATGGCTGACCTAGAAGAATCTACAACTGCTGCTACAGAGGAGGTGAAGGAAGCTGAGGAAAAGGAAGCTTATGTAGCTGATGAGGAGGAATCGACTACTGCTGTTGCTCTCATGGCCATTGGAGAAGCAACAAGTTCATCTTCTGAGGTAGATTCTAACCCTTTCTCTTTTGTTTCTTGTTCTAAATGTCTAGGGCTAAAACTTGAAAATTCTAGGCTCCAAGACAAAATCGAACCCCTAAGTATGGCAGCTCTAAACTATAAAGAAAATGAAAAACGTTTTAAAGATTCTATTGAAACGTTGAAAAAAGAAAAATGTGAATATTCTTTAAAAATAAGTGATCAACAGCTTCACTTAGATGTTGCATACAGGGGGTTGGAAAAACGGAACAATGAAATCAACAAACTGCAAAATGAGATCTTGCAGTTAAAATGTTCTAATGAGAAGTTGAAAAACTCTCGCTTTGTGGTGGAACACTACGAATCTGTAGTGAGACAAATGAATGGGTTAGGTTTGGGTACTAATGCCATTCCTCCACCAGTGAGCGGGAAGTTTGTCAATAGCTTAATAGACATTGATATCACTTGTCTAGATGAGTCCTCTGATAAGGATGATTCCTCTAGCAAGGATGAATCCTCAAGTAAGGCTAACTCTACATCTAATGAGGAGTTCTTTACTGCTTCTGATGATGGGTCGGTTAACACTTGCCCTGAAGGAGTAGTATCTGAGGAGTTGTTGACTGAACATAAAGTAAAGAAAAACGTTATCACTAATAGTGATAAATGCATTTTAACTGAACCCAATATCATTGAAACAAATGATAATCTAAAGGTAATGCTTTATGGGGGTTATAAAAGTCTTAACAAAGCAAAGAAAGAAGCTTTTTCAGCTCATTATGGGCTTGGGTATAAAGAAAATTTGGAAAAATATTATACTCCCAAAAACCAAACTGGAAAGGTTCAGACTCCTGTTCATAAACAAACTCCTCCTGCTCATAATGCTGAGTTATCTAAGGCCAGATCTAATGAGCCTTACAAGAGAACTTATATAGACAAGAGGAACTGTTTTCATTGTGGCTTGGTTGGTCACATTTTTGTGAACTGTCCTTCGAAGAACCAAGGGAAACGGCCTGTTGTTTCACAACCAGCTGTTATCCCCAAGGTCGCCACCAGTGAAACCATCTCCCAAACATCCAAAGCAAAATGTGGTGAAACCACCAGTCAAACCGATGGTAAAGCCTAAGATCAAATCTGAAGCTAAACCATCTGTTTCAAGAAAGGTAACACAACCCGCTTTACCTTGTGTATCTACCTCAGGTAGTACACGCACTGGTGAGAAATCTGTGGCGAGACTTTCTAAGCCACAAAGAAGAAGAAGAAACAAGAGGTTGAGAAAGCTTGAACAGCTGACTTCAGTTCAATCAGGTGAAGCTTCCACAAGTTCACCTGCTGTAGTTAAACCAAAGTCTCCTGTTCCGGTTAAGAAACAGAAGAGATCCTGGACTACCAAATCCAAAACTTCTCAATCTCCTAGTTCTATTTCTTCTAAAGATTCATCAATATTGAACAGTCATCACGACTGTGAGTTAAAGAAAGTAGTTTATTTTGAAAAGGATGGAAGAACCAAGACCACAATGGCTTGGGTTTCCAAATGTAACTAATTCTTTTGTTACTCGTACAGGGACGTCCGAAGGGTACTATCTCTAACCGCTGGTATGTAGATAGTGGATGCTCCCGGCACATGACAGGAAACATGGCCTTGCTTCAAGACGTGAAACCATTCAGAGGCGGCTATGTGGCCTTTTCCAGAGAAAAAGGCAGCAGTATCACTTGTCAAGGCGTGGTTTCGAACGGTGGTGTCAGCTTTGACAATGTCAACTTTTGTGAGCAGCTGAAGCATAACCTGTTGAGTGTGTCCCAAATGTGTGATAAGGAGTACTCGGTGATGTTTGACAAATCAGAATGCCTGATTCTTAAACCTGGTTTTAAAGTTCCCGAAGACTGGATCCTGATGAGAGCGCCAAGATCAAACGACACCTATCAGATCGATATGAGCGTGGCAACAACCACCTCATAAGTTGCTACTTGTTTGCTTACCAAAGAGACAGAGCTTGACTCTATCTTGTGGCATAGGAAACTCGGACATATTTCGTATCGTAAAATGAATCATCTTGTCCGAAACGGTTTGATAACCGGGGTTCCTAAGCTGAGATTTAGCATTGCAGATGACTGTATGCCTTGTAAAAAGGGCAAACAGCAACGGAAGTCTCACAAGCCCAAGCTCCAAAACTCTATTGATACCCCTTTGGAGCTATTACACATGGATCTGTTTGGCCCCATAAGTATCAGGAGTATTGGAGGTAAGTCGTTCTGTCTGGTTGTAACTGATGATTTCTCACGTTTTTCTTGGGTGCATTTTTTAGGTACTAAAGACGAGACTGTTGATATTCTTCAATACTTGATCCTGAGCTTGGAATCTCTTTGCAAGCTGAAAGTTAGAAGGATAAGGAGTGACAATGAAACTGAGTTCAATAATAATTTGATGGAGCTTTTCTGTCTCAAGAAAGGGATCCGTCATGAATTCAGCACGCCATACACGCCACAACAGAATGGAGTTGCTGAACGGAAGAACCGAACACTGATTGAGACTGCAAGGACTATGCTGTCGGATGCAAAGCTTCCTGTCACTTTCTGGGCAGAAGCCGTTAATACAGCTTGTCACGTCTTAAATAGAGTTCTGGTTGTGAAGAGGCACAACAAGACTTGTTACGAGCTGATCAACATGCGACTTCCCAATCTTGATTACCTAGTTCCTTTTGGTAGTCCTTGTTCCTTGTTGCTACAGTACAAAGACCGCCAGTCTAAGTTTCATGCAAAAGCGATGGAAGGCATCTTCTTAGGATACGTTGCCAACTCGCATTGCAAGAGAGTGTACAATATAGGAACTCGTACTATCGAGGAATGGTTTGAAGTGGATTGCAGTAAACACAGCATTCCACCAGAACCAACAGGTCCAGCTTGGGGTTTTGATTATGATGCGCTATTCAAGTTATTCAATCTTCCTGATCTATCTGCAGAAGACGCCGCAAATGTTTATGAATTATTTGGTGGCGGCGATGACTCCAGTTTTTCCACTCGTGTTACTGTACCAATTATAACTCCGGATTCCAATGTTGCATCTGCATCTGGAACTCATGACAGTGATAACAGTGAAGATGTTCATGTTGATGGATATGACGCTCAAACTAATCCCAACACTATGATAGGAAATGAAGCTCCAGATGATCCAATTAATATTGAATCTTCTTCCTCTGGAACACAGGAAAGGGGGGAGTTAAGCACGAATCTTGATTCAGAAATTCAGGAACCGATTGTACCGGAGACGAGAGTGCATAGGAATCATCCAATCGACAACATTATTGGTGATCCTTATGCCGGTGTTCAGACTCGTCATAGAACCATCACTGAGAACACCAGTCTTTACTCGGAGATATTTGACACTGGTGTCATGGAAACATGTCTGCATGCTGCATTCGTATCCCAGTTAGAGCCGAAGAATGTGAAGGAGGCTCTCACTGACAACTGCTGGATTGAGGCGATGCAAGATGAATTGTCTCAATTCCAAAAGTTGCACGTGTGGGATTTGGTTGACTTGCCAAAAGGCTTTCAGCCAATTGGAACTAGATGGGTGTTCAAATGCAAGACGGATTATCATCATGTTGTTGTGAAGAACAAAGCAAGATTGGTTGTTCAGGGTTTTTATCAGCAAGAGGGCTTGGATTACAGGGAAGTATATGCCCCAGTTGCTAGAATTGAGGCCATTCGACTGTTCTTGGCTTATGCCACATATGTCGGCTTCAAGGTCTATCAACTTGATGTGAAGTGTGCTTTCCTTTATGGTAAAGTTGATGAAGAGGTCTATGTCACTCAACCTCCCGGCTTTGAAGATCCGCATAATATCAATAAAGTGTATAAGCTCGACAAAGCACTTTATGGTTTTCATCAAGCACCTCGGGCATGGTATGAGACATTATCTAAGCACTTACTGTCTAATGGTTTCGACCGTGGATAGATTGACTCGACTCTCTTCATTAGGAAAGCAGGAGGTGACATTCTTCTTGTACAAGTCTACGTCGACGAAATTATTTTTGGATCTACCAATGAAGGGATGTGTAGGGAATTCGAACAGGTGATGAAGTCCAAATTTGAAATGAGTAACATGGGTGAATTGTCGTTCTTCCTGGGTCTGCAAGTCAGTCAAAGAGAGGATGGCATTTATCTACATCAAACCAAGTATGTGCAGGACATCTTGTCAAAATACAAGATGAATGATAGCAGTACTTATGGCACACCTATCCCAGTCAATCATGGTCTGCATCCTGACAAAGATGGAAAGGATGTAGATAGCAGATTGTACCGTGGGATGATCGGATCACTTATGTATCTCACAGCTTCAAGACCCGATATAACATTTGCTGTGTGCTTGTGCTGAAGGTTTCAGTCTCAACCGAAGGAGTCATATATGATAGCAGTGAAGAGAATTTTCAGATACTTGAAAGGGAAACCCCGATTAGGTCTTTGGTACTCTAAGCAGCAGTCATTTGACTTCAAAGCCTACACTGATTCAGATTATGGCGGTTGTAACCTTGACAGAAAGTCAACTTCTGGTGGATGTCAATTCTTAGGAGACAGATTGGTCTCCTGGCAGTGCAAGAAGCAGTCAACGGTTTCTATCTCAACTTGTGAAGCAGAATACATTGCTGCGGCGAGCGGTTGTTCTCAGATATTGTGGATTCAGCAGCAATTGAGAGACTACGGCTTCAACTTCACTGGAACTCCTTTATTCATTGACAACAATGCCACCATGTCCATCACAAAGAACCCGGTGAAACATTCCAAAACTAAGCATATAGAGATTCGCCATCATTTCATCCGTGACTGTGCTGAAAAGCATTTAATTGAACTTGTAAAGGTTCACACGGATGACAATCTTGCTGACCTTTTCACAAAGGCATTTGATCGATCCCGTTTTGAGCGTCTTGTCAACTTGATAGGAATGTTCAATCCTGAGTGAAAAATTAATTTTTCTTAAATCAATTCAATTCATGGAAGTTAAATGTTGTTTTTTTTAAATTTTCTGTATAGTTCTTTTAAGTTTCAAAATATTTTACAAAATAAAAAAAAAATTAAAAAATGGAAAAAATTTCAAAGTTAACTTGAGAAAAGAGGAAATGATAGTACATCAGAAATGATCTATACGTCATAGACTGCTCATATGGGAAATGATTGCGTCATGCTTACTTAATTTTTTAAATTATTATGTTTTTAATCTGCTTATTTACAAGTAATTTGAATTGTCAGTAGGCTGTATGCGTCTTTGAATCACTAGTAGTATGGAAACTAAATCTAAATTACAACTGTGATTTGAACCCATGTTTGCAAGTGTGTGTTTGTAAAAGAGTAGAAAAGATCATTATCAGATAAAGGATGGTAGATTTTGACAATAATTTTCTTTTGAGGTCAGTTTCGGGTTATGTCGTTAGCACAATTAATGCGGTTCATCTCACTGCTCATACTCACAAGTATGCAAGGTGAGATTGAATCAAGACATGTCTCTACATTAACCGTTGAGCATGTATTCACCCTTGAATCACTCCTGATTCATTGAAATCAAATCCAGATAAAAGTTGGATCCCCTTACCTTATTCAAACACCATATATATTATCCTGAATCAACATACCGATATTCAATGAAGAAAATCAAATGAAACCAAGACATATGAATCACTCGATTCTGAATCTTATGATTCCTAATAATCCTTATGGATTCTACTTGATTTTTCCTGTGCTAATAGATGTAACTTCATTCTGAAAATTTTGAAAACCATTGGGAAAATCTTAGATGCCTTGAGATAATGCAATTTACATTTTTGTAGCATATCAGTGGGGTACACGTTGTATATCTTATAATTAATACCTTAATACACAAGAACGTGATACAAAGATGCTTATAGTTTCAAATCTTATAATATTGTCAACTTGATTTACTTGTTTATGTGCTTATTACGTATGAATAAATAGTAATCCATGACATGATCCCATATTCTTTGATGTTTATATTGTACCGTTTTTGCTAAAAGATAGCCTGATATGATCCTCTGCTCGTGTCTTTGATCAAAAATAGTTGGTGTGAATACTTGTATATTTTTTATTAGAAAAGATAAAAAAAAAATTAAGTTTATGCATAGTTCAATCTTATTCAGAAAAACCAAAAATATTTGTGTTTAACCTTCCTGAATTGTATTTGAATCCTCTTGATTGAATATTTTTAACTTGTTCGTTATTTGACTTGAAAAACTTCATAAAGTTGAGTTGAAAGTTTGCGCACTTAAGGGTTTGTGCGTACTTGTATGTGCGCATAAAGTAAGCCCTGCGTACTTAATAAGTACGCAAGAGTTAAGTCTTGCGCACTTGTAAGTACGCAAAAGTTAAAGCATGCGCATTTGTAAGTACGCACGAGTTCAAACATGCGCACTTGCTAAGTACGCACGACCTTTTTGCGTGGCGTATATAATCCGGACTTAGAAAATTTTCAGACACTTATCACTTTCAAACCGATTCATATTCCCTCCGACTTTCACTCAAAAATTCAAGTGTTCCTAAACCGATTTTTCGTCCCATTACTAGTTTCATCACTACATTACAATCAATCGGTGAGATTTTAGGCTTAATCAATCCACGAAATCGTGACTTTGGACCAATTCACTGACTAAGAAAATCTAGGTTCAATCCGTGATTTTTAGGGCAAATTGTGGGTTGTTTGGGTAACCTCTTATCATTAAAACATGATTAGATAACATAATCTACCCTTAATCGTCCTTTTTAGTCTCTGATTTTGTCCCCATGGTTGAAATTGAACCGATAGTATCGCTATTCGACTGTTAGGTCAAAATCGGTCAAGGTTAGCAGTGACTTGGTGTTGCTATTGGTCCCATAAGGTAGAATCTTCGATTCCGACCTAGTGGTGACCCAATACACACCAATTTTTGAAAAAACAAGTTGAATCTCAAACTTCTGGATTTTTCACCAAGTGTGTTTCCTGCGCAATTAACAAGTACGCAAGAAGCACTTCATGCGTACTTGTTAAGTACGCAAGAGGAAACTCCTGCGTACTTGCTAAGTATGCACGACCAACACTTGGCAAAAAATTCCTAAGTCTGAAATTCAGTTCAAAGAGTAACTACTATACTGTGTCATGTTTATCCGTTTTCAATGATACGTGTTGTTCTGATTATGTTTTCTGTGTGTTTTTGCAGATCATGGCTCGGGCGTTTACTAACGAATTCAACCTGTTAGCTAACACGGAACCAGAATGGAAGGGTGCAGCATTGCAGTACAGAGACATAGTTGATTTCTTGAATCGTTCAAGAATCAGCTACGCCATTTCTGCTGACCCGATCGTGTCAAGACCCTACCTCGAGCAGTTTTGGGAGACTGCGGAGCACGACTGCACGGTAACACCCAATGTTATAAGGGCTACCGTTGCTGGTGATGCTATTGCTTTCTCTGAAGATACTATAAGAAGGGTCCATCAAGTCAGAGATCTCGCGACCGACCCGACAGCCTATCCAGACTACTTTCTGTACGGCTGTTGGAGACAAAGAATGGGCTATGTCGGTGCGAGGGACTATGCTTCATACAAGAAGATGTGGGTGTTAGACCAATGGAGATACTTCGCCCACGTCATGATCATGTGCATCTCATCAAGGAAAGCTGGGAAAGATTCCATGGGTCATGACCTTGCAGCAGCCATGGTCGGCCTTTCTCTCAATAAGAGCTACAACTTCTCCCGCTACATCTTTAAGGCCATCAATGACCAGATCAACACAGCGGAGAGGTTACGGTTCTTGTTATACCCTCGGTTTGTGCAACTTTTGATTAATGACGCGTTGCCAAACCTTCCTGCTATAGGGGAGAGACTACAAGTAAAAAGGGTGGACAAAAGAGTATTCGCGCAATTCCTAAAGCCAGGCAGTGTAGATCCTACCCTGTGCATACAGAACTCTTTGGCCACCTCATCAATGAAGCGTATGTGGCCCCAGGTGACTGGAGATGGTACAGTCACGACTCGGAGCCGGAATTGAGTGAACACTCCGACGAACAACAAGAACAACAGGAGGAAATGGAGAGTGATGATGGATCGTCTGATGATGGAGACGACGAAGGAGGAAATGATGGTGCTGAGGGATCCGACTCGGAAGCGACTGAGTCAGATTCTTCTGATTCCGATGATGCACCGTCACAGGTACACCCGAGGAGAACGACTAAGGTAACCCTACCTGAGTCGTCCACCAAGAGAAAGCGACAATCCTCTAGCAGCGATTACGAGCCAGACTCTGACTCTGACACTGCTATACAAAGACAACGAAGAGAAAGCATTCACAAGAACAGGGGCGATAGGCAACAGCCCGCTATCCCCCAGTGAGGTGGAGGCTCAGCAGCAAGTACAAGTTTTAGCTGCTAGTTCTGATTCAGCCTCCACCCCACCTTTACAGCAACTTTACCGTAGGAGGAGGAGGCCACAAGGGCAAAGTGAAGTGGCCGTCACTACAATCACAGAAGTGATTCCTGTGATAGTGACCCTCCCTACCACATCTGCTCAGGTGGCGGTGACTACTCCAATTCTCACGGAGTCAGTCACCATCACCCCTACCATAACAACTCTCATCACATCCTCAATCCCAACCACAACCATTGAGCCTTTAAGTCAACCCTTCAATTATGGAGATTTCACACAAGGGTTTGACTTCGATACCATATTCTCCTCCCCTATTCACAATGCCGAGGCATCATCATCTAGACATCCTGATCCGAATGCTGGAAGGATAGATGTTCTAGAATCCCAAGTTGCTGGATTGTTGGAAACTGTTCGGAAATCAAAGGAGGAGTCTGACGCTCAACAAGCACAGATTAATTCATTGGTAGACGAAGTTAGAATCCTGCGTAGCCAGAGAACAGGGATTGATGAAAGATTGAAGAACGTCATGGCCCAGAACGAGCTCCTAAACAAAACAAATGAAATGATTCTGGGTCACAGGGCGTCCATGGGTCACAGGGCGTCCATGGAGCTGAGGTTTGATACCCAAAGGAAGGAGCATGAGCTGATGGTCAAACTGATTGGTGACCTGACCAAGAAAAGACACCCACTGGTGATGAACCTTGTCATCCGGTCGACTTGACTAAGGATGACGACAAAGACAAGGATCCCGAAGCCGGTACTAGTGGAGGTGAGCACTAAGCTCTAGCAATTGTGCCCATTTCTGTTATTCCAATGGCTCAGGGGGAGTCTACTTATCAGGGTAGTGGTGATACATCTGGTGGTGATGGTGAGAAAGGAAAGTCAGCGGCTGACGTACTTAAGGACTTATCTGATGATGAGATCCTATATCTAGAGCCTGACTATTCCAAGGAAGCACAGATCGATGCTCTCTTTAATCTAGAAGAAGGAGAGATTGACTCTGGTGACGATTGGGATGATGATGATGAGGACGTTGTGATCGAAATTCCCAAGGGTGACGGTGAAGGAGAGTACGAGTTAGAAGATGGAGAGATCTTTGAAGTTCCATCCTTTGAAGCTCAGCTCGAGACAGGTTCAGTCGAGCATGCTAGTAATGTGGAAGCCTCGACTGAAGCCTCCCCAGTTGACCCTACACCTGTGGACCCAGAGGCACCGGAAGAACAAGATATGCCTTCTACTTCATCAAAGGGTCCATCTCCTATGTGGCAAAAGACGTCTATAATGGACAAACACGGAGCGACAGGGTTGATCTTGGCTATAAGGTTCGAGGACGATAAGCAGCTGTTCGCAATAAAAAGATCTGGGGGGTTCAATACTTGAAACCCACCAGTGAAGCGTTCAGCTCCTTACCCAAATACGACCTTGTGAACCTAGCAAATCGAGAGCTGCTGGGTCATTCCAATCACGCAGTGGCGATGGGTTTGTGGGTGGTTCTGTAGCGGGAAGCAAGATCTGGGAATTTCGAGATGTTCAAGCATCAAGTGCCCAAGAGAGTCAAGGATAAGCACGCTAGACATCCTGTGACTAAGAAGCACTTAAAAGAAATTGGTATACAAGCCAGTGCGATGTGAAACTAAGATTCCCCTAAGCAAGTTATCTCAGGATATTCTTGGTGACATATGGTACTGGTACGTAGATCCAAAGACGGGCGAGGCTGTGATCATGGGGAAGGTACGTGTAGAGAGTGGGAACATAGTGCTGAAGGAACTGATCAGAATATTTGATGAAGTATGCTTCATCAACTTTTCTGTGAAATATTTGGAGGCACTAGCAGACAGGTATTGCGTATATACGGATGAATGGACAAAGCTCCTTGCTTCTAAATATGACAAGGTGATTAAGTGCTGCCTTGAATACAAGAAGAAGATAGAAGCTAAAGATCAAGTGCTGTGAAGACTGAAGAATAAACACTGAAGACTGAAGATTATCCAGAGCTGTTGTCAAGGGGGAGTTTGTTGAAGCCCTTTCCTGTGACAAACACTCTGGATAGAGTCTTAGTTTGTATTTTCTTGTTTGTAATTGTCTTTGTATATAAGAGTATTTATCTATTAGTTTATCGAGTTGTATTTACTTTTACATATTGAATGTTGCAAAATTCTCTAAGTGTTTTGCGCACTTGTAAGTGCGCAGGAGAAAGCTCCTGCGTACTTAGCAAGTACGCAAGAATACCTTTACGTGCTTGCTAAGTACGCAAGAGCATTTTGCCCTGCGCACTTGCTAAGTGCGCAGGCATCAGGTCATGTATAAGTAGGATAGGTTGACAGAAGTTAAGTACACAGGCATTATAGCAAATACGCAGATTGTAATCTCAGTGCTTTTCTCTGTAACCTTCAAGTGTTTATAATACAAAGAACGTTTAAAGTGTTTTCTCTTATCGGTTTACTTTGTTTAGCTAGACTCTCCACCTAGTCACGGGCATTCCGCACCCGATCCGACTAGTAGACCCACTTGCATGTGATGATCCGCCACACCCGAGGGACCTACAAGCACTGAACTGCCGAGTGATACCCTTGCTTTCACAAAAAGAATCAAGTGTGGCATTTTTTAACTCCGTGACGTGATCACTACGAATAGTCTTCACACATAAGTTAAACAGATTCTCAATCTGAAGTAGATGAATCTTCAGAGTCTCTGGCGTCTCATCCTTCTTTCCCAAGAAAAATACCCAAGTAAACCGAGAGAAGTCATCAGTTACTACTAAACAGTAATATTTTCGTCCATGACTCATGACACTCACAGGACTGAAGAGATCCATGTGAAGCAATTGAAGAGGGGAGTCAATGGAATTAGTGGTTTTGGGCTTTTAAGTTGATTTGTGCTGCTTGCCCTTGGAACAGGAAAGACAATGTTCCACAGGAGAAAAATCTTTTAAAGGCAAACCGGTGACTAGGTTTCCTCGAACGAGACGATTCATGGTCTTGAAGTTTACGTGCCCCAATCTTTTGTGCCAAAGAAAAGATTCATCTTCAGAGGCTTTTGAGAGAAAACATGATTCAATTCCACATGGATTGTTCATGTCCAGACTGTAAGTATTGTATCTTCTAGGGTCACGCATAAGAATAAGCTCTTCTTGAATAACAACTCCAGGCTTCAGAATCAGGCATTCTCTGGAGTTGAAGAGGGCACAAAAGTCTTTATCACAAATCTGGGACACACTCATCAGATTATACTTTAGCTGTGGGACGAAGTTGACATTTTCCAAGCTATTTACACCGTTGGACACAGTTCCGTGTCCTTCAATCTTTCCTCCTATTGGATTGCCTGCAAAGGCGACAAAATCTCCGTCTATTGGATGATAATTTTGCAATAAAAAAAATGACCAGACATGTGTCTTGAGCAACCACTATCGACATGCTAGATATTGTCTCCAGTCCTCCTCGATTTCCCCTGCATAACATGAATCATTTAGACATTGGTACCCAAGCCATTGCTAACTTGGAACTTCTTAGTTTTGCAGTATGCATCTCGGAAATCATTGTCAGAATCCTCCTTTAATGTATTATCGAAAAGATCATTATTCTTAATTTTCCAAATCCTTTTCGACCATTTATTAGCAGTTTTAATCCTTTTACGTCGCAGATTTCTACTATGTTGTGATTTACTAAAAACATTTGAAACACATTCAACTGAATTTTGAATAACAGATGGTACGTTCTCTTCTTTAAAATGATATGTAGACAATTTACATGTCTTGAAAACATGATTGGATTCTCCACAACTAAAACAAACTTTATCACATGTCGGCTTAGCCTGATAATTGTCATCACAAGATGATGAATATGATTGTGATGTTGAGGCATCAGAACTAGAGGCAACTCTCTCTTCAACAAGTCTTTCTTGAAGACATTGATCTTCCTTTAATCTGAAAAATTCCAAATTGCTCATTGATTCTTGTGGAATATCAGTCACAACAACTCCTGCACTTTTAAAGTTTGCAATACAACTCATAACATTGACAGATTTAGGAATAAAAGGTAAAGCATTCTTAAACTTAGAAATAGCATTTCTCAAACTGTCATGCTCAGAAGGCATAGAACAATAATACAAATTTTCAACATATCTGGTTTTGACACGGACATATTATTACATTCATCCGACTCAAGTTCATTTAAAACATTTCCCTTACTAGAACTCTCATCAAAATCATCTTCGGAACCTACACAATCTGACTCTGCACAGGAAGCAAAACTGTCAGAATCTGAAGATTGGATATAATCATCAGCAGATAATTTTAAAACAAAGGGTGTGGGAACATGAGGAACTGGCATATCAGCAAATCTACCAGACTTGGAATATGGAGGAGGGTAAGAGTTATTTATAGTAAGTTGACAGGCATCGAAACTATGCTCACCGAAACTTGTAGTTTCAGTTGAGCATTTACAAGTGAAAGAACCTCCTGTCGAACCATACCATCTATCGAAACTACAAGTTTCAATTGAACAAAAGTAAATCGAAACTAGATAATTTCGATGGCCCAGACTTGGACTAAAAAGCAGGAAATTACATCAAATGAAATTACATGTAAACAAACTAAACTAACATTGTTCAAAATACATTGATAGCATCAGCTTATAAAAATACAACACCCTACATGAAGTTTTTAAATTCTATTAATTATTAGGGAACATATGCAATCTGGAAGGGTGACACATGTACTTTGGGTTTTCTGTCTAGGAAAGCATTTCATATAAATCCACATCAACGAAGGATCCGTTATGCTTTCCTGGGAATCCCCGAAATGAGTGTTTACTTATAGGCTAAAGCATGTCTTCTCGAAAATTAAACGAATTTAAATAACCTTGATGTGACAAAGTATTCAATTGGTTAAATTACCAAGTGAATACAATTCAATTATTATTATTATGTATGTTACATAACGTGACATATGTTTGCTTCATTCTTATCAATATCCAAAGTATCATAATTCCTGTTCTTTTCCTTGTGTTGTCTTTTTATAGCATGCCTCCCCGTCGTGCCAACAACACCAACAATGAAAACAAAAATGAAGTCGTTGCACTCATTGCACAACAAATGGCTGCAGTTCTTCCCGATCTTGTAACACAACTTAATCAAGCGGTCAAAACCGGTGGTGGTGCGAACAACAATGGTGGTGGTGCACCTTTAAGCACTTTAATTCCAGTAATCCCACCAAATTTTATGGAACCGAGGGAGCTACCGGTCTCCTTTAATGGTTTGAAAGTATTGAGAATACCTTTCTCAATAGCGATTGCCCCAACAATATTCGGGTTCGTTAGGGTACGAGTGTTGTTCAAAAGTGAGCGCTCATTTGGTGGAACGGTGAAAAACGGAATCGGGGCGCTAATGTGGCAATGGCTTTGCCATGGGACGAGGTGAAAAGACTAATGACCGAGTATTTTTTCCCTCGGAATGAAATGAAGAAGTCGAAAGCCGAATTTTGGGATCTTGCACAAGATAGCGGTGAAAACCTTATTTACACGACCCGCTTTCATGAGTCGAGTCTTCTTGTGCCACACATGGTTACACCGTTATCCCGTAGTATTGAGAAATACATAGGTGGATTACCTATGAAAATACAATATACTGTATTGGGAAGAAATCCCACAACTCTTGAACACTCCATACGCTTAGCCGCCACGTTGACCCACAACCACGTGAAGGCGAGAACGCTAAAAAGAAAGGGTGTCAAGAAGACCAACGACATGGCAGCTACAACCGGAACGGCCAAAGAGGACAAGGCCGAACCTTCTTACAACAACAAGAAGCGTAAGGCTAGAAACTTTTTTGTTGTTACCCCTGTTGCACCAATCAATCAAGTTGCTCTGGTGGCCCAAAATCCAAATAAAAGGCCATACGTAGGCAACATCCCCCAATGAAACATTTGCAATTACCACCATTTCCAAAATGTACTGTGTCGTTTATGAACAAGTTGTGGAAAGTACAGTCATTTGGGCAATACCTGCCAAACTAGACCCCCCGTTAACCAAGCCAAACAAGGGAACCAAGTTAGTCAAGCCAACCAACAAGTTGCTACCCAAGTTCCACCGGCTATAACAAATGGGCGTTCTTGTTTCGAGTGTGGTGATCCAAACCACTTTTAGAACCAATGCCCAAGATTAGCAAATGCAAATCAAGGTGGCACTCGAGGGCGTGCCTTCAACATAAACGCCAACGAAGCCCAAGTCAATAATGATGTTGTTAATGGCACGTTTCTCGTTAATAATCAATATTCTTCAATTTATTTGACATCGGTGCTGATAGGAGTTTTGTATCACATGAATTTGAGCCCTTACTTGCAAGAACACAAACTAAGTTAGAGAAAACATTCACTGTAGAAGTGGCGGATGGAAATCCCATCACCATTGACTCCATTATTCGCGATTGTTCCCTTGAACTTAATGAACACACTTTTCCTGTCGACCTCATACCAATGCAACTGGGAAGTTTTGATATTATCATAGGTATGGATTGGTTATCTAGCCACTATGCCAAAGTCATTTGTTTTGAGAAGTGCATATGAATTCCTCTTCCATTGGGTGAGACGTTAAGAATCTTTGGTGAAAAACCTTGTAGTGGACTAAAACTTATGTCCTGTACTACGACACAAAAGTACTTACGAAAGAAGTACGTAGCCTTCTTAGCTCACGTTGTTGAAAAGAAGGACAAGGGGAAGAGTATCCAAGATATCCCTATCATTCGAGATTTTCCCGAAGTGTTTCCCGAAGATCTATCCGGCCTTCCACCCTTTTGACAAGTGGAGTTTTGTATTGATCTTATACCCGAAGCTAATCCCGTAGCTAAAGCTCCTTACCGACTTGCGCCTTCCAAAATGCAAGAGCTTGCGAGTCAACTTCAGGAACTCTCAGCTAAAGGTTTTAATCATCCAAGTCATTCAGCTTGGGGTGCACCTGTCTTGTTTGTAAAGAAGAAGGATGGTTCATTCCGTATGTATATTGACTATCGCGAGCTTAACAAACTTATAATCAAAAACCGTTATCCATTGCCAAGAATCGACGATCTCTTTGACCAACTCCAAGGTTCGACTTGTTTCTCAAAGATTGACCTTCGATCTGGTTATCATCAACTTCGTGTGCAAGATGAAGACATTCCAAAAACCGCGTTTCGTACAGGATACGGTCATTACGAATTTATGGTTATTCCTTTTGGGTTGACCAATGCACCCGCGATTTTCATGGACCTCATGAACCGTGTATGCAAACCCTACTTAGATAAGTTCGTAATCATCTTCATTGAAGACATCTTAATCTATTCCAAAACCAAAGCGGATCACGAACAACATCTTAGACTGATTTTGGACCTTTTGAGAAGAGAACATTTATATGCCAAATTCTCCAAGCGTGAATTCTAGTTAAAAGAATTTCAATTCTTAGGCCATACTGTTAACGAGAAGGGAATACATGTGGATCCTGCTAAGATTGAAGCCATAAATAATTGGAGTACACCTAAAACCCCTACCGAGGTTCGTTCATTCCTTGGACTAGTGGGTTATTACCGTCCAACTTTTCTAAGATTTCAGTCCCCCTCAACACTTTGACACATAAGGGTAAACCTTACAAGTGGGGACCAAAGCAAGAAGAAACCTTTCAAACCCTTAAACAAAAATTGTGTAACGCTCCTATTCTAGCTCTTCCTTATGGAAATGATTTTGTTGTCTATTGTGATGCATCTAACCAAGGTCTTGGTTGCGTTCTTATGCAACGGGGCAAAGTGATCGCGTATGCATCAAGGCAACTCAAGATTCATGAGAAAAATTATGCGACGCACAATCTTGAGTTGGGTACGGTCGTTTTTGCATTGAAGATTTGGAGACACTATCTTTATGGTACAAAATGTGTGGTGTTCACCACCATAAAAGTCTCCAACACATCTTCAATCAAAAGGAACTCAACATGAGACAACAACGTTGGGTTGAACTCCTTAACGACTACGATTGCGAGATTCATTACCATCCCGACAAAGCAATTGTCGTGGCTGATGCATTAAGTCGTAAAGATCACGTCATGCTTCATTGTATCAAAATTAAAACCAATATTCAAATCCGTATTCTTGAAGCTCAACACGTCTCGGTCACCGAGGGTAACATGTACAATGAAATGTCTTGTGGAGTTAAACTTCAATTGGAAACCAAACCCAATGCCTTACTTTATTACTTGGATCGTATTTGGGTTCCCGATCGTGATGATCTTCGTACGTTTCTTATGAACGAAGCCCACAAGTCTCGTGAGGAACTTCAACGTCCCTCCGGTTTGCTTGAACAACCGGAAATCCCCATGTGGAAATGGGAAAACTTAGCCATGGACTTTATCACCAAACTCCCTCGCACATCGAATGGTCATGATAGCATATGGGTGATCATTGACCGCCTAACAAAAGCAGCTCACTTCCTGCCAATCCGTGAGGATTACCGAGTGGTGAAATTGGCTCGGATTTACATTGACGAAATTGTAAGTCGCCACGGTGTCACGTTAAACATAATATCCGATCGAGATGCTCGATTCACCTCTTAATTCTGGCAATCCCTCCAAACCGCCATTGGTACTCGATTGGATCTAAGTACGGCTTACCATCCTCAAACCAATGGTCAAACCGAACAAATAATCAAACACTCGAAGATATGCTTAGAGCTTGTGTCATCGACTTTGGTGGCAATTGGGATTCTCATCTACCTTTAATCGAGTTCTCATATAACAACAGCTACCATACAAGTATCAACATGGCACCTTTTGAAGCTCTTTATGGTCACAAATGTCGTTCGCCTATCTGTTGGAACGACGTTGGAGAAACCCAAATCACTGGTCCCGAGTAAATCCAAGAGACATCGAATAAGATCATTCAAATCCGTGACAACATTCGAGTAGCAAGAAGATGACAAAAGAGCTATGCCGAAAAATTACCACAACCCTTGGAACTTCAAGTCGACGACCTCGTACTTCTAAAGGTATCTCCTTGGAAAGGCGTGGTTCGATTTGGGAAGAATGGTAAACTAGCACCTCTCTATGTGGGCCCATTCAAAATCCTTGAAAGAATTGGGAAAGTGGCTACAAACTCAAGTTACCTCAAGAACTCAGCAATGTACATCTGACGTTTCACGTATCCAACTTAAAGAAATGCTTAGCTGAAAAGAACCTTCATATTCCACTTGACGAAGTGTGCATTGATGACACAATGCATTTTGTTTAAAAACCCATGGAGATTATGGATCGTGAGATAAAGCAACTCAAGTGAAGCTGTATTCCAATAGTCAAAGTTCGTTGGGAATCCAAACGTGGCCCAGAGTTTACATGGGAACGTGAGGACCAAATGAGGACAAAGTACCCGCACATATTCTCTATAGACTCCCCCTGATCCTATTTCGGGACAAAATTCACTCAACTTGATGATACTGTAACGTCAACTTTTACTTGTATTATTTTATTTCATTTTGTGCAATAATAACATTTTATTTCAACCTTGTTATAACGTACTTGTACATTACATTACGTCATATCAATTACTACATTCAAACGCATAATGACTCGGAGTTTTTAGATTTTAAACTTTTATTTTACATTTTCTTTTTATATATTATATTAAATATATAGTGTTAAATTAAATAAATAAATTATAAACTTTAAATGTTATAAAATGAAGTTTGTTTTATAAAAGATAATAATAAAGATATTTAATGTTTTAAGTTTTATGAGTTTATTCAAAATAAATCATACGATTAAATTAAATGCGTAATTTATCAAAAAAATTCCATTTGAACCCTTCAATTGGCCTTTAACCCCCCCCCCCCCCCCCCCCCACATCATGCTTGCTTGAACCCCGTCACTTTGAACCCCTTTCTCACATTGGACACTGGAACAAATTTTAGACTCAATTTTGACTTTGAAAAAGTCAAACTCGATCCAAGCACTCCAATTCCCTGTGATTTCGGGATTTTGATCCTCCTAAATCGTTACCAACTCATTTTGCGTTCGTTTGGAAGGTAGAGAATTAGCAAATTGATTAGAAATCATGATTTTAGGAACCGTTAAAGGGGTTACGGTCGTGGACTTTAAAACCTTCAAATCAAGTCCAAATTCCATGATTTTCGTTCCAATAAACGGCTGTTACGCGTTCTATCACCCTATATAAATTCCCAATTCACTTCACAATCGAAGTCATTGCTCAATCTCGTCTTTTCTTTCTCCATTTCCGATCGGTGCTAAGAAGGGGGGGGAAGCTCTCATACAGATTGGATTGCGAAGAACCGACTACAGGTAATCTTTTCCCCTTACTAACCGATTCATCGTGCTACATTTCTGTCAAAATCGATTTACCTTTTAGGGTTTGGAAGGATATGTTTTGACGACGGGAAGGGGGGCTGGATAAGGAAGCTGATGAAGCTAGAGATGTTGTTTTAAGTATATGTTCTAGATCCTTTAACAAGGCATATGCCCAGATGAACCGGTTAAAGGTCTAGACATTCTTAACCAAGGTCTCGGGTTCTAAACCCGGCAGCCCTGCACCATTTTTGTTTTCCTTTTTGTTTTTACTTCCATTCAACTCACACACACACATATATATATATATGTACATATTTATATATATATATATATATATATATATATATATATATATATATATATATAAACTCATGTATTTTTTTTATAAAGTTAAAGAGTGATATACATATTTTTAGTTATAACAAAACATATAAAAATTTTAACATCTACACATTATTTTTATAAACTTTTATGGGTGTGTAAACACATATATATATATATATATATATATATATATATAAAATATCGTTATAAACCGATTCTTTTATAAATGTTCAAGGGTTTACAATTAATTATCTTAAAAGGTTTTTTATTAAATTTGCGATTAATATTTATTGTTGACACCTAAATTCTCTTTTATAAATAAAAATTTATAAAACATTATTTCATGTAACTTGATTTATACATTCAACTTGTTATCGTAATAAATCAAATCTTTATTACTCTTTTGTCCGTTCATTCCTTCCAAATCCTAAAGTCCCAATCGTTTCGTTCTTATTTCTTTTAATCGTTTCTATATTAAATATGTATAAATTATTTATTTAGGGCATCGTTAAATCGGTTCGCTCGTCCTCACTATCTAGTTCAAGTTTCAATCACAAGGTGAGTTACAACGCCCCATATTTTGCATTTTCTTACACTTTCGGGGTGAATCATGTCACTAAATTTCACTTTTACAATCATACAATTCAAACAGTGTGCACTTGTGTGTATTTGTGCTATATGTTTTGAACACTTTAGTTAAACTACCATGATAACAAGTACATTCATTAACCCTGTACAAGCCGACGGTAACAATGATAGATCTACCGGAATGACACACCCAACCAGGTAGGGTGATTGTTTACCGAAAACACAAGGATAACCTGCGTGTTATGCCTAACATGTCAATAAAGGTTTGGTTGTACACATGGTTTGATTTAGTGATTATACATATTTGCATATCTATTCCATGTGACATAATGAATTGTACACAACTTTGTGAACTTGTTTTGGAGTCAAAACCTATGTATACTCACCAACTATTTTAGTTGACTTTGTTTTTCCAACATGTTTCAGGTGCAAATATTTGAGAATGTTACACAAGATGCTACACTTAGGGATGTGACCTAGAATAAATAAAGACTTGAATCAATTATGTAACTTTTATTTTGGTTGTTTGTTTCATTTGAACTTCTGGATATGAAATGTTGGTTTTTAAATAAATATATTAAACTTAGTTTGATCATGTGCTTATGAACAATCTCCATGTCCCACCCCGACGTATAATCCGCTGTTTAGGGTGTGACATAACTCTTCGGATCGTACCTCAAGAACAACGTTAATATTAACGATGATCGGACATCTAATATCCAACAGAGCATATGTAAGCAGAATCCAGGGGATGCAATCACTGGATTGTTGTGAAGAACATTATGAACTACTTGAGAAGAACTAAAGATATACGCCTGATATATGGAGGAGTGGAAGAAGAGCTCATTGAAAGGTGTTACACTGATGCTAGCTTCCAAACTGATCGAGATGATTCTCGATCACAAATGGGATTTGTATTCACACTGAATGGTGGAGCAATAACTTGGAAGAGTTCCAAATAGAGTGTTGTTGCTCAGTCCACCACCGAGTCTGAAGACATTACATCATTAGATGCTGCAGAGGAGGCTGCTTGGATGAAGATGTTCATAGCTGATCTCGGGGTAGTGCCAAGTGTTGAGAGAACTATCAAGATGTTATGTGACAACAGCGGTGCTCAAGCAAAAGAACCAAGGTCACATCACAGAACTAAGCACATACTCAGGAAGTTCCATTATAAACGGGAAATACTGGAACGTGGAGACATCATTATAAACAAGGTGCATACAGATCATAATCTAGCAGACCCATTTACTAAGCCTATACCTCTGATGAAACATGAGGATCATGCTAGAAACTTAGGGCTTAGGATTGCTAGTAAGTGGATATGAATTTTTTTTGGTATTTGGATATTTTTGAACTGTAACAGTAATATTTTAATGATTCTGAATTTAGAGAGTTGAATTCCTCATCATTAGTATTTACTATGTTAAGTATATGTACATTTAAGAATCCTTGAATAATGGTTATTCTAAAAGTTCATGGTATATCAAATCTATGGGAATAGAGTTTGAACCAAGACCATTGTGAATCGTTGGCTTGTTTCATATGATGAAAAGCCCAAAGATTTGGAGGCCAAGTTCACAGATATTCATTACAGAATGGATATTGAACACAATCCGCTTCAAAACTACTTCATGGATCATCGTCATAGGTAGGTTTTGAAAATGGCATAGTCCCTTTATCCTCAGACCTAAGATTCATATTAGAACTTGATTAAGTGTAAGGTTGCTCCTTAACATAAACTAACATTTTTTTTGACCAGGTAGTAACAAGGATCATCGTTGGGAGTTAATCTGAAACTTAGTAAGGGTTGTATGTAGTCAAAGGAATCAGTTCCCTTACTACGGTAAGCGACTGACGTCTCTAGCCCCTCATTTTTCAAACTGGTGTAAATGCATGGCCATGCTTAAACTGAGAGTTCTATTAGACCACTTTGAAATTAAGATCGAGAAAGAGAATGTTGAACACTATATGAGAATGAAACTTGATCCATGTCTCATGTTCAATGGGATGTCAATTATAAAAGGATAATCAACTGATGACCATAGCTATTACGAATAGTTGAGTGAGAGTACTTAGACTATCGGGAATAGTAGACAACTTTAAAGCATTATACCTTATAGGGGAAGTGAGATGTAGCTAGACGTCCACCACTGTTTATGATAATAGATGATCGAGACTTGTGCAAGTGGGAGTCTGTTGGACTAGCATGCCCAAGTAACGACATCTGATAGCACTACTACTAAAATGGATCCAAAGGCTTGCACCATGAGCAACGAACAATGAGATTATTTAAAAGTTTTAAATAATCTAACACGATCGCACTTAAGCGAGACAGGATACGTTTAATTATGAGTACTTGGATTACGAATAATTAAAACGAATTAAATTAGTTAATTATCAAAGAGTTGATAATTAAAGAACTGATTTAGTATGTATCAAAGTGTTTGATAAATACTGATTAGGTGATTTTACTTGATTGATTATTAATTGGAATAATAATTAATTAGTAAAAGTATTTTATTTATTTAATAATTAAATTATTTAATTATATTAAATACTCTAACTTAATCCCCAAGTTTAGAATTATTATAAATAAGTGATTAAGAGTAGGAGAAAATACACACAAGTTGGAAACCCTAATCCAACCTCCCCTCCCACTCTCCCTTTGCGTCGGCGGCCACCTACCTGCGCAACCACCACCATCGCCGGTGTCCATACACCACCGCCACCAAACTGACCGGTCTTACGCCATCGGTCGGGTTTGTAAACCAGTTTTGTGTGTGATTTTTTAAGGAGGAAACCAAAGGAAATTGGTTTTCCCAAGAGCTCGTGTCAACAGATCTTGGGACTACGTTCATTGATCTGTGGTGTCTCTATTTTGTTAACTATCTACTTCTGGGAAGGTAGAACTCTAAACTAACTATGGTTGTGTTATTGTTTCTGTTATATTTGCATCTGGACTCTTGGTGGGCAGTCTAGGGTTTTGGCCTAGACGGTTTCGTATGTTTTTGTTCCGCTGCATTTACATCAAAATTATTTTGAAACCCTTATACGAAACCCCAACAGTAGCTCCCATTCATACATCATATTGAGTCGTAGCTCGTGGTAATTCATCGTATTGAGTCGTAGCTCGTAAACATGTAACACATAGACTAGCTTAACATACATGGGTAAGCTTCTCGTGGTGTAGCATTGAAAAGCACATTCCATCTACCCATATTAGTCGTAAACATAACGTCTGCATAAGTAGCCGTACGTCGTACTGTCTACCAAAGTAGCTATAATTCCACCTATCGTCTACACCAAGAGGTAGCAATCTTACCGCTCACCAGTGCAACCATAAACATACCGTCTACACAAAGTAGCCATAAACATACCGTCTACCGATGTAGCTGTAATACCGTCTACTGAAGTATTCATTTCTATTCCGACTATTATGCAGCAGTATCATGGAATAAGCACCTACCATCTACGTATGTGGCCGTAAATCATATGGGTCTGCATGAAGCAGTCGTAGAATCGAATAAGCACCTACCATCCACATACACAGCCGTAAACATACCGTCTGCATAGATAATCGTCTCGTCGTCCATTTTCCACGAAGGTAACCGTTATCATATAACATTTAAGCATATTGGCCAGTTATTCATTTAAGAAGCTTCATTTCATAAAAAGGATATAGCCATTGGTTATAAGAACATATCATCTTTCATATGAGTATGCACCTTAGCCCAAAATATTGTAAAACTTCCTTTAAAAAGGGCATCTTGAAACTCACATGTGATACGCAGTAGGTGTGTTGAACCTAGGTAAGGTCAGTAGTCTCTATGAGCACACAACCTGTATGGATACATTCTATGTGAGCTTAGTTTCATACATCAAGTATAATGTGACATCCGGACTTTGCAAGATAACTCCGTTAGCTAAATACAGTTAACTCCTAACCTAGTTAACTCATTTCGAACCCCAGGGACTAATTCTGTCAATATTTAAACCAAAACTACAAGGACTAGTTGTGTAATTAACCCAAACTCAATCATGTTGACTTTTGAAGTCAAAATATAGGGGATTTGTTCCTGTTGACTTTGCAAAGTCAAAGTAGTGATGTTCTTGACTCAAATTCTCAAATCTTAACCGAATTATGTCCAATTTGTAACGGAAAAACACATTAAACATCATAAACGACCATCATTGGTGCTTTAATCGTAGTCTTGTATCGAATTAATCCCAATTATGGGCATTCAAGTGAAACCGTCGAACTTGATAGAAGAACTCATCAAATCGACCATTGCGTGTATCACCCTTGCAATTGAACCCACTACGCACCTCAAACGGATCCCACTAAATCTTTTTCACACCTCCGTTTCGCCGGAAAAGCGGTCGAGCTCGCCGGGGATCAAGCCACACGAAGCCGGAAGACCATTCAGTCGTGTACCTTCAATTCGACATCAATTCTGGTAACTCCTTACACCCTTAGCTTCGTTTCAATACCTAGATCGAAAGCCCTAACATAATCAGGGCTTACATTATCTATTTTTACATAAACTGATTCTAGGGTTCATACCCATTCGGGTTTAATCTAATCCTAACCTAAACACGATCTTAATTCAATTAAAGGGCATGATCAGGTTCACTATCAGATACTCTTTGAAAGCCCTAACCTTTTGAAAGCTTACAACACCAAATCAATGACGATCAGATACCTAGGGTTCTTCGTATGGACTGCTTAATCGAATCCCTATCTAAAGTCAATTTAAATTCAATTAAACCACATGGCTAGACTCGAAATCTCTCACTCATTGAAACCCCCATGATTTCAACAGATTTTAATATCAAAACTTACCAAATCGATTTTGAGTTAATATTCTAGTTTCGTTTTTCAAATCAAGAATTAACAACGTTAAACACAATGGTTTTGCAATTAAACACAATCACATATTTACATACCACTGTTATAAAAAACCCCTATGATCTTATAGTTGATCGTGACCAGATTTGGTGGAATTGGGAGTGGGTTCGATCGGATTTGCGTATGGGGGAAGAACCCACTGAACCTTGATGTTAAAACCATTTTGACCCAGTTGTGTTTACTATTCCCCAGCGGACTGGAATGGTTAGAGCTTTGTGCTATTGGGGAGGAGACCCGGGTTCGAGTCTCGCCAACCCCATTTTATTTTTAATTAACTTTTTAAGTATTATTTCTAATAAAAATCATTTCCTATAATGTTATATTAATATATTAATGTGTTTTAGCCTCGGAACCACCCATAGGCTCGGGTTTAGTTTTGTAACCCATATTTATTATTAAAACTCATTTATAAAATAATATAGTTATATTATTTTCATACCGTGACGCCAATTAAAAATAATATATTTTATATATTATTTCCACCATGTTTATAAACATTTGTGTAACGCTTCAAACTAATTAATAATATAACTATTTATATTATTTACTCCCGTTTATTTCCTCGAAAGAAAAATAATAGATTTATTATTTTTGTTATACAATTAATTATCATGTTATTTCTCTAAGGCTAAAATAATATAATAACTTATATTATTTTCATAAACCATTATTAAATGGTACAAACGCATAAATATATTTATGAGATATTATTATTCATAATTAGAGACGTTTGTCACGAAACGCATTGATCTTAATTATCATGTTAAGAAACCTTTATTTCCGTGGACACGTTCGTCCACTCGTTAGTCCACTCGTTAGTCCTTAGAATCTTTTAAGACGTTCAAATCTTCCGTGTCGTCGTCACAAATCCCATGGTGTCCCTAACAATTGTACTTGTTATTCTAGGGAATTCATAGACTGTTCACATGCAAATTCGTGTGCCTCTATTACATCCTTTAGCGGTGTTATTTACTACACTCTACTCAGACTCAGGTGAGTTTCACGACCCCTTTTTACTTGTTTTCCTACTAGGAGAGAAACATGCATATTCACAAACATCATTTTACATGTTATCCCGTTGGGGAGAAACATGCATACAAACAAACAGTATTTTACTTGTTTTCCTGTTGGGGGGAAACATGCATATACACAAGCATCATCTTACTTGTTTTCCCGTTGGGGAGAAACATGCATACAAACGAGCATCATTTTACTGTTTTTCCGTTGGGGAGAAACATGCACACGAACAGACATTCGTTACTTGTCTTCCCACCGGGGAGAGACATACACACAAACGTACATGGATCACATAGTATTTCACTATCATGAAAGTCCTCACATCGAACCGTTAATATGGACTTAGCGAGATAATGTGAGTAGTAGTACTGGGTTTGACAAACCCCACCCGGGCTAGTCACGCTAGCACGATTGTAGATCGAACGGGTGTAGATTGGCCTAAACATATTAGTCAGAGTTGATAGACCTAGCTGGAGGCAAACAAACAAACAAGCAGTCAGCTTCGGTTACGAGCGCTTAGAGGAACTTGTACATTGTCTAGCTAGCAATAGGTGTGACTTACATATGTGGACCCTGCAAAACAGGCAAACAATTTATTTACTTACAAACCTGTGAACTCACTAACCTCGTGTTGAAACTTTTTCTTACATGTTTCTCAGGTCGCTCTAGCACAGATTGCACACTTAGGATATGCATGGAGTCTTACTGTCATGTCATTCATTTCTAACGTTTTAAACAATTCACTTTCCTTTATTAAGCTAAACTTTGGCGCGTTGTTTTGCACATTTACTTTTGTTTAAACGCTTTCGCATTAACTCTGAACTTTTATGTTATGAAATTTTAAGTCCCATATAGTGTTGTTTGAAGTAACTGATGTCTGAGATCCTGGTTTGTCACCTTCCAAAATGGTAAAACTTCGTTAGTGGATTTTGGGGTTGTGACAGATTGGTATCAGAGTCATTGGTTATAGAGAACTAGGATTGCATACTAGACTATAACCGCACACATGCATTAGTTACACGACACATACACTCATACATGATACACATGGTATCCATACATACATTGCATTGCAGGCATGATAACAACATCCATACAACCCTCTTCTGACGAGGAACACGTCATTCTCATCATTCCATCATTCCCGGTGGAGACACTCGGGGAGTCATCAGAACAACATCCACTCCCGTCCGAGGGCAGCAACACGGAGCCTTCGGAGGAGTCACTCACACCACCATCATCTGCCCCTTTGTTACACCATCAAAGCCGAAGATGACATCGGCTTGAGCCTATAGAGGACACAATCAGGGAATGCTGGGTTTTCTCAAGTTTGTGTTGGGGTCGACACACAGAACTAGCACATATCTCTTTAGGAGTTGGGATCGTCGGAGGAGAGTCCCTACTGTACCCACTAGCAACAATACGCCGTGTGAAGGCAGACTGTTGCATGCATAATTACAGAATCCATTGACATGTAGATGTCATCACTTTCCCAAGCCGTGGGCTCGCGCTTTGGTCGATATTCTGTTGAAGAAAGATTGACCACAAGGTTGAGAACGCATTGCTCATTGCATACCCAAACCCTATCCTGACTCAATTAGAAGGACGGCTACTTTGCCTCTTCCAGTAACACATTCATGAACTAGTTTCGCTCATCGAAGCCAAATTTCATGTACATATTCGTTTCATGTCCATGTTCCCATCTACAATCCACTGGATTGGGAACTCGTATTATGTTCCAACTCGATTGAATACTCGGATCAAACGATTCCCGACTACTCATCCTGATATGAGACCTAGTTGATCAACTTATGGTTGATGACTAAGCTTCTCGACGACTTATCATATATGACAACACTCTATACTCAACAATACAAACTAAAGGACATTATGACATATGACAGGGGAGAACTATGGTGAGCATGCAAAGCAAATTATCATTACTGGTGCACACATAATAGTAATTTGAGGTGCATGTAAGTCCTGGTGAAACTTAGTGTGTGGATAAATGGTCCTAATCAGTGATTTACAGACTTAAGTTTCCACTATCTGTAGAAATTCTTGTAACCCGCTCAACGACTGGTTGATATCGTTAAACCTATTCAACAGTTGATAGACGCGACTATCAGGTTGAAGATGTTACAATAAACTATCATCAATAGGATCCATCATTTTATTTCACTCATGTAAGAGTCATAGTGAACTTAAGACTCTCATCAAAACTTGATCAAGGAAACCACCTAGATTGAAACCCTAATAGAACCTCGTGGTAAACCCACCGACTCCAGCTATGTAAGCGAAAATTGGGAATTCTTCATAAACGAACACGTTATTCCTTACGCTCCAACAATAGATTCCATTTGACCTTGTTACCTCATCCTGTGACTAATCCTTGGTCTAATTTGATTGTTTTTACCCTAGCATATCCAGTTATTTTAGTGACCTCACAAATTTCTTACTAGTGCAGTCGTACTCCAACCCTACTAGAAGCTATGTACACCATAGAAATAGCTGATGGACAGATAATTGAAGCAACTCGCATTCTTAAGGGTTGTAACCTTGAATTGGCTGGTTATGAACTTGACATTGACCTTATTCAAGTCATACTCGACAGCTTCGACGTAATTGTCGGTATGGATTGGTTATCTAGAAACCAAGCCGAAATTATTTGTCGTGAGAAAATTTGTTCGCCTTCCTCTCCCGAGTGGAGAAACCCTTTCTGTCCAAGGTGAAAAGAGTGGTGTAGTCGTGGGCATCCTATCTTTCGTGAAAGCACAAAAGCGTCTACGTAAAGGTCATACTGCCATTTTGGCTCTCGTCGCCGAACAGCCATCTGAGGAGAAGAAGATTGACGACAACCCGATTGTTCGTGATTATCCAAAGGTATTTCTCGAAGATGTGCCAGGTCTTCCACCTCACCGCTAAGTCAAATTTCAAATTGATCTAGCACCCGGAGCAACGGCTATTGCTCGGGCACCCCTACAGACTTGCACCCAGTGAATTGCAAGAGCTATCCACACAACTGCAAGAGTTGTTGGATAAATATTCCAACAGACCTAGTTCATCGCCATGGAGAGCTCCAGTTCTGTTTATCAAGAAGAAGGACGGAACTTTCCGCATGTGCATCGACTATCGTGTGACGATCAAGAACCATTATCCTCTACCCCGCATCGACGACCTATTTGATCAACTCCAAGGATCAAGATTCTATTCCAAGATAGATATTAGATCCGGCTATCATCAACTAAGAGTCCGAGAGGGGGACATCTCAAAGACGACATTCAAGACTAGGTATGTTCACTACGAATTCATGGTCATGCCATTCAGACTGACCAACGCACCCGCGGTGTTCATGGATCTCATGAATCGTGTGTGTAAACCGTACCTTGACCAGTTCGTCATCGTTTTCATTGATGATATCCTCATCTATTCCAATAATAGGGATGAACATGAGGAACATCTTCGTTTAATTCTGGAATTGCTGAAACAAGAACAATTGTATGCAAAACTTTCCAAGTGTGAATTCTAGATTCGTGAAGCGAAATTATTAGGGCATATAGTCAATTAGAGCGGAATACATGTCGATCCATCTAAAATAGAAGCCATCAAGAATTGGGCGGCACCGACGACTCCGACAGAAATGCGACAATTTCTAGGATCGGCTGGCTATTACCGTCGATTTATCGAGGAATTCTCCAAGATTGCATAACCCCTCACTGCCTTAACCCAAAAGGGTAAAATCTATAACTGGGGTGACACCCTGGAGTCAGTATTCCAACTTTTTAAACAGAAACTCTGCAGTGCACCCATCCTATCTCTCCCAGAAGGAACAGATGATTTCGTGATGTATTGCGATGCATCCATTCAAGGTCTTGGTTGAGTACTGATGCAACGCGAGAAGGTTATCACATACGCTTCTCGTCAACCGATAATCCACTACAAAAACTACACAACTCATGATTTAGAGTTGGGAGCTGTAGTTTTTGCACTAAAAATCTAGAGACATTACTTATATGGTACCCAATGCACTATCTGCACCGATCACAGCAGTCTTCAGCACTTCTTCGAACAGAATGAGTTGAACATCTGACAACGTCGTTGGATCGAACTTTTGAACGACTATGGTTGTGCTATCAAGTATCATCCGGGAAAGGCTAACGTAGTAGCCGATGCCCTAAGCCAAAAAGAAACTAAGCCCAGACGAGTTCGAGCATTACAACTCACTATCCACCTGGACTACCTGATCAGATCCGTAGCATTCAACTCGAAGCCTTGAATGAGGTAAAACCTACTGTTGGAATCCACACGTGCTATGGAGAACCAACTCGAGGTTAAATCGGACGGTACTCACAACTCCGCGGAGCGAATGTGAGTCTAAGGTTCGGAAATATAAGAGAGCTAGTAATGGATGAATCTCACAAATCTCGCTATTCCATCCACCCTGGTTTCGATAAGGTTTATCATGACCTAAAGGTTCTATGTTGGTGGCCGAACATAAAAGCAGATATAGCAACCTATTTGAGCAAGTTACTAACCTGCTCAAAGGTCAAAGTCGAGTACCAAAAACCTTCTGGTTTGCTCCAACAACCAGAAATTCCAATGTAGAAATGGGAGAAGGTTTTCATGAACTTTATCAATATACTACCCCGAGCTCATACCGGATTCAACACCATCTGGGTGATCGTCGATTATTTGACGAAACCCGCTCATTTGTTAGCAATCAAAGACTGACAATATGGAGAAACTTACTCGTGCTTACTTAAAGGAAGAAGTCTCTCGGCATGGAGTGCCATTATCTATTATCTCGGATCATGACGCACGATTCACCTCACGCTTCTGGCAATCTTTACAAAAAGCTCTAGGCACGCGCCTGGATATGAGCACGACATACCATCCTCAAACATATGGCTAAACAGAGCGTACTATTCAAACTCCTGAGGACATGCTATGAGCTTGTGTGATTGATTTCGGTAACAGCTGGGAAACTCACTTGCCTTTAGTGGAGTTCTTCTACAATAACAGTTATCACACTAGCATCAAAGCAACACCATTCAAGGTATTATACGGACGAAAATTTCGATCACCTATCTGTTAGACTGAAGTTGGGGAAAGCCAACTTACGGGTCCTGAACTCGTATTCGAAACTGACACACCCCAACCGACGGCGGAATATGTCGGGGCGGGACATGTAGACTGTTCATGAGCTCAAGGTTGACTAAATTGTAATATATTAAATCCATTTCAAATCAAACAAACAAAAACCAATTCCAAAGTACATAAATAAAATACAAATTATTCTTGAATTAAAATTAACTAAGTCCCAAAACTTATGTGTAGCAAGTCTTGATCAAATCACACATTAGCACCTGAAACATGAATAAAATAAGGTCAACTAAAAAGTTGGTGAGCATACACAGGTTTGTACATAGATAGTATATAGATGTGAATAAATAAATCCTTACAAAACATGATAAAATAAGGCATTTATGGGGAGCAACTATTGTGTAACCAAAGTACAATCAGACCTTTGTAACTAGCATGCAAATTGTGTTGTCGGTAACAATCACCCTAATCTGGGTGGGTTTGTCAGACTCAATAGATCTATCAATGTTACCGTTGGCTTGTACAAGGTTAATGATTACACAAGTATGTCATGTATATGTAGTTTCAACTCATAGTATTCAAACGCAAAGCACAAATTGCACACATGTTCATAATGTAAAATTGTATAATGTAATTGCAAATAGTATTCAATTAAAATCATGTTCCACCCCAAAATATGTAAAAATGTAAAAGGGGCTATGTAAACTCACCTTGAATAGTAGAGGGTTAGAATTGTAACTTGTAGTTATAAAACCAACGATGCACTAAGTTAAATACGATACGTTATTATAATGTAAACACGGTTTAAGAACAACGACTATGGAATGATTCGGGATTTAGGGTTTTAGAATGGACGAGTGAGCGAGGATCCGAAAAAGGTTTCTAAATCATATTTTATAAATTTTATTTATAACAGCAAGGTATGTGTCAATAATAAGTACTATTTATAAATTTAATTTAATAAACATCTTATTTAAGACATTTAGGTTAAAATAATCCTCATGAGGGAATGTTATAATACAATATTTATATGGATATAATTTGAAGTAAATAAGTTTGTTATGTGAATTGTAATATTATTATTCAGTAAAATCAAATTACTAAATGAATCATATAACTACTAATACTATATTATCTATGAAAGTAATAATAATATGATTAAAACAATTATTAAAATTAATGATATTAATGTAGGATCGTGAGATTACAAGGTGATTCTATTCTAGTTGATATTGGCGGAAACAATAGCAACTAACAAAGTAAACAAGTAAAACAGCAAGAATACTGATAAATGCACTGTTGTATTGATCTGCTGTGATTACAGGATTACAAGCAAAAACTCTTTCAAGGCACTTTGAAAGCAAACTAAAAAGCACATTCAAGCACACTCAAGCACACTCAAGCACACTTACTATGAAGTGTTTACACAGTATTTATAGTAACTCAGAATCAAGACAAACCCTTGATTCTGAGGATCAGATCGAACACAGACCGTTGATCTTGTTTATTAATCTAAATTATACGCAAAGGCTAATCTAGATAACTTTATTGAAGCGTCTTCTTAGGCATCATTGTTTGCATGCTTGGAGACGCGCAACAAGGTCCTTTATTGGTTGCACCACTGAGGTTCCTTCTGCTTGGAGTGTGGCAGTTGCTTTTGCAGAAAGTTGTCAGAGACGCTTGGCATGGATAGTCAGCTGCAACGTTTGGTCTTCAGTGAATAAAGCTATCAGCAGCAAAGTTGAGAATACTGCTGCTGATAAGCCCATCAGCAGCAACTTGTGTTGAAGGCTGCTGATAAGCCTATCAGCAGCAACAAGTGTTGAATGCTGCTGATAAGCCTATCAGCAGCAACAAGTGTTGACTGCTGCTGATAAGCCTATCAGCAGCAATTGTACTTAGAATAATTTGGTAGCAATCAGTCTTTGGTTCTACAAACTCCCCCTAGACTGATGCAACCAAAATTCTTCTAATCACTTTGCTGCTGAAGCTTTTGCATGTGTCTGACTATCCTTTCAACCTCATATCCTCTTGGATCCTTGCTGGGATTGTTCAGTGGAAGTTCAGACAGAGTCTTGATGTCTTTGGGTTGCATTTTGAAGATTGCTTTGCTTGAACATCTCATCTGCTGCTTTTTGGCATCAGTTAGTGTGAACTCATCCAAGTCAGCATTGTAGGACCAAGATACAAATGGAGAGTGGGACTTGAGTGGTTTGATATCCATGACCACATCTTTGCTAGGGTTGAAGTAATGTCTGATTGCTAGCATAAGATGTTTCCCTCTCTCATTTGCAGGCTCATGAGCTTCACCCAGCTCCAAAATTCTTCTTAGGTCTGAATCTGGTAGTTGCAGAACCTCATCAACAGACCTGTATGTAGATCTTCTTCTTTCAGTTCTCCCCCTGAAGATCTCAAACCTTTGACCCTGTGGATTGTAGACCCATTCAACAATGTCTCTTGAGTCTTCAGGTTTAGATGAGGATTTTGATTTCTTCAAGGGAGGCTGTTGATGAGTGGGAGCTGGGTGGGATGATTTGGACTTGTTGGGTGGAGGAGTGGAAGGTTTGGGGAGGAGAGTGGAAGGATGATGGACTGAGGAAGAGGTAGGTGAGGGAGAAGGCTTGGGTTTCTTTGTCTTTGGTTTTTCTTCTTCTTTGATAAGTACCCTTTTCTTGGAGCCTTTCTTCCCTAGTCTTTCTTCCTCATCCTTTTTAACCTTGAAGTAGAGGGCTTGCAGGTTCATGAAATTCATTGGACCTAGCATCCTTCCACTGTCTCCTCTAGCCTTAAGGAAGTCAATCATGACCTTCCTTTCTTCATGGGTTCTTTTATTCAGTGCAATGGTCTTCTTGGACTGTAGCTTGGCTTTTTCTTCTTCTTCAGCCTTTTTCTTGCTAGCCAATTGACCCTGCTGACCCATGAAGGCTCTGTAAATCTCTTTGTTTGAAAGTTTCTCAAGGTAGTCTGCATCCTCACCTTGAGAGATCAGAGCTTCAGTCCACTCTTCTCTTAATTCTTTTGCTAATTTAGAATCAGTGATTCTAAACTTAGCATCTTCCTTCTTCTTCTTTTCATTCTCTTCTTCTTCTTCCTTGGCAAACTTTTCCTGCAGCTGTCTGGCAAGTTTTTCATCTTCCTCAACTTGAGACCCTGCATGGATTTTAACTTTCATCTCATCCAGCTGTTTGGCATACAGCTGGATTGTTTGTTGTCTTAGGAGTAAGGCTGTCTTTCTTTCTTGATGCTTCGTTTGATAAGCCATCTCTTCAGCCATCTCTTCTTCTTCTCTCTTTCTTCTCCTTTCTTCTTTCTCCTTCTTTTCTTTTAGCAATCTCTCTTCATCCTCTTTAGTCATAGTGCCCTTTCCTTTATCAAAATTGGATGCCTCTGCTCTGGCTTCACTGATCACAGCAACAGTTGATTGTGGAACTGTTGGAATCTCAGCCTCGGCTTCATCGGCATCTTCGGAGATTGACAAGGAAAGCACATTTGGTTGGTTGGTTTGGGACTCATGATCTGTTATCTCTCTTAGTTGATCCTTAATTGATGATCTTAACCCATAGGCTGCAGAATTAATGTCAACTCTGGGAGAAGATGAGTTGGAGTCAGTGTCAGAGTTTGACACAGACTCATACCCCTCAATCCAACCTTCATTTACAAGATGGGCTCTGACAGTTTGCATCATTCCCTGACTCTCTGATGAATTGATGTTGCAGATGTTGAATCTTAGTTGGTAGATCTTTAGTAGAAAGTCTGAGGGTAGCTGAAGAATGTCCCTGGTGTTGATGGTGAGAGAGGTGCTGTTGCTTAGAAGAAGATTATGGTCAAAGGACTTATTGCTAGACCATCCAACCACATCTAAGTCCTTGACCATTGTCTTGTACAGGAGTCTTTTCAGGCTCAGAACTTCTTCTTCATTGAGAAGACTGCTCCTTGTGATTTGAAGATTGTTGGGAGACAGTCTTCTTTCTGCAGCCTGAGATGACTCAGGAGACTCTACCCGTTTTAGTTCTTTGATTAGTCTTATGAAGTTGGGTAGGTTGTCCTCCATCAAGTCATAGAACAAGTCAATGGAAAGGTCTGCTGAGAGGTCTGATGAGTTGTTGATGCAGATGAGATCATATAGGTCAAGGATTTCAAATGGATGAATTAAATCCCAGTCTAGCTCTTCTACTCCGCTAAACTCCCGACCTATCCAAAACCTCTCAGTTTTCCCATCGTACCCCCAAGCTAGTATAATATCAAACTCTAGCTGTGTGGATGTCAGTGGGAAGTGGGGGGAAGATGTATGACTTATGATGGCTGCTGCTTGTGGAAGGATGCTGAATGATGCATTTGTTTGTTCTGTGTCTTCAGCATCATTCAGCATTTCATCGACAGCCCTGACGACCAACTGCCAGTCTTCAGATATCTCTTCGTCTTCGTTATCTGGGGCTGGCAAGTCATGAACTTGGACAAAAGCTGGCTTGTATTGTGAGCTTTGAAGAACAAACTGCTCTTGAATCCAGTCGTCCAGACTGTCTGTATCTTCTTCCATAGAAACCATCTCCCCCTTTTTGGTTGCATCAGCAGACAGGTAAGCATCCGTTTGGGTGCCTACTGATACAAGAGAGGGAGTGGCTAGAGTTGGGCATTTATGGGCTGCATGCATAGCGACTTGGTGTCTTAGTTTGGACATTTCAGCCTCTAGCATAGCCACCCTGGCCGTCAATTCCAAGTTATGAAGTTTCAGTCTGTCCTCATCCACAGTTGTGGAATCCTTGGACCTAGATGGGGCCGTAGGCCTAGCCTCAGCATCCCCATCACCCATGGTTTCTTGGCGCCTGGGATTCCTCTCAGTGAAGGGAGTTTCCAAGGAAACACCCTCACCATGAGTTGCCGTGGTTGAGGTCTTAATGATGTTGTCACTGTCCTCCTGGTCAGTTGATGGACCAGCAGTAGTGACAGCCTCGTCCACATCCACTCTTTCAATACTCCCAGAGTGGACCTCCAAGGGTGAAGAACTTGGGTTGGGTGTTTTGGAAGCAAGACCAATCAGTACCTCCTGAATAGTGGTAGTTGGAGAAGGTACATCACTTTGGTCAGGTTCCTCAACACTTAAGTTCAAGGAAGATAGGAATGGCTCAAAGGGCTGATCTATGGATCCGGGAAGTGATCCTAATCCTAATAGAGAGACTTCCGAAGGAGTCTCTCTAACAATGTGGCATTCCCTTATGATATTCTCACTAGAATGTTGTGATTCTGAGTGAGGGATGTTGGCTTGGGTTTGGGCCTTGGAGGCAAGAGAAGAAGGAGTTCTCTTGCCCCTCTTTCTTGTATACTTGGCTGCAACTGGGGCCCTGTGTTCCAGTTGAGCAATCAAACTGTGGGAGAGTGATGTATGTGCCTGTGCATCCTCAGTAGAATGCACAGGGGTTCGATCAAGGGAAACAGTAGTTTGAATTTGTGGCAGTGAGGAGGAGGGTGTGGGATCAGTATCAGCTGGGTTTGCTGAACTGTCACCCTGGGCACTTTGCGTGTTCAACATTGTAGATAACAATGGAACATCGGCCCCTGAGAACTTTGATGAAACTGTTCTCATGCTCTGAAAAATGTTGTTCTTATGTCCCAGTATTGAGTAGATTCTTGCAGTTTTTGAAAGATCTTGGTGCTCAATATTGAACACTTCCTGCAAGAATCTTGGGTACATGAAGAACTGTGCTTTCACCCCTTCTTGAAGGTTGTATCTCAAACCTTCAAGAATGAGGTGGGAAAAATTGAAACCTGCCCCTGTTATCATACCGTGAACTGCCGACGCAAGTCCGGAGCTAAGTTGGTTCCAGCCACTCCTCTTCTGGGATATGCATTGGAGAAGAGTGTGGCAGAGATACTTCCATTTGGGACCCATGAGTGCCTTCTCTATTGTATACTCTGTTTGATTTCCAGTGTACCCTATGGATACAAAGGTCCTCATGTATACGTCTCTTGGGTAAGAGATGGCGTCCCCTTCATCCTGAAGCTTGAGGTGTTGGCGGAGCTTGGCTTCAGTGATGATTATCTCCTTGCCGTCTACTGTGCCTTTGATTTGAGGAGTGCCCTGTTCAGTGGAATACACGGCTGAGCTCCAAAAATTTTCCATGTGGGAAGTGTAGATGGTTGGGTTGACTGTTAGGGCATGGCGGATTTTGGACCGACAAAGGAAGTCGATCATATCATCGAATCCTTCGGATTTCTTGCCCTTGATTAGGTATGCAGTTAGGTTGTGATATGGGGAAAACTTGTCGTTGGGGTTGTTTATGTCCGCGCCTGCCATTGTTATGGATTTGGAGGGAAGAGGGAAGGGTGTTTGAATGGTGGTTAAGTATGGAGGGCTTGGAATGCTGTGGGGACGGGAGAGAAAGTGATGGAAGTTAGGTTTGAAATTGAATATGAAGAGGTTGTGGGGACGTTTGGGATTTTGATATAACGGCAGACGAGGGAAAAAGCAAATTTTCTTGTACAGTACAACCCTTTTTACTTTTCACTGTTACAGCTGTAAAACACTCGAGCAGTCATGGTAAAGACTGAGAGTAGTTTTTACCGTGGGTAAAAGTTAATGTAGACTTGTTTTACCCATCAGCAGCAAACTTGGTTGCTGCTGATGGTGAGCTATCCGCTGCAAACTTGGTTGCTGCGGATAGTTAAGTCTTTCAGCAGCAGATTTGGTAGCTGCTGATGGATGTATTCATCCGCAGCAAAGATGTTGCTGCTGACCGCCTTAAAGCTATCCGCAGGAAACTTGTTCCTGCTGATAACTTAAAGAGATCAGTGGCAAAGGCTTTGCTGCTGAAGAGTAAACCTGTCAGCAGTGAAAAAGTGCTGCTGATATTAACATTTTATTAAGAACAAAGACATAGACATATTTACAAGGAAAGATAAAAATTAGAGACATGTCTTATTCAAAGTTCATCATGCCAATTGATTCAACTAGATATCGAAATCTTGCTTCATCAAAAGGTTTAGTGAACAAATCAGCATATTGCTCATTTGTGTGAACCTTGGATAGGACAATTCTCTTTTTCTCAGCTTGATCCCTGATAAAGTGATACCTGATGTCGATGTGCTTAGTCTTGGAATGCTGGACTGGATTATTCGTGATGGAGATAGCACTCATGTTGTCAATGTGAATTGGAGTCTGCATGAAGGTCATTCCATAGTCAAGCATTTGATTTTGGATCCAGATGACCTGTGCACAGCAGCTTGAAGCTGCAATGTATTCTGCTTCAGCTGTTGAAGTAGAGACACATGTTTGCTTTTTGCATTGCCATGAGATGAGCCTTCCTCCAAGAAATTGACATCCCCCAGATGTGGACTTTTTGTCCAGGTTACAACCCCCATAGTCACTGTCAGTGTAGGCATAGAGATTGACATTTCCATTCTTTGGATACCATAGCCCAAGTTTTGGAGCTCCCTTTAGGTATCTAAAGATCCTTTTGACAGCTTGAAGATGAGACACTTTTGGAGCTGCTTGAAATCTTGCACAGAGACAAACTGCAAACATGATATCTGGTCGTGAGGCAGTGAGATACATAAGAGACCCTATCATTGCTCGGTACTGATGTTGATCAGTGTCCTGTCCTTCTTTGTCCGGAGATAATTGATGGTGCACTTGCATAGGAGTTCTTGCAGCAGAGCAGTCAGCCATTTTGAACCTCTCCAAGATGCTTTTGACATACTTGGATTGACTTATGAAGATTCCATTTGGTACCTGTTTGACTTGAAGTCCTAAAAAGAAATTTAGTTCACCCATTGAACTCATTTCAAATTTGGAATGCATCAGAACTTCAAAGTCTTTGCAGAGCTTCTTTCTTGTAGATCCAAAGATAATGTCATCAACATAAATCTGGACCAACAAAATTTCTCCCCCTTCATCTTTGATGAATAATGTCTGATCAATGGCCCCTCTTCTGAAGTTGTTGCTAAGTAGATATCCAGATAAAGTTTCATACCAGGCTCTTGGGGCTTGGTGTAAGCCATAGAGAGCTTTGTCCAGTTTTAAGACCTTATTTGGATGTGCAGGATCTACAAATCCTGGAGGCTGTTTGACATAGACCTCTTCACCAATCTTGCCATACAAAAAGGCACTCTTCACATCCATTTGATATACCATAAAGCTTTTGGATGCTGCATATGCCAGAAAGATTCTGATGGCTTCCAGACGGGCAACAGGAGCAAAAACTTCATCATAGTCAATGCCTTCTTCTTGAGTGTAACCTTGAGCTACCAGTCTGGCTTTGTTTTTGACCACGATGCCCCTTTCATCTTGTTTGTTTCTGAAGACCCATCTTGTTCCAATGACTGTTTGACCAGGTGGAAGATCAACAAGCTTCCAAACATCTTGTCTTTCGAATTGCAGCAATTCTTCCTGCATTGCTTCAATCCAGCTGTTGTGTTTGAGAGCTTCATCAATCCTTTTGGGTTCTACCTGAGATAGAAAACAAGAGAACAAACAAATGTTGGCTTCATGAGACTTACTTCTTGTCTGGATACCTGTGTGGATTTGGCCAATGATGTTTTCCAGAGGATGCTCTTTGTTTATTTTCTGTGCTGGTATCACATCCAGCCGTATTCCCTCTTCAAGATTACTTTGGTTTAGATCAGGATTGTCTTCAGTTGTGAGGAGAGGAGCCTGGAGGTTCTGGTTATTGTGTTCCACATGGTCAGCAGTAGTAGCATCAGAGGCCTCTTCAGTATGAATTGAGGAGGCTTCATTATAGATTTCTTGGTTAGAGAGATTGCTTCTTGTGGTGTTGGAAGTGCCGGCTTCACCTGTACTGGCTTCAATAGCTTCTGCCACTGATGGAGGATCAATGGATGGCCTTTTCATCCTGATGTAGGGACTGGGAAAATCCAGTCTGTAGTCAGAAGAAGAGGTTGAGGCAGAAGATGTTGATTTTGAAGAAGAAAACTCCATATTTGAGAAAATGAGGGGCTCAAATATCTGGGTGAAGGAGTCTATATCAAAGAGCCAGTTAGGACCTTTGCCTTGTTCACAGACAACATGTTCCCTGCATTCCACATTGGCAGATTCTTCCACAATCCGAGTCCTAGAATTGAATACTCGGTAGGCCTTTGATTGAGAGGAGTAACCCACAAAGTAACCTTCATCAGACTTTGCACCGAATTTAGGAAGAACCCCATTTGTGATGAGGATGGTACATGGACATCCAAAAGGCTTTAGGAAGCCAATGTAGGGAACTCTTTTGAGCCATAGTTCGTAGGGTGTTTTCTGGAGAGGCTTAACAATAAGGACTCTATTCTGCACATAACAAGCTGTGCTTACTGCTTCCGCCCAGAAAGTAAGGGGCAGCTTTGAGTCAGCCAGCATAGATCTTGCTGATTCAATTAGAGTCCTATTTCTTCTTTCAGCAACCCCATTTTGTTGAGGGGTTCTTGGAGCACTGTATTGCCTTTCAATTCCCTTGCTCTCACAGAAACTGTTCAGAGTGTGATTTTTGAACTCTGTTCCCTGATCACACCTTATGATCTTTACCTTCAGATTGCTTTGATTCTCTACCCTGAGAATATAGGTTTTGAGAATCTCAGCAGTTTCATCCTTTGTTCTTAGGAAGAATACCCATGAGAATCTGGAGAAGTCATCAGTTATCACCAGACAATATGACTTTTTGCCCATTGACATGACATTCGTAGGACCGAAGAGATCCATATGCAGTAGCTGGAGAGGGGTGTCATTTGTGTTTAATGTCTTGGGCTTGTGGGAACTCTTGTGTTGTTTTCCCTTCAAGCAGGCAATGCAGTGATCATCTAGCTGGAATTCTTTGTCAGGAAGTCCTCTGACAAGATTGTCCTTCACTAATTTATTAATTGTTTTGATGTTAACATGGCTTAACCTCCTGTGCCAGAGAGCGGATTCATCAACTGATGCCTTTGACAGAAAACATGAAACACTACCAGAAGGAGTGACTTCATTCATGTCAAGCACATATAAGTTGTCCTTTCTATTAGCAGTTAGGAGAATCTTCTCTGCAGGGGGTTTAGATAGGCCAGGGGCTAACACGAAACACTCTTTGTCAGTGAAGAGCATCCAATGCTTTTGATCACATACTTGGGAAACACTCATGAGATTGAAGTCAAGTTCTTTAACATAGTTGACTCTTTCAATACTCATTCTTTCATTTGACACAGTTCCTTGTCCAGTGATAGATCCACCCTTTGAGTCACTCCCAAAGGCAACATATCCTCCATTGAAAAGTCTGAAGTTAGAGAGGATGGACCTGTTGCCTGTCATGTGCCTGGAACAGCCGCTATCTACCACCCAAGTGTTGTGTTTGTTGCCTAGCTGTCCCTGCACATGGGAGATATCTAATTAGTGGGAGGAACATTGTAGCTTGCAGCATTGTAGATAATCGTTGCTAATTTGCCATTGTCAGCAAGCTTGCAGTCAATGGAATCACTTGTTATGCTTGGAGATTGTTTGACCCTCCATTGCTGTGCTGGTGGTCTTCTAGCTTTCTTTACATTGTCGGCAGAAGATTTTGTTGCTAACAATTTTGGCTTATTTGCAGCCGATTTTGTTGCTGCTGATGCAGTTGTTTTTGATTTTCCTTTGTCAGCAGCAGAGACTTTTGCTGCTGAAGGCTTTGCTGGAGCAGTGGCAGTCTTTGCTTCTTGATGCTTTGTTTTGGATTTTGCTTTGTCAGCATCAGACACTTTTGCTGCTGATGTCGTTGTTTTTGATTTTCCTTTGTCAGCAGCAGAGACTTTTGCTGCTGAAGGCTTTGCTTTTGGTTTCCTGGACTTTACTTTATCAGCAGCGATTTTGTTTGCTGCTGATGGGCTGAACACAGATGGACGATTTGCAACTTGATTAAAAGGGTTGAACTTGCATGTTGCAGCAAAGTGGTTTGATTCCCCACATATGATGCAAGTTTGTTGAGGTTTCTGCATCTTCACTCTTTGAGGGGATAGAGACTTCCTGAACTTTGTTACCTTTGCATCATAGCTTCTTACCTGTTTGTTTCTGTTTGTTTTCTCAAAGGCATGCTGCTTTGAGTTTCTTTGGTGATCAAGGTAGTGAAAGCAGGTGCTGGCTGTGTGATTGTATTTGCCACACACAAAGCAAGATAGTGCTATCTTGTCCCTGTGAAAGTGCACATAGTCCTTTCTTTGAAACAAATCTTTGAAGTTCCAGGGATGAGCTTTGTTATGTTCAAAAGTGGCTTCTTCTAGTGTCTTTTGAACATAAGGAACCTTTTCTCCAGGTGCATGAAAGATATCAAACACCCTTCTCTTTGTGATTGGCTTTGACTGAGACTTTGGGTTGGTGAAACCTGATGTCTCTCCCTTTTCAATGTTTAGCTTTCTTCCACCTGGAGGATAGCTAATCTTGATTTGTTTGAATGGGATTGGTGCTGGAATAGCTGGAGTAACAACAGGAAATTCAGCTTTGTTTAGAACAGCTTCAGAGATAGGAGCAGATGGGACTGCACTAGTTTCACAATTGTCTGAGCAGGTTGACTCAGATTCTGAAGAGGTGGAGCAGTTTTCCACAACACATGCATCCATTAAAGGATCAAGGGTTTGGTTTGCCATGTCAAGGTTTGCAGTATTGAAGCTTGGTTGGTGAATGGCAACATAATCAGCAGGAGGAGGAACTGTCTGGTACTCGTCACTATGATATCCAAGTCCAGTTCTTACTCTTTCATGGACTTGAATATCTAACAATCTTTGTAGTTTTTTAGATGAAAATTCATATTTTTCAACATGAACTTTCTGTTCAGCCAGTTCAGCTCTGGTAGCTTTAAGTTTTACTAATAGATCATCAATCTGAGTTTCTAGATTAGTTTGTTCGTGTTTTAATGAAGAAATCTCTTTCTTAAGACAGTTAATTTTTTCTTTGTAAGTATCTTCGACCTTTTTGAATTCAGACTTCATTTGATGAAACTCTTCATTTTGATCTATCAGATTTTGGTTATGCTTTCTATAACCTAAAACTTTGTCAATGCAAGCTTGAGAGCAAAGATGTTCAAATACCTGAGGTGGTATCTCTGCATTGTCTGCCATAAGTGCTTGGTTGGAGGCAGAAACATCTTCATATTGAAAACTCCAGTCAAAGTCTGTAGTTCCAACATTTGAACATGCTGCAGTTTGTGCTGGAGGAGTTCCTTGCTGCTGCTGCTGCTGCCTGGGCTGTCCTTGATAGGCTTGCTGCTGATAGGCTTGTTTTTGATGGCTGGCACCCTGATTGGCTTTTGGTGCCTTGCACTCCCTGGCAAAGTGACCCATTTGGTTACAGTTGTAACACCGGATCTTGCTTTTATCCAAACCAACTCTGGTGTTTGAGTTGTTGTTTGGAACAGATCTTCCGGTTCTAGAGTAGAACCTTTTTGCTCTGAGGGAGAGCATTGCATAAGAGTGCTGAATATCCATTTCTTCCAGATCATCTGGATGAAAGCATTCCAAATCCTCCTTAATGAAGTACATGCTGCTTAAGCTGTCAGAGACAAAGGCAGTAGAGGTTGACTGTTGAGGAGGCGCTTCTAGAAGAAATGGAGATGAGTTGGCTTGTGAAACAGTTGGTGTTTGAGGATGAGTGACAATGGGAGGATGGTAGTTGCTTGCACTAGGACCAGAATGATCAGAGTGAAGTGCTGAGGTGTTGGTGGAGGAAGTGGTGGCTGATTGATAACTGGAGCTCCTTTCTTTAGCCTGAATCATTTCTAATTCATAGGTTTTAAGCATGCCAAAGAGCTCAGTCATCTGGAGAGTCTTTAGATTCTCCGTTCTTCTGATGGACACAGTGTATAGTGTCCAACAGGTGGGAAGAGATCTTATGAACTTCTTCAGAATGTCTTCATTTTCCAGGGTCACCTTGGAGCACTGCAGTTCTCCTACCAGATACGTGTACCTGTTATATAAAACTGTTAGTGACTCACCTTCCTTCCAGGCGAAGTTCTCATACTGTTGCTTGAGGATGTCACGTCTGTTTTCTTTGACCTCCTCAGATCCAGCAAACATCTTCTCCAGGGCTTCCCATAACTCCTTTGCGGTTTTGTAAGCCCTGAAGTTGTGAAAAACTTCATTTGGAAGGCACATTTGGATAGCTCCTAATGCCTTGAAGTCCACCTCCATTTTCTTGATGTCTTCTTCAGAATACTTGGAGGGTTCCTTCGGGACTAGTGGTCCTCCAGAGTCAGCCGAGGCCACCATGGGGATATAAGGTCCATCCCTTATGGATTTCCACATTCCGTATTCTTGGTAGCAGAAGAAGCTTTCCATACGGTTTTTCCACATATCATAGTCCTCCCCAGACACCAACCTCGGTGGTCGGTTGATACTGCCGATGTCTTCAAATCCATTACTTTGTGCCATTTCTGTTTTGTGTGACTTGATTAAGAATAGAGTTTAGAATAGAATCAGAAAGTGATTAAACAAATGTTAGTTTGTTTAATCTTGAGCCAAAGCTCTGATACCACTTGTAGGATCGTGAGATTACAAGGTGATTCTATTCTAGTTGATATTGGCGGAAACAATAGCAACTAACAAAGTAAACAAGTAAAACAGCAAGAATACTGATAAATGCACTGTTGTATTGATCTGCTGTGATTACAGGATTACAAGCAAAAACTCTTTCAAGGCACTTTGAAAGCAAACTAAAAAGCACATTCAAGCACACTCAAGCACACTCAAGCACACTTACTATGAAGTGTTTACACAGTATTTATAGTAACTCAGAATCAAGACAAACCCTTGATTCTGAGGATCAGATCGAACACAGACCGTTGATCTTGTTTATTAATCTAAATTATACGCAAAGGCTAATCTAGATAACTTTATTGAAGCGTCTTCTTAGGCATCATTGTTTGCATGCTTGGAGACGCGCAACAAGGTCCTTTATTGGTTGCACCACTGAGGTTCCTTCTGCTTGGAGTGTGGCAGTTGCTTTTGCAGAAAGTTGTCAGAGACGCTTGGCATGGATAGTCAGCTGCAACGTTTGGTCTTCAGTGAATAAAGCTATCAGCAGCAAAGTTGAGAATACTGCTGCTGATAAGCCCATCAGCAGCAACTTGTGTTGAAGGCTGCTGATAAGCCTATCAGCAGCAACAAGTGTTGAATGCTGCTGATAAGCCTATCAGCAGCAACAAGTGTTGACTGCTGCTGATAAGCCTATCAGCAGCAATTGTACTTAGAATAATTTGGTAGCAATCAGTCTTTGGTTCTACAATTAATAACACTAATAAAATATTATTATAAAATATAGATCATGTCGCTAATAAGGTTTAGGTATATATATATATATATATATATAATCCCTTTCGATTAATGAAAGTCATGACGTTATGAACGCGTCTATTTTATAATTTCAAAAGTTATATATAAAATAATAGGGTCTATGAAATGCACTAACATTTTTCATGTTTTTTAAATGTGTATAGTGGTAACGAATTAATTTGTAGTTGAAATAATGATGCTCTTGTTCTATTCATGATAATCAAAACGTTTTAAGAAATAATTAAACATAATTAGGAATACCTTTTATTTAAAAAGAATATTAATTGTAAACCTTTAAACATTTATAAAAAAAAGATTAGTTTATTAATAATCATAAAATTTATAAAATAACGTCTAGGTGTCAAAATTATAAGCAACTATTTTTGTTATAATTATAAATATGCATTTTAGGCTTTTATCATTATAAGAAATATATGTATATGTATGTAAATGTATATATATATATATATACATATATGTGTGTGTGTGAGTGTGTGTATGTAACCATGAGTGTAACCAAAACAGAAAAAGAACAGAATGGAGCAGGGGCCCGGTCTAGAACCCGTGACCTCTGCTTGGAGCCCCAAGAGTGTTAACCACTGGTCTACTGCCCTGTTCCAATTAAAATACCTAGTTTTTAATACAAGAATGTGAATTTGCCTGCTTTCCTTCTCCCCCCAACACAAACACAACACAGTCGCATCCTCAACCCTAATATCGATTCCATAGAGCTCAGACCAGAGAGGTGTGAATACGAAAGAGTAGAGGTTACCTGAATTGGCCTAGACGTGATTAGACGATCTTGGGTGGCTCTCCTTTTTGAGCCGATCGTGAACCGAGAGGAGAACAAGAGAGTGAAATTGGAGATGATTTCAAGTTGTAGCGGGTTATGGGAATCCATACGATGATTAGAAGCGCGTTAGTGGCTTCAAAAGACCTGGATTGTGGCGTGAATTCAGGGATTACACTATTAATTGAAGATTTTTAGCCATTCTAGCGACTTACCTAAATTGGTTCAATCCTAACGAATCTGGTTCGTAACCTTCGAATTGATGCTTGATATGTGGTCAATACTCATTCACGGATGACTCAGATACAAATAGGGAAGGTTTTTATCATGGATTAAGGAGAATTGGAAGATGGTTTACAAGTTTTGACTTTTAGAAGTTAAACATTCATTTGATTTTACCCAGGGTTTAAGATAATATGGAGGGGGGGTTCAAGATAGGGTTCAACCACTTGAGGGGAAAGATAATTTGTTAAAAGTAACCATGCATATACCTATATATATATATATATGAATACATGAACGAATTGCTCTTGGTTTTCAACTTAAAAAAGATCTTTATAAATTTATTGGTCACTAAACTGTCTTATTGCTTTATAAACATTTTATGTAATAAAATTGTTTGAATCCTTTTTATTTGGTTTTACTCTATATTACATAATTGTGTTTGCAATTAAAAGAAAGTATAACTTATTTATTATTTGTTTTTATGACCTATGAGGCTTATTGCCCTGGACAAACATGAAATTGAAATAGGATACCATAATTGTATAGAATAAAATAAAAAAATGATACCGAAAAATCATGGATGTTACATTCTACCCATGTTAAGGGAATTTCATCCAGAAGTTTAACTAGTGGAGGCTACTGAATTGGGAAAAGGAGGTGAGGGTTTGGATTCTAAACATGTTATAACGGTTGGTTCAAGGAGTATAACTGGTGGCTAGATTTAGGATTTTGATGCTCAAGGTCAGGTATGAATGTTGATGATGAATTAAGTTTTGCAATGAACTGTTGAATGGTATTTTGAATCCTAAAAGTGAAATGTATTACTTGGAATGGATTTGATGGGAACTTGATAATTAGGGTTTGTTTAAGATGTAGTCTAACATGCTCAAAAATTGTCAGTATTTCATAGTCATTGGTCTAGGTCAAAACTTCACGTGACACGAACAACGCTACTTCTTATAATATGACAGAGCACTTATATATAGGAAGTACCATCGGCGTATCCACCATGCCCTTATCATATCACATTAGTTTCGTTGTTATATATCACAATAGGTTTTAGGTCATAACACATGACAAAATTTACTATGTTTTCTCTACGCTGATTTTTATAATTACGTGTGCACCCGTAATTACTCGAATCATCGCATGGTCCGTATAGATCCTTCCGTTGTGTGCGGGGCAAGAGGGCACAAATTCACTTAGTTCATGTCTATTGTTTTCATATATTAGTTGCTAATAAGTAACTATGTCCCTAGTAGGCAGGTCAGTTAGGAACTAAAGAGAAATATGGTAGTATAACTTAAAGTTCGATAGTTTGCTCGTGTTTGAACAAGAATACGTCAACCCTGAGTAGCTTCAATGTGTTATGGTTTTCAAGTTTGGTGAACAAAGTGTATGACCATCCTTCATGTATATTGTGATCAATCATTTGCAACGATTGTAAGTAACCTAGTTTCATGTATAATGTAAACACACAAGTCTCATGTATGATCTAGTGTCATGTAGCTTGTAATCAAATAGATGTCATGTGTAATGTGAGCATCATGTATTTCATAAATCAATAAGATTTTATGTGTATTGTACACAATCTAGTATCATGTGTATTGCAAGAAATGAATTTCATGTATGGTGGTAATAACTTAGTATCATGTACTTTGTAACCAAATAAGTTTCATATTCAACGTGGTCAATCAAGTATTGTATATCAAACCACCAATTGTTATGTATCATGTTTATTGCAAACAACCAAGTTTCATGTATTATGTGATCGTGTTGTGTATATGATGAACGTGCACACGTAAATTATTGAATTTCACACGTGACATATACTAACGAGTTTTTTTGCATGTGATCAGATGTTGCGGGGAGGCGTGTTGTTCGGCGTTCGTGTAAAATGTGGTAGTTATATTCTAGCTTTTTAAATCTCGTTCAGGTTTTTAGGGATGGTTGATGTCTAAGCGGTATGGGTCGTCTCTTGAAGCGGCAAGTGAAAGATAACGAGGAGGTTCTGAAAACATTCAGGGAAATGTGTTTACAAATACTGATCTTCGTTTGAGAATAGGAAATTGTAAATTGTTCTACGTTGTAGATATATAAAGTAGTGAAACCATTGAGTTACATAATCTAAATAAATATACAGTTTATAGGAAAAACTTTTTAAGTTTTTAATTATTATAAGGAGAATATTTTTTTAAGAGAAATTATTGGCTAAGCAAGTAGTTGTATATTAATTTAGCCAAGTTTTAGAAATAATTACTTTAATGAGGAAAATCATACTTATTTATCAATTTGAAGTAATATTTTTATAAAATAAGTTGTATTAAGTTCCCTTTCAAAGTGAAAATGTTTATGGGAAATTTATATTTCTGATACTCTTTTAAAAGTTTGATAAACGTTTGGTTTGAAAATAACGAGGTTGTTTAAATCTAATATGATGATTTGTTTACGAAGGAGATTGTCGATAGTGTACTAAATCGTGTTGAATGAAGAAGGTGATACTTGGAGGATCTTGATGAAAATATGCTGGATGAAATTCACATTCAACGTATTAAATCAATGAATAATAACTTTAGAGTTGGAAAAATATAAAATTTATTAAATGCTGAAATGGTAAACATTATTCAAAACATAGGGGGAATGGTTCTCAAACTGAAAATTTAAAGACCATAATTATAATTTATGTTAATGTGTCTGGTAGCTTCCCACTAGAAGGAAGATAATCACCAAGATGAGCACCGCTATGGTCATTCGGGTAGTCGATCTGGCTTCAGCTCTAGCTGTTTCCGTGCCACTCTCAAGCATTTCTTTTTCGAGAATGGAAATTAACTCCTTTTGATACCCTAATTGATTCTTTAGGCTATCCATTCTTTGTCCCTGCAAATCGTGTCTTATCTCGTGCTCCATTCTTTGCCTCCCCAAACTCTGAGGCTCTCACATATTGGTGAATGTTATTGATTGGAATTCCCATGGTACTAGTGGGTGCCATGGTATGCCTTACCCAAGGGTTAGGATGATACGGGTCAGGCACCAGGTACGGGTCTCTGAGTGGGGGTGGTAACCGAGTGTGTAGATGAGGTGTCTGATACTGGTTTCTGGGTGATTCAGACGTTCGTAGTCTTGGGCCAGTGTTCCTTACGGTAAAACTTTGCCTAGCAGCTGCGGGTGTTGGTGACCGATACACGGGTGACCCGATGTCTTCTTCCCAATCAGACTATGCTTCGGGACGGTATACCGGGGAGGAAGGAGAGTAGGAGTTCATGTCTAGTAGAGAAACAATGAAAAGGTTGTAAGTGATAATGAAATACTAAGTGTTAAATATAGGAGTTCTCATAGGTTTAGAGTTTGACTAGTCATAACACCGAGTCTTCACAATAGTATTTTAGAAATACACTTGACCTATAAGCAATGCATCCCTGAGGAGAATTCCTAGGAAAGAGGGGTGGGTCACTAAGACACACTTAAGTACTCTGTCTTTTCTTAGCCAGAATCCCTCATGGGCCTACACACTCTTCCAGCCATCATGTATTAATAGCACTATTGTTGGGCTCATGGTCAGGATGAGAATTGTTGTGGAGTGGGTTTTGAGGCCCGAAATTGAGGCTTATATATTTTAGTAGGCTTCTTCTTCTTGGAGGGTAAGTGGGCTTCTTGTTTATTATTAATGGGCGTTAGGCCCAATAGTTTAGATTTAGATCACAAGAGGTGGTGACATTATATGTGTGAGTTTAAGAGTGCATGAAAAGCTAAGTGTGTATAAGTGTGTGTTAAAACTTAGGATAGCACTTAAATGAATCAAATAGATAGCATGAATATAGTACAACAATTATCAGGCAGTGTGACACATAAATTATTGTACCAGGTAGTGTATTTACTTATGATAGTATGTAGGAATATTCACACAAGGAGAAATCATGTAGCATGTAGAAGTATGGCATTGTATGGGTGTCCTAAGGTTATAGTCTAGGTCAAAAGTTTCTAATAACCTAATTCTCTATAACTAAGGCTCTGATACCAATCTGTCACACCCCAACCGACGGCGGAATATGTCGGGGCGGGACATGTAGACTGTTCATGAGCTCAAGGTTGACTAAAATGTAATATATTAAATCCATTTCAAATCAAACAAACATAAACCAATTCCAAAGTACATAAATGAAATACAAATTATTCTTGAATTAAAATTAACTAAGTCCCAAAACCTATGTGTAGCAAGTCTTGATCAAATCACACATTAGCACCTGAAACATGAATAAAATAAGGTTAACTAAAAAGTTGGTAAGCATACACATGTTTGTACATAGATAGTATATAGATGTGAATAAATAATTCCTTACAAAACATGATAATATAAGGCATTTATGGGGAGCAACTATTGTGTAACCAAAGTACAATCAAACCTTTGTAACTAGCATGCAAATTGTGTTGTCGGTAACAATCACCCCAATCTGGGTGGGTTTGTCAGACTCAATAGATCTATCAATGTTACCGTTGGCTTGTACAAGGTTAATGATTACACAAGTATGTCATGTATATGTAGTTTCAACTCATAGTATTCAAACACAAAGCACAAATTGCACACATGTTCATAATGTAAAATTGTATAATGTAATTGCAAATAGTATTCAATGAAAATCATGTTCCACCCCAAAATATGTAAAAATGTAAAAGGGGCTATGTAAACTCACCTTAAATAGTAGAGGGTTAGAATTGTAACTTGTAGTAATAAAATCCAACGATGCACTAAGTTAAATACTATACGTTATTATAATGTAAACACGGTTTAAGAACAACGACTATGGAATGATTCGGGATTTAGGGTTTTAGAATGGACGAGTGAGCGAGGATCCGAAAAAGGTTTCTAAATCATGTTTTATAAATTTTATTTATAACAGCAAGGTATGTGTCAATAATAAGTACTATTTGTAAATTTAATTTAATAAACATCTTATTTAAGACATTTAGGTTAAAATAATCCTCATGAGGGAATGTTATAATACAATATTTATATGGATATAATTTGAAGTAAATAAGTTTGTTATGTGAATTGTAATATTATTATTCAGTAAAATCAAATTACTAAATGAATCATATAACTACTAATACCATATTATCTATGAAAGTAATAACAATATGATTAAAACAATTAATAAAATTTATGATATTAATAACACTAATAAAATATTATTATTAAATATAGATCATGTCGCTAATAAGGTTTAGGTATATATATATATATATAAATATATATATATATATACATATTTAATCCCTTCCGATTAATGAAAGTCATGACGTTATGAATGCGTCTATTTTATAATTTCAAAAGTTATATATAAAATAATAGGGTCTATGAAATGCACTAACATTTTTCGTGTTTTTGAAATGTGTATAGTGGTAACGAATTAATATGTAGTTGAAATAATGATGCTCATGTTCTATTCATGATAATCAAAACGTTTTTTAGAAATAATTAAACATAATTAGGAATACCTTTTATTTAAAAAGAATATTAATTGTAAACCTTTGAACATTTATAAAAAAAAGATTAGTTTATTAACCATAACATAATAATCATAAAATTTATAAAATAACGTCTAGGTGTCAAAATTATAAGCAACTATTTTTGTTATAATTATAAATATGCATTTTAGGCTTTTATCATTATAAGAAATATATGTATATGTATGTAAATGTATATATATATATATATGCATATATATGTGTGTGTGTGTGAGTGTGTGTATGTAACCATGAGTGTAACCAAAACAGAAAAAGAATATAATGGAGCATGGGCCCGGTCTAGAACCCGTGACCTCTGCTTGGAGCCCCAAGAGTGTTAACCATTGGGCTGCTGCCCTGTTTCGATTAAAATACCCAGTTTTTAATACAAGAATGTGAATTTGCCTGCTTTCCTTCTCCCCCCCAACACAAACACAACACAGTCTCATCCTCAACCCTAATATCGATTCCATGGAGCTCAGACCAGAGAGGTGTGAATATGAAGGAGTAGAGGTTACCTGAATTGGCCTCGACGTGATTAGACGATCTTGGGTGGCTCTCCTTCTTGAGCCGATCGTGAACCGAGAGGAGAACAAGAGAGTGAAATTGGAGATGATTTCGAGTTGTAGCGGGTTATGGGAATCCATACGATGATTAGAAGTGCGTTAGTGGCTTCAAAAGACCTAGATTATGCCATGAATTCGGGGATTACACTATTAATTGAAGATTTTTAGCCATTCTAGCGACTTACCTAAATTGGTTCAATCCTAAAGAAATTGGTTCGTAACCTTCGAATTGATGATTGATATGTGGTCAATACTCATTCACGGATGATTCGGATACAAATAGGGAAGGTTTTTATCACAGATTAATGAGAATTGGAAGATGGTTTACAAGTTTTGACTTTGCAAGTCAAACATTCATTTGATTTTACCCAGGGTTTATGATAATATGGATGGGGGTTCAAGATAGGGTTCAACCACTTGAGGGGAAAGATAATTTGTTAAAAGTAACTATGCATATACCTATATATATATATATGAATACATGAACGAATTGCTCTTGGTTTTCAACTTAAAAGAGATCTTTATAAATTTATTGGTACTAAACTGTCTTATTGCTTTATAAACATTTTATGTAATAAAATTATTTCAATCCTTTTTATTTGGTTTTACTCTGTCTTACATAAATGTGTTTGCAATTAAAAGAAAGTATAACATATTTATTTTTTGTTTTTATGACCTATGAGGCTAATTGTCCTGGAAAACATGAAATTGAAATAGGATGCCATAATTGTATAGAATAAAATAAAAAAATGATACCGAAAATTCATGGATGTTACAGAAACCTCTAAAAAGATCGTTCAAATTAGAAACCATATGGCGGCAGCTCGTGATCTTCAAAAGAACTATGCCGATAAGCGTAGTAAACCGTTAGAGTCTCAAGTTGGTGATATGGTCCTATTTAATGTCTCACCTTGGAAAGGTGTAATCCGCTTATGAAAGCGAGGCATACTGAATCCTCGTTATGTTGGACCGTTCAAGATAGTGAAGAGAATTGGCCCAGTAGCGTACCAACTGGACCTACCTGAAGGACTGAGTGATGTACACGATGTCTTTCATGTCTCGAACTTGAAGAAATATCTAGCAGACGAGACACTTGCGGTTCCTCTTGAGGAACTACAGATCGATGAACAACTTCGCTTTATTGAAGAACCGATAGAAATCATGGATAGGGAGGTCAAAACGCTTAAGCACAGTAAAATACCTATCGTCAGAGTTCGTTGGAACTCGAAACGTGGACCGGAATTCACATGAGAGCGCGAGGTTCAGATGATGCGCAAGTATCCTCATCTGTTCAAACACTCTACATCAAAAACCTAAGGTACTATTCTAATTTTCGGGATGAAAATTCTTTCAACTGGGGGATGATGTGACACCCAGAAAATTTTTCTTTATCTATTTAATTTTCGGGACGAAAATTCTTTCAGCTAGGGGATGATGTGACATCCGGACTTTGCAAGATAACTCCGTTAGCAAAATCCAGTTAACTCCTAACCTAGTTAACTCATTTCAAACCCCAGGGACTAATTTTGTCAATATTTAAACCAAAACTACAAGGACTAGTTGTGTAATTAACCCAAACTCAATCATGTTGACTTTTGAAGTCAAAATTTAGGGGATTTGTTCCTGTTGACTTTGCAAAGTCAAACTAGTGATGTTCTTGACTCAAATTCGCAATTCTGAACCAAATTATGTCTAATTTGTAACTGAAAAACACATTAAACATCATACACGACCATCATTGGTGCTTTAATCGTAGTTATTGTATCGAATTAATCCCAATTAAGAGTATTCAAGTGAAACCGTCGAAATTGGTAGAAGAACTCATAAAATCGACCATTTCGTGTATCACCCTTGCAATTGAACCCACTCCGCACCTCAAACGGATCCCACTAAAGCTTTTTCACACCTCTGTTTCGTCGGAAAAGCGGTCGAGCTCGCCGGAGATCAAGCCACGCGAAGCCGGAAGACCATTTAGTCATGTACCTTCAATTCGACATCAATTATGGTAACTCCTTACACCCTTAGCTTCGTTTGAGTACCTAGATCGAAAGCCCTAACATAATCAGGGCTTACATTATCGATTTTTACATAAACTGATTCTAGGGTTCATACCCATTCAGGTTTAATCGAATCCTAACCTAAACACGATCTTAATTTAATTAAAGGGCATGATCAAGTTCGCTATCAGATACTCTTTGAAAGCCCTAACCTTTTGAAACCTTACAACATCAAATCAATGACGATCAGATACCTAGGGTTCTTCGTATGTACTGCTTAATCGAATCCCTTTCTAAACTCGATTTAAATTCAATTAAACCACATGGCTAGACTCGAAATCTCTCACTCATTGAAACCCCCATGATTTAAACAGCTTTTAATATCAAAACTTACCAAATCGAATTTGAGTTCATATTCTAGGGTTTTGTTTTTCAAATCAAGAATTAACAACGTTAAACACAATGGTTTTGCAATTAAACACAATCACAGATTCGCATACTACTGTTAAACAAAACCCCTATGATCTTATAGTCGATCAGGACAAGATTTGGTGGAATTGGGAGTAGGTTCGATCAGATTTGCGTATGGGGGAAGAACCCACTAAACCTTGATGTTAAAACCATTTTGACCCGGTTGTGTTTGCGATTCCCTAGCGGGATGGAGTGGTTAGAGCTTTGTGCTATTGGGGAGGAGACCCGGGTTCGAGTCTCGCCAACCCCATTTTATTTTTAATTAACTTTTTAAGTATTATTTTTAATAAAAATCATTTCCTATATTGTTATATTAATATGTTAATGTGTTTTATCCTCGAGAACCACCCATAGGCTCGGGTTTAGTTTTGTAACCCATATTTATTAATAAAACTCATTTATAAAATAATATAGTTATATTATTTTCATACCGTGACGCCAATTAAAAATTATAGATTTATTATTTTTGTCACACAATTAATTATAGTGTTATATCTCTAAGGCTAAAAAAATATAATAACTTATATTATTTTCATAAACCATTCTTAAATGGTACAAACGCATAAATATATTTATGAGATGTTATTATTCATAATTAGAGACGTTTGTCACGAAACGCATTGATCTTAATTATCATGTTAAGAAACCTTTATTTTCGTGGACACGTTCGTCCACTCATTAGTTCTTAGAATGTTTTAAGACGTTCAAATCTTTCTTGTCCTCGTCACAAATCCCATGGTGTCCCTAACTATTGTACTTGTAATTCTAGGGAATTCATAGACTGTTCACAGGCAAATTCTTGTGCCTCTGTTGCATCCTTTAGCGGTGTTATTTACTACTCTCTACTCAGACTCAGGTGAGTTTCACGTCCCCTTTTTACTTGTTTTCCTATTGGGGGAGAAACATGCATATACACAAACATCATTTTACATGTTATCCCGTTGGGGAGAAACATGCATACAAACAAACAGTATTTTACTTGTTTTCCCGTTGGGGGAGAAACATGCATATAAACAAGCATCATCTTACTTGTTTTCCCGTTATGCAGAAACATGCATACAAACGAGCATCATTTTACTTGTTTTCCCGTTCGGGAGAAACATGCACACGAACAGACATCCGTTACTTGTCTTCCCGCCGGGGAGAGACATACACACAAACGGGCATGGATCCTATAGTATTTCACTACCACTTATGTACTTAAGCGTAAACACTATCATGAAAGTCCTCACATCGAACCGTTAATATGGACTTAGCGAGGCAATTTGAGTAATACTACTGGGTTTGACAAACCCCACTCGGGCTAGTCGCGCTAGCACGATTGAAGGTCGAACGGGTGTAAATTGGCCTAAACATTTTAGTCAGAGTTGATAGACCTGGTTGGAGGCAAACAAAAAGTCAGATTCGGTTACGAGCGCTTAGAGTAACTTGTACATTGTCTAGCTAGTAATAGGTGTGATTTACGTATGTGTATCCTACAAACACACAAACAATTTATTTACTTACAAACCTGTGAACTTACCAACCTCGTGTTGACACTTTTTCTTACATGTTTCTCAGGTCGCTCTGGCACAGATTGCACACTTAGGACATGCATGGAATCCTATTGTCATGTCATTCGTTTCTAACATTTTAAACAATTCACTTTCCTTTATTAAGCTAAACTTTGGCGCGTTGTTTTGCGCATTTACTTTTTTTTAAACGCTTCCACATTAACTCTGAACTTTTATGTTATGATATTTCAAGTCCCATATAGTGTCGTTTGAAGTAACTGATGTCTGAGATCCTGTTTTGTCACCTTCCAAAATGGTAAAACTCCGTTAGAGGAATTTGGGGTTGTGACATATCCGGTCATCATTTCATTGCGAGAACTTCAAGTGTTCGCATAACGTACCCGTACGTATAGCCCAAGTATTTGTTCTCCTTATGTATGTGTGTACTTACGAGTTTGCACCCAGATACTTGTGCGTGTATTCCAAGTACTCGCAACCTTACGTTTGCGTGAACTTCTAGGTTTACGCACAAGTACACTTGCAAGTGGATATGATTCTTTTTTTTTATATTTGGATGTTTTTGAACTGTAACAGTAATATTTGAATGATTCTGAATTTAAAGAGTTGTGTGACAACCGCGGTTTTTCAGGTCCTTACCGTTTCTAGACTTTTTATACGTCTATATTTTTTAATATTATGGTTATATAAATTTTAAGTGTTTCTAGGGATTCTAGGAACATTGCCTTAGACGAACACTAAGGTCCGAACTAGAAAACCCGGTTAAGTGCATATACCGCGTGTACCGCGAACGCGATAAATAACGGAAAAAAATAATTTCTCTAAATTAATTTTTATATTTAAATTTAGTTGAGAAATATGTTTTATAATATTTATATGTGTTAACTTTTGTGATTCTTGATTAAACTAACGATTACAAGTGGTTCTCCCAGTATATACCTGGTATAACTTTTTAAAAATATTTAAGTTTTTATGTTTCAAAAATTACCAAAATTCATTATTTTAGATACTAGATTTTTATGTTTGGATAAAAGTATTTATTAAAGTATTTAGGGTGTAATTTTTACAAAAAGTGGGTAAGTTTTATAAAATTTTCTTTTAAAAAGCCAAGACTTCATCTTCACCTATAAATACCCACCCCCACCACTTTTCTTCTCTTCTCCCTTCTCCCTCAAAATCTTGATCCACCCCACCATACCCAAACATCCCCATTTTTCAAAAGCTAGCTCAAGAACTCATCAATCCAAGCTTGATTCTTGGTTTCTAGTTGTTTATGAGCTTGTTTCTAGTGATTTTAAGGTATTTTATCATGTTTTTCATCTTTGATTTTCTGTTTTGATTCTTGCATGTGTTCTCAAGAACACAAAGAACACACACACACTACACACACTCACTTTGAATTTCAAGATTTGGTGTTTTATAAGTTTTTGAGCATTTTAACAATGATTGGTGGATTATAATCATTTTTGTGCATCCACCATGAGTTACATGGACTTGATTCTTCAAAATTTGATGATCAAAGTGTATGAAAACTTGGTGTTCATACAAGTCTTCATCTAGATTCAAAAGGGGATTTTTGAGATTTTGGCTTTTGCATTGAACCACATTGTGATTGTAGGTAAAATACCAAGAAATCACAGGGATTTAGCATCCAACAACACATCTATTTGCTAAATTGAAGGTATAATTTAATATTTAACTTGTTAGTTAGTTTGAGTGTTCAAGAACAAGCATGTTCTTGATGGTACTACAAAAATTGTTGATTTGGCATCCTAATTCATTTTTAAACAGATGTATAAGTATTAAAATGAAGATCTGGAAATTTTTGCAACTTAACTCTGTATAAATTATTTATTAGAATTAATACAAGTTTAATGCATAGAAATTGGGAAAAAAAATCCTTATGAGTTTTATAAAAATCTAGAATTTGGTCAGTAGATAGTATATAAAAATCTGGAATTTGTTCGTGGTATTTGGAGTTGTATAAGTTGATGTTTGGTATTTATGAAGATTAAACAAATGAAATTGGGATCATATACTTCTGGAAAACTTTTGAAGTTGAAACTTTTAATGGAAACTCATAAGGACCTAGAACTAACCTGGTAAAACTTTGGTGAAGTTTTGACAAGTTTAGCTATTTTTCTCGAATTTGTTAAATTTTAATAATATTATATTCATAATAAATAATCTGGATATTGAAAAATTATGAAAATTGATCAAAAGTTATCTTTCCCATATATGAACAATTGGTAAAAGTTTCAAGTAATACTTTTGTGTCCAAAAATGGTTTTAGAATTTTGGGTGATTAAATCTTTATAAAAATAAAATTTATAAAAGTTTTATTAAGTTTTGGACAGAAGATATAACTTATTAAGAACATAATTTTGGACTTTTAATTTGGATGCTTAAATCACACTAAAACCTTAATTTCGGACGAATCAAAATTTTAAACCGTAAACCAGACTTTACGCGCGTAACCGCGTTTTTGGAGAAACGAAATCGTGACTTGAGAGTTTATCACATATAAATTTATAGCTACTGATGTATTTTATTAAAAACTTAAACTTTAAGTTTTAAAGTCACGAATTTATATAAAATTCGGTTTTACAACTGTAAGCGGTTTGTACGCGTATGCACGGGTTTTGGGTATGCAACTGACTACATAGCCACTTTTGTTTTGTTAACTTATTCACACACGTTAGGTGTCCTAAATGCATATTTCATGTCTACTTGGTTAGTAGGACTCGATTAGGACTTAGGACATCATATTTGCGGTTTCTTCGGTTAACCGTACTTTTTGCATTACAGCTCTCATTTGAGTTTTGGGGCCCCACTTTACATTTTACTATTTTACGGGGGAAAACCTGTTTCACATTGCACGTTGTTACTTGGGATTAGGATTACATGGGTTTATTTATAAATGCATTAAATCCCCACTTTAACGCAATCAATTTGCATGGATAACCGATGGGAATTATGTATAATACTATTTGGGTTGACCCCCCGGCCCAGGGTTGGTCACGCCAACCAGACTTATTGGGTCATTTGGGCGCATAATTATCCATAGTAGGTGTTCGCATTTGACACCTATATTTAGGGGCAACAACTAGTCTGACGATTTTGATTGTGGCTCAGGGTAATTAAATCTTAACGCGTGTACATGATAATTTGCGGATGATTACATTTAAATTTTGATTACTTACGTTTTCTTATCGAGTCGCAAAACCTGCGCACTCACCAACTATTTTTATAGTTGACCCGTTTTCGAAACATGCTTTTTAGGTAAACAGTTATGGGGATCATGAGCATTAAATGGCTTGCTTTTGGGAAGACTTATTACTGTGTACCTTTGGTTGTAGTTGGGCATTTTAGACCCTTTGTATTGATTCAGGATTTTCCATGTATTGGTACTTTCGATAGAGACATGTAGTATTGTTCAATGTAATGCACAATTTTCCTTTTACTTTATCTTGTATTTGTGTTCAATGCGATATACCAGTTACATCCCGCACTTCCGTCTTAGCGGGGTGTGACAGACTTGGTATCAGAGCACTGATTATAGAGAATTAGGTTTACCCAAGACTAGACGTAGACTATAACTCTAAGTTTATTGCATTGAACCGTAGGAATTAAATGTGCATTGCATACTACCTCTTGCTTATCTACGACACATTGCTTCGTCATAATCATGTCTTCGTCACAGAACTACGTGTACTCTTTGATGATTCCGGTTACATTTGTGGTAATCTATATCAGCCTCTATTTGTCTTAGTGTTATCACGGGTTGTACCTGTACTTGCACCATACATGTATCTACTCCAGCTGTGGAGCCGGCTTTCTTGTTTGACGTCTATTGTTTTCACTTGGTGCGGTATATACTTTCTTTCATGAATTGTTGGATTGGACGGCTAGGAATTTCGCCATGAGCTATGACATACCGAACTGCCCGATCAAAAGGGATCCCGAAGTGGAGAAGCAGGACTAAACGGGAGAGAACTCTCCTGGTCAGGAGGCCCATAGACTTCTCTTTGTTGGATCATTGGATCCTCATATACGTACAAATTTGTAGCAAGATTTTGCTCGACACTAATTTGAGGATCTCTGACCTATTATTATTGACGGACTTCAATCACGCACCTTTTCTTTTATTAGAGGACGCCGGTTGTGCCTCTCTATCATTACCTCCAACCAACAGCAGCTTTAGAAGGCATATCTATGAGTATTGGTACAAATAACTAAGTGCCATTAGATGGAACGTACACACTTTTACTCAAAAGTGCAACATGATGACATGATCTAATAAACATTTCAAATCCCTTTTAACTGAGAGCTTGGGATAGGAGAAACACTATAGGGAACATGCAAAGTAAATTATCATTACGGGTGCGCACGTAATCATAATATGCAGTGTATGGGAACTCTAGTGAGTCTTACTGTCTGAGTCAATGTTCATGATTAATCTGTATTTTGAATCCCAATTCCCAGTCATTCGAATACTAATCGAAACTATCGTAACCTTAGGGTTGAGCTAAAGACATCAAAATGATGCAATGGGCTATCTAAGGTGACATGGGAATATATATCGTCTCTTTCATCTTTGAATTCGAACGGATCTAAAACTTTTATCGAGACTTCATTGGCATAACAATTTTGACCGAAACATAGAAGATATATGTTCTCAGTTGATTTGACCTCGGTATTTGGAACGGACTTGGAAATTTCTTGTAAAGTATTACTTAACCTAAGAGATCGAGCTAAATATTTTCTCATTTCAATTTCATTATTTGTCTATCCACGCATGTGAATGATCCTCGGTCTAGCCTGAACCAGACCTCAACACTTCTGGCTCCCCTATTAGATCTTCATTGTAACATTCTCACACTTATTAAGGAACAGGAGAAATTCGAATTTGATCTAATCAACTCCTTAATGGATTTCGAGAAATGAATATTTTCTTCCCTCGACCATTTTTATTTGCTAAATCTTATCCCTTGAAGACTTTATTGGTCACGTAAATTCAATGTTTGTCTTTACAACATTCAACACTGGTAGTAAGTGTACAACTATTATCGAAGGTCTAAGCATAATCTTCGATTTTACCTTATAATCCAAACACACTATAACATCGATTGAGTAGCAACAGATGGTGAAATTCTTTAAAGCACACTAAACTTCTTTTTCCTGGACAATACAACCTTTCAACACAATCTCTTGGACAATTCTTTATTTTGATGCTTACCATTCTTACTGTGCATTTAGTGATCATAACCCGAATTCTTATCTTCCTAAACTGATTGTCGATATTTCAATTGGCAACAAACGCCAATAATCTAATTCTACCTTAGGCTAAAGTACTAGCATGGCTATCACGGTAACACCTACTGTGTAATTTTTCCCATCGACTCACTATGACCTGATTTCTTTTCCGGATGCTAAACCGTCATCAATAGTTTTGCTAAAATATTCTAATTAATCTGCATCGCATTTAATTGAAATTTACATTCAATTGCTCTGCACTCACTTTTGTAATATGGTACAATAAATCTAGATTCCCTTCACGCAACACCCTTAAGGTATTGTGCAAACCTGACTTGAGATAGGTAAGTAATTAGACCTTCCAAAATAAATGTCAAACGAAGATGTTCTCACAACATTTGAAATTTAGTACATTATCAAACTTTGATATTTTCCCGATGATCAATAATCCATGCTTATGCCCAAACAAATTCCAAGGAAATCTAAGAGTGAACTATCAGCTGTTGTCCCACAGGCATGAGGCTGAAATACAAAACTCTTAACCTTGTCTCATTTGCTAGTATTCCTTCTAATTCTATTGTTTCATATTCTTATGCAAGGGATATAATCATGGGTTGCCTCAAACAACCCATTGTTAAAAAAAATCTGAATATGATAATCTTATATCCTTTTGTACTTGCTGTTAAGAAAGTCTTAAAGTACTTACTGTTAAGAAACCACTTCTTAACAGTACTTTGAGGGAATACAAATATTTGACATCTAACACTCATTGCCCTAACTTTATGACTTAAACCCTTGGGCAAACGAGTTTAAGGCTATAACCGATAGTGATGGATTACGAAATGGTAAATCATAGCGATATCGTTTGAAAGCCAAGGAAGTTGTAGGCATACTGTACTACCAGTTATTGGCAGATAATCAATTCGACCGTCTTCAACACTAGATCTAAGGACAAAATCTGACATCTTATGGTCCATTCCAACCAACTTTAATGGGAAAACAAGGACCTGAGTGGAAAATTGAGAATCCTATTCATTTAAAGGATGTGTCCTACAATCATAAGGGGTAATTTTGAGAATTTGTTCTTGTGTTCTACGATCCCTAACAGATTAAAGTTGTATGCTACCAGGAAGATGAACAAATGACGAATCATAGTTCAGTCTGCTCTCTTGAAGGTCTACACATATACATTACTTTCGATTCCTCAATTTCTTTTTAATTTTATATACACTCTTTTCAAGATCCGTTTGGGATGTCCTTGCATTATCTTTAAGTGACCTAGGAGCATAACGTTCCCGTATTTGGCAAATTCCTGAAGTTTTACTTGATCCTCTCCTATTTTCTATAATCTAGTTATGAGAGTCAAGCCTCAGGCTAAATTAACAATGATGTTACATCAAAGTCTACTAACTTAATGAGTTAGCAAGCTCAGAATCAATTTCGGGAGACACTATTATTATGAGATTATCTCCAAGACGTGAATGTTTACTTCCTCATCGAGATGAACTGTGAATTACCTTCAAATCATTTCAATCCACATCAAGGATAATGTAGACGCCGAATGTTATCCTATCAAATTTGAACGACTCGATGAGATGATTATACTTTCTTTTTGATATAGACTCCTTATTATATTTCAAAATTTTATTTTTGACTGTTAACCAAATTCGATGTATGGTAGTCAATTCAATGTCTGAATATTGAACTGACACCTAGTCTTTTAACTAATCTACTTGATTAGATCATTCTATATTTTTAGTCACTTTCTCTATCTATATCTTGTCGTGACTTGATTATCATATAACCCATTGCTAACTTTCGGCAATATGTATATGAACCTTTGATTGAAAATCACCAAACATGGTTACATTATATCGAGACTAACACACGAGTTAGTACTTAATTCCAATGCTTTGTAATGAGGTTACATAACACCGGGTCATCGTTGACATCTATTTTTTGATGATTACTCATTTCCTATAACACTTGATAGGATTGAGTAAATTTGACTCTTAGAAAATTATCTCGACATAATCCTAGTATAACCTCCATTGTTTGTTATTCTTCGGTTTCATGACTTGAGTTTGGCACCATCATACTCGTACTCATTATACTTGCTTTGTAAAGCTTTACGCTTGGATTACTTATTATATAGTCATTCTCTAATGACTAACCAACACTCTTCCATTCGAGTACAAGGAGTGTAAACCTCGTCCACTTGATATTTCGATTTTTAAAATCCTTACATATCGACTTTTATGGTTATGTTGTATCGCCCTATGATGCAACAATGTACCAACTTTGGAATAGTAACTAATGTTACTGACAATCACTGGGTACAACAACCCGAGATTCCACAGTGGAAGAGGAAACGAATTTCCATGGATTTCATTTTTAGTGGCCTAGAACACTTGGCGATCACGATTTGATTTAACCATTATTGGCCAGTTGTTGAAATTTGCACGTTTCTTTCCTATCTGAAATGACTCCATGATGGATTAAGTGGTAGCAAGGCATAGAGTGCATGTTTCCATTATCTACGTTAGGGATAATCGTTTTACATCTCGTTTCTGAAAAAACTTGTATAGATATCTTTGGGAACGTGTTTAAACTTGAGCACTGAGTACCATCCTCAAACTGACGGTTAAAGTGAGCGAACCATTCAGAACTTGGAGGATCCGATCAGGGTTGTGTGATAGACTCCAGTGGTAATTGGGACGCTCAATTACCATTGGTCAAATTCCCTTCTAATATCAATTATCACACTAGCATTGATTATACGCCATTTGAAGCTTTGTTGGAACGTACATAGCAATCACCTCTTAGTTGGACCGAATTTGATGATAATCATTTTGACTAGTCCGAAAGTCAAACATAAGGCAGACTTAAGGTTGTCGAATACCGACCGTTGAGTTATGCTGATGTTCGGAGAAGACTCTAGAAATTCAGATCGGTTACAAGTACTTTTTAAGGTATCACTCTGGAAGGGTATAATTTGATTTGAAGAGAGAGGTAAGCTTAACTTAAGATACTTTGGACCGTATAAAATCATTGTTAAATTCGGTCCGGTGGTGTCCAAACAGAAACTACCTTAGCGACTTCGTGACGTTTCCGATATTTATCATGTTATCATACTCAAAAGAGTTTAGCCGTCAAATCTATATTTATCCCACATGAGGAAGTTGGAATTGATGACAAGCTCATTCTTCGAGGTGTTATCTCTTTGAGTTCTAAGTACGTGATATGATCATTTTTCATAACTTAGAGTATTGGTTATTGATATGACACATTTTTATTCCCAATGAGACGTGCAAAAGTCTACCAACACTTTGAACCTTTATTGCACCTCTCTTGTTAAAAATTTTTGGTTACTATATGTGGTAGTATTCCTTAGTAGCACTAAATGGAATGATACTTTCCTATGCTAGTAAAAGGATAATAAATCACCGAAATTTAATGTCACGATATCATTCTGGATTTGTACCTACTTTGTATACCTATGGTATACCTATCTTATGGCGGATTCATTAATCTTATGATTAACGCCAGCATGGTACCTTTTGATTAAATACGGAAATCAGTGATCTTTGGATTCATGGGAGAATTCGAAGGATCTACTGTTGAGACTGTATAGGCGTAACCTACTCTCGGTGATTCTATAATCCCGGTTTGTCAAACCCCCACTCTCTAGGAAACCAGATCCATCTTGACTTTCGTACTTGAATCAAATTTTGAGAAAGAATTTGTCAATTATACACCAGTTGAATTTCGGGACGAAATTCCTTTCAACTGGGGGATAATGTGACAGCCGTGGTTTTTCAGCTCCTTACCGTTTCTCGACTTTTTATACATTTATATTTTAAAATATTATGGTTATTGTTTTGACCAAAAGTTAACACGGATAATTAAGTAGCGAAACTTTGTATGTGAGGTAGTATGCTTGTATAAACTTGTGTAAAATGCAGTATAAATACAGAAATAACACGATGAGTTACGAGGAAAGGAAAGCCCTTGATCTTTGAGAATATCAATCATAAAACCTCGGGAGTCGACTAAAGTCGGGGTGCCTGGTTTGTCTTTATTGATTTCGGTAAAAAGTACAATGTGAGAGAGCAATATGATCGAGACTAAGTGTTACAAGTGAGTAGTGAGAGTGTTGTGTCCTTTTCCTATCTATCATTGCCTCTATAAATACATATCATGACATTAATTACTAAGCTAATATGCCGGAAATGCCTTAATGGACCGTTACAAGTCTTCCTTCAAGCATATATCCGTTGTAATCAATGTAATCCCGTGTCTTCAACCTTCTTTAAATCGAGGGGCTTACCTGTAAGAACAAGTCAAAGAAAAGATTGTGTAAGATCTGATTATAAACGTTATATAATCATGATACTGAAATATAGTAGGGATCAGGGATACCGATACGTATCTGAGGATCCGGGATTCCAGAAGGTAAAAAATGACCCCTAACAGTTGTATATATTTTAAGTATTTCTAGGGATTCTAGGAACATTGCCTTAGACGAACACTAAGGTCCGAACTAGAAAACCCGGTTAAGTGCATATACCGCGAACGCGTTAAATAACGGAAAATTTTAATTTCTTGAAATTAATTTTTATATTTAAATTTAGTTGAGAAATATGTTTTATAATATTTATATGTGCTAACTTTTATAATTCTTGATTAAACTAACGATCACAGGTGGTTCTCCCAGTATATACCTCGTATAACTTTTTTAAAATTTTTAAGTTTTTATGTTTCAAAAATTACCAAAGTTCATTATTTTAGACACTAGATATTTATGTTATGATAATTTTTTTTATTAAAGTGTTTAGGGGTGTAATATTTATAAAAAGTGGGTAAATTAAATAAAATTTTCTTTTAAAAAGCCAAGACTTCATCTTCACCTATTTTATAAAATACCCACCCCCACCACTTTTCTCCTCTTCTCCATTCTCCCTCAAAATCGTGAACCACCCTACCACACCCAAACACCCCCATTTTTCAAAAGCTAGCTCAAGAACGCGTCAGTCCAAGCTTGATTCTTGGTTTCTAGTTGTTAATGAGCTTGTTTCTAGTGATTTTAAGGTATTTTATCATGTTTTTCATCTTTGATTTTCTGTTTTGATTCTTGCATGAGTTCTCAATAACACCAAGAACACACACACTACACACACTCACTTTGATTATCAAGATTTGGTGTTTTATTAGTTTTAAAGCTTAAATCTTGTCATTTTAACAAGGATTGATGGATTATAATCATTTTTTAGCGTCCACCATGAGTTACATGGACTTGATTCTTCAAAATTTGATGATCAAAGTGTATGAACACTTGGTGTTCATACAAGTTTTCATCTAGATTCAATAGGAGATTTTTTAGATTTTGGCCTTTGGATTGAACCACATTGATATTTTAGGTAAAACATCTAGAAATCACAGGGATTTAACATCCAGCAACACCCCCATTTGCTTAATTGAAGATATAATTTAAGATTTAACTTGTTAGTTAGTTTGTATGTTCTTGATGGTTTTAAAACAATTGTTGATTTGGCATCCAAATTCATTTTTAAATAGAAGTATAAGTATTAAAATGAAGATCTGGAAATTTTTGCAACTTAACTCTTGATAAATTATTTATTAGTATTAATACAAATTTAATGCATACAAATTAGGAAAAATACTTCGGAGTTTTAGAAAAATCTGGAATTTGGTCAGTAGGTAGTATAAAATAAAAGATGACTCCTGTCTAAATTTCGTGATATTTAGAGTTGTATAACTTGCTGTATAGTATATATGAAGATTAACCAAATAAAATTGGGATCATATACTTCTGGATAAACTTTTGGACTTGAAAATTGTAATGGAAACTCATATGGACCTAAAACTAACCTGGCAAAAATTTGGTGAAGTTTTGACAAGTTTAGCTATTTTTCTCGAATTTATTAAATTTTAATAATATTATATTCATAATAAATAATCTGGATAATGAAAATTATGAAAATTGGTCAGAAGTTTTCTTTCACATATATGAACAATTGGTAAAAGTTTCAAGAATTACTTTTGTGTCCAAGTATGGTTTTAGAATTTTTGGTGATTAAATCTTTATAAAAATGGTAATTTTATGAACTTTTTATATAAAAATAAAATTTATAAAAGTTTTAATAAGTTTTGGACAGAAGATATCATTTATTAAGAACATAATTTTGGACTTTTAATTTGGATGCTAAAATCACACTAAAACCCTAGTTTCGGACGAATCGAATTTTTAAACCGTAAACAAGACTTTACGCGTGACTTGAGAGTTTATCACATATAACTTTGTAGCTACTGATGTATTTTATTAAAAACTTAAACTTTAAGTTTTAAAGTCACGAATTTATATAATAGCCAGTTTTACAACTGTAAGAAGTTCGTACGCGTATGCACGGGTTTTGGGTATGCAACCGACTGCATTGCCACTTTTGTTTTATTGACTTATTCACACACGTTAGGTGTCCTAAATGGATGTTTCGTGTCTACTTGGTTAGTAGGACTCGGTTAGGACTTAGGACATCATATTTGCGGTTTCTTCGGTTAACCGTACTTTTTGTATTACCGCACTCAGTTGAGTTTTGCGGCCCCACTTTACATTTTACTATTTTAAGGGGTAAAAGCTGTTTCACACTGCACGTTGTTTCTTGGGATTAGGATTATATGGGTTTATTTATAAATGCATTAAGTCCCCACTTTAACGCAATCAATTTGCATGGATAGCCGATGGGAATTATGTATAGTACTATTTGGGTTGACACCCCCGCCCAAGGTTGGTCGCACCAACCAGAATTGTAGGGTCACTTGGGCGCATAATTAGCCATAGTAGGTGTTCGCATTTGACACCTGGATACAGGGGCAACAACTAGTCTGACGGTTTTGATTGTGGCTCAGGGTAATTAAATCTTAACACGTGTACATGATTATCTGCGGATGATTACATTTAAATTTTGATTACTTACTTTTTCTTATCGAGTCGCAAAACCTGCGTACTCAACAACTATTTTTATAGTTGACCCATTTTTGAAACATGTTTTTCACGTAAACAGTTGTGGGGATCATGAGCTTTAAATGCCTTGCTTTTGGGAAGAATTATTATTGTGTACCTTTAGTTGTAGTTGGGCATTTTAGACCCTTTGTATTGATTCAGAATTTTCCGTGTATTGGTACTTTCGATAGAGACATGTAGTGTGGTTCAATGTAATGTACAATTTTTCTTTTACTTTCTCTTGTACTTGTGTTCAATGCGATATACCGGTTACATCCCGTACTTCCACCTTGACGGGGTGTGACAAGTTGAATTCCTCATCATTTGTATTTACTGTGTTCAGTATTTGTACGTTTAAGAATCCTTGAATAATGGTTATTCTAAAAGTTCATGGTATATCAAATCTATGGGAATAGAGTTTGAACCAAGACCATTGTGAATCGTTGGCTTGTTTCATATGATGACAAGCCCAGAGAGTTGGAGACCAAGTTCACAGATATTCATTAGAGAATGGATATTGAACGCAATCCGCTTCAAAACTACTTCATGGATCATTGTCATTAGAAGGTTTCGAAAATGCCATAGTCCCTTTATCCTCAGACCTAAGATTCATATTAGAACTTTAATAAGTGTAAGATTGCTCCTTGACATAAACTAACGTTTTTCTTTGACCAGGCAGTATTAAGGATAATGGTTATTCTAAAAGTTCATGGTATATCAAATCTATGGGAATAGAGTTTGAACCAAGACCATTGTGAATCGTTGGGAGTTAATCTGAAACTTAGTTAGGGTTGTATATAGTCGAAGGAATCTGTTCCCTTACTACGGTAAGCGGCTGACGTTTCTCGCCCCCTATTTTTCAAACTGGTGTAAATGCATGGCCATGCTCAAACTGAGAGTTCGATTAGACCACTTTGAAATTAAGATCGAGAAAGAGAATGTTGAACACTATATGAGAATGAAACTTGATCCATGAGCGTCTTACCTTATTGGGGAAGTGAGATGTAGCTAGACGTCCACCACTGTCTGTGATAACAGATGATCGAGACTTATGCAAGTGGGAGTGTGTTGGACTAGCATGCCTAAGTAACGACATCTTATAGCACTGCTACTTAGGTAGAATCCAAAGTGTTGCACCATGAGCAACGGACAATGAGATTATTTAAAAGGTTTAAATATTCTAACACGATCGCACTTAAGCGAGACAGGATACGTTTAGTTATGAGTAATTGGATTGCGAATAATTAAAAAGAATTAAATTAGTTAATTATCAAAGAATTGATAATTAAAGAAACTGATTTAATAATTATCAAAGTGTTTGATAAATATTGATTAGGTGATTTTACTAGATTGATTATTAATTGGATTTCCATGGAGTAAACCAAAGGAAATTGGTTTTCCCGGGAGCTCGTGTCAGCAGATCTTGCAACTAGGTTCGTTGATCCGTGGTGTTTCTATTTGGTTAGCTGTCTACTTCTGGGAAGGTAGAACTGTAAACTAACTATGGTTGTTTTATTGTTTATGATATATTTGCATCTAGACTCCTGGTGGGCAGTCTAGGGTTTTGTCCTAGACTGGTTCATACGTTTTTGTTCCGCTGCATTTACATCAAAATTGTTTTGAAACCCTTGTACGAAACCCCAACAGTAGCTCCCAGTCATACATCATACCGAGTCATAGCTTGTGGTAATTCTTTGTATTGAGTCGTAGCTCGTAAACATGTAACACATAGATTAGCATAACACACATGGGTAAGATTCTCGTGGTGTCACATAGGCAACCGTAATCGTACCTACTACATTATGCAGTTGTAGCATTGAAAAGCACATACCATCTACCCATAGTACCCGTAAACATAACGTCTGCATAAGTAGCCGTACGTCGCACTGTCTACCGAAGTAGCTGCAATTACACCTATCGTCTACACCAAGAGGTAGCACTCTTACCGCTCACCAGTGCAACCATAAACATACCGTCTACATGAAGTAGCCATAAACATACCATCTACCGAAGTAGCTGTAATACCGTCTACTAAAGTAGCATTTCTAATCTGACTATTATGCAGCGGTAGCATGGAATAAGTACCTACCATCTATGTATGTGGCCGTAAATCATATCGGTCTGCATGAAGCAGTCGTAGTATCTAATAAGCACCTACCATCCATATACACAGCCGTAAACATACCGTCGACATACGTAGCCGTAAACATACCATCTACCGAAGTAGCTGTAAATATGTCGTCTGCATAGATAATCGTCTGGTCGGTCGTTTGCCACGAATGTAACCGTTATCATATAACATTTAAGCACATTGGCCAGTTATTCATTTAATAATTTTCATTTCATAAAAAGGACATAGCCCTTGGTTATGAGAACATATCATCTTTCATATGAGTATGCACCTTAGCCCAAAATGTTGTAAAACTTTCTTTAAAAGGGGCATCTTGAAACTCACCTGTTATACGTAGTAGGTATGTTGAACCTAGGTAAGGTCAGTAGTCTCTATAGAGCACACAACCTGTATCGATACATTCTAAGTGAACTTAGTTTCATACATCAAGTATACGGTCATCATTTCATTGCGAGAACTTCAAGTGTTCGAATAAGGTACCTGTACGTATACCCAAAGCATTCGCTCTCCTTATGTATTTGTATACTTAGAAGTTTGCGCCCAGATACTCGTGCGTGTATTCTAAGTACTCGCAGCCTTATGTTTGCATGAACTTCTAGGTTTACGCACAAGCACACTTGCAAATACTTGTGCGAGAACCAAGTTCTTGTATTCCAAACCCTAACTTTCTACATGATCTAGATCTGGACTATTTTGACATCAAGACTCGAACTTTATACGTCCAAAACATCCGTTTAGTACCCAGAAGGATAGATCTATGTTTAGCATGTCGTTTCACTCGTAAAGGTTCAACCTTTTTGCATAAAACCCAATTTTTAACTCAAAACCACCTTTAGTTAAAAGAGTAAGTTTGGGAGGTGTTTTATGACCCGAATGTGTGTAGCTTTCTTGCTAGTGCTTCCTCCGTCGAACCTTGAAAACCTTGATACACAAAGGACGCTCCAAGTATATCCATTTTCCTTCTCTCTATAGGCGTAAACTTGCACTCAAAAGTGCTCTCAAGTTTGTGTGAATTATGAAGATGGTAATTGGGTGGGTATGCATAAGGGGGTGATAGCTAGGGTATGTAGGAAGGGTATCCTCTTTTATGAATTTACCCACTAGTCCCTTCCACTTTTAGGAATTTCTATTAAAACCATATCATTTATTTATTTAGGATTTCTAAGATGTTACAAGTCTATCCACCTTACAAGAGATTTCATCCTCGAAACCTACTATAAGTTAAACAACTGAGGGTATGACTCCTTCATATCTTCTGTAACATCCCTATTTTTAAGAAAATATAAAGTTCAGGGCCAAAAATGCCATTATCCAAAGTTCAAGGACTAAAAATGCAAAAATCTTAAATTTCGGACGGTAGCGGACCGCTACCAAGCTTCCTAGCGATCCGCCACGTGCAGGTTAAGGCAATGATGAGGGAATGACACATGGCAAACGCGTGGTATGCTGACCCAGCCATATGGCGGACCACCACCAGGCCCGGTAACGGTCCGCCAGCCACAAACGAACAAAAAGATGATGCGTGTCAGCTGACTCACATGAAAGAAAAGGGTAGCGGACCGCTACCTAGGACCCTAACGGTCTGCTACGTGGGCAATACGCCAAACAGCTGGCAATGGGTGATAGCGTACCATTACCACTTAACTTAGCAGTCTTCCACCAATGCGAATCTTAGCCAATAAATAGTTGAAGTTGTCGTTCACTTTTACACAAACAAACACACAAACTACCACACATACACTTAAGCACTCATACCGAGGAAGCCAAGATGACGGTTACAAGCACGGCGGTTACGAGTGCGGAGCGTTAAAGTTTCGAACAAGGAACGAACTTAGGAAATAAATCGACAATAATGTAAGTACACTGGACTCGTACCCTATGTAAAGATTTATGTGAATTATGTGATTACGTTTTATGTGCTATATGTGGAACTAAGGTACGAGGTAATAAAGGAAGATAATGGTGGATTAGTCTAGACACTAAACCAGCTTAATGGAGTAGTCACGAGATATTAAAAGGATGATGGATACGCCATCGGTACAGAATAAAACTCTTTGATATCTCGGGGTGAAACCATTATAAAGGTTTAGGGGTATAGACTAAAGATAATAAGCATAATGCAAATACAAATGAATATGTGAATGCATGATAAAGGTGAATACGTTTATACATGATAATACATGCTACATATGAATATGTATGATGGAACGAGTCTAAACCATAAAATTAAATAACGGAGTACTCACGAAGTATTAAAGGTGTGGTGGATACGCCGCTGGTACTTCCTATATATAAACCTCTTTAGTGCATCGTGGAGAAACCGTTACGAAGTTTTAAGGTGAGGACTGGTTGGAAATGAATCAAGCGTAAGCATGTATGATAAACGTGTATGATAAAAGTAAATGCTTGATGTGAGTCTAAGATACTTAAGATCCCAAATGAAAAAAGATGTCCAACCTATAAGGTGAATTTCAATAAAGAAGAGAACTAAATAAATGATCAAAAGCCTAAGGGGCAGATCTTATGAATGAATGCGCCTTCGTGGCAATGAGTCTTCATGACAAAAGCAAGGGGTCTATACCGACGGGTATAAGGACCTTGCCAATACTATGACCTAGGTACGGACTAAGATGGTCATGATGGGGCAAGAGTGTACTTACCATCTCCGAATGACTTGACCGTAAGTACGTCCGGAGATGGTCATGGGGGCAAGAGTGCCTGGGAAACTTGAACAATAAGAACCTAAAGGGTTCCATAATAAAATGAACGACGCAATGTACTTACTAAGCGTAAGCTAATATAAAAATATTTTCCAAACACTGTAGGAAATAAGCACGTGGAATGAGGCTTCCTAAGGACAAGTTCAGTTGAAGAGAAGAATCCCTCGATCATGTGTAATAGTATATTATATGTATAAACATTATTATAATAAAATATACCTGTGTTACTTTAAGTGACAAGGTTTTGAAAAACTGGGACCATTTTCCGCTATAAAACTCTGATAAATTAGTGATATAAAAATAGGGTGTTTCAAGTTGGTATCAGAGCACGGTTTGAGGGATTTGAGTATCGAAAGGATTCTTAAAATCAAACCATAAGTTCTTGTGATATAAATTGGGATTCATTCTGAGGCCGTCCAAGGAAGCAGGTATGTTTAAATTCAAGTGCTAGACATAAATGTGTAAGTATACGTGGGCTGAACTTTGTATGGGATAAGATCCATATGATAGTTGGGAGTATAACGATGTGTAACATATATCACCTCATACCTGGCGAGTATGAGAGTTAATGTATGGGACCATTATGATAACGTAAACATTATACGAATTCAACTCGTTGCACATATAAGGATTTCATGACATGCAAATCTATGAAATTTAAGGGAGCAATTAATCCATTGGAAAGTTAAAGATGGATTGCTTCAATAGAAACGACTTTCGATACATGTCACTGTGAGAAAGAGGATCAAGTGACATTTGCTACCAATCAACTGAAAGAATGAGCTTATGATTGGTGGGGAGTAGTAAAAAGAAAGAAAGGTAGAGACAAAATTAAGGAAATAAGGTGGGAAGAATTCAAGGATATCTTCCTGAAGCACTATTGTCTTCGAGCAGCAATTAAAAGAATCACTAAGGAGTTTCTTCAACTCCGTCAGACAACAAAATTAGTAGATGAGATCACAGGAATCTTCTTTGACAAAGCAAGATTCTGTCCGACTTTGTTAACAACTCCCGAGATGTGGATGATGAGATATCATCTCCTTTTAAGAACATAAATTAGAGAGTTTATACATCCATCCAAGTATGCGAACTTGGAGGAAATGATTGATTGGGCCCGAGAACGTGAGGCGGAGCTCAAGAGGCGGGAAGAGAGAGATGGAAAAAGCAAAGGATAGAGTTATCCTTCTCCTATGCCTCTTAACAAAATTAAATTTAGTAAAGCGGGAGGTAGTTCCTCACCAAGAAAAGGAGTGCATGATTGTAGGATTTGCGGAAAGACACACCTGGGAGAGTGCCGATTCAAACCTTCTAAATGTAACAAGTGCTAGAAGACTGGACTCACTGCACTGCAGTGTGTGTGTGGAACCACATTATGCTACAACTGCTATAAGCCAGGACACTTTAGCAGGGAATGTACTGAGCTAAAAACACAAACGGAAAAGAGTGGAGAAGGATCAAGGGTAGCAGAAAATGAAGTAAAACAGATTGAAGCTCCAAAGCCAAGAGGTAGGGCTTTTCAAATCACAACTAAGGAAGCTAAAGACGTCCCTGACGTCGTATCAGGTACCTTCCTCTTGAATACCCTACCTTCTTGTGTTTTATTCGATACGTGAGCTAGTCGATCGTTTATTTCATTAAGACTAGTAAACTCTGGACACTTAGATAGAAGTAAGTTGACTAAGGCATTGGAGGTTGAAATCACGAGTAATAGAAACTGCGTAGTGATCGAAATATGTCAAGGGTGCTGACTACTAATAGAAGGAGAGGAATATCTCGTCAACTTAATCCTGATGCCGATGCAAGAATTCGACGTGATTATTGGAATGGACTGGTTATCTTCGCATGTTGCGATGATTATACGCAATCAAAAGATCATGCGATTCATGACGTCTGTAGGAAAAGAAATTAGTGTGATTGGTGAACGACGAAACCAGATTATGTTGTGTACGATGGTTAAGATAAATAGCTATGTGAGACAAGGTCGTTAATGTAGTGCAAAGCACACATCTCTTTTCCTTTGTATTCATGCCTTTTTATATTGTTTTGTATTCGTTTTTACTTGTTTTTGTTTCATATTGAGTCTATTGTGTATTTACAGGAGCTCGTGTGAATAACAAGTTAAATCATGTGGAAAACGAGCACGAGAAGAAGCCTGGAGAATAAAAGGGAAAAAATGGTGAAAATCAGTACCTCGCGGTACGCGAGGGAGGAGGAGAAACATCTCGCGGTACACGAGGAAAGTTAATATTATCGACTAATTTGTCCCTCGCGGTACGCGAGGGGCTGGCCACATTGTCTCGCGGTACGCGAGAGGCCTATTAATCCGCAAAAAGCCCTAATCGGCCATAAAATCAATTTGGATAGCCATAAGGTAAAGAGTTCGATTACCAACCATCTGAGGAGCATTCTAGGGTGATTTCCAGAGGAGGAAGGGCGATTGAAGCTAAAGTTTGAGGCTTTTGGATCGGGGTTGGTTCTATTTGACTTGTTCGGTTTTCAATTCTCAATCTTGCTTATTAAATTAGTTGTTTGAAACCATGTTTGATACTTTTTCTTATGCTTTGTTGGTTTTAAGTATGATGCTTAGCTAAAACTTCAATACTGCCTAGGTCATATGATGAATACTTTGTAAAATTTAGATTTTGTCGGTTTTGGATTTGTTTGAATGGACTAATGATTTTATAACGATCTTGGTTTGATAATTGTGATGTATGTGCATGCTTTATTCTGATTGAATGTTGAGTATAATCCCGCATGTGTTCTTATTGAATGTCTTTCAGTTATAGACGCATGTTTTGGTTGCTTGCTTCATTGTTGGTAACTGTGATGGTATTGCTAGACGCAGTAATCCGTAGGGAGAGTAATTGGTTTTGATTTAGAGTGAGTGTTTTTCTTATCTCGATACCCAAAATGTGAGAGGTAATCGGTTAGTCTTCGTATTAGGATTCCGAGTGTTAACTGTCTGAGATGACGTTGCCTTAGGGTTCTAGTATTCGTTGCTAATCCGTGTCATAGTTGTTATCCCGAGATTAACCCGTGCATCTTCGATGTATTGTGGGCAGTGAGACAAAAAGGTGATCTGTCTTTTGGGTACATTATCATTGTTGGAGAGACTGAGAGGTACTCCGACCATCTGGTGAGTTTAGTACAACTTTAGGTTCCTTCGTTGGTGACACCCTAAGAGTGATTAGGGATGCTAGGTTATCTAGAGTTGTTATCCTTAGAAACCCAGATCCATCATAGTTTCCATAACTGGTAGAAGTTGAGCTTTGCAAGTAGGATTCTGACCTAGGTAGTGTTCTTCCCATTCCTGGTGTTTCCCCGAGTTCTTTGTCTGGATAGCTAGAGTCGATCGTTAGTTCCGCATTTTCTAGTATAATCAGTAGTGTAGAAAATGCCCCAACCAAAACATCTTTAGTCCGAGTCAGAGTCTAGTTTAGCTGTTCAGGGTCTTTAGGGTTCGATATTCCGGTTTACCATTAAGTTGTGCTACACTCGATAGGTACACTTGCCTGTCAGTGCGGTTTAGTTCATAGGTACTCCATTTATTACTTAGGAGTCTAGGTTAGGTTTATTTGTTGGTTTTTACAGACCGTCTAGGCGACATCAAGTTTTTGGCGCCGTTGCCGGGGACACTTGGAAATAGGAACATTAGGTTTGACTAGTTCTTTGTCTAATTTTTGGTTTGTTTTCTTTCTTTCTTTGTGAGTCTTAATTGTGTGTCTTTGTCCTATCTGCTTCTTGTGTGTCCTATCTGAGTGTCCAACATAGGATCAAGTCTTTCTGTTTTTGATTCTTTCTTATTTTTCTTTGTGTCTTTCAGTTTATGCTCCACACTCGTTCGCAGGGATCACCACCGTATTCTGCTTTCTTAGAGCCCGAACTAGAGCTTCACGAGTGCACCCGCGAATTCCGGGAGCGTTTGAAAGAGCTGTGCAAAAACCAGTCACGTTCTACTAGCCCAGTTCCTTTTCCTAATATGGGCGACGCTGACCCACCAGCGAGACATACCGCCAGAGAGCCAGTGATGGGGTCCTCGGGGCGAGTTCTTCGATCGCCCACCCCGCTATCCCTAATACCAATACTTGGTAGGTCGTATCACATGTCATGAGTACGATCACTCATTCTACTCTGTACCATGGCCTCGAGGATGAGGATGCACCCGAACATCCGTCCCGCTTTGTGCGCATATGTGATACCTTTAATATCACGGGTGTATCTAAGGACGCAATCTAGTTGCGTCTCTTTCCATTCTCGCTCTCTGGGCGTTCTTCCACTTGTCTTGACACCCTCCCTGACAATTCTATTACCACATGGGAGGACTTGCAAGCTAGGTTTCTGTTAAAGTACTATCCACCTTCCAGGGCTGCTCGCCTTAGGGATCAAATCCACTCCTTTCGGATGGACCCTGACGAGCCTTATCACTTGGCTTGGGACCGGTTCAACACGCTGTTGAGCCGATGTCCCTAGCATGGTGTTTCTGACTGGGCGATTGTGGAGAAGTTCAATAATGGCATCACCTTCGACAAGCAACAAATGTTCAACACAGCTGCGGGAGGCCATATCATGGATAAACTAGAGCCAGCCGAGTGTGAAGAGATGTTTGAGAGCTTTGCTCTGGCGGAAAAATAGCGGCCATCTACTAGGACTTCAATTCCTAATGCTAGGGCACCCGTCTCTTCTCCTAGAGGTGTGCATCAGGTCAACCCTGATACTAGCGTGGCTGCTGCACTTACAGCGATGGAGAATAAGATTAAGGAGCTGAAGCTGAGTGCTTAACGGTGTGAGGTGTGCAGAGGAGGCCACGACACCAGGGACTGCCCCGTCAGTCAGCAAGAGCAAGTGAGCTTTGCCGGCAACCAAAACCGAGTCTATAATAAGTATAACAATTCTTTTGACTCGGGATGGAGATCTGGAAACAACCCTCCTGGGTTTAATGCCCACCCTAATCAGTATGGACGGGGTGAAGTAGGAGATGGTTCTGGGATAAGTGTTAGGGATAAGAAGATAGATGAGATGCTAGAGAACCAGACTCAGATGCTCGCTCATTTAGTTCAGAATGATAAGGAGACTCAGCAGAGACCGGATGCACATGACACTTTACTGAAGAATCCGTAATCGGCATTCATGGATCTGTAGCGCACGGTAGTGGACATCATTAAGAGCTTGAAGGAGAAGCAGGGAGAAGCATCTGTGGCCTATAAGTGTTCTAATGCTTCAGTAATGGCCGTGTCGATTAGGAATCGAATAATAGAGGAGGAGGAAGAAGTATTGGAGACTATTATTGATACATTGATTTCTACTGTAGCGGAAGTCTCCCACAACACTGTTCGTCACATTCCGTCGTAGGAAGATGTGAGGAAGATAGATTAGAGATCGAGGCTAGGATGGAAGTGGAGCCACCGGTAGAAGAAGAAGAGTTGGTGGATTAGGAGATACTAGTTGATAAGCCTGTCGAGAAGGCAGAGGAGAAGAAGAATGGGGGTGAGATAAAGACCCCCCGAGATTGACTTGAGCCGTGTTCCCTATCCAGAAGCTAGAGGAGGTCTCTAATGTCTCACTAAGTGCGCAATATTCTGAAATGGTTCAGAACAAATTACCAGAGAAACTGGCAGATCCGGGTCACTTCACGATCCTGTGTCTGCTCTGTAGTTTGCCCTTGAACCATGCGTTGGCCGACCTGGGTGCTAGCATCAATCTGATGCCATATTCTATATATAAGCAATTGGACCTAGGGGAACCACAACCGACACACATGGGCATATCTTTGGCTGACCGTTCGGCCAAGTATCCACGGGGAATTGTGGAGAATCTTTTAGTGAAAGTCGACAAATTCGTCTTCCCCGTGGATTTTGTCATTCTCGACATGGATGTGGATGATAGAGTCCCGCTCATCCTACGACTCCCGTTCCTACGTACCGCCAAGGCATTGATCGATGTCTTTAACAGAAAGCTCACACTTCGTGTGGAGGATGAGTCAATCACATTTGATGCTGCAAAGTCCGGGAAGGAGGCTGGTGAGCAGAGCCACTCTGTGTGCATGATTGATTTCTTCATGGACTATCATCGGGACTCTGATCCAGAGGTAGAAGTTGGTGAGCCCGCCCCTGACTTAGGGATGTTATCTGATTGGGCGGTTGAGTTAGAGGAGTTGTTGGATGCACCAGATTAGGTGCCTAATGATCTGCTAGAAATGATGGCATAGTTAGAGGGAATCATAGGCAAAACCCCAAGTGTGGGGATGACCGAGACGATAGAGGATCTTGAAGATCCAGGTGGAAGCTTAGAGGTAATACCAATAGAAACACCTTTACCTAAACCCCTACATACTCTTATTTTTCATTCTGAAGGGGTAGAAACTGAGCAAACCCCTAGTTCTAGCACCCCCTAAGTCTAGGCCACCCCGTAAGAGAACCCGGGAGTTGAGTGATGCATGTGAGCTGATAAAAGAGCAAACCCCAAGTGTGGGGATGTTTAGGAGTGAGAAACTGCTCGGGTACTTAATCAAGGTTATCTTTGACCCTGGTAGGTTTAAGTTGTGGTGGAAAGATCAAATTGATGGACATAATGGAAGATCACTGATTTATAACTGTTTGATGTTGCTATGGAGAACCGGTAGACCGCGTAGGATGAAGGCGGTACCATTTAGAATCAAGGAGAAGCCTCATGATAGGCTCGGTTGGGTCTCGGGCAAGTGCCCGGGATGTAGAGTTTGTGTGAAATTCCTTTGTTTAAGTCCGTGTCATTTTTGTGTTCTTAGGTATGTGTGTTTTTTATTTTTGTCATGTCTTGAAGGGATTCGAGCTTAATTCGGTGATGAAAAATCATCAGAAACGAAGTTCCATGTATTTTTACATTGGTTTTTATAGTTGGAACGGGTTTTTAGAGGAATTTGGGAAAAAGTTTTAGGGGGTCAAAATTTTTCTATGTCTGGAATACCCTCAAAACTTTCTGTCACCAAGGTTCCCCCGCGGTACGCGACGGTTTGGTCTTGTGTTCTCACGGTACGCGAGAGTTCAAGGATATGGCCGGCTTAATTTGTGCCTCCTCGCGGTATGCGGGGGACCCCTGGATTTGCCCTTTTTCCTTTGTTTTCCATGGTTTCCAGTCACCATTATTACTCACCATCATCCACCACCATTACCACAATTCTCCGTTCACCACTCCCACCATCACCATCCTTCATCATCTATCATCATACATACCATCCATCTACTATCATCAACCATAATCACCATCATCATCCACCGACTACACTACCATGGGAAACTTAAGAACCATTCGTGACCGATGATCTACCTTGCTTTTGGCATTCATGTCTATGTGTTTGCCACTCATCGAGTACGTTTCCCTGCTATCTATCTTGAGTCTTAGTGAGTCAGTTGAGTCTTTTAATTTTTAGTTTGAGTCAGTCCTTTGAGTCAGTTTGATGTTGCGGGTTTGTTTGAGTTTTATTGTGAAGGTATTGATCCCTCTGTCCGTACTCAATCTCCATTCTGACAGATTCGATCTTGATATGATCCTGATCTTGTAAAGACAACCCAACAGTCGATTTTGCAACCGCGACTGAAATGCGATACGGTGCACAAGTGGAAGAGTAAAGCTGGACCATTCACTGCTACATTACCAGCTAAGTCGCTTCCTGTTTATTTTTTCATTTTTATTTCGGTGTGTCTCAGTTCACATTAGGGACAATGTGTCTTTCAAGTGTGGGGATGGGACTGCGTCTAGTGAGTCTAGGTTGTTTTCGTTTATAAAAATTCAAAAATACAAAAAATTTGAAAATATTTTAAAATGTCCTTGAAATCAAAAGTTTTTGCATAATAAATGGAAAATGATAGTACAACTGGAGCTGCTTGTTGAGTTTTAAATGAAATAAATAATTGAAAACGCGTCTAATTAGTGATGTTTTGGTATACCCAACTAGCTAGTAGATATTAAATATTCTGCTTGTGTTGTTTAGGAATTAACTGAATTTAAAATCATGATATCTTGTGGGTATTCATCTTAGGGTAATCGGTAATACTTAAACTGTCAACATAGGGTGATAGCTACCACGTTAAGTTAAAATTTAGAGGTTTTTGAAATTTCATGGCACACCACTCTCTTTTTATGAGAATAAATCCGAGTTTCGGTGGCGCCCGCATCCATATTTCATATACTTGAGCTTATTTGATTAGAAATCTAAGTTTCTCCTGCGTGTCACACGTCGGGTTCCAGCCTGATTGAAACACCACTATTCTTATGTGCTTAATTGTTTAGACCGTAGTCTATGTGTTACCTTCCGACATAGTGACTTGGTTGAAACTCCTCTAGACGAAATTTCATTTGCTTAATAATGCTCATATACCATCCATTCATTCATTGATCATCTTGATTTCTAAAAACCTGTAAATTTTAGTTTAACGTGGTGGGTGAAATCTAAATGGTTTAATCTGTGCCTAGACATGACCATGAGACGGGATTAGGTAGAGCTGTAGCCTTTAAGTTTGAGTCACATAGATTGATTGATATGCTTGGTATTATGAATTAGAACACTGAACGAGGGCTTGAAAGTTGGTGCTTGGGTTTAATCGGATAGAACCAATTGTTGCTTTTTAACGCATGAGTATGTTTTGCTAATTGAATAATTGAGTTTGTTAAAGCTATATCTAGTTATGATACCATTGCAGACTTTTTCGAGGATGAAAAAAGGTTAAGTGTGGGGATGTTGAAGAAGTGTAAAGCACACATCTTTATTCCTTTGTATTCCGTGCGTTTTAGATAGTTTTGTATTCGTTTTTACTTGTTTTTGTTTCGTATTGAGTCTATTGTGTATTTACAGCAGCACGTGTGAATAACAAGTCAAATCATGAGGAAAACGAGCACGAGAAGAATCCCGGAGAATAAAAGTGAAAAAATGGTGAAATTCAGTCCCTCGCGGTACGCGAGGGAGGAGGAGAAACATCTCGTGGTACACGAGGAAAGCTAAAACCGGGCCCAACTAATTTGTCCCTCGTGGTACGCGAGAGGCTGGCCACATTGCCTCGTGGTACCCGAGAGGCCTATTAATCCGCAAAAAGCCCTAATCGGCCATAAAATCAAATTGGATAGCCATTAGGTAAAGAGTTCGATTACCAGCCGTCTTAGGAGCATTCTAGGGCGACTTCCGGAGGAGGAAGGGCGATTGAAGCTAAAGTTTGAGGCTTTTGGATCCGAGTTGGTTCTATTTGACTTGTTCGGTTTTTAATTCTCAATCTTGCGTATTCAATTAGTTGTTTGAAGCCATGTTTGATACTTTTACTTCTGCTTTATTGGTTTTAAGTATAATGCTTGGCTAAAACTTCGATACTGCTTAGGTCATATGATGAATATTTTGTAAAATTTAGATTTTTATCAGTTTTGGATTCGTTTGAATGGATTAATGATTTTGTAACGATCTTGGTTTGATAATTCTGATGTATGTGCATGCTTTATTTTGATTGAATGTTGATTATAATCCCGCATGTGTTCTTATTGAATGTCTTTCAGTTATAGATGCATGTTTAGGTTGCTTACTTCATTGTTGGTAACTATGATGGTATTGCTAGACGTAGTAATCTATAGGGAGAGTAATTGGTTTTGATTTAGAGTGAGTGTTCTTCCTATCTCGATACCCGAAAGGTGAGAGGTAATCGGTTAGTCTTCGTATTAGGATTCCAAGTTTTAACTGTCTGAGAGGAAGTTGCCTTAGGGTTCTAGTATTCTTTGCTAATCCGTGTCATAGTTTTTATCCCGAGATTACCTCGTGCATCTTCAATGTATTGTGGGCAGTGAGACTGAAAGGTGATCTGTCTTTTTGGTACATTATCATTGTTGGAGAGACTGAGAGGTAATCCGACCATCTGGTGAGTTTAGTACATCTTTAGGTTCCTTAGTTGGTGACACCCTGAGAGTGATTAGGGATGCTAGGTTGTCTAGAGTTGTTATCCTTAGAAACCCAGATCCATCTTAGTTTCCATAACCGGTAGAAGTTGAACTTTGCGAGTAGGATTCCGACCTAGGTAGTGTTCTTCCCATTCCTGGTATTTCCCCGAGTTCTTTGTCTGGATAGCTAGAGTCGATCGTCATTTCTGCATTTGCTAGTATAATCAGTAGTGTAGAAAACCCCCCAACCAAATCATCTTTAGTCCGAGTTAGAGTCTAGCGTAGCTATTCAGTGTCTCTAGGGTTCGATATTCCGGTTTACCATTAAGCCGTGCTACACTCGATTGGTACACTTGCCTGTCAGTGCGGTTTAGTTCATAGTTACCCCATTTATTACTTAGGAGTCTAGATTAGGTTTATTTGTTAGTTTTTATAGACCGTCTGGGCGACATCAGTCAACAAGCCTTCTTGGCCTATGTAGTAGACGTAAATATGAAAGGGAAGGAACTAGATCAAGTTCCAGTAGTGAATGAATTCCTGGAGGAATTTTTAGACGATGTCCCAGGCGCACCACCTGAGAGAGAGATCGAGTTTACAATTGACTTAATTCCTGAAGCTAAGCCAGTGGCTAAGGCTCCTTATCGGTTAGCACCAACTGAAATGAAGGAATTGAAGTCACAACTGCAGGAATTGTTAGACAAAGGATTTATACGTCCAAGTGTATCCCCTTGCGGTCCACCAATTTTATTCGTGAAGAAGAAGGACGGTAGTATGAGAATGTGTATACACTACCAAGAATTGAACAAGTTGACTGTCAGGAATAGGTACCCTTAACCTAGAATTGATGATCTGTTCGATCAATTGAAAGGATCACGTTGGTTTTCCAAGATCGACTTAAGACGCGGTAATCACCAAGTTAAGGTACGAGAGGAGGATGTGCCTAAAACAGCATTCAGAACCCATTACGAACATTATGAATTTATGGTGATGCCTTTTGGAGTGACGAATGCTCCAGAAAATTTCATGGATCTCATGAATAGAGTATGCCGGCCAATGTTAGACAAGTTTGTTATTGTCTTCATTGATGATATCTTGATTTATTCAAGGAGTGAGGTAAAACATGCATAACATCTTCGTGAATTTCTTACAATTTTACGAAAGGAGAAATTATACGCAAAATTCTCAAAATGTGCATTTTGGATGAGAGAAATTCAATTTCTGGGCCATGTCTTAAATGAAGATGGCCATGTCGTAAATGCAGAAGACATCTCGGTGGAACAAGCAAAGGTAGAGGCTGTGATGAAATGGTCTCCACCTATTAATCCATCAGAAGTTAGAAGTTTCTTGGGGTTAGCTTGCTATTGTAGAAGGTTCATCTAGGACTTTTCTAGGATAGCCACCCCATTGACTAAATTGACTCGAAAGAATTCAATGTATGAATAGAATGCAAAACAAGAAAAGGCATTCCAAACGTTGAAAGAGAAATTAGCACAAGTTCCGGTTCTTGCATTACAAGAAGGAGTAGAAGGATTTAAGGGGGGGGGGGGCAAGTTATTACATCCCTATTTTTAAGAAAATATAAAGTTCAGGGGCTAAATACAATTATCCAAAGTTCAAGGACTAAAAGTGCAAAAATCTTAAATTAGGGATGGTAGCGGACCGCTGTCAAGCTTCCTAGCAGTCCGCCACCTGCAGGTTAAGGAAATAATGAGGGAATGACACATGGCAGACGCCTGGTCCGCTGACTCAGCCCTATTGCGGCCCGCCACCAGGGCAGGTAACTGTCCGCCAGCCGTAAAAGAACATGGACAACGAGCAGGTGACGTGTGTCAGCTGACTCGTGTGAAATAAAGGGTAGTGGACAAGGTCCGCTACGTGGGTGTGACATTTAGGGTTTTCCCATGCTTTAAATTTGTGCAATGAAATTATTTCAATTTTAGTTCATGATCATTTCAACTTATTATATTACAAGTTGTGCAATTATTATACAACATCACTATGGTTTTATATAATATATCTACATATACACATATTTAATTCATTTAATTAAGGAATTATATTTCATTATGATTACATATAATATGATTAGGTTGAAATGCATGAAAAACTATTTTTTTTTTAAAATAAAATATTTTTTTAAAGCCCTACCCTTTTATAAACACATAAAGTATATGTGTGTTATTTATTTAAAAATTCAAATAACATATATATATATATATATTACATTTTCATAAATTATTAGTAAACCATATCAACAACTTCCTAGTTTTAAAAAAAAATATATATGTTAGATTATTATATAAAAGGTTTCAAACTTATGAATCTAATATTATAAATTTTATAAATTTATTTATATAAACAACAAAAGGGTTAAAGAAAATAAGTTTAGTTTGAACCCCCCTTGAACCATTGAACCCCTTGAGCACATTGAACCACTCAATTTGAACCCTTTGTTTGATTTTGAACCCACTCCATGCAAGTTTGACTTTTGAAAGTCAAACCAAACCAAACCTCACAAATTCGTTCATGAAATCCTTGAGTTCGAGTGTTAAAACTGTAATCAATCTTCTGGAAACATTCGTGTGACTGTTAGGATCGTCCATAACGAAAAAATTACATCTGAAATCAATGACATTAAGTTCAATCGTCACATAACCGAACCCAATCAAACTCGTAATCAATTCGTACGTTATACCTGAAATTGGCCCATAAAATCGAATGCCACACCTTCATAACACTCACTATAATCTTTCTAAACACCTGATAGTATCGCATTCCACCTACAGAGCCCTACCGAGTTCGTAGATCGCCGATTCGGACGTCCCAACCATTCGTCCTCCACGCGCCATCATTTGAGGTAATTTTGGTGTCATTAGATTCGTCTCAACCCCCTTATCAAAAACCCTATGATCTAACGATTGATCGCTGCGAAATCGGGACAATGTGGATGGCTTTGGTTTGGGTTACGGGTTAGGGAAGAAGTTTAGTAGGGGGGATAGATGTTAAAAAATATGTGCATCAGTTGATAAGCAAGGCATACGCCCAGAGCAACCGGTTAAGTCATTCACGCAACAAAGGTCGTGGGTTCGAGTCTAGCCCCGCACCTTTTTTGTGCATGAATCGGTTCTGAAACCCGGCCCCCACGTGGGTACGGGTTATCAATTTATGGGCCAGCCATTTAAACACTAGACCTTCCTGGTCTAGTGGTTGCGCGTTTGTGGTTTCACGGTGGCGGCCCGGGTTCGAGTCCCTGGTCCATTTTTAATTTTAAAACATTTTTAAAATCTATCTTTAATCCAATTTTTCTTATAAAAATTATTTTACAAACCTCCCAAGCCTCGGGAATACTTTATGAACCAAATTATTAACCTAACAATTTTAAACAATTATTTACTCATTTTAGAGATTAAAAAAAAACTAGTAAATTATAATTAAAAACTCGTATAATAAATTTAAAACCCCTACGAGTTATTTCTCTTACCGAATTATTTGGTACAACTCATTTTTATTATTTAGTTTATTTAATAAGGAGTTAATTTAAATATTTTAATTTAATGAAATACTTTAACTTATCTATTTATTCAAGTAAATATTATTTAAACTTTTATTCATTTAATAGTAGACAAATTAATTATTCACACACATATATTCAATTCCATATTATACAAACACATTATTTACAATAAATAAATACACGTCATTCGATCTAGCCCAATTCCCTTATACATTAGTCTTTTGAGCATGTCATTGATACATATATAAATTCAAACATTGGTTAACCTTGTGGGTAGCTAAACAACTTGAGCAACTACTCGTACTTGTGAATTCAAGCTACATATCCAATGGGAGTTTACATAGCCCCTTTTTCATATTTACATCTCTGGGGTGAAACATGATTACATACAAACTATTTGCATTTATTACAATTCAAACATTTTGATCATGTGCGCAATTTGTGCCTTATGCTTGAACACTATTAGTGCAAACTACATTTACCTACTTTTTGTGTATAGTGCAAGTGCAATCATTAACTGCGTGCAAGCCGATTGTATACAATGATAGATTTGTTGAGCCTGACCAACCCACCCGGTTAGGGAGATTGTTGCCGAAAACATTTAAGGATAACTGTTGTGTTATGCCTATCAGTCACAAGGTTTGATTGTGCGCCCCGGTTTTATCTATAGTGATTCTCCATAATTGCCTTATTAAACCATAATATCATATGAATTGTATATGAACTTTGATAACACTTGTTATGCTAAAACCTATGTATGCTCACTAACTATTTCAGTTGACTCTGTTTTCATCATGTTTCAGGTGCCAATAATTGAGAGTTATGTTCAAGATACAACACATAGGATTTGCAAGACCTAGTTAATCAATTAAACTTTGTTTGAAGTACTTTATTTCTTGTTTTTCCTTGTTTTTTATGTAACAATTGTTATGAGTTTGAATTTAATGAAATATGCAACTTTAGTTTGATCATGTGCTTGTGAACAGTCTACGCGTCCACCCCGACGTATTCCGCCATCGGTTGGTGTATGACAGATTGGTATCAGAGCCATGGTTATAGGGAATTAGGTTATTAGAAACCCATGACCTAGACTATAACCTTAGGACACCCATTTCATGCCATGCTACATGCTATGCACTACTTGTTTACTACTTTATATGCTAACTTACTTGATGCCCTACTTGTGCCCCTATACTAAGTCTCTCATCCTTCTTACCCCTACCTATGTCATCATCAAAATCCTTAAACCTCGTCCAGGCTTTAATTTATATTAATTGGTAGGGAACATGTGCAATCTGGAAAGGTGACACCGGTATTCTGGGTTTTCTGGCTAGGAAAGCATTTCGTATAAATCCAAATCAACCGAAGGACCCGTATTCTTTCCTGGGAATTCCCGGGATGAGTGTTCACTTATAGGCTAAAGCATGTCTTCCCAAAAATTAAATGAGTTTAAATAACCTTGATAAGTCATAGTATTCACATAGTATAATCCAAATATAATTATTCTTATCCTTGTTTTATTTCTTCTATAGCATGCCTCCTCATCGTGACAACACCAACAACAACAATGACCTTGCTTCCCTCCTTACCCAGCTTATGAATCAAATCACACAAGCAAACAACTACAACAATGGTGCCGGTGGTAGTGCTAATGGTGGTGGTTGTTGTGGTGCCAACCCACCCCAATGCACCTTCAAACACGTTAACTCGTGCAACCCCATCAAGTTTTATGGTACCAAAGGAGCTACAGGTCTCCTTCAGTGGTTTGAGGGCATTGAAAATAATTTCCTCAATAGTGACTGCCCTGACTATCTTCGAGTCCGTTATGCTACGAGCGTCTTCCAAAAACGAGCGCTCACTTGGTGGAACGGTGAGAAAAGGAATAGAGGTGTTGATGTGGCAATGGCCTTACCATGGGATGATGTGAAGAGACTGATGACCGAGGAGTTCTATCCTCGGAATGAAATGAAGAAACTGGAAGCTGAGTTTTGGGATCTTACCCAAGACAGTGGTGAAAACTTTGTCTACACAACTCGTTTCCATGAGTTGAGTCTCATGGTGCCACACATGGTCACACCTCTGTCTCAGGGTATTGAGAAGTACATAGGAGGACTACCTATGAAGATCCAAGACACAATGTTGGGAAGAAATCTCGCCACTCTCGAAGACGGTATACGCCTAGCCGCCACGTTAACCGACAACCACGTGAAGGCAGGCATGTTGACAAGAAAGAGTGCGAATAAGATCAATAACCAAGCAACCCCCTCTGAAATGACCGAAGTAGACAAGCCCGAAACCTCTTTTAATAATGGTAAGAACTTTGCCGTCGTTACCCCTGCTGCACCCATCACCCAAGTTGCTCCTATGGCTCAGAACACAGACAGAAGGCCATACGTAGGTGTAAATCCTCAATGCAACACCTACAAGTATCATCACTACCCAACTGTACGGTGTCGTATATGTACAAGTTGTGGGAAATATGGCCATGTGGCTAACACTTGTCGAGCTAGACCCCCCGTTTTCAAAACCAACATAGGAAACCTAGTCAATCCACCAGCTGTGTAGGACCTGGGGGCCATGGTCGAGCACAGCGGAAGACTAAGATACGACAATGTATACATGTTCGTTGATTCGTGGGGGAACAGAAGACAGAAACGATATTGACAGTAGAAGAATGATAGGAACATAGACAAGAGATTCAACACAATCTATAACAACGTTGTCATTACAGATTACATACCGAAGGAGTATACATCTCTCATTTACACTCACGGTCCAGGGGCCGGGAGAGCTCATCTCGACCCGACCTCTCTCAAATCACACATTCTGTTCCGCACCCTACAACTGAGCCCAACACCTCTATTTATAGGGGCAGGAACAACCATCGTGCGTACTTGTCTAAGTACGCAGGGAATTGGTCATGCGTACTTGTTAAGTACGCAAGGAAAATGCCGTGTGCACTTGTTAAGTACGCATAGAAAAAAGCCATCCGCACTTGTTAAGTACGCACGGATAAGTGGTGAACTTGCTAAGTACGCAAGAACATTCTCCTGCGTAGTAGCTGAGTACACCAATACGTAGAATTTTATCTATAGTTACTAAAACATGCGTCTACAAGCTGCCAACCAAGTTGTATTGGCTATTGCTAATGGGCGCGCTTGCTACAAGTGTGGTGACCCAAACCACTTTTGAGATCGTTGCCCAAGGATGGTTAATGCAAATCAGGGTTGTGCCCGTGGGCGTGCTTTCAACATAAACGCCAATCAAGCTCAAGCTAACAACGATGTTGTTAATGGTACGTTTCTCGTCAACAACCAATATGCGTCAATTTTATTTGATACCGGTGCCGATAGGGGTTTTGTATCACACAAATTTAAACCATTACTTGCAAAAAATGAACTAAGTTAGAGAAAAAATTACTGTTGAAATAGCGGATGGAAATCCCATCACTATTGACTCTATTATCCGCGATTGTTCTCTTGAGCTTAACGAACACACCTTCCCTGTCAACCTCATAGCAATGCAATTGGGAAGCTTCGATATCATCGTTGGTATGGATTGGTTATCCAACCATCATGCCGAAGTCATTTGTTTTGAGAAGTGCATTCGAATTCCTCTTCTTTCGGGCGACACGTTACCAATCTTGGGTGAGAAGCCTAATAGTGGACTCAAACTCATGTCTTGAACCATGGCCCAAAAGTACTTGCGAAAGAAGTACGTAGCCTTCCTTGCACATGTTGTGGAAAAGAAGGACAAAGGGAAAGAGATTCAAGACATTCCAATCATTCGAGACTTTCCCGAGGTATTTCCTGAAGATCTATCCGGTCTGCCACCCGTACGTCAAGTGGAGTTTCATATCGATCTTGTACCCGGAGCTAATCCCGTAGCTAAAGCTCCATACCAACTCGCACCTTCAGAGATGCAAGAACTTGCAAGCAAACTCCAAGAACTTGCTGATAATGGTTTCATCCGTCCAAGTCATTCACCCTGGGGTGCACCTGTCTTATTCATCAAAAAGAAAGACGGTTCATTCCGAATGTGCATTGACTATCGTGAACTTAATAAGCTTACCATCAAGAACCGTTACCCATTACCGAGGATTGACGATATCTTTGACCAACTTCAAGGTTCAACCTACTTCTCAACATTGATCTTAGATCCGGTTATCACCAACTTCGTGAGCATGAAGAAGATATTTCAAAGACTGCCTTTCGTACGAGTTACGGTCACTATGAATATATGGTTATGCCTTTTTGGTTGACCAATGCACCTGTGATTTTCATGGACCTTATGAACCATGTGTGCAAATCCTACCTAGACAAATTTGTAATCGTCTTCATTGACGACCTCCTGATCTACTCCAAGACTAAAGTGGATCATGAGCAACACCTTAGGTTGATTTTGGACCTTTTGAAGAAAGAACAGCTCTATGCCAAATTCTCCAAGTGTGAATTTTGGTTGAATGAGGTTCAATTTTTGGGACAAATTGTCATGAAAAGGGAATTCATGTGGATCCTGCTAAGATCGAAGCTGTAAAGAATTGGAGTACACCTAAAACCCCTACCGAGGTTCGTTCATTCCTTGGTCTAGTGGGTTATTACCGTTGATTCGTCTCTAACTTTTTCAAGATTGCTATCCCTCTCACTGCTTTGACACATAAGTGTAAACCTTATGAGTGGGGACCAAAACAAGAAGAAGCATTTCAAACTCTCAAACAAAAGTCATGTGATGGCCCTATTCTAACCCTTCCTGATGGAAATGACGATCTTGTGGTCTACTGTGATGCATTAAACCAAGGTCTTGGTTGTGTTCTTTTGCAACAAGGCAAGGTGATCGCTTATGCATCAAGTCAGCTTAAAATCCATGAGAAGAATTATACGACGCACGATCTTGAGTTGGGTGCGGTCGTCTTCGCATTGAAGATTTGGAGACTTTACCTTTATGGCACCAAATGTGTGGTGTTTACCGACCACAAGAGCCTCCAACATATCTTCAATCAAAAGGAACTCAACATGAGATAGCGACGTTGGGTTAAACTTCTTAACGACTACGATTGCGAGATTCGTTACCATCCCGATAAGGAGAATGTTGTAGCCGATGCACTAAGTCGTAAAGAGCACATTATGCTTCATAGTGTCAAGATTCAAACTGACATCCAAATCCGCATTCTTGAAGCTCAACACGTCTCGGTTACCGAGGGCAACATGTACAATGAAATTTCATGTGGAGTTGAACTTCAATTGGAAACCAAACCTAATGGCTTACTTTACTTCTTAGATCGTATCTGGGTTCCCGATCGTGGTGATCTCCGTACATTCCTTATGAACGAGGCACACAAAACTCGTTATTCCATACATCTTGGAGCGGATAAAATGTACAAAGACCTTCACCTGCAATATTGGTGGCCCGGTATGAAGAAAGATATCGCCCTTTATATAGCAAAGTGTCTTACTTACTCAAAGGTCAAGGCCGAACATCAACATCCTTCCGGATTACTTGAATAACCAGAAATCCCCATGTGGAAATGGGAGAATCTAGCCATGGATTTTATTACCAAACTCCCTCGCACCACAAGTGGTCATGATAGTGTACGGGTGATCATTGACCGGCTTACCAAATCAGCTCACTTCTTGCCAATCCGTGAAGACTATCGAGTTAAGAAATTAGCTCGAATTTACATTGACGAAATTGTGAGTCGTCACGGTGTTCCTTTGAATATAATTTCTGATCGAGATGCCTGATTCTGGCAATTGCTCCAAACTGCCCTTGGTACACCATTAGATTTAGGTACGGCTTACCATCCTCAAGCTGATGGTCAAACCGACAACAACTACCATATGAGCATCAGCATGGCTCCTTTTGAAGCCCTTTATGGTCGCAAATGTCGTTCACCTATTTGTTGGAACGAGATTGGTGAAGCACAGATCACCGGTCCTGACTTGATACAAGAAACATCCGACAAAATTATTCAAATTCGTGACAACATTCGAGTAGCGAGGAGTCGTCAAAAGAATTACGCCAAAAAATGACGAAAGCCCTTGGAATTCCAAGTCGGGGACCTTGTACATCTAAAGGTATCTCCTTTGAAGGGCGTGGTTCGCTTCGGGAAAAAGGGTAAGCTAGCACCTCCCTATGTGGGTCCATTCAAGATCCTTGAAAGGATTGGAAAAGTGGCTTACAAACTCGAGTTACCTCCATCACTTGGCAATGTGCATCCTACATTTCATGTATCCAACCTAAAGAAATGTTTAGCTGACGAGAATCTTCACATTCCGCTTAACGAAGTGCACATGTACTTTGTTGAAAAACCTGTGGAGATTATAGATCGTGAGATTAAACAACTCAAGCAAAGTCGTATTCCTATTGTCAAAGTTCGTTGGGAATCTAAATGTGGGCCAGAGTTCACTTGGGAACGTGAGAATCAGATCAAGCTTAATTACCCTCACCTCTTTCCTGATTCAGCAACTCCAACTAGTTGAATTTCTGGACGAAATTCCCTCAACTAGGGGATACTGTAACATTTAGGGTCTTCCCATGCTTTAAATTTGTGCAATGACATTATTTCAATTTTAGTTCATGATCATTTCAACTTATTATATTACATGCTGTGCAATTATTATACAACATCACTATGGTTTTAGATAATATATCTACATATACACATATTTAATTCATTTAATTAAGGAATTTAATTTCATTATGATTACATATAATATGGTTAGGTAGAAATGCATGACAAAGTAATTTTTTTTTAAATAAATTATTTGTTTAAAGCCCTACCCTTTTATAAACACATAAAGTATATGTGTGTTATTTATTTAAAAATCCAAATAATATATATATTTATATATAAATATATATATATATATATATATATATTACATTTTCATAAATTATTAGTAATTCATATCAATAAATTCCTAGTTTTAAAAATATATATATATATGTTAGATTATTATATAAAAGGTTTCAAACTTATGAATCTAATATTAAAATATTTATAAATTATTTATATAAATAACAAAAGGGTTAAAGAAATAAGTTTAGGTTGAACCCCCTTGAACCATTGAACCCCTAAATTTGAACCCTTTGTTTGATTTTGAACCCACTCCACGCAAGTTTGACTTTTGAAAGTCAAACCAAACCAAACCTCACAAATTCGTTCATGAAATCCTTGAATTCGAGTGTTAAAACTTTAATCAATCTTCTGGAAACATTCGTGCGACTGTTAGGATCGTCCATAATGAACCATTTACATCTGATATCAATGAATTTGAGTTCAATCGTCACATAACCGAACCCAATCAAACTCGTAATCAATTCGTACGTTATACCTAAAATTGGCCTATAAAATCGAATGCCACACCTTCATAACACTTTCTATAACTTTCTAAACACCTGATAGGATCGCATTCCACCTACAGAGCCCTATCGAGTTCGTAGATCGCCAATTCGGACGTCCCTACCGTTCGTCTTCCACGCGCAATCATTCGAGGTAATTTTGGTGTCATTAGATTCATCTCAACCCCCTGATCAAAAGCCCTATGATCTGCCGATCAATCGCTGCGAAATTAGGACAATGTGGATGGCTAAGGTTTGGGTTACAGGTTGTGGAAGAAGATAAGTAGGGGGGATAGATGTTAAAAGAAATGCGCATCAGTTGATAAGCAAGCCATACGCCCAGAGCAACCGATTAAGTCATTAGTCCCACGCAACAAAGGTCGCGGGTTCGAGTCCAGCCCCGCACTTTTTTTACGCGTGAATCGGTTCTTAAACCCGGCCCACACACGGGTACGGGTTATCAATTTATGGGCTGGCCATTTAAATACTAGACCTTCCTGGTCTAGTGATTGCGCGTTTGTGGTTTCACGGTGGCGACCCGGGTTCGAGTCCCTGGTCTATTTTTTATTTTAAAACATTTTTAAAATCTATTTTTAATCCAATTTTTCTTATAAAAATTATTTTACAAACCTCCCAAGCCTTGGAAATACTTTATGAACCAAATTATTAACCAAACAATTTTAAATAATTATTTACTCATTTTTGAGATTTAAAAAAAACTAATAAATTATAATTAAAAACTCGTATAATAAATTTAAAACCCCTACGAGTTATTTCTCTTACCCAATTATTTGGTACAACTCATTTATATTATTTAGTTTATTTAATAAGGAGTTAATTTAACTATTTTAATTTAATGAAATACTTTAACTTATCTATTTATTCAAGTAAATATTATTTAAACTTTTATTCGTTTAATAGTAGACAAATTATATTTTCAAACACATATATTCAATTCCTTATTAAACAAACACATTATTCAAAATAAATAAATACATGTCATTCGATCTAGCCCAATTCCCTTACACATTAGTCTTTTGAGCATGTCATTCATACATATATAAATTCAAACATAGGTTAACCTTGTGGTTAGCTAAACAACTTGAGAAACTACTCATACTTGTGAATTCAAGCAACAAATTCAATGTGAGTTTACATAGCCCATTTTTCATATTTATATCTTTGGGGTGAAACATGATTAGATTCAAACTATTTGCAATTATTACAATTCAAACATTATGATCATGTGCGCAATTTGTGCCTTATGCTTGAACATTATTAGTGCAAACTACATTTACCTAATTTTTGTGCATAATGCTAGTGCAATTATTAACTCAGTACAAACCGACGGTGTACAATGATAGATCTGTTGAGTCTGACTAACCCACCTGGTTAGGGTGATTGTTGCCGAAAACTTTTAAGGATAACTGTTGTGTTATGCCTATCAGTCACAAGGTTTGATTGTGCACCCCAGTTTTATCTATAGTGATTCTCCATAACTACCTTATTAGACCATTGTATCATATGAATTGTATACAAACTTTGATAACACTTGTTATGCTAAAACCTATGTATGCTTACCAACTACTTTAGTTGACTCTGTTTTTTCATCATATTTCAGTTGCCAATAATTGAGAGTTATGTTCAAGATACAACACATAGGATTTGTTAGACCTAGTTTATCAATTAAACTTTGTTTGAAGTACTTTATTTCTTGTTTGTCGTTGTTTTTAATGAAACAATTGTTATGAGTTTGAATTTAATGAAATATGCAACTTTAGTTTGATCATGTGCTTATGAACAGTCTACACGTCCGCCCCGACGTATTCCGCCATCGGTTGGGGTGTGACAGTGGGCGCTACGCCAAACAGCTAGCAATGGGCGGTAGCGGACCGCTACCACCTAGCTTAGCCGTCCGTCAACGATGCGAATCTCAGCCTATAAATAGTTAAAGTTGTCGTTCACTTTTACACAAACTACCACACATACACTTAAGCATGCATACCGAGGAAACCAAGACGTCGGTTACAAGCACGACGGTTATGAGTGCGGAGTGTTAAAGTTACGAACAAGGATTAGAGAGAAGTTTTAAGCGAGGAATGAACTTAGGAAGTAACTCGACAATAATGTAAGTACACTGGGCCCACACCCTAGGTAAAGATTTATGTGAATTATGTGATTACGTTTTATGTGCTATATGTGGAACTAAGGTATGAGGAAATAAAAGAAGATAATGGTGGATTAGTCTAGACACTAAACAAGAATAATGGTGTAGTCACAAGATATTAAAAGGGTGATGGATACACCATCGGAACACTATAAAACTATTATCTCAGGATGAAACCATTATAAAGGTTTAGGGGTATAGACGAAAGATAATAAGCATAATGCAAATACATATGAATACGTGAATTCATGATAAAGGTGAATACGTGTATGCATGATAATACATGCTAAATATGAATATGTATGATGGAACGAGTCTCAACCCTAAAATGGAATAACAGAGTATGCACGAAGTATTAAAGGGGTGGTGGATACGCTGCTGGTACTTCCTATATATAAACCTCTTTAGTGCATCATGGAGAAACAGTTACGAAGTTTTAAGTTGAGGACTGGTTGGGAATGAATCAAGCATAAACATGCATGATGAACGTGTATGATAAAAGTAAACGCTTGATACATTTAGGAGGCTGTGAATCTAAGATACTCAATATCCCAAATGAAAAGAGATATCCAGCCTATAAGGTGAATCCCAATAAAGAAGATAACTAAATAAAAGATCAAAAGCCTACGGGGCAGATCTTATAAATGAATGAGCCTTCGTGGCAATGAGCCTTTGTGGGAATGAGTCTTCGTGACAAAAGCAAGGGGTCTATAACCGACATGTATAAGGACATTGCAAGTACTATGACCTAGGTACGGCCTAAGATTGTCATGAGGCGGACAGTGAGACCATAAAATAAATGAATGAAGTGACCGGAGGTATGTCCAGAGATGGTCACGGGGGCAAGAGTGCGTGGGAAACTTGAACAATAAGAATCTAAAGGGTTCCATAATAAAATGAACGACGCAATGTACTTACTTAGCGTAAGCTAATATAAAAATATTTTCCAAACACTATAGGAAATAAGCATGTGGAATGAGGCTTCCTGAGGATAAGGTCGGTCGGAGCAAAGAATCCCTAGATCATGTGTAATAGTATATTATATGTATAAACAATATTATAATAAAATATACCTGTGTTACTTTAAGTGACAAGGTTTTAAAAAACTGAGACCATTTTCCGCTATAAAACTCTGATAAATTAGTGATATAAAAGTAGGATGTTTCGTATTCCTCGGTTTCCCATGTAGCTTCTCAACCTTGCTCGTGTTTCCATTGTTTTTTTACCAACCGTATTACCTTATTACATAGTCATTTTTTTTTCTTTCATGTCAATAATGGCCACAGTTTCTTCAATATAGTTAACGTTGTTGTCAACCTCGATGTCAGTAAATGGCACCTGTGCTGATTCATCGGCCAACACTTCCGTAAGTGTGACACGTGAAATGTAGGATGAATCCAACTTAACTCATCAGGTAACTCCAATCGATAAGCAACTTGTCCCATTCGTGCAAAGTTCTTGAATGGTTCGACAAATTTAATATTACTTTGTCCCTCACGTTGAATTCAAAAGGCCTTTGCCTTTAATCCGCATAGGATTTCAGGCGATCTTGTGCGGCTTTCATTCGAGCCTTGATTTGATCAAACTTTTTTGAAGTCTCCTTTAAGACTTAAAGACTTCCTAGGGGTAGGTGGTTGTCCCAACTACCACCAAAGTCAATAATACAAGCACGAAGCATGTCCTCCAGGGTTTGGGTGGTCCTTTCAGACTGACCATCCATTTACGGATGATACGTCATGCTGATATTTAACATCGTGCACATTGTTTCATGGAATCTTTTCCAGAACCTTGATATGAATCGCTTGTCCGGTCAGATACAATTGATAATGGCACTTCAGGTCATGAAACTATCTCATTAATGAATACTTTAGCTAACCTTTCCGATGAGAATGTCCCATGAATCGATAAGAAGTGAGCACTCTTCGTTAAGCAGTCCACAATTACCCATATGGTGTCATGACCTTTAGCTGTGTGAGGTAGCTTGGTTATGAAGTACATGGTAATGCATTCCCACTTCCATTCTGGTATCTACAGAGGTTGGATCTTACCATATGGTTGCTGGTGCTCGGCCTTCACTTACGAGCATGTACGATATTTTCCCACGTACTTTGTTACATCATTCATCATACACTACCACCAACATTCGTTCTTCAAGTCTTGATACATCTTTGTGGCTCCGGGGTAGATTGATTAGCAGGACTTGTGAGCCTAATCAAGGACGTTAGCTCTAAGCTCACCACCATTGGTATCCATATCCGTCCAAACTGTATCCTTACACCAAGAGTGTTGTCACACCCCAACCGACGGCGAAAACATCGGGGCGGGACATGTAGACTGGTCATGAGCACAAGGTTAACTAAATTGAAATATATTAATCATTCAAATTCATTGCAAATATTCAAGACAAAACAAAATCAAACCAAGTACATGAAATGAAATACATAATCCGTTATTTAAAATTATCTAGGTCCAAAACTTATGTGTAGCAAGCCTTGATCAAAATCACACATTAGCACCTGAAACATGAATAAAATAAGGTCAACTAAAAAGTTGGTAAGCATACACAGATTTAATCATAAATAGGGTATAGATGTAAATAATCAAATCCTTACATAAAATGATAAAATAAGGCATTTATGGGGAGTAACTATTGTGTAACCAAAGTACAATCAAACCTTTGTAACTAAAATGCAAATTGTGTTGTCGGTAACAATCACCCCAATCTGGGTGGGTTTGTCAGACTCAATAGATCTATCATTGTTAACCGTCGGCTTGAATAGTTAATGATTGCACATAAATTGCACACAAACAGTTAACACACCTAGCACTCAAACATAAAGCTCAAATTTTGCATACATGAATGTAAAGAAGATTTGTGTTTGTGTAGTTTATGTAAATGTAAACAATTGTGTGTATAGAGTTTATGTTTCACCCCAAAAAGTGTAAAAGAGTAAAAGGGGCTATGTAATACTTACTTGATTCAAAGGTGTAGCTAACACGAGAGACTAGGTAGGAACGTGATCCTTGTAACGCACAACGTTAACCTAAAGTGTATTGCGTGTGAACATGAATTAATAGAATGTCTAATTCAAAGTCAAGGGTTTCAATGGATGTGAGTATAAGGAATTATATAATGAGTTCGTGTCGAAATATGAAAAAAGGTTGTGTAGGTGTTGAATAAAATGAAAACAATTTGAAATGAATAGTTTTTAAAATATTTATAAATTAGGGTTTGGATTTGAATAACTAAATCAAATAATTATTATTTAATTATTCTAGTTACAAAATAATGTAGTTATTCGGTTTATTTAAGTATAGCCTAAATAACCAATTTTGTTTAAATATAAATCAAATAAATAATTGTTACTTTATTTATTTATAAAGGTATGTAACTTATTCATTTAGTTATAAATATAGAGGGCATATTATAAAAAATATAAATTTAATAAATAATTTTTACCCTATTTATTTATTTATAAAGATGCGTAAATATGAAGTTGTGTAAATAATATTTATATGTAGGGTTTAAATGATAAATATACATTTAACTTTGTAGGTTATAATAAATAAATTTTATTTATTTATTTACTCTTTAGAAATAAGTATTTTGATTGTTTTAAATAAAGTTAATATTTTATAACTTTTATAAAATCAATTGTTTTTATTTAGAAATTAATTTAAATATTTAGATTTTTGTTTTAAAAATTTAATATACAAGTTTAACAACTAAATTCAAAATAAAACTGAATTTATATTGAAAATTAATAAATCTGGTTTTATTCTGTTATAAATATTGCAAGGTTTATAAAAATATTAAAAAAGATGCAGACCACCCGGTTCGAACCCGGGTGGTTTCTGTATGGATAGCGCGCAAACACCACTAGACCAGGGGACTCACCCGTGTATTAGAACGAGTCCTAAATGTATTAACACGGGTGTACAGTGGAACCGGGTTTGGGTTTGAGGGTTACGCAAAAAGGTTCGGTGATTATGGGTTTCGAACCCACGCCACCTGGTTTGGCGGCGCAGTGACTTACCGGCCGGACCAGGTGGTTTCGCTCATTGATTACGGGTTCTAATTAGTTAAAACACGATATTAAATCAAACCAAAAATTCAAATATGATCCAACCCGCCATGAACACTAGCCCCGATCGGTCGCGGTTAGTTTTGTTAACACGAATTGGGATGGGGCTTTTGACAAGGATTCAAACACGAATCGAATGAGAGTAATCTTACTTGTTTTGGTTTGGACACGAATGCAGGCGGCTACGGATTTGCTCCGACTGTTCTTCGTGATCGACAGGCGTCCAGAGGTGAAATGCGGTTTAACCAGAGGCTGGGAGATTTTGTGTGGAGGTATACGCTAGTGAGAGAGAGGTTTAATTTGATTAATTTTGTGTGTAATAACCGATTCGATTTCAATTTTGTCCGCAATGGCTACGAGCGACTGATTACGCGTTAATCCATCGATTTGGGAATGAAGTGGGTTTGATAATGGTCCAGGTACACTCGAGGTTGACTGGCGAGTGAATTGCGGGATTTGGACGCGTTAATTTCTTGAATTGAATGTGGATTGACACTTATTTTGACTATCCAAAGTCAAATCCGTTCAAATTTTGAATATGCCGCTTAATCGATCGAAATGAGATGTTACTTGGGCCGAGATTGGGTCGATTTTTGTTTGGGTAATCATGAGTAGTCCAAACCAACCAGAAATCATCGAAGGCAGCCTTGGATTATCACGAATTTGGCCACTTTGACTTTTGAAAGTCAATTGAGTGAAAGGAAAGTCAAAAATGAGAGTGTGGGGTTCCAATTTAGGGTTCAAATGGTTTGGGGTTCAAGCAAACATGTAATTCCTTGTAAATTGAATAAATGTATATATGTGTGTATGTATTTGTTTGATATTTATATAAATATATGCATATATAGGATTCTAATAAAGTATACCCGTGTAAAACTCGTGGATTTGTATTGGAACCTTGTGTTTAAGTGTTGGTACGAATAAAATAAATCAGTGTACTAGAATTGGATTTGAAATGTGTTACATTGAATTGAAAATAAAGATAGAAAAATCAGAAATGTTACAGTATCCCCATGTTGAGGGAATTTCATCCCGAAATTTAGTTAGTTGAGGCGACTGCATCAGCAAAGAGGTGAGGGTACTTGAGCTTCATTTGGTCCTCACGTTCCCAAGTAAACTCAGGTCCACGTTTTGATTCCCAACGAACTTTGACAATAGGGATACGGCTTTACTTGAGCTGCTTGATCTCACGATCCATGATTTCTACCAGTGTCCCAACGAAGTGCATCGTTTCGTCAATGCGCACGTCGTCAAGGGGTATATGGAGTGTAGGATCGTGAAAGTACAAGGTGGTTCTGTTATTAGTTGAGATTGGCGGAAACAATAACAACTACACAAGTATAATCGAGTAAACATAATGAATACTAATAAGAACACTGTTGTATTAAGCTTTGTGAATAAACGATTAGAAATGAAAACTCAGTGAAGAAGCATACTTACAATGAAGTGTTTACACAGTATTTATACTAACTTAGAATCAGGACAGACCCTTGATTCTAAGTATCAGATCGAACACATACCGTTGATCTGATGAATATAGCTAACTATTACACGTTTAGTCTAAACCTAGTTAACTTTATTGAAGCGTCTTCTTTATGCATCATTGCTTGCATGTCTAGAGAAGAGCATTATCGTCGATCATTGGTTGTGCCATTGAGGTTCCTTCTGCTTTGAGTGTGTCAATTGCTTTTGCAGAAAGTTGTCAGTGACACTTGGCATGGATAGTCAGCTGCAACGATTTGTCTTCAAGGAACATAGCTATCAGCAGCAAGAATGAGAATAAAGCTGCTGATAAGCCTATCAGCAGCAACAAGTGTTGAATGCTGCTGATAAGCCTATCAGCAGCAACTTGTGTTGAATGCTGCTGATAAGCCTATCAGCAGCAACATGTGTTGAATACTGCTGATAAGCCTATCAGCAGCAACATGTGTTGAATGCTGCTGATAAGCCTATCAGCAGCATTTGTACTTAGAATAATTTAGTAGCAATCAATCTTTGGTTCTACAAACTCCCCCTAGACTGATGCAACCAAAATTCTTCTAATCACTTTGCTGCTGAAGCTTTTGCATGTGGCTGACTCTCCTTTCAACCTCATAGCCTCTTGGATCCTTGATGGGATTGTTCAGTGGAAGTGCAGACAGAGTCTTGATGTCTTTATGTGCATTTTGTAGATTGTTTTGCTTGAACATCTCATCTTCTGCTTCCTTACATCAGTTAAAGTGAACTCGTCCAAATCAGCATTATAGGACCAACTTACAAATGGAGAGTGGGACTTGAGTGGTTTGATGTCAATGATCACATCTTTTCTAGGGTTGAAGTAGTGTTTGATGGCTAGCACAAGAAGTTTCCCACCCTCATTTGCAGGCTCATGAGCTTCACCCAGCTCCAAAATTCTGCCAAGATCTGAATCTGGCAATTGCAGAACTTCATCAACAGATCTGTAGATAGATCTTCTTCTTTCAGTTCTCCCCTTGAAGATCTCAAACCTTTGATCCTGTGGATTATAGACCCAATCAACTATGTCTCTTGAGTCTTCTGGTTTAGGTGTGGGTTTGGATTTCTTCAAGGGAGGCTGTTGATGAGTGAGGGCTGGGTGGGATGGTTTGGACTTTTTGGGTGGAGGAGTGGAAGGTTTGGGGAGGAGAGTGGAAGGTTGTTGGACTGAGGAAGAGGTAGGTGAGGGAGAAGGCTTGGGTTTCTTTGCTTTTGTTTCTTCTTCTTCCTGAATAGGTACCCTTTTCTTGGAGCCCTTCTTCCCCAACTTTCTTCCTCATCCTTCTTGACTTTGAAGTAGAGGGCTTGCAGGTTCATGAAGTTCATGGGACCTAGCCTCTTTCTACTCTCTCCTCTAGCCTTAAGGAAGTCAATCATGACCTTCCTTTCTTCATGGGTCCGTTTATTAAAGGCAATGGTCTTTTTGGACTTTTGTTTGGCTTTTTCTTCTTCTTCTTCAGCCTATTTCTTCTTTGCCAATTGACCTTGCTGACCCATGAAGGCTCTGTAGACTTCTTTATTTGATAGTTTCTCAAGGTAGTCTGCATCCTCACCTTGAGAAACTAGAGTCTTTACCCACTCCTCCCTCATTTCTTTGGCTAGTTCAGAATCGGTTATTCTGAACTTAGCTTCTTCTTTCTTCTTCTTCTCCAATTCTTCCTCTTCTCTGTTAAATTGTTCCTGCAGTTGAAGAGCAAGAGCTGCATCTTCTTCAATCTGGTCAACTGCAGGAATCTTTCTTTTTAGTTCATCCAGCTGTCTAGCATACAGCTGGATGGTTTGTTCTCTGAGAAGAATGGCTGTTTTTCTTTCTTGAGCCTTTTTAATGTCAGTCATCTCCTCTTCTTCTCTTCTCTTCCCTCTCTCTTTTCTCTTTTAGCAACCTCTCTTCATCCTCATCTGTCATAATTCCCTTTCCCTTGTTTATATTGGATGCCTCTGCTTCGGCTTCACTGACCACAACAGCAAATGATGGTGCTGCTATTGGGATCTCAGCCTCGGCTTCATTGGCAAGATGAGAGGTGAACAAGGGAAGGTCATTGGCTTCATCCGATTTGCACTCAGGACTTGTGACTTCTTTCAGCATTTCTTTGATATTTGATCTTGACTCATATGCTGCAGCAAAGATGTCTACTCGAGGGGAAGCTGAGTCAGTATCAGTGTCAGAGTTTGACACATATACTTCCTCAGTAATTCTTCCTTCTTGTTCAAGATGGGCTCTGACAGTAGCTATCATTGCCTGGCTTTCAAGGGAGTTGAAATTGTAGATATTTGCCCTGAGTTGAAAGATCTTGTAGAGAAAGTCTGTAGGAAGTGACAGGATGTTCCTGGTGTTGATGGTGAGCGAGGAGCCGTTGCTTAGTAAGAAGGTGTGGTCAAGAGACTTAGTGCTTATCCATCCCAGCACATCTAAGTCTTTGACAATGAAGGAGTACAGAAATCTTCTTAAGCAGCAAACTTCTTCTTTAGTGAGAAGACTGCTCCTTATAATTTCAAGTCTTCTAAGAGTCAGTCTTCTTTCTGCTGCTGCCGAAGATTCAGGATAAACTTCCCGTTTTGCTGTTTGTATGAGTCTTTCGAAGTTGGGTAGATTATCCTCCATCAAGTCATAGAACCTGCCAATGGCAAGTTCTGCTGAGAGATCTGATGAAGTGTTGATGCAGTTAGTTAAATAGAGTTGTAGGACTTGGAGGGCATTGAGAGAGTTCCAGTTTAGCTCTTCTACTCCACTAAACTCCCATCCAATCCAAAATCTCTCAACTGATCCATCATACCCCCAAGCTAGAATGGAGTCAAATTCTAGCTTCTGTGGAGTTTGAAAGAGTTAGGGGTAATGGATTGACTTATGATGGCTGCTGCATCAGGGAGGATGCTGAATGATGTATTTGTTTGTTCTGTGTCTTCAGCATCATTCAGCATCTCATCAACAGCCCTGACGACTAACTTCCAGTCTTCAGATGTCTCTTCTTCTTCGTTATCTGAGACTGGCAAGTCATGAACCTGTACAAAAGCCGGCTTGAATAGTGAGCTTTGAATTACAACCTGCTCTTGAATCCAGTCGTCAAGACTGTCTGTGTCTTCCTCCATTGGGACCATCTCCCCCTTTTTTGGTTGCATCAGTAGACAAGTAAGCATCAGTTTAGGTGCCCACTGATACAAGAGAGGGAGTGGTTAAAGTTGGGCATTGATGGGCTTCATGCATAGAGACTTGGTGTCTTAGTTTGGACACTTCAGCCTCTAGCATAGCCACCCTGGCCGTCAATTCCAAGTTATGAAGTTGCAGTCTGTCCTCATCCACAGTTGTGGAATCCTTGGATCCAGATGGGGCCGTAGGCCTAGCCTCTTCATCCCCATCACCCATGGTTTCTTGGCGCCTGGGATTCCTCTCAGTGAGGGGAGTTTCCAAGGAAGCATCCTCACTGTGAGTTGCCGTGGTTGAGGTCTTAGCAATGTTGTCACTGTCCTCCTGGTCATTTGATGGACCAGCAGTAGTGACAGCCTCTTCCACATCCACTCTTTCATAACTCCTAGAGTGGACCTTCAGGGTAGAAGAACTTGGGTTGGGTGTGTTGGAAGCAAGATCAATCAGTACCTCCGAGATAGTGGTAGTTGGAGAAAGTACATCATCTTGATCAGGTTCCTCAACACTTAAGTTCAGAAGAGAAAGGAAGGGCTTAGAGGGCTGTTCTATGGATCCGGGAAGTGATCCTGATCCTAATAGAGAGACATCCGAAGGAGGCTCCCTAATAATGTGGCTTTCCCTTATGATATTCTCACCAGAATGTTGTGATTCTGAGTGAGGGCTGTTAGGTTGGGTTTGGGCCTTGGAGGCAAGAGAAGAAGGAATTCTCTTGCCCCTTTTTCTAGTATATGTTGTTGCAACCGGGGCCCTGTGTTTCGGTTGAACAATAACATCCAAAAGAGGTGTAAGTAATTTTTGTGCATGTGCATCCTTAGTAGTATGCACAGGGGTTCGAATGGTAGAAGCAGATTGTTTTTCAGGATGTGAGGTGGAGGGTGTGGGATCAGTATCAGCTGGGATTGCTGAGCTGTCACCCGGGGTACTTTGCACGTTCAGAATTGTAGATAACAATGGAACGTTGACCTCTGAGAACTTTTTGGAAACAGTTCTCATGCTTTGAAAAATATTATTTTTATGTCCCAACATGATGTAGATTCTTGCAGGTTTTGAAAGTTCTTTTAGTTCTTGATTGAAAATTTCCTGCAGGAATCTTGGGTACATGAAAAATTGTTGCTTTGCACCCTCTTGAAAGTTATATCTCAAACCCTCAAAAATGAGGTGTGCAAAGTTAAAGCCTTGGTTAGTGACCATACCATGGAAAGCGGAGGCATGTGCGGAGCTCACCTGATGCCATCCACTCCTCTTCTGGGATATGCATTGGAGAAGAGTGTGGCAGAGATACTTCCATGGAGGGCCCATCAGCGCCTTCTCGATCGTATACTCGGTTTGATTTCCAGTGTATCCAATGGAGACAAAGGTCCTCATGTATTCGTCCTTCGAGTATGAGATGGCTGCTCCCTCATCTTGAAGCTTAAGATGTTTTCAGAGTGTAGCTTCCAAGATGGTGATATTCTTGCCGTCTACTTTGGCTTTGATTTGGGGAATGCATTGTTCGGTTGAGTAGACGACGGTGCTCCAAAAATCCTCCATATGAGGGATATATATGGTAGGGTTGGTGGTGAGGGCAAAGTAGATCTTTGATCGACATAAGAAATCGATCATATCATCGAAACCTTCGGATTTCTTTCCTTTGGTAAGGTATGCTGTTAGGTTATGGTATGGGGAAAACTTGTCATCTGGGTTGTCGATATCTGCCATAGCCGTTTGATTTTGGAGGGATGATTTGAGTATGGTGTGAGTATGGTGGAGACTTGAGAATATGGAGAATATGGAGAGATTTGAATGTGGTGGGGACTTAGGGTGAAAGTGATAGTTGGTTTGGGTTGAATTGAATGTGAAGAGGTGGTAAAGAAAATTTGAGTTGTTCTTATAACGGCAGAGGAGAGAAAAAGCAAGATGACTTGTATAGTACAACTTTATTTACTTTTCATTGTTACAGCTGTAATACACCGAGGCAGTCATGGTAAAGACTGACGTTAATTTCTTTTACAGCGGGTAAAAGTTAATTTGGACTTAAGTTTACCCATCAGCAGCAAACTTGGTTGCTGTGGATGAATAAGCCTGTCCGCTGCAACTTTGGTTGCTGCGGAAGGTAAAGTCTGTCAGCAGCAAACTTAATTGTTGCTGATAGATGTAATGATCTGCAGCAGGGATGTTGCTGCTGACAGCCTTAAAGCTATCCGCAGGAAACTTGTTCCTTCTGATAAGTTAAAGCAGTCAGGGGCAAATTCTTTGCTACAGAAGATCAGACCTGTCAGCAACCAAAAGGATGCTGCTGACTTATAACTTTTATTTACAACATAAGACAGACATATTTACAACATAGGATAGACGCACTCAACTGAACCGATGATGATGCTTGGTGGTTTCTTTGCCTTCCATTGTTGAGTTGGTGGTTTTCCAGCTCCCTTTGCCTTTTCAGCAGCAGACGTTGTATTTAAGGACTTTGGCTTATCAGCAGCAGATTTTGTTGCTGCTGATAGTTTTACTTGAGCAGCTGCAGATTTTGTTGCTGCTGAAGGCTTTCCTTTTGGTTGCTTGGGCTTTACTCGATCAGCAGCAGTTATTTTGGCTGCTGATGGCTTAAGAACAGATGTATGCCTATCCTTCTTCACCTTACTGATAGGCTTTTGTATAACTGGGGTTGGAAGAAGAATCTGATTGAAAGGATTAAACTTACAATTTGCAGCAAAGTGGTCTGATTCTCCACAGATGATGCAAGATTGTTTAGGTTTTGACAACTGCTCCCTTGGTGGAGAAAGAGATTTTCTAAATTGAGTTGTCTTAGCTTCAAAACTTCTTACCTGTTTGTTCTTCTTTGTCTTCTCAAAAGCATGTTGCTTGAGGTTTCTTTACTGCTGAAGGTAGTAGAGGCAGGTGCTGGCAGTGTGGTTATATTTTCCACAGACAAAACGTGATTTTGCCAGTTTGTCCCTTGAAAGATACACATAATCCTTTCTTTTGAAAAGGTCTTTGAAATTCCAAGGGTGAGCTTTGTTGTGCTCAAATGTAGCTTCTTCCAATGTCTTTTGAACATATGGAACCCTCTCTCCAGGCATATGACATATGTCGAACACCTTCCTTGGTTGGACTGAAGTTGAGGACTGGCCTTTTTCAGTATTTAGCTTCCTACCTTCTGGAGGATAGCTAATTCTGATTTGTTTGAATGGTGTAGGAATTGGTACTGACATGGCTGGTACTTGTGCTGAATGGACTTCATCTTTAGTCAGAGAGACTTGAGGGGCAGGAGGAGATGAAGCTTCACTTGTTTTAGTGGAGTCTGAGTAAGTTGAATCAGACTCTGATGAGGTAGTGCATTCTTGTACCAAAGGTTCATCCTTAGAAGGATCAAGATTTCTGTTGGCCATATCAAGATTTGCCAGATTGAAGCTTGGTTCATGGATGGCAACGTAGTCAGCAGGAGGTGCAACGGCTTGATATTGTTCAGCATGATACCCCACACCAGTTTTTACCTTATCATGAATTTGAGCATCCAAAAGTCTTTGCAGCTTTTTGGATGCAAATTCATATTTGTCAATGTGAATTTTCTGCTCTGCTAATTCTGCTCTGGTAGCTTTTAATTTGACAAGAAGATCATCAATCTGAGTTTCAAGATTGGTTTGTTCATGTTTTAATGATGAAATCTCTTTCTTTAGGCAGTTAATTTTTTCTTTGTAACTGTCTTCGACCTTTTTGAATTCAGATTTCATTTGATGAAACTCTTCATTTTGACCTATGAGGTTTTGATTATGCTTTATGTAGCCTAAAACCTTATCAATACAGGCTTGGGAACATAGATGTTCATATACCTGAGGCGGTATCTCAGTTGTGTCTGCCATAAGAGCTTGGTTGTTAGTAGGCAGATCTTCATACTAGAAGCTCCAGTCAAAGTCAGATGTTCCAACAGCTGCACAAGCTGCAGTTTGAGCTAGAGGAGTAGCTTGTTGCTGTTGTTGTCTTGGTTAGGCTTGGAGAGCTGTTGGGTTTGCCCTAGGTGCCCTGCATTCTCTAGCAAAATGACCCAGTTGGTTACAGTTGTAACATTTCAATTTGCTTTTATCCAAGCCAACTCTAGTGTTGGAGCTGTTGCTTGGAATAGGTCTTCCGGTTCTAGAGTAGAACCTTTTTGCTCTTATAGAGAGCATGGCATACGAGTGGTGTATATCCATTTCTTCTAGATCATCTAGATGGAAGCACTCAAGATCCTCCTTGATAAAGTACATGTTGCTTGAGTTTTCAGAAACAAAAGCAGCAGTGGTTGCGGAATGAGAAGGAGCTTCAAGAAGAAATGGTGATGTGTTTGTTTTAGAGGTAGGAGTTTGAGGATGTGTGACTATGGGAGGATAGTAGTTGCTAGTACTAGGACCTGAGTGCTCAGAGTGAAAAGCAAAAGAGGTGGTGGTGGATGTAGAGGCTGTTTGATAGCTTGAGCTCCTTTCCTTGGCCTGAATCATTTCTAATTCATAGGTTTTGAGCATACCAAATAGCTCATTCATCTGAAGAGTCTTCAGATTCTCAGTTCTTCTGATGGACACTGTGTAGAGTGTCCAGCAACTAGGTAGAGATCTGATGAATTTCTTAAGAATATCTGCATTCTCCAACTTCACTTTTGAGCACTGCAACTCACCTACAAGATAAGTATATCTGTTATATAAAACAGTTAGAGACTCACCTTCCTTCCAGGCGAAATTTTCATACTGCTGCTTAAGGATGTCTCTTCTGTTTTCTTTGACTTCCTCAGATCCAGCAAACATCTTCTCGAGGGCCTCCCAGAGCTCATTAGCAGTTTTGTGACTTCTAAAGTTATGAAAAACTTCATTTGGAAGGCACATTTGGATAGCTCCTAGTGCCTTGAAGTCCACCTCCATCTTCTTTATATCCTCTTCTGAGTACTTAGAGGGATCCTTTGGAACTGTTGGTCCTCCAGAGTCAGCAGATGCCACCATGGGAGTGTATGGTCTATCCCTGATGGATTTGCACATTCTGTACTCCTGATAACAGAAGAAGCTTTCCATGCAATTTTTCCACATGTCGTAGTCTTCTCCAGATACCAACATTGGTGGTCGGTTGATGTTGCCGATGTCTTCAAAACCATTGCTTTGTGCCATTTTTGTTTTGTGATTTTGGGTTACTTGATCAAAGAGAAAGTTTAGAATAGAACCAGAAGTGATTAAACAAGTGTGAGTTTGTTTAATCTGAGCCAAAGCTCTGATACCACTTGATGTAATGTTAGGGCATAGATCAACAAGTAGCCTTGTTAGAGTCTCGGGAAATACATTGCATATCATCCCTATACCACTGTCACTTATGCTAGACCCACTGAGGTCAAGTAATTCAAGATTTGAGTAGGATTTAGAAATTGCTACGACTGATGCATCAGTAATTTCTGATCCAAGTACAAGTGACAGCATACGCAATTCCCTTAAATGTGCAGCAGCGAGAGAAAGCACAACAGAATGGGAGAGATGAAGAGAGACTGGAGAGTGTGTTGGAGCAGAGAACAAAAGCTCCAAGATTAGAACACCCCTCCATTTTAAGAGTTGTGAGACAACATTTATCAGCAACAAAACGACCCAATTCATCCCCAGTAATGCGATTGAACGAGCCTTCACACATAAGGATCTCCAGAGATTCGAGATTTGGGCAGGCAAATGCAATGCAGGCCAACATAGTAGAATCCATATCACTCTGCATCGTAAGTGAGAGTCTAACAAGAGCAGGACACTTCTGCAAAACCGATCCAACATATCCGACTTGAGTCTTCGCCGGAACCCTAAGTCGGAGCTCTTCAGCAGCTTTCCAAAGCCGCTTACTAACATCTCGCCATCCTTTACACCTTCGCTGCCGACAACAACGCCGGCGGTGGCAACCTCCTCAGCACCTCCCACAAACAACTCACCGGCAACCTACCAGATCCGATATCAACCTCCACATCCAGTTCGACCTCCTCCTCACCGCCTCCTTCATCATTCGACTCCGGCAACTCATGAACATCCATGTCGTCAAACGACAACGCTCGACGTAGATTCGAGTATGTCCGCGTCCGCTGCCGTTGAACCGTACGGACGTCACATACCGGAGAAACCGTAACAACGGCGGCCGCAGCTGACGACGTTGACGAATCCGCCGACGTTACAGCGGCTGAGCTCGAATCGGCAATCGACGGAGGCAGAAGGTGACACACGTGTCCTTTCTTTGGCTGGCCGCAGTTGTTGTTACCTCTTCGCTTTCCTTTTTTAGCAAGGAAGCAATCGGAGATAGCGGTGACAGCGGCGGGAGTGACCGGATGGGGCTGGTAGCAATCTGAGATATTAAAAGGGTGATGGATACACCATCGGAACACTATAAAACTATTATCTCAGGATGAAACCATTATAAAGGTTTAGGGGTATAGACGAAAGATAATAAGCATAATGCAAATACATATGAATATGTGAATTCATGATAAAGGTGAATACGTGTATGCATGATAATACATGCTAAATATGAATATGCATGATGGAACGAGTCTCAACCCTAAAATGGAATAACAGAGTATGCACGAAGTATTAAAGAGGTGGTGGTTACGCTGCTGGTACTTCCTATATATAAACCTATTTAGTGCATCATGGAGAAACAGTTACGAAGTTTTTAGTTGAGGACTGGTTGGGAATGAATCAAGCATAAACATGCATGATGAACGTGTATGATAAAAGTAAATGCTTGATACATTTAGGAGGCTGTGAATCTAAGATACTCAATATCCCAAATGAAAAGAGATATCCAGCCTATAAAGTGAATCCCAATAAAGAAGAGAACTAAATAAAAGATCAAAAGCCTACGGGGCAGATCCTATGAATGAATGAGCCTTCGTGGAAATGAGCCTTTATGGAAATGAGTCTTCATGACAAAAGCAAGGGGTCTATAACCGACAGGTATAAGGACATTGCAAGTACTATGACCTAGGTATGGCCTAAGATTGTCATGAGGCGGCCGGTGAGACCATAAAATAAATGAATGAAGTGACCGGAGGTAAGTCCAGAGATGGTCACGGGGGCAAGAGTGCGTGGGAAACTTGAACAATAAGAATCTAAAGGGTTCCATAATAAAATGAACGACGCAATGTACTTACTTAGCGTAAGCTAATATAAAAATATTTTCCAAACACTATAGGAAATAAGCACGTGGAATGAGGCTTCCTGAGGACAAGGTCGGTCGGAGCAAAGAATCCCTAGATCATGTGTAATAGTATATTATATGTATAAACAATATTATAATAAAATATACCTGTGTTACTTTAAGTGACAAGATTTTAAAAAACTGAGACCATTTTCCGCTATAAAACTCTGATAAATTAGTGATATAAAAGTAGGATGTTTCGTATTCCTCGGTTTCCCATGTAGCTTCTCAACCTTGCTCGTGTTTCCATTGTTTTTTTACCAACCGTATTACCTTATTACATAGTCATTTTTTTTTCTTTCATGTCAATAATGGCCACGGTTTCTTCAATATAGTTAACGTTGTTGTCAACCTCGATGTCGGTAAGTGACACCTGTGCTGATTCATCGGCCAACACTTCCGTAAGTGTGACACGTGAAATGTAGGATGAATCCAACTTAACTCATCAGGTAACTCCAATCGATAAGCAACTTGTCCCACTCGTGCAAAGTTCTTGAATGATCCGACAAATTTAACATTACTTTGTCCCTCACGTTGAATTCAATAGGCCTTTGCCTTTAATCCGCATAGGATTTCAGGCGATCTTGTGCGGCTTTCATTCGAGCCTTGATTTGATCAAACTTTTTTGAAGTCTCCTTTAAGACTTCAAGACTTCCTAGGGGTAGGTGGCTGTCCCAACTACCACCAAAGTCAATAATACAAGCACGAAGCATGTCCTCCAGGGTTTGGGTGGTCCTTTCAGACTGACCATCCATTTACGGATGATACGTCATGCTGATATTTAACATCGTGCACATTGTTTCATGGAATCTTTTCCAAAACCTTGATATGAATCGCGTGTCCCAGTCAGATACAATTGATAATGGCACTTCATGTCATGCAACTATCTCATTAATGAATACTTTAGCTAACCTTTCCGATGAGAATGTCTCATGAATTGATAAGAAGTGAGCACTCTTCGTTAAGCAGTCCACAACTACCCATATGGTGTCATGACCTTTAGCTGTGTGAGGTAGCTTGGTTATGAAGTACATGGTAATGCGTTCCCACTTCCATTCTGGTATCTATAGAGGTTGCATCTTACCATATGGTTCCTGGTGCTCGGCCTTCACTTACGAGCATGTACGATATTTTCCCACGTACTTTGTTACATCATTCATCATACACTACCACCAACATTCTTTCTTCAAGTCTTGATACATCTTTGTGGCTCCGGGGTAGATTGATTAGCTGGACTTGTGAGCCTAATCAAGGACGTTAGCTATAAGCTCACCACCATTGGTATCCATATCCGTCCAAACTGTATCCTTACACCAAGAGTGTTGTCACACCCCAACCGACGGCGGAAACATCGGGGCGGGACATGTAGACTGTTCATGAGCACAAGGTTGACTAAATTGAAATATATTAATCATTCAAATTCATTGCAAATATTCAAGACAAAACAAAATCAAACCAAGTACATGAAATGAAATACATAATCCTTTATTTAAAATTATCTAGGTCCAAAACTTATGTGTAGCAAGCCTTGATAAAAATCACACATTAGCACCTGAAACATGAATAAAATAAGGTCAACTAAAAGGTTGGTGAGCATACACAGGTTTAATCATAAATAGGGTATAGATGTAAATAATCAAATCCTTACATAACATGATAAAATAAGGCATTTATGGGGAGTAACTATTGTGTAACCAAAGTACAATCAAACCTTTGTAACTAGCATGCAAATTGTGTTGTCGGTAACAATCACCCCAATCTGGGTGGGTTTGTCAGACTCAATAGATCTATCATTGTTAACCGTCGGCTTGAATAGTTAATGATTGCACAAAAATTGCACACAAACAGTTAACATACCCAGCACTCAAACATAAAGCTCAAATTTTGCATACATGAATGTAAAGAAGATTTGTGTTTGTGTAGTTTATGTAAATGTAAACAATTGTGTGTATAGAGTTCATGTTTCACCCCAAAAAGTGTAAAAGAGTAAAAGGGGCTATGTAATACTCACTTGATTCAAAGGTGTAACTAACACGAGAGACTAGGTAGCAACGTGATCCTTGTAACGCACAACGTTAACCTAAAGTGTATTGCGTGTGAACATGAATTAATAGAATGTCTAATTCAATGTCTAGGGTTTCAATGGATGTGAGTATAAGGAATTATATAATGAGTTCGTGTCGAATTATGAAAAAGGGTTGTGTAGGTGTTGAATAAAATGAAAACAATTTGAAATGAATAGTTTTTAAAATATTTTTAAATTAGGGTTTGAATTTGAATAACTAAATCAAATAATTATTATTTAATTATTCTAGTTACAAAATAATGTAGTTATTCGGTTTATTTAAGTATAGCCTAAATAACCAATTTTGTTTAAATATAAATCAAATAAATAATTGTTACTTTATTTATTTATTTATAAAGGTATGTAACTTATTCATTTAGTTATAAATATAGAGAGCGTATTATATAAAATATAAATTTAATAAATAATTTTTACCCTATTTATTTATTTATAAAGATGCTTAAATATGAAGTTGTGTAAATAATATTTATATGTAGGGTTTAAATGATAAATATACATTTAACTTTGTAGGTTATAATAAATAAATTTCATTTATTTATTTACCCTTTAGAAATAAGTATTTTGATTGTTTTAAATAAAGTTAATATTTTATAACTTTTATAAAATCAATTGTTTTTATTTGGAAATTAATTTAAATATTTAGATTTTTGTTTTAAAAATTTAATATACAAGTTTAACAACTAAATTCAAAATAAAACTGAATTTATATTGAAAATTAATAAATCAGGTTTTATTCTGTTATAAATATTGCAAGGTTTATAAAAATATTAAAAAAGATGCAGACCACCCGGTTCGAACCCGGGTGGTTTCTGTATGGATAGCGCGCAAACACCACTAGACGAGGGGACTCACCCGTGTAATAGAACGAGTCCTAAAAAGGTGATTATGGGTTTCGAACCCACGCCACCTGGTTTGGCGGCGCAGTGACTTACCGGCCGGACCAGGTGGTTTCGCTCATTGATTACGGGTTCTAATTAATTAAAACACGATATTAAATCAAACCAAAACTTCAAATACGATCCAACCCGCCATGAACCCTAGCCCCGATCGGTCACGATTAGTTTTGTTAACACGAATTGGGATGGGGTTTTTTACAAGGATTCAAACACGAATCGAATGAGAGTAATCTTACTTGTTTTGGTTTGGGCACGAATGTAGGCGGCTACGGATTTGCTCCGACTGTTCTTCGTGATCGACAGGCGTCCAGAGGTGAAATGCGGTTTAACCAGATGTTGGGAGAGTTTGTATGGAGGTATACGCGAGTGAGAGAGAGGTTTAATTTGATTAATTTTGTGTGTAATAACCGATTCGATTTCAATTTTGTCCGCAATGGCTACGAGCGACTGATTACCTTTTAATTCATCGATTTGGGAATGAATTGGGTCTGATAATGGTCCAGGTACACTCGAGGTTGACTGGCGAGTGAATCGCGGGATTTGGACACGTTAATTTCTTGAATTGAATGTGGATTGACACTTATTTTGACTATCCAAAGTCAAATCCGTTCAAAATTTGAATATGCCGCTTAATCGATCGAAATGAGATGTTACTTGGGTCGAGATTGGGTCGATTTTTGTTTGGGTAATCATGAGTAGTCCAAACCAACCAGAAATCGTCGAAGGCAGCCTTGGATTATCACGAATTTTGCCACTTTGACTTTTGAAAGTTAATTGAGTCAAAGGAAAGTCAAAAATGAGAGTGTGGGGTTCCAATTTAGGGTTCAAATGGTTTGGGGTTCAAGCAAACGTGTAATTCCATGTAAATTGAATAAATGTATATATGTGTGTATGTATTTGTTTGATATTTATATAAATATATACATATATAGGATTCTAATAAAGTATACCCGTGTAAAACTCGTGGATTTGTATTGGAACCTTGTGTTTAATTGTTGGTACAAATAAAATAAATCAGTGTACTAGAATTGGATTTGAAATGTGTTACATTGAATTGAAAATAAAGTTAGAAAAATCAGAAATGTTACAGTATCCCCATGTTGAGGGAATTTCGTCCCAAAATTTAGTTAGTTGAGGCGACTGCATCAGCAAAGAGGTGAGGGTACTTGAGCTTCATTTGGTCCTCACGTTCCCAAGTAAACTCAGGTCCACGTTTTGATTCCCAACGAACTTTAACAATAGGGATACGGCTTTACTTGAGCTGCTTGATCTCACGATCCATGATTTCTACCAGTGTCCCAACGAAGTGCATCGTTTCGTCAATGCGCACGTCGTCAAGGGGTATATGGAGATTCTCATCAGCAAGTCATTTCTTCAGATTAGACACATGAAATGTAGGATGCACATTTCCAAGTGATGGAGGAAACTCGAGTTTGTATGCCACTTTACCAATCCTTTCAAGGATCTTGAATGGACCCACATAGCGAGGTGCTAACTTGCCTTTCTTTCCGAAATGGATCACACCCTTCCACGGAGACACCTTTAGAAGAACAAGGTCACCGACTTGGAATTCCAAGGGTTTTCGTCGTTTGTCGGCATAACTCTTTTGCCGACTCCTAGCTACTCGAATGTTGTCACGGATTTGGATTATTTTTTTCGGATGTTTCTTGAATTAGCTCGGGACCGGTGATTTGTGCTTCACCAATCTCGTTCCAACAGATAGGAGAACGACACTTACGCCCATAGAGGGCTTCAAATGGAGCCATGTTGATATTTGTGTGGTAGCTATTGTTGTAAGAGAACTCAATTAGGGATAGATGTGAATCCCAATTACCACCAAAATCACAAGCTCTAAGCATGTCCTCAAGAGTTTGGATTGTTCACTCGGTCTGACCATCAGTTTGGGGATGGTAAGCCGTACTCAAATCCAATCGTGTACCAAGAGCAGTTTGGAGAGATTACCTGAAACGGGAGGTGAACCGAGCATCTCTATCGGAGATTATGTTTATGGGAACACCGTGACGGCTCATAATTTCGTCAATGCAAATTCGAGCTAATTTCTCAACCCGATAGTCTTCACGGATAGGCAAGAAATGAGCAGATTTGGTGAGGCGGTCAATGATCACCCAGATGCTATCATAACCACTTGAGGTGCGAGGGAGTTTGGTAATGAAATCCATAGCTAAGTTCTCCCATTTCCACACGGGAATTTCTGGTTGTTCAAGTAAACCAGAAGGACGTTGGTGTTCGGCTTTGACTTTAGAGCAAGTTAGACATTTGGCAACATAGAGAGCGATGTCTTTCTTCATACCGGGCCACCAATATTTTTGGCGAAGATCTTGGTACATTTTATCCGCACCAGGATGAATAGAATAACGAGTATTGTGGGCCTCGTTCATGAGAAATGCACAGAGATCATCGCGACCGGGAACCTAAATACGGTTCAAGTAATAAAGTAAGCCATTGGGTTTTGATTCGAGCTGAAGTTCAACACCACACGACATTTCCTCGTACATGTTACCCTCGGTGACCGAGACGTGTTGAGCTTCTAGGATACGATTTTGAATGTCGGTTTGAATTTGGACACAATGAAGCATGAGATGGTCCTTTCGAGTCAAAGCGTCGGCTACAACATTCACTTTGCCGGGATGGTAACGAATCTCGCAGTCATAGTCGTTAAGGAGTTCAACCCAACGTCGTTGCCTCATATTGGGTTTATTTTGGTTAAAGATGTGTTGGAGAATTTTGGGGTCGGTGAACACCACACATTTTGTGCCATAGAGGTAATGTCTCCAAATCTTCAATGCGAATACGACCGCACCCAACTCGAGGTCGTGCGTCGTATAATTCTTCTCATGAATCTTAAGTTGCCTTGATGCATAAGCGATTACTTTGCCTCGTTGCATGAGGACACAACCGAGACCTTGGTTGGAGGCATCACAGTAGACAACTAGATCATCATTCCCATCAGGGAGAGTCAAAATAGGAGCATTGCACAACTTTTACTTGAGAGTTTGGAAAGCTTCTTCTTGCTTTGGTCCCCATTCATAAGGTTTACCCTTGTGGGTCAAAGCGGTCAGAGGAACAGCAATCTTAGAGAAATTTGAAATGAAACGACGATAATATCCCGCAAGACCAAGAAATGAACGAACTTCGGTGGGGGTCTTAGGGGAATTCCAATTCTTAACAACTTCGATCTTAGCAGGGTCAACATGAATTCATTTTTCGTTGACGATATGACCCAGGAATTGAACCTCCTTTAGCCAAAATTCACATTTGGAGAACTTGGCATATAGTTGCTCTTTCCTCAAGAGGTTCAAAACCAATCTAAGGTGTTACTCATGATCGACTTTAGTCTTGGAATAGATTAAAATATCATCAATGAAGACGATCACGAATTTATCAAGGTATGGTTTGCACACACGATTCATGAGGTCCATGAAAACCGCGGGTGCATTGGTTAGCCCAAAAGGCATGACCATTAACTCGTAGTGACCATACCTTGTTCGGAAGGCATTGTTTGGAATATCTTCCTCTTGTACACGGAGTTGGTGATAACCAAATTGAAGATCAATCTTCGAGAAGCAAGTAGAACCTTGAAGTTGATCAAAGAGATCATCAATTCTAGGCAAGGGGTAACGGTTTTTGATGGTAAGCTTGTTGAGTTCGTGATAGTCAATACACATGCGGAATGATCCATCCTTCTTCTTGACGAATAGGACGGGTGCACCCCATGGTGAATGACTTGGACGGATGAAGCGTTTATCGGAGAGCTCTTGGAGTTGGCTTGCAAGCTCTTGCATTTCAGAAGGTGCAAGACGGTAAAGAGCTCTAGCCATGGGGTTAGCTCTAGGTACAAGGTTAATGCGAAATTCTACTTGTCGAACGGGTGGAAGACCAGATAGATCTTCGGGGAATACTTCGGGAAAATCCCGGATGATGGGGATGTCTTGAATACTCTTCTCTTGTACATCCTTTTGAACAACATGGGCTAAGAAGGCCACGTACTTCTTTCGTAAGTACTTTTGAGCAATAGTGCATGACATTAACTTGAGTCCTTTGCAAGGCTTTTCACCAAAGACTCTTAACATTTCTCCCGACGGTAGAGGTATTCGGATGCACTTCTCAAAACAGATGACTTCGGCATGGTGATTTGACAGCCAATCCATGCCTATGATGATTTCAAAACTTCCTAGTGGCATTGGCACAAGGTTGATTGGAAATGTATGATCATTAAGTTCTAGAGAGCAGTCGTGGATAACGGAGTCAATTGTAAGAGAGTCACCATTTGCTACTTCGACATTGAAGGTTTTCTCTAATTTGGATCGTGTTTTTGCAAGTAAGGGTTCAAAGTTAAGTGACACAAAACTTTTATCTGCACCGGTATCAAATAGAATGGAGGCATATTGACTATTAACAAGGAACGTACCGTTGACCACATCATTTTTGGCATGAGCTTCATTGGCGTTTATGTTGAAAGCACGCCTACGAGCTCCGCCTTGTTTAGCATTGATGAACTTCGGGCACTGGTCACGGAAATGATTTGGGTTGCCACATTCATAACAAGCACGCCCATTTGCAATAGCGGGAACACCTTGATTAGCCACTTGTTGGTTGGTTCGGATTGGTGGGTTGACTTGACCTGCAAGTGCCTTGGCTCTACAAACATTGATTGTATGGCCATATTTCCCACAGTAGGTGCAGAGGCGGTAGGGAATGTTTTGGAGATGGTGATAATTGCTTGTGGCACAGAGTGGGTAGATCCCAACATACGGTTTCTTGACTGGTGCTTGAGCCATGGGGGCAACTTGGTTAACAGGGATAGCAGGAGTGACCACAGCATAGTTCTTAGCCTTTCTTTTCTTATTATTATGGTAGGGTTCAGTTTTGGCTTCTTTGATGTGTGCAGGAGGGGTTGTGGTGTCGGGAACTTTCTTGGTGCCTCTTCTAGTCAAAGTCCCTGCTTTCACGTGATTGTCGGTTAAAGTAGCAGATAGGCGGATAGCATCTTCGAGTGTTGCGGGATTTCTCCCTAAGACAGTATCCTGAATCTGCCTAGGTAATACACCAATGTACTTTTCAATGCAGCGGGATAAAGGTGTGGCCATATGGGGCACAAGGAGACTCAACTCATGGAACCGAGTTGTATAAGCCAGACTCTCACCACTATCTTGGGCAAGATCCCAAAACTCAGCTTCCAGTTTCTTCACCTCATTTCGAGGACAGAACTCTTCGGTCATTAGTCTCTTAATCTCATCCCATGGTAAGGCCATTGCTACCTCCATGCTTCTAGTTCTCATTTCCCCTTTCCACCACGTGAGTGCCCGTTTTTGAAAGACACTTGTGGCATGACGAACACGAAGGTTATCAGGGCAGTCACTATTGAGGAAGGTGCCCTCAATACTTTCGAACCATTGGAGGAGTCATGTGGCTCCCTCAGTACCATATTACTTAAGAGGATTACATGAGTTGAAGTGCTTGAAGGTGCATTGTGGTGGGTTGGCACCACCACCATTAGTTCCATGGGTACCATTTGTGGCCCCATTATCTTGAGTGAGTTGAGTTACAAGTTGTGCAAGGAAAACAGCAATGTCGGTGTTGTTGTTGGTCACAGTAGCACGATGGGGAGGCATTCTACAGATTTACACAACACAAGAAAAGATGTAAGAACTTATGAAAGTTGCTTGGATTTAAAAGGATAAGATAGCAAATAAAATAGTTAATCATACTTTGGATTGTACTCAAATGGTGATATAATCACTTGAATACTATGGCACGTTAAGGTTAATTAAACTGATATAATTTTCGAGGAGACATGCTTTAGCCTATAAGTAAACACTCATCCCGAGAATTCCCAGGAAAGCATGCGGGTCCCTCGGTTGATTGGGATTTATAAGAAGTGTTTTCCTAGACAGAAAACCCAGAATACATGTGTCCTCAAATAATTAACAAAGTTTAAAAACCCTAACGAGGGAATAAAGATTTTTTTATAGATTTAGATCCATGAAGTTTCCACATGCTAAGAAGATGATGATAGAGAAATAGGTAAGAAGGTTATGAGGCTTTAGGGTATAGGTAGGGATATTGTTTATTTAATTTATTATTTAAGTATAGTCTAATAAGTCATGAATTTTTAACAAGGCATCAAAAAAAATGAAATAATGACTAATCATAGTAAGCATGTAACACATATCACATAATCATGAAGCATGGCATAAGTGGGTGTCCTAAAGTTATAGTCTAGGTCAAGGGTGTCTAGTAACCTAGTTCCCTATAACCAAGGCTCTGATACCAATCTGTCACACCCCAACCAACGGCGAAAACGTCGGGGCGGGACATGTAGATTGCTCATGAGCACAAGGTTGACTAAATTAAAATATATTAATCATTCAAATTCATTGCAAATATTCAAGTGTAGAACCAAAGACTGATTGCAACAAAATTCTTCTAAGTGCAAATGCTGCTGATAGGCTTATCAACAGCATTCAACACTTGTTGCTGCTGATAGGCTTATCAGCAGCATTCAACACTTGTTGCTGCATTCAACACTTGTTGCTGCTGATAGGCTTATCAGAAGCATTCAACACTTGTTGATGCTGATAGGCTTATCAGCAGCATTCAACAGATCAGGTTTGATGCTGATCCTCATCTTTGCTGCTGACAGCCTTGTGCCTTGAAGATAAATCGTTGCAGCTGACTATCAATGCCAAGCGTCACTGACAACTTTCTACAAAAGCTACTGACACACTCAAAGCAGAAGGAACCTCAATGGTGCAACCAATGACGGACAACAATGCTCTTCTCCAAGCATGCAAGTAATGTTGCATAAAGAAGACGCTTCAATAAAGTTAGCTAGTTTAGATTAAACTTTTATTAATTAGCTTTGTACAAAAGATCAACGGTCTGTGTTAGATATGATCCTTAGAATCAAGGGTCTGTCTTGATTCTAAGTTAGTATAAATACTGTGTAAACACTTCATTGTAAGTGTGCTTCTTCATAGAGTTTTTCATTTGTAATCGTTTATTCACAAAAGCTTAATACAACAGTGTTCTTATTAGTATTCTTTCTGTTTACTCGATTATACTTGTGTGGTTGCTATTGTTTCCATCAATATCAACTAAGAACAGAACCATCTTGTACTTTCATGATCCTACAACTGGTATCAGAGCTTTGGCTCAGATTAAACAAACTCACACTTGTTTAATCACTTCTGGTTCTATTCTAAACTTTCTCTTTGATCAAGTCACCCTAAATCACAAACAAAGATGGCACAAAGCAATGGATTTGAAGACATCGGCAGCATCAACCGACCACCAAGGTTGGTATCTGGGGAAGACTACGACATGTGGAAGAATCACATGGAAAGCTTCTTCTGTTATCAGGAGTACGGAATGTGGAAATCCATCAGGGATGGGCCCTACACTCCCATGGTGGCCTCTGTTGATTCTGGAGGGCCACTACTCCCGAAGGAGCCCTCCAAGTACTCAGAAGAGTACATAAAGAAGATGGAGGTCGACTTCAATGCACTAGGAGCTATCCAAATGTGCCTTCTAAATGAAGTTTTTCATAACTTCAGAAGTTACAAAACTGCTAAGGAGCTCTGGGAGGCTCTTGAAAAGATGTTTGCTGGCTCAGAGGAAGTCAAAGAAAACAGAAGGGCCATCCTGAAGCAGCAGTATGAAAACTTCGTCTGGAAGGAAGGTGAGTCACTAACCATTTTGTATAACAGGTACACGTACCTGGTGGGAGAACTGCAGTGCTCCAAAGTAAAGCTAGAGAATGAAGATATTCTCAAAAAGTTTATCAGATCTCTCCCGAGCTGCTGGACACTATATACAGTGTCTATAAGAAGAACGGAGAACTTAAAAATTCTCCAGATGACAGAGCTCTTTGGCATGCTGAAAACATATGAATTAGAAATGATTCAAGCCAAGGAAAGGAGCTCCAATCATCAATCAGCCTCTACTTCCTCCACCATCTCATCTGCGCTTCACTCTGATCACTCCGGTCCTAGTGCAAGCAACTACTATCCCCCCATCGTCACTCATCCTCAAACACCAACTGCTTCACAATCCAACTCATCACCACTTCTTCTTGAAGCCCCTCCTCAACAGTCAACTTCTACTGCTTTTGTCTCTGACAACACAAGCAGCATGTACTTCATAAAAGAGGATCTAGAATGCTTTCATCCAGATGATCTTGAAGAAATGGATATTCAGCACTCATATGCCATGCTCTCCCTCAGAGCAAAAAGGTTCTATTCTAGAACCGGGAGATCTGTTCCAAGCAACAACTCAAACACCAGAGTAGGGTTAGATAAAAGCAAGATCCGGTGCTACAACTGTAACCAATTGGGTCACTTCGCTAGGGAATGCAAGGTTCCAAAAGCCAATCCGGGTGTCAACCATCAAAGACAAGGATACCAACGTCAGCCTAGGAAACAGCAGCAACAACAGCAAGGAACTCCTCCAGCTCAAACTGCAGCTTGTGCAAATGTTGGAACTTCAGACTTTGACTGGAGTTTTCAATATGAAGATGTTCCTACCACCAACCAATCTCTTATGGCAGACACTGCAGAGATACCACCTCAGGTATTTGAACAACTTTGCTCTCAAGCTTGTATTGATAAAGTGTTAGGATACAGAAAGCATAATCAAAACCTTATAGATCAAAATGAAGAGTTTCATCAAATGAAATCTGAATTCATAAAGGTAGAAAACAGTTACAAAGAAAAAATTAACTGCCTAAAGAAAGAGATTTCATTACTAAAACATGAACAAAGCAATCTTGAAACTCAGATTGATGATCTACTGGCTAGACTAAAAGCTACCAGAACAGAATTGGCAGAACAAAGGGTTCATGTTGATAAATATGAATTTGCATCTAAAACTCTGCAAAGACTTTTAGATGCTCAAATTCATGAAAAGGTAAAAACAGGTCTGGGGTATCATGGTGAACAATACCAAGCCGTTGCACCTCCTGCTGACTACGTTGCCATCCATGAACCAAGTTTCAATGTTACAAATCTTGACACTGCAAACCGAAATCTTGATCCTTCAATGGATGAATCGTTCGTCGAAGACTGCACTACCTCATCGAAATCTAAGTCAACCTGCTCAGACCATGATGAAACCAGTACAGCCCCGTCTGAAGCCTTTCTGAATAGAGCTGAAATTCCTGCTGTCATTCCAGCTATTCCAGCCCCTATACCTTTCAACCAAATCAAAATTAGCTATCCTCCAGAAGGAAGAAAGCTAAATGTTGAAAAGGGGCAGTCTTCAACCTCAAAGCCTCAAAGAAAGGTGTTTGACATATGCCATAAGCCTGGAGAAAGAGTTCCATGTGTTCAAAAGACATTGGAAGAAGCTACTTCTGAGCACAACAAAGCTCACCCTTGGAACTTCAAAGACCTTTTCAAAAGAAATGATTATGTTTATCTTTCAAGGGACAAACTGGCAAAATCATGTTTTGTCTGTGGAAAATATAACCACACTGCCAGCACCTGCTTTTACTACCTTCAGCAGCAAGGAAACCTCAGTCAACGTGCTTTTGAGAAGACAAAGAAAAACAAACAGGTAAGAAGGTTTGAAGCAAAGACAACTCAATTCAGAAACTCTCTTTCTCCACCAAGGGAGAAGTTGTCAAAATCTCAACAAACGTGCATCATCTGTGGTGAAACCAACCACTTTGCTGCCAAATGCAGATTTAATCCCTTCAACCAGATTGCAAACTGCTCATCTAGATTTACATCATCAGCAGTAAACAAAACAGCTACTGACCTTGAAAAATATGGAAAAACAAAAGTTAAGCCTTTAGCAGCAAAAATGTCCACTGCATATACAGGGAAATCAAAGGCAAAACCATCAGCAGCAACATCTGCTGCTGATAAATCAGCAGCTACTAAGAAGCCAAAGCCATCAGCAGCAACAAAATCTGCTGCTAATAATCCAAAATCCCCAGCAGCAAAATTTACTGCTGTTAAAAAACAGCCATCAGCAGTCAAAGCAAGATCAGCTGCTGACAGAAAAAGGAGAACAGAAAGACCATCTCCTCAACAATGGAAAGCCAAGATCCCAATCTCTATCACTTCAAGACTTATCATTGGTTATGTTGAATGCACACATGATGAATCTAACATTCCAAGAACCCTTTTCTTAAAGGATGCAAGCTCTTGGACTCATCCCACTAACTAGATCTCTATCATGTGCAGGGACTGCCAGGTCACAAGAATAACACCTGGGTGGTAGACAATGGTTGTTCCAGGCACATGACAGGCAACAGATCCATCCTCTCCAACTTCAGACATTTCAATGGAGGATATGTTGCCTTTGGAAGTGACTCAAAGGGAGGATTCATTACTGGACAAGGAACTGTGTCCAACGAAAGAATGAGCATTGATAAGGTCAACTATGTCAAAGAATTAGACTTCAATCTCATGAGTGTTTCCCAGGTCTGTGACCAAAAGCATTGGATGCTCTTCACAGATAAAGAATGCTTCATACTGTCTCCAGGCTTATCCATACCTCCTCCAGAAAAGATTTTGTTAACTGCTCAAAGAAAAGAGAATCTCTATATAATGGACATGAATGAAGTCACTTCATCTGGGAGTGTATCCTGTTTTCTGTCAAAAGCCTCAGTTGATGAATCAGCTCTCTAGCACAGGAGATTAAGCCATGTTAATATTAAAACTATTAACAAACTGGTAAAGGACAGTCTTGCAAGAGGGCTTCCTGACAAAGAATTCCAGTTAGAAGACCACTGCATTGCTTGCTTAAAGGGGAAGTAACACAAGAGTTCTCACAAGCCCAAGACCTTGAATACAAATGACACTCCACTATAGCTGCTGCACATGGATCTCTTTGGTCCTACAAATGTCATGTCCATGGGCAAGAAGTCATACTGTCTGGTGATAACTGATGACTACACCAGATTCTTATGGGTATACTTCTTGAGAACTAAAGATGAAACTGCTGAAATTCTCAAATCCTACATTCTTAGGGTAGAGAATCAAAGCAATCAAAAGGTGGAGATCATAAGGTGTGATCAGGGCACAGAGTTAAAGAACCACACTTTAAACTATTTCTGTGAAAGTAAGGGGATAGAAAGACAATACAGTGCTCCAAGAACTCCTCAACAAAATGGAGTTGCTGAAAGGAGAAACAGAACTCTAATTGAGTCGGCAAGATCTATGTTGGTTGACTCAAAACTGCCTCTCACATTCTGGGCAGAAGCAGTTAGCACAGCCTGCTATGTGCAAAATAGAGTTCTCATAGTCAAACCCCTCAACAAGACACCTTATGAACTTTGGTTTCAAAGAGTTCCCTACATTGGGTTTCTAAAGCCTTTTGGGCGTCCATGCACCATTCTCATCACACATGGGGTTATTCCTAAGTTATCTGATGAAGGATATTTTGTGGGCTATTCCTCTCAATCAAAGGCCTACAGAGTATTCAATTCAAGAACAAGAATTGTGGAAGAATCAGTAAATGTGGAATGTAGAGAACACATCATCTGTGAGCAGGGAAAAGTCCCAAACTGGCTCTTTGACATAGACTCCTTCTCCCAAATATTTGAACCTCTCACCTTCTCAAATATGGAGTCTACGTCTACACAAACACCTGCCTCCACTTCATCCACTGACTACAGACTGGATTTTCCCAAATCCTCTATTAGTCTGAGAAGACCATCCATTGATCCTCCATCAATTGTGGAAGAAATTGAAGAAAGTGAAGCCAGAACAAGACTCTCCAATGTCACCAGCAGTAGCATGTCTGAAACTGAAAATTTAGATGAAGACTCTTCGGTAAATGCTGTACATGTTGTTGATGCTATTGCTGAAAATATTAATGTGGCTGCTGATGTGGAAGACTCTTCCACCATGAATGAAGAGACCCCTGATCAAAATCAAAGCAATCTAGAGCAAGGGATACAGCTGGAGGTGGTACCAGCATAGAGGATCCACAAAGAACATCCTCAAGAAATATCATTGGCCAAGTCCACCAAGGAGTTCTCACAAGAAGAAATCTCACGAGTCCAATATATGCTTGTTTTCATGTTTTCTATCTCAGGTGGAACCCAAGAAGATAGATGAAGCACTAAAACACAGCAGCTGGAATGAGGCAATGCAGGAAGAGTTGCTGCAATTCAAGAGGCAGGATGTCTAGAAACTTGTTGATCTTCCACCAGGTCAATATGCTATTGGCACAAGATGGGTTTTCAGGAACAAGCAAGATGAGAGAGGCATTGTAGTCAAGAACAAAGCCAGACTTGTAGCTCAAGGCTACACTCAGGAAGAGGGAATTGACTATGATGAAGTCATTGCTCCTGTTGCCAGGCTGGAGGCCATCAGAATCTTCCTGGCATATGTTGCATCTAAGAATTTCACTATCTATCAAATGGATGTAAAGAGTGCCTTTCTGTATGGGAAGATTGGTGAGGAAGTGTACGTCAAACAGCCTCCGGGCTTTATAGATCTTGCACATCCTACTCAAGTGTTCAAACTAGACAAAGCTCTGTATGGCCTACATCAAGCACCAAGAGCCTGGTATGAAACCTTGTCAGGATATCTACTAAGCAACGACTTCAGAAGAGGTGCTATTGATCAGACCTTGTTTATCAAAGATGAAGGGGGAGAAATCTTACTAGTTCAAATATATGTTGATGATATCATCTTTGGATCAACAAGGAAAAAGTTGTGCAAAGACTTTGAGATACTGATGCACTCAAAGTTTGAAATGAGTTCAATGGGCAAACTAAATTTCTTTTTGGGTCTACAAGTCAAACAAGTCCCAAACTGAATCTTCATCAGCCAATCCAAATATGTAAAGAGCATTTTGGAAAGATTCAAGATGGGTGACTGCTCTGCTGCTAGAACCCCTATGCAAGTGCATCATCAGCTGACTCCACATAAAGATGGCCAAGACACTGATCAACATCAGTATCGTGCAATGATAGGGTCTCTCATGTATCTCACTACCTCAAGGCCAGATATCATGTTTGCAGTATGTCTCTGTGCAAGATTTCAAGCAGCTCCAAAGATTTCACATCTCCAAGCCGTCAAGAGAATCTTTAGATACCTAAAGGGAGCCCCAAGACTTGGGCTATGGTACTCGAAAAATGACAAATTTAATCTATATGCATACACTGACAGTGACTATGGGGGATGCAACTTGGACAAAAAGTCCACTTCAGGGGGATGTCAGTTTCTAGGAGGGAGACTGATTTCATGGCAGTGCAAGAAGCAAACATGTGTTTCAACCTCTACAGCTGAAGCAGAATACATTGCAGCTTCAAGTTGCTGTGCACAAGTCATCTGGATACAAAATCAAATGCTGGATTATGGGATGACATTCATGGCAACTCCAATTCACATTGACAACATGAGTGCTATATCAATCACCAACAATCCGGTGCAGCACTCCAATACAAAGCCCATGGACATCAGGTATCATTTCAAAAGAGATCAAGCTGAGAAAAAGAGGATTATTTTAACCAAAGTTCATACAAATGAGCAATATGCTGATTTGTTTACAAAACCTTTTGACGAAGCTAGATTCAGATATTTAGTTGAATACATTGGTATGATGAACTTTGATTAAAATCTATCTCTAAAATTCTGTTCTAAACTGTGTTTTGTCCTTTGTTGTAAATAAAAGTTATTCCTCAGCAGCATTTTTGTCCTTCAGCTGCTGACAGGTTTAATCTTCAGCAGCAAAGGATTTGCCACTGACTGCTTTTAGTTATCAGCAGGAACAGGTTTCCTGCGGATAGCTTTAAGATTTTCAGCAGCAACATCCTTGCTTCAGATCATTAAACCCATCAGCAGCAATTGAGTTTGCTGCAGACAGACTTAACCTTCCGCAGCAACCAAGCTTGCAGCGGACAGGCTTATTCATCCACAGCAACCAAGTTTGCTGCTGATGGGTAAATTTAAGTCCAAATTAACTTTTACCCGCTGTAAAAATTAACGTCAGTCTTTACCATGACTGTCTCGGTGTATTACAGCTGTAACAGTAAAAAGTGAATAAGGTTGTACTATACAAGTCATTTTGCTTTTTCCCTCCTCTGTCGTTATAAGAACAAATCAAACTTCCTTACCACCTCTTCACATTCAATTTCACCCTAAACCCACATTACTTCCTCTCAAATCACCACCACATTCAACGCCTTCCATACGCTTAAACCTTCCCTCCAAAATCAAACAACAATGGCAGATATCAATAACCCTGACGATAAGTTCTCCCCGTACCATAACCATACAGCATACCTAACCAAGGGAAAGAAATCAGAAGGATTTAATGATATGATTGACTTCATATGTCGATCAAAGATCCATTTTGCCCTCACAACCAACCCTACCATATATATCCCTCATATGGAGAATTTCTGGAGTACCGCCGTCTACTCTACCGAACAGGGGATTCCCCAAATTAAAGCCAAGGTAGACGGCAAGGATATCACCATCTCGGAAGCCACACTCAGAAAACATCTTAAGCTTCAAGATGAGGGAGCAGCCAGCTCATACTCAAAGGATGAGTACATGAGGACCTTTGTATCCATAGGGTACATTGGAAATCAAAATGAGTATACAATCGAGAAGGCGCTCATGGGCCCTCCATGGAAGTATCTCTGCCACACTCTTCTCCAATTCATATCTCAGAAGAGAAGTGGATGGCATCAGGTGAGCTCCGCACTTGCCTCCGCCTTCCATGGTATGATCACTGGCCTTGTCTTCAACTTTGCACACCTCATCTTTGAGGGTTTGAGATATAACCTTCAAGAGGGTGCAAAGCAACAATTCTTTATGTACCCAAGATTCTTGCAGTAGGTTTTCAATCAAGAACTAAAAGAACTTTCAAAACCTGCAAAAATCTACATCATGCTGGGACATAAAAATAATATTTTTCAAAGCATGAGAACTGTTTCAAAAAGGTTCTCAGGGGTCAATTTTCCATTGTTATCTACAATGTTGAACATACAAAGTACCCCGGGTGACAGTTCAGCAATCCCAGCTGATACTGATCCCACACCCTCCACATCACATCCTAAACAACAATCTGCCTCCATCATTCAAACCCCTGTGCATACTACTAAGGATGCACAGGTACAAAAATCACTTACACCTCTTTTGGATGTTATCGTTCAACTGGAACAAAGGGCCCCAGTTGCAACGACATACACCAGAAAAAGGAGCAAGAAGACTCCTTCTCTTATTGTCTCCAAGGCCCAAAACCAACCTAACAGCCCTTACTCAGAATCACAACATTCTGGTGAGAATATCATAAGGGACAGCCACATTCTTAGGGAGACTTCTTCGGATGTCTCTCTATTAGGATCAGGATCACATCCCGGATCCATAGAGCAACCCCTTGAGCCACTCCTTTCTCTTCTGAACTTAAGTGTTGAGGAAACTGGTCAAGATGATGTACCTTCTCCAACTTCCATGAACTCGGAGGTACTGATTGATCTTGCTTCCAACACACCCAACCCAAGTTTTACTACCCTGAAGGTCCACTCTGACAGAGTGGATGTGGAAGAGGCTGTCACTATTGCTGGTCCACCAAAATGACCAGGAGGACAGTGACAACATCGCTAAGACCTCAACCACGGCAACTCACGGTGAGGATGTTTCCTTGGAAACTCCCCTCACTGAGAGGAATCCCAGGCGCCAAGAAACCATGGGTGATGGGGATGATGAGGCAAGGCCTACAGCCCCATCTGGGTCCAAGGATTCCATAAATAAGGATGAGGACAGTATGAAACTTAGAAATCAGGAATTGACGGACAGGGTGGCTATGCTTGAAGCTGAGGTGTCAAAACTAAAACACCAGATCCTTCTACATGAAGCCCATCAATGCCCCTCCATAGCTTCTCCCTCCCTTGTCTCAGTGGGCACTCAAACTGATGCTTATCTGTCCACTGATGCAACCAAAAAGGGGGAGATACTTCCAATGGAAGAAGACTCAGACAGTCTTGACGACTGGATTCAAGAGCAGGCTGCATTTCAAAGTACACTATTCAAGCCAGCTTTTGTACAGGTTCATGACTTGCCTGCTTCAGATGACGAAGAAGAAGAGACTTCTGAAGACTGGAAGTTAGTCGTCAGGGCTGTTGATGAGATGCTGACTGATGCTGAAGACACAGAACAAACATATACATCTTTCAGCATCATCCCTGAAGCAGCAGCCATCATAAGTTAATCCACTGCCCCCTAATTTTCATTAACTTCAACACAGCTAGAGTTTGACACAATACTAGCTTGGGGGTATGATGGAAAGTCTGAGAGGTTCTGGATTGGTTGGGAGTTTGGCGGAGTAGAAGAGCTAAGCTGGGACTTTCTCAACAGCATCCAAGTCCTTCACCTATACCATCTACAATGCATCAACAACTCTACGGACCTCTCAGCAGAACTTGCTATTGGCAGGTTCTATGACTTGATGGATGATAATCTACCCAACTTTGAAAGACAACTACAAGCAGCAAAAAGGGTAGCCTATCCTGAATCTTCAGCAGCAGCAGAAAGAAGACTGACTCCTAGAAGACTTGAAATAATAAGGAGCAGTCTTCTCACTGAAGAAGAAGTTCTGTGCTTAAGAAGATTTCTGTACACCTTCGTTGTCAAAGACTTAGATGTGCTAGGATGGGTAAGCACTAAGTCTCTTGACCACACCTTACTACTGAGCGATGGCTCCTCTCTTACCATCAACACCAGGAACATCCTTTCACTTCCTACAGACTTTCTTTACAAGATCTTTCAACTCAGGGCATATATCTGCAATGTCAACTCCCTTGAAAGCCAGGCAATGATAGCTACTGTCAGAGCCCATCTTGAAAAAGAAGGAAGGATTGCTGAGGCAGTATATGTGTCAAATTCTGACACTGATTCTGACTCAGCTTCCCCTCGAGTAGACATCTTTGCTGCAGCATATGAGTCAAGATCCACTGTCCAAGAAATGCTGAGAGAATTTACAAGTCCTGAGTGCAAAACATATGAAGCTAATGACCTTCCCTTATTTACCTCTCAACTTGCCAATGAAGCTGAGGCTGAGATCCCAACAGCAGCACAATCATCTGCTGTTATGATCAGTGAGGCCGAAGCAGAGGCATCCAGTGTAAACAAAGGCAAGGGTATTATGACCAAAGAAGATGAAGAGAGGTTGCTCAGAGAAAAGAGAGAAAAGGAAGAAAGAAGAAGGAAGAAAGAAGAAGAGGAGATGGCTGACCTGAAAAAGGCTCAAGAAAGAAAAACAGCCATGCTCCTCAAAGAACAACAGATCCAGCTGTATGCAAAACAGCTGGATGATCTGAAAGTAAAAATTCCTGCAGTTTATCAAATTGAAGAAGATGAAGCTCTTGCTCTTCAACTGCAGAAACAATTCCATAGAGAAGAAGAAGAGATTCAGAAGAAGAAGAAGAAGAAAGAGGCTAAGTTCAAAATAACTGATTCTGAACTAGCCAAAGAAATGAGAGTGGAATGGGTAAAGACTCTGATTTCTCAAGGTGAGGATGTAGACTACCTTGAGAAACTATCTAATAAAGAAATCTACAGAGCCTTCATGGGTCAGCAGGGGCAATTGGCAAAGAAGAAAAAGGCTGAAGAAGAAGAAAAAGCTAAACAAAAGTCCAAAAAGACCATTGCACTTAACCTGTGAACCCATGAAGAAAGGAAGGTCATGATTAACTTCCTAAAGGCAAGGGGGGAAAAGTGGAAGGAGGCTAGGCCCCATGACATTCATGAACCTACAAGCCTTGTACAGACAAGTCAAGAAGGAAGAAGAAGAAAGACTAGGAAAGAAAGTCTTCAAGACAAGGGTCACAGAAAAGGAAGACAAGAGACCAGTCAAGAAACAAAATACTTCTGCCCCAGACACTACTTCCACTATCCAAAAACCTTCCACAAATATCCCCAAACCTTCCTCTCCTCCACCCAAAAAGTCCAAACCATCTCACCCAGCTCCCTCTCATCAACAGCCTCTCCTGAAGAAATCCAAACCCACACCTAAACCAGAAGACTCCAAAGAAATAGTTGATTGGTTCTACAGTTCACAGGATCAGTGGTTTGAAATCTTCAGGGGGAGAACTGAAAGAAGAAGATCTGTTTACGGATCTGTTGATGAAGTTCTACAATTACCAGATTCAGATCTAAGTAGAATTCTGGAGATGGGTGAAGCTCATGAGCCTGCAAATGAGGGTGGGAAACGTCTTATGCTAGCAATCAAACACCATTTCAACACTAGCAAAGATGTGATCTTATATATCAAAAAGCAGCAGATGAGATGTTCAAGCAAGTCAATTTTCAAAATGCCAAGTAAAGACATCAAGACTCTGTCTGAGCTTCCACTGAACAATCCCAGCAAGGATCCAAGAGGCTATGAGGTTACAAGGATAGTCTGCCACATGCAAAAGCTTCAGCAACAAAGTGATTAGAAAAAATTTTGGTAGCATCAGTCTAGGGGGAGTTTGTAGAACCAAAGACTGATTGCAACAAAATTCTTCTAAGTACAAATGCTGTTGATAGGCTTATCAGCAGCATTCAACACTTGTTGCTGCTGATAGGCTTATCAGCAGCATTCAACAGATCAGGTTTGATGCTGATCCTCATCTTTGCTGCTGACAGCCTTGTGCCTTGAAGATAAATCGTTGCAGCTGACTATCCATGCCAAGCGTCACTGACAACTTTCTGCAAAATCTACTGACACACTCAAAGCAGAAGGAACCTCAATGGTGCAACCAATGACGGACAACAATGCTCTTCTCCAAGCATGCAAGTAATGATGCATAATGAAGACGCTTCAATAAAGTTAGCTAGTTTAGATTAAACTTTTATTAATTAGCTTTGTACAAAATATCAACGGTCTGTGTTAGATCTGATCCTTAGAATCAAGGGTCTGTCTTGATTCTAAGTTAGTATAAATACTATGTAAACACTTCATTGTAAGTGTGCTTCTTCATAGAGTTTTTCATTTGTAATCGTTTATTCACAAAAGCTTAATACAACAGTGTTCTTATTAGTATTCTTTCTGCTTACTCGATTATACTTGTGTGGTTGCTATTGTTTCCGCCAATATCAACTAAGAACAGAATCATCTTGTACTTTCACGATCCTACATCAAGACAAAACAAAATCAAACCAAGTACATGAAATGAAATACATAATCCTTTATTTAAAATTATCTAGTTCCAAAACTTATGTGTAGCAAGCCTTGATCAAAATCACACATTAGCACTTGAAACATGAATAAAATAAGGTCAACTAAAAAGTTGGTGAGCATTCATAGGTTTAATCATAAATAGGGTATAGATGTAAATAATCAAATCCTTACATAACATGATAAAATAAGGCATTTATGGGGAGTAAGTATTGTGTAACCAAAGTACAATCAAACCTTTGTAACTAGCATGCAAATTGTGTTGTCGGTAACAATCACCCCAATCTGGGTGGGTTTGTCAGACTCAATAGATCTATCATTGTTAACCGTCGGCTTGAATAGTTAATGATTGCACATAAATTGCACACAAACAGTTAACACACCTAGCACTCAAACATAAAGCTCGAATTTTGCATACATGAATGTAAAGAGGATTTGTGTTTGTGTAGTTTATGTAAATGTAAACAATTATGTGTATAGAGTTCATGTTTCACCCCAAAAAGTGTAAAAGAGGCTATGTAATACTCACTTGATTCAAAGGTGTAGCTAACACGAGAGACTAGGAACCAACGTGATCCTTGTAACGCACAACGTTAACCTAGAGTGTATTGCGTGTGAACATGAAATAATAGAATGTCTAATTCAAAGTCTAGGGTTTCAATGGATGTGAGTATAATGTAACATTTCTAATTTTCCTCCATGTACTTGTTCTAGTGCAATAAACATTGCTCCAGTTCCATGTCTTATGCCATATTTCAATTTTAAGATTTCATCCATACAACTTTAATTCTCTACATGATCACATATACACATACTAACCCAAGCTCAAACCAAGTTAAAAAGTTTTTACAAGTTTATCCTATAGCTATATATAAATATATATATACAGATATTATTATAGAAATTTCATATATAACTGAAGGTTAAAAATTTATAAACCAATGTTATTACATTCAAGGGCTTGTTCCCAAAACTTAGGATTTTCTTTAAAAAAAAATCAACTTATAAATACACACATATATATATATATATATATATATATATATATATAAATACACTAATATATTTCAAAAGTTTGATTATTTAAAAGTTATAATCAATATATATATATATACATATACATTTACATTTTTTTATAAATAAGTTTGAACCCCTCTTAACCGTTTGAACCCTCTAATTGAACCCTTACCCCTGGATTTGACCCCTTTTGACCTTCAATTTTGACCACATTCAACAATTTTGACCACATTTGACTACCAAAAGTCAAAAGTACCGAATCCTTGCCAAATCTGGGATGATCACGACCCAACCCGACTATATTGGACCTGTTTTGAATACTAGATCATATACTAACCAGTCCAAGGCCCAAACGACATCTTAATCTGACCATTTAAGCGGCAAATTTCAAGTTTTACAAAGTTTGCTTCGTAAATTCAAAACCGTGTTCAATCCATCCCATGCGCAATCAGTCCCGTAAATCATGCGCAATCAACCTCTGTATGAATTCAGACCTCAAACGCGACTCAATTCATCCAAAAACAAATCGAATACGTGTGAATTGATCCTGAAAACTTTCACTTGCCTTCAATAATCGAATCGGGTATTTACAATGAAAATAAATGAATTAAATCCCCCACACACCTTCGTAGAACCCCATTCAAACTTTCTGAAACCTGTATTGCCCCCTATTCCGCGTCCGGCTGGCGATCGAGCACCAAGAACATCGTTACTGAACTTGTAGCCGTCTGCACTCGTTGCCCAAACCTAGCAAGTGAGTTTTATGTCATTCGAATGTAAACGAATCCTTAACAATATCCCCTTATCAATTCGTGCAAACATAAGTTATCGAGGTCAACTGAGATTAGGGTTCTTGGCCGGATTGCTAGAAGTCAGATTGGGGGGGGATAGTTCGATTCAGTTATCGCATTTATTATTTTTGTTTCCTTTAGATGTCAGAGAAACCACCCAGCCTAGCCGGTAAGCCACCGCACCGCTGGGCTAGGTGGCGTGGGCTCGAAACCCACAAGACCGGCTCTTTTACGCGAGCCTAAAACCCTGACCCGACCCCCCTTTCCTTTGTCTGTTAATACGGACCCAGACGAGTTTTGAACATGTAACAGTACCTCTGGTCTGGTGGGTAAGACTCTTGGGCATCACAGAATCCACCCGAGTTCGAACCGGGTGGCATTCTTTTATTTTTAAAAATCATTTTATCAGTATTAAAATTATAAAAAAATTATTTTATAAACTTAACACCCTTTAGAGTGGATTAGTACAATAATTAGCAAAATTTTATCATAAAACAACCATTTATACAAATTTAAAATGTTTAAACACCTCATCTTTAATATAAAATCATTTAAAAATTTATTTTAAACCAAATCTTTACATTTTAAAAATAAGGAATTTAAAATTTTTTTATAAAATTTTGACAAAGATTTTCTATAAACCTATTCCTATTTTGTTTTTAAACAAATTTCATAAAACAAATAATATAAATCATTTTCCTATCAAATTAAATATATTAGGGTTTTAAACCCTCTTTACATAAATAAAACTCAATTCTAAATATATAGTAATATATTTACATCCTCGCATATTTTAAGAACACGTCATCTTAAATAGATAAAACGAATTTATCTAAATCAATTTTCTTTTGCATTAATAATCTAATTAAGGTTTAATAATTATATTTAGTATAATGTCACATTTATACTCATAGATAATCACTATGTATATTTGACACATTTTTCTAAATAAATAAAAATATATGTATTTGTTTAAATCATTTTTTTGAATAAAAATGATCTCACAACTACTTTTCCAAATAAATAAATATAAAGGGTTATTTATTCAATTTAGATAGCTATTCAATTTAAAACCCTAATTCTTTTATTATTAAATTATATGCTTTGAACAAACATCTTTCATAAAAATTCTCACTTAAATACAAACACAAAATACATCATTTACACAATAACTAATTCAAATGAATTCAACTCTAGGTTAACCTTGTGAGCTACAAGGATCACTTTGCTACCTATTCTTCCCGTGCTATCCACACCCCTAATACAAGTGAGTTTTCATAGCCCCTTTTTCGTATTTACATATTTGGTGTGAAACATGATTACATTCAAATACTATTTGCAATTACATACGTACAATTCTACAATATGATCATATGTGTTTATTTGTCCTTTATGCTTGAATGCTAATTGTTAAGGCTACATATACATGATATACACGTGCAAACACAAATACATTACTTCAGGCTAACATGTGTTGTTAGGCCCTACATTAGGATAACATGTGTTGTTATGCCCTACATTAGGATAACATGTGTTGTTATGCCCTACATTTACATCAGGATAACATGTGTTGTTATACTCTACATTAGGATAACATGTGTTGTTATGCCCTTCAATTACAAAGTTTCATTTGTGCATCTAGCTTAACTTAGATTCTCCATAAATGCTTTATAAACCATGCATCATATGAGTTGTACACAAAACATTTAAACTTTACTTGTGGTGTCAAAACCTATGTATGCTCACCAACTATTTATAGTTGACCCTGTCATTTTATCATGTTTCAGGTACAGTGTTTGAGTTAAGATTTCAAGTCGCTTCACTTAGGATTGAGGACCTACTTTTAAATTTAATAAAGTTATTCATGTATTTTTATTCTTGTAAGAGTTGTACTTGATTACTTGAGCTATGAAATGAAAGTTATTGTTTAATTATCACAACTTTAGTAAACCATGAGCTTATGAACAGTCTACATGTCTCGCCCCGACGTTTACGCCGTCGGTTGGGGTGTAACATATAAGGAATTATATAATGAGTTCGTGTCGAATTATGAAAAAGGGTTGTATATGTGTTGAATAAAATGAAAACAATTTGAAATGAATAGTTTTTAAAATATTTTTAAATTAGGGTATGGATTTGAATAACTAAAATTATTCTAGTTACAAAATAATGTAGTTATTTGATTTATTTAAGTATAGCCTAAATAACCAATTTTGTTTAAATATAAATTAAATAAATAATTGTTACTTTATTTATTTATTTATAAAGGTATGTAACTTATTCATTTAGTTATAAAAATAGATGCCGTATTATATTAAATATAAATTTAATAAATAATTTTTACCCTATTTATTTATTTATAAAGATGCGTAAATATGAATTTGTGTAAATAATATTTATATGTAGGGTTTAAATGATAAATATAAATTTAACTTTGTAGGTTATAATAAATAAATTTTATTTATTTATTTACCCTTTAGAAATAAGTATTTTGATTGTTTTAAATAAAGTTAATATTTTATAACTTTTATAAAATCAATTGTTTTTATTTGAAAATTAATTTAAATATTTATATTTTTGTTTTAAAAATTTAATATACATGTTTAACAACTAAATTCGAAATACAACTGAATTTATATTGAAAATTAATAAATTTGGTTTTATTCTGTTATAAATATTGCAAGGTTTATAAAAATATTTTTTTATAAAATTTTTGGAGTTTTAAAACTGATTTTAAAAAAGATGCAGACCACCCGGTTCGAACCCGGGTGGTTTCTGTATGGATAGCGCGCAAACACCACTAGACCAGGGGACTTACCCGTGTAATAGAACGAGTCCTAAATGTATTAACACGAGTTTACAGTGGAACCAGGTTTGGGTTTGAGGGTTGCGCAAAAAGGTTCGGTGATTATGGGTTTCGAACCCACGCCACCTGGTTCGGCGGCGCAGTGACTTACCGGCCGGACCAGGTGGCTTCGCTGATTGATTACGGGTTCTAATTAATTAAAACACGATATTAAATCAAACCAAAAATTCAAATACGATCCAACCCGCCATGAACCCTAGCCCCGATCGGTCGCGATTAGTTTTGTTAACACGAATTGGGATGGGGCTTTTGACAATGATTCAAAAACGAATCAAATGAGAGTAATCTTACTTGTTTTGGTTTGGGCACGAATGCAGGCGGTTACGGATTTGCTCCGACTGTTATTCGTGATCGACAGGCGTCCAGAGGTGAAATTTGGTTTAACCAGAGGTTGGGAGAGTTTGTGTGGAGGTAAACGCGAGTAAGAGAGAGGTTTAATTTGATTAATTTTGTGTGTAATAACAGATTCGATTTCAATTTTGTCTGCAATGGTTACGGGCAACTGATTACGCGTTAATCCATCGATTTGGGAATGAATTGGGTCTGATAATGGTCCAGGTACAATCGAGGTTGACTGGCGAGTAAATCGCGGGATTTGGACGCGTTAATTTCTTGAATTGAATGTGGATTGACACGGATTTTGACTATCCAAAGTCAAATCCGTTCGAAATTTGAATATCCCGCTTAATCGATCGAAATGAGATGTTACTTGGGTCGAGACTGGGTTGATTTTTGTTTAGGTAATCATGAGTGGTCCAAACCAACCAGAAATCGTCGAAGGCAGCCTTGGATTATCACGAATTTGGCCACTTTGACTTTTGAAAGTCAATTGAGTCAAAGGAAAGTCAAAATTGAGAGTGTGGGGTTCCAATTTAGGGTTCAAATGGTTTGGGGTTCAAGCAAACGTGTAATTCCTTGTAAATTGAATAAATGTATATATGTGTGTATGTATTTTTTTGATATTTATATAAATATATACATATATAGGATTCTAATAAAGTATACCCATGTAAAACTCGCGAATTTGTATTGGAACCTAGTGTTTAATTGTTGGTACGAATAAAATAAATCAGTGTACTAGAATTGGATTTGAAATATGTTACATTGAATTGAAAATAAAGATAGAAAAATCAGAAATGTTACAAGTGTTATATTCCAACTTTTCATACTGACCTACCATTCTTTCCTTTTTTATATTTTCTTCTTTTAGCGCTTCTGTTTGTGCCTTCTAAATCTCTATCATAAAATTTGGTGTTACCACCACTTGGCACGCTTTTACCCTAATAGGAGTTGATCCCTCTTTTCAACTTAGAGCGTTAGCCACCGCGTTCGCCTTTCCAGGATGGTATAGGATTTCACAATCATCATCGTTCAATAGTTCTAACCATCGTCTCTGCCTCATATTCAATTTGTTCTATTCGAAGAAGTATTTCAAGCTCTTGTGGTCGGAATATATGGTGTAGTTAACTCCGTAGAGATAACGTCTCCAGATCTTCAATGCAAACACCACGGCAGCAAGTTCCAGATCATGAGTCGGGTAATTGTCCTCATAGGTCTTTAGATGTTGTGCGCGTACGCAAACACCCTTCCTCTTTGCATCAGTAAACAACCCAATCCATGACCCGAAGCATTAGAGTAAACTATCAGGTCTTCATTGCCCTCAGGCACTAAGACTGGAGCTTAGGTTAGTTTCTCGTTCAACTCTTCAAATGAACTATTTTGGGTTGGACCCTATTCCTACTTTACCTCCTTTCATGTTAATTTTGTTAAGGCGAGGCTATTCTTGATAAATCCTACATGAATATCCTATAGTAGCCCGCCAATCCCAGGAAACTCCAGATCTCAGTCGGCGTTTTCAGGATGTTCCATTTTCCTAGGAAACTCCAGATCTCAGTTGACGTTTTCAGGATGTTCCTATTCTTTACCATTTCTATATTTTTTGGGTCAACCATAATATCGTTTGGGTTAATGACATGACCTAGGAATTGGACTCCGCTAAGCCAAAACGGGCATTTGGAGAACTTGGCGTATAACTTTTCTTTCTTCAGAACCGCCAACACTTTTCTGAGGTGACAAGCATAATCACCCTCGTTCTAGGAGTAGATGAGGATGTCATCTATAAAAACTATCACTGAACGGTCAAGCATAGGACGATATACCCTGTGAATAAGGTCCATGAATGTCGCGGGGGCATTTGTCAATCCGAATGACATTTAAAGAAACTCGTAATGTCCATAGCGTGTTCGGAACCCATATTAAGAACATCTTCTTCTCTGGACTTCAGTTGATGATACCCCGATCTAAGATCGATCTGTGAAAACAAACTTGCACCTTGCAATTGATCAAACAAATCGTCTATTCTCTTTAACGGGTACTTGTTCTTCACTGTACGCTTATTCAGTTATCGGTAGTCGATGCACATATGCATGATACCATCTTTCTTTTTAAGAAACAACATCGGAGCACCCCAAGGTGAAATGCTCGGCCTAATGAAACCTTTTTGTAGATTCTCTTCTAGCTGAGTCATCAACTCTTTCATCTATGATGGAGCTAATCGGTATGGTGCCTTGGCGACGGGCTAGACTCCTAGAAATAAGTCAACTCTGGGAAATTGCACACCACGTGTACATCTTTCAATTCTTTAACTTTCTTTCGTTCATCAAGAACATATGCTAGGTAGGCCTCACAACCACGCCTCATGAAACTTTCAGCCTTAATCATTGTAATGACGTTCGACATCATGCAATCTCTATCTCCATGTACTATAATTATACTACCATTCGGGGCTTTGAGATGAATCATCTTTCGTTTACATATTATTCGTGGTTCATTGGCAGCTATCCAATCCATACCTAATACAATATCGAATCCTCTTAAGGAAATAAGAAATAACCTAACAGGAAATCTATGGCCTTCGATCCCTGTTAGGCAGTCATCTACAAATTTTGTTACTTTCGTGATTCAACCAATAGCAGTTTCTATTTCAAAAGTTCTTGTTATGGTTCTAACTGTGCTCCTTAGTCTATTAGCAAATGTTGTGGCAGTGAAACTCTTACTTGCACCAGAATCAAATAGAACTGAAGCATAATGGTTATTGGCGAGAAACGTACCTAACACGACGGAATGGTTTCCCCTAGCTTCTTCCTGGGTAAGGGCGTATGCTCTGGTTCTTGGTCTGGGTTTGTCACCTTCTTTCGTTCAAGTCCCCTTTCCATTTCCAGATCCCCTCTGTCCTGAATTCTGGAAATCCTTTGTTGCATGGACCTCACTCCCACAATTCTGGCATTTCATAACAACCCGACAATAATTGGAGTAGTGCCCCGTCTTTCCACATCGGAAGCACATATTGGTGCCCATACGACACTCCTCGTAGTGTTTTTTCCCACAAGTTTTACACTGACCATTCTCCTCTATCTCTCGTCTTCTACACCAACGTATCAGAATTATACCATTCAGTCTTCTTGAATGTCTTATCCCATTTCCTCTTGGGTGCCCACAAAAATATCGTCATATACGATCCTACTCGGTTCTACCACAGATTCAAACGCCTTCGGGGTGTTGTCCTTAACATGAGTATGGAACTTCTGTGGCAGCCCTTGAACATAATACTTTATCCATCTATCCTTTGAAGTTAGCAGATGGGGAACCAATCGGGCCAGCTCATTAAATCGGGAGGTGTACTGGCGATGGGTCATGTTGCCAGCCTTCAATCCAAGGAATTCACTTTCCGCCCGGTCAATCTCGTTCTAAGGACAGAACTTCTTGATCACCAGTGCTTTGAAGCTCTCCCATTTCATCTGCTTAATTGCACGATCACCCTTAGCCTGCCTCACAGTCTCCCACTAGTGCAGGACCTCGTTCCTGAATGATTCTGCAACAAATTTAACGGCTTGTTCATCGTGACACTGTAAGACCCCAACCCGGGCATCCTACAGTTGGTTCTCATAACAGGTCATTCTCTTTTAAACGCATTTATTATTAAAACTACAGCAGAAGTCTTTCTAAAATCATTTATTAGCATTTAGTGTTAATAAATATACCTCACGAATGCCCGCACACCAACCCGAGTAACACCGCCTCCCAGCCAAGTTACGTCAACGCTACGCTTACCGGCAAAACAATCTAACGTACACACAAAGTCAGCTACGCTGAGTGAGTTCTAATAGTTTAATTTAAACAAAACCCATTACGTCATATTCATTAGTTTATTCCACTCAGAACCCTCCGGTCCTTAATAAAAGAGTTTTACGATTCATTAACGAATAGTTAACCCCATGTTATCCCACGACATCCCCTAAGCGTTCATCACTCAAGACTCAGCCCGTATTACCAATAATAATAATAATAATCTTACCATCCTGTCGACATATACTTAACTTACTATACTAATAACTCATACCCAAGAACAGGTATTAACTCGACGCTTGATTAACACAACATACTCTAGACATTGGCATACCCAACCCTAACCCCCGACTCTCATAATTATTTGACACGACAGTTATACATGCCATGCCACAAACATGACACAACGATCACTCTAACTCTACACACCACATTAATACATCGCATGCATAACCAATATAACTCAACATTTGCATGCAATACTACATACATATAAATACCCACGTAAACACATACGTCGTCACTACACCATCGTCAGGGTTACCCTTGTCTGGGCGTTCAACACACCCCGAGCTCATCATTAACCTGTTAATAAATGTCACCGTTGGTGACTTTTCGAAGGACCTCATCCTTCACAATCTCATTTGCTGTGCCATAATGACACGATGCAAACATACCACGATGAACACGCAACACAAAAAACATACTAGCAATTACATGACTCGTTAACTATATTTGCACCTCACGCATAACCCTATAACAACATATTTCTCACACAATCTATTATAAGCATTTAGTGTACGACACAACTCTTTCCATGCGGTCCTTAACATGACACGCATTAATAACCCATACCCTTGACTCACACATTTCCATGATCTCACCATAGACCCTACGATCACTTAACAATTATTTTATATTCAAAACGCATCGGGTTAGAACCCAAAATCCTTAACATATTCAATAGAGTAAACTTATTACATAAGTGTATACGGTAGCCCCAAAACGTTAAAAACACTTAAAAAATGGGGATTAGAAACTCACTATCGTGTGGATCCAAGTCTTGACCTCCTCTTGCTCGAACTCCAAACCTGCCAGTGTATGATCACATGATCATGATACGTTCAAAACATGCGTTGGATAACGTGTAACAATATAATTAACCCATAATGCTCGTCTCAAAGGTTCATCATTCGTCCTCCACGAAAAGCTAACTCTACACGTTCATACGGAGCGGGTTATTCTTGACCCACTTAGAACCTGAATACCCGAACCGGGTTCCGTCTCGTGCATGCATGCACATGCCGCCATGCAAAACCCCAACCGGCTAAACCCTTGCCGAGCTCGTCCGAGCATTCCCGCTTGTCGTTACACGCGTCATCTTCTTCGTCCTCATCACGGTGCACAACCGCGCGCATCCTCCATCTTCTCCCCGTGACTAAACCCTAACCGGATAATGTCACCTCCACCATGCCAAAGGACTTCACCCCATACTCCTCGTACGTCGAAAACATCACCACCCTCGCCCTCCGTTGCTCACCGCCATAAGCACCACCGCTGTCGACACCGACAGCCACCCATCACTGTCGTAGCCTCCTTGTCGCATGCCCGAAGGACACCTCCACCGCTGCCACCGATCACGACATCTTTTCTCTTCCTCGGCTAGTATCCACCATCGCGCACCACCACCGTGACGCCACCCCCACGAGCTAACCATGGCTGGCCGCCCCCTCCCCTTCTCCACCGGCTTTCGATCGCTGTCACCACCCCCACCTTCGCCGTTGAACCCCCTAACCACTGCCATATCCGTTGGCTATTACCCGTGTGAAGCCTTAGCCATGATCACCTGCAATGAAGATCGTAAATAAGAAAACAAGTATTAAACGGGATTACCTTTGTGTGCTACGGAGTTTCTTGGTCCAATTCGTCGCGTCGCCGCCTAGTTCTACCCGACCGGCTCTTCCCCCGTCGCCCTTTTCCTGTCGTCGCACTCCTAGGATCACAAAGTGGCCCTAGGGTTTGCTCTAACGGGGTATAAATACTCCCCCTAGTTTCGTTTCGGGCCCCTCGTGATTTATTTGGCGCATTTCCATCTCGAATTATCTTTAAACGGCCAATCGCTTCTAATTTCGGTAGTTACTCGCACCTTAATATATCAACTCCGCTTATAATTACCTCAATTATTTATTCGGGTGGTCCACTAACCCGAACCACCAGTTTACGGAAATTCCGGGATGTTACAGACAGACACTGAGGTTAATAGTTCGCTCCATCCTGGTCACCCACTCAAACGTAGCAATGGTATCATCCTCCCAGTTCAGTATTAGCGGATCGCAGCCAAATAATGACTTATAAGAACAGTCATTAGCAAAACTCTCCTCCTCCTCACCATTGTCAAAAACCCTAGCTTCAGCGTGGTTTCCCCCCCCCCCCCCCCCCACCCCCTCTGTTTAGGCTTCAGTGCCTCATCTATGATCTCAGGTAAGGTGTTTTTCAGTACATGCCCGACTTCGTGAGCTATAGCCTCCCTGACCTCAGGTTCCAATTAGGATTGATCTTCTTAGTTTCCATAGTATGAGTCCTTACAGTTTCATGGCCAAAGTTGGCATGAACACTTTCTTCTTCAACTTGCTTTTGGTTACCAAGTGTTCGGCCACGACGGCCAGTCCGACCTCCTCTTCATCCTACGTTTCCTCTACCGGCCATACTATAGTCCTGAAAGTAAGGGGGATTACCAATGTCATTCCTTCAAGTCATTGTTCAGAATATTACGAGCAAGGTAAATTGTTAATAAAAGTGACCAGTAATGTTATGTTATTAATACTTTACTTTACCTTTCGGGTTCTAAACTTTTTCCGTTAACCACAACATTGATAACTAAGGCATATATCCTATGTTTAAAGGCATCTACTATCTACATTCAAACATTATTGGTGTTCGGCTACCCGTACTGACATCCTTGACTTCGTCTCGTTCTCAGTTTGAGTTCAGACATTTGGGATGTCCGAATCTCTCAAACTATTGCTCTGATACAAACTTGTAAAGCCCCGATCCCGGGTGACCTCACGCGTTGGATTTACGCATTCACAACATAGTTCAATAACTGAAATTTTATATATTTGGCAGCGGAAACATTGTTCAAACATTAATCAGAAAACATCAATAACATTGTATGTAAATAAACATAGAAATGGGATTTCAGTCTTGGGTCAGGTAGCCATCAGTCCTCGTCCAGTACATCCGTAAGCAATCCTACATAGAAATGGGATGTCAGTCTTAGGTCAGGTAGCCATCGTCTTGGGTCAGAAAACCATAACCGTACCTACTACATTATGAAGCCATAGCATCAAAAAGCACCTACCGTCTACACATAGTATCTGTAAACATACCGTCATCATAAGTAGTCGTACGTTGTAATGTCTACCAAAGTAGCCGTAATAGCACCTACCGTCTACAGCAAGAGGCAACAATCTTACCGCTCACCGGTGCAGTCGTAAACATACCGTCTACACGAAGTAGCCGTAAACATACCTTCTACCGAAGTAGCCGTAAACATACTGTCTACCGATGTTTCCGTAATACCGTCTACCTAAGTAACTGTAATACCGTCTACCAAAGTAGCCGTTTTCCATCCGACTATTATGCAGCCATAGCATCAAATAAGCACCTACTGTGTACGTATGTGGCCGTAAATCATAATGGTCTGCATGAAGCAGCCGTAGCATCGAATATGCACCTACCATCCACGTATGTGGACGTAAATCATACCGGTCTGCATTAAGCAGCCGTATCATCGAATAAGCACCTACCGTCCACATACGCAACCGTAAACATTGGTACCGTAGTAACCGTAAACATACCGTCTACCGAAGTAGCCGTAAGCATACCGTCTACCGAACTAGCCGTAAACATACCGTCTACCGAACTAGCCGTAAACATATCGTCTACCGAACTAACCGTAAACATACCGTCTACATAGATAATCACGTAAAAACTCAGTTGTCATACATAGTAGGTATGTTGAACCATTGATAAGATCAATAGTCTTTGTGGTATACCATTGATAAATTTATTGAAAGTTTCCTTCCATGTGAGGATCTACTATATTTATTTCCCTCATTTTATATTTTTTAACAATTTATTATTTATTAATGGCCTTTAAATTCTAAATTGTCGAGGTTTATAAATTTGTGAATTTATTATTATTATTATTATTATTATTATTATTATTATTATTATTATTATTATTATTGCCACATTTAGGAAATCCATCCTTCATCTTAATTTCTTTTTATAGTCGAACCATCCCTCCTGGTAACTATATCGACATACTGTTATAATCATATTGACGAACTGTTAAAAGGTTTGATGCTCCATTCAAAAATATGTATTTAGTTTTTGACTTATTGTTTTTATCATTTTGATGCATTTTATTAAGAATAAAAGGTAATAAGTTTTAATAACTCTTCATATATGCGTTTATAACAGCGAAACTCAAACTAAGATAATAAATTTTGCGTTTGTTTGAAATCAAGAAATGGAACTTATTAAAAAAAACCTTACTTATGTAAATTTTTATACCGTTGGCCATTTGGTGCAATGGTAGCTTTAAAATTTTTCATAGTGGAGGTCTTGGGTTTGAATCCTGGCCACAGTAAAAAAAAAGGTATGTGATCAGATCAATGGGTTTACCCAGTTAGAGGTTTCTCCTGGGATGAAATGTCCTGAATGATATAGGTGTAGTCTTGAAAAAATCCAATTATCCAAAATATATAAATGTTGTCGTTCAAAAAAAATTGTAAATTTATATAAAAGGAAAGAGAAAGTGAAATACTAAAATGTTTCGGTAGATACGTGGTACAACCACACTAGGATGCCTCCAAGTGGAAAGCTATCCCCATTTAACTAACCCGGTGAGCATGTGCATTCTAACTTTTTTCTTCTTAGTTATTATTTTAATTAGATAAAAAAAATTTAAAAGTTTAAAGAGTTTCTAGAAATATCATTTTAATATAAACCCTTATTTAGTAAAAGTATTTAAAGATATTGAAATATATTTAAAGTATGTTCATGTTTTAATTAAAAATATATCAAAAAAGGTTTGACTTATAATAAATAGGGTATTTAATCTAAAAAAGGTAAGAAAGATTATGGTTTTACATGTGTCCTTTTATTTTTTTTAAAAGTATGGTATATTGGTTATTGTGTCAAATACATCAGGTTATTATGTGTAATGTTAGGTCATTGTGTCAAATATTTTTCATAATTGTGTTATTTGTATTTATCAATGTGTTTTAGGTTTTAGATAATTTCGTGTTATTTTTGTTACTGTTTTTTATTTATTATATATAATACAGTGATAAAAAATATTTGACACAATAAGCTGACATTGGACACAATGACCTGCCATTAGAAAAATATTTGACATTAGACACAATGATTAAAAATATTTGACACAATTACCTGACATTAGACAAAATGACGAGCAATAATCACAATGAGCTGGAAAACGTAATTTTGTTTATAACGACACTATACTCGTTTTAAAGATAAAAAAACGCTCGTTTTTATGGTATAATATTTTTTTTTAAATAATGTCGTATGTAAAAGTTATCAACGTTTAAAAAACGGGGTGACTTGATAAAAATCAACAAAAACTGTCATACAAAAATACTTTTTCAATAACTTTTTCTCATACAATTTGATATCAACCATTAAATATATATCTAATGGCCCTAAATTATTCTCATATTTTTTAAATTTAAATGTCTTTTTATTTGAACCTAATCTATATCAAAAATATGTTATTATCCGAAAGCATTATTTTAAAAACATTATGTAAGTATGTTATATATACGTACATACATGAGTGAGCTCACATAAGAACCAATGGGTGTCCAATTAGTCAATAGATGGTAGGCTGACTCTTATAAAATCAGTCTTAGAAAACCTGCCTAATTATTATTTATCACTCTATAAGGCTCCGGTTAAAGTTATCGAGGGATTAGAGGCTTTGATCAAAAGATTTCCGGGGGTGGGGGGAGGGGAGAAACAAGGAAGTAAACAAAATCCATTGGGTCAACTGGGAAAGGTCTCTTCTCCAAAAGAAGTGGGGGGTCTCGGTTTAAGTAAACTCGAAAATGTGAACTATGCCTTGTTGGGAAAATGGCTATGTAGGTATAAGAATGAGAGGAATAATTTATGGAAAAAGGTTACTGATACGATCCATTCTTGTAAGCAGAGTTGGTCTTCCATTGCGGTGAACAAGTCTTTAACGGGCGTGTGGAAGAACATCGTTGCTTTTGTTTCAAAGAAGGTGATTTCAAAAAGTTCATTATCTCAGCTATTTAGAGGCACTGTGGCTGATGGGGAGGAATTAAGTTTCTCGTTGGATCCGTGGCTTGGCCCTGACCCGATGGAAGAAGTTTACCCAAATCTGTTCAATTTAGAAAGGGAGAAGAGGTGCAAGATCAGGGAGCGGTTTAATTTGGTTGATAAAAACTTCATGGGACGTTGGAACTGAAAGAGGGAGCAATTCTCGGACGCAGAGCTTGCTGAGTGGAACAACTGCATCTCCCAAGTAGATGAGGTGAGCTTATCTGGTCAGAAGGATGGTTAGGTTTGGTTAGGGGATAACTCTACATCCTTTTTTATTAACTCAGTTAAGAAGTTTTTGGCTAACGAAAGAGTGTACGGTCCATGATTTGGAATGAGATGGAGCAAACGGGTTCCAATAAAATGTAATATTTTTGCTTGGAGAGCGGAGTTTAATAGGATTCCGACCTTCGATGCTTTGGCAAAAAGGAATATTCTAAACGATAATCCTATGTGTGTTTTTTGCGATACTGAACCAGAGTCGAGTGATCATATATTTATGTCTTGTCCGGTGGCTTCGTTTGTCTGGCAGCACATAAGCTGTTGGTGTCGGTCCAATCCGATTTACGCATTTTCGGTAAGGGACTTGTCGAGCTTCACTTTTATAGTGGAATGGGGGAAAAAGCAACATAAGCGTTCCATGGTATAATTATGGTAACTTGTTGGTGTTTATGGAAGGCGAGGAGTGAGAATCATTTCTCTAACAAGTTGGTCAAAATTAAAGATATTATTATGAATGTTAAAACATTAGGTTTTCTTTGGTACGTTAATAGATCCAAAAACAGGCCTATTAGTTGGGAGAATTGATGTAAGTTTGTATTGATGCAATTTGATTGTTTGTTTGTCTGTTGGCCCCCATCAATTTTTGGTTTAGGGGGGGGGTTTCTTTTCAATGAAGTGTGCCTTCCAAAAAAAAATTATATGTTGATATATGTTATATGTTGGGTGTGCGGTTTTTCCAACGGAAATCAAAATCTCCATTTATGATTTTAGTTGGTTAACTGTTGATCTCCCCTTACCCAAAATCCAATATAATTCTAAAGTATTTCATAGTTTTAATTATTTAAAGTATCTAACAACATAATTATAAGATTTCATAGTTTTTATAAATTAAAGTATCTAACAACTAAAAACATGTTGAACCCGTGAGAAAGATAGTGCGTGTAGACTTGTCCTTCACAAGAAAGAAAGAAAAGTGAAATTCAACAGTTACAAGTGCCATAAACTGTGGCGGATAATCCGCATAGTTGGTATTTGGACGGTGGCGGATAGTTGATGGATCCCGATTCAGGCCATCACAGGGGACATGCCCTATTCTACACATGTTACAAGTGCCATAAACTGTGTTTTGTGCTGAGGCCCAAGAAAATTGATTGCGGTTGTCACCATGGCCACGACCTCTGTTGTTGTTGTTGTATCCCCCACGATAAGAACTCATGTGTCCTCGATTGTTGTTGTTGCGAAAATTCAGAGGACGAGCATTGTAAAACACTCGGGGTGGTTGAGATGCAACAGTAGATGTGGGCATAAACTAATAACCAAGTTGAGAGGCCAGTTGTTGTAAGGATTGAAGCTGATGTGGGGCTTGAACAGAAATTATGGCTGTAGCAAAGGCAGTGGTAGCAGTTGGTTGTGTCAGTTTTGTTACCATGTAGTCATGGTCAGTGAGAAGACCATAGAGGTCGTTGAACGCCAGAGGAGAAGAACTAGCAAGGAAAGTGTATTTGAGGCCATTGTATTCCTCACGCAATCTAGAGATAACATACATGTGCAGATCCTTGTCTTTCACCGGTTCACCAATGTTAGCAAGAGCAGATGCATACTCTTGTGCACGACTTAAAAAAGCAAGAGGTGTCTCATCACCATTCATCTTAAGCTCAAGAAGTTGTTTCTTGAGCGTATATTCTCTGGATGCAGTGTGTGGGGCATAGGCCCGAGCAAGAGCGTCCCATAACTCGCGGTCTGTAGTTTCTTTAAACGTGTGCAAAGGATGCCTCGATAACAGTCGAGATTATAATCATGCGGACATGTGCATCGTTCGCAATCCATGCTGCGTAATTTGGATTAACGGTGAGTGCAGCAGCGGCATCGGATCCAGTAGCAACAGTTTGATTCGGACACCGGAGGGAGCCATCAACATAACCAAAGAGATTGTTTGTGATTAGGAAAGGCTCAATCATGGTTTTCCAGTAATCATAGTTAGTTAGAGATATAGTAAATGCAAATTTATAGGAATTGTGAGAGGCCCTTTCGGTGTGTGAAAGAGGAGTGGATCAAATGGTATAGTTCATTTGTTGGTAGCTTGGAGGATTAAAAGCATGACTCTATGAGAGTTCTTTCCTGAATCCGAAAGAGAGTACTTAGTTTCTCCCAATAACTAAAAAGTGTAGCATGCCTGAATCTAGGCTAGTTGATGGATCCCGATTCAGGCCATCACAGGGGACATGCCCTATTCTACACATGTTACAAGTGCCATAAACTGTGTTTTGTGCTGAGGGCTAAGAAAATTGATTGCGGTTGTCACCACGGCCATGACCTCTGTTGTTGTTGTATCCCCCACGATAAGAACTCATGTGTCATCGATTGTTGTTGTTGCGAAAATTCACAGGACGAGCATTGTAAAACACCCGGGGTGGTTGAGATGCAACAGTAGATGTGGGCATAAACTGATAACCAAGTTGAGAGGCCAGTTGTTGTAAGGATTGAAGTTGATGTGGGGCTTGAACAGAAATTATGGCTGCAACAAAGGCAGTGGCAGCAGTTGGTTGTGTCAGTTTTGTTACCATGTAGTCATGGTCAGTGAGAAGACCATAGAGGTCGTTGAACGCCAGAGGAGAAGAACTAGCAAGGAAAGTGGATTTGAGGCCATTGTATTCCTCACGCAATCTAGAGATAACATACATGTGCAGATCCTTGTCTTTCACCGGTTCACCAATGTTAGCAAGAGCAGATGCATACTCTTGTGCACGACTTAAAAAAGCAAGAGGTGTCTCATCACCATTCATCTTAAGCTCAAGAAGTTGTGTCTTGAGCATATATTCTCTGGATGCAGTGTGTAGGGCATAGGCCCGAGCAAGAGCATCCCATAACTCGCGGTCAGTAGTTTCTTGAACGTGTGCAAAGGATGCCTCGATAACAGTCGAGATTATAATCATGTGGACATGTGCATCGTTCACAATCCATGCTGCGTAATTTGGATTAACAGTGAGTGCAGCAGCAGCATCGGATCCAGTAGCAACAGTTTGATTCGGACACCGGAGGGAGCCATCAACATAACCAAAGAGATTGTTTGTGATTAGGAAAGGCTCAATCATGGTTTTCCAGTAATCATAGTTAGTTAGAGATATGGTAAATGAAAATTTATAGGAATTGTGAGAGGCCCTTTCGGTGTGTGAAAGAGGAGTGATAGTTGCCATAGTTTTGCCAGCACTTGGTTTTGTGAATACTTAATTTTGCCAGTACTTGGTTATGTGAGTACTTAAATTGTGTGAGTACTTGATTATGTGATTACTTATTTTTGCGAGTACTAGGTAGAGCGAATACTCAATTGAGTGAGTAATGGATAGTGCGAATACTGGGTGGTGCGAGTAACTCAACTAATTTGAGTACAAGTTTATGAGTACTATTGTATGGGTACTGAACTTCCAATTGCGCGGGTACTGGTTTACGGGTACTCACATTGTGCGGTTACTAGATTTGTAAAAACTTGGGTGTGAACCCTTGTAATGGCGGCTACGAGATCTGACTTCAGAATAAAAAACAACGGTTTTCAGCGATGTTGCAATGGCGATGATAACAGAAATAGCAACAGGTAAACATCAACACAATGGTGACGATTGTAGAAACAACAATCAGTGGTTGATAGCAAAAACAACAACGGCGACGGCAATGACGATTGTGGTCGGAAATGAAGAAGATGACTGGTGATTGTGACCGGCTTTCAGATACGAACACAATGGTGATGATTGTATGCACCGAAACAGATTTCTTGGCTCTGATACCAAATTAAACTCTTAAATGTGTGTAATGAAGGTGTAAAAATGATTTTGTATATTGATAGTTGTAATTAGGTTAACAAGATGAATGTGGTTATATACATAACTCTATATTTACACAAACTACCTCTAACATTACATAATTACATTTGTGTCTAATATAAAGATTCACTAAATTGATTCACCTCTACACACCAAAGAATAATAGACAAAGAATCCAAAATTTGAATTGACAGGAAATTAATCATTAATTATTAATGATTTCTTATTGAATTAAGTAAAAAATGATTACCAAGAAATTACGAACGAAAATGAATAAAATCGTCTCCCTAAGATCCTCTCCTCACCGCTTACATACGTCTGTATAACATAATCTAAGTATGTAAATGTGGAAATTGTAATCATCATAGATTCGGGATGTCATCTTATGCACAGTTAGGAAAGTTTCCAGTTTTCCAAACCCTAATCATATGTCCATCAACGTAGACGATCTTTATTTAGTTTTGTATATGAAATTTATCAATAAGATAACGATCTAAGCTATTGATGTGTTGTGTTTGATATAATAAATACTATATAATAATATTTACAGATTTTGGTTTCACAAGATCAGGTTTTAAATTTAGAAAACGATAAATACTCAAACTTAAAACACACACAATAGGCAAGTGTACCTATCGCAACGTAATATAGTTTAGGTAAGAACCAAGTATCGAACCAATGGACACGTTCGAGTTCCAATACTCAAATTTTGTTATCGTTTAGCCGGTTTTATTAGTGAGTGAGTTTTGTGTGCTTGTGAAGCAGAAAAGTAAATGACAGAAAAGTAAATGACGGTAAAGTAAATAACATAAAAGTCAAAACATGCGTGATGTGTGTAACATGAATGTAAACAACAGAATAGTAATAGGAGGAAAGTAAATATCTCGGAAATGATCAGGTCACGAAGTGTAATGCTTTGGGCTTCGAATCCACTTGGTATATGATAATGTTAAGATAACTAATCCAGTGGTATGACTAATACAGATGTGTGACCCGGGTCACCGCTAGAGCCTCGTCCTCACGACATTTGGTTCACGAATTATAATCTTTAATGATAAAATGGTAGGAATCCCAGCTAGGGACATCGTTACCCTCAACACTTTGGTGTTATCTCCGAGTTGGTTTAGGACATCAAACTTAAGTGCTTAGTTATTATTAAAAAAAGAGTGATTAGACTTTGTTCACCGGGAGGCGGTGTAACAATGGGACCATGTATAAAGATGTACCGTTACCAACATGAGTTCACCAATTCTTGGTCTCATAACAAGTTCATATAAAGACGTACGACCTTATTAATATTAACCAATCCTTGTCTTATCAAGATCCACTTGTATAAAGACGTACAAGCATCAAGAGAAATTTGATTAAAAAGGTTTTACGGTCTTACGCTTTAAAATCAAGAACACTCACAAGTGTAAAGACAAGTTTAGATAATAATAAAAAAGGAGTAAATTACAGATATCGTCCTTTATGTTTATACACTTTTTCAGATTGAGTCCTTTAGCAAAAAAAATTATCAGGTATCATCCTTTACGTTTAAATTTGTTGCGGTTTACGTCCTTTAGCCTAAACGGGCGTTAAGTTTTTAAGTTAACTCTATTCATGTGCCTTGCACATGAGGGTGTTTTGGTCTTTTTACCCACAAATATATATTTATATATATAAACAAAAATAATAAACCCTCCCTCATCTCTTTATCTCTCTCAACTCTCTCTTTCCCTCATCTGCGAGTCCCCTACAACTGTTGATGAAGATGATTGTAGTGAATCTTTCGTTAATAGTTCTTTTTTTGTTGCTTCAAGTTGGGTTTTTAGTTCTTCCTTATCGGATTATGTGGTTTGAAGCTTCGATCTGAGGTGGTTGATGTAGGAAATAGCGTCTCCCAGGAGGGATGCTTTGTCCATTTTTTAAACAAATGAGAAGAACCCCCAAATTTTCCGCCAGTGCTTCCGTCCAACGATCCGAATTCAGAGAAATTCAATTCCCTGCTACCAAACAAACCGTGATTTTGATTTTGATTTTGGATGGATTGATGATTGGAATTATGAACTACAGAGCTAGGGTTAGGGTTTTCAATTGGGATCTAACTTGGAATTGAGTTGTTCGACAGTATAATAGCAGTTTTCGGAGGCGGGACTGCAGTTACAACGGTGGCGAATGTGGCGGCGGCAGAAGATATCGGATCGGTAAGCCACAGCGACGACGGATCCGTATCACCTCCGGCGGTCTGATCCTCATTCACCGGCGTCAAATCTGAACGGTTGTTATTAAAATTAAACAAAACCATCTCTCTCATCTTTGAAAAGGATAGGGTGATGAGGTGGAGATAACGGTGGCGATGGGGAGGGCAGTGTAGGGGACTCGCAGATGAGGTCGTAGAGGGTGGAGATGATGGTGTCGGAGATGAGGCGGAGGAGGTGGGGGTATGAGATAATGAAGATCTGGTGGTGGTGATGATGGTTGGATAGATGAAGATCTAGGGTTAAAGACTCTTTTGCCCTCACGTGGGGGCCACGTGAGTGGTTTTAACTATAAAAGTTAACGCCTTTTGTGGTAAAGGACATGGGGTGCAAGGTTTTTAAAAATAAAGGATGATACCTGATAATTTTTTTGCTAACAAACTCAATCTGAAAAAGGGTATAAACATAAAAGACGATATCTGTAATTTACTCTAATAAAAATCCCACCTAGAAGGTGGTTGAAGAGCGAAAAATTAAAGACATAAACATACCACCAAATTAATACGTTAAACATTAACATACAACAAACTTCATCTTCACCCTAGCAATACAAAGAGTTTAGCCATGAATGGCCATACTAACTAACGTAATGCTGAGTTTCGTAGGCTCCCCTATTACGGAACGAAGAGGAGGAGCCTCTCTACTCTCTACTCTAACTATGAGAATACTCTCTCTAGATAGTGTTTCTTTGCTTCTTGAGGTGTGTGGAATGAAGAACCCAAGCCTCCTATTTATAGGACTCAGAATGAGCAATGCACGGCCGTGCATTGGATTGCATGGGCGTGCAAACACCTAGGGAATCATAGGGTACGAGTGGCAGTGTACCGGGATCCGTGGGGAGCTAGGAGGGCCAATGCACGCCTGTGCATTGGGATGCACAGCCATGCATTGCCTCCCTGCTGCACAGTTTTGTCCTTTAGTTGCTGGTTGACTCTTGGTTTACCAATTTTGAATTCTTGGGGGTCAAATGTCACATCCCGGCCGGCGGCGGATTATACGTCGGGGCTGACGCAGTTGTTCATAAGCACATGATCATCTATTAATAAGTGATAATATTATTTCATCATAATTAAAGAATCTGTTACAAATAGAGATGGAAAACAAGGAGTTCAAACATAACACAAGTTAAATTCAATCTTTATTAAAGCTAGGTCCATAGTCCTATGTAATCATGTGGTGTCCTCAAACCGGTGCACCTGAAACATGTGAGTAAATGTCAACTACAAGTAGTTGGTGAGTAACATAGGTTTTGACACCAAACAAAAGTTGTAAAAGGGATTTGCAATTCAATATGTTCAAAGCATAAACTAAGGCATAAATGTGTAAACATACAAGCCGTAGTAAAATGGAAAACTGGTAAGTACAATCCAACTGATTGTGTTTTGGAAAAAGTAGTACTATGGTACACACAAAACCCGCCAAGGTTTGTGTTAACTCGTATTGGTTTCCCGTATAAATGATCATAAAAGGTACCGCCTTAGGCTTGGGTACCAAGTTAATGATTGTACTGTACATGAACACACGTATGGTCCCCAAGTAGTTTAGGACATAAAGCACATAGTAAATAGCACGAGAACAATGGTATTGAATTTGGTATATATAGTATGTAAACATGTTCCACCCCGAGTATTTGTAAACAATAGTAAAGAGAAAAGGGGCCATGAAACTCACCTATAATGAAGCTAGTAATTTTCTGAACTGTTAGAGATGGATAGGCCTTGTGAGGGTTCCTCACAATCAACCTATACGGATAATTTGTATTCTAGACTCAATGATAATAAACAATTCCACATCTATTTGAGTTTCTAGGGATTTTGGAGTTTGGGGTTGAGTGTGGGGTTTGTACAAGTTTTCAAGAATGTATGTGATCATTACGAGTATTGAGTAATGGTAAGGTAGCTCACCTAATTAATTTGGACTTCTAATTTATTTTATAGTAATACGTTTGAATTTATTTAAATAACTAAGAATAATTAATAAATAAATTGTGGGTCTAGAAAAGGTTTAAGTAATTGTTTTGTGTAAATCAAATATTTATTTAACTTACTTAAGGATCTCTTTTACTTAAGTAATAAAAGAGATATTAAATAAATGTTAATATAAGTAAGCTTAAATGAATTGTATAATCACTTATCAAGAATTAATTTTTTAAGTAATTCTATAAATTTTTATATGTTTTAAACAACATTTTATGTAAATAATTGTACTTCAGCTTGCATAGTTGAATAAAAGATTTTCCCTTTAATTCTGTAAATAAATAAATGTTTATAAACAAATAAATAAGTATCTCCTTTATTTATTTATAGTTAATATTGCATGAACACATTAAGTGTAAATTATCATTGGTCGAAGTAATTAAACAATTAAGTCGTAATTATCTATTACCTAAAATTATAAATTTTTGCTTTAACGAACTTATATACCAGAGGACAGATGTCGTATAAAAGTCCTCAAGGCAAAATTAACATCATTTGCATCCAAACCCATTATATAAGTTTGAAATTTTAAATAAATAATCTTATATAGAGAAGTCGTTTTAAATAAAATTATGGTTTGTTAGGTTTATAACCCTAAAATGTTAAATAAAAATTATTTTCCCCACACTTATCGACTTAGAATGATAGAATTGATTTGAGTTCTTATATATTTATAAAGTAGATATTAAGAAATGGTTTTATATATAGAAAATCGGGTTTTAAAAAACTCACGCAGTGGATCGGGATAGAAACCGCAATCTCCTGCGAGCGAGGGGGGAAGCTCCTAACCAGTTGATCTAGGCTACGCTTTAATCAATATTTGGTGGGCTTTATTTAAAACAAACAGCCTCACCTCTCCATCTTCCTCCAATTGTTTAACCCGAAACCCTAGCCTCAAAATTGATCACGATGGAACACGGGCACATGCTCGAAACATTAGGGCTTTTGTTCAAGAGATTGAAACGAGTATAGGGGTGTTCTTATTATCTGAAATGATTACGGAAATCGCGAGATCAGAGAAGGCCGCCAACCTCGAGCTTCTTCGGTTTTGGTCGCGAATCAGAAGCGTTTTGGGATGGGTTTGAGTGTTCAACTAGTACCAAGGGATGTCACGCACGTTGATTGGTTGTTATTGCAGTCCAATTTCATGTGAAACGCTCGTATTGAATTGGGTCTACACGAACGGGTTACGGGAATCAACTCTCGACCTTAAACCATTAAATTGGTGTAATTGGATAGTTAACCACGAGTGAAACAACTACTATAACGTTCCTGCACAATCATTAGCCATTAAAGGCTTTCATTTCATATGAACTGGGACCGATTTCATTCGGGTTTGACTCGGAAAAGTCAAAATTGTCAAAATGGGGTTCAAGGCTTGAAGGAGTTGAAATTGGTTATTTGAGAGGGTTCATTAGGGTTTCAAACTATAAGAGGGGTTTAACTTCTAAAATGGAGGGTCCAAGGCAATTAGAATGGATTCAAAACCTTGATTTAAATTATTTATAAAATTTATAAGAATATCATTGTTTGCTAAGTTATAAACAATTTCCATTTTTATAAAGTTACAAGTTGTATTATTATGTTTAACACGTTTAAATCAAATATATGATTACACATATTTATAAATAATACTCATGTGCATAAAGATATAAATATATTATTAAGGCTCATAAATTTTGGTTCAACTACTATGATATATTATACATATATATATATATATATATATATATATATATATATATATATATATATATATATATATATATATTTGATAGATGATAAGGTATAAGGGTAAGATTGAAAACTTGAATTGCTACATAAAGAGAAATAGTTGTTAATGTGACAAATATGATATTGAAATGGGATGTCACTATTGTTTAGAATAAAATAATAAATAACTAAAAAAAATAAGGTCGAAAAATCATGGATGTTACATCAAAGCTCGGGAATGATCCTTCTAGAAGATTGATTTCTTGGTGTTTTTGATAGATATCATCTTGATTTATATTTAGAACACCGAATAACTTGCAATTACAAAATATAAACGTTTTAAGTATCAATTGCATGGTTATTATTCAATTACTACCATAATATGAGGAATATTATATATGTAAAACATGTATAAATGATGACATATCATAACACCCTATACTTAAACTTTGCTTGTCCTCAAGCAAACTCATGCATGATCAGACCCATAACTAAAAACATTACAAAAGGTAATGGAGCTCCAAGTAGTTCGAAACTCTGGGATAATACATGAGTCGCTTTATTCTATTTTTGTGTTTTTCTAATTTAGGATGATGGAATCCATGAAAAGCCTACTAGAACTTCAATTATGCATAAACCTTCACTTCTCACAATGTTCACTCAACTCTAGGGTTATATATGTATGGATAATGTAAGTTAAGTAGAACACTCAAGTTCGAATCGAATTATGCAATGGTCATAAGCTTGTATGCAAATCAAGTCTCCACCAATTAACTAAGTAGTATACATGAATCAAGAGGACTTTAAAAGGGTTGTAATATGGCTAAAAGAAAAATAAAGGGTGAAAGTGAAAATATTTTTGGGGTTTTAGGGATTAAAAGGGTTGCAGCTAACGTGAAACACACAGCTACGGCTTCATGGCTTAAGATGGAAAATACTAGCGGGTCCCTCTATAGTACTCAGATCATGAGGGTATAACTAATCTGAGGGCTCGTTTATGGTCAGATTGCCAAGACCGATATCTCTTATCCTTCTCAACTCTTCCCTCACTGCGTAGTACACATTACTGCTTTTTCGTATGCTTCTTTCGGCTTGTAGCCTAACAGTTCCTACCTTGATCAGATGTGTATACTCATGTTGGGAATAAGTTTGATTCTTGCTATATTTTCCATCGTGGCTCCAGTTGCCACACTTCACACATTTGTCATATCTTTTGGCTCTACTTTTAGCGGCGCTTTTTGACAAGCCACAGAATGGTGGTAGTTGTTCTTGCTTGTGCCACCATTTTCTTACATCACTTATTTCTTTGAAAACTTTTTCTCGGAGTTCGGGCGGTAATTCAAGCTTTGCGAAATGAATACAAGAAAGCAAATTGAAATCAAAGGAATGCATATTCAGCTCTTTAAGGTCTAACCCGTAAAAAACCAACTTCTCTCTTTACTTTTTCTTTTCTCATTTTTCTATTTTTTTCTTTTATCATTTTTTTTTTATTTTTTTTAGACAACATATCATCAAGACTAATTTTTCACTAATTCTTTTCCTCAAATTCCTTGAAATAATTTTTCAATATCTTCCTTGTAGATTGTTCGGCTGTTTCCTACTAATACATCCACTTTCTTGTATATTCCAATTCCTTTGAGTGAAACAGATTTTTTTCAAATTGCCTCAACGGTTCTAAACTTGAAATAACGACATACGATAGTCTAATATTTTTCCATCTTGAAAACAGTTAGCCAACAACCGATGTTTACGAAAAACTGGTTGGGTGATAAATGTGGGTAGTAGAAAAGAAAAGGTTAAGGCTCAAAGGGCTTTCTAGGTGGATATTGTTTTTAGGATTTTAGGTTTAAGGATAATATATAAAGGGTAATAAAGTCCTAGGTGCCTCAATCATTTTCATACTTCTACTAGTTCATGGTCTTGATATGTATAAGTCACACAAGTTCTAATTATGCATAAAATTCGATCGAAAGACACTCAATATACCAAACGAAAGAGCATGCGAATAATGATAATAATGCTCGTGAAAAGGCTCATATTATTCTCACATAAAAACGGATGGGATAGGATTTAGTGATTGGTTATGCATAATATCCATTTGTTTCTACTTGCCATGTATTCATTTTATTTAATTAAGTGCGAACTCAAAGAGATTTTTAGTTTTAGGGTTTAAAATTTTTGAAATTTTTTTAAGTTTTAAGGTTTTAGTCAAATGGGTCAAAAATCACAAGTTTAGTTTTACTGCGTTGAGGTTACAAGCTTGTCCTGAATCTCTAATTCCCCACCCCACACTTAAAATTGTACATTGTCCTCAATGTACAAATGCATGTAATGAAATGCTATGCATAAATTTAAATACATGAAGTTTTAAGGGAAAAGAAACTGGTACTCCCCCGGTCAATTCGGTGTATAACCTATGGCCAAAACTTGTTGTTGTTGTCAACACTTCGCTTTAAAGACTTCATCTAATTTCTCAGAAATTTGATATGTATTCCGGCGTCCCAGCTCGTAGAGATGGAGTGTAACTCCTTAAAGAAGTACAAAAACTACTTGGTGATGTTATGCTACTAGACACATAAAGAAAAACATAAAAATAGAAAACGAAAATAACAGGTAGTAGTTGATGTGCCATCATTTATACATATTTTACATGCACAATTATCCCCATATTAACCACAATTATAGAAAAAATGATAAGAATTGATACTTAATCTATTTAATTGTGTTACAATAGGATAATTATCCCTTACATGCAAAGACATGGGGAAATCACTCAAAATCAAGAAGAAATCAGCATTCGGAAGTCAATTGAACGAAACCGGACGCATAAAGTCAAAGCTGGAAGTCAAAAAGTCAACATGGAGCAAAAGTGCCTAATGCACGGGCATGCATTCCAATGCACGACCGTGCGTTTGGGGTTTTGCCTCCCTGTACCTCCTAAAGCTGCCAAGATTCCCCTTGTGCAAGAAAAGGGTACTTTGCAAGCCCGTACAATCCAATGCACGGCCGTGCATTGCCAAAATCTCAGCCTATAAATTGCAAGCTCATTCTAGTGTTTTAGGTGTCCAAGACCATGGGTTATGAAGACCCTAGTGCGTTGCTAGACCCGAAACTCCCTCGGTTTTGGCCTGTTTTAGCTTTTCTTTGTTTATTTTCCTTTTCTAAGTCTTGTAATATGAAATGAGTCTTCTCGTTCGAGTAACAAGAGGAAACCTATACCCACTCTCCCTTGGTGTTGGAATACTTCCACACAATGTCTAAGGGTTAGTGGAGTCACTTGTATGGTCATTTATGACTAGTCCTCTTGTGTTGCTCGGGTTAGTTGAACTTTAATTAATCAATGAAGTAATTTTAGTAAGTTATGTTCTTGAAGTCTTTATTATAGTTTATCTTAAAAAGACCAGAATAAGTAATCTTTAAACCAACTTAATACTATTAAATCTTGTAAGTTACTTAAGAATGTCTTCTTGTTTGAGAAGCTTATTCGGGTTTGTACGGTCTATATATTGTAACATCACGGAATTTAGTATTCATATTTCAATGCAATGTAATGAAATTTCAAATTCAATGTTCGTGCACTGCCTTATTATTTTGCTTCCCTTAAACGAAATGCAATGATTCAATACAAATTTACAAGTTTCGCTCGATTATATACATTTAAATACTATGCAAGAAACTATTTAATTCAAACACATTAAACCTGAAAAGTCAAGGACTAAAGTTGAAAAATGTCAAGAAACCCTAGTTTAGCACGGTCGTGCTTCGTCCTGGCACGGTCGCGCCAAGTGCCTCGGCACGATCGCGCGACTGGTCCTGGAACGATCGCGCCCGGTGCCTAGGCACGGTCGCGCCTGCGTAACAGTTGAAACGTAAATGCAGTTTAATCACCCGATCATTGGAAATCCGTAACAGTCATCCGTTTCTTTTCCCCTTAACGAATGAATCACAATTATCGAATTCCTCAAACGTCTCAGTTTCATATTACCAATTTCGAAAAACTCTCTCAAGCTTTCAAAGAAACTAGAATCCGCTGTTCGATCCGAATCCTCTCAATCCAGCAGCAGAGTCTCGATACTCCATCATCCCTGAAGTTCTCAGGCTTTTTGGATTGGCCGGAGTTGCAGTGAAGATCGCCGGAACTCAAGCCGTCGACGCCGGAACTCCTTTCTTACCGATCTCTATCAATCCTCTACTGTTTCGGGTAATTGAAATCATTTATTTCAGTTAATTAGTCTCTATATCGAAAGCCCCATAATAATTTAGGCTTCTATCATAGAATTTTCCCCGAATCAGAATCGATGTTTTTATTTAAAATAATTTAATCGAATCCTCTATTAAAAATGTTGTTAATACAATTAAAATATCCTAATAGACTCGTATCGACTCAGTAATCAAAAGCCCTATCAATTCCAGCACTATAAATACAAACATTTGTCAATTCGTGTCTGATTTGGAAGAGACACGGTCGCGCTAATCATCTAGCGCGGCCGTGCCTCATGTAGCGCGGTCGTGTCGAATAGCGGCGCGGTCGTGTCCTCCTGTCCAGACCTTGTCATGCCCTCTGGGCTAGTCTCTGTTGTGTCTAAAGATCATAGACACGACCGTGCCGGGCCAAGGTGCGCGGTTTTCATTAACTATACAAGCCGACGGTTTTCAATGATAGATCTATTGAGTCTGACAAACCCACCCATGGTGCGCGGTGATTGAAACCGACAACACAATTTTTTCATGCTAGTTACAAGGTTTGGTTGTACATGGTTACACAATAGTTGCTCCCCATAAATGCCTTATTTTATCATGTTTTGTAAAGGATTTGTTTTCATCTATATGCTATCTACATACAACTGTGTTATACTCACCAACTTTTTAGTTGACTTTATTTTATTCATGTTTCAGGCCCCAATATGTGAGATTGATTCAAGACGTGTTCAACATAGGATTTGGACTTAGCAATTTAAATCAAGAACTTTATGAATTGTTTTATGTTTCTTGTTTGGATTTGGTTTGTATTTGGATTATTTGTAATGGAAATTTGACTTTAATATATTTCAATTTAGTCAACCTTGTGCTATGAACAGTCTTACATGTCCCGCCCCGATGATTCCGCCATCGGTCGGGGTGTTACAGATTGGTATCAGAGCCTTGGTTATAGGGAATTAGGTTATTAGACACCTTGACCTAGACTATAACTTTAGGACACCCACTTATACTATGCTTCATGATTTTTGTGCTATGTGTTACATGCTAGATGCTATATGTTATATGCTACATGTTTAGTATGATTACTTATTATTGCATTATGATGACTTATGTGTTTTAAATCCATGACTTATTAGGATATTCTTAATAACTAAATAAATAATATCCTTTCCTATATTCTAAAACCTCATAATATTTCTATTTTCTTTTCTATCTTTATCCTTTCTTAGCATGTGGAAGAACTCTTGAACTAAAAATCTTTAAAAAATATATATATATATTTTTTTTCTTCATTAAGGTTTTTAAATTTGTGAAATTATTTGAGGACACGTGCAATCTGGAAGGGTGACACCTGTATTTTGAGTTTTCTGTCTTGGAAAGCATTTCGCATAAATCCCAATCAACCGAGGGACCCGTATGCTTTCCTGGGAATTCCCGAGATGAGTGTTTACTTATAGGCTAAAGCATGTCTCCTTGAAAATTTTATAAGTTTAATTAACCTTAATGTGCCATAGTATTCAAGTGATTTTGTCACTTTTGAGTACAATCCAAACTATGAATATCTATTTTTTTTTATTTTGTTATCTCATTCTATTAAATCCTATCAAATCTCATAAGTTCTTACAATCTTTTCTTGTCTTGTGAAAATCTGTAGAATGCCTCCTCGTCGTGCTCCCGCAACCAACGCCAACACCGACATTGCTGCTATTCTTACCCAATTGGTGACACAACTCACCCAAGCCAATGGTGCCACCAATGGCAATGGTGGAAATGGAAGCAATAGTGGTAATAATGGTGGTAAAGGTAGAAAATGGTGGTAATAATCCATCTCAATGCACCTTCAAACACTTCAATTCGTGCAATCCCCTCAAGTTTTATGGAACCGAAGGAGCTACTGGACTCCTTCAATGGTTTGAAAGCATTGAGAATACCTTTCTCAATAGTGACTGTCCTGACAACCTCCGTGTTCGTCATGCTACAAGTGTCCTACAAAAACGGGCACTTACTTGGTGGAATGGGGAGAAATGAAACAGGGGTGTTGATATAGCTTTGGCCTTACCTTGGGATGAGGTCAAAAGGCTTATGACCGAGGAGTTCTGTCCTAGAAATGAAGTGAAAAAGTTAGGGGCTGAATTTTGGGATCTTGCCCAAGATAGTGGTGAAAACTTGGCTTATACAACTCGGTTCCATGAGTTGAGTCTTCTTGTGCCCCACATGGTCACTCCTTTGTCCCGTTGTATCGAAAAGTATATTGGTGGGCTACCAAGACAAATCCAAGATACTGTCTTAGGTAGAAATCCTGGTACTCTGGAGGATGCTATTCGTCTATCTGCTACCTTAACTGATAATCATGTGAAAGATGTGACTCTTACCAAAAAGGGTTCTAAGAAAGTTTCTGAAACCGTAACCCCTCCTACCCACAACAAAGAAGCCACAACTGAACCCTCTCGCAATAACAAAAAGAGGAAAGTTAGAAATTTTGCTGTGGTTACTCCTGCTGTTCCCGTTAATCAAGTTGCACCCATAGTTCAAGCACCGGCCAAAAAGCCATATGTTGGGATCTACCCTCTTTGTGCCACCTGCAATTATCATCATCCTCAAAATATCCCATGTCGCCTTTGCACTTATTGTGGGAGATATGGTCATACGGTCAGTGTTTGTAGGAACAAAGCTCTTACGGGCCAAGTTAACCCTCCAAACCGAACCGTACCTCAAGTGGCTATCCAAGGTGCTCCCGCCATTGCTAATGGGCGTGCTTGCTATGAGTGTGGTGACCCGAACCATTTTCATGATCAATGTCCAAGACTTGCAAATGCTAGACAAGGTGGAGCTCGTGGGCGTGCGTTCAACATAAACGCCAACGAAGCTCAAGCCAACAACGACGTGGTTAATGGTACGTTCCTTGTTAATAGTCAATATGCCTCCATTTTGTTCGATACCGGTGCCGATAAAAGTTTTGTGTCACTTAATTTTGAGCCTTTACTTGCAAAGACACGATCCCAATTAGAGAAAACCTTCACCGTTGAAATAGCAAATGGTGACTCCCTTACAATTGAGTCTATTATCTATGATTGCTCCTTAGAACTTAATGATCACACATTCCCAATCAACCTTCTTCCAATGCCACTAGGAAGCTTTGATATTATCATAGGTATGGATTGGCTATCAAATCATCATGCCGAAGTCATTTGCATTGAAAAGTGTATCCAAATTCCGCTACCATCGGGAGAAACCTTAAGAGTTTTTGGTGAAAAGCCTTGCAAGGGACTTAAGTTGATGTCGTGTACTACCGCTCAAAAGTACTTACGAAAGAAGTACATTGATTTCTTAGCTCATATTGTTCAAAAGGATGTCAAGGAGAAGAATATCCAAGACATTCCGATCATTCGGGATTTCCCCGAAGTTTTTCCTAAGGATTTATCCGGTCTTCCTCCCGTTCGTCAAGTAGAGTTTCGTATTGATCTTGTGCCCGGAGCTAACCCCGTTGCTAGAGCTCCTTATCGTCTTGCACCTTCCGAAATGCAAGAGCTTGCAAGTCAACTTCAAGAACTCTCCGATAAAGGTTTCATTCGCCCAAGTCATTCACCGTGGGGTGCACCCGTCTTATTTGTTAAAAAGAAGGATGGATCATTCCGTATGTGTATTGACTACCGCGAACTCAACAAGCTTACTATCAAGAACCGTTATCCTTTACCTAGAATCGATGATCTCTTTGATCAACTTCAAGGTTCTACTTGCTTCTCGAAGATCGATCTTCGATCCGGTTATCATCAGCTCCGTGTTCAAGAAGATGACATTCCCAAGACTGCTTTTCGAACAAGGTATGGTCACTACGAGTTCATGGTTATGCCTTTCGGGTTAACCAATGCACCCGCAGTTTTCATGGATCTTATGAATCGTGTGTGCAAACCGTACCTTGATAAATTCGTGATTGTCTTCATTGATGATATCTTAATCTATTCCAAGACTAAAACCGATCATGAACAACATCTTAGACTGGTTTTGGATCTCTTGAGAAAAGAACAACTATATGCCAAATTCTCCAAATGTGAATTCTGGCTAAAGGAAGTTCAATTTCTTGGTCACATCGTCAACGACAAGGGTATTCATGTTGATCCTGCTAAGATTGAAACGGTTAAGAATTGGAATGCCCCGAAGACTCCTACCGAAGTTCGTTCATTTCTTGGTCTTGCGGGTTATTATCGTCATTTCATCTCAAACTTCTCAAAGATTGTTGTCCCTCTTACCGCTTTGACCCACAAGGGTAAGACTTATGAATGGGGACCGAAACAAGAAGAAGCTTTCCAAACCCTCAAGCAAAAGTTGTGCAATGCACCCATGTTGACTCTCCCCGATGGAAATGATGATTTAGTTGTCTATTGTGATGCTTCTAACCAAGGTCTTGGTTGTGTCCTCATGCAACGAGGCAAAGTAATCGCTTATGCATCTAGGCAACTCAAAGTTCATGAGAAGAATTATACGACGCATGATCTCGAGTTGGGTGCGGTCGTATTCGCGTTAAAGATTTGGAGACATTACCTATATGGCACAAAATGTGTGGTGTTCACCGACCACAAAAGTCTTCAACATATTTTTAACCAAAAAGAACTCAATATGAGGCAACGACGTTGGGTCGAACTCCTTAACGACTACGACTGCGAGATTCGTTACCATCCCGGCAAAGCGAATGTTGTAGCCGATGCTTTGAGTCGAAAGGACCATGTTATGTTTCATTGTGCCCGTATTCAAACCGATATTCAAACCCGTATCTTAGAAGCTCAACACGTCTCGGTAACCGAGGGTAACATGTATGAAGAAATGTCGTGTGGTGTTGAACTTCTTCTTGAATCAAAACCCAATGGCTTACTTTATTACTTGAACCGTATTTGGGTTCCCGATCGCGACGATCTCCGTACATTTCTCATGAACGAGGCTCATAAGACTCGTTATTCTATTCATCCTGGTGTGGATAAAATGTACCAAGATCTTCGCCAACTTTATTGGTGGCCCAGTATGAAGAAAGACATTGCTCTTTATGTGGCCAAATGCTTAACCTGTTCCAAAGTCAAAGCCGAGCATCAACGTCCATCTGGTTTACTCGAACAACCCGAAATTCCCGTGTAGAAATGGGAGAATCTGGCTATGGATTTTATTACCAAACTCCCTCGCACCTCGAGTGGATATGATAGTATTTGGGTGATCATTGATCGACTCACCAAATCTGCTCATTTCTTGCCTATTCGTGAAGACTATCGGGTTGAGAAACTAGCCCGAATTTACATCGACGAAATCGTGAGCCGTCATGGTGTTCCTTTGAACATAATATCTGATCGAGACGCCCGGTTCACTTCTCGATTTTGGCAATCTCTCCAAAAGGCTCTTGGTACTCGATTGGATTTGAGCACGGCTTACCATCCGCAAACTGATGGTCAAACCGAGCGAACAATCCAAACTCTTGAAGATATGCTTAGAGCTTGTGTAATCGATTTTGGTGGCAATTGGGATTCACATCTATCCCTCATTGAGTTTTCTTACAACAATAGCTACCACACAAGTATCAACATGGCTCCATTCGAAGCTCTCTATGGTCGCAAGTGTCGTTCTCCTATCTGTTGGAGTGAGATTGGTGAAGCACAAATCACTGGTCCCGAGTTAATTCAAGAAACATCCGACAAGATTATTCAAATCCGTGACCATATTCGAGTAGCGAGGAGTCGGCAAAAGGGTTATACCGACAAACGTCGAAAACCCTTGGAATTCCAAGTCGGTGACCTTGTTCTTCTAAAGGTGTCTCCATGGAAGGGTGTGGTCCGTTTTGGAAAGAAAGGCAAGTTAGCACCTCGTTATATTGGTCCATTCAAAATCCTTGAAAGGGTTGGGAAAGTGGCTTACAAGCTCGAGTTACCTACATCTCTTGGTAATGTGCATCCTACATTTCATATATCTAATCTGAAGAAGTGTCTCGCTGATGAAAATCTCCATATACCGCTTGACGACGTGCGCATTGATGAAACGATGCACTTCGTTGAGAAGCCGGTGGAAATTATGGATCGTGAAGTCAAACAGCTCAAGCGAAGTCGCATTCCTATTGTCAAAGTTCGTTGGGAATCTAAGCGTGGTCCTGAGTTCACTTGGGAACGAGAAGACCAAATGAAGCTCAAGTACCCTCATCTCTTTATTGATACTGTTGTAACCTCTAGCTAAATTTCGGGACGAAATTCTCTCAACATGGGGAGACTGTAACATCACGGAATTTAGTATTCATATTTCAATGCAATGTAATGAAATTTCAAATTCAATGTTCGTGCACTGCCTTATTATTTTGCTTACCTTAAACGAAATGCAATGATTCAATACAAATTTACAAGTTTCGCTCGATTATATACATTTAAATACTATGCAAGAAACTATTTAATTCAAACACATTAAACCTGAAAGTTCAAGGACTAAAGTTGAAAAATGTCAAGAAACCCTAGTTTAGCACGGTCGTGCTTCGTCCTGGCACGGTCGCGCCAAGTGCCTCGGCACGATCGCGCGACTGGTCCTGGAACGATCGCGCCCGGTGCCTAGGCACGGTCGCGCCTGCGTAACAGTTGAAACGTAAATGCAGTTTAATCACCCGATCATTGGAAATCCGTAACAGTCATCCGTTTCTTTTCCCCTTAACGAATGAATCACAATTATCGAATTCCTCAAACGTCTCAGTTTCATATTACCAATTTCGAAAAACTCTCTCAAGCTTTCCAAGAAACTAGAATCCGCTGTTCGATCCGAATCCTCTCAATCCAGCAGCAGAGTCTCGATACTCCATCATCCCTGAAGTTCTCAGGCTTTTTGGATTGGCCGGAGTTGCAGTGAAGATCGCCGGAACTCCTTTCTTGCCGATCTCTATCAATCCTCTACTGTTTCGGGTAATTGAAATCATTTATTTCAGTTAATTAGTCTCTATATCGAAAGCCCCATAATAATTTAGGCTTCCATCATAGACTTTTCCCCGAATCAGAATCGATGTTTTTATTTAAAATAATTTAATCGAATCCTCTATTAAAAAGTGTTGTTAATACAATTAAAATATCCTAATAGACTCGTATCGACTCAGTAATCAAAAGCCCTCTCAATTCCAGCACTATAAATACAAGCATTTGTCAATTCGTGTCTGATTTGGAAGAGACACGGTCGCGCTAATCATCTAGCGCGGCCGTGCCTCATGTAGCGCGGTCGTGTCGAATAGCGGCGCGGTCGTGTCCTCCTGTCCAGACCTTGTCATGCCCTCTGGGCTAGTCTCTGTTGTGTCTAAAGATCATAGACACGACCGTGCCGGGCCAAGGCACGGTCGTGCCTGTTGACTTGTCTAGATTATGCTCCTGTTGATCAACCCGGTCGCGCCCCGACTAGCGCGGTCGCGCCCGTGGCTTGAGCACGATCGTGCCCTTCCGAGGCATGGTCGTGTGAGATTCAGAACTTTTATCAAAATTATAATTATATATATTTTAATCAGTAAATGTTTCAGATTTTATAAAAATATGTTTTCTGTATTCAAAAATGGATTAAAAGTTTAATCTTGGCATAAATATAATTTATTTAAAAGTTTATGAAAATTAAATTCATATTTACTATCTTACACTTAAATAATATTTTAAATAATTAAGTTACAAAATTTATAAATAAATAAGCTAATGATTATCTATTTAATTTACAATTTAAATCAAACTCATTTATTTATTTATACTTAATTACAATTAATATTTACATTATTTCATAAACTATAATTATATATTTATTCAATTATTCAATTCAAACCTAATCAAATTGTTTCAAAAATATTTTACTTCAAACTCCATATATTTTATTCAATACTTTTTAAATACAAATCAATAGTTTTATACACAAATTCAACTTTCATTTTAGACTTAAACTTTATGCATCTATTTGATTCAATATACACATTACTCTTTAGGTTAAATTGTGCATTTCGAGGATCGTATTTGCTATCTATAATCTTTGTTAGCTACACTTCCATACCAAGTGAGTATTCACAACCCCTTTTACTCTTTTACACTTTTGGGGTGGAACATGAACTCTATACACATTACACATTACACATTTACATTTACACAAACAACACAAGTGCAAAAATCCTATTTACATACATGTGTGCAAAATTTGAGCTTTGTGCCCGAGTGCTAGGTGTGCTAATCTTTGTATGCTCTTATGTGCAATCATTAACTATACAAGCCGACGGTTTTCAATGATAGATCTATTGAGTCTGACAAACCCACCCATGGTGCGCGGTGATTGAAACCGACAACACAATTTTTTCATGCTAGTTACAAGGTTTGGTTGTACATGGTTACACAATAGTTGCTCCCCATAAATGCCTTATTTTATCATGTTTTGTAAAGGATTTGTTTTCATCTATATGCTATCTACATACAACTGTGTTATACTCACCAACTTTTTAGTTGACTTTATTTTATTCATGTTTCAGGCCCCAATATGTGAGATTGATTCAAGACGTGTTCAACATAGGATTTGGACTTAGCAATTTAAATCAAGAACTTTATGAATTGTTTTATGTTTCTTGTTTGGATTTGGTTTGTATTTGGATTATTTGTAATGGAAATTTGACTTTAATATATTTCAATTTAGTCAACCTTGTGCTATGAACAGTCTTACATGTCCCGGCCCGATGATTCCGCCATCGGTCGGGGTGTGACAGATTGGTATCAGAGCCTTGGTTATAGGGAATTAGGTTATTAGACACCTTGACCTAGACTATAACTTTAGGACACCCACTTATACTATGCTTCATGATTTTTGTGCTATGTGTTACATGCTAGATGCTATATGTTATATGCTACATGTTTAGTATGATTACTTATTATTGCATTATGATGACTTATGTGTTTTAAATCCATGACTTATTAGGATATTCTTAATAACTAAATAAATAATATCCTTTCCTATATTCTAAAACCTCATAATATTTCTATTTTATTTTCTATCTTTATCCTTTATTAGCATGTGGAAGAACTCTTGAAGTAAAAATCTTTAAAAAAATATATATATATTTTTTTTTTTCTTCGTTAAGGTTTTTAAATTTGTGAAATTATTTGAGGACACATGCAATCTGGAAGGGTGACACCTGTATTTTGGGTTTTCTGTCTAGGAAAGCATTTCGCATAAATCCCAATCAACCGAGGGACCCGTATGCTTTCCTGGGAATTCCCGAGATGAGTGTTTACTTATAGGCTAAAGCATGTCTCCTTGAAAATTTTATAAGTTAAATTAACCTTAATGTGCCATAGTATTCAAGTGATTTTGTCACTTTTGAGTACAATCCAAACTATGAATATCTATTTTTTTTTATTTTGTTATCTCATTCTATTAAATCCTATCAAATCTCATAAGTTCTTACAATCTTTTCTTGTCTTGTGAAAATCTGTAGAATGCCTCCTCGTTAGTCAAAGGATAATCTTAGTCCGAATAATGAATCACGGGATAGCCGGCGGACTTGAGACCCCATTTAGGGTCCCGATATTCATCAAGAACAGTTGGCCGACCGTATCGATTGTTCCGTTACGAAATACTAGCTCCCCCATCGAAAGGGTTAGTACTAGTAACTATGACCAACCTTACTAAAATATACCGTTAAATAATAAGTGATAACAACTGGAGTAACACCTTAAATGAGATAATGTTTCTAATTACGTTTCTTATCCTTTTTACTTTCTTTTAAACAAAACCCATCTTCCAACTTATTATCCTAGTCAGACAATAGTGAGAGTTGAGTACGGGATCCATGTCCATGGTTCAATACTTGGTTCTTACCTAGACTATACTACGTTGTGATAGGTACACTTGCCTATTATGTGTGTGTTTAGTTGAAGTATTTATCATTTTAATTTATAAATTTAAAACCTGATTTTAGTAACACTAAGAAGAATATATTTTATAACTGAAACACGCTCATAAGTAGTTAAGCTATTAAGGTTCTAGTATTAGAAGGCATACCCGTGGGCTGAAGTATGAGAAACTTAAACTTGGAAAAACCAAACCTGAGGTCCACGCGTTCTGTCGTATGCACCAACTCCTCAATTTTTTCATGATCATCGGGTTGCCAACCGAAAGCGCCACGTTTATTTAAGGGTCGTTGGCCAGACCCGTACGTGTTTCATCAGTCTTTTTTCAGGTGGGGGCTATTGACTTCCCCCGTGTCTCCCATTCCTTCATTCAAGTATTTTAACTTTGGTAGCTTGTCCCAGTACTTATCAATCCGGTTTGTGTTGTCAAGATCTTTGCCAAGATCTACTTTCTTTCCTTTTGTTGAATTCTTTAGCTGTCTTCAGTTGGTAGTATAGATTGGTATCGATGAAATGAGCAATTTTAAAGGGATCATTTTCTAAGCATTCATTCCCACCGATGTTGTAAGTTACTGATTGTTTTCCGACATGAAGTATCAGAATTCCTTCGTTCATATCAATGATAGCTCTGGTGGTAGCTAAAAATGGGCGACCCAAAATCAAAGGTACAGAATAGTCGGGTCCCATTTCTAAAACCATGAAGTCGGAAAGGAAGACAAACTTGCCAACTTTTACTAGTATGTTCTCAATGACTCCTATAGGTGACTTAACTGAACCATCCGCAAGTTCAGTGGTTGCATTAACAGGTCGCGAGTTTCCAATTTTCAGCCTTTGAAACATGTTATATGGCATTACGTTCACACTTGCTCCCAGATCAGCGAGTTCGAAAGTTATCGGTGGTGGTCCGATAGAACATGGTAAAGAAAACTTTTCGGGATCTGAAAGTTTCTTCAGAAGGCATCTTTCAATGAGAGCGACACATTGATTAGTCTTTTTAACTACCTCTTCCTTATTTCTTTTGTTAGTAAGGAAATATTTCAAGAAACGTCCATACTTAGGCATTTGTTGTATGATATCCAGGAAATGAAGATTAACATGAATCTGGCTTAAGAGCTCGATGAATTTCTCAAATTGTTCGTCAGTCCTTTGCTTCACTAGCCTTCCTGGGTACGGTATATGAGATTTGTAACTTCTCTTACTTGGAACGATAGGGGGAGTGTTCACTGTAGCGAGTTGTGGATTTTCCTTTGTTGGTGGTTCTTGAGTGGTTGATTCTATGCCAGGTGGGCAAAGTGGTACTCCAGTGAATATTTCCCTCCTTGGTGTTTGAACTTCTTCTTCCTCTGGTAATGTGGAATCTAGATAAACCTTGCTATTTCTGAGAGTGATAACACTAACATTTGCTTTTGGATTTGCTTCAGTGTTGCTAAGAAGACATCCTGGTTGTCTTTCGGATAGAATTTTTGCAATCTGTCCTAGTTGTATCTCAATGGACTAAAGAGTTGCTTTCTGTGTCCTAAACTCAGCTTCGTGTAGACTAAACTTCTCATCGTATTGTTTGTGACGGGAATCCGCTAGAAGGGCTTGACTTTCAGTTGTAGAAATCAACTTACTTACCGCGTCCTCCAAGCGTAATCCATTAATTGGATTTTTAGTTCCTTGAAATTGTTGACGAGACTGATAGTTTTGAGATTGTCTTTGTTGAAACTGTTGTTGTCCGAAGCCAGATTGTCCCTGATTGTTGTTATCCTTCCGGCTGAAATTCGGGTGGTTTCTCCATCGATGATTGTAAGTATTACTGTAGGGGTTGTTCTGCGGGTGACTCGTTCCGATAAAGTCAACCTGCTAAGCATCGACAGTGATGCTTTTTACTTCTTCAGTAGTCTCAGCGATTGTTTTTGTGACAATGGGGTGTGGCAGTTTTGCCCTTGCTAAGTTGATTGAGTCGAGTGGTTAGGGCGTCTACTTGAGCAGAAAGTGAAGTGACAGAATCGACAGAATGAACACCTTGCCTTGCTCCCCTATTACTTCTTGGATTATAACATTGATAGTTGTTCATGGCTATTTCCTTAATTAGGTTGTAAGCATCTTGTGGCCTCTTGTTTCCAAAAATACCACCTGCAGTAGCGTCGAGTGTATGACGAGCTTGATTGTGCAACCCATAGTAGAATGATGATGCTTGTAACCAAACTTCTAGCCCATGGTGAGGACATTTCCTCAGCATGTCCTTAAAATGTTCTCACGCCTCATATAGTGATTCACCATCTTCCTACATGAAAGTGGTAATATCATTTATCAATTTAGCAGCTTTTGCTGGCGGGAAGTATTTTGACAGGAATTTATGAGAAAGATCATCCCATGTAGTGATTGAGCCGGTAGGAAGAGAGTTTACCATGCCTTAGCTCATTCCCTTAAGGAGAAGGGAAACATTCAGAGGCGAATTGCGTCATTTGAGACTCCGTTCAGTTTGAAAGTGTCACAAATTTCGAGGAAATTTGCAGTGTGGGCATGTGGATCTTCATCGGGTAATCCATGGAAAGTGAATTATGATTGGATCATATTAATGACATGCTATTTGATCTCGAAGTTCTTAGCATCAACCGTTGGCCTTGTGTTACGAGACACCAAAACTTCTAGTGACGGTCTTGCAAAGTCAGAAATAGTGCGATTTTCTATGGCCATTTTTCTAGCTCGGTTTTCTAGTATTCGGCGGTGAAAGAATCTTTCGATCTCTTCTAAAGGTTGATATAAAATAATAGTGGAGCTATGGATCATACACTGCCTGCAACAAAACGTAACAGAAAAACAGATGGAAAATGATAAGGCTAATCCGTTAACTTGAATTTTTCTAGAAATCACCGTGTCCCCGGCATCGGCACCAATAAATTGATGTGTTGTGTTTGATATAATGAATATTATATAATAATATTTAGAGATTTTGGTTTCACAAGATCAGGTTTTAAATTTATAAAATGATAAATACTCAAACTTAAAACACACATAATAGGGAAGTGTAACTATCGCAGCGTAATATAGTTTAGGTAATAACCAAGTATCGAACCAATGGACATGGTCGAGTTCCAATACTCAACTTTTCTTATCGTTTAGCCGGTTTAATTAGTGAGTGAGTTTTGTGTGCTTGTGAAGTAGAAAAGTAAATGACAGAAAAGTAAATGACGGTAAAGTAAATAACAGAAAAGTAAAAATGTGCGTGATGTGTGTAACAGGAATGTAAATAACAGAATAGTAAATAGCAGGAAAGTAATATCATAGAAATGATCAGGTCATGAAGAGTATTGCTTTGGGCTTCGAATATGCTTGGTATATGATAATATTAAGTTGACTAATCCAGTAGAATGACTAATACAGATGTGTGACCCGGGTCACCGCTAGAGCCTCGTCCTCACGACATTTGATTCACGAATTATAATCTTTAATGATAAAATGGTAGGACTCCCAGCTAGGGATATCTTTACCCTCAACTCTTTGGTGTTATCTCCGAGTTGGTTTAGGACAGCAAACTTAAGTGCTTAATTATTATTATAAAAATAGTGATTAGACTTTGTTCACCGGGAGGCAGTGTAACAATGGGACCATGTATAAAGACGTACCGTTCCCAACATGAGTTCACCAATTCTTTGTCTCATAACAAGTTTGTATAAAGACTTACGTCCTTATTAATATTAACCAATCATTGGCTTATCAAGATCCACTTGTATAAAAATGTACAAGCATCAAAAGAACTTTGATTAAAAAGATTTTACGAGCTTACGCTTTAAACTCATGAACACTCACAAGTGTAAAGACAAGTTTATATAATAATAAAAAGCCCATCTAGAAGGTGGTTTTAAGAGAGATCAATTAAAGACATAAACATACCACTAGATTAATACGTTAAACATTAACATACACCAAACTTCATCTTCACCCTAGCAATACAAAGAGTTTAGCCACGAATGGCCATACTAACTAGCGTAACGCTGAGTTTCATAGGCTCCCCTATTGCGGAACAAAGAGGAGGAGCCTCTTTACTCTCTACTCTAACTACGAGAAAACTCTCTCTGGATAGTGTTTCTTTGCTTCTTGAGGTGTGTGGAATGAAGAACCCAAGCTTCCTATTTATAGGCCTCAAAATGAGCAATGCACGACCGTGCATTGGATTGCATGGGCGTGCAAAAACATAGGGAATCATAGGGTACGAGTGGCAGTGTACTGGGAGCCGTGGGTAGCAAGGAGGGCCAATGCACGCCCGTGCATTGGGATTCACGATTTTGCATTGCCTCTTTGCTGCCCAGTTTTATCTTTTAGCTGCTGGTTGACCAATTTTGACTTCTTGGGGGTCAAAGCTCGGGAATGATCCTTTTAGAAGCTTGGTTTATTGGTTTTTTTGATAGATTTCATCTTGATATATATTTAGAACACCGAATAACCTGCAATTACAAAATATAAACTTTTTAAGTATCAATTGCATGGTTATTATTCAATTAGTACCATAATATGGGGATTATTATGTATGCAAAACATGTATAAATGATGACATATCAGCTATCCCTTCCAAACTAATGTGAGAAAACTGCAACGACAGAGTACGTTGATGCAAATCAGCTGTCACGCTACAGTCCATCTTTGAAAGTTGAATGTTGATGAAGGAAATTCTAAATATTAACATCAAGGAATGGTTTAGAAGACAATGTCACAAATCTACACTATATCCAAATCAGAGATAACTTGATCGTAAATATATGTATTTATATATATTATGTGATTAATTATGTTAAATAACTAAGAAGTGTGGTGTGAATAATTGTAAGTGAGGATTTGAGTTGACATTCGAATTTCCAAGGAGTTTAAATAGGACTCTAACAAACTGCCCTCCCATATCCCTTATCAATTGATATCTCTCCTCTCCTTTATCATTTGATCGACTTCATAACTGATAGAAAGAAAGAGGGAGTCGTGAGAGATTTAAAGAGAAAGATAGAGAGCTAAGGGTAGTGGCTAGAAATGGTGCTTGTTGTGTTCACGGTAGTCAAGTGGCATAGCTAAGGTGGTGACGCACTGCTGTTCATGGTGCTCATCGGTTGAAGTGATGGCGGCAACATGGTGGTGGTCGGTGGTGGTGTAAGCCAGATAGAGATAGTGAGGTTTGTGCAATCGTGGGAGCCAACAAACGAGTTGAATCCAAAGACGTTATGGTCCGTGGTGGTCGATCAGAGGCGGTCCAAGGGCTACTGGAACAGTGGTGCACGATGACGTGGAGCGTCGGTGCTAGTGGTGTGTGTATCTGGAGAGAGAAAATGTGGTGTGAATCATGTTAGGGTTTGGGTTCATTCAAGGCGCTGTTATGGGACTTTGGGGGTGCCAAGACATGGATGTGGCTCACAAGATCAAGAAGGAAGCATTGCTGGAAACATGGTGCAATCAGCGACGGCTAATGGTGGTGTGGCGGTTTTAGGCGGTTTTGGGCATAAACAAACGTGTGGAAAGCTTGAGACATGTTTAATAAATCTAAGTGGTTTCTATATGGCCTCGTTTTATTTTTAAAAGTGGTTTTAGGCGTAATCAAATACATGTATGTGTTAACGATTTTAAATAAGTAGTAAACGTTTAATGTGTGATAAATGGGTAAAAACCAGGAAGTGTTTTGTGTGACCTTTAGGGGCTTTTAGGAGCTTTTTTGGATGTGGTATATGATCAAGCTTCTAATGGTGTTAATTAGCCTTGATAATATGTTTGTGTGGTGCTTAATATGTGTGCTTAAGTGGTCATTCGGTTATACGAACAGTTATTGTTACAATGAGGTGTCTCAACATGATGACAGTGAGGTTTGGATGTGGGGTTTGGTTATGTTATATAACCATTAGTGTGATGTTTTAGTATGTTATTGCATGATAAGTAATCTGTGGACAATGACTATGATATGCATGGGGTGTTAGTCAAGTGTGTGTGTGGACAATATGTATGATCAATGGGTGTGTATAGTAAGTTGTGTGTTTGATGATTGTCATAACTTATGTAGAACTGGTGTTGTAAGTGAGTTATGTGAATACGTTATTCTAGTGAGTTGGTACGAATGGATATAAATAGGCAACTTTACATAAATTTGTTTTGTGTAAAGGAGTTTATCAAAAAGGAAGCTCACAGGAATAAACCAATATAATTATATTAAAATGGGTGAACTTGTATAACCAAATCTATGTAATTTAGTTTCCAAGAGTAAAAGTGGGTCATGTGTGCTTTATAGTGTGGGTTAATTAGTGGTTTTGATAAAATAACATGTGTGTAAAAGTGTTTTAAAGGCTTTTGATGAATATTGAGCTAAAGGTTGGGTTGATGTGGTCTGAAAGAAAGGGAAACATGTTAACTATGTGTGTGTGAAGTCCACGACGATGGCAATCAGTGTGGGTCTCATGTATATAATGTGTCAGGCCTAACTATATCCAACACTCGTGCGTACCTAGCATTTTGTTTTTTAGTGAAGATTAAGTATGAGGTACCATATCAAGTGTGAGGTGTGGTGTGGTGTAAGTTAGTTAGGTGTGGTGTGTTAATGCGGGTTGGGCGTTGTATGTGATTACCTAAACTTAAGTAATTAATAAAGTGTTTTTTGAAATACTAAATGTGTTTTTATAACAAGTGTGTTTTGTAAACTATAGACTCAGTATCAAAAGCTGACATGTTTTAGTACGTGTTTTAGGGTGAATTTAGGTGAGATGTGGCAAGACATCTCCGGTCCAGTTGACATCCTAGATTAGTGTGTGGTTTTTAAAGTTTAATGCGTAATTTATATTATGTAACATGAGTTTTGAAAGTCTTCCGATGTGTGTTGTGTATAAATCCAACCAAAGTCATATGCCCTACTTTTGGGGTGTGACACATATTCCCTAGTTTATGTTATATGGATTACTTATCTATATAGATGTATAGGGGATTGGTATGTTCTGCTATTTATATATGTTTTTGTGTTTGCTATTGTGTTGTGTTTTAAACTCTAATACATGAGCATATCTCTACCTATGAAGGTACCATAGGCAAGTAAAAGGTGCCCTCGGTGGAGCGTCACCATCCCTATATGCGCTTTGAGGCACATAGGCCTTTTTTACCATTTTGCAGGCGCACATATGAATAGTCGAATATATGTTAATTCAAGTGAATGATTTGTGCATATTCCCACAGTTTGGTACTTATGGTTTGTAAGTCGGAGAACGATGATTACATTTGTGGTGGCCATATTCTTAACGATATGTCTGATTCCTTGTTTAATGTTTACCAAAGTACAGAATCCTCTAAGGAGTTGTGGGATTCCTTAGAATCCAAGTACATAACAAAGGATGCTTCTCGTAAGAAGTTCCTTCTGAGTAATTTTAATAATTACAAAATGGTCAATTCTAGACATGTCATGGAACAGTACAACGAATTTTTGTGTAACCTTGGGCAATTTGCACAACACAATATGAAGATGGACGAATCTATCTCGGTATCAAGTGTGATTGACAAATTGACCCCATCTTGGAAGGATTTTAAGAACTTGTATTAACATAAGAAGGAAGAACTTTCCTTGGTTCAACTTGGCAGTCACCTTTGGCTTAAAGAGTCCCTAAGGTCTCAAGAAGATGATAAGCCAAAGGATAAGAGCATGGTTGGACCATCTTTAGTAAATAAGGTAGAGGATGGTGGGTGTTCCAAGGGTAATTACAATGTGTATAATTGAAAGTTTAAACAAACCAACATTGATCCCAACAAGAAACCAAAATTGGGGTGTTGGAAGTGTGGCAAGCCTGGCCACTTTAAGAAGGATTGCAATGTTGGTGAGAATAATCACGAGGCTGGTCCTAGCGGAACTAAGAACCAAAACACGCAAGAAGGTCAAAATTTATTTAAAACTAATAATTTGGTACAGAATTATGTTTCACTAATTTATGAGTCATTTTATATGCAAGATGATGATGTTTCCTGGTAGGTGGATTCTTGAGCAGCAAGCCATGTATGCAAATATCGATGTTAGTTTAGTTCACTCAAACCAATGGAAGATGCATCGTTGTTGCGCGTAGGGAATGTTTCTACCGAACCAATCAATGTCCTTGGAAAAGTGAAGCTTTATTTACATCTGGAAAAGATTAAACTTGGATGATGTTTTATTTGTACCGGGGATTCGAAAGAACCTCGTGTCTAGTATTGTATTAAACAAGCATGGATATAAACAATTGTTAAGAGTCGGATAAGTATGTCTTATCCAAACATGGTTTTTTGTTGGATTTGGTTATTTGAATGGTAAGTTTAGACTAAACATTAATGTTCCTTTTAGTAATAAATCTGCTTGCATGGTTGATACCTATAATTGTATGAATGAGTCAGCTTTGTGGCATGCTAGGTTAGGACATGTACGCTATAAAAGATTATTGGATATGCCCAAGTCTAGTTTAATTCATGCTGTTGACATAAATAATAAAAAGTGTAAAACATGCATGCTAACTAAGATAACTGTCACACCCCATTTCCATGCACTGGTTAGTGGTGAAGAATGGTATAGAAACACATAGCGAAAACTTAAACCTCGAACTCTTTTATTTATATAAACAATGTTTTACAACTGGTAATCAAAATATTACATCATAACCACTCGTTCCTAATAAGGAACATAAAACCATAAGGCTCATTGTTCTTTAAACATGCCTCCAAGATCTCTTCCTCTATATGGAATACCACTAGTCATTCAGTCTAATGATCACATGTGATGCGTGCTCAAAAAAACATTTAAAGAAAACAGGTCAACATAATATTGGTGAGTCAATAAACAAAACACTTTCAAAATCGCCATTGTATCTTGAAACCCACATGGAGTACCAATACCATTTCTCATATTCCTACTCATAGAACACATCTATAAGCAGCTCATGGAACACCCATGAACCTATATAACTAGTAACCCTTCTGAGGTCCCATCCCACATGGAACGTATTAAGTACTTATTACGTGTTATGTACCAATGGAATAGAGATTTATGCCAATGGAGTATGGAGGGGCCACAATCGTCTCAAGATACACAAAATTTTTCACAAATCAATCATGCCAATAATGGAGTATAACAGACCCATGATTGTTTTAAATGATGTACACATCATAGTTTAGGAACTCACCTTGGTGTTATATGATAGTAATGATGAACAAAGAATGAAACCAATATTTACAAAGAATGAATTGAATGAATGGCATAACGTAAATAAATGAAATTTTGCCTTATATATATATAGGGTTGGGATCATGAGAGAACTCTTCTTCATACGAGAACCAAAAAACTTCTCATTAATGGCACTTTTGTAATTATACTATCATTATATATTTTCAAAAACCTAACCCTCCCATACACCCCAAAAACCTAAACCCCACATCCTTATACCCCCCCATGAAAACCTAAACCCCCTCACCCACCCCCACCCCATCCCACCCTCTTAAACTCCCCACACACCCCCCAAAAACCAAAACCCCCACCCACCCACCCTCCCAAAAAAAACCTAACCCCCACACCCCCACCCCCCCCCTAAAAAAAAACCTAAATCCCTCACCCACCCCTAAAAACCTAAACCCCCCCCCCTCGCCACATACACCTCCAAAAACCTAACCTAAAAGTTAAACCCAAAAACTTAACCCTAAAAGCTAAACTAAACCTTGAAGCTAAACCGACTATTTTTTTTATGAAACGAGGCAAACAAGAGAAATAATTTGGTTTTTTTAGTCTTTTTAGTTTTTTTTTGTTTTATTATTTTTATATATTTTTAAAAAAAATTTTTGAGCGGTTTTTTTTTGCCTTACAAAAAATGTGTCATTAATTACGAAAATGTCATTAATGAGGAGTTTCTTGGTTCCCTCCCCAAGAAGGAGTTTTCTCATGATCTTCTCCTTATATATATATATATATTGCATGTTATGAATGTATGTATACGTAATAGATGGATATACAGACTACTTCGGTAGAAAGACTCAATGGTGACGGCTACTACGGTAGACGGACGACCATGCGACTATTATGCAAATGGTATGTTAAAGTCTAGAAAAGTAGACTAAATACAGACTACTCTGGTAGGACGGAGGCCCTTAATCGAAGCACGGTTGCATACATAGTTCGTATGAGAAACAGATGCCTTAGGGCAGACGGGCGAAAGGACGAACTACGACGGTAGACACGGTATGAAGGACGGCCAAAGGTTTGTCTTACGGTAATGAAAGAGGGACTAATTCGGTAGAAACGGTATGAATTACGGCCTACGACGGTAGGATGGAGCGTCTGTCTTTGTGACTTACTCAATCAATGGCGGACTGATAACCATTATGTGTATGACCAATGACTGTTCAATGGAATTAATGATTTATGCATATGCACGTATTAATGTGTATAGTCAGTGAATGTTCAATGAAAACAATTATATATATTTATATATATATATAAATACAAATGGCACAAATGAATGCCTGATATTATACCTAATTGCTTTAAACTAGAACTCAGCAGTGTTAGCTGACTTTTAGTATGCATTTCAGGTAACAAAGAGAAAGTACGGGCAAAGGCATGAAGGCTACCTGACACAAGACTGGCATCCTGTTTAATTGATTACGTGTTAATAAAATGTTTCTTTTAAATGTTAACACTTCCGCTGTTTATGTAGTAGAACGATGTACGCTTCCGTTATGTTTTAAAAGTTATAGTTTATTCCGTTTACGTCACTATGTTTATGAGTAAATCCAACAAGTGAGGTCTCCCGTGAATGAGGCCTTACATTTACATTTTAATTTATAAATTTAAAACCTGATTTTGTGTATCTCTAAACCGAACATTAAAAATATATATATTATATCACTCACATTTGACATTAAGTTTTTGGTGTCGTTACCAGGGATATATATATATATATATATATTGTACACATAAAACACACATCAACGGTTCTTCACGAAGCTGAGTCAGAGGACACGCATCAGAAACCTAAACCGCCATCCGGTTTGTAAGATCCTGAAAATCCATAAGTTAATGGTTCGAGTTAGTGGCTAACTGAATCCTGATTAAACGTCCGGGTTAACATGATATTATGCGTGAAACTTGATTCAACGAAAATGGAATAGCCCGGTAGGCCGGAAAATGAGTAGTTTGAGTTCAAAGCATACGTTAAATGAAATACGGGGACCCGGATGTAAATACTAGGGGGTTTAAAGACCACATTTGCGCTAACCCTAGACAATAATCATTTTAGGGCAGTTGACGGCAGCCAAGAGGGCCGTGAGTGGGACGCCGGCAGCAGCAGTGGTCGGACGGGGAGATCAAGGCCGATAGGGCGCGGGTTTCGACCGGGGAACTTCCATAACGCACTAAGGTTCGGGCTTCGAGCGTGATCGAGTGAATCGCAAAGCAAGGATCGGGACTCAGCATAACCGGTGAGTTTCTAATCCCCCTATTTTAAGTGTTTTTAACATTTTGGGGCTATCGTATACACTTATGTAATAAGTTTACTCTATTGAATATGTTAAGGACTTCGGGTTCTACCCCGATGCGTTTTGAATATAAAATAACCGTTAAGTGATCGTAGGGTCTATGGTGGAATCATGGAAATGCGTGAGTTAAGGGTATGGGTTATTGATGTGTGTCGTGTTAAAGGTCGCACGGAAAGAGTCGTGTCATACATTAAGTGCTTACGATATATTGTGTAAGAAATATGTTATTCTAGGGTTATGCATGAGGTGTAAGTATAATGAATAAGTCATGTAATTGCTAGCATGTTGTTTGTGATATGTGTTCTGTAGAGTCTTGTATTTTTATAAGCTGATGTCATCAATGTATTTTTGAACAATTTTTAGTTAAGTTTATTTACTTGTAATTTCATTTGATGTAATTTACTCTTTTTATTCAAAGTCTGGGCCATCGAAACTACCTAATTTCGATTGAGGTTTGTTCAGTCGAAACTAGTAGTTTCAATAGATAGGAAGTTTCGATAGGCTTGTTTTCACTTGTAAATGCTCAACTGAAACTACTAGTTTCGGTGAGCATAGTTTCGATGCCTGTCAACTTACTATAAATAGCCTAGTTTAAGAATGTTTAGGGTGTGAGTAGCGGTTGTAACCCTGAAATTCTCTCTTTCACGGTTTTCTGAGTCAATACACATTTGGAGATATTTCATATGATGTTCTTACAATTTCATATCATACTTTTGTTGATTCCTGTGTGATTTTCCTGTTTATCTTCACCAATTCTGTTTCTATCCTCTGTTTCACCATCATACACACAGATTCCGCCTGTGTGTGTGTGTAATCGATCTTCTGTGTGATTTTCGATTAAAATCAGGACCTGCAATTGGTATCAGAGCTTTATGCTCTTCATTTCTAAGTATTTTCAGGTTGTTTGATCGATTTTAGGTGATTTTTGTTGGAATTTGAAGGTTTATCGATTTCACTGTTTTGGCACTGTTTTATCGATTTTGGCACTGTTTCTTCGAGTTTCTCGGTTTTGAAGTTTGATTCGTGTTCAGAAACTTATTTGGCAGGTTTTCCCTGGATCAGTTTGTGATTTTATTATATTTGATATTTGAAGCTTTTCATCAATGGAGTCTGCTGAAGCTTGAAGAAGGAGGTATCGAAACTACTGGGAGACAATCTCTGCCTTTCCATTGGTTATCAAAACTTCTTGTCTGTACTTTTGTCTGGAGAAGGTATCATCGAAACTAGTTATTTGTCATGTTATATCGAAACTAACTTGTGCAGATTGATCACCCGAAACTACTTCACTATTGAAACTAGTTTCAATCGAAACTTGTAGTTTCTACTGAGTTTGCTGGATTTTCTGCTGTCTTCATCATCGAAACTAGTTGTTTTTGGATTCTGTTCTTCTATCAAAAATAGAAGTTTCAGGCAAGCCTTGTTCAATCGAAACTAGGAGTTTCAGTCAGCTTTTTCTCTATCGAAACTAGTTGTTTCGATCAACCCTGTTCACCCGAAACTAGCTACTGTTTGATTTTAAATTTTTTGAGTTATGGCATCTTCAAGAAACAATGAATATGCTGGAGGAAACAAACCACCTGTCTTGGTGTCCACTAGAGACTTGATAATTAGACCAAGAAAATTAAGACTTTCTTTCAGTTCCATGACCACACTCTTTTGCAGTCAATCCCTGATGGTCCACACAAGCCAGTTACTACCACTGCAAATGTTCAGTGTCCCAAGCTTGTGTCTGAATATGATGAAAAGGATATTGCCTTAATTTCCAGAGATAACAAGGCTTATGGATCTATTGCTATGGCTCTTCCTATGGATGTGTTCAACATATTTGCTGAGTATACTACTGCCAAAGATCTTTGGGTTGTTTTATGTACAAGGTATGAGGGAAGTGATGAGATTAGAGAAAGCAAGAGGGATTTGATCAAGAAGCAATATGAGATGTTTAGTAGCGTCCCTGAAGAACCCATGTCTGAGTTGATCAACCGATTCTCAAGCATTGTATCTAAGTTAAAGGTTTTGGGAACTGAGTATCCCACTGTTGAGTTAAACAAGAAGCTGCTTGATTCACTGCCCGAGGAATGGAATATGTACCGAATTATGATCAAGAAAACTGAGAAGCTAAGTGACTTGTCACAGCAAGAACTCTATAGCATTCTGGAGTCTTATGAGTTAGAGATAAATAAGGGTGCAATCATTCCAACTAATCAGTCTGGAAACACAGCTCTTCTTGATGGTCAAAGTTCCACCACTTCATCCAACAAAACTACAATGGCATATTTTCAAACTGATGTCCCACCTTCAATTTCTAGAATTCAGCCTACTACATCATCCACCTCTCAGAAGCCAACCACCATGATCCCCGATGAGTATCTGCCTATCATGACTGCCTTCATGTCATGCTATGATGCCCTGATTTCTAGAAACCTCACACCGGTCAGCTTTCAACCTGATGACTTGGAGCAGATCAACCCGGATGATTTGGAGAAGATGGATATTGATTGGTGCATGGCTATGCTGACTCTGAGGGCCAAGAGATTCATCAAGAGGACTGGGATGGATAGATTCAAGCAAGGAAAGACTCTAGGGTTTGACATAAAAAAGGTGAGATGCTACAACTATGACTAACTGGGTCATTTTGCAAGGAATTGTAAGGAGCCATCATCAAAGGAGCAGCATGAAAAGAAGAACTCATCTGGAAAGCAAGTTGTCGTCTCTCCCAAATCCACTACAACTTCCAGCTCCACAGCTCTGGTCTATCAAGCTGATAGACACTATCATTGGGAAGATCAAGAAGGGGAAACAGCTAACAAGGCACTGATGGCAGATATTGAAGAAAAGGAGAAATGTGTCATGATTGAACCAGCTGAGGATCTCATCGCCGTACCAGCTGAGGTAATGTATAAGCTTTGCAATGCTAAATCTTGTTTAAATGAAATTCAGAAATATAGATTCATCAACCAGGCCTTGGTCGATGAACGAGATCACATAAAGGTGATGTATGATTCTGTGGCTAAAAATGACAAATTATACTTAAAGTAAATTCATGATATTTCTGGAGAAAACAGATCTTTGATTGTACAACTTACTACATAAAAGAATAATAATCAAATTTTAACTGAAAGACTTCAAAAGGCTGAAAAGACAAATTTTCAAGTTGAACACATGGGTATGGATCAGAAAATTCTATTTGGAATCATTGACAACCAAATTCATAAAAAGGTCACAGAATGCATTGGGTATAACTCACAGCCACCACCGTAGTCTAATTCTTGTAGATTCGCTGATATGCCAGTTCCTCATGTTCTCACGCCCTTTGTTTGCAAACTATATGCTGATGATTATATCCAAACTTCAGATTCTGACAGTTTTGCTTCCTGTGCAGAGTCAGATTGTGTAGGTTCCGAAGATGATTGTGATGAGAGTTCTAGTAAGAGAAATGTTTTAAATGAACTTGAGTCGGATGAATGTAATAATATGTCCGTGTCAAAACCAGATATTTGTGAACACGTAGAAAATTTGTATTTTGGTTCTATGCCTTCTGAGCATGACAGTTTGAGAAATGCTATTTCTAAGTTTAAGAATGTTATACCTTTTGTTCCTAAATATGTAAATGCTATGAGTTGTATTGCAAATTTTAAAAGTGCAGGAGTTGTTGTGACAGATGTTCCACAAGAATCAATGAGCAATTTGGAATTTTTCAGATTAAAGGAAGATCAAAGTCTTCAAGAAAGAAATATTGAAGAAAGAGTTGCCTCTAGTTCTGATGTCTCAACATCATAATCATCTTCATCATCTTTTGATGGCAGTTATCAGGCTAAGCCGACATGTGATAAAGCTTGTTTTAGTTGTGGAGAATCCAATCATGTTTTCAAGATATGTAAATTGTCTACATATCATTTCAAAGAAGAAAATGTACCATTTGTTATTCAAGATTCAGTTGAATGTGCTTCAAATGTTTTCTCTAAATCACAACATAGTAGAACTCTGCGGCGTAAAAGGATTAAAAATGCTAAAAATTGGTCGAAAAGGATTTGGAAAATTAAGAATAATGATCTTTTTGATAATACATTAAAGGAGGATTCTGACTATGATTTTCGAAATTCATCTTGCAAAATTAAGAAGTTCCAAGTTAGCAATGGCTTGGGTACCAATGTCTAAATGATTTATTTTGTGTAGGGGCAATCAAGGAAGACTGGAGACAATATCTGGCATGTCGACAGTGGTTGCTCAAGACATATGACTGGCCATTTTTCTTTGTTGCAAAATTATCATCCAATGGACGGAGATTTTGTCGCCTTTGCAGGCAATCCAAGAGAAGGAAAGATTGAAGGACAAGGAACTGTGTCCAACGGTGTAAATAGCTTGGAGAATGTCAACTTCATCCCACAGCTAAAGTATAATCCGATGAGTGTGTCCCAGATTTGTGATAAAGACTTTTGTGCCCTCTTCAACTCCAGAGAATGTTTGATTCTGAAGCCTGGAGTGGTTATTCCTGAAGACCTAATCCTCATGCGTGCCCCTCGAAGATTCAATACATACAGTCTGGATATGAAAAACCCATCAAGAATCGAATCCTGCTTTCTCTCAAAAGCTTCAGAAGATGAGTCCTTTATTTGGCACAAAAGATTAGGACACGTGAATTTCAAAACTATGAACCGTCTTGTTCGAGGAAGCCTTGTCACCGGTTTACCTCTAAAAGACTTCTCACCCATGGAACATTGTCTCTCTTGTTCCAAGGGCATGCAACACAAGTCTTCTCACAAACCCAAAACCAATAATTCCATTGACTCTCCCCTTCAATTGCTTCACATGGATCTCTTCGGTCCTATGAGTGTCATGAGTCATGGAAGGAAATCCTACTGCTTGGTGGTAACCGATGACTTCTCTCGGTTTACTTGGGTATTCTTCCTGGCAAAGAAATATGAGACGCCAGAGACTCTGAAGATTCATCTGCTACATATTGAGAATCTGTTCAATCTAAGTGTAAAGACTATCCGCAGTGATCATGGAACAAAGTTCAATAATGCCACTCTAGCTTCTTTCTATGAAAGTAAGGGTATCTCTCGGCAATTCAGTGCATCTCATACTCCACAACAAAATGGTGTAGTTGAATGAAGAAATCGAACGTTGATAGAAGCAGCAAGAACTATGATAGTTGATTCTAAGCTTCCTGTCATGTTTTGGGCCGAGGCAGTCAATACCGCATGTTTTGTGCAAAATCGAGTTCTCATCACCAAAAGCTGCAACAAGACACCGTATGAGATTATGTACAAGCGCAAGCCTGTTATTGACTTCTTCAGAAAATTTGGGTGTGCTTGCACAATGTTGAATACTTCAGATTAGATGAACAAGTTCGAAGACAAAGCTGATGAGTGTTACTTTACGGGCTATTCTTCAAATCAAAGAGCTTTTCTTGTTTACAACAAGAGACAAAGGGTTGTGTTGGAGTCCATTGATATCAACTGGCACGAAAGCAATCATACGGACGCTGGGGACGGTCCTGATTGGCTTTTTGATGTCGATTCTTTGTTTAAATCATTTAAACTTCCTGAATTCACTAACATATCTGTCTCAGCTAATCCTCTTATGTCTATGAATATCCTAGGTACCTCTATTGCTTCAAGCTCTTCTTCATCAACTCAACATATGGATGTTCCTCCTATAATAGCTAATGCTGAATCCACTCAGGACTCTTTGGACTCTGTGGCAACAAGTGAAACTATTGAGGAAAAAACTTCTGCAATAGTGGATGTTGCTCCACAATCCTCTACTGAAGATTCTTTTATGAAAGAACCTGTTTTTCCTGACAACAATATCACAAATTTGGAAGGCATCCTTGAAGAGGATATTATTCCACAGCTACGGATTCACAAGGATCATCCTACAGACAACATCATTGGTCCACTCAATGTGGGAGTCCGAACTAGTAGTGCCACCGAAGCAATGAATGACGATCTCTTCTCTTGTTTCATATCTCAAATTGAGCATAAATTGCTTGAGAACAGTTGGGTAGAGGCCATGCAAGAAGAATTGCAGCAGTTCAATAAGTTACATGTGTGGAATCAGGTAGACCTTCCAAAGAACAAAGTCCCAATCGACACTCGTTGGGTCTTCCATAACAAGAAGGACGAAGGGGGAATCGTGATTCGAAACAAAGCCCGCTTGGTGGTTCAGGGGTTTTATCAAGAAGAAAAGATTGACTTTGAGGAAGTCTTTGCACCATTGGCTCGCTTGGAAGCTCTCAGAATTTTTCTCACATACGCAGCCTATATGGACTTCATAGTTCATCTGATGGATGTCAAAAGCGCATTTATGTATGGAAAGGTTCAAGACGAAGTTTATGTCAAGCAGCCACCGGGTTTCATTGATCCAAGCTATCCTGACAGAGTTTACAAACTTGACAAGGCATTGTACGGTCTCCATCAAGCACCTCGTGCGTGGTATGAGATGTTATCTAAGCATCTGCTTGATAATGGTTTCACACGAGGGGAATTGACCAAACTTTGTCCAAAAGAAAGGATGGTGCGGATACCATTTTGATGCAAATCTACGTTGATGATATCATTTTTGGATCCACAAATCCTTGGTTGTGTAAAGAGTTCGAGGAAGTGATGCGTTCTAAGTTTGAAATAAGCTCTATGGGAGAAATGAAGTTCTTTCTTGGTTTGCATGTAGATCGGTCTGAGTCGGGCTTTCTTATCCATCAAGAGAAATATGTCAAAGAAATCCTGACCAAGTTCAAAATGACTGAGTCTCATCCTTACAAGACTCCCGTGGAAGTTCGACACTGTCTGTCTCCTGATTTGGATGGTGAAAGCGTTGATCAGCACCTCTATCGCTCGATGATAGGATCTCTCATGTATCTCACTGCTAGTAGACCAGCCATCATGTTCGCAGTGTGCTTGTGTGCACGCTTTCAGGCTAATCCTAAACTCTCTCATTTAATTGATGTCAAACGTATTTTAAGATATTTGAAGTACAAGCCAAAACTTGGGCTTTGGTATCCCAAAAATAACTTGTTTGATCTTTTGGCTTATTCAGATTCAGACTACGGGGGATGCAACTTAGACCGAAAATCCACTTCTAGGGGTTGTTAGTTTCTTGGAAACCGCCTTGTTTCCTGGCAATGTAAGAAACAGGCCACTGTTTCCCAATCCACAGCCAAAGCCGAATACATTGCCGCAGCCCTTTGCTGTTCCCAAGTAAGATGGATCCACCATCAAATGCTTGATTACGGGATCACCTTCCATGAAACCCCCATCCTGTGTGACAACACCGTCGTTCCCCATATCACTAAAAATCCCGTTTAGCATTCAAAAAACAAACACATTGAGATCAAACATCACTTCATCTGTGACTGTGTCGAAAAGAAACATATCAAAATTGTTGAAGGCAAAACTGACAAGCAAACCACCGACATCTTTACAAAAGCATTTGATTCTACCAGATTTGAGAAATTGGTGGAGATGCTCGGCATGATCAACTTTCAGTAACCCTTTGTGCATATTGTCTCTTCTATTTAACCTTGTTAATCGGGAAATTTCAAAAAGTTTTTATTTTTTTGTATAGTTGTTTCCTTTATCAGTTTGTGAAAGCAAAACTTTTGGGGGAGAAATTGGAATTTGTAGTTAGTAAGAAAAAGATTTGCTTTGTATAGTCACAAAGAAAAGAAAATATTTGATTTGTTTATTGTTTTCTTAAGAAAAACTCACTGTAAATATCATGTTTTGTTTCAGGAAAATCGGATCCGACCTTGTGAGAAACGATAGAGTCTGATCACACTTCTTGAACATGGAATGGACCATAAGCGATGGTGCTTACTGAGGTATAGCTGGTAGGCCCGACATACGGTTATAACTATTTAGTAGTGTGAAAATCTAATTCTCAATTGTACACGTGAGTTTGAACCCTTTTTTGAAACATCTAACCCATTTTAAACTAAGAAAACTGATTCAATCAGATATAGGCTTACGTGTTGGATTCTGATTCATGCGCCAGGTGACCGTCAAAGTAACGAAAGTTACCGTCGATGACCCCGTCTGTTTTTCTTACGCAAAGATCTCGGGAGTTCATCTTTTTCCCACCCACTTGGATGATTTGACCCCGTCTGTTTTGCTTACGAAAAGATCTCTGGTGTTCAACCTTTTCCTATCCACTTGGGTAATTTTAAGGCTTCATCTGTTTTGCTTACGCAAAGATCTAGAATGTTCGTACCTTTTTAATATCCACTTGGATGTTTTTCCTTTTACAACTTCTGATATCCAGTTGGATCTTATTTTACTTTTGGCGGTGATTTTAACTTACCAAGATGGTACCCTGGTTAACCTGTAAGAGATGATAAGATAAATGCGGGTATTTCTTGAGGATTAATAGGCTTTCAAAACCATTTTATTTCAAAATGTGGGGTACACCATGTTTCGTGCTCATATGGTACCGCTTAATCACATGAAATCATTGTACAAGCAAATGTTCGGGTTTATCTTGTATAAATATCGGCTATCTTCAGGGATTCACAGTAGCTGAGTGCAAAATGAAGTGTTTCAAGGGTTTTGACCAGACATGATCTCACGTTAGATCTTTTCCAAGGCTAAGTGTTCATATCCTTTTATTTGGTTGTTTTTTCTTTTATTTTTCCATATGAATTTTTTTAAATCTTCCTTATTAGCTTGTTTAAGTAGTGTACATATGAAAGTTTTTTCTTTTTATTTTTTCAAGTATATCAAGCCACCCAAAACTATCAAGCTACCTGAAACTTCTCAGCCCTATCGAAACTAGTAGTTTCGACAGGGGCATTTTAGTCTTTTATCAAGTTTGAATTGAATGTCTACATAATCAGGTTCTTTTTCATGCTTCTTTCACTCTCACTCTTCCGATATCTTTTTACACCTTCCATTTCACACATAAAAGTTCAAAATCATCGGTCTAAGTTTACGATTTCAGAGTACCTCATCTGATTCCCCCATCGTCATTTCTAGTAGGTACTGTTGTTCTTGTTTGAATAAGTGCGGAGTCAAGTGTTTGAAACTAGGGTTTCATTTTTGAATGTTTATGACTGAAACTTCATATTTACGGTTGTTTGGAGTTGAAATCTTGTTTATAAAATCACCATAGTTGAAATCTCATTCTTTTATTGTTTACTTTTGCAGATTACCTCAAAACTCTTGGTAAGAAGGAGTTTCGACATCTCATAGGCTCCGTTTACCATTCTTCTTTTTCTGTTTAATTTTTGATGATCTATTTATATCTGTATATAGTTTTTTACTTAGCTTTTTCTGCTTTCTGAATGCTTGTATACCTGTTCAGGGTTTGGGCATCGAAACTAGTTGTTTCGATAAAAGGGAGTTTTTGATTTTAAAATATGTTTTTCAGAATTTGAATAGTTTTCTATCGAAACTAGTTGTTTCAATACCCAAGCTTGCCCGAAAATAAGTAGTTTTGATTGGGGTTACTTGCCCGAAACTAGTAGTTTCGATCAGGCTTCTCTGAAATTTTTCTAAGTGTCAATTTTTCTAATATTCTGATATCATGTTTCTATGCAGATATGGATCTATTATTTGTTAAGAGGCATAATGTTTGTGCTGTCTTAAATACTACTGATCCCAAGAATACAGATTTCATACATGTTCTCAACTTCTTAGCCAACTCCAACATCAACTTTGCTATAAGCCACAACTAGGGATGAGATCGATACTGTACCCGTACCAAAAATACCGGTACCAAATGTATGGAAAAATGGGTACCGGTACCGAATTTATCGGTACGGTACCGGTATTCCTTACAAAATGTTCATCTTTTTCTGTACCGATATCGTACTGGTACCGGTACCGAAAATACCGGTATCAAATTTATGGAAAAGTGGGTACCGATACCGGTACCGAATCTATCGATACCGGTTCAGTATGGTATCAGTACCGGTACCGGTACTCGGTACCAAATGCTCATCCCTAGCCACAACCTGCCAGTATTTGAAACAACTATAAGGCAATTCTGGAATACTGCAACAACAACAGTCATTGAAAATGTGGAGCATATCCGGGCTACAGTTCATAATCAAGAAGTACTACTGTCTGAGGCTACTATCATAGAGGTGCTGCACTTTAATGACAATCATGAAGCACTGGTAGAATTTCCAAGTTTCTATGTCAATGAATGTTTTAGAAGACTGGGTCACCCTGATGAGTTCAAGAGTGGGCAAATCATCAAAAATGCCCTTCCCCCACTCTGGAGATACATTGTACATGTTTTTATTCACCGCTTGTCTATCAGAAAAGGTGGTTTTGATTCAGCTAATGCCATGGTGGCATATGCAGTTTTGGGGTTGATTAAAGGAAGGGATTACAACTTCTCTGGACTGGTCTTTGGGCAATTGCAGGAAAACATCACCGGAGGGGTTAAAGAAAAGTTCTTAGTCTATCCTAGGTTTCTTCAGATAATTATCAATCACCTTCATCCTAACCTGTAACAAGATGGTCATGTGTTCGTTTTTGATCATATGACAGCTAAAACCCTAAGCTATATGAAAAGTTCAAGCAAAAGAACCAACAGAGTTATTGCCGAAATTCCTCAGTTTGGTCACATTTTAGGTGAAAGGGAAGAGGAAGTTCCTGACGTGGATCCACAATTACAAGTTGAATCATCATCATCTGAAGAAGAAGCAGAAGAAGAAGAAGAAGAAGAAGAACAGGGTCAAGCGAACCAAGAGCTGGATGTTGAAGCTGGACAACACATAGAGCAAGATGTTGAACAACCAGTTCAAGAAGCTCAGTTTATAGACCAAGAAATAGAAAATATGGATCCTTTGGATTTCCATGTACATGATGTAAACATAGAAAGTGAAGCACATGTTGATACTGAAGTTCAAGGTAATGTGGAATTTGAAGTTGATTCAAGTGAAACCTTGGACGAAGGCATTTATGGTACAAAGTATGATCAGTCGGATTATGAGTCCGAAGATGAGGAGCAGACTGAGCCTGATGCATCCTCTTCCAAGAGACAAGCTGATTCAAGTTCTGACTATGAAAAGGAACAACCCCTAGCCAAGAAAATCAAGACAGGATTGGAGTCTTTAACCTCTTCATCAGAATCACTTTTTGACATTCCAGAACACCTAACACCCAGTCATTCACCTATTCATGTTCCACCACCCTTACCACAACCGTCTCCACAACATGCACATGTTCCTACACCACCTGCATCCCCTGCCCCTGACCTATCACCATCAGTTCCAAGAGTCAAAACCCTAAGCCTGGAGGTGAAAAAGCTATAGGAGAAAGTCAAAACAAGATAAAGTTATAGAGGGTTTGAAGACCGAACTGAGTGAGTGCAAGGAAGTAGTTAAAGATCTTAAGCTGAAAGTTGGAGGTTTGCATACCCAAATAGATGTTCAGCAGACTCAACTTGAAACTCAACAGAAGTTAATCTCTCAACAACAACAAGATTTTAAGGCTCTATATGACATAGTTGAGCAACTCAAGGCTTCAATGGTTAAATCCTCTCAGTAAGGAACCCCTTCCACAGCTCAGGGGGAGACCACTTCTGCCGGTGGACCTTCTTCCCCTACCTTTGTTACAAATCCTCAATCTGCATTGACTATCTTCACTGTCCCGGTTGCTAAGACAAAGGAATCTGTGGAATTCAAGATTGAAGAAACTGAGTTTGATCTTCCCTCGATTAGTGAAAAGAGAGCCGCCAGAGAAAGAGGAAAGGGAAAAGAATCAGATATTGAAGTGGTAATTATTGATGAAGAGGAAATTGGGTCAGATCATGAGCTGAATGCTCTTCTGGGTGAGATTGACAATTATAGCTTTAATGATGAGTATCCAGAGATTATGGCTACAGAAGATCTGCATAAAGAAAAGGTAAGATACTTCACAGAGGAAGGAGAAGAGATCCAGACACTTTATTATGATGATAAAGACGAAGAAAGTGTAAAAGTTGATCTGATGAATACTGAACCAACCCCCACTGAACCAACTCAAAAAAACTCACACTAAATCCACCCCAACTGAACCAATTCAAGCTCCTAAACCAAATCCAGACTATCCTGATCCTAAAAGGCCTTGGATGAGGAAGCTGTCTGTAGAAGAGTCTCCCAAGTACTATGAGTGGTTCGCTGAATACCAGGAGCTGAAAAGACCCACTGTGGGATGGAAGTATGATAATGAGAGGGGTTTGTATATTGTGAGGAGATACAAAGGAGGAGTAGAACACTTTAAAACTTCTCATGAGTTCAGCTCCCTTCTAAGATATGATCTTAGGGCTCTAGCCAAATTACCCCTGTTCCTGAAACAACAAGCCCTCAATGACTTCAGATCAATGAAGACCACTCTTCCAAAAAGAATTATATCCAAAACCAGGATTCATCCAATAACACAAAATCCATGTGTAAGCCTTCGGTACAAGCCGACAGAGACTGTCAAATCCATCATACTGCCACGATCAGTATCAGTCCAGCTTCAGAATTTCAGAAAATGGTTTTACAACTCAACCATTGGAAGTGTTGTGATCGAGTGTGAAGACATTCATATATTTGAGCCCATGGAGCTTTTAAAATTTCAACCTGAGGATCTTGAAGTACTATTCAACAACCCCATCAAGCTCTTTCATGGAGATGATGAAGCTGATGCTAAGGCCTATCAAAGAGTGGTGTCATTGAATGCCAAGCCATTTTTCCAAAAACCAAGTCAAGAGCCAACTGCTTAGCGAAGATTTGAAGACATTGATGTAGTAGCTTAGGGGGAGATTGTAGAGTCTTGTTTTTTATAAGCTGATGTCATCAATTTATTTTTTAACAATGTTTAGTTAAGTTTATTTACTTTTAATTTCATTTGATGTAATTTCATGTTTTTATTCTAAGTCTGGGCCATCGAAACTACTTAGTTTCGATTGAGGTTTGTTCAATCGAAACTAGTAGTTTCGATATATAGGAAGTTTCGATACGCTTGTTTTCACTTGTAAATGCTCAACCGAAACTACTAGTTTCGGTGAGCATAGTTTCGATGCCTGTCAACTTACTATAAATAGCCTAGTTTGAGAATGTTTAGGGTGTGAGTAGCGGCTGTAACCCTGAAATTCTCTCTTTCATAGTTTTCTGAATCAATACACATTTGGAGCTATTTCATTTGTTGTTCTTACAATTTTATATCATGCTTGTGTTGATTCTTGTGTGGTTTGCCTGTTTATCTTCACCAGTTCTATTTCTATCCTCTGTTTCACAACCATACACATAGATTCCGCATGTGTGTGTGTGTAATAGATCTTCTATGTGATTTCCAATTGAAATCAGGACCTACATGTTCGCCGTTGTATGTTTGCATCGTGTCATTTTGGCACAGCAAATGGGGTCGTGAAGGATGAGGTTCGTCGAGATGTCACCAATGGTGACATTTATTAACAGGTTAATGATGAGCTCGGGGTGTGTTGAACGCCCTGACGAGGGTGCAGTGATGAGGTATGTGTTTGGGTGCTTATATATTTGCGTTAAATTGCATACAAGCGTTGAGTTATATTTATCGTACATAAGATAGTATTAATGTGGTGAGTAGAGTTAGATTGACCGTTGTGTTAGGATTGTGATGTGGTGCTTACAACTGTTATGTAAATTGATTTGTAAGAGCCTTGGTCAAGGCTGAGTAAGTTGATGTATTGGGATTTGTTGAGTTAACCAAGTGTCAAGTTAATACGTGTACTTGAGTATGAGTTATTAGTGTAGTAAGTTCAATTATGTCGAGGAGACTGTGGGATTATTATTATTATTATGGGATGAGTCTTGGGTAATGAACTATTATGGGATATCGTGTGATAACAGGGGTTATCTATTTGTTAATGAATTGTGGACCTATTTTATAAGGACCGTGGGTCCTGAGTAAAGTTCAAATAACTTTTGTGACGAGTTGGCTTTTAATTAAATTAAACTATTAGAACTCACTCAGCGTAGCTGACTTTGTGTGTACGGTAGATTGTTTTGCTGGTAAGCGTTGCGTTTACGTATCTTGGCTTGGGAGCGGTGCTCCTCGGATTGGTGTGCAAGCATTCGTGAGGTAACTTAATGACATTAAATAGTAATAAATGCTTTTAGAAAGACTTCCGATGTGGTTTAATATATCTAAAATGAGTATTTTCAAGGGAATAACCCGTTATGAGAACCAACTGTAGGGTGCCTGGTTTGGGGCCTTACACTGTTTTGCGGCACGGATCGTTACGCCAGGTTACGGTCTGTAATGGGTTGTAATGGACCGTTTTCCACGGTGACAGTCCGCCACAGGCCAATTTTTCCAATTTTTTTTTCATTTTGGTCCCTGTACTTTGAAATGTTTATACTTTTGGCCCTTGTCCTTTTACTTTCTTTGGAAATTTTTTAGGTTGTTACAAATCTCCCCTCCTTTAAGAAATTTCAACCTCGAAATTAGGATGTGAACAGATGAGGACACTTGGCTTTCATCTGATCTGTTAATTCCCAAGTCTTTATGGGTCCTATCCGACCTTGCCATTCGACTAACACCATTGGAATGATTTTCTTTCTTATTTCCGTTCTTGTGTGTCCAGGATTTCGATTGGTTGTTCCGTAAAGTTAACTTTTTCAACAACTTGCACATCCTCCGGTGTAATAGCTTGAGATGGGTCTGCTAGACATTTGCATAGGCAAGATACGTGAAATGTATCATGGATTCCTTGTAATGTTTCCGACAATTCTAGTTTATATGCCACTACACCAACTCTTGCAGTTGTTTTGTAAGGTGCAATATAACTTGGCCCTAACTTTCCCCGCTTTATGAACCATACAACACCTTTCCAAGGTGAGAACTTTAGCATTACATAATCCCCAACTGGGAATTCCAAAGGTCTTCGTTGTCTATCGGCATAACTTTTTTGTCGATCTTGGGTAGCCTTTAATCATTGTTTAATCTGGACTATTTTATATGTGGTTTCCTATATAACCTCGAGTCCAGATAATTGGTTGTCTCCTACTTCAGTCAAACAGACTGGAGTTTTGCATGGTGCAGCTTTTATATTTGAGTGGTAGGTGTTGTTGTAGGAGAATTCGATTAGTGGTAGATGATTATCCCAATTACCTCTAAAATCGATAACACAAGCTCTTAGCATATCCTCCAGAGTTTCAATAGTTCTTTCACTATGTCGATCTATCTGAGGATGATATGGTGTACTCATGTTAAGTCGTGCTCCTAATTATTTTTGGAAACTAATGCAAATAATAGATGTAAACCGTCTATCTCTATCAGAAATAATAGATAGCGGTATGCCATGGCTGCTCACAATTTCGTTAATATTGATCCTACTAACTTATCCATGGAGTAACTTTCGTTAATGGGTATGAAATGAGCTGACTTGGTCAGTCTATCAACTACGACCCATATAACATTATGCCATCTTTGAATTCTTGGTAATTTTGTAACAAAGTCCACTGTAACGCAATCCATTTCCAATTATTGTAGTTGACATGCTGGCTTTTGATGATCAATCTTAACTTGAATGCAGGTTAAGCATTTGTCTATGTACTGGGATATAGATCTCTTCATTTTAGGCCACCAATAGTGATCTCTACATTATATATTTTGACTTATGGGCTTCACCCATAACTTTTTCCTGGATATTTCCAAATTTTGGGATCCGAATTCTTTGATCGAACCTAAGGATTTCATCTTCTCCTTTAGTTAACAATCTCTAATTTCCCACCATTCTTTCCTTTCTAATATTCCCTTCTTCCATTTCTTTAGACTGGATTTCCTTAATCTACTCTATCTAGTCCACCTTTATGTCCAATCGTAAAGCTTCTACCCTAATCGGTTTACTTCTTTCTTTCCAACTTAGGGCGTCTTCGACTATGTTTGCCTTCACAGGATGGTATTTGACCTCACACTCATAATCAATAATAAGTTACAACCATCTCCGTTGTCTCATATTTAAATCCTTTTGATTAAAAAAATGTGTAGGTTTTTATGGTCCGAATATATCACACATTTGGTACCATACAGATAGTGTGTCCAAATCTTTAGAGCAAATACTATGGCACCAAGCTCTAGGTCATGTATAGTATAGTTCTTCTCATGAACTTTTAGTTGGCGACGCCGGTTTGGTTAATTTTGGTTAACCAAGGGTCAAAAAAACCGATAACCGATCTTTGGTTAATTCGGTTTTTGGTTAATCGGTTTTCGGTTAATTTCGGTTCGGTTTCGGTTAACGGTTCGGTTATTGCTCACCCCTAGTTGGCGTGATGCATAGACAATAACCCTATCTCGCTGCATCAACACACAACCCAGACCAATGCGGGAAGTGTCACACCCCGACCGATGGCGGAATCATCGGGGCGGGACATGTAGACTGTTCATAAGCACAAGGTTGACTAAATTGAAATATATTAAACTTCAAATTCCATTACAATCATTCAAACAAAACCAAATCCAAGACAGAAACAAAATTTCAAAACATAGACTTCTTTATTTCAATTAGCTAAGTCCGAAGCCTAAGTGTAGCACATCTTGATCAAACTCACACATTAGTACCTGAAACATGAATAAAATAAAGTCAACTAAAAAGTTGGTGAGTATAACACAGATTTGTATATAGATAGCATATAGATTGTAAAACAAATCCTTACATAACATGATAAATAAGGCATTTATGGGGAGCAGCTATTGTGTAACCAAGTACAATCAAACCTTTGTAACTAGCATGCAAAATTGTGTTGTCGGTATCAATCACCCTACCTGGGTGGGTTTGTCAGACTCTATAGATCTATCATTGAAAACCGTCGGCTTAAATAGTTAATGATTGCACATAAGTGTTCACAAAAGTTAGCACACATAGCACTCGGTCATAAAGCTCAAATTGCACACATGAATGTAAATAGGATTTGTATTTGTGTTGTTTGTGTAAATGTAAACATGTAATTTGATAGAGTTCATGTTTCACCCCAAAAGTGTAAAAGAGTAAAAGGGGCTATGAAATACTCACGTGATTCGAAGGCGTAGCTAACACAAGATACCAAAATGTAAAATGATTCCTTGAATTGCACAAGTTAACCTAAGGCGTAATGTATATTGTATTAATAGTAAGCACAAGAGTCTATGTCTAAGTATAAAATCGAATTGGGTTTGCATATAAAGTTATTGATTTGTACTTGAAAGTATTGTATAAAATAAAAGATTTGAAATAAACATTTTTAGAATATTTTGATTAAGGTTTGAGTTTGAATAATTAAATAAATAATTTAAATAATTATTGTTTATGAAAATAATGTAAGCATTAAATGTAATTAAGTATAAATAACTAATTGTTTTTGTTTAAATATAAATTAAATAAATAGTCATTACCTTATTTATTTATTTATAAAATATGTAACTTAACCAATAAATACTTTTTTAAATGAAAGACTTAATAATAATTGAAAATTTAAATTTTTTATAAACTTTAAATAAATAATTTTCTATTTATTCCAAAATTAAATATTTGATCTTTCTAAATAGAATTAAATGCATTTTTATAAAAAAAAATCAACTATTTTTATTTTGAAATTTAATCAGAAATATTTATTGTTTGAAAAATATATAAAAATTATAATTCTGCCAAAAATTTAACTCACACACGACCGTGCCTGGGAAGGGCACGATCGTGCTCGAACCACTAGCGCGACCGCGCTAGTCAGGACGCGACCGGGTTGATCAAACAGAGACGTAACTAGATAAATCACTAGGCACGGCCGTGCCTTGGCTCGGCACGATCGTGTCTATGATTCTGAGACACGACTGAGATTAGCCAAAGGGCATGACTGGGTCTAAACAGGAGGACACGACCGCGCTGGTAACCAGCACGACCGCGTCTCATGAGGCACGACCTCGTTAGATGATTAGCGCGACCGTGTCTCTTCCAAATCAGACACGAATTGACTGATTCTTATATTGTTAGTGATGTAAATCATAAGGCTTTTATTTATAGTATTATTACGAGTATGATGGGATGTTTTAATTGTATTAACAACATGTTCAGGGTCGAAATCGATTAAACCATTTTGAATAAATTATAGATTCTGATTCGGGATGATTTCGATAATGGAAGTCCAAATTAATAAGGGGCTTTTGATATAGCGACTAAAAAGATTGAGGACAAGATTTCAATTACCCGAAACAATAGCGAATTGATAGAGAACAGGTAGAATGAGTTCCGGCGTCGGCGAGCTTGGTTTCCGGCGTATTCTACTGTGATTCCGGTTGCTTCAAATGGTTCAGCGGCTTCTGGGAGAATCGATGGAGCGTTTGGTTGGGGGAATTTCACTCCAGGAAAGAAAATCGATGTTCAAGGAAGAGGATTTTCAAATGAGGAGTTTTGCTTTTCTTGAATCAGTTTTTCTGATGTTAATTGTTACAATTGATAATATTATTGTCTTTGATAACGGAAGTCAAACGTATAACGGTTACGACAATCAACGATCTCGCGTTTAAAACTGATTTTACGTTTCAGCTGGTACTAGGCGCGACCGTGCCCAAACGAGGCGCGACCGTGCCAAGGCACCGGGCGCGATCGTTCCAAAGCAAGTCGCGCGACCATGCCAAAGCACTTGGCGCGACCGTGCCAAAACGAGGCGCGACCGTGCCTATTAGGGTTTATTGCTATTTTTCAACATCAGACCTTGTAACTTTAGTCCTTGACGTATTTGTATAAATAGATACTTATGTAGTGTTTTAATAGAATATAACCGAGTAAAATTTGTGGATTTGTATTGAAGTATAGTATTTAATTGATGGTACGAATAGAACAAAACAGTGCACTAGAATTGAGTTTGAAATGCATTACATTGAATTGAAATACGGATACTAAAAATCAGAAATGTTACAGTCTCCCCATGTTGAGGGAATTTCGTCCCGAAATTTAGTTAGAGGAAGCTACGGCATCAGAAAAAAGGTGGGGGTACTTGAGCTTCATTTGGTCCTCTCGTTCCCAAGTGAATTCAGGACCACGCTTAGAATCCCAACGAACTTTGACAATAGGAATACGACTTCGCTTGAGCTGCTTGATTTCCCGATCCATGATTTCTACCGGTCTCTCAACGAAGTGCATCGTTTCATCAATGCGCACGTCATCAAGCGGTATATGGAGATTCTCATCAGCGAGACATTTCTTCAGATTAGATACATAAAATGTAGGATGCACATTTCCAAGAGATGGAGGTAAGTCGAGTTTGTAAGCCACTTTCCCAATCCTTTCAAGGATCTTGAATGGACCAACATAGCGAGGTGCTAACTTGCCTTTCTTTCCAAAGCGGATCACACCCTTCCACGGAGACACCTTAAGAAGAACAAGGTCACCGACTTGGAATTCCAAGGGTTTTCGACGTTTGTCGGCATAACTCTTTTGCCGACTCCTCGCTACTCTAATGTTGTCACGGATTTGAATGATCTTATCGGATGTTTCTTGAATTAGCTCGGGACCGGTGATTTGTGCTTCACCAATCTCATTCCAACAGATAGGAGAACGACATTTGCGACCATAAAGAGCTTCAAATTGAGCCATGTTGATACTCGTGTGATAGCTATTGTTGTAAGAGAACTCAATTAGGGGTAAATGTGAATCCCAATTGCCACCAAAATCAATTACACAAGCTCTAAGCATGTCTTCAAGAGTTTGGATTGTCCGCTCGGTTTGACCATCAGTTTGGGGATGGTAAGCCGTGCTCAAATTCAATCGTGTGCCAAGCGAAGATTGAAGAGATTGCCAAAAATGAGAAGTGAACCGGGCATCTCGATCGGATATTATGTTCAAGGGAACACCATGACGGCTCACAATTTCTTCGATGTAAATTCGGGCTAGTTTCTCAACCCGATAGTCTTCACGGATAGGCAAGAAATGAGCAGATTTGGTGAGACGGTCAATGATCACCCAAATGCTATCATAACCACTTGAGGTGCGAGGGAGTTTGGTAATGAAATCCATAGCTAAGTTCTCCCATTTCTACACGGGAATTTCCGGTTGTTCGAGTAAACCAGAAGGACGTTGATGTTCGGCTTTGACTTTGGAGCAAGTTAAACATTTAGCAACATAGAGAGCAATGTCTTTCTTCATACCGGGCCACCAATATTGTTGGCGAAGATCTTGGTACATTTTATCCGCACCAGGATGAATAGAATAACGAGTCTTATGAGCCTCGTTCATGAGAATTGCACGGAGATCATCGCGATCGGGAATCCAAGTACGGTTCAAATAATAAAGTAAGCCATTGGATTTTGATTCAAGTAGGAGTTCAACACCACATGACATTTATTCGTACATGTTACCCTCAGTGACTAAGACGTGTTGAGCTTCTAAGATGCGGATTTGAATATCGGTTTGAATTCGGGCACAATGAAGCATAACATGGTCCTTTCGACTCAAAGCGTCGGCTACAACATTCGCTTTGCCGGGATGATAACGAATCTCGCATTCATAGTCGTTAAGGAGTTCAACCCAACGTCGTTGCCTCATATTGAGTTCCTTTTGATTGAAGATATGTTGAAGACTTTTGTGGTCGGTGAACACCAAACATTTTGTGCCATAGAGATAATGTCTCCAAATCTTCAATGTGAATACGACCGCACCCAACTCGAGATCGTGCGTCGTATAATTCTTCTCATGAATCTTAAGTTGCCTTGATGCATAAGCGATTACTTTGCCTCGTTGCATGAGGACACAACCGAGACCTTGGTTAGAAGCATCACAGTAGACAACTAGATCATCATTCGCATCAGGGAGAGTCAAAATGGGAGCATTGCACAACTTTTGCTTGAGGGTTTGGAAAGCTTCTTCTTGTTTTGGTCCCCATTCATAAGTCTTACCCTTGTGGGTCAAAGCGGTAAGGGGGACAGCAATCTTAGAGAAGTTTGAGATGAAACGACGGTAATATCCCGCAAGACCAAGAAATGAACGACCTTCAGTGGGAGTCTTCGGGGCATTCCAATTCTTAACCATTTCGATCTTAGCAGGGTCAACATGAATACCCTTGTCGTTGACGATATGACCAAGAAATTGAACTTCCTTTAGCCAGAATTCACATTTGGAGAACTTGGCATATAGTTGTTCCTTTCTCAAGAGATCCAAAACCAAACTAAGATGTTGCTCATGGTCGGATTTAGTCTTGGAATAGATTAAGATATCATCAATGAAGACGATCACGAATTTATCAAGGTACGGTTTGCACACACGATTCATGAGGTCCATGAAAACTGCGGGTGCATTGGTTAGCCCAAAAGGCATGACCATGAACTCATAGTGTCCATACCTTGTTCGGAAGGCAGTCTTTGGAATATCATCCTCTTGCACACGGAGTTGGTGATAACCAGATCGAAGATCAATCTTCGAGAAGCAAGTAGAACCTTGGAGCTGATCAAAGAGGTCATCAATTCTAGGTAAGGGATAACGGTTTTTTATAGTAAGCTTGTTAAGTTAGCGGTAGTCAATACACATGCGGAATGATCCATCCTTCTTCTTGACGAACAAGACGGGTGCACCCCACGGTGAATGACTTGGACGAATGAAACCTTTGTCGGAAAGCTCTTGGAGTTGGCTTGCAAGCTCTTGCATTTCAGAAGGTGCAAGGCGGTAAGGAGCTCTAGCCACGGGGTTAGCTCCAGGTATAAGATCGATGCGAAATTCTACTTGACGAACGGGTGGAAGGCCGGATAAATCTTCGGGGAACACTTCGGGAAAATCTCGGATAATGGGGATGTCTTGAATACTCTTCTTTTTGACATCTTTTTGAACGATATGGGCCAAAAAGGCCACGTACTTCTTTCGTAAGTACTTTTGAGCAGTAGTGCATGACATTAATTTAAGCCCTTTGCAAGGCTTTTCACCAAAGACTCTTAGTGTTTCTCCCGATAGTAGAGGTATTCGGATGCACTTCTCGAAACAGATGACTTCGGCATGATGATTTGATAGCCAATCCATGCCTATGATGATATCAAAACTTCCTAGTGGCATTGGTACAAGGTTGATTGGAAATGTATGATCATTAAGTTCTAGGGAGCAATCATAGATGATGGAATCGATTGTAAGAGAGTCACCATTTGCTATTTCGACGGTAAAGGTTTTCTTTAATTGGGATCGTGTCTTTGCAAGTAAAGGTTCAAAGTTAAGTGACACAAAGCTTTTATTGGCACCGGTATCAAATAAAATGGAGGCATATTGACTATTAATAAGAAACGTACCATTGACTACATCATGGTTGGCTTGAGCTTCATTGGCGTTTATATTGAAAGCACGCCCATGAGATCCACCTTGTCTAGCATTGACTAACCTTGGGCATTGATCACGGAAATGATTTGGGTCGCCACATTCATAACAAGTACGCCCATTTGCAATAGCAAGAACACCTTGATGAGCCACTTGCGGGTTGGTTCGGTTTTGTGGGTTGACTTGGCCCGCAAGAGCTTTGGCCCTACAAACATTAACCGTATGGCCATATTTCCCACAATAAGTGCAAAGGCGACATGGGATGCTTTGGGGGTGATGATAGTTACATGTGGCACACAGCGGGTAAATCCCAACATATGGCTTTTTGGCTGGTGTTTGAACCATAGGTGAAGCTTGATTAATAGGAATAGTAGGAGTGACCACAGCAAAATTTCTAGCCTTTCTCTTCTTATTGTGCCGGGAGGGCTCAGTTGTGGCTTCTTTGTTGTGGGTAGGAGGAGTTGCGGTGTCGGAAACTTTCTTGGTGCCCTTTTTAGTAAGAGTCCCCGCCTTCACATGGTTATCGGTTAAGGTGGCGGATAAGCGAATAGCATCTTCGAGTGTGGCGGGATTTCTACCTAAGACAGTATCTTGAATTTGTCTAGGTAGTCTACCAATATACTTTTCAATGCAGCGGGATAAAGGTGTGACCATATGAGGCACAAGAAGACTCAACTCATGGAACCGAATTGTATATGCCAAGCTTTCACCACTATCTTGGGCAAGATCCCAAAATTCGGCTTCAAGTTTCTTTACTTCATTTCGAGGATAGAATTCCTCGGTCATTAGCCTTTTAACCTCATCCCAAGGTAAGGCCATTGCCACATCCACACCTCTATTTCTCTTCTCCCCATTCCACCACGTGAGTGCCCGTTTTTGTAGGACACTTGTGGCATGACGAACACGAAGGTTGTCGGGGCAGTCACTATTGAGAAAGGTATTCTCAATGCTTTCGAACCATTGAAGGAGTCCGGTAGCTCCTTCGGTACCATAGAACTTGAGGGGATTACACGAGTTGAAATGCTTAAAGGTGCATTGAGATGGGTTGGCACCACCATTTCCACCATTCCCACCATTACCACCATGGTTACCATTGGCGGCACCATTAGCTTGAGTGAGTTGAGTTACGAGTTGTGTAAGGATGGTAGCAATGTCGGTGTTGGTGTTGGCCACGGGAGCACGACGGGGAGGCATTCTACAGATTTGCACAACACAAGAAGAGATGTAAGAACTTATGAGAATTACTTGAATTAAAAAGGACAAGATAATGAAATAAAATAGTTAATCATAGTTTAGATTGTACCCAAATAGTGATATAATTACTTGAATACTATGACACATTAAGGTTAATTAAACTCATATAATTTTCAAGGAGACATGCTTTAGCCTATAAGTAAACACTCATCCTAGGAATTCCCAGGAAAGCATACGGGTCCCTCGGTTGATTGGGATTTATGCGAAATGCTTTCCTAGACAGAAAACCCAGAATACAGGTGTCACTCTTCCAGATTGCACGTGTCCTTAAATAATTAGCAAAGTTTAAAAACCTTAACGAGGAAATAAAGAAATTTTATAGATTTAGCTACATGAAGTTTCCACATGCTAAGAAAGATATAGATAGAGAAGGAGATAAGAATATTATGAGGTTTTAGGATATAGGAAGGGATATTGTTTATTTAATTATTATTTAAGGATATCCTAATAAGTCATGAATTTTTAACAAGTAATGCATCAAAAATGAAATAATAACTAATCATAGTAAGCATGTAGCACATAACATATAATCATAAAGCATGGCATAAGTGGGTGTCCTAAAGTTATAGTCTAGGTCAAGGTGTCTAATAACCTAATTCCCTATAACCAAGGCTCTGATACCAATCTGTCACACCCCGACCGATGGCGGAATCATCGGGGTGGGACATGTAGACTGTTCATAAGCACAAGGTTGACTAAATTGAAATATATTAAACTTCAAATTCCATTACAATCATTCAAACAAAACCAAATCCAAGACAGAAACAAAATTTCAAAACATAGACTTCTTTATTTAAATTAGCTAAGTCCAAAGCCTAAGTGTAGCACATCTTGATCAAACTCACACATTAGTACCTGAAACATAAATAAAATAAAGTCAACTAAAAAGTTGGTAAGTATAACACAGATTTGTATATAGATAGCATATAGATTGTAAAACAAATTCTTACATAACATGATAAATAAGGCATTTATGGGGAGCAGCTATTGTGTAACCAAGTACAATCAAACCTTTGTAACTAACATGCAAAATTGTGTTGTCGGTATCAATCACCCTACCTGGGTGGGTTTGTCAGACTCAATAGATCTATCATTGAAAACCGTCGGCTTGAATAGTTAATGATTGCACATAAGTGTTCACAAAAGTTAGCACACATAGCACTCGGGCATAAAGCTCAAATTGCACACATGAATGTAAATAGGATTTGTATTTGTGTTGTTTGTGTAAATGTAAACATGTAATTTGATAGAGTTCATGTTTCACCCCAAAAGTGTAAAAGAGTAAAAGGGGCTATGAAATACTCACGTGATTCGAAGGCGTAGCTAACACAAGATACCAAAAAGTAAAATGATTCCTTGAATTGCACAAGTTAACCTAAGGCGTAATGTATATTGTATTAATAGTAAGCCCAAGAGTCTATGTCTAAGTATAAAATCGAATTGGGTTTGCATATAAAGTTATTGATTTGTACTTGAAAGTATTGTATAAAATAAAAGATTTGAAATAAACATTTTTAGAATATTTTGATTAAGGTTTGAGTTTGAATAATTAAATAAATAATTTAAATAATTATTGTTTATGAAAATAATGTAAGCATTAAATGTAATTAAGTATAAATAACTAATTGTTTTTGTTTAAATATAAATTAAATAAATAGTCATTACCTTATTTATTTATTTATAAAATATGTAACTTAACCAATAAATACTTTTTTAAATGAAAGACTTAATAATAATTGAAAATTTAAATTTTTTATAAACTTTAAATAAATAATTTTCTATTTATTCCAGGATTAAATATTTGATCTTTCTAAATAGAATTAAATGCATTTTTATAAAAAAATCAACTATTTTTATTTTGAAATTTAATCAGAAATATTTATTGTTTGAAAAATATATAAAAATTATAATTCTGCCAAAAATTTAACTCACACACGACCGTGCCTGGGAAGGGCACGATCGTGCTCGAACCACTGGCGCGACCGCGCTAGTCAGGACGCGACCGGGTTGATCAAACAGAGACATAACTAGATAAATCACTAGGCACGACCGTGCCTTGGCTCGGCATGATCGTGTCTATGATTCTGAGACACGACTGAGATTAGCCAAAGGGCATGACTGGGTCTAAACAGGAGGACACGACCGCGCTGGTAACCAGCATGACCGCGTCTCATGAGGCACGACCGCGCTAGATGATTAGCGCGACCGTGTCTCTTCCAAATCAGACACGAATTGACTGATTCTTATATTGTTTGTGATGTAAATCATAGGGCTTTTATTTATAGTTTTATTACGAGTATGATGGGATGTTTTAATTGTATTAACAACATGTTCAGGGTCGAAATCGATTAAAACATTTTGAATAAATTATAGATTCTGATTCGGAATGATTTCGATAACGGAAGTCCAAATTGATAAGGGGATTTTGATATAGCGACTAAAAAGATTGAGGACAAGATTTCAATTACCCGAAACAATAGCGAATTGATAGAGAACGGGTAGAATGAGTTCCGGCGTCGTCGAGCTTGGTTTCCGGCGTATTCTGCTGCGATTCTGGTTGCTTCAAATGGTTCAGCGGCTTCTAGGAGAATCGATGGAGCGTTTGGTTGGGGGAATTTCACTCCAGGAAAGAAAATCGATGTTCAAGGAAGAGGATTTTCAAATGAGGAGTTTTGCTTTTCTTGAATCGGTTTTTCTGATGTTAATTGTTACGATTGATAATATTATTGTCTTTGATAACGAAAGTGAAACGTATAACGGTTACGAAAATCAACGATCTCGCGTTTAAAACTGATTTTACGTTTCAACTGATACTAGGCGCGACCGTGCCCAAACGAGGCCCGACCGTGCCAAGGCACCGGGCGTGATCGTTCCAATGCAAGTCGCGCAACCGTGCCAAAACGAGGCGCGACCGTGCCTATTAGGGTTTCTTGCTATTTTTCAACATCAGACCTTGTAACTTTAGTCCTTGACGTATTTGTATAAATAGGTACTTATGTAGTGTTTTAATAGAATATAACCGAGTAAAATTTGTGGATTTGTATTGAAGTATAGTATTTAATTGATGGTACGAATAGAATAAAACAGTGCTCTAGAATTGAGTTTGAAATGCATTACATTGAATTGAAATATGGATACTAAAAATCAGAAATGTTACAGGAAGCATCGTAATATATACAAAATCATCCTTTCCTTCGGGTAATGCCAAAATTGGTGTGTTACTGAGTTTTTCATTAAGAATGGTGAATGCTTCTTCCTGTTTTGGTCCCCATTCAAACTTTACTGCTTTTTTGTGTTAAAGGAGTTAGTGGTGTAGCAACTTTGGAGAAGTCTCGAATAAATAATAAAAAATAACCTAACAATCCGAGAAAGCTTCTGACTTCAGTCGGAGTCTTCGAGGTTTCCCACTTCATAAAGGCTACAATTTTGCTTAGATCCACTTATATCCCTTTCTCGTTTATTACATGCCCGAGGAATTGCACTTTTTGTTTCCAAAACTTGCATTTCGAAAATTTTGCGTACAATTTCTCTCATCTCAGGGTTCCAAGATTATACGGAGATGACTGGCGTGTTCTTCTTGACTTCGGGAATAGATAAGAATATCATCGATGAATACGATGGCAAACTTATCAAGGAAAGGTTTACAGACCCTGTTCATTAGGTCCATAAGTGCTACAGGGGCAATCCTTAGACTAAATGACATGACTAGAAATTCATAGTGTCCGTATATGGTCCTGAAAGCAGTTTTATGTACATCTTCTTCTTATACCTTCAACAGGTGATATCCTGATCTAAGATCGATTTTGAGAAATATTTGGCTCCTTGTAACTGATCGAATAGGTCATCTGTTATAGGCAATGGAAACCTATTCTTCACAATTAGTTTATTTAATTCTCGATAGTCAATACACATTCTCATGCTCCCATCCTTCTTTTTAACAAATTGCATTGGCGCTCCCCAAGATGAGGTACTTGGATGGATGAACCCATTGTCTAAGAGTTCTTGGATTTGTTTCATTAATTCTTTCAATTTCGAAGGAGCTAGATGGTAAGGAGATTTTGAAATGGGTTTGGCTCCGGGTATAAGCTCGATCCGGAATTCAATTTGACGAAGACCGGGTAATTCATCTGGAAAGACATCCGGGTGATAACCAACCACGTGTATGTCCGTAATTTTTCCTTCGGTCTTAACATCTAGAGCATAGGCTAAGAAAGTATTATCTCCTTTAGTCAAATGTTTCTTAGCTTTTTCTACTGAAATAATTTCAATCTTATTGTTGTCATTATCACCTTGTATTATCAAACATTCTCCATTTGGTGTGCTTATCTTAACGATCCTTTAATCACAATCAATGTGTGCCTGATATTGGTTTAACCAATCAATTCCTAGGATAACATCGTACTCGCTCATATTCATAGGCATCAGTTTAACTAATACCTTATTGTTACCAAAAGTGATGACACAATCCTGGTACGATTCAGCTATCCTAATTTGTTCTCCGCTCGTAGTTTTGACTGCATAGGCACATCCGAGTGATGTAGGTTTCCTACCTAAATGAGGAATAAAAGCACACGATATGAAACTCCTATTCGCACATGTATCGAATAATACTTTAGCATAAATGTTATTGACTAAAAACGTACCTGCCACTACTCTTGCCTTCTCATTTTTCTCTTCTCATTGTCCCAGAACAAACACTCATCCTACACCCTTTACCTCTCCCCCAACCCTCTGCCTAAGTAGTTTAGGGCAAGCACTCCTATAATGCCCAATTTCATTGCAATTGTGACATTTGACATATGGGCAGTTAGCTGCAAAATGGCCAAACTTTTGACAAGTACGACATTTATTCTCCTGAGCATTCCTACCTCCAGTATATCATCCCCTCCTTGGGAATTTTAATAATTTTTTGTTATGAATTTATATACTAATCCCTCGTGTTTTCTCTTCACTTCTACCTTTGGTGGCTCTTCGCTTGCGACTTCATCATACATCACCGCACTAAGTTCTACTTACGAGTCCATTGTTTGAGGTGTGGTGGTTTTTACTAAAGCGTGGACTTTTGGTGGTAAACCTTATACATAACATTTGATTCTCCTAGATTCAGGAGTCACCAGATGTGGCACTAGTCTGGCCATCTTATTGAATTTAGTGGTGTACTCCCTGTGTGTAAGGTTTCCAACTTCTAACCGGTGAAATTCCATTTCAATTTTATCCACCTCATTCTGTAGACAAAATTTCTTGATTACTAAATTTTTGAGTTCTTCCCATTTCATATTGTCCACGGCCTCTTCTCCCTTTGCTTATTTCACTGACTCCCACCAGTCAAGTGCTTCCTCCTCAAAGGAGTGTGTAGCAAATTTCACTGCTTCATCACTTTGGCACTCACTTAACTTGATAACGGCCTTCATTGATGTAATCCATTGCATAGCTGCAATGGCATCCTTCTTGCCATTAAAGGACTTCGGGTGGCATCCATTGAAGGATTTATACGAACACCCTTCCTTGTCATCATTCTTGATTATCTCACTACGATTCATAATTCTGTGGGTTCCAGTACTTCTATTGTTGTTTTCTATTGTGGCAGCATGAACACCGTTTGTTACTCCTTCAATCTTATTACCAGGTTGATTGTTTGAACTCAATTTCCTTTTAATGGCTTCATCAAGAATTCCTGGTAAGGTTGTTTGAAGCACCCTTGTGACTTCAGTTGCGACTGCTCCTTGGAATTGTGCTTCTGTCATAAGCACTTCTTCCGTTTGGGGTTCAGGTTCTGGGTTGGTATTGGTAGTTGTGTTGGTGTCAAGTATTGTATTACTACTGGTCTCTGTATTCATGTTTTCACGAGTACGTGATCTGGTAGTAAGTCCTCATCCCCTTTGTCGACCTCGTCCTCTACCTCTTCCTCCCATTTAGTATCAAACATAGATATATAACAAACAGAACTCGCATAACTTGTTATAATCCAGAAATTCAGCAGTACTTGTAAATTATTTAATTTATGTTGGCCAAGTGTAAATAAAAAATTTACCTTTACTAATGTTTTCTAGGTATTACCTGTTATATGTCATAATGAAGGTACATATCTAACCTATCTCATTCTGGTTTATCTTATCTTATGGCATTCTAGACTATTCTCATAATCCTAGTTTAAGTCTATATACTAATCTTTAGTATCTAGTTCTCTTAAGCTAAGTCTCTGATACCAACTTGTCACACCCTCGTTCAAGGCACTGGTTAGTCATGACGAATGGTACAGAAACACACAGTGAAAACTAAAACCTAAAACTATTTTATTTATATAAACAATGTTTTACAACTATAATCAATATATTACATCATAACCACTAGTTCCTAATAAGGAACATAAAACCACAGGGCTCATTGTTCTTTAAACATGCCTCTAAGATCTCTTCCTTTATCTGGAATGTTCTAGCCATTTAGTCTAATGATCACCTGTGATGTGTGCTCAAAAACATTTAAAGAAAATAGGTCAATATAATGTTGGTGAGTCCATAAACAAAACATTTTCAAAATCGCCAATGTATCTTGAAACCTACATGAAGTACCAATACAATTTTCTCATATTCCTACTCATAGAACACATCTATGAGCAGCTCATGGAGCACCCATGAACCTATATAACTTGTAACCCTTCTGAGGTCTCTTTTTTGATATAGCTTATGTTGTTGGAAAGCTAAGTAGGTTTACTAGCAATCCAAGTACACATTATTGGCAAGCTATAAGGAGAGTATTTAAGTATTTGAGGAAAACCATGGATTCTTGTTTGACATACAATGGATTTCCTTTCTGTACAAGAAGGTTATTCTGATGCAAGTTGGATAAAAATATGGAAGATCACTACTCAATAAGTGGATAGATATTTCTACTTGGATGAGGAGCTATATTATGGGATTCAAGGAAGCAAGCTTGCATAACTAACTCAACGATGGAATTTGAGTTTATTGCTTTAGCTGTAGCCGGTAAATAGGCTGAGCAGTTAAGGAATTTAGTGTATGATATTCCATTATGGCCTAAACTGATACCACCTATATCTATCTGGTGTGATTAGGGCTGTAAACGAACCGAACGTTCAGCGAACCGTTTGACGGGACGTTCGTTTACGTTCGTTCGTTTAATAAATGAACGAACATGAACAAGGAATTAAGTCCGACTAACTAAATGAACGAACATGAACAGAGCTCTCGTTCATTCCGTTGTGTTCATGAACGTTCGGTAACATGTTCGTGAACGTTCGTTTATTTACGTTCGTTCGTTTATGTTCGTGTTCATTCACGTTCGTTTGTTTACGTTGTTCATTAAAGATTTTTATATATTTCTATTTATTTTATCTAAACTTTTTATATTCTTTAATTTTTATTTTATTTTTTACCCTAACAATTAACTAAGTAAAGTAAGTTCGATACATGTACATAAAACTTTATATTAAAGTGATCTTATTAAATGTTCATTTTGGAAGACATTAGGGTTGACATCAAAAGTCCTAAACAAGGCTTCGTTCGGTTCCGTTCGTGAACAAATCCATTTCCTTAATGAACGAACACGAACATGAAATTTCATTCGGTTAGTGTTCGTGAACCGTTCATGAACAAGTTAAATGCTAAATGAACGAACACAAATAAGGCTTCGTTCGGTTTGGTTCGGTTCGTTTACAGCCCTAGGTGTGATAGTGCAGCTACCTTGGCTAAGGCTTATAGTCAATTGTATAATGGAAAATCTAGACACCAAGGTGTTAGACACAGCATGATTTGTGAGCTTATAACGAATGGGGCGATTTCAGTTGAGTTTGTTTGTACACAACATAATTTAGTCGATCATCTAACCAAAGGGTTAGGAAGAGATGTTGTACACAAGTCGGCTATGGAGAGGGGGTTAAAGTCCAATTAAATCTCTCATGTTACGATACCCAATTCCCATCTAGTACAATGCAAGATGTTGAATTCAATGTGAAAAACTTAACATCTAGATATTGGAACACGTGTATGATTACATCCCAAGGTATGTGTTTCGACCTGCACGTTAAAGATGTTGAAGTATATATTCTTAATAGTTCTTTTGAAAAATTCCATGGCAGCTGCAAGAAGGAAAAGAGCTACCTATATGAGTATGAAGTTTAGCCGCATCAAATAAAGCTTGGACTTGGCTTTATATATGCTCATTGAAGGATAGGGACACAAGGCTAGTAAAAATATTGTCATGTTAAGAACATATTAGTATGTTGAACTTTTGTGTATATTATATTCATGTATTCAAATGAATAGTAAGGGTTAAATCCATAGAGACACCCTAATATTCGAATATTTGGAATGTGTAATATACTAAGATGTTCATTTGTTATGACATTTTCATTTTATGCATGATATTGCTACGTTAAGTGAATCAAGGATTACACTAAAGGAGGATGAATGTTGGTGATAGTGTCATCAAGGCCATTATAGTATAATTGGATTTACTTAAGACTAAATGTTAAATTAGAATAAACATTTATATGAGTTAGGAGGTGTACAGTGCACACTTATTCAAGAATGTTCTAATCTATGGAACTAAGTATCCTCTGTCGTTCAAAGGGGGCGAAGCCCCCTAGACTACAGGGATCCAGAGGCGGAGCCACTAGTAACGGCGTCTGGGACACCACCACCGATAGTTATGGAGGTTATAACCACCACCGGTAGTTTTGGCGATTATATAACTACCAATGGTAGTTATGATAGTTGTGGTGGTTATATAACTACCAGTGGTAGTTATAGTGGTTATATAACTACCAATGGTAATTATGACGGTTATATAACTACCAGCTGTTCAACTCCTATATAAAGGCTTCTAACGTGTGTAATTCGTAACATAAGTAACTTAGGGAATTCCTTGCACAAGCTCAGTTTTAATGATAATCACTAATAACCAAACTACACACGTACAGGCAGTGCACCTATCGCATGCGGTATAGCATATAGTAAGTACCAAATATCAACCCGCGGACTCAATGTCTCCTAATACTCAACCCTCTATCAATATCTAGCATAAGAAAGAGATGTGATTTTAACTAACCAATGTTGTGAACAAGACTCAAAACATAATGAATTAAAAAAAACTTTAAAGAAATCAGATTAATAAGATAACCGTCTAGACTCAAATCAATTATATTGGAAAGATGGACAAGTTAATTTGTTATGAAAATTGTTTTTATAATTTAGATGAAGAACAAAACAGTGTGTGAAGTGCTAGAACGGATTAGAGCCCGTTAGGGTTAATCCCATGAAACAAGAATATAAGTGCTATAGACACACACTAATACCCTACTCACGTGAAGCCAGTTTTATTACCAATTCCTTATGACACAGAGTTTCTATAATTATCTAGACAGATAAGCGCCCTAGTGATTTACAACCTGTGATTAGATGACTAGAGAAAACCCTATCAAGTTCCTAGACCCTTTTATTTAGATCTAATCCTCGGGTAGTTTTTTATCCGATTAGTCTATTACCGGTTAAGGTATCAAGCCTTAGGTTATAAGTGCGCTTTTATACCCTAAAGATAGAACAAGTTGGATTTAACATGCATAACTTCCTATAAATACCCAACAAGACCACACAAATCATATCTAAGACCAATAATAAAGAGTAAACACACACATAAAAAGTTCAAGATAACAAACTGCACTAAAATCACACAATCATAACAAAGCAATCCCAATAATCAATCCAAACATAATAGCATCTCATCAAACGGCTATGAAGAGTTTATCCAACCATAGGAATGGTAAACAAAGCGAAATCAAAAGTAAAGATGACTAGAAAACAATGGGAAACTAAAGCAAGTAGTAAACCAAACCGCACTATACGCAACCCGGAAGGCCGGATCTTCAAGCTTGCGGTCACTAAAGCTCACAACCACGCCTTCTACTCCAAATCAATGTCTTCAGCTGTAACATCCCAAAAACCTCTAACTTGATGATTCGGGCTTACAGATAACCCGAATCTTTATGTAACGAAGCTACAAGTAGGGATTTACCCGTGAAGCATAGTAAAGATCCCAGTTAGTCGTTTAACCAATAGTTCAAACCAAAGGCGCGCGATAAAGGAAGTACGGGGACCCGGATGTAAATCCTCATGGTTTGAATACCATAATAGCGCAAACCCTAGACCATAATCGGTCTAGGGAGTTCGACGGCAACAAGGGGAGCCGCGAGAGAGAGACGTTGGCATCAACGGTGGTCGGCAAGGGTGGTTTTCGACCGGAAAGCTTCCATAACGCGTTAAGGTAATACCTGCTTAATCCTCATGTATACGTTTTCATGATTTTTAGTGTGTTGCTCAAAAAACACGAATAGGGTTTTGTTGGTTGGGGTATGAGCTGTAGGCGACGGGTACGGTGAGGCAGGTGGGGGCCTTGGTGGTGGCCGACGGTGTTAGAGGTGGTGCGTGGTAGGCCGGTGCCGAGAAGGCAAAGCGAGACATAGAGGAGAGTTATAAGGAGTATGGTAACGAGTGAAGGTGATGGTGGTGTCGGGAACCGCTGGGAACGACGAAGACGGTGGTGATGGTGGTGTCCGGTAACAGCCGAAGGCTGCTGTGGTGGCACATCATAGCGGCGGACGGTGGGAAGGAGGAAGGATGGCATTTAACATGGAAAGAGGAACCAGTAGGGTTTCTCACGGCTAGAAAGGGGCGACGAGAGGGCGATGGTGGTACACGACGGGATGACAGAACACTGTGGTGGTTCACGGTGATGGTTGTTCGCGGTGTTAGACAAGGAAGACAATGGGGTCGGGTAGCACCCGATTAGGGTTTTGTGAACGTAGAGTGCATGACGAGTTTGGTCATGCATGGGAGTCTCGGCTCGTGTACATATGACCTACGAGACTAAGGCCTTGCATGGCACGTGAACGTGCATGAATGCGGGTTCCAAACGGGTCCAGGGTAACCCGGTTTGGACGGTTACGTGAATTAGGGTTTTTGGCATAGATGAAAGGATGTGCGAATGAGACAAGTATCAGGAACATTTATACTTAGACGTAATTGACACATGTCTAGGATGTACTCTGATCATGTGATCGAACGTTGACAGGTTCGGGTTTCTAGCGTGAACGGACGAGTTGCGGAGTAGAGACTGAGACTCAGCATAACTGGTGAGTTTCTAATCCCCCTCTTTTAAATGTTTTTAACGTTTTGGGGGCTATCGTACATACTTACCAGATATGTTTAACGTATTAAACGTGTTAAGAGTTTTGGTTTTAAACCGAGGTGTTTTTGAACTAAAACAGTCAGTAATGATTCGGAGGGTCTACGGGGGTGTTTATGAGATCATGTGATCTAGTTCTAAAGGTGGTTATATGGCCATGGGTCGTGTAGTGACCTAACATGGGTGAGTCAGGATTGTAGTAAACGGGTCTAGGAAGTGTCACAGGGTGTGCATGTACGTGGTACGTGCTTAAATAATGAGATATAGTATTTGTATGAGTGTTGTTATATTAGCAGCGTATTGTGTTATGAGTTAGTCGGGGTGAGTCGAGATATAAGCTAAACGCTTATGAATACGTGTAGGATATCTTATCCTAGTGCTAAGTGTGGGGTGCAGATGCAGTTAATGAGTCATGTATATAGAGTATATTGTTAAGTGATTATACATGTGTTGTGTGCATTGTGTCGTTGTCCTTGTGACACGGCGGGTATTGTGTTTGCATTGTTGTCCTTGTGACACGGAAAACGGGATTGTGGAGGATTATGTCCTTCGGGAGGTCAACAAAAGTGGCGATGTCCAAAGGACAGTGATGAGCTCGGGGTGTGTCGAATGCCCTGACGAGGGTGCAGCGAAGAGGTATGTGTTTGTGTGCTTATATATTTGTGTTAAATTGCATACAAGCGTTGAGTTATATTTATTGTGCATGAGATAGTATTATTGTGGTGAGTCGAGTAGATTGACCGATGTGTCAGGATTGTGATGTGGTGCTTACAACTATTATGCCGGTTGATTTGTAAGAGCCTTGGTCAAGGCTGAGTAAGTTGATGTCTAGGGATTCATTGTGTTAACCAAGTGTCGAGTTAATACATGTACTTGAGTATGAGTTATTAGTGTAGGTAAGTTCGACCCGTGTCGATGAGATTGCGGGATCATTATTACTATGGGATGAGTCATGAGTAATGAGTTATTATGGGTATCGGGTGATAACAGGGGTATTCTAATGGTTAATGAATTGTGGATCTATTTTATAAGGGCCGTGGGTTCCGAGTGAAGTTTATATAACTTTTGAGACGAGTTGGCTTTTAATTAAACTAAACTATTAGAACTTACTAAGCGTAGCTGACTTTATGTGTACGTTAGATTGTTTTACAGGTGAGTCTGCTAGACGAGGTATCTTGGCTTGGGAATGGTGCTACTCGGATTGGTGTGCAAGCATTCGTGAGGTAACTTAATGACATTAAATAACAAATAATGTTTTTAGAAAGACTTCCGCTGTAGTTTGATATATCTAAATGAGTATTTTCAAGGGAATAACCCGTTATGAGAACCAACTGTAGGGTATCCGGTTTGGGGCCTTACATCAGCCTCCAAAATGCGCCTCCGGTCCAACTTGTAAACCCTAGCCCGTTAAGTTCTTTAAATAGGCCAAGAATCTTGGCCGAAGATTAGGGTTTCTGCCCGGTTCAAGTACGGGTCGTACCATCATTTAATGGGTCGCGTCATTTTTCCTAAACTGCTTGTACCTTGTAAAGTGGATATAGGGCTTAATGCACATACGGGTCGTGCCCTTTGGGGCGTACGGGTCGTATCCTCATGAATCTTCATCTTTTTCTTCTATCTTCCATCCAGCAGCTTAGTCCATCCTCAATTCACTTCTTTTCCATCAAAACCTACAAATCAAGGCAAAACATTAATACGAAACTATTCTTATCATATTTGCATTAAAAACAATTCGAAATGTAAGGAATTGTATTATTAAAACACGTGTTATTTAGAACACATCAGCTTCATTTGGTATGTTCAAGGTTACACGTTTTATATACACTTTTCATACGAAAGAAATGTTCTGTTCATTCTTGAACTGAAACTTTATGTTTTATCCGATTGAATTCGTATAAACGAAATACTTTAATCTGAAAGATATGCACTCGATTCAGAAAGCATTCCAGGATATACGAAATTCAGAAATTGCTACACAAAATACCCCAAAAGAAACCAAAACAACCATTTGTGGCAGAAAAAAATAATAAGTAATGCAGGTTCATTTTAACCAAATCCATTTAGAGGAATTGATACCCATTTCTTTCAATCAAGAGAAATTTTATACCCCTTTTTTCTTACCGCCGATTGAAGGATAAGATCTTTGAGTTCCATTAGGGGTGGTTACGTATGTGAAGTTAACTTATATTATATGTTATGTTGTTCACTCTTATAATTTTGTTATGCTCGTTAAACCAGATTCTTGTACAATAAAAATTTTAGAACTTAGAAAGAATGTTCTTTGTAAAAATTAAAATATGCGTCTTAAAGTTATGGTTTTTAAACTAATTGTTTGTTGTTAGACTTGTGAATTTCATCTTTTATCGTTTGACGTGTGTATCTCCGTCTTTTGTTGTATTGCTAGCGTTTCGATCAACCGTATTCTTTTGTATTCAGGTTCTTAGGAAACAATAAGGTTTTTGAGTATACTTAGAATACGCAATCTGTGATGTTGTTAGGATATAACAAAGATTGTGTATTCTAAGTATACTCAAAAATGAATCATAATATTGTTAGTATTGGAGTAATTTTTTATTTTGTAAACTCTAGAATTTGAAAGATGATAACATGTTTGAATATCAATGAAGTCTAAAATTTACTTATTATTAACAGTTATTAGTCTTTGCATCAATCCTATTTCAGAATGGTGTGCTATAATAAACAAATTAATAACCTTCAATTCTAAACATTGTACATCATGGTTTTCAAAAAGAATCAATATGAAATGTAGCAAATGCTTTGTTAATTTCCCCCTTATGTCCTCCATGGACTGCAAATAAAAGGCCCTCTTGTGAACCTTTCAGCATGGCTACCTAAAGAGGAAGAAGACGAAAACGATGAAGATCTTGAATCATGACAATCCCATCCCACAAACTCAGCATCCGAATCTCCATCAGAGTAATTAGTTGCATGCTTATTAAACCGCGTACAATGTCCTCTTTGATCATATGCTTGTAACCTAAACTTCTTGCTTAACCTCTTCCAAGACCAAAACCTCCAAGACAACAAATTCTTCGAGCCACCATGATCAACAACTCTGGGGAGAGGAAGGGCTAGGCTTTGCACCGCTGGTGGTGGTGTTGGTGGTGGAATAACCTCTACTCGTGGCGGATTCAAGGGTGTGCCTGGTTGCATCTCCCATTTAAAGGGTACACCTTCATTGGTGGTGTTTTGATAGTAAATTCGCGATGACTGGCCAACAGATGATTCTCTTGCGAGAATCTTGCTTATAGGAAACTCTTCTCCTTTAAGAACAGAAAATAGGGTTTGGTTGTTTTGGAGATCTTGATTGTCCATTTTTGGCATGAATCTTAAGCAATTGTTTGAAGTGATTAATGAGAAACTTGATATGAGGATAGGAAGATTGATCATGTTGGTGATCTACTTATAGATGGTTATTAGAGTGCCAATCAAGTTGCTAAACCAAAGGAACTTTTAAATAAAGTTAAGATAGAAAAATGAATGAAGTGACCGGTTTACTTTGTAATTATCATGCAAATTTTATACCATAACAAGTACTTAAACTTGGATAATCCGAAGAAAACCGTATGCTCGCAAAACATGAAAATTTTAAGTTACGACTTTCTGAAGTTTTTTTGAAAGCTAGAATGTCAAATACATCAATGTTGCTAATCATCCTTGTAATCGACATTTAGTATAGAAAATTAGAAACCCTATGATGTTTACCTTTGAAATCAAGACTTCAATAATGTCGATATAAACAAAATACCAAGTTAGTATTATTAGTATCATCATTATCGTTATTATATAGTTGTCTACAAGAACATATATATGTTAAGGTGATATTAATATTCTTATATTCTTTAAAACATTAAAAACATACTTAATACACTAGTTAAAGATTTATTTTTGAAAAATATAAAAATCATATTTAACTTTTTTTTTCGAACAGCAATACCGCATTTTGGGTCCCCCTAAACTAGGGGTGTAAACGAGTCAAGCTGGCTCGCGAGCTACTTGAGATCAGCTCGCTAAAAGCTCGAATCGAGCCGAGTTTAAACGAGCTCGAGCCTAAAAATAAGTTTGTTTAATAAACGAGCCCGAGCTTCACTTATCGAGCTCGAGCCGGCTCGCGAGCCTAAACGAGCCTATTATTTATATATATTTTTAATTAATATGTTAGTTATATATTTATAAAATAATAATTACTATATATAAAGTTATGAAAAAACTTACTAAATAATAAATATTATGTTATATATAAAAATTATAATAAAATACATAAATATAATTATAAATATATATAAAAATTAATTAATAAATAATAAACTAGCCGAGCCCGAGATTTAAAAACTACTCACGAGCCGAGCTCAAGCTCTCAGTAAGTTAAACGAGCCTAGTCGAGCTCGGCTCGTTTACACCCCTACCCTTAACTACTCCTAACCAGGTTTGAACCTGGATGGTTTCAGATAGTCTTTGACTTTTACCACTATACTACCTACCAAGTGGCCGATTTAACCAATATGTATTGCATTTTGTGTATTGAGTTAGCCGACGACCATATCCTTAAGGCATGGGGTTTTACCCCTTTGCTTACAAAGTAGTATTTGAGTCATAGTTGACTTTATGGATCGAGCATATATAGGGTTAGGGTTTTTGACTTTAGCAAGCAAATATTAGAGGTTGACCAAAAATTTAGTTAACATGTATTGTACGAGTAACGGTTTTAATCAATATATCACTTACATGCATTGTATTTGCCGACTTCTTCTCTACAACTTTACTTCGGTAACAAGCAAACAATAAAAAATATGTATATCCTTCATATGTGGTTCCAATCTTCGGTCTTTTAGAAGCTTTTTTAAATTAATTTTACTTTTAAAAATTAATTAGAACTGCATAAAACTAGTATTTTTACCCCGCGTATCGCGGGGAGCGCGGTCATTTTCACTTCGCATTACGCGGCAGGAATTTTGTCATCGCTTTGACTCATCGAAAACAATAAAAGTTAATACCAAAATCGGATACGAATATACCAAAACACCGGCAACGATGTTCTCCTCTCATAAGCGTTTGGGTTTGTCGCGGCACCGCAGCGGTAACGTCGCTCGCTATAACGTACGACACCAAAAAATATACTCGATTCTGAACACAGCTCCGTTTTAAAAAATGTTTATACCGGAACGTTCACGAAAAAAACTAAAATCAGTCACGCATTCCAATTTTTTTTTAAAGCTAACGAACGAAATCTATTATAGAAAAACGATATTAATAGAAAATCAAGTTGGTTAAAGCGTATATTATATATAGTAGAGGGGGTTAAAACGTAAATTAAAAAAAAATTAAAACTTAAATTAAAAAAAACACACATGGACCAATCAAACGGAATTACTGTACATCGCATTTCATTTTAAAACAGGGTCTTTAATATGTTTTTAAGAGAACTTAAAAGGTTTAAAATGATTTTCATCTAAGAAAACATATTACAAAACATATCAACCTAGTAATTTATCACTTATATTTAAAAAATTTATTCGTCACAAAATGCATGTTAAGGTATCCTAACCGCGTTCTCAACTAGGCCTCCCAACATCGCATTCGATTCATTACAAAACCCTACACATAAACCCTAAACAAATGGCTTTGAAAAATCACCCAACAAACAATTTAGAAACGGTTGGACAAGAAGTATATTTTAACATTCGAGCCTACCCTTTGTAATATATGAACCCTTTAGGGGTAGGTATGAAAATAGTTTCACTGGTTACATCCACCCAAATACTCAATAATTTATTGTATAACGTGTGGAACATAGTTTCATTCGTTACACTTAACACTACACATTATGTAGTTGCACCTCTTTGTGATTTTATGAAGTGTTTCTTCTTGTGGTGGCTGATGATGGTGGTCGATTATTTTGAAATACTAAAATATATAAGCATGTTGAATAATAATAATAATATTTTTATTATTGTAGAAATGAAACAACTTAAAAAAGTTAACTACTTATTTTGGTATAAAATTTAGGAAGGTGATGTACTGATAAAAACGTAAGCTTAGCAATGCAAACATTAGTAGTTTTAAGAAATGATGATGTCGTCGCAATCAATTTTATTATTTAGCTAGAATTAAATAAATTTTCTTATGAAAACGAAAATAATATATAAAATAAAACTATTGAAATTATGATGTCAATAAAGTTGAGTTTTATAATAAGTAGTGATGCAGATTTGGGTTTATACATTGTGATCTTTATATGTTAAATAAATACACATAAAAAAATTATAAACCGATAATATAGTAGATAATAAATTACCTAAAAAGTAGTTTATTATTTATTTAGATGATTCTGACATAATGGTAGTATAAACGAAAATTAGTTTGTAAATAGTTTAATATATTTTGTTAAGAAAAAAAGTATATTATAAGATATTAAAAAAATCAATTTTAAGTTTATTTCAAAGCAATGATGAGATACTTTTAGTAAATGTAATTATAAAAAAAACAATTATAATTTGTTCTATTTCGTGATTAATTTAACAAAAATAAAAAAGAATTAATTACACGGATGGTCCCTATGGTTTGGTCAAATTACGGTTTTGGTCCCTAAGTTTAAAAAATTACAGGTTTAATCCAAGATATTTTCATTTTGTTACACTGATGGTCCTAAAGTGAATAAAGGTTAAGTTTTTTATTAAATTTTTTTAAAATAACCAAAATACTTTTATTCTAAAAATACAAAGATAAAAAATAAACTAAAATTTATATATTATATTAATATGTTATGGGACCAACCAACATTCACTCATCCCTCCCTCCGTCGCCACCTCACCACCACCACCACCGTCTTCTCCGGCGAAACCTGCAACTTTCGGCGACAAAAAAATCCTTGTTTTTCCGATGTGTCTCCCTCCGTCTACTACAAATTTCCTGTTTTGACATAATCTTGATTAAAAAAAACAAGCAAAGAATTAATCTAGAATCCAACTGATGGGAGATTGAAACAGTTTTTTCTCCTTCTATTAATGATCTGAATGTAATTTTTGGGTATCAAATTGATTGACTACAAATCGAGTTTTTTTGGCGACCCCCTAACTCCTAATTCCCGGCAACAGAACTGAAGAGAGGGGATGCCCTAACTCCTAATTCCCGACACAGAAAGCGAGTTGTATAAGTGTTGTAGAATGGTCTAAAAAGTCTTCGAAGAAGGAGGAGGAGGAGGAGGAGGGTTTGGATAGTGGAAAACAAGAATCGGGAAAAGAAAATGACAATGGTAACATGATTATCACAATCGGGGAGAGTGCAAGCAATGATATTTCATTTACCGAGCTTTTCAAATCAAATCTTTAGAAGGAGTTTCAGAAGGTAGCTGATTCCAAAATCAATCTCATGATAAATCATCGCTGAACTCCCAGGGACGACAAAAGGACGAGGGGAAGAGAGAAACAAGACCAGCGCCACCGCCGAAGGCGGCTGTTCACCTGGATGTCGCTATCGTGATCTGCCACCAAGAAACCCTCGGCATCCGATTTCTACCGTCGTGATCTGCCACCAAGAAACCGGAGGAGGCAGGAGCTGGACATGGTGGTGGCGACAGTTGGTTCGGTGGTGTCGCCGCTGCTGGTCGGCCGTATTTTCTGGCCATGGGTTCTTCTACATATTGCCATCATTTCCAGCCATGGCGTAATAGATTTGAACGGTGGTGTTAGGCACAATGAAGGGAGGTCGGCGACAATGGTGAAAGTGAGTGGTGGTGGTGTTAGGCATAATGAAGAAGATGGATCTGGTTTACTTTTAGGGGGTGTTTGGGATTACTTTTCAAACTACTTATTAACTTTATTACCTTTTTCAAAAAGGTAATAAGTTAAAAGTTCGTTTGGATAAATGGGAAAAAAGTCAATTTTATAAAGGATGAAAAGTTGTTTTTCAAAAGTAAAAACTTCTTACAGGTAAACAGGTAAACACCATCTTTGACAGTGTTGTAAAAATCGCGCCTAGGCGCCGATTAATCGTTAGGCGCTCGGCTAAGGAGGAATTTTGGGCATAGGCGGTCCTAGGCGGGCAGATTCCGGTGAACATTCCGGTGAACATTCCGGCGAAAACCTGAACTTTCCGGCCAAATTCCGGCGAAAACCTTTGGTGTGGTTTAAAAATGAACATTTTTATAAAAATTACATATAAAAATATGTGTATATATATAAAAAACTGAAAATTACATATAAAAATTATAATCCGATTAATCCCGCCTAGGCCCCGATTAATCCCGCCTAGGCCTAGGCCCTACCCCACCGCCCGACTAGCGCCTAGCGATTTTTACAACACTGATCTTTGATCGCATCTGTTACCCGAGCAGCCGTTTTTCATGGTATAATCTAGGAGTTAATCGCGGTCTGATACGAACCAAGGACTGGGTCAGGGTCAAAATGGGTCGGGTCAGACCCAGTTGATGATGGGTGGCAGGAATTAAAGCAAGAAATCAGGGAGTGAGGGTTGATCCATTAAATCAGGAGGTGGAGAAGTGGGGAAAACTGCCGATAGTTTAGATTTATAATTCAAGCATTCTCTAGTTTTTAGCTTGTCTTTGATTTCTAATTAAGTATTGTATTTCGAACGAGATTAGCCCATCTTGAATCGGGCCAACTATCATGTTCTTAGTTTGTTTTAATCAATCGAATTCCCTGTTTCTATCATTGGTTCCATTGCCGGGAATCGAAGATGGTGCAAACCCGGAATCAATCTGAGGGTAGCGGTTCAAATCCCGACCCAATTGCTGCTCAACTGGCGACCATAGCTGCAAATCTGGAATCAATGGAGACGATGAAGGAAGATATTACGGCTCTGAAGGCAGGAGAAAAATTCAAGGGAAGCAGGCATGATGAAGGGGAAAGCTCTTGGAGGAATCGGCAGTCTTTTAGGCCACACAACAAAATCGATTTAGCACTGGTGATCCTCGTGGGTGGATTTTAAAGGCTGAAAAGTACTTTAGGTCACCTGAGGATGAAAAAGTTGACTTAGCTTCCATGCATCTTGAAGGTGATGCTTTGGATTTCTATTCATGGTTATCGACTGATCAACCAATTGAATTTTGGGAAGACCTGACCCATGCCTTTCAAAAGAATTTCGGGCCGGCGGAGTTTCAGAACCCGGATGAACATCCGTGCAGCATCAAACAGATCGGCACGGTGCAAGAATTTTGTCAAGAGTTCGCGAAACGATCCTCACGGGTATTCTTAAATGGTCTCAAGGAAGAGCTTAGGGCTGACGTCCGGATTCACAAACCGAAGACAGTTTATAAGGCTATGAGTATCGCTCTCGAGTTTGAATCAAAGATCAGTCATACCCGGGCTGAACAGGGATCTGCTGGGAATTCGGTTTTCAAAACTGCTGACATCAAACCTTCCGACCCAGTTAAACCTTTAACCACAGATCAGCAGCAACCCCCTCCTCGTATATCCGACGCCAAAAAACAAGCACGGTATGTATGGGGAGAATGTTTTAGATGCGGCGATAAGTATGGTCCCGGACATCGCTGCAAAACAGGAACTTTCAAGCTCCTAGAGATTGCTGATGAAGGAGATGCACCGTATACTGAAGAGGGAAATGAGCAAAATTGCCATGGTGAATTGGCTAAGATCAGCCTGCATGCGCTTACGGGTCATGCCCCTACATCAACCATGAAGCTTCATGGCATGATAGACACTACTAAAGTATTGGTTCTAATCGATAGCGGGTCAACTCATAATTTTATTACAAACACAGTAGTAAACAGCTTGAAAATGGTGACCCGGTTCGTCGACCCATTCGGTGTCCAAATCGGGAATGGGGATATTATTCAGTGCAATCGGGTTTGTAACGATATTTCCCTACAACTTTCAAACTTCACTATAACCCAAGATTTCTACCCGTTTGCCTTAGGGGGAGCAGATATGGTGCTCGGTATTAAATGGCTAACGATTCAAGTGAATTAGAAGCAGATGACTATGATGTTCACCATCGACGGCCAGGATTACAAGCTGCAGGGAATGCCACCAGATCCTCAGCAGGCTGCTACTTTTCGCCACCTCACTATCATACCATTTGAAGTGCACAACGATGGACTAGCAGCTCAGTTTTCTTGCACCCGACTTGAGGGCAAGTCGTCTCTTCGGACAGGAAGTATTGATACGAACCAAGGACTGGGTCAGGGTCAAACTGGGTCAGGTCAGACCCAGTTGATGATGGGTTGCGCCGCCAATAGTTTAAATTATATAAAGATAAAGTCATCACTAATGACAAATCAGGGAGTGGGGGTTGATCCATTAAATCAAGAGGTGGAGAAGTGGGAAACTGCCGATAGTTTAGATTTATAATTCAAGCATTCTCTAGTTTTTAGCTTGCTTTGATTTCTAATCAAGTATTGTATTTCGAATTTAGGAGATTAGCCCATCTCGAATCGGGCCGACTATCTTGTTCTTAGTTTGTTTCAATCAATCGAATTCCCTGTTTCTATCACGGTCTCAATAGAGGTATTCGGTTAACAATTATATAAAGATAAAGTCATCACTAATGACAAATAGTATTAACGAATCACATTCGATACTTTCAAGACGACTAATCATTGCTTCATGATTGTAGCACATATTTAAGACTAGCTATATAAATATGATATGTCAAAAGGCTGGTGACATGAATAACTATTACTACACAACACATGCTAGAAAGTAAAACGAACCCGAATTGAACCGATAGCAAAAGAGCATCGAGTGAATTCATACACCCTGAAAATCAAAAACAATCAAATCAAAATATGTAAATTTGACCCGTTTCCCGTATAATTAGAGATAATTTCATATATTCCCCTGAAAACATAGTATAATATTTATATGGGATAATAATAGCAAAAGAGCATCGAGTGAATTCATACACCCTATTTATATTTACCTAATAAAAAATCAAAATATCAAATATACCCATTTGCAGATTACGGCATTTATACCCTTCTTTTAAAACTTGCATTAGGATATGAGAGTATGGAGCGTAAGGAGAAAGAGAAGGGTATAATGATCATACTATAAATTGTATTTAGTGTCAGGGAAATACAAAATTTTAAGTACTTTGAACATGTATACTTCATATAAATTTCGGTTTGGTAAATATGACATTATGCAAGTTTTGAAGGGTGTATATGAAATTGCCTCATAATTAAATTTTTTAGCTTGGACCCATTTGACCCGTTATAACATAAAATGTAACCCATATCGATTGTTTATACGTAAACGAATTGCCACCTACATTCTCATGAGCTTATTTTTTTAAGTTTCAGAATGAACTAATTACTTAAATCTGAAGCAAACCTACAATTCTGTTTGATTTTCAAAATTATAGAATCAGGGTTTTCTTTTTCTAAGTTTCCAAAAAGTGTACAATGATTAAAAAATTCAACTTCTATATCAAATTTTTTTTTATTTTAAGAAACTAATCTACACCAAGACAAGTCATTTTCTACAGATGAATTCTTAGAAGTGGAAATAAAATTGTTTACCTCAGCAGATGATATGATGGAATCCCTTTCAGAATTCAAATGACCACTCAGCCTCCTGCACAAAGTTTTAACTGTTAAGAGTTGGGAAATTTGGCCAGTTTATCAACAACACGTTAAATGGATTGAAAGTCGCCCAAAGTTTTATTTTCAGCACATAAATCTCCTAAATTATAATATTCAAAATAATGTAACTTTTGTGATTATATATGACATGCTGATTATTTACAAGTACCCAAAATCATCCGTATTTGACACAAACCCGTTTTGACGGATTACCCAACCCGCCCGATTACTCCATTTTGTCGCGTCATTCATATGTAAAGAAGTACCTTGGTTTCTCGGACTTTGCAAGGTGCTTAGACATGATAGACGCCTGCAAAGAAAAAACATAGCACATAAAAACACTGGACCAGTAACATATACTTGATTTATTATGTTGCTTATTCAAAAAGTTTGCAGACAACTGTAAATGAGATTATTGAGCAAGACTTGAAACAGGTCAAGTCGCCAAAAGTGTATTCACAATGAATAAAACCTCCTGCGTCGTTTTATTTCAAAATTTATATTATCATTGTAACAATATAGTTTTCATTAATCATGTGTATAACATTAATTATTTTCACAAAAAATGATCAAAAAAGTAGTTTGTGTGTCAGGCTGACAAGATCACAAGACCCGACTCATTTTGGCGTGTAAAAGAAAACATTTTGACCCGTTACGGTGTTACGCAACCTGCCCTCCTGACCCACCCATTTTGCCACATCTACGGTTAATACATTCTCTTTGTTACTTTCATGTAAAACACCAAACACGGGAACCGATAACCAAGCAGATTTGGGTTATGTTTCATCTCTAACAGGTCAAACAGATTGACAATCACCCAAAGTGTAATTTAATGCATATAAGCTCTAAAACCCTTTATCAAAAAGTTAACATTATTATCGTAATGGAAGAGTTTGTCTATTCATAGTTAACGTATTAATTATCTATTAAAATTTGATAACAAATAAAGAGTGTCCAAAAAAAAGTGTGCACATGTCAACCCTGTTAGCTAATTCCCGAATTGGGCCCATCACAAGTCGGTGATGGGTGCTGCCAAATAAAGCCCAAGCAAGTTGGCTTGTGGAATTATGGTAGGATTAGGAAACTTGTTGACCAAGTTGGGTTATCAAGTATATATTCTCATGCTTCTAAGATTTACGAGAGATGTGAGAGACATAATTGTAATTGGTTTTTGAGTGATATTTTTCCAGTTATAATAAAGGAGAGCTTATTCCTAATTGTTCTTGTTTTAATTGATTCTGTGGACTTGAATTGGTATCAGAGCGCCAGTCAAGAACCAAGATCTTTAACAAGAACCTTAGCCGCCAAGCCATTGCAGATCCGAAGGACTGGATTCTGCAACCCCATCGCAACCGGAGACTCCTGTAACCTACAGGCGACGCAAAGACATGGGCGACGCTGCACAACCTCCGCCAAAACCGAAGGAAACCGGACCATCAACTGTGCAATGTCCAATGTTGTCCTCCACGAATTATACGGTCTGGGCAATAAGGATGAAGGTGGTCTTAAGAGTGCAGAAGGTATGGGAGACGATTGACCCTGGTTCTAGCGATTCCGATAAAAACGATATGGCTACAGCCATATTGTTTCAATCAATACCTGAAAATCTGATCATGCAAGTTGGCAACCAAGATACAGCAAAGGGTATTTGGGAAGCAATCAAAACCCGCTATGTGGGCGCTGATCGGGTCAGAGAGGCACGACTCCAAACTTTGGAAACTGAAATCGATAACCTGAAGATGAAAGAATCAGACACTGTGGATGACTTTGCAGGAAAACTATCAACACTTGCTTCCAAATCAGCCGCTTTGGGAGCAATTATCGATGAACCCAAGCTGGTAAAGAAGTTCCTAAAGAGCCTTCCAAGAACAAAATTCATCCAGATCGTTGCTTCCCTTGAGCAGGTTCTGGATCTCAATACAATAGGGTACGAAGATGTTGTGGGACGTATCAAGGCATACGAAGAACGTCTCAAAGAAGACGAAACAGCCACTGAAACACAAGGAAAGCTAATGTTTCAAAGGGCAGAATCATCTTCAAGCAATAAAGGATATGACTCAAACAAAAGTCATGGTCGTGGTGGATCAAGAGGAAGAGGTCGTGGTCGAGATAATAACCAAGGCCGAAGCCAGCAGTCCCAAAGCCGTGACCGAGGAAACAATAACCAAAAGAAAGATCGTTCAAAGATCCAATGCTTCAGATGTGACAAGCTTGGTCACTTCGCGTCCGTGTGTCCCGAACGGAAACAGAAGATGGAAGAGGTAAACAAGGCTGAAGCAAAAGAAGGACAGGACCCATCCCTGTTCATGATGAGTTGCATTCAAGAAACAATATTCCTGCAAGAAAAAAGAGTTATACCAAATCAACTTTATACCGAAGCAAACGAAGAGAATATGTGGTATCTTGATAACGGAGCAAGCAATCACATGACGGGTAATCGGATGTTCTTCTCGGAACTAAATGAGCGTATCTCAGGGAAAGTGAAGTTTGGTGATGGATCATGCATCGAGATTCAAGGAAAGGGCTCAATTTTGTTTGAAGGGAAGACGGATGAACAAAAACTCCTAACAGACGTGTACTTCTTGCCAAATTTGAAATGCAATATAATAAGCCTAGGTCAACTAACAGAGTGTGGATGTGACATCCGCATGAAGGATTCTAATCTCACCATGCATGATCGAAACAATAAACTTTTAATGAGGGTTGAAAGAACGAAGAATCGACTCTACAAGATAAATCTCAAAATCGGGAAACCGGTGTGTCTGCAAAGTAAGTTAAGAGATGATGCTTGGATGTGGCACGCGAGACTTGGCCATGTTAACTTCGAGGCAATGAAGTTAATGGTAAGAAAAGAGATGGTGATAGGGCTGCCATCCATCTCTATTGAAAACCAACTTTGTGAATCATGTTTAGTTGGAAAACAGTCAAGGCTTCCGTTTCCCAACTCGACCACGTTTCAAGCCACTCGGGTGCTTGAACTTGTGCATGGAGATTTATGTGGACCTATCACACCGCCCACCATTGCAGGTAACAAGTATATCTTTGTTTTGATAGACGATTACTCACGTTTTATGTGGATATATTTGTTAAAGGCAAAGAATGAAGCTTTCGAAAACTTCAAGAAATTCAAGGTGATGGCTGAAAAGGAAACCGGATGTGTACTTAAAACATTCCGGACCGATAGGGGGGTAGAGTTTACATCACATGAGTTTACAAGATATTGTGATGATCAGGGGGTGGTTCAACATCTAACAGCCCCATACACACCACAGCAAAACGGTGTGGTGGAACGTCGAAATCGAACACTGATGGAAATGACTCGAAGCATTCTGAAAGCTAGAGGTGTTCCAAATTATATGTGGGGAGAAGCAACCCGACACTCCACCTATATTCTGAATCGGATCACAACAAGAGCTTTGAAAGACAAAACCCCATACGAGATTTTAAAAGGAAGAAAGCCCAACATTGAACACTTAAAAGTTTTTGGGTGTATTGCACATGTGAAAAACGTCTCAGTTTACTCTAAGAAGCTGGATGATCGTTCGAAAACAGTGGTCTATCTTGGGACTGAATCTGGTTCCAAAGCTTATCGGTGCTACGATCCAAAGATGAGAAAGCTTATTGTAAGCCGGGATGTTATATTCAGTGAAGGAAAAAGGTGGAACTGGACTAACTCAAGTAATGAAGAAGAGGAGAAACAACTTGAACCGGGTATGTTTGTAATGGAGTGGAACGGCTATTATGATACCGGTATTGGACCGGTCGTAAGCAACAGTTCTGGACCAGATTCTGAAAGAGCTGATCACGCAGAAACTGATCCATCCAGTTCAGCAACTGGGAGTCCAGAAACAGGCCCATCAGGCCCTTCAAGCAGTAGTCCACCAGGCCCATCAAGCAGCGCCAACTCAAACGAAAGTGGAAGCCCACAAAGCCAACCTTCAAATCGTTCCTCTACTGTTTCGGATACCGAGACAGAAACAAACGAAGGACCAGAAAATCCAAGAAGATCAGCACGAGTTCCTGTCACACCTGTCCGGTTTAATGACTATGTCATGAGTTCAAGTATCAACGATGATGAACTCATGCTCCTTAATGAAGACGAACCGAGAAATTTCCTTCAAGCCAAAGGTGACAAGAACTGGGAGAAAGCTATGAAGGACGAACTCGAATCCATTGAGAAAAACAAAACATGGTGCTTAATGGAACCACCCAAAGGAGTCAAGCCAATTGGACTCAAGTGGGTGTTCAAGATTAAAAGGAACCCGGATGGCTCAATCAACAAACACAAGGCACGGTTAGTGGCGAAAGGGTACGTACAAAAGCATGGAATTGATTATGACGAGGTATTTGCACCCGTTGCTCGCCTCGAAACAGTACGCCTTGTTATAGCCCTTGCTGCAAGTGAATCATAGGAGTTACACCATCTTGATGTAAAGTCGGCCTTTCTGCATGGAGAGCTACTAGAGGAAGTATTCGTGGCACAACCCGAGGGTTTTGAAAAAAGGGGTAAAGAGCATATGGTGTATAAGTTAACCAAAGCACTATACGGTTTAAAGCAAGCTCCAAGAGCGTGGAATACAAAACTCAATGGTATACTAAAGAACCTCAAATTCCAAAGGTGTGAACAAGAGCAAGCCGTGTATGTAAAGAAGCTGCCACAGTCAATATTAATGGTCGTTGTCTATGTAGACGACCTACTAGTAACCGGTTCCAAAGTCAAAGATATTCTCGAATTCAAGAAGCAAATGAAAGATGAATTCGAAATGAGTGATCTTGGAATGTTAACCTTTTATTTAGGTATTGAGGTAACACAAACTTCAGAAGGAATCTCAATCAAGCAACAATCCTATGCTATGAAGATTTTAAAAGAAGCAAGAATGGAGGATTGTAATCCTACTCAATGTCCCATGGAGCCAGGAATCAAGCTTGATAGAGATGAAGGAGGCAAACCGGTTGATGAATACACTTACAGAAGGCTGGTGGGGTGCTTACGGTACTTAACTCACACCCGACCAGACCTAATGTTTTCGGTTGGTCTTGTTAGCCGCTATATGCAGGACCCAAAAGAATCCCATTGGCAAGCCATTAAACATATCCTCCGATATGTCCAGGGGACAGCCGGTACCAGCATACGATACAGAAAAGGAGGAACCAAAGTGCTAACAGGTTTTAGTGACAGCAGTCATAACGTGGATAAAGATGACGGACGAAGCACTGCCGGATATGTGTTTTACTACAATGATGCACCAATAGCATGGGCTTCACAAAAGCAAACTACTGTGGCCCTTTCTTCCTGCGAAGCCGAATATATGGCTGCCACAGCAGCTGCGTGCCAAGCTATCTGGTTGCGAGAATTGTTAAGTGAAGTAACGGGTCGACCACTGCAGAAGATCAAGCTGAAAGTTGATAATATGTCAGCCATGGCGTTAGTGAAAAACCCCGTCTTTCACGGGCGTAGTAAACACATTCATACTCGATATCATTTTATTCAAGAGTGTGCCGAAAGGGAACAAATTGAAGTCGAGCATGTACCCGGTGATCAACAGAGAGCGGATATTCTGACAAAGCCTCTTGCAAGAATAAAGTTTAAAGAGTCAAGGAGCTTACTTGGAGTTGAGGACATCCCTATTTCACGTCGGAAATTAGAGGGGTGATTGTTAGCTAATTCCCGAATTGGGCCCATCACAAGTCGGTGATGGGTGCTGCCAAATAAAGCCCAAGCAAGTTGGCTTGTGGAATTATGGTAGGATTAGGAAACTTGTTGACCAAGTTGGGTTATCAAGTATATATTCTCATGCTTCTAAGATTTACGAGAGATGTGAGAGACATAATTGTAATTGGTTTTTGAGTGATATTTTTCCAGTTATAATAAAGGAGAGCTTATTCCTAATTGTTCTTGTTTTAATTGATTCTGTGGACTTGAAACCCAAGTACCCAACCCTACCTCACCAGTTACAAATCAAACAAAAAAATTACCCGGTGTGGATTCTTACACAACCCGCTTGACCCACCAATTTTTCCACATCTACTACAAACCTTTACAAGGCAGAAGTATAATGTAGCATCCCTAACTAGTATTATAAATCTTATTATTTCCTATGTAATAACTAAAAGAGTTTGTATCTACCACAATATGAAGCAGTACAGATATATAGAATTAAAAACTTCATACAATTTTCAGATACGGTCATGCACATGAAACCTTCTGGTTTTTTAAGAAAGACTGATAACAATTTTAAACTTGTAAAAATGGAAATAAAAGAAAGTGGATGCAGCAATTCTGAGGTGGGGAATATAGTTTTTCAAAAACCAGAAGAGCAAATGTAGAAGAAAGATGTCAAGACTCAAGAGGCATGTTCATGAATGCCAACTGAAGGTAAAATAAATAAATAAATATTTTATATTTCATAATCTGTATCAAAAATACCTGCTCTTGAATAATGCTTCTTGCTTCAACAAGTTGAGCTTCTAACTCTAGCTCTCTCTCAGTTGCTTCAGAAGTCACTTCAGCTTCTTTTTGGGCATCTTGTAGCTGACCCATGCGCTCCTTCACGGTGCAAATCAAAAAATTCATAACGGGTCTATTCATGTTGTATTTTGTTAATAACGAGTCAAATTGATATAATTTACTAAAATGAATAGGTCAAACGAGTTAAATGGGTCAAAAGTTGCCTAACGTGTATTTAAATGCTTACCGTGTCCTACATTATTTAATTTAAATACAAATTATGTTATTATTTTAATAATGTCATTTTTGTAGTCATATTTAACGCTTTGATAATTTAAAAAGTAAAAAAATGGAAAAAAAAAAGTGTTTGCAAATCAATGAACCCAACCTGTTTTAGCCCAGACATAAAGTACTAGTTTTGACCTGAACCCATTTGACCCATTACCCGACCCACATGTTTGCAAATCAATGAACCCAACCTAATCGCCAATTCACCATATCCAAAAGGAGCACAGGGCGAGAAAAGTAACAAGAAACCACCTTTATTGAAGCCACCTTGTTTCGAAGAAATGCTTCTATTTGATCTCTACCCATATGAAATGGCAGGTCAAAGACATCCTGATATTGATAAACTTTCAGTTTATGCTTTTCATAATATACCAAATAGCTTGTAATGTAAAAAATCATCAATCTTGAAAATCTTTAGATATTGACTCATACCGTCCTACCACCCAATGGGGATTGAGAGGGGTCAACATCCCTTTCATTAACTGGGGAAGGATGTTTGGACGAACCATTTGGCGCATTCAAGAAGTCCCGCATATCAACCTATAAACCATTATATTTGTAAAAATATGTAAGAAACAATGCTAGTTTCTCATAACGTTATAAATGTGAATGTCACATAAGAAATACGTCAGAGATGTTTTAATAATAATATGTGCTTTGTTGAAGCAGGTAGAACCAGATCTGAATTGTGAGGTTGGTGGTTCTTGGCCATTGTTGCAATGTTCATGGTTTAAAAAAACGGATGAGGCGTACGCCTTGAGGCGCGCCTCGAGGCAAAGCGTTAAGATAACGTATCTGAGGCGACGCCTCAGGAGGGGTTTTATACGTACGCCTCTAGGTATCGAGGCGTTCAAAAAAACGTTAAAGGCGTACGCCTCGAAGCGCGCCTCTTGCTGTTCTAGGGTTTAGATGATAAAATTAGTTAGGAAAGTTCTATATTTATAAGATATATAACTTTTATATGTTGTTTTAGACTTTCTATGATGAAATTAGTAAGGAAAGTTCTATATTTATAAGATATATAACTTTTATATTTATTTTTTAATTCCGCCTCGGGCTTACGCCTCGGTTCGCCTCGAGGCACGATTCCGTTCTTTTAAACCTTGGCAATGTTGTTTAAATTATTACTTTTTTTTATTGGAAATTGTTGGTTCCCTGTTTAAATGTTCATAAGTTTAGCCTTGTTATAAGGAATTGACCATCACGCAACTCATTAATGTGCACTAGCAGAACAGTTGTCTATACATTATTGTCTACATGACTCGCAGAAATAAAATTCAGAACACTGTTTTTTACGATTTTTGTTCGGATATTAACTGAGCGTTCCAACTCCAGTATTGGGAGTGCATAATGTGTTGCACTGATAAAGATTTTAGATACTTTGTTACTTTTCTTGATGATGATTCTGGAGTAATTTTTGGAATTATTTACTTCATTCCTGTTTTAAGTTTTTCTCTTCTGTTAAATGAATTTTCTGTTCAAATCAGTTTGACCCACTTTGCTTCTTAAAACAACCGCATTTCATTAATTTTTGGGTTTTTTACATAGAACACCAATGTACTCTCATTTGTCCCAAATGGGACAATATACTAATTTTTGTGCCTCATGGTCATTAAAAAATTGTTTTTGGTCCTGTTTGGGTCATTTGGTATCCTCAAAACCATGTAAGCAAGCCAAGATGCTGAGTTGGCATGGCGATGTGTCATTTTCGTGATTATTTGGCATTTTTTGTTATTTTAAAAATGTTGATGTTGCTTCCTATTGGCAAAGATGCCACAGGCTACAAACAAATGTACACCATGGTTTAAAAAAACGGTCGAGGCGTATGCCTTGAGTGGTGACAAACCGAGTCTGAGGCGACGCCTCAGGGGCCATTTTTGTACGTGCGCCTCAAAGGGCTGAGGCGTTCAAAAAAACGTGAAAGGCGTACGCCTCGAGGCGCGCCTCTTGCTGTTTTAGACTTTTTCCGATGAAATTAGTTAGGAAAGTTCTATATTTATAAGATATATAATTTTTATATGCTTTTTAGACTTTCTATGATGAAATTAGTAAGGAAAGTTCTATATTTATAAGATATATAATTTTTATATTTGTTTTTTAATTCCGCCTCGGGCTTATGCCTCGGTTCGCCTGGAGGCGCGATTCCGTTCTTTTAAACTTTGATGTACACAATCAAACTAAAGATAGGTCATACACTTGCTAATTTTCATTTTGTTCCTGAAAAGGTAACAACTAACTAACAAGAACTTATCTCGAACCTCATATCAAGACATTTTGAGTTTATTCTAGAGATCAACTTGATATTTAAAATGTACTACAAAGATCTCGCATACCCTATATGTGACAAGTTAGACATGTTAGATATATTTGGTCCAACTTCCGGATTGTTCAAATTATTGGCTTATAACTAGTCACATTATTATTCTACTAGATTTATCATGGTATTTATTGTAATCTTGGTCCTCGCCCATTTATGTAAACTATAAATGTATCGTTTCAATTGAATAAGAGATATTAGTAACATCTTCTGGTAACATCTCTTACAATACATGAACCTATTATCTTAATATTTTTTGCTTCCACTCTCCCTCTCTCTTTCATTGCTTCTTTTTGTTATTTTTAGGTTAAATTTGCATTTGACTTTCCATTTTGTTCATAGTGATAAGTAAAACCATGCTAAGCTCATCCTTAGTTTAAAATTTAAATATCAATAATTAAACAAGGAAAAACAATTCTAAGCTCATGAAAGAAGCTCTTTTGTACTAAGATTCAGGCGTATGAAGGTAAGATATAGGTATATAAAAGCTTCCCTGGTGACAACATTATTCCAAGTTGATTCAGTAAATTCACAAGTCTCAACAAAAGCACTATAATCGTAACAAGATGATAATATACCTGCATTGATCGTAACAATGCCCTTAGATCAGAATTCTCCGTAACCAATTCTTGATTTTTTGCCTCATATGCATCCACCTAAAATAGCATATGGACATATGATTAGATAAAAATTGAAGCAAGGAAAAAAGTAGATTTGAAACATACAATCTTTTTATAGAAGTCATTGTCAGCCTTCTTCCCATTCCATGTCCCACGTTGTCGCCCTTCTTTCTGTGGTTAAGGAAAACTTATAATAAGAAATCCCACAATTTGAATTCATAAATGTGCAAAACTATTTGAACATTGTCCATTTACCTGTAGTAAATTCATAATTTCCATTCCTGATCTAGATTCCTTCTTTTTCTCCATCATAACTTGATTTAGTCGCTCCTGCAAAGAAAGATAATCGCTCCTAGATTGGTTACCACTTGCGTTGCTCAAAACATACAAGCATATCCTAAGCAACTACCTAGAAAATATAAAATGATAAACAAAGGAATTCACATGCATTAAGAGAGCATCATACCTGCAACTTAATGTACTCTTTTTCTTTTTTCTTCATCTCATGTATCTGTTGAGTTCTGACTTGCTTTTGCAAGATGACATGTTGAAGATGCCGATTTATTCACAAAAGAAACAAAACAAGATGAGAAAATACAAGGAGATCTCTAAAACTGTACCTGATTTCCAATAACCATTTTTTGATATTCATCTCTTTCCTGCTGCAACTTCTCAATTTGGGCCTTAAGACCAGCTTTTGCTTTAGCTTCCTGATCATAAGAAACATAAGCAAAGAAATAAGGATACAAACCAATATTAATACATAGACACACATATATACACAAACACACTCAATCATTACCGTCCGGGTAATAGTTGCTATTTCCCTATCTTTAGCTGACAACTGTGACTCCAGCCTCTCTACTTTAGCCTCTAATCTTGATATATCTGATGAAAGTCTGCAAGAAAACCCAAAATTTATCACCATTGACTAAAAATTTAAAACCAGAAACATCAATGAACGCAATCTGCAAGAGAAGATAAACCTAATCTTAGTTTTACAACATAACATTTTTGGCTTTCTGCTTCCAGTTGCATAAAATTAGCTTCATTCACATTTTTTTACAGGTATTCACTATATCGTTGCGAAGTTTTTGGCATTTTGCATCTACTATGTTTATGACATTGTTAAAGTCCCGTATAAGCTACCAATGTGTATACCCAAACAATCATAGTTTCAAGTCCACAAGTATTTTAATAACAACCCAGTCAAAAGAATGATGCAAACTAACAGAACTTCATGTTTTACAATTCTGTTACATGTGATGCACATGCACAAGAACCAAATTATCCACACCAATATAATGGCACTTCAATTAAATGCATGAATCATGAAAAATCCCAGTGCTTAGTAAAACTTGATAGTTGATATTATACCTAACGTAGTTCAAGAGATTTCAAATGCCTCATTTGGCAATATAACAATAGTCCATACCAGAATAAGAGATCCACTACATGACTTGTTTCTTAGATAATACATGACAGTGACAATAATATGGTCTAAAATTTGGATAAATTTTGTACCAGCTTTAAAATTCAGGACTTCACAGATTCATTTCCCAAATTGAAACTTCACCCCAATTTTACAGGGACACTTAATTAACAAAATTTCCTCGGTGAATTGAAGGCAAATTGGATTTTAATATTCCAAACTATGACCCACTGGCTGATAATAATCCATACTGACAATATGAACGGTGACAGCCCTAACTTTCACTTTTGTTGCCAAATAATCATCACCGATTTACACTACTTTTCGCTCAAAATGATGATTTCGAACGAAATGGAGAACCGTATAAGCGAAATCGAGAGGAAATCATATGTAAATAGGCAACCAAAATGAAAGTTAGGACTGTAACCGGTCAAATTGACAGTATGGTAATAGTTGAGATCATTAAAATCCAATTTGCCTAAATTGAAATCCTTCTAGTAACAAAAGCCTCACCGTTGCCTCTGATCATTAGTAGATTCTCGAAAGTCGATATCACGCTGCCTCTGCTGCAACAGTGAGTATATACAATTGCAAGTGCGTGTGATTGAAACCTAACCAAAAAACGGAAATAAATACAGACAAAAACAGAACTCACACAGCAAAATCATACATAAAGCCAAAAATCCAAACCGGATCAGTTGCAAACAGATCAAGAGAAGCCGGAAATCCAAATGTGACTAGCGTCTGGTTCAGATACTTCGCACAATGATCCAAATTTCCGACATCAGCAAATGTGTACTCACTGCAAAATTGTACGGTGAATCTTACAAAAATGCGAAACCCTAACTCGTAGCAAAGTAAAAACAATGAAATTTTACCTAGCTCCGAAGCTTGACTGTGTAGATAACAGATCGAGAGAACGGATTCACCGAAAACGAACAAATAAGCATGAGAAATTAGAAAAAAACTGAAGATAAAATTGCGTTTAAAAGAGGAGGTACCGTACTCTGATATCGAAATTCGTAGTGTCGCTTGAAGACATCGTTGCGATGTGAGGATCTACAGTACGGCCGGAATGCAGAGAGAGAGAGGGACGGGCGGTTGAAGGCGGTGGCAACCGGTCAAGTGAAAGGAGAGTGGTGGGGAATGGTGATAGATCAGGACGGTGGTTGCTTTTGATATGATAAAGATCAAACGGTTTGGGAGTTTGAAAATTGAATTGCATAAAGTAACCGTGAATATTTTAAGAGCAGCTTCAAAAGTTAATATATATTTTGTTTACACTAAAAGTTTCTTCAACATATGTACCAAAATTATTTAAAGAGTGTTTTGCTAAAAATTGTTATTTGAATTCAAAGGTTTTATAAAAATCGTTATTTGAATTCATTTGACTACACCTAATTAACATCGTTAAAGTTTTTCATTAAACCTTCCTCATTTGAGAAGTATTTTAGTCAAAACAATTACAAAATAAAGAACCAGCCCTAAATGAAGGGTTTTGTGCGTTCAATCTCTTTAGCAAGCCATATGGGGACCACATACCTCTACCATTTATAAGATCAATTATATGCTTATATACCTTCTTTCAAATGTCCAGCCAACAAACCTGAAACACCTAACTTTTAGGAATGCCAACTTCGATACCATGGATTGTCATGTTCCAGTTGACCGCCACTAAATGCTTACATTGCATACTAGTCAACTAGCCATAAGAAAGACCCTTAAATCAGCTTCAACAAAATTTAATAATAACTCTCCACATAGCTGAAAAAAATGAGTACACAACCTCCTAAACATGATGAAAACAACAACGACAACATGACATCTAATAGTATCAGTAATGATCTATATCAGCAGATTAAATTAGCAACAAAAATCTAACAACAAAAAAATACAATATTAGCTGGTAATATCAACACCAAGATCAATGAGTGATTCTTCATAGTTACATAATTTTGCCCAAATTGTAACGCATAATCACAAAATCAAGTACATTGCACAATAGGGCCAAAACACCAAATCAAACAGCAGGGTCAATTACATTCGATAATACAATGGTGATAGAGTCTGTGATGGCGACGAACGAACTTACCATAAACTCATGTGGATCGAAATCGTCCGTAGAGACACGAACAAACCAGAGTTCTTCAAACATTACTTGCGATTGATTTTGGGGACGAAATTGCGATTACGGTTACTACGTTTGTTGTTGATTATGGGGACGAAAGATATTGATTTTGGGGGTGGGAATTCACTTTTTTACGATTACCTAAAGAGATTGAACGTATAAAACTCCTCATGTGGGGTTGGTTCTTTATTTTGTAATTGTTTTGACTAAAATACCCCTCAAGTAGGGAAGGTTTAACGGAATATGTTAATCAGGTGTAGTCAAATGGATTCAAATGGCAATTTTTATGAAATCTTTGGATTCAAATGGCAATTTTTATGAAATCTTTGGATTCAAATGGTAAGATTTAAACCTTTTGATTCAAATGACAATTTTTAGCAAACCATAGGGATGAAAAAAGTACTTAACTCTTATTTTAATGATCTAAAATTATATAAAAAATGTAATGTTTTTTTAATCCTATGATAAGATTAAGGTATTTTTATATATCATATAAGAATTAATTACACAGATCGTCCCTGGAGTATTTAAAAATCACACTTCACTTACAGTCTACGCTATTCACAGGGGCGGCTCAATGTATTTGGTGGCCCCAAGCGAACTAAAAGTGTGGGGACTTTTTCCAAAAGGCATATTATTAAAACCCTCTTCTTTTATCCGGGTTTAGGATCGACAAATATTACTAAATCGCATATTATAACCAAATCACCAATTATCAAATTAGTCGATTCCCAATTATTACCAAACAGATTATAGCCAATTATAACGAGTATTGCCAAATGGCATATTAAACCAAACGTACAAGATCTGATTCTGCTACTAAATTTTATATGGATCGAATAATCTAATAAACGTCCTCTTGAACAAGTAGATACGGGTGGTTGTGGTCAAGAACATCAACAATTACACATAATCAATTGATGATAAAAAAAAAGAAAATAGATTTAAAATGTATAAATTTGATTAATTTAGTCATCACATATTTTGTTCATACATACACTTGCTAAAGCTGATCATGTCCAACCCTGGGAGAGCTCATCCTGAGGAGGAAGACTCACAAGAACACACACTCAAACTAATGAGTAAAGGTCCTATTTATAGAAGTATTGGATTCTTCATTAGCCGCCTCTAGTGAAGATTCCTTTTGACTTCACACACTTAATTAACAAAATCAACCAACTTTGTATAAGTGTAGCAACTTGTGTCAAGGTTAGCAATAGCTTTGGCACATCAAATAGGTCAACCGAGATATCCAGTTACTCATCCGATGTATCTGAACCTCCATTACTGTAACATTTAGGGTTTCTCATACTTTAATTTGTGCAATAACATTATTTCAATTTAGTTCTGAATCATTTCATTTTGTTATACAAACTACAGGTTGTGCGTTCATATTTCATCATCACTATGGTTATACATAATATAATATAGCCACATATACATGCATTTATTTCATTTAATTAAGGATTTAATATACATTATGATACATGTAAAATAAATATGATTAGGTATAAATACATGACATTGTATTATTAATAAACTACCTAAAATAATTATTTAAAGTCTCGGTCTTTTATAAACATATAAGTATATGTGAATTATTTATTTAAAATTCCAAATAATATATATATATATATATATATTACACTTTAATGACAATATATGTATATATTATTAGTAACCTATATCAATAATTATCTAGTTTTAAAAATATATATGTTGGACAATTTTATAAAACATATTAAACTTATAGTTTTAATTTCATAGATTTTATAAAATAAATTATATAAACACAAAAAGTTTAAAGAGAGTAAACTTAGTTTGAACCCCATTGGTCACATTAACCCCCCCCCCTTGAACCATTGAAAACATTTGAATGCATTGGACCTCTCAATTTGAAACCCCCCCTTGATTATGAACCCTTTTCCTCGCAAGTTTGACTTTGGAAAGTCAGACAATGTCGAATCCTTACGAATTCGGTTATGAATCCTTTGAATTCGAGCGTTAAAACTGTGATCAATCATCTGGAAACAACGTGCGAGTGTCCTAATCACTTGTAACGAACCAATTTCAACAGAAATCTATAGGAATTGAGCTCAATCGACCTGTAGCCATCCTTAATCAAACTCAACTTCAATTTGAGCATTTAACATGAAATTGGTCTAAAAAAACTAATCCCACACCTTCATAACATCCACTACAAACTTCCTACACCTCTGTTATCATCACATTCCCTCTCCAAAGCCTCGTCGAGCTCAAGGATTTTCGATTCGGACGTCCCTGTCGTTCTCCCCCATTTCGCAACAATTTCAGGTAATGTTGGTACCTTTAGTTTCGTTTTGTTACATGGAACGAAAGCCCCATGAATTCAGGGACGATTGGGTACTCAATCGGGTGAATTGGGTGGCTAGGGTTTGGGTTACGGTTTGAGGAAGATGATGAGTGAGACTTATGTGTTAAAAGGATTTTGCGTCGGATAATAAGCAAGGCATACGCCCAGGTTCAACCGGTTAAGACACTGCCCCTACTCAGGCAAGGTCGCGGGTTCAAGTCTAGCCCCGCACCTTGTTTTTGCGCGTGTTTTTGTCCTGAAACCCGGTCCCCTCGTGGACTTGGGTTATCAGTTAAACTGCTAACCATTTAAACACTAGACCTTACCGGTCTAGTGGTTGCGCGCTTGTGGTTTCACTCAGGCGACCCGGGTTCGAGTCCCGTGGTCCATTTTTATTTTTAAAACCTATTTTTAATCCAATTTTTCTTATAAAAATTATTTTATAAACCTTCCAAGGCTCAGGAATATTTTATGAACCAAAATATTAATGTCTCAAATATAAACAATTATTTAATCTTTTAGAGATTTAAAAACTAATAAATTTTAATTAAAAACTCATATAATTAATTATTTAAAACCTGTACGAGTTATTTTCTTACCTGACTATTTTGTACAACTTATGTTCTCTTTATTATTTATTTTATTTAATAAAGAGTTGATTTAACTATTTAATTAATTGAAACGTTACAAATTATTAACCTAATTATCTATATATTCAAATAAATATTAGTTAAACACTTATTCATTTATTTGTAAACAAATTAATCATTCATATATATATATATATATATATATATACACACACACACACACACACATATATTCAATTTCTTATTAAATAAACATATTATTTACAACAAATAAATACACATCATTCAACCTAACCCAATTCCTTTATACATTAGTCTTTTGAGCATTTCATTGATACATATATAAATTAAACATAGGTTAACCTTGTGGTTAGCTAAACAACTTGTGCAACTACTCGTACTTGTGATTTCAAGCTACAAATCCAATGTGAGTTTACATTGCCCCTTTTTTCATATTTACATCTTTGGGGTGAAACATGATTATCATTTGAAACTATTTGCAACTTATACAATTCAAACATTATGATCATGTGTGCAATTTGTGCCTTATGCTTGAACACTATTAGTGCAAGCTACATTTTACATACTTTTGTGCATAGTCAAGTGCAATCATTAACTCTGTACAAGCCGATGGTAAACAATGATAGATCTATTGCATCTGACCAACCCACCCGATTAGGGTGATTGTTGCCGAAAACACTTAAGGATAACATTAGTGTTATGCCTATCAGTCACAAGGTTTGATTGTGCGCCCAATTTTAAACTATAGTGGTTCTCCATAATTGCCTTATTAAAACATGTATCATATGAATTGTACACAAACTCTTGATAATACTTGTTGTGCTAAAACCTGTGTATGCTCACCAACTATTTTAGTTGACTTTGTTTTCATCATGTTTCAGGTGCTAATAATTGAGAATCATGTCCAAGGTGTTCACATAGGAATTGTCGACCTAGTTAAATAAGACAATTGGGATTTTTGTTAAAGTACTTTATTTCCTTGTTTGTTCATGTTGTTTGAAACAATTGTTTTGGAAATTGAATTAAATGAAATATGAAACGTTAGTTTGATCATGTGTTTATGAACAGTCTACACGTCCGCCCCGACGTATTCTGCCGTCGGTTGGGGTGTGACAGATTGGTATCAGATCAATGGTTATATGGAATTAGGTTATTAGAAACCCATGACCTAGACTATAACCTTAAGACACCCATTTTATGCCATGCTACATACTACATGCTATGTGATGCCTTACTTGTTAGATTACTTACTAGTACTTCTATCCTAAGTCTCTCATCCTTCTTACCCTTACCTATGTCATCATCACCTTCACATGTGGACGTCATACTCATAGACACGAATCTATCAAAATTCTTAGACCCCGTCAAGGCCTTAAATCCTATTAATTTGTAGGGAACATGTGCAATCTGGAAGAGTGACACCTGTATTTTGAGTTTTCTATCTAGGAAAGCATTTCGTATAAATTCAAATCAATCGAAGGGCCCATATGCTTTCCTGGGAATTCCCGGGATGAGTGTTTACTTATAGGCTAAAGCACGTCTTCCTGAAAATTATGTGAATTTAAATAACCTTGATAAGTCATAGTATTCAAATGGTTATATTACCAACAGGGTACAATCCAAATATAATTATTCTTATCCTTGTGTTGTTTCTTCTATTGCATGCCTCCTCGTCGTGACAACAACACCAATAACAACAATGACCTTGATGCCCTCCTTACCCAGCTTGTGAATCAACTCGTACAAGCAAACAACAACAACAATGGTGCCAGTGGTAGTGCTAATGGTGGTGGTGGTGCTGGTGCCAACCCGCCCCATTGCACCTTCAAACACTTTAACTCATGCAACCCCATCAAGTTCTATGGTACCAAGGGAGCTACAGGTCTCCTTCAGTGGTTTGAAGGCATTGAAAATACTTTCCTCAACAGTGACTGCCCTGACAATCTCCGATTCCGTTATGCTACAAGCGTCTTTCAAAAACGAGCGCTCACTTGTTGGAACGGTGAGAAAAGGAATAGAGGTGTTGATGTGGAAATGGCCTTTCCATGGGATGATGTGAAGAGGCTGATGACCGAGGAGTTCTGTTCTCAAAATGAGATGAAGAAACTGGAAGCTGAGTTTTGGGATCTTACCCATGACAGTGGTGAAAAGCTTGTCTACACAACTCGTTTCCATGAGTTGAGTCTCCTGGTGCCACACATGGTCACACCTCTGTCTCGGGGTATTGAGAAGTACATAGGTGGTCTGCCTATGAAAATCCAAGACACAGTGTTGGGAAGAAATCCTGCCATTCTTGAAGACGCTATACGCCTAACTGCCACGTTAACCGACAATCACGTGAAGGCAGGCACGTTGATAAGAAAGGGTGCGAAGAAGATCAATGACCAAGTAACCCCAACTGAAAATAACCAAGGTGGACAAGCCCGAACCTCCTTTACGCAATAAGAAGCGCAAGGCTAAGAACTTTGCCGTCGTTACCCCTGCTGCACCCATCACCCAAGTTGCACCTGTGGCTCAGAACCCAGACAGAAGGCCATAAGTAGGTGTCAATCCCCAATGCAACACCTGCAAGTATCATCACTACCCGACTGTGCGGTGTCGTCTATGCACAATTTGTGGAAAATATGGCCATGTGGCTAACACTTGTCGAGCTAGGCCCCCCGTTGCCCAAACCAACCTAGGAAACTGATTCAATCCGCCAGTTGCTAACCAAGTTGTACCGACTATTGCTAATGGGCGCGCTTGCTACGAGTGGTGACCCAACCCACTTCCGGGATCGTTGCCCAAGGTTGGTTAATGCAAACCAGGGTGGTACCCGTGGGCGTGCTTTCAACATAAACTCCAATCAAGCTCAAGCTAACAACGAGGTTGTTAATGGTACGTTTCTCATCAATAACCAATATGCTTCCATTTTATTTGATACCGGTGCCGATAGGAGTTTTGTATCACACAAATTTGAACCATTACATGCAAAAACACGAACTAAGTTAGAGAAAACTTTTACTGTTGAAGTAGCGGATGTAAATCCCATCACTATTGACTCTGTTATCCGCGATTGTTCTCTTGAGCTTAACGAACACACCTTCCCTGTCAACCTCATACCAATGTAATTGGGAAGCTTCGATGTCATCGTATGTATGGATTGGTTATCCAACCCCCATGCCATAGTCATTTGTTTTGAAAAGTGCATTCGAATTCCTCTTCCATCGGGCGACACGTTACGAATCTTTGGTGAGAAGCCTAATAGTGGACTCTAACTCATGTCATGCACCATGGCCCAAAAGTACTTGCAAAAGAAGTACGTAACCTTCCTGGCACATGTTGTTGAAAATAAGGACAAAGGGAAAGAGATTCAAGACATTCCAATCATTCGGGATTTTCCTGAGGTATTTCCCGAAGATCTATCCGGTCTGCCGCCCATATGTCAAGTGGAGTTTCGCATCGATCTTGTACCCGGAGCTAATCCCGTAGCTAAAGCTCCATACCGACTCGCACCTTCTGAGATGCAAGAACTTGCAAGCCAACTCCAAGAACTTGCTGATAAAGGTTTCATCCGTCCAAGTCATTCACCTAGGGTGCACCTGTCTTATTCGTCAAAAAGAAAGACGGTTCATTCCGGATGTGCATTGACTATCACGAACTTAACAAACTTACCATTAAGAACCGCTATCCATTACCAAAGATTGACGATCTCTTTGACCAAATTCAAGGTTCAACCTGCTTCTCAAAGATTGATCTTAGATCCGGTTATCACCAACTTCGTGTGCATGAAGGAGATATTCCAAAGACTGCCTTTCGTACGAGGTACGGTCACTATGAATTTATGGTTATGCCTTTTGGGTTAACCAATGCACCTGCGGTTTTCATGGACCTCTTAGACAAATTCGTAATCATCTTCATCGACGACATCTTGATCTACTCCAAGACTAAAGCGGATCATGAGCAACACCTTAGATTGGTTTTGGACCTTTTGAAGAAAGAACAATTGTATGTCAAATTCTCCAAGTGTGAATTTTGGTTGAATGAAGTTCAATTCTTGGGTCATATCGTCACCGAAAAGGGAATTCATGTGGATCCTGCTAAGATCGAAGCTGTAAAGAATTAGAGTACACCTAGAACCCCTACCGAGGTTCGTTTATTCCTTGGTCTAGCGTGTTATTACCGTCGATTCATTTCCAACTTCTCCAAGATTGATGTCCCACTCACTACTTTGACACATAAGGGTAAACCTTATGAGTGGGGACCAAAGCAAGAATAAGCCTTTCAAACTCTCAAACAAAAGTTGTGCAATGCCTCTATTCTAACCCTTCCTAATGGAAATGTTGATCTTGTTGTCTACTGTGATGCATCAAACCAAGGTCTTGGTTGTGTTCTTATGCAACGAGGCAAGGTGATCACTTACGCATCAAGACAATTTAAGATCCATGAGAATAATTATACGACGCACGATCTTGAGTTGGGTGCGGTTGTCACACCCCGCCTCAGGCACCCCCAGGACGTGTGCGAGCCTAATTGGTATCTTCTTAACTTTGATTTCAGAGTTTTTTGTAAAACACAGCAGAAGTATTTTCAAAAAGGATCGTTTCTTCGTTCTTTCAACCTCAAGGGTTGTTTTTGTAAATATCAAAACTCAGTTGGAAGACAAAAGTTTTATATTTACTTTCATAAACATAGGGATTATAACACCCTTTCATTTGATTACAAAACATAGTTGAAATCAAATACATTCCTTGTCTCCTATGGACAAGTTTAAGCCACTGGAAATAGTACGACTCAGGGTTGATCAATTCCCTGGTCCTATCTCCTTTTCATCTCTTTAGGATTTCCCTTTACACGAGGCCTGAGAATCCTTCGTGCATTACATCCTTTCATTTCATGGGTCAGATCTCATATATGCCCGCCCTATCCCTTTTCCATCACATTTTATTGATTTCCTGAAAACATTTTGGAAATGAAACGTCATCGCGAATGCCGGTGAATACAATTATCTTGACACTAAAAAGCATTTGGCACAAACAAGTATTAATTCGATAATCATAACTTTATGTTCAATCTACACATTCAGCAGGCCCTCATGTCCTGACTATAGCACCACTGTATACACTGGTAGTATGTCTTTATAACAACGAGGACTCATGCCTCCTTATTTGTTAAAAAGAGAAGTACCAGCCACGATCCGAGACTTTCACCCGTGACCTATGTATCCATTGCACGTTTTACGTATACCTATGGCCCGAATGCTTACACGTAGGTGAACATTGAACATTATTCCCTTGACCTTTATTTGGCCATTTTCGTAAATAAAATGTTTAACATTAGTTTTCAGAGAGATAAAGTATTCACCTTGTTTAGTGGAATGAGCCTCTAGAGTCGAAAGCTTGTAGTCTAGCTTCTAAACTTGATTTCTCTAGCGTAACAGCACTTCTACGAGCTTTTCTTCTTAGTTCGGGCACTACGATGAGCGAGAATTGGACCAGAATCCTCGCGACCGTCTTAGGGATTGCCTGGAACAAGATTTAAGAGCTGAATTCGTGTTTGGGATGGATAAATTGAATGAAATCGTTCAGCTATTTATAGGCTGAAATCAGGATCCATGTCGAACCGTTATCCAAGGGATGTCGGTCCGACATCCAGCTATGCCCACGTCAGCCCTAAATGTCAACTTCTGATTGGACCGCATATGTTTTTGGTGCATGTCGGGCCGTTATGTGGACCATGTCGGTCCGACATCTAGACTCACGTCCCATCATTAGGGCTGAGTCATTTGACACGTGTCGACACCACATTTTGCGGCTACGAGGATGTTGTCGGACCGATATGGATTGATGTCGGTCCGATAACCGACATATGATGTATTTGCGAACCGCTATAGGAATGGATATCGGTCCGATATCCATCCTGAATCCGCTTCAAACCGATATGAATAAGCGAGTCGGTCCGATGTCTGACCTGGTTTTGCCTCGGTCCGATATCTAGGTTCCAGTTCGCTTCGGACCGATGTGATACTAGAAAACGGTCCGATATCAACTAAATTTCCAAAATTTTCATTTTCAACCCTAGACTTTAGTACTTTAGATACACAAGTCCTTAAGGTTCTAACTTTGGCATTTCTCGGACATTTTTGTGGTAGGTGTTACATCCTCCCCACCTTGTTTGAAACTCGTCCTCAAGTTTATTTAAACAAGTGCGGATATTTCTTTCTCATTTCAGATTCCAGTTCCTACGTGTACTCAGGTCCACGTCTAGAGTTCCATTTTACTTGCACAATCATCAGCTTCTTTCTTTTCAATCTCTTTTCCTGCCTGTCCTCAATTTGCAAATGTTGTTCCACAAATTTTAACCTTTCATCTACCTCTACATCTTGTAGGGGTATTACCAGTGATTCATCTGCCAAACACTTGCGCAGATTTGAAACATGGAATAAATTGTGTACTCTATTCATTTTTTCTGGTAATTTGAGTTGATAGGCCACAGGCTCAACACTTTTAAGGATTTTGAATGGTCCTACGAATCTAGGACTTAATTTCCCTTTCTTTCCAAATCTTACAACGCCTTTCCATGGTGAAACTTTCAACAGAACGTTATCACCGACGTTGAATTCCAACGGCTTTCATCTCTTATCAGCATAACTCTTTTGACGATCACGAGCCACTTTCAGTCTATCTCTTATTTGAATAACTTTTTCAGTTGTCTCCAGGACTAATTCACGTCCGGATAACTGATATTCTCCTATTTCAGACCAACAGATTGGAGTTCGACATTTACGACCGTATAAGGATTCAAAAGGAGCGGCCTGTATACTCGTATGATAGATATTATTGTAGGAGAATTCCATTAGAGGTAAGTGGTCATCCCAACTTCCTCCAAGATCAATGACACAAGCCCTTAACATGTCTTCAAGGGTTTGAATGTTTCTTTTGCTCTGCCCGTCCGTTTGAGGATGATAGGCAGTGCTAAGATTTAGCTTCGTGCCTAGGGCTTTTTGAAAACTTTGCCAGAATTGAGAAGTAAATCTAGTGTCTCTATCTGACACAATAGATAGTGGCACACCGTGTAATGCTACAATTTCATTAACGTATAGATGCGCCAACTTGTTTATATTGAATGTCTCTTTCATGGGAAGAAAATGAGCAGACTTAGTAAGTCTGTCAATGATAACCCAGATGGTATCATTCCCACGACTTGTTCGGAGAGGTTTTGTGATGAAATCCATGGTTGTCATTTTCCAGACAGGAATTTCAAGTTGCTATAACAAGCCAAACGGCTTTTGGTGTTCAGCTTTAACTTGAGAACATGTTAAGCACTTTGCAACATAGATAGCGATATGATTTTTCATCCCTTTCCACCAATAATTGGCTTTTAGGTTTTTATACATCTTATCGCTTCCAGAATGCATGGTGTATTTAGATTTATGAGCTTCTTCAAGAATCTCTTCACGTATATTTCCATAGATAGGAATCTATATTCTCTTATTCATTCTAAGAATTCCATCATCACCTATGACCAGTTGTTCGATCATGCCTCCCAAACCTTCTTTCTCTAGGTTGGGTTCTTTTAAAGCCATATGTTGAGATTCCTTAATACGAGTAATAAGATCGATGTGGAGGTCAAGTCTTAAAGCACGAACTCATTTAAGTTTCTCATGCTCTTTTCTGCTTAAGGCATCGGCTACAACATTGGCTTTTCCTTCATGATAACAAATTTTGCAATCATAATCATTTAGGATTTCCATCCAACGTCTTTGCCTCATATTTAGTTCTTTCTGACTGAATATATACTTCAAGCTTTTGTGATCAGTGAATACGGTGAATTTGACTCCATAAAGATAGTGCCTCCATAATTTCAAAGCGAAAATTATGGCCCCCAAATCTAGATCATGAGTCGTATAATTCTTTTCATGAGTTTTTAACTGACGAGAAACATAAGTAATGAATTTGCTTCCTTGCATTAACACACAACCAAAGCTAGTGTGTGAAGCATCACAGTATACTGAAAACCCTTCGTTTCCATCTGGCAAAGCCAATATGGGTGCTTGAGTCAGTTTCTGTTTCAGAGTTTTGAAAGCTTCTGATTGCTTAGGTCCCCATTCATACTTAATTGACTTGCGAGTCAGAGAAGTTAATGGAACAGAAATTCGAGAAAAATCTTGGATAAATCTCCGATAGTAACCAGCCAAGCCGAGAAAACTATGAACTTCAGTTGGTGACTTCGGGATTTCCCATTTGGATATTAATTCTGTTTTGACATGGTCAACTTGAATGTCATCAACATTAATGACATGACCAAGGAATTGAACTTCTGATAGCCAAAATTCACATTTCGAGAACTTAGCATAAAGCTTTTCCGTTCTCAAGAGTTTAAGTAAAATTTTCAAATGATCAGTATGATCTTCCTTATTTTTGGAGTAGATAAGGATATCATCAATAAATACGATAATGAATTTGTCTAAGTAAGGTTTGCAAACTCGATTCATCATATCCATGAAAACAGCGGGAGCATTAGTAAGTCCAAACGGCATTACCGTGAACTCATAATGACCATATCGAGTTCTGAAAGCACTTTTAGAAGTATCTTCTTCCTGGACTTTCAATTGGTGATAGCCAGAACGAAGATCGATTTTGGAAAAACAACGGGCTTCTTGGAGTTGATCGAAAAGATCATCGATTCTAGGGAGTGGCTAACGGTTCTTTATCGTAACTTTATCCAGATCCCGATAATCGATACACATACGCATCGAACCGTATTTCTTTTTGACAAATAAGACTTGAGCTCCCCAAGGCGACGAGCTTGGTCTTATGAATCCCTTCTCAAGTAACTCATCTAGTTGTTTCTTCAATTCTGCCATTTCATTTGGAGCTAATCTGTATGGGGCTTTAGCAATTGGTGCAGTACCAGGTACAAGATTAATTCTGAACTCCACTTTTCTCTCAGGTGGAATTCCAGGCAATTCATCAGGAAAAACATCGGAGAATTCAGCCACAACCGACACATCTTCAATCTTCTTTTTAGTGTTGGTGGTTATATTAACAAGGTATGCTAAGCATCCTTTTCTTAAGTATTTTGTGGCTTTCAACATGGAAATTATTCCAACAGAGTTGGATAATTTATCGCCATTGATCGTAAGGATGTTGCCTTTTGGCGAGCTAAGTTCTATTGCCTTTTTATCACATAGGATACGGGCTTGGTTAGAGGCTAACCAATCCACTTTTAGAACAATGTCAAAACCTTCCAAAGTCATTGGCAACAGTTGTACAGGAATAACATGTCATGATAGTGTGATATTACTATCGTTTAAGATTTCATAGATTTGAACCATGTCACCGTTGGCAGTCTCTACCACGTATTTCTTTTCTAATTTAGCTAGAGTTTTATTTAACAGTTTACAGAATCTATGATCTATAAAACTTTGGTTTGCACCAGAGTCAAACAAAACTCGAGCGTAAATATTATTGACAAGAAATGTACCCTTAATAACATCATGCATACCTGCTGCTTCATGAGTGTTGAGAACGAATGCTCGTGCATTCTTTTTCACTCCATCTGTAGGTTTGGGACCTGTCCCATCAGGTTTCTTTAGCTTGGGACAGTTAATTTTGATGTGGCCAGCTTCGCCACACTCAAAGCAAGTAATCGGCTTTTTTTATAAAACAATCTTCAGTTCTGTGTCCAGACATCTTGCATAAGCTGCAATAAGGTCCAGATCGACATTTCCCTAAGTGCCTTTTCTTGCACCTTGGACACTCAGAGATAAAAGAGTTGTTATTTCGAGGAGTAAAGGCTGATTTCTTGAATCCGCTAGGGCCTTGCCCAGATTCCTTCTTCTTCTTCCCTTCCTCCTGGTTTCTAATTAGGCTATTGGTTAATGATGCTCCGAAATCCATAGCATCATCAAGATTTTCACAATTTGCGACCTTGACAATGTCGCGGATTTCACCGATCAAACCCCATATATATCTCTTTATTAGATTAGATTCAGGGGTTGCTAAATGAGGAACTATTCGTGCATACTCAAGGAGTTTAGTTGAATATTCCTGATGATTGGTTCCAATCATCTTCAGACTTAGAAATTTCCCTTCAATCTGTTACCTTTCATTTGGGGGAACGTACTTCTTTTCAATTCTTTCTTTAAAAGTACTCCAGCCTATTGCATAGGCCGCTTATCTTCCTTTGGCAGCAATAATGTTGTTCCACCATTCTAAAGCTTGATCTTTAAATAGATTGGAGGCATATAGAACCCTGTCTTCCTTCGCACATTTCGTAATTACGAGTACATACTCAGTCTTTTCTATCCACCTCAAAGTGGCTATCCCTCCTTCTATTCCAGAAAAATTAAAGGGTTTACAATCCTGGAACATTTTATAAGTATATCCAACCATCTTCCTCTTCTTTTCTATATGGTCGTAATTATTACCCATCCCTTCATCTTCGGATGAATTATGGTAATATTTCTCCCTTTCAGTTTTCCTAGTTAGATGAGTAGCAGAACCCTCTGGTTTGAAAGTAATGGGTTTGGATTGAGTTATGGTTTGGGTATGTTGGGTCAATGGTTGGGAATTGATAGAATTTGGAATTGAGGGTTGTGTAGATAGTTTATTTGCTTGTCTCCTTTCTATTTCAGTAAAAATCACCGAGAGGGAATCCTTGATTCCTTCTGCAATCAATTTCTACAGTTCTTTATGAGAATTGGGAATTTCAGCAGTATTTTCAATCACTGCTTGTTTTCTCTTTCCTCTTGTATTGTAAGAAGGTCCGGTTTGTTTAGACATGCTATAACAGAATTAAGATGGGAATAAAAAATGAAACTTTTTATTGATGAAATATATATACAAGAAAAGAGTACATATAAGGATCATTGTTTCTAGAAATTTCTAAAATTGTTTTCTTCAAGAGCTTGAACTAACAAAGCATTCGGAGTTTCAATTTCAGCTTTTTCTCGTTCCAATTGAGCTATTCGGTTCAGCAACATTTGTTCACTCTCATTTCTCGATGCACTCTCATTTATATGAGGAGCAGGGATGGGAATCATCTCATAGTACGGAACGTAAGGTATATTAGAGTCAGCACGTTCTTCTTCTTCAGGATGATTTTCATAAGGCATTTCGGCGTATCCCTCATGAAAATTTTGGGAATATATTGGAGTGACGTTGTAACTTCCAGCGGTAGGAGCAGAATGAAAACTTACAGAAGGATTATATGGAACATTTGGGTTTCCTATTTCTTCGAGGCTTCTGAAAGTTGAACTTTCAGTTTCCTCATTACTTTTTATTGTAGTTTGATTCGTTTTACGTTCGAAATAATTAGCTGGAGCGTATTTACGAAAAACGCTAGGGCCTTTCCCTTTTCCAACCATTCTGAAAACAAACAAAACGATTTTATTAAGAAAGTATATTACATTAGTAAACAAAATACAACAAAAGAATTAATCTTTCATCAGTTCTTCACCAAGGGTCATCAAGCTTTCTCCATACTCATATACTTGTTGCCCATAGAACTTGGTTCTTGCTTTGTCCATTATCTTCTCCCTTGTTACTTCGTCCGTTTGGTGCAATGAACGATTTAAACATTCAATAGGGGAAGATGGCATACTTTCTGCATAACCATATTTAGGAGGGGGCTCACGGAGTCCCACCATAATATCGTTATAAGGTGGTTCAGAAAACATATATGGGTCATACAGGATAGGAGATTCAGAATTGTAAGATTGATTATCAGAACTATTTGAAACAAGATTATTGAATGTATAGTCATCAGGGTTCTCAGAAGCAGGTTCATAGTGATGAGAATCCTCAGATGGATCTTCTTCTGTTGACAAGCCTGCTTGGACTTGACTTGATTGTGCCTCATTTCCTTGCACGGGTAGGGCATCAGTATTCCAATTGTTGAAATCGGATCCAGCATCCATCCATTGGTTAGAAGAATCATAAGACTGAGGATGGTATTCAGGAGAGTTATGGTCAGGGAGTATGGCGAATGGATCGTCGTTATAGTAGGGTGACGATATAGGATTCATTTGAGAACCCAGAGGATGATATTCCGGGGATTCTTGTTTGATTGGACGATTGGGATCATAATAAACAGGAACGGAATTATCTCTTGACATCTGCAATCTTAAAATATTAGTACTTATCTTATATTGGTAAAGACTTAGATTCTAAGGCTCGTATCTTTATCTTAATAAAAGCTCTACAAGGATGATTATCTTCCCAGAGTAGTACCTCCAACAAATATGTTCCCAGGTAAGAGCGATGGGTCTAGGAGAGATTTATACACCGCCCTTTCCTTAGACAGAATATTATGTTTGTCAGATAACTACATAGCGGTCAGAAGGTTACCTTGTTTTCTTATCTTAAAAGCATTAATGGTTAAAGCCTAGATACTAGATCCAAGTATCTAATTCGCTAAAACCCGTGGCTCTAATACCAACCTTGTCACACCCCGCCTTAGGCACCCTCTGGACGTGTGCGAGCCCGATTGGTATCTTCTTGACTTTGATTTTAGAGTTTTTGTAAAACACAGCGGAAGTATTTTCAAAAAGGATCGTTTCTTCATTCTTTCAACCTCAAGGGTTGTGTTTGTAAATATCAAAACTCAGTTGGAAGACAAAAGTTTTATATTTAATTTCATAAACATAGGGATTTAAACACCCTTTAATTTGATTACAAAACAGAGTTGAAATCAAATACATTCCTTGTCTCCTATGGACAAGTTTAAGCCACTGGAAATAGTACGAATCAGAGTTGATCAATTCCTTAGTCCTATATCCTTTTCATCTCTTTAGGACTTTCCTTTACACGAGGCCTTAGAATCCTACGTGCATTACATCCTTTCATTTCATGGGTCAGATCTCATATATGCCCGCCCTATCCCTTTTCCATCACATTTTATTGATTTCCTGAAAACATTTTGAAAATGAAACGTCAGTGCGAATGCCGATGAATACAATTATCTTGACACTAAAAAGCATTTGGCACAAACAAGTATTAATTCAATAATCATAACTTTATGTTCAATCTACACATTCAGCAGTCCCTCATTTCCTGACTATAGCACCACTGTATACACTCGTAGTATGTCTTTATAACAACGGGGACTCATGTCTCCTCATTTGTTAAAAGGGAAGTACCAGCCGCGATCCGAGACTTTCACCCGTGACCCGTGTATCCCTTGCAAGTTTTATGTATACCTATGGCCCGAATGCTTACACGTAGGTGAACGTTGAGCATTACTCCCTTGACCTTTATTTGGCCATTTTCGTAAATAAAATGTTTAACACAAGTTTTCAGAGAGATAAAGTATTCACCTTGTTTAGTGGAATGAGCCTCTAGAGTTGAAAGCTTATAGTCTAGCTTCTAAACTTGATTTCTCTAGCGTAACATCACTTCTACGAGCTTTTCTTCTTAGTTCGGGCACTACGATGAGCGGGAGTTGGACCGGAATCGTCGGGACCGTCTTAGGGATTGGCTGGAACAAGATTTAAGAGTGGAATTTGTGTTTGGGATAGAGAAATCGAATGAATTTGTTCAGCTATTTATAGGCTGAAATCAGGATCCATGTCGAACCGTTATCCAAGGGATGTCGGTCCGACATCCAGCTATGCCCACGTCAGCCCTAAATGTCAACTTCTGATTGGACCGCACATGTTTTTGGTGCATGTCGGACCATTATGTGGACCATGTTGGTCCGACATTTAGACTCACGTCCCATCATTAGGGCTGAGTCATTGGACACGTGTAGACACCACATTTTGCGGCTACGAGGAGGTTGTCGGACCGGTATGGATTGATGTCGGTCCGATAACCGGCATATGATGTATTTGCGGACCGCTATAGGAATGGATATCGGTCCGATATCCTGAATCCGCTTCGAACCGATAAGAATAAGGGAGTCGGTCCTATGTCTGACCTAGTTTTACCTCGGTCCGATATCTAGGTTCCAGTTCGCTTCGGACCGATATTATACTAGAAAACGGTCCGATATCAACTAAATTATCAAAATTTTCATTTTCAACCCTAAACTTCAGTACTTTAGATATATAAGTCCTTAAGGTTCTAACCTTGGCATTTCTCGGACATATTTGTGGCAGGTGTTACAGCGGTCGTCTTCGCATTAAAGATTTGGTGACATTACCTTTATGACACCAAATGTGTGGTGTTTACCGACCACAAGAGCCTCTAACATATTTTCAATAAAAAAGAACTCAACATGAGGTAGCGACGTTGGGTTGAACTTCTTAACGATTACGATTACGAAATTCGTTACCATCCCGGCAAGGCGAATGTCGTAGCCGATTCATTAAGTCGTAAAGAGCACATTATGCTGCATAGTGTCAAGATTCAAACCGACATTCAAATCTGTATTCTTGAAGCTCAACACGTCTCGGTTACTGAGGGTAACATGTACGATGAAATGTCATGTGGAGTTGAACTTCAATTGGAAACCAAACCCAATGGCTTACTCTACTTCTTAGATCGTATATGGGTTCCCGATCATGACGATCTCCGTACATTCCTTATGAACGAGGCACACAAAACTCGTTATTTCATACATCCCTGAGCGGATAAAATGTACAAGGACCTTCACCTGCAATATTGGTGGCCCGGTATGAAGAGAGATATTGCTCTTTATGTAGCAAAGTGTCTTACTTGTTCAAAGGTCAAAGCCGAACATCAACATCCTTCCGGATTACTTGAGCAACCAGAAATCCCAGTGTGGAAATGGGAGAATCTAGCCATGGATTTCATTACCAAACTCCCTCGCACCTCAAGTGGTCATGATAATATATGGGTAATCATTGACCGTCTTACTAAATCAGCTCACTTCTTGCCAATCCGTGAAGACTACCGAGTTGAGAAATTAGCTCGAATTTACATTGACGAAATTGTAAGTCATCACGGTGTTCCTTTGAATATAATTTCTGATCGAGATGCCCGATTCACCTCCCGATTCTGGCAATCCTTCCAGACTGCCCTTGGTACACGATTGGATTTGAGTACGGCTTACCATCCTCAGACTGATGGTCAAACCGAGCGAACAATCCAAACTCTAGAGGATATGCTTAAAGCGTGTGTCATTGACTTTGGTGACAATTAGAATTATCATCTAGCCTTGATTGAATTCTCATACGACAACAGCTACCATACGAGCATCAACATGGCTCCTTTTGAAGCCCTTTATGATCGCAAATGCCGTTCACCTATTTGTTTGAATGAGATTGGTGAAGCATAAATCACCAGTCCCGGGTTGATACAAGAAACATCCGACAAGACCATTCAAATCCGTGACAACATTCGAGTAGCGAGGAGTCGACAAAAGAGCTATGCCGACAAACTACCAAAACCCTTAGAATTTCAAGTCGGGGACCTTGTACTTCTAAAGGTGTCTCCTTAGAAGGGCGTGGTTCATTTTGGGAAAAATGGTAAGCTAGCACCTCGCTATGTGGGTCCATTAAAGATCCTTGAAAGGATTGGAAAAGTGGCTTACTAACTCGAGTTACCTCCAGCACTTGGCAATGTGCATCCTACATTTCATGTATCCAACCTAAAGAAATGCCTAGCCGACGATAATCTTCACATTCCGCTTGACGAAGTGCACATTGATGATACCATGCACTTTGTTGAAAAACCCGTGGAGATTATGGATCGTGAGATTAAACAACTCAAGCGTAGCTGTATTCCTATTGTCAAAGTTTGTTAGGAATCTAAACGTGGCCCAAAGTTCACTTGGGAACGTGAAGATCAGATGAAGCTCAAATACCCACACCTCTTTCCTGATTCAGAAGCTTCAACTAGTTGAATTTCGGGACGAAATTCCCTTAACTAGGGGATACTGAAACATTTAGGGTTTTCTCATACTTTAATTTGTGCAATAACATTATTTCAATTTCAGTTCTAGATCATTTCATTTTGTTATATAATCTACAGGTTGTGCATTCATATTTCATCATCACTATGGTTATACATAATAATATAATATAGTCACATATACATGCATTTGTTTCATTTAATTAAGGATTTAATATACATTATGATACATGTAAAATAAATTTGATTAGGTATAAATACATGACAATGTATTATTAATAAACTACCTAAAATAATTATTTAAAGTCTCACTCTTTTATAAACATATAAGTATATGTGAATTATTTATTTAAAATTCCAAACAATATATATATATATATTACATTTTCATGACAATATATGTATATATTATTAGTCACCTATATCAATAATTATCTAGTTTTAAAAATGTATATGTTGGACAATTTTATAAAACATATTAAACTTATAGTTTTAATTTCATAGATTTTATAAAATAAATTATATAAACACAAAAGGTTTAAAGAGAGTAAACTTAGTTTGAACCCCATTGGTCACATTAAACTCCCCCCCCCCCCTTGAACCATTGAAACCCTTTAAATGCATTGGACCCCTCAATTTGAACCCCCCTTGATTATGAACACTTTTCCTCGCAAGTTTGACTTTGGAAAGTCAGACAATGTCGAATCCTTACGAATTCGGTTATGAATCCTTTGAATTCGAGCGTTAAAATTGTGATCAATCATCTGGAAACAACGTGCGAGTGTCCTAATCACTTGTAACGAACCAATTTCAACATAAATCTATAGGAATTGAGCTCAATCGACCTGTAGCCGTCCTTAATCAAACTCGACTTCAATTTGAGCATTTAACATGAAATTGGTCTAAAAAAACTAATCCCACACCTTTATAACATCCACTACAAACTTCCTACACCTCTGTTATCATCACATTCCCTCTCCAAAGCCTCGTCGAGCTCAAGGATTTCCGATTCGGACGTCCCTGTCGTTCTCCCCCATTTCGCAACAATTTCAGGTAATGTTGGTACCTTTAGTTTCGTTTTGTTACATGGAACGAAAGCCCCATGAATTCAGGGACGATTGGGTACTCAATCGGGTGAATTGGGTGGCTAGGGTTTGGGTTACGGTTTGAGGAAGATGATGAGTGAGACTTATGTGTTAAAAGGAATTCGCGTCTGATAATAAGCAAGGCATACGCCCAGGTTCAACCGGTTAAGACACTGCCCCTACTCAGGCAAAGTCGCGGGTTCGAGTCTAGCCCCGCACCTTGTTTTTGCGCGTGTTTTTGTCCTGAAACCCGGTCCCCTCATGGACTTGGGTTATCAATTAAACTGTTGACCATTTAAACACTAGACCTTACTCGTCTAGTGGTTGCGCGCTTGTGGTTTCACTCAGGCGACCCGGGTTCGAGTCCCGTGGTCCATTTTTATTTTTAAAACCTATTTTTAATCCAATTTTTCTTATAAAAATTATTTTATAAACCTCCCATGGCTCGGGAATACTTTATGAACCAAAAGATTAATGTCTCAAATATAAACAATTATTTAATCGTTTTAGAGATTTAAAAACTAATAAATTCTAATTAAAAACTCATATAAGTAATTATTTAAAACCTGTACGAGTTATTTTCTTAGCTGACTATTTTGTACAACTTATGTTCTCTTTATTATTTATTTTATTTAATAAAGAGTTAATTTAACTATTTAATTAATTGAAACGTTACAAATTATTAACCTAATTATCTATATATTCAAGTAAATATTAGTTACACACTTATTCATTTATTTGTAAACAAATTAATCATTCATATATATATATATACACACACACACACATATTCAATTTCTTATTAAACAAACATATTATTTACAACAAATAAATACACATCATTCAACCTAGCCCAATTCCTTTATACATTAGTCTTTTGAGCATGTCATTGATACATATATAAATTCAAACATAGGTTAACTTTGTGGTTAGCTAAACAACTTGTGCAACTACTCGTACTTGTGATTTCAAGCTACAAATCCAATGTGAGTTTACGTAGCCCCTTTTTCATATTTACATCTTTGGGGTGAAACATGATTTTCATTTGAAACTATTTGCAACTTATACAATTCAAACATTATGATCATGTGTGCAATTTGTGTCTTATGCTTTTACATACTTTTGTGCATAGTGCAAGTGCAATCATTAACTCTGTACAAGCCGACGGTAAACAATGATAGATCTATTGCATCTGACCAATCCACCCGATTAGGGTGATTGTTGCTGAAAACACTTTCGAACCACTCGAAACGAGTTCGTATTAGCTAAAATTCAATCCGAAACAAGCGAACACAAGTCCGAATCAAACCGAAACAAGTTCGAATCACCCGATGTATCAAAACCGTAATCACGTTCAAAGCAACCGAAACTTGCTTACCAATCGTGACGAAAACTTATTGTCACAAAAATTAATTTACATAGTATTCAAGAACTTAATTTTGCAAGAATGTTAATGTGCAAATTTTTTGTTTCTTGAATCAGGAATTTAATTTTATAAGTGTCAGAATCCTTTGCAAATTCTAGCTCAACATTGGGTGAATTAAAAATTCCAGCCAGATCTGCTACTAACTCCTTGAATTTCCCCTTGAATTAGTATTCCAATACCCCGGACTACCATTTGCAATATCGGATGACAATTTATACACTACACTGCAATTTGAATCTTGTACCAATCTTGGACAGCAAAAACTATTAACTTGGACTCTAGTTAATTGCTTATCTCCAATCTTGACTAGCTCGGTAACATCCGACCCCTTACACCACCAATATTGTTCGTTTTGCTCACTAGGAGCTCACTGATTTGTTTTTGGTTGCACGGGTGTAAACTTCCCAAGTAGGTCACCCATCTCTGGATTACTCCCACCCGAGCACGCTTTGTTTTTGGTTGCACGGGTCCCAAAATCCATAGGCCCAAGTATAAGGTTGAGGCACATGTCGCAGGGTTCGGATATATCGTTTCAAGTGTCCTGAAATAGGGAAGCACTGACATATTTATTTCATTAGGGATTTATTTAGTGTTTTACCATTTATGGGTCAAAAACACACCGTGTTGCAAATATGCTTGCTATTGCTAATATACAAACACGGGTTTTATAAAATTCCAAATTTTATATGTATGGTTCGAGAGACGGATGAACTCTTTATCTCACGCACGCTTGTATTTTAATATCCTTCGAGTTTTAAATAATTAATCTCATTAGTTATATATTACCAAACTCCGGTTTTAACTCTTAAAATAAACTCTTTTATTTTAATAAACATTTTCACGAGATAACTTAAAATCTCTATTTTAAAAATCTCGTTGTTTCAATTCGTGTTGTTTAGTTTAAACCATTTGATTGCTTTTATAAAAGCATTTAAACCTAAATGACAAACATTCAAGCAATGCATAAAATAAAACACAACCAAAACATAATGTGAATCAAGCTGTAAAGTCGTTCGGTTTGCTAGAGCCAATAGCCAAACCGAACTAGGTCAAGGGAACGATAAACCAAGAAACAACTCTTGTTCTTGAATAGCTCCCACTTGCTTCAAGATCTCCATATTGTCCTCCGGGTCGTCTCGATCTCTTGGTCGTTAATCTTCGTCTCGTCTTGTCTCGATTAGGTTACAATACAATTTACAATAAAAATTGAAAAAACCTAATCTATTACAACCGGCTTCCAAAACAACAATGAAAATATAAAACAAAACTAAAACCAAAACAACCTACCAAACACAATTACGGGTCTAGACTTGATCCACAAATAACAACACAAATATTAACGAAACATAAAGGATGCAATCTTTTGTCAAACAAAAGTTTTGACAAAATTAAAACCTGATTGCAATTAAATGTAAATGTTTCTTATTGTTCGCAAACATGGCTGTGATACCACTGTTGGGGTTTCGTGCATACGGTTTCAAAACAATTTTGATCAAAATAAATAAATAAACGCAGCGAAAATATATACACGAACCGATCTAGTCCATTACCCTAGATTGCCCACCAGGAGTCTAGATGCAAACCAATAAGAAAACAAACAACCATAAGGGGGTTTAGAACTTTTATAACTTTCGCGTAACCAGCTGACTGACTAAGCTCAACACCTTGAGGCAACGATTCCAGTCACTAGATCTGGTTCACACGAATCTCCTAACCCGGATTTGAACTCTTTCAAATCCCAACTCCAAGAACCCAAAAAACCACGCGTTAACCTGTAACCTGTTAGTAACACGGGTATGCTAACCCGTAAACTGAACAAAAACAAAAAACCCACTAAAAGGGGCGGAGGTGGCGCCACAAACGACAGCACCACGGTGACCACACGACGGCGTCTGGTGGTGGCTCTCGGCAGGCGACGTCTGACTCGGGTTGTCCGGCCGGTGGGTGGACTACGACGGTGATGATGTCGGCGGCTAAGCGGGCGGTGCAGATAGGAGATGGAGAGACTAGGGTTTTGTAACTTTTGCCTTCCCATGACATCATCATACAATGTCCCAATCAACTCGACTGCATCGTCGAAGCTTAGTGGTTGTTGACGCTTGACCAAATGCCTTACTCGGTCTAGTAAACCACCTATGTAAAGCTTCTTCCATCTCTCATCATTACCCGCCAAGTGTGGCACTAGACGTGCCATCTCGATAAACCTTGAAGTGTACTCGCGGTGCGTCAGTTTGCCCGCTTTGAGAGTCAGGAACTCTCGCTCTACCCTCTCCCGCTCTCCCGGAGCACATAATTTCTTTCTCACTAACCCTTTCAGATCATCCCAAGTCATAGCATCTAAATCTTGAGTAGTCTTTCTTTCTTTTACTGAGTTCCACCATTGTAAAGCCTCAGCAGAGAATGAGTGTGAAACAAACTTCACAATCTAATCCGGCCTGCACTCACTGATTGAGATGGTAGACTCCATCTCAGTAAGCTATTGGTATGTGGCCACCGCATCCTTCCGGCCGTCAAACTTCGGTGGATCACACTTCCTAAATTTCACGTAGTCACATTTACTGCCACCCCCAGACGGTCTCTTCTTCTTCTCCACTTCCTCTAAAACCCTCTTCTCTAGCTCCTCAAATGTCGCCTTCACAATGTCAGGCAGATACTCGTGGATCATGTCCACCACTTCCATCTTAACTGCATAACGAACCGCTGGTTCAAACTAAAACTCCACATTGTGCTCAGAATGCACTGAAGGCTCAGTGTGCATTAGATGGCTCAGTGTGAACCGACACCTCGCCCCGATTAGTATCCTCATTCTGAACATTCCTACGACGTCCCCTGACGTTGGTGTTAACAACAACTTGTTTCTTCGGTGCCATTACCTTACTGAAATAATAACAAACAGAGCAATATTCAGGTCAGTTTAAAACATTACGAGCAGTGCAATTAGTTAATGACGGTGGCCAATTGCCATTACCCATTCTGTAGGATCGCGAGATTACAAGGTGATTCTATTCTAGTTGATATTGGCGGAAACAATAGCAACTAACAAAGTAAACAAGTAAAACAGCAAGAATACTGATAAATGCACTGTTGTATTGATCTGCTGTGATTACAGGATTACAAGCAAAAACTCTTTCAAGGCACTTTGAAAGCAAACTAAAAAGCACATTCAAGCACACTCAAGCACACTCAAGCACACTCAAGCACACTCAAGCACACTTACTATGAAGTGTTTACACAGTATTTATAGTAACTCAGAATCAAGACAAACCCTTGATTCTGAGGATCAGATCGAACACAGACCGTTGATCTTGTTTATTAATCTAAATTATACGCAAAGGCTAATCTAGATAACTTTATTGAAGCGTCTTCTTAGGCATCATTGTTTGCATGCTTGGAGACGCGCAACAAGGTCCTTTATTGGTTGCACCACTGAGGTTCCTTCTGCTTGGAGTGTGGCAGTTGCTTTTGCAGAAAGTTGTCAGAGACTCTTGGCATGGATAGTCAGCTGCAACGTTTGGTCTTCAGTGAATAAAGCTATCAGCAGCAAAGTTGAGAATACTGCTGCTGATAAGCCCATCAGCAGCAACTTGTGTTGAAGGCTGCTGATAAGCCTATCAGCAGCAACAAGTGTTGAGTGCTGCTGATAAGCCTATCAGCAGCAACAAGTGTTGAATGCTGCTGATAAGCCTATCAGCAGCAACAAGTGTTGACTGCTGCTGATAAGCCTATCAGCAGCAATTGTACTTAGAATAATTTGGTAGCAATCAGTCTTTGGTTCTACAAACTCCCCCTAGACTGATGCAACCAAAATTCTTCTAATCACTTTGCTGCTGAAGCTTTTGCATGTGTCTGACTATCCTTTCAACCTCATAGCCTCTTGGATCCTTGCTGGGATTGTTCAGTGGAAGTTCAGACAGAGTCTTGATGTCTTTGGGTTGCATTTTGAAGATTGCTTTGCTTGAACATCTCATCTGCTGCTTCTTGGCATCAGTTAGTGTGAACTCATCCAAGTCAGCATTGTAGGACCAAGATACAAATGGAGAGTGGGACTTGAGTGGTTTGATATCCATGACCACATCTTTGCTAGGGTTGAAGTAATGTCTGATAGCTAGCATAAGATGTTTCCCTCTCTCATTTGCAGGCTCATGAGCTTCACCCAGCTCCAAAATTCTTCTTAGGTCTGAATCTGGTAGTTGCAGAACCTCATCAACAGACCTGTATGTAGATCTTCTTCTTTCAGTTCTCCCCCTGAAGATCTCAAACCTTTGACCCTGTGGATTGTAGACCCATTCAACAATGTCTCTTGAGTCTTCAGGTTTAGATGAGGATTTTGATTTCTTCAAGGGAGGCTGTTGATGAGTGGGAGCTGGGTGGGATGATTTGGACTTGTTGGGTGGAGGAGTGGAAGGTTTGGGGAGGAGAGTGGAAGGATGATGGACTGAGGAAGAGGTAGGTGAGGGAGAAGGCTTGGGTTTCTTTGTCTTTGGTTTTTCTTCTTCTTTGATAAGTACCCTTTTCTTGGAGCCTTTCTTCCCTAGTCTTTCTTCCTCATCCTTTTTAACCTTGAAGTAGAGGGCTTGCAGGTTCATGAAATTCATTGGACCTAGCCTCCTTCCACTGTCTCCTCTAGCCTTAAGGAAGTCAATCATGACCTTCCTTTCTTCATGGGTTCTTTTATTCAGTGCAATGGTCTTCTTGGACTGTAGCTTGGCTTTTTCTTCTTCTTCAGCCTTTTTCTTGCTAGCCAATTGACCCTGCTGACCCATGAAGGCTCTGTAAATCTCTTTGTTTGAAAGTTTCTCAAGGTAGTCTGCATCCTCACCTTGAGAGATCAGAGCTTCAGTCCACTCTTCCCTTAATTCTTTTGCTAATTTAGAATCAGTGATTCTAAACTTAGCATCTTCCTTCTTCTTCTTTTCATTCTCTTCTTCTTCTTCCTTGGCAAACTTTTCCTGCAGCTGTCTGGCAAGTTTTTCATCTTCCTCAACTTGAGACCCTGCATGGATTTTAACTTTCATCTCATCCAGCTGTTTGGCATACAGCTGGATTGTTTGTTGTCTTAGGAGTAAGGCTGTCTTTCTTTCTTGATGCTTCGTTTGATAAGCCATCTCTTCTTCTTCTCTCTTTCTTCTCCTTTCTTCTTTCTCCTTCTTTTCTTTTAGCAATCTCTCTTCATCCTCTTTAGTCATAGTGCCCTTTCCTTTATCAAAATTGGATGCCTCTGCTCTGGCTTCACTGATCACAGCAACAGTTGATTGTGGAACTGTTGGAATCTCAGCCTCGGCTTCATCGGCATCTTCGGAGATTGACAAGGAAAGCACATTTGGTTGGTTGGTTTGGGACTCATGATCTGTTATCTCTCTTAGTTGATCCTTAATTGATGATCTTAACCCATAGGCTGCAGAATTAATGTCAACTCTGGGAGAAGATGAGTTGGAGTCAGTGTCAGAGTTTGACACAGACTCATACCCCTCAATCCAACCTTCATTTACAAGATGGGCTCTGACAGTTTGCATCATTCCCTGACTCTCTGATGAATTGATGTTGCAGATGTTGAATCTTAGTTGGTAGATCTTTAGTAGAAAGTCTGAGGGTAGCTGAAGAATGTCCCTGGTGTTGATGGTGAGAGAGGTGCTGTTGCTTAGAAGAAGATTATGGTCAAAGGACTTATTGCTAGACCATCCAACCACATCTAAGTCCTTGACCATTGTCTTGTACAGGAGTCTTTTCAGGCTCAGAACTTCTTCTTCATTGAGAAGACTGCTCCTTGTGATTTGAAGATTGTTGGGAGACAGTCTTCTTTCTGCAGCCTGAGATGACTCAGGAGACTCTACCCGTTTTAGTTCTTTGATTAGTCTTATGAAGTTGGGTAGGTTGTCCTCCATCAAGTCATAGAACAAGTCAATGGAAAGGTCTGCTGAGAGGTCTGATGAGTTGTTGATGCAGATGAGATCATATAGGTCAAGGATTTCAAATGGATGAATTAAATCCCAGTCTAGCTCTTCTACTCCGCTAAACTCCCGACCTATCCAAAACCTCTCAGTTTTCCCATCGTACCCCCAAGCTAGTATAATATCAAACTCTAGCTGTGTGGATGTCAGTGGGAAGTGGGGGGCAGATGTATGACTTATGATGGCTGCTGCTTGTGGAAGGATGCTGAATGATGCATTTGTTTGTTCTGTGTCTTCAGCATCATTCAGCATTTCATCGACAGCCCTGACGACCAACTGCCAGTCTTCAGATATCTCTTCGTCTTCGTTATCTGGGGCTGGCAAGTCATGAACTTGGACAAAAGCTGGCTTGTATTGTGAGCTTTGAAGAACAAACTGCTCTTGAATCCAGTCGTCCAGACTGTCTGTATCTTCTTCCATAGAAACCATCTCCCCCTTTTTGGTTGCATCAGCAGACAGGTAAGCATCCGTTTGGGTGCCTACTGATACAAGAGAGGGAGTGGCTAGAGTTGGGCATTTATGGGCTGCATGCATAGCGACTTGGTGTCTTAGTTTGGACATTTCAGCCTCTAGCATAGCCACCCTGGCCGTCAATTCCAAGTTATGAAGTTTCAGTCTGTCCTCATCCACAGTTGTGGAATCCTTGGACCTAGATGGGGCCGTAGGCCTAGCCTCAGCATCCCCATCACCCATGGTTTCTTGGCGCCTGGGATTCCTCTCAGTGAAGGGAGTTTCCAAGGAAACACCCTCACCATGAGTTGCCGTGGTTGAGGTCTTAATGATGTTGTCACTGTCCTCCTGGTCAGTTGATGGACCAGCAGTAGTGACAGCCTCGTCCACATCCACTCTTTCAATACTCCCAGAGTGGACCTCCAAGGGTGAAGAACTTGGGTTGGGTGTTTTGGAAGCAAGACCAATCAGTACCTCCTGAATAGTGGTAGTTGGAGAAGGTACATCACTTTGGTCAGGTTCCTCAACACTTAAGTTCAAGGAAGATAGGAATGGCTCAAAGGGCTGATCTATGGATCCGGGAAGTGATCCTAATCCTAATAGAGAGACTTCCGAAGGAGTCTCTCTAACAATGTGGCATTCCCTTATGATATTCTCACTAGAATGTTGTGATTCTGAGTGAGGGATGTTGGCTTGGGTTTGGGCCTTGGAGGCAAGAGAAGAAGGAGTTCTCTTGCCCCTCTTTCTTGTATACTTGGCTGCAACTGGGGCCCTGTGTTCCAGTTGAGCAATCAAACTGTGGGAGAGTGATGTATGTGCCTGTGCATCCTCAGTAGAATGCACAGGGGTTCGATCAAGGGAAACAGTAGTTTGAATTTGTGGCAGTGAGGAGGAGGGTGTGGGATCAGTATCAGCTGGGTTTGCTGAACTGTCACCCTGGGCACTTTGCGTGTTCAACATTGTAGATAACAATGGAACATCGGCCCCTGAGAACTTTGATGAAACTGTTCTCATGCTCTGAAAAATGTTGTTCTTATGTCCCAGTATTGAGTAGATTCTTGCAGTTTTTGAAAGATCTTGGTGCTCAATATTGAACACTTCCTGCAAGAATCTTGGGTACATGAAGAACTGTGCTTTCACCCCTTCTTGAAGGTTGTATCTCAAACCTTCAAGAATGAGGTGGGAAAAATTGAAACCTGCCCCTGTTATCATACCGTGAACTGCCGACGCAAGTCCGGAGCTAAGTTGGTTCCAGCCACTCCTCTTCTGGGATATGCATTGGAGAAGAGTGTGGCAGAGATACTTCCATTTGGGACCCATGAGTGCCTTCTCTATTGTATACTCTGTTTGATTTCCAGTGTACCCTATGGATACAAAGGTCCTCATGTATACGTCTCTTGGGTAAGAGATGGCGTCCCCTTCATCCTGAAGCTTGAGGTGTTGGCGGAGCTTGGCTTCAGTGATGATTATCTCCTTGCCGTCTACTGTGCCTTTGATTTGAGGAGTGCCCTGTTCAGTGGAATACACGGCTGAGCTCCAAAAATTTTCCATGTGGGAAGTGTAGATGGTTGGGTTGACTGTTAGGGCATGGCGGATTTTGGACCGACAAAGGAAGTCGATCATATCATCGAATCCTTCGGATTTCTTGCCCTTGATTAGGTATGCAGTTAGGTTGTGATATGGGGAAAACTTGTCGTTGGGGTTGTTTATGTCCGCGCCTGCCATTGTTATGGATTTGGAGGGAAGAGGGAAGGGTGTTTGAATGGTGGTTAAGTATGGAGGGCTTGGAATGCTGTGGGGACGGGAGAGAAAGTGATGGAAGTTAGGTTTGAAATTGAATATGAAGAGGTTGTGGGGACGTTTGGGATTTTGATATAACGGCAGACGAGGGAAAAAGCAAATTTTCTTGTACAGTACAACCCTTTTTACTTTTCACTGTTACAGCTGTAAAACACTCGAGCAGTCATGGTAAAGACTGAGAGTAGTTTTTACCGTGGGTAAAAGTTAATGTAGACTTGTTTTACCCATCAGCAGCAAACTTGGTTGCTGCTGATGGTGAGCTATCCGCTGCAAACTTGGTTGCTGCGGATAGTTAAGTCTTTCAGCAGCAGATTTGGTAGCTGCTGATGGATGTATTCATCCGCAGCAAAGATGTTGCTGCTGACCGCCTTAAAACTATCCGCAGGAAACTTGTTCCTGCTGATAACTTAAAGAGATCAGTGGCAAGGCTTTGCTGCTGAAGAGTAAACCTGTCAGCAGTGAAAAAGTGCTGCTGATATTAACATTTTATTAAGAACAAAGACATAGACATATTTACAAGGAAAGATAAAAATTAGAGACATGTCTTATTCAAAGTTCATCATGCCAATTGATTCAACTAGATATCGAAATCTTGCTTCATCAAAAGGTTTAGTGAACAAATCAGCATATTGCTCATTTGTGTGAACCTTGGATAGGACAATTCTCTTTTTCTCAGCTTGATCCCTGATAAAGTGATACCTGATGTCGATGTGCTTAGTCTTGGAATGCTGGACTGGATTATTCGTGATGGAGATAGCACTCATGTTGTCAATGTGAATTGGAGTCTGCATGAAGGTCATTCCATAGTCAAGCATTTGATTTTGGATCCAGATGACCTGTGCACAGCAGCTTGAAGCTGCAATGTATTCTGCTTCAGCTGTTGAAGTAGAGACACATGTTTGCTTTTTGCATTGCCATGAGATGAGCCTTCCTCCAAGAAATTGACATCCCCCAGATGTGGACTTTTTGTCCAGGTTACAACCCCCATAGTCACTGTCAGTGTAGGCATAGAGATTGACATTTCCATTCTTTGGATACCATAGCCCAAGTTTTGGAGCTCCCTTTAGGTATCTAAAGATCCTTTTGACAGCTTGAAGATGAGACACTTTTGGAGCTGCTTGAAATCTTGCACAGAGACAAACTGCAAACATGATATCTGGTCGTGAGGCAGTGAGATACATAAGAGACCCTATCATTGCTCGGTACTGATGTTGATCAGTGTCCTGTCCTTCTTTGTCCGGAGATAATTGATGGTGCACTTGCATAGGAGTTCTTGCAGCAGAGCAGTCAGCCATTTTGAACCTCTCCAAGATGCTTTTGACATACTTGGATTGACTTATGAAGATTCCATTTGGTACCTGTTTGACTTGAAGTCCTAAAAAGAAATTTAGTTCACCCATTGAACTCATTTCAAATTTGGAATGCATCAGAACTTCAAAGTCTTTGCAGAGCTTCTTTCTTGTAGATCCAAAGATAATGTCATCAACATAAATCTGGACCAACAAAATTTCTCCCCCTTCATCTTTGATGAATAATGTCTGATCAATGGCCCCTCTTCTGAAGTTGTTGCTAAGTAGATATCCAGATAAAGTTTCATACCAGGCTCTTGGGGCTTGGTGTAAGCCATAGAGAGCTTTGTCCAGTTTTAAGACCTTATTTGGATGTGCAGGATCTACAAAGCCTGGAGGCTGTTTGACATAGACCTCTTCACCAATCTTGCCATACAAAAAGGCACTCTTCACATCCATTTGATAGACCATAAAGCTTTTGGATGCTGCATATGCCAGAAAGATTCTGATGGCTTCCAGACGGGCAACAGGAGCAAAAACTTCATCATAGTCAATGCCTTCTTCTTGAGTGTAACCTTGAGCTACCAGTCTGGCTTTGTTTTTGACCACGATGCCCCTTTCATCTTGTTTGTTTCTGAAGACCCATCTTGTTCCAATGACTGTTTGACCAGGTGGAAGATCAACAAGCTTCCAAACATCTTGTCTTTTGAATTGCAGCAATTCTTCCTGCATTGCTTCAATCCAGCTGTTGTGTTTGAGAGCTTCATCAATCCTTTTGGGTTCTACCTGAGATAGAAAACAAGAGAACAAACAAATGTTGGCTTCATGAGACTTACTTCTTGTCTGGATACCTGTGTGGATTTGGCCAATGATGTTTTCCAGAGGATGCTCTTTGTTTATTTTCTGTGCTGGTATCACATCCAGCCGTATTCCCTCTTCAAGATTACTTTGGTTTAGATCAGGATTGTCTTCAGTTGTGAGGAGAGGAGCCTGGAGGTTCTGGTTATTGTGTTCCACATGGTCAGCAGTAGTAGCATCAGAGGCCTCTTCAGTATGAATTGAGGAGGCTTCATTATAGATTTCTTGGTTAGAGAGATTGCTTCTTGTGGTGTTGGAAGTGCCGGCTTCACCTGTACTGGCTTCAATAGCTTCTGCCACTGATGGAGGATCAATGGATGGCCTTTTCATCCTGATGTAGGGACTGGGAAAATCCAGTCTGTAGTCAGAAGAAGAGGTTGAGGCAGAAGATGTTGATTTTGAAGAAGAAAACTCCATATTTGAGAAAATGAGGGGCTCAAATATCTGGGTGAAGGAGTCTATATCAAAGAGCCAGTTAGGACCTTTGCCTTGTTCACAGACAACATGTTCCCTGCATTCCACATTGGCAGATTCTTCCACAATCCGAGTCCTAGAATTGAATACTCGGTAGGCCTTTGATTGAGAGGAGTAACCCACAAAGTAACCTTCATCAGACTTTGCACCGAATTTAGGAAGAACCCCATTTGTGATGAGGATGGTACATGGACATCCAAAAGGCTTTAGGAAGCCAATGTAGGGAACTCTTTTGAGCCATAGTTCGTAGGGTGTTTTCTGGAGAGGCTTAACAATAAGGACTCTATTCTGCACATAACAAGCTGTGCTTACTGCTTCCGCCCAGAAAGTAAGGGGCAGCTTTGAGTCAGCCAGCATAGATCTTGCTGATTCAATTAGAGTCCTATTTCTTCTTTCAGCAACCCCATTTTGTTGAGGGGTTCTTGGAGCACTGTATTGCCTTTCAATTCCCTTGCTCTCACAGAAACTGTTCAGAGTGTGATTTTTGAACTCTGTTCCCTGATCACACCTTATGATCTTTACCTTCAGATTGCTTTGATTCTCTACCCTGAGAATATAGGTTTTGAGAATCTCAGCAGTTTCATCCTTTGTTCTTAGGAAGAATACCCATGAGAATCTGGAGAAGTCATCAGTTATCACCAGACAATATGACTTTTTGCCCATTGACATGACATTCGTAGGACCGAAGAGATCCATATGCAGTAGCTGGAGAGGGGTGTCATTTGTGTTTAATGTCTTGGGCTTGTGGGAACTCTTGTGTTGTTTTCCCTTCAAGCAGGCAATGCAGTGATCATCTAGCTGGAATTCTTTGTCAGGAAGTCCTCTGACAAGATTGTCCTTCACTAATTTATTAATTGTTTTGATGTTAACATGGCTTAACCTCCTGTGCCAGAGAGCGGATTCATCAACTGATGCCTTTGACAGAAAACATGAAACACTACCAGAAGGAGTGACTTCATTCATGTCAAGCACATATAAGTTGTCCTTTCTATTAGCAGTTAGGAGAATCTTCTCTGCAGGGGGTTTAGATAGGCCAGGGGATAACACGAAACACTCTTTGTCAGTGAAGAGCATCCAATGCTTTTGATCACATACTTGGGAAACACTCATGAGATTGAAGTCAAGTTCTTTAACATAGTTGACTCTTTCAATACTCATTCTTTCATTTGACACAGTTCCTTGTCCAGTGATAGATCCACCCTTTGAGTCACTCCCAAAGGCAACATATCCTCCATTGAAAAGTCTGAAGTTAGAGAGGATGGACCTGTTGCCTGTCATGTGCCTGGAACAGCCGCTATCTACCACCCAAGTGTTGTGTTTGTTGCCTAGCTGTCCCTGCACATGGGAAATATCTAATTAGTGGGAGGAACATTGTAGCTTGCAGCATTGTAGATAATCGTTGCTAATTTGCCATTGTCAGCAAGCTTGCAGTCAATGGAATCACTTGTTATGCTTGGAGATTGTTTGACCCTCCATTGCTGTGCTGGTGGTCTTCTAGCTTTCTTTACATTGTCGGCAGAAGATTTTGTTGCTAACAATTTTGGCTTATTTGCATCCGATTTTGTTGCTGCTGATGCAGTTGTTTTTGATTTTCCTTTGTCAGCAGCAGAGACTTTTGCTGCTGAAGGCTTTGCTTTTGGTTTCCTGGACTTTACTTTATCAGCAGCGATTTTGTTTGCTGCTGATGGGCTGAACACAGATGGACGATTTGCAACTTGATTAAAAGGGTTGAACTTGCATGTTGCAGCAAAGTGGTTTGATTCCCCACATATGATGCAAGTTTGTTGAGGTTTCTGCATCTTCACTCTTTGAGGGGATAGAGACTTCCTGAACTTTGTTACCTTTGCATCATAGCTTCTTACCTGTTTGTTTCTGTTTGTTTTCTCAAAGGCATGCTGCTTTGAGTTTCTTTGGTGATCAAGGTAGTGAAAGCAGGTGCTGGCTGTGTGATTGTATTTGCCACACACAAAGCAAGATAGTGCTATCTTGTCCCTGTGAAAGTGCACATAGTCCTTTCTTTGAAACAAATCTTTGAAGTTCCAGGGATGAGCTTTGTTATGTTCAAAAGTGGCTTCTTCTAGTGTCTTTTGAACATAAGGAACCTTTTCTCCAGGTGCATGAAAGATATCAAACACCCTTCTCTTTGTGATTGGCTTTGACTGAGACTTTGGGTTGGTGAAACCTGATGTCTCTCCCTTTTCAATGTTTAGCTTTCTTCCACCTGGAGGATAGCTAATCTTGATTTGTTTGAATGGGATTGGTGCTGGAATAGCTGGAGTAACAACAGGAAATTCAGCTTTGTTTAGAACAGCTTCAGAGATAGGAGCAGATGGGACTGCACTAGTTTCACAATTGTCTGAGCAGGTTGACTCAGATTCTGAAGAGGTGGAGCAGTTTTCCACAACACATGCATCCATTAAAGGATCAAGGGTTTGGTTTGCCATGTCAAGGTTTGCAGTATTGAAGCTTGGTTGGTGAATGGCAACATAATCAGCAGGAGGAGGAACTGTCTGGTACTCGTCACTATGATATCCAAGTCCAGTTCTTACTCTTTCATGGACTTGAATATCTAACAATCTTTGTAGTTTTTTAGATGAAAATTCATATTTTTCAACATGAACTTTCTGTTCAGCCAGTTCAGCTCTGGTAGCTTTAAGTTTTACTAATAGATCATCAATCTGAGTTTCTAGATTAGTTTGTTCGTGTTTTAATGAAGAAATCTCTTTCTTAAGGCAGTTAATTTTTTCTTTGTAAGTATCTTCGACCTTTTTGAATTCAGACTTCATTTGATGAAACTCTTCATTTTGATCTATCAGATTTTGGTTATGCTTTCTATAACCTAAAACTTTGTCAATGCAAGCTTGAGAGCAAAGATGTTCAAATACCTGAGGTGGTATCTCTGCATTGTCTGCCATAAGTGCTTGGTTGGAGGCAGAAACATCTTCATATTGAAAACTCCAGTCAAAGTCTGTAGTTCCAACATTTGAACATGCTGCAGTTTGTGCTGGAGGAGTTCCTTGCTGCTGCTGCTGCTGCCTGGGCTGTCCTTGATAGGCTTGCTGCTGATAGGCTTGTTTTTGATGGCTGGCACCCTGATTGGCTTTTGGTGCCTTGCACTCCCTGGCAAAGTGACCCATTTGGTTACAGTTGTAACACCGGATCTTGCTTTTATCCAAACCAACTCTGGTGTTTGAGTTGTTGTTTGGAACAGATCTTCCGGTTCTAGAGTAGAACCTTTTTGCTCTGAGGGAGAGCATTGCATAAGAGTGCTGAATATCCATTTCTTCCAGATCATCTGGATGAAAGCATTCCAAATCCTCCTTAATGAAGTACATGCTGCTTAAGCTGTCAGAGACAAAGGCAGTAGAGGTTGACTGTTGAGGAGGCGCTTCTAGAAGAAATGGAGATGAGTTGGATTGTGAAACAGTTGGTGTTTGAGGATGAGTGACAATGGGAGGATGGTAGTTGCTTGCACTAGGACCAGAATGATCAGAGTGAAGTGCTGAGGTGTTGGTGGAGGAAGTGGTGGCTGATTGATAACTGGAGCTCCTTTCTTTAGCCTGAATCATTTCTAATTCATAGGTTTTAAGCATGCCAAAGAGCTCAGTCATCTGGAGAGTCTTTAGATTCTCCGTTCTTCTGATGGACACAGTGTATAGTGTCCAACAGGTGGGAAGAGATCTTATGAACTTCTTCAGAATGTCTTCATTTTCCAGGGTCACCTTGGAGCACTGCAGTTCTCCTACCAGATACGTGTACCTGTTATATAAAACTGTTAGTGACTCACCTTCCTTCCAGGCGAAGTTCTCATACTGTTGCTTGAGGATGTCACGTCTGTTTTCTTTGACCTCCTCAGATCCAGCAAACATCTTCTCCAGGGCTTCCCATAACTCCTTTGCGGTTTTGTAAGCCCTGAAGTTGTGAAAAACTTCATTTGGAAGGCACATTTGGATAGCTCCTAATGCCTTGAAGTCCACCTCCATTTTCTTGATGTCTTCTTCAGAATACTTGGAGGGTTCCTTCGGGACTAGTGGTCCTCCAGAGTCAGCCGAGGCCACCATGGGGATATAAGGTCCATCCCTTATGGATTTCCACATTCCGTATTCTTGGTAGCAGAAGAAGCTTTCCATACGGTTTTTCCACATATCATAGTCCTCCCCAGACACCAACCTCGGTGGTCGGTTGATACTGCCGATGTCTTCAAATCCATTACTTTGTGCCATTTCTGTTTTGTGTGACTTGATTAAGAATAGAGTTTTAGAATAGAATCAGAAAGTGATTAAACAAGTGTTAAATTGTTTAATCTTGAGCCAAAGCTCTGATACCACTTGTAGGATCGCGAGATTACAAGGTGATTCTATTCTAGTTGATATTGGCGGAAACAATAGCAACTAACAAAGTAAACAAGTAAAACAGCAAGAATACTGATAAATGCACTGTTGTATTGATCTGCTGTGATTACAGGATTACAAGCAAAAACTCTTTCAAGGCACTTTGAAAGCAAACTAAAAAGCACATTCAAGCACACTCAAGCACACTCAAGCACACTCAAGCACACTCAAGCACACTTACTATGAAGTGTTTACACAGTATTTATAGTAACTCAGAATCAAGACAAACCCTTGATTCTGAGGATCAGATCGAACACAGACCGTTGATCTTGTTTATTAATCTAAATTATACGCAAAGGCTAATCTAGATAACTTTATTGAAGCGTCTTCTTAGGCATCATTGTTTGCATGCTTGGAGACGCGCAACAAGGTCCTTTATTGGTTGCACCACTGAGGTTCCTTCTGCTTGGAGTGTGGCAGTTGCTTTTGCAGAAAGTTGTCAGAGACTCTTGGCATGGATAGTCAGCTGCAACGTTTGGTCTTCAGTGAATAAAGCTATCAGCAGCAAAGTTGAGAATACTGCTGCTGATAAGCCCATCAGCAGCAACTTGTGTTGAAGGCTGCTGATAAGCCTATCAGCAGCAACAAGTGTTGAGTGCTGCTGATAAGCCTATCAGCAGCAACAAGTGTTGAATGCTGCTGATAAGCCTATCAGCAGCAACAAGTGTTGACTGCTGCTGATAAGCCTATCAGCAGCAATTGTACTTAGAATAATTTGGTAGCAATCAGTCTTTGGTTCTACACATTCGCCTCGCTTTTTAGGTTTTAAACCATCCCTATACTGCATCTATGGCATAACACCCTTGTCTTAACCTACTATCACGACACACACACAAACTCATACCTGACGCTTCTGGATTTTGGTTACACGTGATGATATCCCCACACATTGGTCCCATTCTCAGTCTAAGTCTAGGCATCAAGGATGCCCAGATTATTTAAACCACCGCTCTGATACCAACTTGTAAGGCCCCAAACCCAGGAACCATACTTGTTGGCACAAACGCAAGCTAAGTAGTCATAGACATCAAAATAAACTCAATTCATTGCAGCGGAAATCAAATAGTCTAACAATGGTCAACGACCCAATTCAAACACAACTCAAGTCTAGCAATAATATCCAAACATCTCAACACAATAAACTACTAAATGTCATCACACACACACGGTAACCAAATGCCATCCAGAAGCCGCCATCTCACACCTTCTCTTTACCTAAAATACATGCTTAAAACGTTAGTGATGTCGCCCAGACGGCCTATAAAAAATAACAAATAAACCTAACATAGACTCCTAAGTAATAAATGGAGTACCTATGAACTAAACCGCACTGACAGGCAAGTGTACCTATCGAGTGTAGCACAACTTAATGGTAAACCGGACTATCGAACCCTAGAGACACTGAAAAACTAAATTAGACTCTGACTCGGACTAAAGATGATTTGGTTGGGGGGTTTTATACATTACTGATTAGACTAATAATGCAGAACTAAAGATCGACTCGAACTATCAGACAAGAACTCGGGAATATCAAGAATAGGAAGAATACTACCTAGGTCGGAATCCTACTTGCTAAGCTCAACTTCTACCGGTTATGGTCCATAGGGGTGTAAACGGACCGAACCGAACCGGACATGATCATGTTCGTGTTCGTTCGTTAAGGATTTACCGGACAAACGGACGGTTCGTGAACATGTAACCGAACGAATTTTCATGTTCGTGTTCGTTCAATAAGGAAATGCATTTGTTCGTGTTCGTTCGTGTTCGTTCGTTAAGCTTCTTAACAAACACAAACGAACGCAAACGAACATAAACGAACACAAACGAACACAAACGAACAACTATTAATGTGAAAATAAAAAAATAGCAATTAACCATAAACATTCAGCTATCCAATAATTAAATCAAGTTTACCAAACATTTAACCAACCAAAAGATAAGTACTTGAAAGTTAGATATAATCATCCCAAAATACTAGCATAATAATCATAATTCATATTAGGGGTAATTAAAACTAAAGAATAATATAATGTAAAATATTTATATAAAATAAAATAGAAATATAAAAAAAATTATGTTATGAAATAAAATAAACAAACGAACATGAACGAACATAAATAAACGAACGTAAACAAACACAAACGAACGTAAATAAACGAACGTTCACGAACACATTACCGAACGTTCACGAACACAATCGAACGAACGAGACCTCTGTTCATGTTCGTTCATTTAACTAAACGAACGAAATTTCTTGTTCATGTTCGTTCATTTACTAAACGAACGAACATAAACGAACTTCCCGCCGAACGGTTCACGAACTGTTCGCTGAACGTTCGGTTCGTTTACAGCCCTAGTTATGGAAACAATGATGGATCTGGGTTTCTAAGGATGACAACTCTAGACCACCTAGTGGATCCCTAATCACTCTCAGAGTGTCACCAACTAAGAAACTCTAAAGAAGTACTAAACTCACCAGATAGTCGGATTACCTTTCAGTTTCTCCAACAATGATAAAGTACCCAAAAGACATATCACCTTTCAGTCTCACTGTCCACAATACATCTAAGATGCACGGGGTAATCTCAGATCAACAACTGTGACTCGGATTAGCAACAAATACTAGAACACCTAAAGGAAACTTCTTCTCAGACAGATTTCATTCAGAATCCTAATACGAAGACTAACCGATTATCTCTCACCTTTTGGGTATTGAGATAAGATGAACTCTCAGACCTAATTGACTGTCAACTCCAATCCCTATGGATCACTACATCTAGCAAACCATACAAACAACCACAAACAGAGTCTATAATCTAGATATGCTATTTAAACTGGAAGACATCCATAAATAACATATGGAATTGAAATCAAACATAAATCAGATTCTAAACACGCATATTCATCATAATAATTAACTTGAGATTGCTACAAAATCATTAATCCATTCAAACGAATCCAAAACCGATAAAAATCCAAACTTTACTAAGTATTCATCATATGACCTAGGCAATATCAAAGATCTAGCCAACACACATGCTTAAAACATTCAAAACAGAAACAATAAACAAGAACATCGTTTCAATCAGAACAATCGAAGATAAAAATCAAGACATTGAAATCGAATACGCTAATACTAACGAACCCGGATCCGAAAGCTCTAATCTTTTGCTCCAATTGGCTTCCCAACTCCCAAAATCGCCTCCTAGAACCCCTCTAACGGCCAAAACTCAAACTCTCTCCAAGAATGGCTATAGAAAACCTAATATAATCGATTTGGGCTTTTTCACGGAATTTCAGTCTCTCGTACCACGAGAAAAACTAGCCAACCCCTCGCATACCGCGAGGGACAAATTAGTCGGCCCGGATTTCTCTTTTCTCACGTACCGCGAGAGAATCCTTCTCTATCCTCGCGTACCACGAGGGATCAAAAATCCAGCGTTTTTCTTCTTTTTCCTCCGGGCTTCTTCTCGTGCTCGATATCTTCATGATTTGACTTGTTATTCACACGAGTTCCTGTAAACACAACAAAGACTCAATAGGAAACAAAAACGACTCAAAACAAAGGTACAACTAACTAAAACACACGAAAACAATATGAATAAAGATGTGTGCTTTGCACTACATCAGTCAACTACGCTGAGTGAGTTCTATAGTAATGTATGTAGGATCTTAATCCCAAAACCATTATAAAATGGTTTGTATCTCGAAAGGTTTAGCTAATAAATAGTTTCTCTCAAAATCCAGTAATTATAAACAATGACACACAAGTATATCCCGTTCACTGTATCCAAGGACACAAGCAAACAGCATCTCCTGCCTGACTTCCTCCAGACACAATAACCCGTTGACTAATGTCAGCACAATACCAAGCTTACGCTTGATCACCCGCCACGACTGTTAAGTAAGTGACACACTCTCAATCACACATGCAAACATAACGATTATTTAAAAATAAATAGTTTATCACAAGACATCGTCTATGCATGCATTTACTAAAACTTGCTACATATGTATTCATGCCCAAAACGATAAAACATTTAAAAGTGGGCGATAGAAACTCACATTTGCTCAACACACTTCGATCCCTAGAACTCGCTAACTTCTCGTGCTCGCCTTTCGACCTCGTACCTAACATACACACAATTCACAAGTCAATGCACGACCCAACGTTAAACCTCCGCCTACCCGACTAACCCGACGTCACGCATGGCCGCATGTGCGCGTACGACACCATGCATGACACCTATGCACTACGTGAACCCCCGTTCACGTTCCCGAAGTCCCAATGCGATCTGAACTCCACTTCGGGTCTCCGAACACGCCAAACACCACCTTCGTCCATCGCTACGCACCATAGTGTCTCTGCCGCGCCTCACTTGCCCTTGGACGGTTCCGCACTAGCACTGCCCGCCTCAGGGGACTACCTCCGTGGTCTTCCGAGACCACCATAGCCATCACAGCCGTCGTCGAGCCACTGCATCCCCACCACAGCCGCCGTTTGGGCCTTCTCCGCCTCGTGGTTCACCACTCGGCCCTAGCCGGTCCTTCCCCGACCTCACAACACTCACCGACCACCCTCAATGGGTTCGACCGAACACCCCTCGACCCGCAAATAGACCTAAATCAAAAACCATGATACCAACAAGTCAAGTTTTGTGATTATACCTTCGATCCGAGTGACCAGTGCAATCGAATCACTAGAGAACTCGTTTCCTTCCTACTCTTGCCTCTTTCGAAACCCTAGAATCATAAAAACGCTTATTATGATTATCCGCGACCCAAAACATGTAAACAATGATTAGAGGTTTGCGATTATACCTTGGATCGACTACCGAATGCGACTAACGGCTCACTCTCCCTCTCTTTTCCTTCTCGGCAGCCGCAAACACAAATGGGGGGTTTCCCTTTTGCGTAACACCCTAAAGGGTGTAAACGTTGGACTGGGCTTGGCCCCTCACGCGCCACTGACTTTCCGGGCTTGACCCATTTCGTGATTTTAATAAAATCCCACTACAACACGGTAATTGCTCGCCAACCCCTCTAGATTTATTTTCATAAAAAGAAACCCTGCTTCTACTTCGGTTAGGTCTCGTTAAGTTCCCGTAACATTTTCGTCTACTATATACAATTATATTCCCATATATTATAAGCCCGTTTATTTGATAAAAACCCGGGATGTTACACACACACACACACACACACATATATATATATATATATATGTTCGAAGTATATCCCAATGCATCCCCAAGGAACAACTCCATTTGCGATTCAAAGCACAACTTGCGTTTCTCACTTTTCCTCCATCTCCAGACCCTGACACTAGGCCGTTTCACTTCCAAATATCCATGTTAACTTGGAATCAAAACACTACAAGAAACACCGTTAATATATTAATTTACACCTTATAAATGAGATACCATTACATCCCGTATCTTTGTTGTAATGCACATAACAACATACCCGATTATTAACTTATCACTATCCCGTAATATACCCTTGTATTTGATATTCATAACACCCGCCTTTAATACTTGAATTACAATAATAGTAACATATCATGAAGGGTATATTATGTAGGGTCAAACTTGTGACTCCATTACTACCACATTTCAAAATGTTTTGGCTTAGTAAACTCCTTTGCATTTAAGCTTTACTTACATTAAAGTATTCAATAAATCATAGTATTGACGTTTAGACGTTTCACAATAATCCCCCATACATACAATCCTCAAAACTGGACCAAAATGTAACATCCCAGAAATTTAACTGTTAATGGGTTGAGCAAGCGGGCGACCCGACTCCTTATAAAATAAGCGAATTAGTATGGTGGTGGTTCAAAGTGCGTGTGACTACTGAAAAGAGAAGATTAGTCTGTTAAAAAGGAACGAATTAAGATCAAAACGCACGAGATGGAAATACAGGGACCCGTATGTAAATCCGAGTGGTTTAAATATCACTTATATCACAAACCCTAGGCCATTCGGCCTAGGAGTGTGTTCGACGACAGCAGAAAGCGGGAAAGAGAGGGAGGCCAACGGGGGAACGACGACGGTGGTTTCAAATGAGTTCGCGTGACGAAGGCTAGCACACGATCAGGTAAACCCCTTTTCAATTCGTTTATTTGTTTACACCCGCTTTGCTCGGAAAACGGTTAGGGTTTCTGGGTTGTGGCCGTCACCGACGGCAGGGGGCGGGGTTGGTGATGACGGCCGGAGGTGAAGTTAGTATAAGAGTGGTAGGTGATCGGGTATGGTGGCAGCGATGCATAGCGGGCTCGGCGGCTAAGGAATAAACAAATGGCAGCCATGGTGGCAGCCGTGGTAGGGTGTCGAGGAGCCGACATCAGCTAGGGCAGCCATGGCAGCGCGACTACGACGGCTAACCTGCTGAAGACGACGATAACCATGGTGGTGATGTTTAGTGGTGAGCCGCTGGGGTTTCACGATAAGGGAGCCGTAGGTGGCCGGACGGTGGCGCATGTTGGTGGTGTCGGGTGGTACTCCGCTAGGGTTGCCCGACAAGGAAGATGATAGCACACGATGATGGTGACGGTTAGGGTTTACGCATAGCGTGCATGCATGCATGCGTAGGAAACCGACTTGGGTGAGCACATGTTCGTGGAACTAGGGTTTGCATGACACCTACATGTGCGTGCACGAAAGCGTAGACTCAGGTGCATAGGTCCTATTAAGGACGGGAGACTATGTTACACGTGAACCAGGAAGCTAGGTCTCGTGGGGAAGACACGTTGGAATGACAAGCCGAGCGTCGGGGTTTAGTTATTGTTTTACGTTATTCAATGTAAGTTTTGAACGTGTCTGATCATGGGATCATGCATTGACAGGTTCGAGCTTCGAGCGTGGACGGAAGGGGTGGAGAGCAAAGATTGGGATTCAGCGTAACCGGTGAGTTTCTAATCCCCTCTTTTAAACGTTTTACTGTTTTGGGGGTTATCGTACATACTCGCATGATTTATTAAACGAACGTATTATGAGTTATGATTGAAACTTGAAGTGTTTTCTGAGATCGTTATGTAATAATGAAGCTAAGGGTCGTTATGGGGTCCTTAGGGTGGGTGAACAAGAGTGTGATGATCCGGGTGTGTCATCTTATGAGTTAGTCGGGGTGAGTCAGGAATTTAGCTAAACCTGTGATGGTTATATAAGTAGAGCTAGCATGGGAACCCGTTCGTGGTTCATTAACGAGTCAAGTAGGTGCTAGTATGCTGCCATGCGTCGTGTGCTTGATGCTGTGTGTATTGTGTCATTGTCCTCGTGACACGACGGGTATCGTGTTTGCATGAGTCTATGTGGTGTCCATAGTATGTATGGATTAGAAGTCAGTATGGTGTTTGTGTGTCGTATAATTTCCTATTCGGAAAGAGTTGGGTAATGTGTCTAGAAGATATGAGGATACGTCTAAGTTAGCGTTGGATTACACACGTAAGTGATCCGTAAATGGTGGTGAGTTGAAGTACATGTCCAGTTGATGTGGAGGACGGAGTCCTTCGGGGTCATCATTGTACGTGTGTAATGTCAGTCACCGTATGGTAGATGATACAGTCACCGTGTGGTGGCTGGGTAGTCATCATAGATAACGAGTGTGTCGTTATGCTTAGCGGCGGGGCCCTGTAACAAGGGTGGAGCTGAGCTTATGATGAGTATCCCGACGGGGATAACCCTGACGAGGGTGCAGTGATGATGTCACACCCCCAAATTTATTTACTTAATAAATAAATAAATAAATAAATTAAGTTTGTAACGATTTGTAACATTACACAACAGCGAAAGCTGAAATAAATAGTTCTAAAGTGTTGAACACAATTACACGAACTAAATGAATACATAGACCTAAAGACATACAAGTCTAAACGGACTTGACATTAGACGACCATGCGTCTTCTTCTTCTAAGCTTTTAATCCAAGTGCTTAACCTATTCCAACCGTGTCGTAGCTATGTATTACCTGAAAAACATGCTCAAAAATGTCAACGCAATGTTGGTGAGTTTACGGGTTTTAAATAAATACATTTGGCAAAACTATTTGATCGAAATCGTTTGGCAAAAACCAATTGTACGAAATCCTTCGGCAAAAACCATTTGCACAAAGTTGATTGAAAAAAACTGTTTATATGGGTACTATCGTCAAAATCCTTCGCTCAAAATTTACTGGCAAACCATTGGTACGTATACCATTGGAAAACTTTTTTCTCGAAATTGTCTTTCAAAACCATTGGTACGTATACCATTGGCAAAACCATTTGCTCGAAAATTACTTTATGCATATGATAAACAAAACAAGTTACTGGATGATTCATCGATGTCTAGCTAGCACAACCGAATTATGTGATGCACAAGCCTATAACCAAACCTTTAACAAATTCTCGATTTTGCCCCAGCCCATTGTCCCTTTAAACAATGAGAAACAACAAGACCTAATATGCAATCATTTGACCCTGCTGGTCGTGGTTAGCATGACTAACCATGATTGGGGGTGTCAACTTGAATAGTACTATTCATATCGATCTACGGCTAAGTCCATAGCTAATGGTTATAGTTTGAAATACCGAGGACCTTTATGTGTTAACTCATGCACACAAGTGAATCAGATAATTGTTTCTCGTTTTCTAGTTATCACACCATTTGAATTTAACATGTTTTTCCCCCAAATATAGAAAACAGTAAAAAGGGGCCGTGAAACTCACCTGATAATGTTGCGGTAAAAATTGTATTCCTCAAATATGTGTTATTGTTGGGTATACGTCTTACTTGAGTTCCACGATGCACGTAGACACTGAAAGATTTATAAACTACCCTATGTTCCATATAAATGAGTCAATATGTTTATCAATGCACAAGTAGAATCATGCTCTAGTTCCACATGTTCTGTGTTTAGATACACAACTCGCCATCACGTCTCTCAAGTTCTAATTATTAACACTCGTGTCAATAATATATATTTAGGAAGACCAGAAAAATATAGACTTGATTTATTGCAAAACAATAGTAGACTCGTGTGTAGAAAATATTGTTCTTTTCATGGAAATATAGTATATGTATATTCAAATATATATATATATATATACACACACACACACATAGTAAAAGAAATAAAATAAGCATGTATAAAATACTTAACTTAAAATCCAAACACCGGTTATGAACATTAAGTATAAAATATTATAATACATATGATCTTTTAATAAGGCTTGTATTATTTATAAAACAATATTAATAATAGAATTGTGTCTCATCAATGTTTATCATGTTAAGTCATTAGACTGAATATTTTACAAAACGGTATAAACAACTATTCTAACGAGACGGTCCAAGTTGCAATAGTAGTTTAAGTCCATTTATAAATGAACTGTTAGTGTGGAAACGAAAGATAATACCATTAACGATAATAGTTGTGTTTCACGAATTTTATACATATAAATAAAAAATAGTGTTTATAATGTTAGGGTATTTATTATTAGCCGTAGCAAGAAGATAATGATCACGGTTTGAAAAGTTTTCAAACAATAACCCATTCTTAGAGAATTCCCTTTCATAAACGTATATATACATATCTATCTTTAATAAAATCGTTGTTCGGGTTTAAAATTTCTCAATTTATGCTAAACATAAATGTGTATGTATATGGGTTTTAAGTTTTGCAAACTAGTTGAGAGGAATATAAATATTTATACACATACGTTTTATATCAAAATATGACGTCCCGTGTTCACCATAACCTGTCAAAGTACTCGTTTAACACCCGGGAATGAAAACCCGACCATCAAAAACACTCTATCTAGCCGGACAAATGTTAAACATGGAAACCAATGATAAAGGTGCGTAGATCTAATATAGAAAAAAGCCAAGAAATTTGGGAAAGGAACTCACCAGAAAACAGTTGGAACCCTAACTTGATGCCGAAATTTATGTCGGAGAACCGGGTTTGTCAGAACCCTATCGCCGAGAAAAAAAAATGTGTTTAGGTTACCTGGCCGCCTGAGTCCACTATCGCCTGACCCGTTTCAGCTGTCGTGAGACCCAATCGAACCAACGCCAGCGACGCTAGGGCAAACCCTAGCCGCCGCCATCTTGAACCAGTCACCGAAATCTCGTCGCCGTGTCAGAGGGTCCATCACCGGAGGAGCTTCTGCCTTCGCCGGTTTTCACCTTCTCCACTATTGCCGCCACTGGACTGGTGGTTTTCTGTTGTCGTTCGCCGCCGCAAGTGGAGTCGCCAGAAGGTGGCTGTACACCGACTCTCTCTCTCTCTCTCTATAATCTCAAGCGTCTTTCTCTTCCGATTTGGTGTTGGTTAGAGTAAACAGATGGTGGAAGGGGGTGTTGGACTGCCTTGTGTCACCGGACCTGTCCCTGCAGAGCCGTCGGAGAGGGGGCTGCCGCCGGAGGGGTGGCCGACTCTCCCTTTTCCCTCCTTCTTTCACACGATTTCTAAGGATATGTATGAGTGTGTAGTTTAGGGTTTGTGGAGAAAGGAGATGGAGTAGAGAAAATGAAGAGGTGTGTTTTCTTTTAAAATTAAAGAGATGAGTATGTTATATGATTTGATCAAACATTGAGATTTTATTAGATTGTCTACAGATTAAGATTTTAGTAAATTTTAAAATATTTCAAAATATCTTGTAAAATAAAACCGGGATTTTTAACCTTTTTAAAGAATTTATAATTAAATAAATTTAAGGTTTATAGAAGAAATGAGCAATTACCGGTGTAAACTGGACTGGCTTCTGCATATCGCGTGTACACTCGGTTCTCCGAAATGCTAATTTAATTCCAAATTTTAATTCTATAATGCTTATAATAATAAGGTACGGTAATAAATGTAATTTAAATATTTATTTCGTAGAATTCCCGAGCCGACTGTTGTCCATGCCGGTACACGTTGACACCGCATGTCCAAACGCGCTTGTTCAAACTAACGATTCGCGCTGCTATAATTTCTATTATTTATTAATAATAATATTAACCATAATAATAAATAATTATATGTTTTATTGTGCTAAAAATAGTCGGTATCCCTTTTGTACCGCGTGTTCACACGCGACTGCTCCGGGTAAAACGTATCGCGTTCCGAAATTAGTTATGACGTGCTAAATAATAATAATATTAATATTTTAATATGATAGGTATAAAGTAAATACTTGTTTATATTATTTAATTATACAGGATTTAGCAAAACCCGCTGACGTCTACACTGGTGTTTTCTCGTTGTCTCGCATCCAACGTCCACATATCTCTCCTATAAACTCCTAATCAGTCTCCCAAATAAATACTAATATTTATTAATACTATTTATTTGAGACTTGACGTTTAGATATTTTATCGCGTCGAAAAACTGGTATTAACCCGTACGAGCGCATTAATCATTCTAACAGTTCTCCGCTTAAACGCTTTAGTTGGTAATCATTATAAATTATATTGAATTGTGTAACAATCCATCAAGCAATGTTTATTAGTTTGTTTTGGATCCGGTTCGCATGTTGGACCTTTAGTTGGGCCGTTAATGGGCCGAGCCCGTTTATGATGAATTAACTATTAATGTACTTGGCCATAACTTTGGGGTTGTCACATTCTCCCCTTGTTAAAGAAGTTTCGTCCTCGAAACTTATTTTAAGTTAACCTCTGGGATCGCCTCGACTTACTCAGGCGAGGGTTTCCCATCCCAAGTTCATTTCTAGTTCTTAGGGAGAATCTTCATCTTTGTTTCACTCGGTAATATATGATATCTATCACTTGTACTTAATGTCTACTTGCGGATGGAACTGGAATGAGTAGATATCCTTTAATCATGGTTGCTAACAAGCAATGTCAAGTATGTTCTTAGGAATTTACCAACAAGGTGCGAACAATTTTACTGGACCTCAAGATAAGAAACGAAGATAGAAAAGTTATCGTCGAGGACTAGGTAATTGGTTTAAAATATGAACCGGAAGGATAAGTTGTGTGAGAAATCTAAGCGTGTAGTAGGCACGCTTGACATAGGCAGTTAAAAAGTACTAGTTGGAAGTGTTGTTGTAACTTTCCATTGTTCGTAGTAGTGACTACCTACAACGGTCAACATGATTCGGATAAGGCCTACCCGCTTAGAGGTGTTGGGGTTAAACGAAGGGTAGTACGACGAACAAATCATTGAAGGGAATGACTGATTGATGGAAGAGTTTCGTTTTCAAAATCTACCAAGTATCATATCAAGTAGGATAGTAATTACAACACCACGAGGTGGTAAGGTCATAACTAAAGTCCCATAAACTAACAAGGTCATAATAAGGTAGGTCACCATCAGAGAAGAACAAAGGATGTGGTTTCGTATAAGATCTATTCTCCTTATCGATGGTTGATAATAATTATGATAAGGACTAGATTATGATTAGTTTTAACAATGAAAGCAAGCAAATTTTTATATGAGATAAAGGCTTACTATGAAACTAAGATGGGTTTAAAATGCCTTTCCGGGTTCCACAAAATAGTTTCTCATCAAATGGAAGTTTGCTCATTACAATTGAAAATTGTCATGACATGTCTACCTTTGAAGGAACAAGGTTATCACTGTCATGTAACAAGAGATTCTTACCGAAATTGTATCAACCAATGATAGTTATAAGTTCAGTTTGATCGACCTAGGCCACGGGTAGGTCATTAATCTTCTTAACTTCCTTTACTTGGATAGGGACGGTTCAGAGGAAGTTGATAGTAGTTGTCTTGATAGTGAAGTAGACAACTATGATATAAAAGGAAATCTCAGGGAAACAGAATCTCCTGAGATTGATCCTAATTTTGACTAAAATTTTGACGGAATAGCTGTCGAGTCGTTTACTTGAGGCAACAAAATCTCGTGGTTCATCGAATCATCTGGATTTCTATAGTTCTTTCAAAAACTGAGGATGGGTTCAGATGAAGAAGTAAGAGATTATCAAAGTATTTGAGTCTAGTCTAATTGATTTGGCTTCAAGTGATTAAATGATAGACGGTGTGGATCCATTCATTGTTTTGTCACTGGTATTCTGAGATCCACAAATGAAATAGTTGAATTTAAAAGTATGATCATCATGGATGAAGATGACTGAGTTTCGTAAAGAATGTTTGCGGGTCGTTGGTAGTCTGTTGATGAAAATAACATCACCCTTCATATATTCTATAGACATTTGGTCATCGAAGACAACTCATTTCTATATATCATGGAGGGATCTGAAGCAATGATGTTATATAATTTTTCGTAGATGAGCTGAACTCTAGACATGGAGTGTTGGTTTCGTGTATGTCTGACAGTGGCAGACAACTCACTCCTAAGTCCTAGGACTCGTCTAATCATAAGTGTGGCATATGGATCATTATAAATCATACAAAGTAAAGAGTTTACGTAGGTACTTGTGATTGGGTGTTCCGACCCAAGAGTGATAAATTTTCGTGAAAACTAAGACTTCCACTCATCTATGTTTGAGTTTCCCACAATCGAAATTAGCAATTTTTAGGCTTGTCTCTTTGAAGTGAAGTATGATTAGATGATGTCTGTAAGGAATGGTCATGGTTCACCCAAAGTTTTGTGATTATAAGTCAAAATCTTCCGCATTAGACTTCGAGGAAAATCATGATGACCATTCATAATATAACGTAAAAGGACGTGAAGAGTATATCGAAGGATAATTGAACTTTGTACGCACCAATTAATATAGTACAAGAATGTACTAGGACAATTGCTAATAACTCGCTAAATGATAGAGATGAAATTACACGTACAAAAGACGTGTGAATGAAGATAATCGATGTCATGATTTGATAGGAATTTCACATTGAATGAGTTGTTGTAATAGGAACAATTCAATAAAGGTAGGGAGTTGGGTGAGTTCATAATGTTAGTGGCCAATTGAAGTCTTGTCGAGATTGTCCCCAACATCAACGATTCCTGTAGATCTTATCGGGAATTCGGCTAGGAAGTACGAATAATGAGTTCGAAGAGTTGAAATATAGCTTGGGCATGAATATAAATTAGCACATATGTCGTCATGAGGTTCACATAATTATGAGGTGAAAACATGTTTAAAGTGTTACGATCGTATCGGCATAACACAACTAATGTCCAAAGATGATAGAGTTGCCACTAAGGATCGAAAGTCGAGATCGTCAAGATCTTATGCCAGATTGTCGTTTCATTTAGACTTCTTAGTGGAAGGTCGGAGTTACGATGACGCAAATAATAGATGAACTGATAACTACGCCCGCGTCATCAATAATAATTAACTACTACGTTATACACAGATCAACACAATAGAATTTCCCAGAATTCACCAGTACCTGTAAATTCACAATTACGTGATATCAAGTGTAATTGTCAATTTACCTTACTTGATCACCCTAGTAGTCTCCCGTTGTGGGTCATATTGTAGGTGTCGATTGTTTCCACGTTGTTGCACGTATGTCACATAATTGTTTCTAATATGAACGTAGCTAAATATATTCTAGTGTAATCACACACACTAGTAATTGACTCAAGTCGTGCGACAATGGTTGGAATTTCTATACTCGAGTCTTGGATGCTCATGATATAATGCAAGTCTTAGAAATCTTGATCCCTAAATAAATTCAGTTAGAGCCTAGATGTCACTAAAGAGACCTAATTCGCTGAAACCATTGGCTCTGATACCAATCTGTCACACCCCCAAATTTATTTACTGAATAAATAAATAAATAAATAAATTAAGGTTGTAACGATTGGTAACATTACACAACAGCGGAGCTAAAATAAAGAGTTCTAAAGTGTCGAACACAATTACACGAACTAAATGAATACATAGACCTAAAGACATACAAGTCTAAATGGACTTAACATTAGACGACCATGCGTCTTCGTCTTCTAAGCTTTTAATCCAAATGCTTAACCTATTCCAACCGTGTCGTAGCTATGTATTACCTGAAAAACATGCTCAAAAATGTCAACGCAATGTTGGTGAGTTTACAGGTTTTAAATCAATACATTTGGCAAAACTATTTGATCGAAATCGTTTGGCAAAAACCATTTGTACGAAATCCTTCGGCAAAAACCATTTGCACGAAGTTGATTGAAAAAAACTGTTTGTACGGGTACTATCGTCAAAATCCTTCGCTCGAAATTTACTGGCAAACCATTGGTACGTATACCATTGGAAAACTTTTTTCTCGAAATTGTCTTTCAAAACCATTGGTACGTATACCATTGGCAAAACCATTTGCTCGAAATTTACTTTATGCATATGATGAACAAAACAAGTTAGCGAATGATTCATCGATGTCTAGCTAGCACAACCGAATTATGTGATGCACAAGCCTATAACCAAACCTTTAACGAATTCTCGATTTTTCCCCAGCCCATTTTCCCTTTAAACAATGACAAACAACAAGACCTAATATGCAATCATTTGACCCTGCTGGTCTTGGTTAGCACGACTAACCATGATTGGGGGTGTCAACCCGAATAGTACTATTCATATCGATCTACGGCTAAGTCCATAGCTAATGGTTATAGTTCGAAATACCGAGGACCTTTATGTGTTAACTCATGCACACAAGTGAATCAGATGCTTGTTTCTCGTTTTCTAGATATCATACAATTTGAATTTAACATGTTTTTCCCCCAAATATAGAAAACAGTAAAAAGGGGCTGTAAAACTCACCCGATAATGTTGCGGTAAAAATTGTATTCCTCAAATATGTGTTATTATTGGGTATACGTCTTACTTGAGTTCCACGATGCACGTAGACACTAAAAGATTTATAGACTACTCTATGATCCATATAAATGAGTCAATATGTTTATCAATGCACAAGTAGAATCATGCTCTAGTCCTACATGTTATGTGTTTAGATACACAACTCGCCATCACGTCTCTCAAGTTCTAATTATTAACACTCGTGTCAATAATATATATTTAGGAAGACCAGAAAAATATAGACTTGATTTATTGCAAAACAATAGTAGACTCGTGTGTAGAAAATATTGTTCTTTTCATGGAAATATAGTATATGTATATTCATATATATATATACATATATATATATACACACACACACATAGTAAAAGAAATAAAATAAGCATGTATAAAATACTTAACTTAAACTCCGAACACCGGTTATGAACATTAAGTATAAAATATTATAATACATATGATCTTTTAATAAGGCTTGTATTATTTATAAAACAATATTAATAATAGAATTGTGTCTCATCAATGTTTATCATGTTAAGTCATTAGACTGAATATTTTACAAAACGGTATAAACAACTATTCTAACGAGACGGTCCAAGTTGCAATAGTAGTTTAAGTCCATTTATAAATGAACTTTTAGTGTGGAAACGAAAGATAATACCATTAACGATAATAGCTGTGTTTCACGAATTTTATACATATAAATAAAAAATAGTGTATATAATGTTAGGGTATTTATTATTAGCCGTAGCAGAAGATATTGATCACGGTTTAAAAAGTTTTCAAACAATAACCCATTCTTAGAGAATTCCCTTTCATAAACGTATATATACATATCTATCTTTAATAAAATCGTTGTTCGGGTTTAAAATTTCTCAATTTATGCTAAACATAAATGTGTATGTATATGGGTTTTAAGTTTTGCAAACTAGTTGAGAGGAATATAAATATTTATACACATACGTTTTATATCAAAATATGACTGTTGTCTAGTTTATATAGTTGTATAATTATACGTGACACAAGTTTCGTATTCAAGTTGCATATATATATATATATACCCGCACACATAAGTATATTTTTATAATACAATATAAAAAGTTGATTAGTGTGAGTATTTAATTATATTAATCCGGCTAAGTTTATTATTACATTATAAGCAACCCGTCATGAAATTACCCGTTTGTCTCTCGCGTTAACATAGTTCGAGTGTAACCAAATTACCAAATGAAATTACTAGTAATATAATTAATAACCATGTATAACAATATATATTTTCAACAGTTTAACGTATCTCATGTTTAACTAAGTTCCCATTTAATATTCACAAAGGCATAAATAATTACCAAAAGTCATGATCCGTATCAAAGTTATATATTTAAACGTATAAACAAAGACTCGTATTTCGTATTATTAATAATCTCGAGTTAACGGTTTTCCTTTCTTTTTATCTCACATATTATTTTTATTATTTTATATGATGCATATGGACTATTTATAACTTCTTAGCGGGCGTTTATACCTATCCTCTCGTACTCGTCATTTCTGCTGTTGACCGACTTTGACTAGGTTGAATTTTGTTGACCGAAACCCGGGACCTTCGGGAACGACCCAAAAACTCTCGCCTATCCGGGTGACGTCCCGTGTTCACCATAACCTGTCAATGTACTCGTTTAACACCCGGGAATGAAAACCCGACCATCAAAAACACTCTATCTAGCCGGACAAATGTTAAACATGGAAACCAATAATAATGATGCGTAGATCTAATACAGAAAAAGCCAAGAAATTTGGGAAATGAACTCACCAGAAAACAGTTGGAACCCTAACTTGATGCCGGAATTTATGTCGATGAACCGGGTTCGCCGGAACCCTATCGCCGAGAAAAAAAAACGTGTTTAGGTTACCTGGCCGCCTGAGTCCACTATCGCCTGACACGTTTCAGCTGTCGTGAGACCCAATCGAACCAACGCTAGAGACGCTAGGGCAAACCCTAGCCGCCGCCATCTTGAACCAGTCACCGGAATCTCGTCGCCGTGTCAGAGGGTCCATCACCGGAGGAGCTTCTGCCTTCGCCGGTTTTCACCTTCTCCACCACTGTTTCCGCCACTGGACCGGTGGTTTTCTGTTGTCGTTCGCCGCCGCAAGTGGAGTCGCCAGAAGGTGGCTGTACATCGACTCTCTCTCTCTAATCTCAAGCGTCCTTCTCTTTCGATTTGGTGTTGGTTAGAGTAAACAGATGGTGGAAGGGGGTGTTGGACTGCCTTGTGTCACCGGACCTGTCCCTGTAGAGCCGTCAGAGAGGGGGCTGCCACCGGAGGGGTGGCCGACTCTCCCTTTTCCCTCCTTTCACACGATTTCTAAGGATATGTATGAGTGTGTAGTTTAGGGTTTGTGGAGTAAGGAGATGGAGTAGAGAAAACGAAGAGGTGTGTTTTCTTTTAAAATGAAAGAGATGAGTATGTTATATGATTTGATCAGACATTGAGATTTTATTAGATTGTCTACAGATTAAGATTTTAGTAAATTTTAAAATATTTGAAAATATCTTGTAAACTAAAACCGGGATTTTTAACCTTTTTAAAGAATTTATAATTAAATAAATTTAAGGTTTATAGAAGAAATAGGCAATTGCCGATGTAAACTGGACTGGCTTCTGTATATCGCGTGTACACTCGGTTCTCCGAAATGCTAATTTAAATCAAAATTTTAATTCTATAATGCTTATAATAATAAGGTACGGTAATAAATGTAATTTAAATATTTATTTCGTTGAATTCCTGAGCCGACTGTTGTCCATGCCGGTACACGTTGACACCGCATGTCCAAACGCGCTTGTTCAAACTAACGATTCGTGCTCCTATAATTTCTATTATTTATTAATAAAATTATTATTAACCATAATAATAAATAATTATATGTTTTATTGTGCTAAAAATAGTCGGTATCCCTTTTGTACCGCGTGTTCACACGCGACCGCTCCGGGTAAAACGTATCGCGTTCCAAAATTAGTTATGACGTGCTAAATAATAATATTAATATTTTAATATGATAGGTATAAAGTAAATACTTGTTTATATTATTTAATTATACCGGATTTAGCAAAACCCGCTGACGTCTACACTGGTGTTTTGTCGTTGTCTCGCATCCAACGTCCGCATATCTCGCCTATGAACTCCTAATCAGTCGCCCAAATAAATACTAATATTTATTAATACTATTTATTTGAGACTTGACGTTTAGATATTTTATCGCGTCGGAAAACTGGTATTAACACGTACGAGCGCATTAATCATTATAACAGGTCTCCGCCTAAACGCTTTAGTTGGTAATCATTATAAATTATATTGAATCGTGTAACAATCCATCAAGCAATGTTTATTAGTTTGCTTTGGATCCGGTTCGCATGTTGGACCTTTAGTTGGGCCGTTAATGGGCCGAGCCCGTTTATGATGAATTAACTATTAATGTACTTGGCCATAACTTTGGGGTTGTCACAGATGAGGTATATATTTGTGTGCTTATATATGTGTTAAATTGCATGCAAGTGACGAGTTATACTAATTGTGTATGAGATGGTATTGATGTGATAAATAGATGGAATCAATGTTGTGTGTCGAGTTAGATTGACCGTTGTGTCTGGCTGAGTACATTGTGTACAACTATTGAGTCAATTGGTTTATGGGAGTCCTGGTTAGGACTGGTAAGTCGGTGTCTAGAGGTTGGATGAGTTAACCAGTGTATGGTTAATATATATGGTAAATTGTGAGTTGTCAGAGTAGTAAGCTCGATCTATGTCGAAGAGACTTACTGAGTTAAAATGGTGGGTTGAGTCTAGGGTGGTGAATCCTCCGGGATATTGTAAGATAACAGGGTTATCTATATGAGGACAATTTATAAAACTATTTTATAAGGACCAGAGGGTCTTGAGTGGAAATAAATATTAAATGAGACGAGTTGACTTTTGTTAGTTTAAACTATTAGAACTCACTCAGTGTAGCTGACTTTGTATGTACGTTAAATTGTTTTGAAGGAGAGTTTGCTAGACGAGGTATCTTGGCTTGGGAGCGGGCTACTCGGGTTGGTGCACATGCATTCATCAGGTAATGTTATGAAAATTAACGAGTTTAAAGATTATACTATTACGAGAAGGACTTTCGCTGTTTATTTAAATGAAATTTAAATGTTTTTAACGAGTTTACCTAGTAATGAGATCCAACTGTAAGGTGCCCGGTTTGAGGTCTTACAAGTTGGTATCAGAGCCGTGGTTTAAGAGAAAACTGGTGTTTTTGAACAAGTAAAATACCTTAACTTAAACTGAAAATGTGACGAGGGTGAAACGAATGCCACGACGAGTAACCGCGAGCCAAGAGATACGTCTTTCGAGTTGAGCAGTAATTATTATTTCCCATTTGTGTAATGTTACACTAGGTGAAGTAATCGATGTGAGTAAGTGATTTATGGTTCTGTGCGGGATCATGCTGTGTGATATGTGTCGTAGTAATATGTAGAACTACGTGGAGTTGTGTGGTGTGATTAAATAAGACTATAATGTGAGTTGAGTAATGTGGAGTAGCATTAATTGTAACTATGTGAGAAAGTTTGGTGTGTCGATATGATTTAGTGATTGTGTGTGTGTAACTAAGTGTGTTGTGAAGTCGTGATAATATGATGACTTGCTAGATAATTGTGTGGTGCTATGTGAGTTGTGTGGGATGCATATGCATCCGGGGTGTGTGAAAGATAGGAAGTTAGTGTGAATATGACGGGGAAGGTTTAGAATCTGAGCAGTAATGTGGACCACCAAATTGCATTTGATCATCGTGATTTGGCAGTGTATGATTCCTCTCATATTCTGAATTTGACGCCCATAGTAATCACTCCAACGTTCTATCTTGTGAAGGTACTGATGGCCATGACGATTCGGAAAAGATGGATTAGGCGGGGAAGTGTCATCATGAGGTTGACAGAACGGTGGGCTAGACGTGCGGCTGCTGTTCGTACGGTTATCTTTGGGAGACGACGGATCTTAGCACCTGTTCCATTGACGGTGGTTCCACCGGGGGCTGAGGATGAGTAGGAGCTACCAACACAGAAGGTGATTCTGGCGCTTCCGGCACCTAATGCCCCCAGTACTACCAGGGCAATGATGAGAGGTGGACTAAGTAGCTCCTTTTACAGGAGAGGTGGTTGGAGAGGAAGAAATGCATTTGCAGTCAGAAGTCAGCCTTCGAGACACAACACCGAATCAAGAAACAAAGGGCGGGAGGAATCTGACGACGAGGAAAAAGTGGGTGATAACTTTGACTTGTTTAGTGATTAGAGTAGTGGTGGTTACCACGAGAGGACTAGAGCATTTTGAGTAGTGGCCGTTAGGCACTTTCGTGAGGAAATATTTGTTCTTGGTTTTTCAATTGCTTGATTTTAACCTTGACAGTGAATCTTACCATGGGATGGTTTAAAACGTAGTTAATGATAGTTGCATGTGTGATAGCTTGCTATTGGTGGTGCAGTGTTAATTATGTGATTACCTTTTGAACAACGTGAGTTCATACTAAATGTAATCTTTGATGTGATGCTAGAGCTTGGTTGATTAGACTGTATGAGTAGACCTGTGTATACATGAGTTTTGACTATTTGTGTGTGTCTATGGTCTTAAGATAGTGTCACCTATGTGTTATGTTTAGGTGATGTTTAAAGTGTCAGGGGTGTGTTGCACTTGGTGTAGTTGTTCAGGACGAAGTCCTATGGGAAATCTTAAATATACATCTTTAGTATGTATAAATGTTTAGGACGGGGTCCTATGGGAAATTGTAGTTACATACATTATGTATAGGTATAAATGTTCAGGATCAGATCCTGTGGGGAAGTAAGATATTTTATATCTTGCGTGTATGAATGTTTAGAGTGATGTTTTGTGTCTAGACTGAGTAGTGTGTCATCTTGAAGTATGGGTACAACCCGTATGGGTACGACCGAGTAAACCCTGTATGAGTATATGATGACGTGTGTCAGGGGCTACCGTTGTAGTGATTAAGAGGTAAGTTTCAGGAGTTTGTGTGTCGATAAATGACGAGGTCATATTGTATGCACGTAGATTTACTCAGATCTAGCAGTTGTGTATGTGCACGTGATGTGTGTTTAGAGTTTGGGATTACTAGTACATGTGTAGAACATTGTGTGTTCTGTAGATATGTGTGTCGGTGTGTGTCCTTGTAGTACACGCTTAGTCATGCATAGGACGGATAGTCAGTATGCTCAAGTATAGTATTTCTATCTTGATGATTTTCTCGACGTTGATACATCGAGGTGGTGCGAGGAGTTTTGACGTCTTCTAGGCGATAGTGAGGTGCTCTTATGAAATGCCTATACTTATATCTCGGGAATTCGGAGCACGAAGCCAATGGGCGGAGCTGAGGAGTTAGTAATGAAAGTGGTTACGTAGACGATGGACTAGAGATACCCGTGACGAGATCGAGATGACGACGCTGAAGACTTCAGCACGGAGTCAACAAGATGACAAAGGGCCTTCATGGAACACGTTCCATATGAAGGATTCAGTCGAGGTGAGATACCCGAGGAATATGGATGTTTTCCCTGCACGAGGCAATGAATAGCTGATGCTTATGTGCAGACGAACTTCATGTTTGTACATATTAAATGAGAGGCGGTCGGGGATCGCATGGTAACGGTAGAGCAACATAGAGAAAGGTGAAACTCAGGAAGGGTAAAGTGAGCTCCCGGGGAGCATTCAAGTGAAGCCAATGTTTGGCTGTGAAACAGACATGCCGTTGGTAAGTAAGCATTTGAGAAACATCGAGAGTTGATGGAACTGACCCTAGTGCTGGGTGCATGTGCATACCTAAGGGGCGTATTGCACGAGTGATAATGAAGTGAAGAGATACTATAATAGAGGAATTTTGTGGAAACCTGTGTAGCTTTACAGAAGCTCATGGAGATCATCAGAGAAGGACATACATAGTACCATTTATGTGCAAGAAAGTGGTTCCTGAGTTTGAGAAATCATCACAGGATGGCGATTAGGGTATGAGGCAAGAGATACGACGACCTCATTATGGAAGAACGACGAGTGTTCCTGTTCAGGAAAGGCAAGAAGCCTTAATTGGGGGAGGTGATCGTCGGAATGACGAGATCATCCGGATTATACTAAAGACACGGACCAATGTGTTATGGGTTAAATAGGGAAGAGGATAAGTGAGTAGGCAATTGACGGTGTCGTGTCGTTTGAGAGAGATTTGGAAAAGCAAGAAATGAGGGGAAGTGAAGGTGAAACCTATCAACCCAAAGTCGAAAGCAAGCAATGTAGAGGACTTCCTTGAACACCAAGAATGGTGACCGAGAAGTAGAATAAAGTAACCATGTTGAGGTGTACAAAGGATGGATAACACCAAAGGATTTTGGATTCATCAGTTGGATCAGAAGAATAAGGGGTGAGTTTGTGCATACGCAGGATTCGAGGACGAATCCTCTTCTAGGGGGGGGTAGACTTGTAACATCCCGAAAATTTAACTGTTAATGGGTTGAGCAAGCGGGCGACCCGACTCCTTATTAAATAAGAGGATTAGTATGGTGGTGGTTAAAAGTGCGTGTGACTACTGAAAAGAGAAGATTAGTCTGTTAAAAAGGAACGAATTAAGATCAAAACACACGAGATGGAAATACAGGGACCGTATGTAAATCCGAGTGGTTTAAATATCACTTATATCACAAACCATAGGCCATTCGGCCTAGGAGTGTGTTCAACGACAGCAGAAAGCGGGAAAGAGGGAGGCCAACGGCGGGATGACCACGGTGGTTTCAAGTGAGTTCGCGCGACGAAGGCTAGCATATGATCAGGTAAACCCCGTTTCAATTCGTTTATCTGTTTACTCTCGCTTTGCTAGGAAAACGTTTAGGGTTTCTGGGTTGTGGCCGTAACCGACGGCAGGGGCGGGGTTGGTGATGACGGCCGGAGGTGAAGTTAGTATAAGAGTGGTAGGTGATCGGGTATGGTGGCAGCGATGCATAGCGGGATCGGCGGCTGAGGAATATACAAACGGCTGCCATGGTGGCAGCCGTGGTTGGGTGACGAGGAGCCGGCAGCGGCTTGGGCGGCCATGGCAGCGCGGCTATGGCGGCTAACTTGCTGAAGACGACGATAACCATGGTGGTGATGTTTAGTGGTGAGCCGCTGGGGTTTCACGATAAGGGAGCCGTAGGTGGCCAGACGGTGGCGCATGTTGGTGGTGTCGGGTGGTACTCGGCTAGGGTTTCTCGACAAGGAAGATGATAGCACACGATGATGGTGACGGTTAGGGTTTACGCATAGCGTGCATGCATGCATGCGTAGGAAACCGACTTGGGTGAGCACATGTTCGTGGAACTAGGGTTTTCATGGCACCTGCATGTGTGTGCACGAAAGCGGGGACTCGGGTGCACATGTCCTATTAAGGACGAGAGACTATGTTACACGTGAACTAGGAAGCTCGGTCTCGTGGGGAAGAGACGTTGGAATGACGAGCCGAGCGTCGGGGTTTAGTTATTGTTTTACGTTATTCAATAGTTATTGTTTTACGTTATTCAATGTGAGTTTTGAATGTGTCTGATAATAAGGATTGGGATTCAGCGTAACCGGTGACTTTCTAATCCCTTCTTTTAAACGTTTTACTGTTTTGGGGCTATCGTACGTACTCGCATGCTTTATTAAACGAACATATTACAAGTTATGATTTAAAATTGAAGTGTTTTATGAGATCGTTATGTAATAATGAACCTAAGGGTCGTTATGGGGTCCTTAGGGTGGGTGAACGAGAGTGATGATCCAGGTGTGTCATCTTATGAGTTAGTCAGGGTGAGTTAGGAATTTAGCTAAACCTGTGATGGTTATATAAGGAGAGCTAGCATGGGAACCCGTACGTGGTTCATTAACGAGTCAAGTAGGTGCTTGTATGCTGTCATGCGTTGTGTGCTTGATGCTGTGTGTATTGTGTCGTTGTCCTCGTGACACGACGGGTATCGTGTTTGCATCAGTCTATGTGGTGTCCATAGTATGTATGGGCTAGAAGTCAGTATGGTGTTTGTGTGTTGTATAATTTCCTATTCGGAAAGAGTTGGGTAATTTGTCTAGACGATATGAGGATACGTCTAAGTAAACGTTGGATTACACACGTAAGTGAACCGTAAATGGTGGTGAGTCGTAGTACATGTCCAGGTAGTGTCATGTGTATATATGTGTTGCTTTGTGTGCTTGCATTGTTATCCGTATATACGGCTAATAGTGATGTGGAGGACGGAGTCCTTCGGGGTCATCATTGTACGTGTGATATGTCAGTCACCTTATGGTAGATGATATAGTCACCGTGTGGTGGCTGGGTAGTCATCATAGATAACGAGTGTGTCGCTATGTTTAGCGGCGGGGCCCTGACGAGGGTGCAGTGACGAGGTATGTATTTGTGTGCTTATATATGTGTTAAATTGCATGCAAGTGACGAGTTATATTAATTATGTATGAGATGGTATTGATGTAATAAATAGATGGAATCAATGTTGTGTGTCGAGTTAGATTGACTGTTGTGTCTGGCTGAGTACATTGTGTATAACTGTTGAGTCAATTGGTTTATGAGAGTCCTGGTTAGGACTGGTAAGTCGGTGTCTAGAGTTTGGATGAGTTAACCAGTGTATGGTTAATATATATGGTAAATTGTGAGTTATCAGAGTAGTAAGCTCGATCTATGTCGGAGAGACTTACTGAGTTAAAATGGTGGGTTGAGTCTAGGGTGGTGAATCCTCCGGGATATTGTAAGATAACAGGGTTATCTATATGAAAACAATTTATAAAACTATTTTATAAGGACCAGAGGGGCTTGAGTGGAAATAAATATTAAATGAGACGAGTTGACTTTTGTTAGTTTAAACTATTAGAACTCACTCAGCGTAGCTGACTTTGTATGTACGTTAGATTGTTTTATAGGAGAGTCTGCTAGACGAGGTATCTTGGCTTGGGAGCGGGCTACTCGGGTTGGTGCGCATGCATTCGTAAGGTAACGTTATGAAAATTAACGAGTTTAAAGATAATACTATTACGAGAAGGACTTTCGCTGTTTATTTAAATAAAATTTAAATGTTTTTAACGAGTTTACCTAGTGATGAGATCCAACTGTAGGGTGCCCGGTTTGGGGTCTTAAACAAAAACCCAAATCCGGTGTATCAACCGGCGTAAGGCTCACCGGTGTATCCTACGTTGGCTACAGGACAGCCCCCACCATTTTTGTTTCCTAGCTATGTCCAACTTGGGTGGTTCATTCACCATTACTTTTATACCATTTTTCACCAATAATAACGTATATGAAGATATAGTTACCTTTCATTCAAGAAAAACTCCCAAGTAACAATCAAATTTCAACTTTTGAGATTCTAAGATCTCAGTTTCTATAAACACCCACTTCAAATCATTAACAACTATTGTTATGATTTACTCATTGATTAAGTTCCCATATTTAAACCTCTCGTAGATGGTTATTAACTCATTGTAACACTATTCAGTTAACGAGCATAAAAATTCATATCAGAAATCCTATCATACTCATAATAGCATAGTATACTGATGTCGGTCAAACGGTCTATAAAAACTAAACACAAACCTAACCTAGATACTGTAGTTAAACTCTAGACACTCCCATAAACTAGACCACAAAGACAGGCAAGTTTACATATCAATTATACTACAGCCTAATGAAAGTTTGGATATCGAACCCACGAGACACTGACTCTAACTAAAACTAGACTCTGACTAGAACTGGCATATTTGGTTTGGGGGGGGGGATCTACGAACTAAGATTAACTAAGTAAACTTAAAAGTAAATAAATGAAGAAGACTGCTAATGACGATTAACTATCAAGCAAAGAATCGGGTGAAATCAATAATGAGGAAAGCACTACCTAGGTTATGAGTCCTGCTTACCAAACTTGGACTTATCTCGGTTATGGAAACTGTGATGGAACTGGGATCCTAAGATACGACACCTTTAAACATCTAATGGATTCCTAATTATTCTTAGGATGTGACCAGAAGGAAACCTAAGGGATATTATGCTCACCAGTTAGTTGGATTACCTCTCGGTCTCACCAATGATACTAAAGAACCCGACCGACAGATCACCTTTCAGTCTCACTGTCTCAATACATCTAATATGTAAGGGGTAATCTAAAAACAATCGATTTGACACGAATTAGCAACGATACTGGAAACCCTAAGGAAACTTCCTTTCAAACAGTTTACACTCAGAACTCTAACACCGAGGACTAACCGACTACCTATCACCTTTCGGGTTTCTAGGTAAGAAGAACACTCAATTCTAATAGATCACTAATCACTATTCCTATGGTTACTGACGTCTAGCAAACCACAAACTAGTCACAAACACACAGTAAGCGACCTATTATGCATCCATACATGAAAGACATTCACAAAGACGCATATGGAACAATTAATCAATAGTAAACCAGAATTAAGCATGCATATTCATGAAACAATCAAAATTAGATCTATTACAATAGCATCAATCCAAATCATAGATCCAAAACTGATAAAAATCTAAACTTTAACAATCATTCATCAAAAACCTAGCTATCATTGAAGTTTTAGCCAACAACCATGATCAAAACCAGAAAATCAATAATAGAAGTAACAAAAATGGTCTCAAACAACCGATTGAATACGAAAGAATGAATAATGAAAACCGAACGATTGAATTCTAACCGATTTGATCTTAATAGCTTCAAACTATGGCTCCAAGTGCTTTCTCCCCTCTCAAAATGGCCTGGAAACCTGCTCTTACGGCTAAAAGTCCAACCTTTTGAATAATGGCCATCCAAATCTTTTAATAATCGAAATTAGGGTTTTTTGCGGATTTTTAGGCTTTTCGCGTACCGCGAAACAAATTCCTGGGTTTTTCATGTACCGCGAAGGACAAAACAGCCGGGGCCAGTTCTCATGGTCTTCCCGTATCGTGAAGGCTTCCTTCTACCTCTTCACGTACCGCGAAGATCTAATTTCTCAAAATTTTTACTTTTTTCTTTTTCTTTTCTCCTTCTCTCCCCGTGTACTTTTTTTCTCCAGGTGTTATCTTCATTTTCTACTTCTTTAGCATAAGATCACCTGCAAACACGACTCGAACTCAGAACAAACCAAAAATGAATACAAACGAATACGAAATTATCTAAAAACACACAAAACAATAGGATAAAAGGCATGTGTTTTACAACACATCAAATATCCCCACACTTAACCTTTTTTCGTCCTCGAAAAAGAAATCTGCAATGGAATCATAACTGGAACACTAGCTTTAACAATCACATTCTTTATTAGTTCACATATAATCATGAGTTAACTGCAACCATTGGTATTTCTTTCCGACTAAACCCAACTAACAACTAATGATTGTGTTCTAAACCCAAATTACCAAGTTATCATTCTATCTATGGGTCTCACACTTAGAAAGTCACAGTTCCACTTATCCCCATCTCAAGGTCATGTCTAGTCCCGGGTTAAAACAAATAGCTTTTCCCACCACTATAAACAAAAACTTTTATGTTTTAGAAATTAAGGTGAATGATGGATAAATGGTATGAATGATATGAGCATTAAAAATCAAAATAATCAAACCTTGCCTAGTGGTGCTTCAACCAAGCTGTAACTCGGCGTGTTGCACATATATTGCAGTTCTAGCAATGAAGTACTTAAGAATCTAACCCAGTGGTGTTTCAATCAGGCTGGAACCCGACGTGTGACATGTAGGCAAAACGTAGATTTCCAAATTATGGAATGCGGGCGCCACCAGCTCTTGGATTTATTCTCATAAAAAGAGGTGTGCCAAATAATTTCAAAAACATATAACTTTTTAAATTTAACGTGGTACCTATCACCCTATGTTGACAGTTTCAGCTTTACCGTTTCCCCTAAGATGAGAACCCATAAGATATCCTGATTTAATTATTCCATTAACCTAATCAACACTTTCGATATTTAAGCTTTCAAAGTCGGCTGGGTCTACCAATGCACAAATTAGACGCGCTTTCTATTGTTATTATTTCAATTAAAATCAACAACCAGTTCCGAGTTTTACCTATCATCTTCCACTTAATTGCAAAATTCTAAATCAAGGACATTTTTGAAATTTTTTTATTTTTTTTTGTATTTCTTTTTAATGTAAACTAAACTAAATAATTAAACTAATTAAATAAACTAAATTAATTAACTAAAATAGACGTAATCTCCCACCCCCACACTTGAAACGCACATTGTCCCCAATGTGAACCGAGAAGCGATGGAAAATAAAGATAAAAATAAAGAAATAAAAAGAAAATAAATTAAATTAAACTGTACAAAAATCAGAATAGACTTCCTTGGTTAAGATGATGATATTCCTCGTAAGTCGTGTTCCGTAGCCCTCCAATCGAACGCGCTCAACAATGCCAAAATTCCAACAATTCCTCACGAATGAAAGCAGCAATCACTATCAATATTCTAGCAACCATATCAAACAACCAAACAGAAATAATATATACAAACAACCACCCAGCCGAGCCCCCCTTACAAATCATATAATATATCAGTGTTCAGTAAAGGCCATGATAATAAAAACCAAAATAAAGAAATATAAATACAAGGAAACAATATACAACCCGGCTTAACGGCGTTGCAAATCAACCCTGATCTCCACCTGTATCTTGCTCTGACTGATATGGGACTCGGAAAAATGGTGGGATCTCGACGCCCTGCTGCGTCATCAAATTAATCCAGTCTATCGAAAATATGAAAATATGATCTCGAAGCTCCTCAAGTGAAAGTGGTGCTGGCGGCCTCTGGCAGAGTGGATGCTGATGCTTGGGGCGCTCAATATGATGTGGAATCCTCTGGAGGGCAGTAGGCTCCCCCATATGTATAGCCTCCGCCGCAGGCGTCCCGACAGGTGGTGGGACCTACGGACCTTGTCTCGCCTCTATCCATCTAGGTGGGTCATCCATGGCAACTATGCCCGCCAATCTCAATTCCTGCAGTCCATAACCTATCGTATCCGGACCGGATTGTGCCCGACAATTTTCAGATAACTCCGTTAACCCAATTACAAACTCCAAGGACCAATTCTGCCATATCTCAAACAATTACACATGAAAGTTCAGGGACTGATTCTGTAAATACCTAAAACCCAATTCTTTGAATTTTGAAAGTCAAAATCGTGCTCCTTTGATCCAAATCAAACCCGTAAGCCCCGAGTCTGTTCCAATTCGTAACTGAAATGCATAGAAGTGATGATGTCGACCATCATTGAACCGATTTCAAGCGTTATGGACTGTTAATGATCACAAATTAATCCAATTAAGAACATTAAAGTCGTAACCGTCGACCCTATAGCAAAAGCATTTGAATTAGACCAATTATGATTACCATTTCACAATCAACCACTTTGCGCACCTTGTTCGCACCTCTCAGAAGCATTTGCACATTCTAATTTGATCAGAGAAGCAGCCGGAGACGCCAGAGAGCAACCCGTCGAGGCTGCGACTGTGTTTTAGTCGAGCTACATCAATTCAAACTCAATTCAGGTAATCAATCATACCTACAGATTCGTTTTCACTCCTTGAACAAAAGCCCTAACATAATTGGGGCTTACAACACTGAATTGAATGCAATCAAATTCTAGGGTTCCTCACAATTTTGGTTTAATACTATCTTTTAGCCTATACCCCTAAACATTCATAATAGTTTTGCCACGAAATATCAAAGAGGTTTATATATAGGAAGTACCAATGTCGTATCCACCACCCCTTGGATATGTCGTGATTACTCCATTATTCCTGTTTAGTGTTTAGACTAACCCGTCATTACCCCGTACCCTCGTCATATCACATAGCACATATTATTTAAACACGTATTTCACATAATCGTGTCTAGGGTACGGGTCCAATGAACTTACATTATCCTCGGGTAGTTCCTAAGTTTGGTTCTTGCTAAAAGCGTTTTCCCGTTCCTTGCTCGTAATTTCAACGTTCCGCACTCGTAATCGTTGCGCTAGACTTGCCTCGATATTCGTGTGTGTGTGTTTGATTTTGGTGTTGATGTTGTTGTTTCCATTTTGAACGACAAACTCAACTATTTATAGGGCTGGAACGACCCTGGTGGCGGACCGCTAAGGTCGGTGGTAGCGGTCCGCTACCGCCTTATCTCAGCTGCGTCACTTGCCATGTGTTAGCTTCTCCTTCGTCGGGATATTTTTGCGACTGTCGGACTGTTACTCGTCTGGTAGTGGTCCGCTAACCTGTCGAGTCGACATTCCACGCATCCCTTGCATGGCACCCCACCAACATTTTCTTAGTCTGCACGTAGCGGACCGTCACATGCTTGGTAGCGGTCCGCTACCGATCCGTATTTTCTGATTTTGGCACTTTTAGTCCCTGAACTTTGGATAATTACATTTTAACCCCTAGACTTTATATTTCTTGGAGATTTGGGGTGTTACAACTCTCCCCCCTTAACTTAGGTTTCGTCCTTGAAACCTATTAATCTTCGAATAATTGAGGATAACTCCTCCTCATTTCCTCTTCATTTTCCCAGGTCATCTCCGACCCTTTTCTGTGCTTCCATTGTACTAACACTTTCTTGATCGTTTTGTGACGTAATTGCTTTTCTTTTGTGTCTAGGATCTTGATAGGTTCTTCGACATAATTTATCTTTTCTTCAACCTCTATTTCTTCCAAAGGAATATATGCAGTCTCGTCTGCCAAACATTTTCTTAAATAAGATACATGGAACGTATTGTGTATCTTATTCAATTCTGCAGGTAGATCTAACTGATAGGCTACTTTTCGACTCTTTTGATGATTTTGAAAGGACCAATGAATCGTGGACTTAACTTTCCACGTTTCTTGAATCGGATCAGACCTTTCCAAGGAGATAATTTCAATAAGACATAATCTCCTTCTTGAAATTCTATTGGTCTACGTCTATTATATGCGTATGACTTCTGTCTATCCTGTGCAGCTTTCAAACGTGCTTTGATTAAATCAAGCTTTTCTGACGTGGCTTGAACTATTTCTTTGCTGCCTAACTCTTTCTGACCAATTTCTCCCCAACATACGGGAGTCCTACATCTTCTTCCATATAGCATTTCATATGGGGGCATACCAATACTGGAATGGTAGCTATTATTGTATGAGAATTCTGTTAATGGCAGATGGCTATTCCAACTTCCACCGAAATCAATTATACAAGCACGCAACATATCTTCAAGAGTTTGTATTATCCTTTTTGTCCATCAGTTTGAGGATGATATGCCGTGCTGTTCAATAACCTAGTTCCCATTTCCTCGTGGAACTTTTTCCAAAATCGTGAAGTGAAACGAGTATCTCGATCAGAGACAATCGAGACTGGCACTCCATGTCTGGAAATAATTTCTTTGATGAACAAATCAGCTAACTTTTCTGAAGAGTATGTCTCACGTATTGCTAAGAAATGAGCACTCTTAGTTAACCGATCTACAACCACCCAAATTGTATCATAACCTCTAGCTGTCTTTGGTAGCTTGGTTATGAAGTCCATAATGAGATGTTCCCACTTCCATTATGTGATTTCTAATGGTTGTAATCTCCCATACAGTTTCTGATGTTCTGCTTTAACTTGTAAACAAGTCAAGCATTTTACTACATATTTCCTGATATCAAATTTCATTCCGGGCCACAAATAATCTCTACGCAGATCTTGTTACATTTTTGTAGTACCCGGATGAATAGAATATCGTGATTTATGAGCTTCATCAAGAATCTTAAGGCTAAACTCACCTGATCGTGGTATCCACATGCGACCAAATCGAGCCTTGACTTTATATTCATTCTCTTCTAGAAACTTCTCCTGACCAGTCATTCTTTCTTTCTTAATATTCTCACTTTTTAATGCTTCGATTTGTGTGTCTCGAAGCTGGCTCATGAAATCAGGAGTTATCACTAACTTATATGCTTTCACCTGAATAGGATGATGCTTTTCCTTATGGCTTAGAGCATCGGCTCCTACGTTAGCCTTTCCGGGGTGATATAGAATTTTACAGTCATAATCATTGACTAGTTCTAACCATCGTTGTTGCCTCATGTTTAATTCCTTCTGGTCAAAGAAATACTTAAGACTTTTGTGGTCTGTGTAAACTGTGCACTTCGTTCCGTACAAGTAATGCCTCCAGATCTTTAGTGCGAACACCACCGCAGCTAATTCCAGATCATGAGTTGGATAGTTTGCTTCATGTGTCTTTAACTGTCGAGAGGCATAGGCTATCACATTTTTCTCTTTGCATCAGAACACATCCTAATCCAAGCTAGGAAGCGTCAGAATACACCACAAAGTGTTCTACTCCTTCTGGCAATGCCAGAACCGGAGCTTGTGCCAATCTTTCTTTTAATGTCCAGAATCCCTTCTCTTGTGCTGCATTCCATTCGTAATTCGAGTTCTTTCGAGTTAGCTTAGTTAATGGGGTGGCTATCTTAGAGAAGTACTTGATGAATCTTCTATAATAGCCAGCTAATCCCAAGAAACTTCTAACTTCCGACGGATTCTTAGGTGGAGACCATTTTATTACGGCCTCTACCTTTGTTGGGTCTACTGAGATACCTTCTGCGTTTACAACATGACCCAGAAATTGAACTTCCCTTAACCAAAATGCACATTTTGAGAATTTGGCGTACAATTTCTCCTTCCGTAAAGTACTAAGTACTTCATGAAGGTGTTGTGCATGCTCTTCTTCATTCTTTGAATAAATCAGGATGTCATCAATGAAGACAATAACGAATTTGTCTAACATTGGCCGGCATACTCTATTCATGAGGTCCATGAAAAATGCCGGAGCATTCGTCACTCCAAACAGCATCACTACAAATTCATAGTGTCCATAACGAGTTCTAAATGCCGTCTTAGGTACATCTTATTCTCGTACCTTGACCTTATGATAACCGGATCTTAAGTCAATCTTGGAAAACCAACTTGATCCTTGTAGTTGATCAAACATATCATCAATTCTAGGTAAGGGATACCTATTCTTGATAGTCAGCTTATTCAATTCACGGTAGTCTATACACATCCTCATACTACCATCAAACATATCATCAATTCTAGGTAAGGGATACCTATTCTTGATAGTCAGCTTATTCGATACTTGGACGTATAAATCCCTTTTCTAACAACTCTTGCAGTTGTGACATTAACTCCTTCATTTCTGTTGGTGCTAACTGGTATGGAGCCTTAGCTACCGGCGGCTTAGCTTCAGGAATTAAATCGATTTTGAATTCGATTTCTCTTTCAGGTGGGGTACCTGGAAGATCATCTGGGAATACTTCTGGGAATTCTTTTACTATTGGAACTTGATCCAGTTCTTTCCCATTCATTTTTACATCAGCTATGTAGGCTAAGAAGGCTTGATGACCTTGTCTCACGTAGCTACTTATCTTGGCCATCATACATAGCGTGATCTGGTTCCGTCGTTCCCCAATGACACTCACTTCCTTTCCTGCAGGCGTCATGAATCGTACAATCTTCTGATTACATATAATCGTTGCAGCATGTGAAGATAACCAGTCCATTCCAATGATTACGTCGAATTCTTGCATTGGCATCAGAATTAAATCGACGAGATATTCTTCTTCCTCTATCAGTAGTCGACAATCTCGGCATATTTCTGTTACTACGCAGTTGTGATCACTCACGATGTCGACTTCTAATGCCTTAGCCGACTTATTTCTATTAAAGTTTCTAGCGTTTGCATACTTTAAAAAAATAAACGATCGACTAGCTCCTGTATCGAATAAAACACAAACAGGCAGGGAATTCAAGAGGAATGTACCTGATACTATGTCAGGGACATCTTTCGCTTCGTCAGCAGTAATCTGAAAAGCCCTACCCCTTGGCTTCAGAGCCTCGATCCGCTTTACCTCATTCTCTACCATTCTAGACCCATCTCCGTCTTTTTCCGTCTGAGTTTTTAGCTCAGGACATTCCCTGCTAAAGTGTCCTGGCTTATAACAATTGTAGCACAATCGAGTGCCACTCATGCACTGAAATGCAGTGTGCCCTGTCTTTCCACATTTGTAACAAGTTGCTGACTTGAATCGGCACTCTCCCGTGTGCCTTCTTCCACAAGTCTTACAACTTTGGATACTTTTCCTTTGGGAGGAACCGCCTCCCGGTTTATTAAATTTGAACCTCTTAAGAGGCATAGGAGAAGGATAACTCTCTCCTTTCCTTTTCCCATCTCGCTCAGCTTGTCTCTTGAGCTTAGTTTCGCGTTCCCGAGCCCAATCAATCATCTCCTCCAAGTTCGCACACTTGGATGGATGGATAAACTCTGTAATTTCTGTCTTCAAAACGAGAAGGTATCTCGTCATCCACATCTCCGGGGTTGTCAATAAAGCTGGACAGAACCTAGCTTTGTCAAAGAAAATCCCCGTGATTTCATATACCGTCTCTGTTGTCTGACGAACTTGAAGAAACTCCTCAGTAATTCTTTCAATTGCCGCTCGAGGGCAATAATGTTTTAAGAAGAGATCTTTGAACTCTTCCCATCTCATCTCTTTGATTCTTTCTCTACCTTTTTCTTTCTGCACTACTCCCCACCAATCATCAGCTCGTTCTTTTAGTTGATTGGTGGCGAAGGTGACTTCATCTTCTTTTTCACAGTGGCATGTATCGAATGCTCTTTCTATTGAGGCGAACCACCTCTGACTTTCTAAGGGATTAACCGCTCCCTTAAACTCAATTGGTTTACAAGTCATGAAATCCTTATAAGTACAACAAGTTGAATTCATATCAACTTTTGGATTTCCTCCTCCATTATGAGTAACTTCTTTATGGTTTTTAAACCAACTTTTTAATGAATTCTGTAGATCGGCTTGTAGGATCAGGAAGTTTGCATCAATTAACTTTCCTACTTCTATTGCGATTTGTTTTTGGATATTCTCCTGGACTTGCTCAACTTCGTTTTCATCATGATGTGGAGATTCAGCTCTCCTGTGGCTTCCCTCATCACGTACTTCGTCATTTTGATGTTCAGCCATTTGTTGAAACATGATGTCGTTTAATCTCTCATTTGTTTACCCTAATCATAGTCTAGGGTTTTTATACTACATGCCTTTTATTAGTTTAACCCTATTCCAGTATTCTAGGGTTTCACATAAGGCCCCGTCTATTCATGTTACACATATGCACATTTATTCATGCATTTTAATCATGCATAATCACATTCTCGGCTTACTATCTGCTGAAATAAGTTATCATATGATGTTTGCGATATCATAATGGTCCCATACATTAGCTCCAATACTGGCCAGGTATAAGGCAATGTATGTTGCGCATTATGATACTCCCAATTATCACATGGAGCTTTATCTCATACAAAATTCAGCCCACGTATACTCACATATTTCTGTTTTAAGCACTGGAATTTAAACATACCTGCTTCCTTGTACGGCCTAGGATTGAATCCCTATTTATATCACAAGCACTTATGGTTTGAGTTTAAGTACCCTTTCTGATACTTAAATTCCTCAAACCGTGCTCTGATACCAATCTGAAACACCCTACTTCTTTCTTCTTTTATCAGAGTATTTTATTACGGAAAACAATTCCAGTTTGACAAAACCTTGCCATTAAATGGCTAAAGTATATTTTTCTTTTATAATAATTGTTTTACAAAAGATGATATAATTACATCATACTATATAGGGATCTTTCAACTCCGATCGTTCCGTCCTCAGGAAGCTTTATTCTATGTGCCTCTTTCTTACAGTGTTTGAAAACGTTTTTGAATTAGCTTTCGCTAAGTAAGTACACTGCATCTTTTCATTTCATTATGAACCCTTTAGGTTCTTGTTATTATTCATGTTCTCTCGGTGCCCCCCGTAACCATCTTCGGACGTACCTCCGATCACGGTATTTATGTATTTTATGGGTGTGCTAACCCCCTCGCAACCATCTTAGGCCGTACCTCCGATCCGAGTATTGGCAAGGTTCTTATACTCATCATTATAGACCCCTCGCATTTGTCACGAAGACTCATTCATTCCACAGCCCCGTAGGCTTGGAATCTTTTCTCCTTCAGCCACGTAGGCCTAGAGTTCTCTTTTTAGTTCTCTTCTTTATTATTTATTGAGATCCACCTTACATGCCGGGTATCTCATTTTATTTGGGACCTTGAGTATCTTAGACTCATAGTCTCATAATTGTATCAAGCATTTGTTTTCATTTCATGTATATGCTTGATTTATTCCCCCAACCAGTCCTCATCTTAAAACTTCATAACGGTTTCTCCATGATAAATTAAAAGAGTTTATATATAGGAAGTACCAGCGGCGTATCGACCACCCCTTTAACACTTCGTGAGTACTCCGTTATTCCATTTTAGGATTTAGACTCGTTCCATCATACTCATTCATGTTTGCACGTATCATCGTGCATTCACGTATTCATCATGCATTTCACACATTCATGCTCATCGTGTTTTTTATGTATTCATATTCATTATGCATGATATACTTTCATCATATATTCATATTCAACAAATATTGTAAACTGAGGTGATTATCTTTCCAGAGTAGTACCTCCAACAATGATGTTCCCAGGAAAGAGTGACGGGTCTAGGAGAGATTTATACACCACTCTTCCTTAGACTGAACATTCCGTTTTTCAGATAACTACATACCGGTAGGAAGTTCTCCCGTACGTTTACTATATTTTATTACTATCTTTTAGCCTATAGCCCTAAACATTCATAATGGTTTTGCCACGAAATATCAAAGAGGTTTATATATAGGAAGTACCAGCGTCGTATCCACCACCCCTTGGATACGTCGTGATTACTCTATTATTCCTTTTAGTGTTTAGACTAATCCGTTATTACCCCGTACCCTCGTCATATCACATAGCACATATTATTTAAACACGTATTTCACATAATCGTGTCTAGGGTACGGGTCCAATGTACTTACATTATCCTCGAGTAGTTCCTAAGTTTGGTTCTTGCTAAAAGCGTTTCTCCGTTCCTTGCTCGTAATTTCAACGTTCCGTACTCGAAACCGTAGCGCTAGCCTTGCCTCGGTATTCGTGTGTGTGTGTTTGATTTTGGTGTTGATGTTGTTGTTTCCATTTTTAACGACAAACTCAACTATTTATAGGGCTGGAACGACCCCGGTGGCGGACCGCTAAGGTAGGTGGTAGCGGTCCTCTAGCGCCTTAGCTCAGCTGCGTCATTTGCCACGTGTTAGCTTCTCCTTCGTCCGGATATTTTTGCGGCTGGCGGATCGTTACTCGTATGGTAGCGGTCCGCTACCCTGTCGAGTCGACATTCCACGCATCCCTTGCATGGCACCCCACCAACAATTTCTTAGTCTGCACGTAGCAGACCGTCACATGCTTGGTAGCGGTCCGCTACCGATCCGTATTTTCTGATTTTAGCACTTTTAGTCCCTGAACTTTGGATAATTCCATTTTAACACCTAGACTTTATATTTCTTGGAGATTTGGGGTGTTACAGTTCGAGTCCCACAACCCACATTTATTTTTTAAACAACTTTTTAAACTATATTTTTAAATAAAATCAATCCCTATATTATTATTATGATATATTATCATGGTTTGACCCCGGAAAACACCTGTGTGCTCGGGATTGAATTTCTAAATCATTCTAAATGTTATTTTTATTTTAAGAATAATATAATTATTTATATTATCACTTAAACAATTATTTAATTCACAAAAAAATACGCGAATATTTATGTAATATTATTATCTCGTGTTTAGTGATGTTTCACACGTACCACATCCATACTAGATACCAAGCTAAGGATTTTCTAATCCTGATGACAAGATGTCTATTCGTTAATCATAAGTGAGTTTTAGAACATCCGATTTTTTCGTATCGTCGTCACATACTCCTACGTGTTCCTAACAATTGTAAATCATATTCTAGGGCATTCGTAGACTGTCCACTTGCAATCTATTTGTGGTTTCATTGCATTATTGTTGTGGTGCTATTTACTACACTCTACACATCTCATGTGAGTTTCACGGCCCCTTTACTGTTTTAAACTAGGGGAGAAAACATGACGCAAACATTAGATACTTGTAATTCTTATATATCACTTGTTAAAGCTAAGCGTAACACTCTATCATGAAAGTCCTTACACATCGAACCATTTAATATGAACTTAGCGAGGTAATCTTGAGTAGTACTACTGGGTTTGACAAACCCCACCCGCGTTAGTCGCGCTAACTCGACTGGAGGTCGAACGGGTGTAATATTGACCTAACACATCTCCATTGTTGATAGACATGGTGGAAGACATCAAACACAAAACAGTCAGCTACCTATTGATATATATTGAATGTACATGATCTGACAAACTTTATTATTAACTTAAAACCTGTGAACTCACCAAACTAGCGTTGACACATTTTCTTAACATGTTATCTCAGGTTGCTAAGGCACAGGTACACGGTTAGGACATGCATGCGAGTCTATTACAATTGCAAAAACTTAAACTAATTACCTGCTTTTCAATGACTTAGTTTTTGGGTGCGTTTGTTTTGCGCATTAAATACTTTACTTTTCACTTCCGCATTTAATCTGAACATTTAATGGTTTTTATTAAATTCATATAGTGTCGTTTGATATGACTAATGACTGAGATCCTGGTTTGTCACACGCCTCACGGTAAAACCCCGCATGTGGATTTTGAGGGTGTGACAGATTGGTATCAGAGCCATTGGTTATAGAGAACTAGGATTGCATACTAGACTATAACCGCTCACATACACTAGTTACACGACACAAACACTCGAACATGGCACTTACACCTTACATTATAGGAATGTCTACCCCACCTACATCTCAAGTTGCCCAGGAACCTGATATTCCAACTGTAGCTTCACCAGAGCCTATGAGGCGTCGGCTGAGCCCAATTGACGACACTGTGGTATACAACGAGCCATTTCATGTGCGTGTCAGAGATAACACGCATGACTGGTATTGGTATACTGACATGATAAGGAGCTGGATCCGCCAGGAGCAGACCCCATCCCCACTCATTACTGATACTCCTTCTTTTTCATCTTCTTCGCGAGCCTTGCCATCACTACCATTCCCCATGGAGCAGTCTTTTGCTACCTTTGTAGCAAAGATGGACCAGGAGGTCCACAACATGCGCGATGCAGCGGGCGAGATTACCGGACTGTTACAACGAGGAAATCAATCTGACAAGAGGATTGAGAAACTGACAGCAGATCTAGGAGAGACTGACAAGGTGCATGACAACCTGGTGGAAGCATTTCATGAGTTAGAAACCCGAGTGAATGTAGTGAAGTTTGACATTGGAGCGGCTGAGAATAGGATTGAGGAGCTGGAGGCACATCTTGCAGCTGCCAATGCAGCAGGAGATGCATAAGATGATGAGCCCGAAGAAGAACCGGTCGAGGATGATGATGACAGACCAGATGTTACTTCAGTAGGCAGTGACATATGATAGTCTTTCGTTACTTTCTATCTTTTCTTTCTAAACCTATATGGGTAGGGTTGTTCCCATCCAACATATATTCCTGAATTTTGATATTTTGATTAAATATACGTTGTAGCCCTTACAATTTATTTAATCAAGGATTATTATCAAAATATTTGATGCTGTGGTTTAGTTCACTTGTGCTTGTATGATGATAATATGCGATATATTTTTCTCATTATTGTATTTGTGAATGTGAAGATCATGTCTAGACGTGGTCGTGGACGCGGTGGACGTAATGGTGGTCGTGGTAACATCAACATGACCGCAGCTGAACTCACTGCACTCATCAATGATAGCGTGGCTAAAGTCTTCGCAGCGGCACAAAATGCTGCAGGTAAATCCGATATCCGTCGACTCTAGCAAGTCAATTACTTACTCCAAAATCGTTTCCGAACCTTGTATCCTCTAATGTGTAATTATTTCCAATCCAGGTCAGCACAATAACCAGCAGACTTGCACTTTCAAAACTTTCATGGACTGCAAGCCCCACATGTTTAGTGGAGCTGAAGGAGTAGTTGGTTTGCTCCGTTGGATTGAGAAAGTTGAACCAATATTTGATATGTGCAACTGCCCCCAGGCAAATCAGGTCAAGTATACCTCCGGTACACTAGAGGGTCCTGCCCTTACTTGGTGGAACTCTTAAGTCTAGATGTTGGGTTGGTACATGGCTAACACCCTACCTTAGGAGGAATTAAAGACAATGATGAGGGAAGAGTACTGTCCTCGTGATGAAATTTAGAAACTGGAGGGTGGATTTTGGAACTTGAAGATGGAGGGTTCCGAGATTGAGATTTACACCACCCGCTCGCATGAATTAGCTGTCATGTGTCCACATATGGTAACTCCAGCATACAAGATGATCGAGATGTAAATCGACGGCCTAGTACCTCAAATTCAAAGCATGGTTACTTCTTCTAACCCTACCACCATTGAACAAACTATCTGGCTAGCTCATAGGCTGACTGATCAGGCTGTGAATCAGGGTACCTTACCCCCGAGGGGCACAGTTACCAAAGCTACTGATAGCAACAAACCTAAGTTTGATAAAAACACCACCCCCAAGAATTTTTAGTCAAACCCACCCCCGCAACAACAACAACAACGTAGGTTTGAACCTACCAAAACCTTTAATCAGTCAACCTCTTCAAGTCAGAACCATGGTACTTATGCTGGAAAGTATATTAAGTGGAACAAGTGTGGTTTTCACCACAATGGACCATGTGATAAGCATCGTTGTTAACGGTGTGGTAAAATGGGCCACACTTTAAAAGATTGTAGGGGCGAGCTTCAACCTAAGCAACCGTTTCAGCAGCGGGGATCTACAAGGGGTTGCTATGAATGTGGAACGGAAGGGCACTTCAAGAAAAATTGTCCTCAGTTGAAATGAAATGGTGGAAATAACAACGGCAACAACCAGGGCAACGGGAACGGTAACAACAATGGAAATGGTGCGTATGGTCGGGCCTTCGTGATTGAATCAAAGGAAGCAAGAAATGATCACAACGTGGTTACTTGTAAGTTCCTCCTCAACGACTGTTTTGCTTCTGTCCTTTTTTATACTAGTGCGGATAGGAGCTTCATATCTAAGAATCTTAGTAATCTTTTAAAAGCAACTCCAACCCTATTAGAAACTAAGTACACTATAGAGATAGTAGACTGTCAGATAATCGAAGCAACTCACATTCTTAAGGGATGTAAACTAAGATTTGCTGGTCATAAGCTTGATATCTATCTCATGCCGGTCACACTTGGTAGTTTCGACATAATCATCGGCATGGATTGGTTATCCAAAAATCAAGTCGAGATCATATGTCGAGATAAAATTATTCGCCTTCCTCTCCCTAACGGAGAAGCCCTTTCTGTCCAAGACGAAAAGAGTGGTGCTGTCGTAGGCATCATATCCTTCATGAAAGCATAGAAGTGTTTTTGTAAAGGTTATACTGCTATTCTGGCTCTTGTCGCCGAGCAGCCATCTGAAGATAAGAAGATCGATGACATTCCGATCGTTCGTGACTTTCCGGAAGTATTTCACGAAGACTTGCCTGGTCTTCCGCCTCACCGTCAGGTTAAATTTCAGATTGACCTAACGCCCGGAGCAGCGCCTATTGCTCGGGCACCGTATAGACTTGCACCTAGTGGGTTACAAGAATTATCCACACAACTGCAAGAGTTGTTGGATAAGGGTTTCATCCGACCTAGCTCCTCGCCATGGGGAGCTCCAGTCTGATTCGTCAAGAAGAAAGGTGGGACTTTCCATATGTGCATTGATTAACGTGAGCTAAACAAAGTGACTGTCAAGAATCGTTATCCACTACCCCGTATTGACGATCTGTTCGATCAACTTCAAGGGTCAAACTTCTATTCAAAGATCGATCTTAGATCCGGTTATCATCAGCTGAGAGTCCGAGATGAAGACATCTCTAAAAATGCATTCAGAACCCGGTACGACCATTACGAGTTTTTGTTCATGCCATTCGGATTAACCAACGCACCCGCGGTATTCATGGACCTCATGAACCGAGTGTGTAAACCTTACATTGGTCATTTCGTCATCGTTTTCATTGATGACATCCTCATCTGTTCTAAGAGCAAGGAAGAACATGATGAGCATCTGCGTTTAATTCTTGAACTGCTGAAGCAAGAGCAGTTGTACGCCAAATTCTCTAAATGCGATTTTCTGGATTCGCGAAGTTCAATTTCTAGGACATGTGGTCAACAAGAAAGGAATACATGTCGATCCAGCTAAAGTAGAAGCCATCAAGAATTGGGCAGCACCGACGACTCCAACATAGGTGCGACAATTTCTTGGTTTGGCTGGCTACTACCGCCGATTTATCGAGGGATTTTCAAAGATTGCTCAATCTCTCACTGCCCTAACCAAAAAGGGTAATCCTTATAACTGAAGTGAAACCCAGGAATCAGCATTCCAACTGCTGAAGCGGAAACTCTGTAGTGCACCCATCCTATCTCTTCCGGAGGGAACGGATGACTTTGTAGTGTATTGCGATGCCTCCATTCAAGGTCTTGGTTGTGTGTTAATGCAACGCGAGAAGGTTATCGCATACGCTTCCCGTTAGTTAAAAATCCATGAGAAGAACTACACGACTCATGATTTAGAGTTGGGAGCTGTAGTGTTTGCACTAAAAATCTAGAGACATTACTTGTACGGTACCAAATGCACCATTTACACCGATCACAAGAGTCTTCAGCACATCTTTGAGCAGAAAGAGTTGAACATGCGACAGCGTCGTTGGATCAAACTCTTGAATGATTATGATTGTGCTATCAAGTATCATCTGGGAAAAGCTAACGTGGTAGTCGATGCCCTAAGCCGAAAAGAAACCAAACCCAGACGAGTTCGAGCGTTACAGCTCACTATTCACACCGTATTACCTGATCAAATCCGTGATGCTCAACTCGAAGCCCTGAAAAAAGAAAACCTACCATTAGAGTCCACGCGTGGTATGGAAAAACAACTTGAGGTTAAATCGAATGGTATTCACTATTTCACAGAGTGAATATGGGTCCCAGTCTACAGGAACATTAGGGAACTTGTAATGAATGAAGCTCATAAGTCTCGTTATTCGATTCATCCTGGTTCCGATAAAATTTATCATGACCTGAAGGTTCTTTATTGGTGGCCGAACATAAAAGCTGATATAGCCACCTATGTGAGCAAGTACCTGACCTGTTTGAAGGTCAAAGTCGAATACCAAAAGCCGTCTGGTTTACTCGAACAATCGGAAATCCCGATGTGGAAATAGGAGTAGATTTCCATGGAATCTATCACTAAACTACCACGAACTCCTAGCGGATGCGACACATCTGGGTGATCGTATATCGCTTAACTAAATCTGCTCATTTTCTACCAATCAAAGAGACTGATAAGATGGAGAAGCTAACTCGTATTAATCTGAAAGAAGTAGTCTCTAGGCACGGAGTGCCAATTTCAATCATTTCTGATCGAGACGCTCGATTCACCTCACGTTTCTGGCAATCATTACAAAAAGCTCTAGGCACGTGCCTGGATATGAGCACATCATACCATCCTCAAACACATGGCCAGACTAAACGTACTATTCAAACACTAGAGGACATGTTACGAGCTTGTGTAATTGACTTCGGTAACAGTTGGGAAACTCATTTTCCTTTAGTAGAGTTCTCCTACAATAACATCTATCACACTAGCATCAAAGCAACACTGTTTGAGGCATTGTACGAACGAAAATGCCGATCACCTATTTGTTGGGCCGAAGTTGGGGATAGCCAACTTACGGGTCCTAAACTCGTGCACGAAACCTCAGAGAAAATAGTGCAAATCCGAAATCGTATGGCGGCTGCCCGTGACCGTCAAAAGAGTTATGCCGATAAGCATCGAAAACCGTTGGAATTTCAAGTGTGCGAAATGGTTCTATTAAAAGTTTCACCTTGGAAAGATGTAATCCGTTTTCGGAAGCGAGGCAAGTTAAATCCTCGTTATGTTAGACCGTTCAAGATAGTGAAGAGAATTGGCCCAGTAGCGTACCAACTGGACCTACCTGAAGGACTTAGTAGTATGCACAACGTCTTTCATGACTCAAACTTAAAGAAATACCTATCAGACGAGATACTTGTGGTCCCGCTTGAGGAATTAGAAATCGACGAACAATTACGCTTCATTGAAGACCGGTCGAAATCATGGATAGGGAAGTCAATACGCTCAAGCATAGTAAAATCGCTATTGTCAGAGTTCGTTGGAACTCAAAACGCGGATCAGAATTCACATGGGAGCGCGAGGACCAGATGATGCGCAATTATCCTCATCTTTTCAAGAAGTCCACGTCAAACACATAAGGTATTACTTAATTTTTCGGACGAAAATTCTTTCAACTAGGGGATGATGTGACTTCCAGAAGTTTATTTTTTTTAAACTAGCAACGTTACTTAATTTTCGGGACAAAAATTCTTTCAATTAGGGGATGATGTGACACCCGATAATTTCCGAATAACTTCGTTAACCCAATTACAAACTCCAAGGACCAATTCTGCCATATCTTAAACAATTACACATGAAAGTTCAGGGACTGGTTATGTAAATACCTAAAACCCAATTCTTTGACTTTCTAAAGTCAAGATGATCCAAATCAAACCCGTAACCCCCCTAGTCTGTTCTAATTCGTAACTGAAATGCATAGAAATGATGACGTCGACCATCATTGAACCGATTTCAAGCATTATGGACTGTTATTGATCACAAATTAATCCAATTAAGAACATTAAAGTCGTAACAGTCAACCCTATAGCAAAAGCATTCGAATTAGACCAATCCCGATTACCATTTCACAATCAACCACTCTGCGTACCTTGTTTGCACCTCTTAGAAGTATTTGCACATTCCAATTTGATCAGAGAAGTAGCCAGAGACGCCGGAGAGCAACCCGTCGAGGCTGCGACTGTGTTTTAGTCGAGCTCCATCAATTCAAACTCAATTCAGGTTATCAATCATACCTACATATTCGTTTTCACTCCTTGAACAAACGCCCTAACATAATTGGGGCTTACAACACTGATTTGAATGCAATCAAATTCTAGGGTTCATCACAATTTCAGTTTAATCGAACCCTAACCTAGACTCAACCTCAATCCAATTAAACCACATGGTTAGATTCGCAATCTCCTACTTGTTGAAAGCCCCATGAATCCAACGTGTAATCTTATTGAATTTAACTTATTTGATTCTTGGTAAACCTAGGGTTCGTCGGATTTTAAAACAGCCAATAAACGATTCTAAACTTAATGTTTTTGCAATTAAACTTGTCAATAGGTTCGCAATTCATCAATAAACAAAACCCCTAAACCTTTGTGTTCAATCGTGGCCGAAATCGAGGGATCCAGGGATGGATTCGGTTCGGTTTGCGAAAGGGGGAAGAACACAGGGATTCAAAAGGTTAAAACCAACCTGATCCGGTCTTTGTACACGATACCCTAGTGGGCGAACTGGTTAAGACTCTGTGCTATTGTGGGAGAGACTCGAGTTTGAGTCCCACAACCCACATATAATTTTTAAACAACTTTTTAAACTATATTTTTAAATAAAATCAATCCCTATATTATTATTATGATATATTAACACGGTTTGACCCCGGAAAACACCCGTGTGCTCGGGATTGAATTTCTAAATCATTCTAAATAATATAATTATTTATATTATCACTTATTATCTCGTGTTTAGTGATGTTTCACACGTACCACATCCATACTAGATAACAAGCAAATGATTTTCTAATCACGATGACAAGATGTCTATTCACTAATCATAAGTGTGTTTTAGAACGTCCAATCTTTCCGTATCGTCGTCACATACTCCTACGTGTTCCTAACAATCATAAATCATATTCTAGGGCATTCGTAGACTGTCAACTTGCAATCTATTTGTGGTTGCGTTGCATTATTGTTGTGGTGCTATTTACTACACTCTACACATCTCATGTGAGTTTCACGGCCCCTTTACTGTTTTAAACTAGGGGAGAAAACATGACGCAAACATTAGATACTTGTAATTCTTATATATCACTTGTTAAAGCTAAGCGTAACACTCTATCATGAAAGTCCTTACACATCGAACCATTTAATATGAACTTAGCGAGGTAATCTTGAGTAGTACTACTGGGTTTGACAAACCCCACCCGCGTTAGTCGCGCTAACTCGACTGGAGGTCGAACGGGTGTAATATTGACCTAACACATCTCCATTGTTGATAGACATGGTGGAAGGCATCAAACACAAAACAGTCAGCTTCGATTGCGAGCGCTTTAGTAACTTGAACATAGGTTAGCTACCTATTGATATATATTGAATGTACATGATCTGACAAACTTTATTATTAACTTAAAACCTGTGAACTCACCAAACTAGCGTTGACACATTTTCTTAACGTGTTATCTCAGGTCGCTAAGGCACAGGTACACGGTTAGGACATGCATGCGAGTCTATTACAATTGCAAAAACTTAAACTAATTACCTGCTTTTCAATGACTTAGTTTTTGGTCGCGTTTGTTTTGCACATTAAATACTTTACTTTTCACTTCCGCATTTAATCTGAACACTTAATGGTTTTTATTAAATTCATATAGTGTCGTTTGATATGACTAATGACTGAGATCCTGGTTTGTCACACGTCTCACGGTAAAACCCCGCAGGTGGATTTTGAGGGTGTGACATGGATGTCAGCAGATGGCCCGGATAACGATCAAACACACCTAATCTCTCGACGATACTGCTGATGAAGGGCCCCATGTCTAACCTCGCCTCCGGCCCTCCTCGATCCTGGCTAAGGATGTAAGAAAGATAGTACCCAGGTTGGCCTCTCGGCGGCCAACTATGCAGTAAAGACAAAAAAGATCAACCTGATTGCACTTCTCAATACCGGACTTGCGGCTGACGAGAGTGCAATCAAGGATCCGATGAATATTCTCTAATGGAGGAATCTAAAATGGATGTAGAAAATGGCCCGTCGGTAATCTAGAAATCCCTCAATTGGCCGTCACTGCCTCCTGGTCATGACGCCTCTGAAAACAGCCTCTCAAACTCTGAATAAACGGCGGCTCAGCTACCTCGGACTCTGTGTATAAACCAGTCGCCATCGCGAACTGGGGGACCGACATCTCATATACATATCGTCCCAATGCAAAAGAAACATTTGTTGGCTCCTCGAACTGGCCCACCATGTACCGTAATGTAGAATGCAACTCCACAGTCTGCTCGCGGTACTGGATGGCGTCACAAGCTAAATTTGCCATCCAACGGGCGCCTAACATGTTTTCTAGCCTCTCTCTCTGCCCTAACTGATCTATTAGCTCCCGGCTGATGCTTCTGTGCTGTAAGGACTCCATATCAACAAACCTCTCACATCTAACCGACTCCTCTGTCGCTAACTCAAAACGGAGCAAAGTGTGATGATGTAGGATCCTGTCGTCCAATGGAATCGGCTCTGCATCGGCTGCCGGACGAACTTCGGGAACATCATATCTAATCACGCGCGCCGCCCTACGGATCGGGCGCGGCTCCTCTGGTGCTCCCCTCGGCTGTGAGGCTGGTCCACGTCTGCGCTTGGCCCTAGCGGCCGCGCTAGATGAAGCTCCTGCGTCGGACATGCCTACAAAAACAAGTTAGACACGCACATATATACAATAATAAGTCATTCCTAGCAGGCAGGGCGACTGTATAGCATTTCCTTTACAGTCGTCCCGAGTACTCTTACAACAAAATAAAAGAACATAAAAATAAATAAAAAATAAAATTAAAAAATTTGGGATACCCTCTTTAGTTAATTATAAACCAGACAACCTCGCCTGAATGGAGATTGAGCATGGGTGAGGCTGTCTAAACCTACAAGATCACAAAAACATATTCCCGAGACTTGATTTAAAACAAACTATAATGTACAGTTAACTAGAACATAAGACTCAAATGACTTGATTCAAACTTAAATTAAAACTAGAATTAAAAATTTCACTTATTACACGACATTACTTGACTCACTATACAACCCCACGGGGCCCCAAACGTATTTAATTTCCCAATTAAGTCCATCCCATTGTGCCCAAAACTTAACCCAACTAGCCTGATTAAATAATACCAATCTTTGCATTTAAAGAATTTAAAACAAGTTGAAAACTCCCCCTCTTAAGAAGGGTATTTTACCATTTGAAAATCCTGCTCAACCCACAATTCAACCGCTTAACAATACTAGACGTCCAGATGACGACCCACATAAACCAACTTACTAAGTTTAGCAATTAAAACTCGAGGATTAAGAAATTTACTTTGGTAAACTTGAATTAGATAGTTACTATCCTAATTATACCCAATAACCACAAAATTGACTCGAACCAAGAATGACTATGCAAGCTTTATGGTATATTAGCATAGATGAATCAATTTACTCAACATAACGACTCGACATAGACAAATTAGAATATAATGACTCAAACTACATTGGCTCAAACTACACAAACTACACAATAACGACTCAATATGTAGGCTACATTGACTCAAACTACACTAATTAGCATACATAGACTCAAAATTACACAATAACGACCTAATTAACCTTGTAACAGAGATACGTACCTGAATGACGACCAAACCGGTGACCTAGGATGGTAGTAAGTGCTCCTGATATTGTGCAAAACATACATCTTATTTCCTATTGTATTTGTGGTTTTCAGATAGTTTTGTATTCGTTTTTAGTTGTTTTAGTTTCATTTTGAGTCTTTGTTATGTTTTCAGGTGCTCGTGTGCAATACAAGTCATATCCCGAAGAAACCGAGCAAGAGAATGAAGCCTAACGAAATAAAGCAAAAAAGTGAGAAAATTACTCCCTCATGGTACGCGAAGGAAGAGACACCAAGCCTCGCGGTACATGAGGTTCTTCAAATCAAGGACCGACTAATTTGGCCTTCGCGGTATGCGAAGGCCTGGCCATTTTATCTCGCGGTACGCGAGGGAAAGAAATTCCGCAAAACCCTAGATTTTGAAATTAAGAAGATTTTGATAGCCATTCTTTGAGGAGTTCGAGTTTTGGCCGTCCAGAGAGGGTTCTAAGGCGATTGCTGGAGTTTGGAAGCCAATTGGAGTAAAATTTCATAGCTTTTCGATCCGGGTTCGTTAGTAACAGCGTATTCGATTTCAAAGTCTTGATTTGTATCTTTGAATTGTTTGATTGAACCATGTTCTTGTCTATTACTTCTGTTTTGATGTTTTGGATTATGCTTTTTGGATAGATCTTTGATACTGCCTAGGTTATTGATGAATACTTAGTAAAGTTATGATTTTTATCGGTTTTTGGATTCAATGTTTGGATTAATGATTTTGTAAAGATCTTGGATTGGTATTTATGATGTTTATGCATGTTTAGATCTGTTCAATAATTGATTATCATTCCATATGCTGCATGTTGGATGTCTTCCTGTTATAGTTGCATATTTTAGATCATTGACTGTGTGTTGTGATTGTTTTGTGGTTTGCTAGACGTAGTATTCCATATGAACGATGATTGAAAGTATATTTGATCAGAGTGTTCTTCTTATGTCGATACCCTAAAGGTGAGAGGTAATCGGTTAGTCTTCGTATTAAGATTCCGAGTGTTAACTGTCTGAGAGGAAGTTGCCTTAGGTTCTTAGTAATTGTTGCTAGTCTGAGTCATAGTGTGCTGATCTGAGATTACCCCGTGCATCTTCGATGTATTGTGGACATTGAGACCGAGAGGTGATTTGTCTTTTGGGTACCTTATCATTGTTGGAGAGATTGAAAGGTAACCCGACCATCTGGTGAGTTTACTACATCTTTAGAGTTTCTTAGTTAGTGACACCCTGAGAGTGATTAGGGATCCACTAGGTTGTCTAGAGTTGTTATCCTTAGATACCCAGATCCACAATAGTTTCCATAACCGGTAGAAGTATGTGCTTTGCAAGTAGGATTCCGACCTAGGTGGTATTCATCCCATTCCTAATATTCCGGAGTTCCTATGTCTGATAGTCGAAGTCGATCTTTAGTAGTCTGCATTAATAATTAATCAGTAGTGTAGAAAACCCCCCAATCAAATCATCTTTAGTCAGAGTCTAGTTTAGTTATTCAGTGTCTCTAGGGTTTGATAATCCGGTTTACCCTTAAGTTGTGCTACATTCGATAGGTACACTTGCCTATCAGTGCAGTCTAGTTCATAGGTATTCCATTTATTACTTACGAGTCTAGATTATGTTTTTATTCACAGTTTTAATAGACCGTGTGGGCGATATCAAGTTTTTGGCGCCATTGCCGGGGACACTTGGCAATAGCAACATTAGCTTTGACTAGTTCTTTTGTGTGATTTTTGGTTATTTTCTTTTATTTTGAGTCTTGATTGTGTGCTTTGTCCTATCTGCTACTTGTGTGTCTAATTTAGGATCTCGTCCTTCTGTGTTTTGAGTCTTTCTTATTTTTCTTTGTGTCTTTTAGTTTATGCAACGTACTCATTCGCAGGGATCGCCACAGTATTCAGCTTACGAAGAGCCCGAACGAGAGCTTCACGAGCGCACCCGCGACTTCCGGGAGCGTTTGAAAGCGTTGTGCAAAAACCAGGTACGTCCCACTAGACCAGTTCCGTTTCCTAATATGGACGACGCTGTCCCACTAGCGAGACGTACCGTACACCAGAGAGCCAGTGATGGGGCCACCAGGGCACGATCTTCGATCGCCCGCCCCGCTATCCCTAATAAAAAACTTGGCAGATCCCATCACATGTCATGAGTACGATCACTCATGTTACTCAGTTTCATGGCCTCGAGGATGAGGATGCACCCTGACATCTGTGCCGCTTCACGCGCATATGTGATACCTTTAATATCACGGGTGTATATAAGGACGCAATCTACTTGCGTCTCTTTCCATTCTCGCTCCCTGGGTGTGCTTCCACCTGGCAATTCGATCACCACTTGGGAGGATCTTCAAGCCAAGTTCCTTAAAAATTACTATCAACCTTCTAGGGCCGCTCGCCTTACGGACCAAATCCACTCCTTCCGGATGGACCCTGACGAGCCTTATCACATGGCCTGGGAGCGGTTCAACGCATTGTTGAGCCGATGTCCCCAGCATGGTCTGTCTGACTGGGCGATTGTGGAGAAGTTCTATAATGGCCTCACTTTTCAACACAGCTGCGGGAAGCTATATCATGGATAAACTAATGTTCGAGAGCTTCGCTCTCACTAAGCAACAACGACCATATACTAGGACTTTCATTTCTAGTGTTAAAGCACCCTCTTCTTCTCCTAGATGTGTGCATCAGGTCAACCCTGATACTAGCGTGGCTGCTGCACTCGCGGCGATGGTGAATGAGATCAAAGAGCTAAAGCTGAATGCTCAAAGGTGTGAGGTGTGCAGAGGAGGCCACAACACCAGGGTTGCCTCGTCAGTTAGCAGGAGGATGTTGATTTCGTGGGCAACCAGAACCGAGGGTACAATAATAATTATAACAATTCTTTTGGCTCGGGATGGATATATGGAAATAACCTGCATGGGTTTAATGCCCGCCCTAATCAGCATGGAGGAGGTGAAGCAGGAGCGAGTTCTAGGATAAGTGCTAGGGATAAGAAGATTGAAGAGATGCTGGAGAACCAGACTCAGATGCTCACTCATTTAGTGCAGAAGGATAAGGGGACTCAGCAGCGATTGGATGCGCACGACACCTTACTGAGAAATTAGCATTCTGCGTTCCAATATCTACAATGCACGGTGGGAGACATCGCTAAGAGCTTGAAGGATAGACAGGGAGGTCCGTCTTCAGGCCCTAATGCTTCAGTGATGGCCATTTCAACTAGGAGTTGAAGAGTAGAGGAGTGAGTAGAGCCACCGGTAGAGGATGAAGAACCAATGGAAGAGGAGATAGTGGTAGAGAAGCCTCCCGAGAAGGCTCATGAGAAGAAGAGTGAGGGGGTGATGAGAAGAAGAGTGAAGGGGTGATGAAGATCCCCGAGATTGACCTTAGTCGTGTTCCCTAACCAGCGCGCTTGTTGCCACATAAGTATGCTAGGGAATACGGTAACTTCCTTAATATATTCAAACAGCTTAAGGTCAATCTACCATTCATAGGGGTCCTCCAGCATATGCCTAAGTATAGCAAGTTCCTAAAAGATCTTCATTCTAACAAGAAGAAGCTGGAGGAAGTCTCTAAAGTCTCACTTAGTGAGCGATGTTCTGCAGTGGTTTAGAACAAACTGCCTGAGAAACTGGCAGATCCGGGTCACTTCACGATCCCGTATCTGCTTGGTAGTTTTCCCTTGAACCACGTGTTGGCCAACCTAGGTGCTAGCATCAATTTGATGCCTTATTCTATATACAAGCAACTAGACCTAGGAGATCCCAAGCCAACGTGCATGAGCATATCCTTGGCTGACCGTTCAGTCAAGTATCCACGAGGAATTGTGGAAAACTTGCTAGTTAAGTTAGACAAATTCGTCTTCCCCATGGATTTTGTCATCCTGGACATGGATGTGGATGATAGAGTCCCACTCATCCAGGGCGCCCGTTTCTGTGAACCGCCAAGGCATTGATCGATGTCTTTGACGGAAAGCTCACACTTCGTGTAGGGGATGATTCGGTTACCTTTGATGCTGCAAAGTCCATGAAGGAGGCTGGTGAGCAAAGCCACTCCGTGTGCAAGATTGATGCCTTCATGGACAATCATAGGGACTCTGATCCAGAGGATATAGTTGTTGATGAACCCTCACCTGATTTAGAAGAACCATCTGACTGGGCGTTAGAGTTAGAAGAGTTGTTGAATGAGTCGGATGAATACGGCGATGAGGTGCCTAGTGATCTGCAAGAGATGATGGCAGAGCTGGAGGAGATGTTAGGGAAAACCCCAAGTGTGGGGAAGTTAGAGAATGTAGAGGGTCTAGAGGATCCGGGTGAGAGCTTTGAGGTTATACCATTAGAAATACATATTCCTAAGCCCTTACCCATTTATGTTCTTCGTGTTGAGGGGAGTGTGACTGAGTCACCCCTACCTCTAGGCCCCCCGTAAGAGAACCCAAGCGTTGAGTGCTTCATGTGATCTAAGGGTAATGCAAACCCCAAGTGTGGGGATGTTTAGGGGTGACAGCTTGTTGGGATATTTGAATCGGCTTACATTAGGACCGGGTAGATTTAAGTCGTGGTGGACGGACCTAATTGATAAACGTGATAGAGGTTCAATTTTTTAGTGTTATTGGGTTGGTAATGGTATGGATAACTGGAATACTGCGTAGGATGAAGACGGTTCCGATTAGAATCAAGGAGAAGCCTCCTGATAGGTTTGTTTGAGTCTCGGGCAGGTGCCTGGGATGTATAGTTTGTATGATTTCCTTGGTTTATTTGCGTGTCAATTTTGTGTTTTTCGGTTTGTATGTTTTGTTTGTGTCGTGTCTTGCATGGATTCGCGCTTGATTCGGTGAGGAAAATCATCATGAAAGACGTTCCAGGTATTTTTACTTTGGTTTTTATAGTTGGAACGGGGTTTTAGAGGAATTTGGGGAAAAAGTTTTAAGGGGTGAAAATTTGGCTAAGTATGAAAAACCCTCAAAACTTTCTGTCACAAGGGCTCCCTCACGGTACGCAAAGTAATTGTCCCTAGTCCACGCGACGCGAAGGACAAAACTTGGGGCCGGCTTAAACCTTGCCTCCTCGCGGTACGCGAAGGCTTCCTTTAATCCTTTTTCTTTCTTTGTTTCCCATGGTTTCCCGCCACTATTCGCCATCCACAAATTCACCACCACCACCATTACACCATCATTCATCATACCTACCATATCCACCATCATTCCATTACCATATCCACCATCATTCATAGCATCTATATTATAATCCTCATATCCACCTACCACGGGAAACTTAAGGACCGTTCATTCTAAATGATTTTACCTTGCTTGTGGCACTCATGTCTATGTGTTTGTCACTCATCAGGTACGATTCCCTAATCTATCTTGAGTCTGAGTGAGTCTGTAGAATCTTTTATTTTATATTTGAGTCTTTAACTTGAGTCAGTTTAATGCAATGGGTTTGTTTGAGGTTTACTGTGCAGGTACTGATCGCTCCGTCCGTACTCAATCTCCATTCGGGTGGGGTTGATCTTAATCTTATTTATTTTGTAAAGGAAACCCGACAGTTGATTGTGCAACCGCGACCGAAATGCTATACGGTGCACATGAGGAAGCTGGATACCATTCATGCATACGTTACTAGCTAAGTCTTCCCAGTTTATTTTTGTCTTTTTATTTTTCTGTGTTTCTCAGTTCACATTAGGGACAATGTTTGTTTCAAGTATAGGGATGAGACTGCGTCTAGTGAGTCTAGTGTCTATGCTTGTTCTATTATAAAAATAAACAAAAAATGAAAAAAATTTGAATTTTTTTTTCCTTTGAAATCAAAAGTTGTCGGAACTATTTGTAGGCCATCGCACATAAAACAGTCTGAAGTCTGAGGAATTCTTTGAAATTAAAAGATTTCGACCGAAATATTTTTCGATCGAAATCGTTTTCGGACGAAATACATTTCGACCGAAATGTATTTCGGACGAAGTCTTTATTTGCCTTCTTAGTATTAATACTTGTGTAGGTTGACTTTTGTAAGGGGGAATTCATTTGACATATCAATAAAGACTTGAGATTTACACCTTTAACTATGTGTTAGTGATTATATCTTGTTTCATGATTCTTGTATCGGTGTATTGAATCTGCTACGAATAACAGGAATTACAATTGGTATCAGAGCTTTCGGTGCTCCGTTTTGAGAGATTCAAGTAGATTCAAAAGTCATCAAATTGGATCGTTTTAAGTGCCATTTTTGAGTATTTAGTATGTACAACAGTGGAGATGGAGTTTGGGATGATTTTCGGGGCTTAATTTGACGTTCGGGAGTTGAAGGTCGAGATTTTACGAGTTTCAGTTGAATCGTCCGAAATCTCTGTTGAAGGATTCGAAATATCTTTTTGATCGAATCGAATTCATTTTCGATCAGAGTTTTTCGATCGAAATCTCAAATTTGGTCCGAAAAGTTTTGTCCGAAATCTCCTGGTCGAAATCTGACTTTTCGACCGAAAAGTCTTGTCCGAAAAAGTTTTCGATCGAAAAGTATGCCCGAGTAAAAAAAATAGAGTTTTTTGGCAGGAAAATTTTACTTAGTCAAAATTTTTGGAGGATGTTTGAAGCTATGCTTGGCGCTGATTATGAAAAAATGAGGTAGTTAAAAAAAAATAAAAAAAGGAGGGAATTCTCAATGGCTGACGAAGGGTGTGTGCATAAGGTCTAGGTAAATGGATTGGGGTATGTTCATCCAGATCTTGCTAAATCATTATGTGTGAATAAAGAAGATAAAAAAAGACAAGCAAGACAAGACACATTAAAGAAAATATATCAAGTGTTCGCACGTGCTGAAGGAGAATATTTGACTAACCAATAACATAGATATGTGGAATTGATAAACGATCTAAAGGAGATTGATATTGAATACGAAAAATTAGAAGTCATGGATAATTTTCTCAATGCTCAACCACAGGAATGGGAGATTTATAAACATAACATCAGGAATAAAGGATTAAAGTTTAATTCATTAGAGGATTTATGTGCAAAGCTACAGATGTATGTGCTCAAAGCGGATCAGAACATAATAGTGATCAAAGATGGATATGGTTATGATTTTCAAGGAATTTGTTAACGTATAGAATCCGATTTGGTTGCTGAAGCAGTGAAAGAATCACATGAACTTAAAGCATATTCTGAAGTGCTCAACGAAAACATGTGTTCTGTGGAGTGTTTTGAGAAAATTGTTGATTACAAGAAATGAAATCAACTTCTGATGGATGCATTTGTAGGTCCCGGGAGCCTCGTCGCGCAGCGGAGATAACACGATATGTTCTGTGGTTTGTGTGGGAACCAAGAAACAAAGCAGAGAAACAAGAACAAAGACAAAAGATATTGAAACGATACGTAATCCATAACAACGAAGTCATCTCACATTACATACCGAAGAAGCACACATCTCTCGTCTACGCTCACGGTCCAGGGGTTGGGAGAGCTCGTTCCGACCCGGACACCTCTCGACCTAGTTCCAGAAGTTCCACCTACAAATGAAGACAAGTCTTCTATTTATAGGGGCAGGAACACTACCTGCGTACTTGGCTAAGTACGCAGGGCATTGGTCATGCGTACTTGCTAAGTACGCAAGGCAAAAGCCTTGCGTACTTGCTAAGTACGCAAGGCAAAAGCCTTGCGTACTTACTAAGTACGCAGGACCAAACTGGTGTGCAAGCTAAGTACTCAGGAACACCCTCCTGCGTACTAGCCACGTACACCGATACATAGAATTTTATATATAGTTACCAAAACATGCTTCTACAACATTGAATCATACACATACTACAAACAAGATTTTAAAAGATCGTGAGAAAGAGTATAAAAGAAAGATTGATGACTGTGTCAAAGAAAATTCTCACGTGAAGTTTTAGTTAAAAAGAAAAAATTATGAAATTCAACTGTTGATTGCTGACAGAGAAAAAGAAAAGAAATTGCTGACCGAGAATATGGAAAAGGTAGCAAATACAACTATTAAGGTTGATAAAATAAACATTTCAGGAAAAGTGGCTAATGGGATCATTGAAGCTCAAATAGATGACAAAGTAAAGTCTGGGCTTGGATATAAAAGCACTGGTGAAAACATTGAGGCTGAAGTTAATGATAAAGTGAATAGTGAAGTTGGATACAAAAATGTTCCTCCTCCATTTACTATAAATGGATTTTATTCACGTATGCCTCAACCATACATTCCAGAGCCGTTTGTGTCAAATGTTTATCCTTTGTTAGAGCCAAAGAGAAATTTCGAAGAAAATAAAGTTGAATCGAAGATTCCAAGTGATCTTGCTTCTGATGATGATTGTGTCAGTGACAAATCTGAAGAAAGTCAAGAATGTGTGGATTATTTTGACAATAAGGGTGGATTAGGGTTCAAGAAAGATAGTTCACTCAATGCTAATGCCATCCCGTTCATTTCGAATAAATTTGCTCTGCTCATGTTCGTTAAAGAGGGAGTAGAAAAGTCAAAAGTTGAAGAACATAAGTCTAAAGACAAATCAGCATCTCGAAAGGGGCCATATCAAAGAACATGTCCTGCTTTAAATAAATGTTTCGGCTGTGGAAAGCACGGTCATTTATCAAGAGATTGTTGTATCAAGAAACACAAGTCTCCCAAACAGAAGGTCGTTTCTCAACCTCAGAGAAAGGTTCAAGAAAAGGTTGTTAAAGTTTTTAATTGGTTGAAGATGTTTTGGACGTCAAAACCAAAACGAGATTGGCAGGTCAAAGCTAAACCAAGACAAGTTTGGAGAGTTAAAGCTTCGAGTCCAAGATCTAATTTTAATGATACAAAGTGTATTGGGGAGCTTGGCAGAATTCTCGTGTTTTGATATGCAATGGCCTAGGGGGAGATTGTTGGAACTATTCGTAGGTCATCGCATATAAAACAGTCTGAAGTCGGAGGAATTCTTTGAAACTAAAAGATTTTGACCGAAATTTTTTTCGATCGAAATCGTTTTCAGACGAAATACATTTCGACCGAAATGTATTTCGGACGAAGTCTTTATTTGTTTTCTTAATATAAATACTTGTGTAGGTTGACTTTTGTAAGGGGGAATTCATTTGAGATATCAATAAAGACTTGAGATTTACACATTTAACTATGTGTTAGTGATTCTATCTTGTTTCATGATTCTTGTATCGGTGTATTGAATCTGCTACGAATAACATGAATTACAAAAGTTTTGCAAAATATATGGAAAATGATAGTATAATTGGATCTGCTTGTTGAGTTTTAAATGAAATAAATGATAGAAAGCGCGTCTAATTAGTGATGTTTTGGTAGACTCAGCCAGCTAGTCGAGCTTAAATATACTGTTTGTGTTATTTAGGAAATTAATTGAATTAAATACTGATATCTTGTGGGTATTCATCTTAGGGGTGTCGGTAATACTGAAACTGTAAACACATGGTGATAGGAACCACGTTAAGTTAAAATTTAGAGGTTTTTGAAATTTCATGGCACACCACTCTCTTTTTATGAGAATAAATCCGAGTTTCTGTGGCACCCGCAATCCATATTCCATATACTTGAGCTTATTTGATAGAAATCTAAGTTTCGCCTACGTGTCACACGTCGGGTTCCAGCCTGATTGAAAAACCACTGGGTTAGATTCTTATGTGTTTTATGATTAGGACTGTAGTCTATGTGTTACCCTCCAGGATAGTGACTTGGTTGAAACGACTCTAGACGAAAGTTCATCTGTTTAATTTAATGCTCAGTTCATTCATTCATTCTTTGATCATCTTAATTTCTAAAACCTGTAAATTTTAGTTTAACGTGGTGGGTGAAATCTATATGGTTTAATCCGTGCCTAGACATGACCATGAGACGGGATTAGGTAGAGCTGAGCTTTTGAGTGTGAGTCCTATAGATAGATTGATAGCTGTATAATATGAATTAGAACACTAAACGGGGGCTTGAAAGTTGGTGGTTAGGTTTAATCGGATAGAAATATCAATTGTTTCTTTTTAACGCGTGAGTATGTTTGGCTAATTGATTAATTGAGATTGTGAAAGCTATGTCCAGTTATGATTCCATTGTAGGCTTTTTTGAGTACGCAAAAAGGTTAAGTGTGGGGATGTTTGATGTAGTGCAATGCATACATCTAATTTCCTATTGTATTTGTGGTTTTTAGATAGTTTTGTATTCGTTTTTAGTCGTTTTAGTTTCATTTTGAGTCTTTGTTATGTTTTCAGGTGCTCGTGTGCAATACAAGTCATATCCCGAAGAAACCGAGCAAGAGAATGAAGCCCAAGGACATAAAGCAAAAAAGTGAGAAAATTACTCCCTCGCGGTACGCGAAGGGAGAGACACCAAGCCTCGCGGTACGCGAGGATCTTCAAATCAGGGCCCTACTAATTTGGCCTTCGCAGTACGCGAAGGCCTGGCCATATTATCTCGCGGTATGCGAGAGAAATAAATTCCGTAAAACCCTAGATTTTGAAATTAAAAAGATTTTGATAGCCATTCTTTGAGGAGTTCGAGTTTTGGCCGTCTAGAGAGGGTTCTAAGGCGATTGCTGGAGTTTGGAAGCCAATTGGAGTAAACGTTCATAGCTTTTTGATCCGAGTCTGTTAGTAATAGTGTATTCGATTTCAAGGTCTTGATTTTTATCTTTGAATTGTTTGATTGAACCATGCTCTTTTCTATTACTTCTGTTTTGATGTTTTGGATTATGATTCTTGGCTAGATCTTTGATACTGCCAAGGTTATTTATGAATACTTAGTGAAGTTATGATTTTTATCGGTTTTCGGATTCAATGTTTGGATTAATGATTTTGTAAAGATCTTGGATTGATATTTATGATGTTTATGCATGTTTAGATATGTTCTATAATTGATTATCGTTCAATATGCTGCCTTTTGGATGTCTTCTAGTTATAGTTGCATATTTTAGATCATTGACTATGTGTTGTGATTGTTTTATGGTTTGGTAGACGTAGTATTCCATAGGAACGGTGATTGAGAGTAGATTTGATCTGAGTGTTCTTCTTATCTCGATACCCGAAAGGTGAGAGGTAATCGATTATTCTTGGTATTAAGATTCCGAGTGTTTACTGTCTGAGAGGAAGTTGCCTTAGGTTCTTAGTAATTGTTGCTAGTCCGAGTCATAGTGTGCTGATCTGAGATTACCCCGTGCATCTTTGATGTATTGTGGACATTGAGACCGATATGTGGTTTGTCTTTTGGGTGCATTATCATTGTTGGAGAGACTGAAAGGTACTCCGACCATCTGGTCAGTTTACTACATCTTTAGAGTTTCTTAGTTGGTGACACCCTGAGAGTGATTAGGGATCCACTAGGTTGTCTAGAACTGTTATCCTTAGATGCCCAGATCCATCATAGTTTCCATAACCAGTAGAATTTTGTGCTTTGCAAGTAGGATTCCGACCTAGGTGGTATTCTTCCCATTCCTGATATTCCTGAGTTCCTGTGTAGAAAGTAGTGTAATTAGTAGTGTAGAAAACACCCCAATCAAATAGTTAATCAGTAATGTAGAAAACCCCCTAGTCAAATCATCTTTAGTCCGAGTCAGAGTCTAATGTAGTTATTCAGTGTCTCTAGGGTTTGATAATCCAGTTCACCATTAAGGTGTGCTACATTCGATAGGTACCCTTGCCTAGCAGTGCGATCTAGTTCATAGGTATTCCATTTATTACTTAGGAGTCTAGATTAGGTTTTCATTCATAGTTTTCATAGACCGTCTGGGCGACATCAACTCCCCAGATGCAACGGTGGTGGCGAAGACGGTGAATTTAGGACTGTGGTGGGGGGTCTTCGATGGTGCCTGAGAGGACGGTGATAGGTGGTAGGTGCTGGCGGTAAGGAATGGTGGTGTAGTGGAGGTAACCGGTGGAAGAGGTGAATTAGTGGTGCGGTCGCCAGATTTGTGATGGCAGATGGGTGAATTTCGTCGGTGGTCTGGTGTATTGGTAGGAACTTGGTGGGGAAGACAACAAAATAAAAAAAGCAGATATATATACATATATATATATTTTTGAATTTATTACATTTTCGCGTACCGCGAATAAGAAACCTCACCTTCTCGCATGGCGCGAGAAGCTTGAATTTGGGGGTGACTTTTGGGTTTCTCACGTACCGCGAAGAATTTGCGGGGTGCTTTCGCGTACCGCGATAAACAAGAAATCCTGGTTTTCTTTTTGGTTCTTCGCGTACCGCGAAGATGCCTACCCTAAAGCTCGCGTGGCGCGAAGAGCCTTTCTTCACAGAATGATTTCCCCGTTTTTACTTAGAAAAAATTTTGATCTCTAAAATTCTTTTTCACCCAAACTCTTTAAAAACCCGTTCCAACCTCAAGATTGAATGTAAACATACCTAGAACGTCATTTTTTTATGGTAGTCCTTGCGAGAACAGTCAGGATTCCCTGAAACACGCAAACAAACGAAAAAACACAACCGAAAATACAAAAGCTAAAACGAAAATAACCACAAAAAATTATACAAACTCTACGCTTGGGCTTTAACCCGAGGATTCACTCTCACTCACGTATGCTTCCCTGGTGTGTCGAGAAGAACCTCATCCCCCTCAACATTCTCAATCGGTCCTTCGATATAGTGCTTCAATCTATGACCGTTCACCTTCCACGTACTCCCCTTCTCATCTTGTAGCTCCACCGTACCATACGGAAATGCCTCCTTCACCATGTACGGTCCTTTCCACCTAGACTAAAGCTTTTCTGAGAATAGTTTCAACCTGGAGTTATAGACCAATACCTTATCCCCACACTTAAATTCTTTCACTCCCTTCAACCGACGATCATGCAACACCTTTGTGCGTTCTTTGTAACTCCAATATTGTGCATATGCATCGTCCCTTAACTCATCTAACTCATGTAATTGGAGAAACCGGTTACATGCTTCTTGAGGCAAGTCTAGGTTGACTGCCTTTAAGGCCCAATAAGCCTTGTGTTCTAGATCTACCGGTAAGTGACACGCCTTTCCATAAACCATACTAAAGGGTGTGATCCCAATAGGTGTTTTGAATGATGTTCTAAAAGTCCAAATCGTGTCATCTAGCTTGTTGGACCAATCCTTTCTGTTCCTCCCGACAGTCTTCTACAAAATTATCCTCACTCCCCTGTTTACATTCTCTACTTGCCCGCTGGTCTGTGGATAATAGGCAGTCGATAATTGATGGGTTACCCCGTAGCGTGACAAAACCTTCTCCATCTGGGCATTGTAGAAGTGCGTGCCTCTATCACTAATCAAGGCTTTGGGACTCCCAAACCTGATAAAAAACCTCTTTAAAAATCCCACCACTACTCGGGCGTCATTAGTAGGTAAGGCTTGTGCCTCAACCCACTTAGAAACATAATCTATCGCCACAAGAATGTATCGGTTCCCTCGCGATGCAGGAAACAGACCCATGAAGTCAATGCCCCAAATGTCAAATACTTCAACTACCTGGATAGGGTTCTGAGGCATCTCATTCTGGGATGAGATATTACCAGTGCGTTGACACGCATCACACCGTTTCACTAACTCGTGAGCATCCTTAAACACTCTAGGCAAATAAAAACCAGAATCGAACACCTTCTTTGCGGTGTAAGAGGGCCCATTGTGACCTCCCGTCAAACCTTCATGACAGTGTTTCAGGATCTCAACTCCATCCTCCTTATTCACACATCTTCTTAGAACTCTATCAGCTCCTACTCGAAACAGATGTGGAGCATCCCAAATGTAGTGGTTGGCATTGGCAAAGAATTTACGTCTATGTTGGGATGTCATGCCCTTAACCACTAAACCATCAGCTAAATAGTTTGCTATGTCAGAAAACCATGGCAAACCTTGCTCCTCAGCACTCATATAGAACATTGGATCCTTGTCCGGTCCCAAACTCAGCATCATCAACGACTCATGGGGAAATGTGTCCCCTATGGCCTCCTCCCGGATCTCTTTTCTACCGGGATCCTCTAACCATGAAAAATGGTCAGCCGCCACATTCTCTGCTCCCTTCTTATCCTTGGTCTCAATATCAAACTCAGAAAGTAAGAGAATCCATCGAATCTAGGTTTGGCATCTTTTTTTGCGAACAGGTATCGCAATGCCGCATGATCAGTATAAACGATGGTCTTAGATAGCACTAGATAGGATCAGAATTTATCAAACGCAAAAACCACCGCTAACAACTCCTTCTCGGTAGTTGTGTAATTCTCTTGTTATCATTAAGAGTTTTACTCGCGTAGTAGATCGGGTGGAAGTGCTTATCTCTCCTTTGGTGTAAAACAGCCCCGACTACATAATCACTAGCATCACACATAAGCTCAAAGGGCAAGCTCCAGTCGGGGGCTATCAAGATGGGAGCACAGACTAACTGCTCCTTTAAGAACTCAAACGCCTTAAGACAGTCCTCATCAAACTCAAACTAGACATCTTTCCCAAGAAGGTGTGTCATGGGTAGGGTAATCTTTGAAAAGTCTTTAATGAAACGTCTATAGAAACCCGCATGACCCAAGAAACTACGAACTGATTTCACACTAGTCGGTGGTGGTAGCTTACTGATCGTCTCAATATTAGCTCTATCCACTTCGATACCGGCACGTGAAACCTTGTGCCCAAGCACAATCCCCTCAGTCACCATGAAGTGACACTTCTCCCAATTAAGTATCAACTTCATCTCTATGCATCTCCTCATCAACTTCTCTAGATTATGCAAACAATGATCAAACGAACTTCCGAACATAGAAAAATCATCCATGAAAACCTCCATGGATCTCTCGATCATGTCCTGAAAGATGGCCACCATGCACCTATGAAAGGTGGTTGGAGCATTATATAACCCGAATGGCATATGCCGCTACGCGAAGGTACCGTACGGGCATGAAAATGTGGTTTTCTCCTGATCCTCCGGTGAAATAGGGATCTGGAAATAACCCGAGAAGCTATCAAGGAAACAGTAGAACTGCTGCCCTAATAGACGCTCCAACATCTGGTCAATAAAAGGAAGAGGAAAGTGATCCTTCCTTGTGGCATCATTCAGTCTCCTATAGTCAATGTACACTCTCCATCCTATGACTGTCCTAGTAGGAATTAACTCACTCTTCTCATCAGTCACAACTTTCATCCCACCCTTCTTCGGGATGACCTGAACTGGGCTTACCCATGTGGAGTCAGAAATAGGATATATCAATCCAGCATCAAGGAGTTTAAGGACCTCCTACTTTACCACATCAGACATGTTAGGGTTAAGCCTCCTTTGAGGTTGAACAACAGGCTTGTGCTCATCCTCTATGAGTATCTTATGCGAGCAAAAAGTAGGGTTGATGCCCTTTATGTCTGTGAGTTTCCACGCAATTGCCTGTTTATGTGTCTTCAACACATCTATCAACCTCTTCTCCTCCTCTGTCAGTACAGCAGAAATCACGACGGGTAAACCGGATTCACCATCCAAGAAAGCATACTCCAAATGGGAGGGTAGCTCCTTAAGCTCAAGGGACGGTGGTGGTGAGTTTCCACGCAATGGCCTGTTTATGTGTCTTCAACACATCTATCAACCTCTTCTTATCATCCTCCGTCAGTGCAACAGAAATCACGATGGGTAAACCGGCCTCACCATCCAAGAAAGCATACTCCAAATAGGAGGGTAGCTTTTTAATCTCAAGGGATGGTGGTGCCTCTACCGAGGTCTTCTCCTCCTCGGTACTCTCAATAACCTCAAACACCTCTGGGTACTCGGGAGGCTTATTAGCTGGGTGGCTCGGACCGTGCTCCGGGGTAGCCTCAGTCTCAACCTCCTTGTCACACCCCCAAATTCCACTAACGGAGTTTTACCGTTTTGGAAGGTGACAAACTAGGATCTCAGACATCAGTTACTTCAAACGACACTATATGGGACTTGAAATGTAACAACATAAAAGATCAAGGTTCAGAGTAAATATGCGGAAGCGTTAAACGAAAGTAAATGCGCAAAACAACGCGCCCAAATCCAAATACAAATAAAACATAAAGATTGTTTGATAGATAGATAATTTGAATGAAATCCAAGACACATGCATGACTTAACGTGATCCTGAGTGCCAACCTGAGAAAACATCTAAGAAAACGAGTCAACACTATGTTGGTGAGTTCACAGGTTTCAATAACATAGTAAAGCCCTTGCAGATTATGTACATTCCAATATGCATATCTATAGGTAGCTAACCTACGTTCCTGTTTTGCTAAAGCGTTCGTAACCGAAGCTGACATGTGTTTGTTTGTTTGTTTGCCTCCAGCCATGTCTATCAACTCTGACTAATGTGATTAGGCTAATATTTCACTCGTTCGACCTCCAATCGAGTTAGCGCGACTAACGCGGGTGGGGCTTGTCAAGCACCAGTAGTACTACTAAACATTACCACGCTAAGATCCATATTAACAGTACGATGTGAGTGTGAGGACTTTCAATGATAGTTGCAATACGCTTAGCCCCAACAGTGATATCGTATGACGTACCATAATCAAAGATAGTTTGCATGTTTTCTCCCCTAAATTAAAATAGTAAAAAGGGGCCGTGAAACTCACCTGAGTTTGAGTAGTGGGTTGGATCACACAAGAGAAAGGTTGGAACCACAAGTGTAAGTCTCAGACGACTTACGTATGCCCTAGAATTATAAACACATAAGATTAGGGACATATGGGGTTTGTCACGACGACACAGAAGATTGAATGTCTTAACGCATTCTAGTGATTTAAGAGTAGAAGAACGTGTCTACGGAAATATATAAATTTCTTAATATAATAATTAAGATAAAAGCGTTACGTGTCGAACGTTAATAACGAATAATAAATAAATAAATCCATATGTTAGAATCGTTTACAAACGTTAGGAAAATAATATAATTTTAATATATTATTTTTAGTTTCGTATGATTAATAATTAATCATTTTGGCAAAAATAATAAATATATTATTTTTATTCGAGATAATAAACGCGAGTAAATAATATAAACAATTATATTATTTTTAGTTTAAACGTCACACAAAGTAATTAAACGAGGTGAAATAATATAAAATTATATATTATTTAATAGTAGAAGTCACGGGTTGAAAATAATATAAACATATTATTTTAATTTGATAATAACATAAATATATTATTTTTAAAAGTGGGAATAATATAAAAATGGGTTAATAATTTAAAACCGAGCCTATGGGTGTTCTGGGGTTAAAATGTATTAATATAGAGATATAATAATAGTGGGAGTGGGTTTTTATAATAAAATAATGCTTAAAAATAATTAAAAACTCAAAACAGGGGGGAGGGAGACTCGAACCCGGGTCTCCTCCCTGTATGCATACATGATTAACCGGTCCGCCCGCTAGGGTCATCGCAACATGATCCGGATCGAAATGGTTTTAACATACAAGTCCAGTGTTCATCCCTCCCATAAGCATACCCAATTCGAAACCCATCCAAATCCATCGATTTCATTCATGACCGATCAAAGTAGTAAAGGGGTTTTGATTATCGACTCAAACGAACTTGTAGGTGTATTCAATTGCAAAAACAACAGGTTAAAGGTCGTTAAATTATGTTTTGAAATGCCGAAAACCCTAGGTATGAACACGAGGTTGATTTGATGAAATCTGATATTAAGAGTTGTTAGAATCATAGGGTTTTCACTAAATAGATCATTGCGAATCTGATGGTGTGGTTTGATTTGATTAAAAATACGTTTAAGATCAAAAACCCTAAATCGTTTCAAGAACAAACCCTAGATTAAGGATCTTGAAAAATTCGATAATATGAACTCCAATTAGCATAGGGCTTTTAATATACATGGGATTGTGAAGCTAATCATGTATATTAATTGGATTCAAACAGAGTCTAGGGTATAGCTCGATTAAACTAGTTTACGATGAACCCTAGAATCTGGCTTGAGTTGAATTCGATAATGTAAGCCCTAATTAGGTTAGGGCTTTCATATAAGAGATGGAAACGAAGCTGTAGGTGTAATCAATTACCTGAAATGATATCGGATTGATGGAGCTTGCCTAAAACAGGTGCCGACCGTGAAGAACTTGATCTCTAGCGACCTGAATTGCTTCTCCGATGGAAATAATGCGTGCAACAGCTTCAAGTAGATTCGAACAGAGCGTGCCGTGTGTTTTCTTGTGAGAATTATGATCGAATTGCTCGAATTCGTTGGATACATGATGTTGGTCTGCGGTTACGAAGTAATTAGCCATTATTTGGTTTAATTCGACAATTGATGATGATTAATTGGATGGTTATGACCGTTAATGCAGATTACGTGCGAGATCAGTTACAAGTTTCGATAGAAACTGGTTATGGCCTGCGAATTTGGATCAAAGGTGCCCGGTTTGACTCTTGAAAGTCAACCAAATCAAAATTGGGTAATTTACAAAACTAGTCCTTGTGGTTTCATGTCTTAGGGTTTGAAACTTGGCAGAATTGATCCCTGAGATTTGAACTAGGTTACTTAGGTTATGAATTGGTTAAGTTAAACTATTAAAATTCAACAGGAATATGATTTTGACTTTGTAAAGTCAACAAAAAGTTTAGGGGGTATTACACAACTAGTCCCTGGAGTTTAAGTTTGGATTGTTAACAGAACTAGTCCTTGAAGTTATCAAATTCGATCATTATTCTCGTAAGCAAACACCCTGCACACTTCAAACGATCCTCACTGAAGCCCTTGCACACGTTTGTTCGATCAGAGTAGCAGCAGGAGTCGCCGAAGACCAAGCTATTCACAGTCAGACCTGCATTTACTCGGACTCCATCAATCCGTCAACTATTCTGGTAATTGATTCTGTCTTTAGCTTTGTTTCAACATCTAAATCAAAAGCCCCAACCTAATTGGGACTTACATTATCGAATTTATCATGATCCGATACCTAGGGTTCAAACATTTCCAATTTAGTCGAACCCTAACAATTCGTTATCAAATAATGAAATTGGGTACGTCCTTAGAGTCTTCTCTATGCTTGGATTAAAAGCCCAATGAAACCCAGGACTCATATCATTGAATTGAACTCGGATCGTATCTAGGGTTCTTATGTTTTTCTGTTTAATCGAATCCCTACCCACACTCATTTTAAATGAAATTAAACTACACCCACAGATTCGAAATGTCCTAATCAGTGAAAACCCTATGATTCCAACAACTCTTAATATCAGATTTTATCAATTCGATTGTGTGTTCTTGATCTAGGGTTTTGGCTCTTCAATCTTTAATTAAACGATCTTAGACTTGATGTTTTTTGAATTAAACTCACAACAAGGTTCGCAAGGAACCGATTAACAAAACCCCTGTGAATCCAAGGTCTTTCGCGATAAAAATTGATGGTTTGGGACTGGGTTCGATCGTGGGTGTGTATGGGGGAGGGGCTCACTGGAGTTCTTTGTTAAAACAATTCGGAACTGGGTTCTTGTGTGATACCCTAGCGGGCGGGACTGGTTAAGTGAGTGTGCCTGTGTGGGAGAGACCAGGGTTCGAGTCTCTCCACCTGTTTTATTTTTAAAACATTTTTTTAAAGTGTTATTTTAATATAAAATTATTCCCAACTTATTATATTAACATATGAATACATTGTAACCCCGAAAACCACCCGTAGGCTCGGGTTTGGTTTTATAACCCATTTTTAATATTATTTCTCACTTTTAAAATAATATATTTATATTATTTTCAACCCATGACTCCTATTAAAAATAATATATTTATATATTATTTTCGCGACATTAATAAACATTGTGTAACGCTTCAAACTAATAAATAATATAATTATTTATATTATTGCCCACGTTTATATTCTTGAATAAAATAATATATTTATTATTTTTCCCACATGAATGATTATCGTGCTATTTCTCCAAACTTAAAATAATATAATAAATTTATATTATTTTCCTACGCCATTATTTAATGGTACAAACCACGAATATTTTGTTTAAATAATATTATTCGTAATTAGAAAACTCTCGATTCGAAACGCGTCTATCTTAATTAGTATATTAAGAGAAATCCCTTATTCCCGTGGACAAGTTTGTTTACTAGTTAATCCTAAGTATGTTTTAGGGCGTTCACTATTTCGTGTCATCGTCACAAAATCCCAGGTGTCCCTAACTATTATGCTTATAATTCTAGGGCATACGTAGGTTGTTCACAGGCACACACTTGTGGTCATGATTGCATCCTTGTGTGGTGCTGTCTACTACTCGTACACAACTCATGTGAGTTTTCACGGCCCCTTTTACTGTTTTAAATTGGGGAGAAACATGCATACAAACGAGCATTCTTTTACTTGTTTTCCCGTTGGGGAGAAACATGCATACAAACGAACAACATTTTACTTGTTTTCCCGTTGGGGAGAAACATGCATACAAACGAACATCATTTTACTTGTTTTCCCGTTGGGGAGAAACATGCATACAAACGAGCATTCTTTTACTTGTTTTCCCGTTGGGGAGAAACATGCATACAAACGAACAACATTTTACTTGTTTTTCCGTTGGGGAGAAACATGCATACAAACGAACATCATTTTACTTGTTTTCCCGTTGGGGAGAAACATGCATACAAACGAACATCATTTTACTTGTTTTCCTGTTGGGGAGAAACATGCATACAAACGAACATCATTTTTACTTGTTTTCCCGTTGGGGAGAAACATGCTTGCAGACAGACATCCTTTTACTTGTTTTTCCATTGGAGAGAAACATGCACACAAACAAACATCGATCACGTAGTATTTCACTACCACTTGTTTACTTAAGCGTAAATGTAGAAGCATGTTTTGTAACTATAGATTAAATTCTATGTATCGGTGTACTAGGCTAGTACGCAGGAGGGTGTTCCTGAGTACTTAGCTTGTTCACCAGTTTGGTCCTGCGTACTTAGTAAGTACGCAAGGCTTTTGCCTTGCGTACTTAGTAAGTACGCAAGGCTTTTGCCTTGCGTACTTGTCTAGTACGCATGACCAAACCATGCGTACTTAGTAAGTACGCAAGGCAAAAGCCTTGCGTACTTGTCAAGTACGCAAGTAGTGTTCCTGCGCCTATAAATAGAAGACTTGTCTTCATTTGTAGGTGGAACTTCTGGAACAAGGTTGAGAGGTGTCCGGGTCGGGAAGAGCTCTCCCGACCCCTGGACCGTGAGCGTATATGAGAGATGTGTACTTCTTCGGTATGTAGTCTGTAATACAGGATGACTTCTTTGTTATGGATTATGTTTTGTTTCATTATATTTTGTCTGTGTTCGTGTTTTCTCTGTCTGTTTCTCAGTTCCCACACAAATCAAAGAACAGATCGGGTTATTTCCGTTGCGCGACGAGGCTCTCGGGACCTACAGTAAACTCTATCAAGAAAGTCCTCACATCGAACCGTTAATATGGACTTAGCGAGGTAATGTTTAGTAGTACTACTGGGTTTGACAAACCCCACCCGCGTTAGTCGCGCTAACTCGATTGGAGGTCGAACGGGTGTAATATTGGCCCAAACACATTTCCAGGGTTGATAGACCTGGCGGGAGGCATTCAAACACAAACAGTCAGCTTCGGTTGCGAGCGCTTAGAGTAACTTGTACATTGTCTAGCTAGCTATAGGTGTGACTTACGTATGTGGATCCTGTACATTGTCTAGCTAGCTATAGGCCCAAACACACAAGCAGTTTATTTACTTACAAACATGTGAACTCACCAACCTCGTGTTGACACTTTTCTTACATGTTTCTCAGGTCGCTAAGGCACAGGTTGCACACCTAGGACATGCATGGAGTCCTACTGTCATTGTATTCTTATGCAAAACATTTAAAACAATTCACTTGCTTTTATTAAACTAAACTTGGGCGCGTTTGTTTTACGAAGTAACTATTTGACATAAACCGCTTCCGCATTTAACTCTGAACATCTAATGGTTTTGTCTAAACTCATATAGTGTCGTTTGACGTAATTAATAACTGAGATCCGGGTTTGTCACACTCCTAACGTTAACACTCTGTTAGTGGATTTTGTGGGTGTAACAGATTGGTATCAGAGCCATTGGTTATAGAGAACTAGGGTTGCTTACTAGACTATAACCGCACACATGCATTAGTTACATGACACAGACACTCATACATGATACACATAGCATCCATATGTACATTGCATTGCATGCATGTTGGCATCATCCATATCACCCTCTACTGACGAGGCACATGTCATTCGCATTGCATCATCATTTCCAGTGGTGACACTCGGGGAATCTCCAAAACAACATCCACTCATGTCCAAGGGCAGCAAAACGGAGCCTTCGGAGGAGTCACTCAAACCACCATCATATGCACCCTTGTTACACCACCTTGAGCTTATCGATGACATAATCGGGAATGGTGGGCCTTCTCAAGACCGTGTTATGGATGACACCCAGCACTTGCACTTGTCTATTTAGGAGTTTGGTTCATCAGAGGCGAGTCCCTCCTGCACCCACTAGCAATAAAACTCCGACCTCACTAGCTTCACTCTGCTTCAAGCCCGAACCCGTGGGTCTCTCTTGAGGTACACCGTGTGGAGGCAGACCGTTGCACGTAATATTGTAGATATTCATTGACACATAGATGTCATCGCTTTCCCAAGCCGGGGGCTCGCACTTTGGTCGATATTCTGTTGAAGAAAGATTGACCACAAGGTTGAGAACGCCTTGCTCATTGCATACCCAAACCCTATCCTGACTCAGTTGGAAGAACGGCTACTTTGCCTCTTCCAGTAACACAATTCCATGAACTAGTTTCACTCCTCGAAGCCGCATTTCATGTACATGTTTGTTTCATATGCATGTTCCCATCTACAATCCACTGGATTGGACTCTCGTATTGTGTTTCAACTCGAGTGAATACTCGGATCAAACGATTCCCAACTACTCATCCTGATATGAGTCCTAGTTGACCAACTTATGGTTGATGAATGAGCCTTTTTATGACTTATCATCTCTAACAACACTTTGTACTCGGTCATAAAAATTGAGGGACATTTTGACATAGGATAGGGAGAAGCTAGGGTGAGCATGCAAAGCAAATTATCGTTTCGGGTGCACACGTAATAGTAATTTGAGGTGCATGTAAGTCCTGGTGAAACCTAGTGTGTAGATAAATGGTCATAATATGTGACTTACAGACTTAAGTTTCCACTGTCCGTAGAAATTCTCGTAACCCACTCAACAACTAATTACTATCGTTAAACCTATTCAACAGTTGATAGACGCGACTATCATGTCGAAGATATTTACGAACACACTGAACTATCATCCATAGGATCCGTCATTTGATTTCGCTCATGTAAGAGTCTTAGTGAACTTAAGACTCTCATCCAGACTTGATCAATGGAACCACCTAGATCGAAACTCTAGTAGAACCTCATGGTAAACCCACCGACTCCAACTATGTAAACGGAATTTAAGGAATTCTTTCTAAGCTAACACGTTATTCCTTACACTCCAACAATAAATCCCATTTGACCCTATTACCTTATCCTGTGACTAATCCTTAGTCTAATTTGAATTATACCCCAACATATAAATCAAGCTGAAATCATTTACCATGACCAATTTGTTGGATAAAGGTTTCATCCGATCTAACTCATCACCATGGGGAGCTCCAGTCCTATTTGTCAAGAAGAAGGACGGGACCTTCTGCATGTGCATTGACTACCGTGAGCTGAACAAAGTGACGATAAAGAATCGTTTTCCTCTACCCCGCATTGATGATCTATTTGATCAACTCCAAGGATCAAGCTTCTATTCCAAGATAGATCTAAGATCCGGTTACCACTAACTGAGAGTCTGAGACGAGGATATCTCTAAGACTGCCTTCGGAATTAGGTAGGGCCACTACGAGTTTATGGTCATGCCTTTCGGACTAACCAACTCACCCGCTGTACTCATGGACCTTATGAACCGTGTGTGTAAACCTTACCTTGATCAGTTCGTCATCGTCTTCATTGATGACATTCTCATCTATTCTAAGAACAAGTAAGAACATGAGGAGCACCTGCGTTTGATTCTGGAATTGTTGAAACAAGAGCAATTGTATGCCAAACTTTCTAAGTGCGAATTCTGGATTCGTGAAGTGCAAATCTTAGGACATGTAGTCAACGAGACGGGAATACATGTCGATCCATCCAAAATAGAAGCCATCAAGAATTAGACGGCACCGACAACTCCGACAGAGGTGCGATAATTTCTGGGATTGGCTGGCTATTACCGTTGTTTCATCGAATGATTCTCCAAGATTTCCCAACCCCTCACTGCTCTAACCCAAAAGGGTAAACCCTATAACTAGGGTGACACCCAGGAGTCAACATTTCAACTACTTAAACAGAAACTCTGCAGTGCACCTATCCTAACTCTTCCGGAGGGAACGGATGACTTTGTAGTGTACTGCGATGCATCCATCCAAAGTCTTGGTTGCGTTCTGATGCAACGCGAGAAAGTCATTGCATATGCTTCTGGTCAGCTGAAAATTCACGAGAAAAACTACACGACTCATGACTTAGAGTTGGGAGCCGTGGTATTTTCACTAAAGATAAGGAGACATTACTTGTACGGTACCAAGTGCACTATCTACACCGATCGCAAGAGTCTTCAGCACATCTTTGAACAAAAAGAGTTGAACATGCGACAGCGTCATTGGGTCGAACTCTTGAATGATTATGATTGTGCTATCAAGTACCATCCGGGCAAGGCCAATGTGGTAGCCGATGCCCTAAGTCGAAAGAAACCAAACCCAAATGAGTTCGAGCATTACATCTTACTATTCACACCGGATTACCTGACAAAATCCGTAGTGCTCAACTCGAAGCCCTGAAAGAGGAAAACCTACCGTTGGAATCCACGCGTAGTGTGGAAGAACAACTTGAGGTTAAATCAGACGAAATTCGCTACTTCACAGAGTGAATATGGGTTCCATTGTACGGGAACTTAAGGGAACTGGTAATGGATGAGGCCAACAAATCCCGATACTCTATTCATTCAGGTTCCAAGCCGATATAGCCACCTATGTGAGCAAATGCTTGACCTGCTCAAAGGTCAAAGTGGAATACCAGAAGCCTTCTAGTCTACTTCAACAGCCAGAAATTCCAATGTGGAAATGGGAGCAAATTTCCATGGCTTTTATCACCAAACTACCCCGAACTCCTAGCGGATGCGACACCATCTGGGTTATCGTCAATCGTTTGACAAAATCCGCTCACTTGTTGGCAATCAAAGAGACCGAAAAGATGGAGAGACTAACTAGTATTTACTGGAAGGAAGTTGTCTCTATGCACGGAGTGCCAATTTCAATCATTTCGGATCGTGACGCTCGATACACCTCACGTTTCTGGCAATCTTTACAAAAATCTCTAGGCACGCGCCTGGATATGAGCATGGCGTACCATCCTCAAACAGATGGCCAGACGGAACGTACCATTCAAACCCTATAGGACATGCAACGAGCATGTGTGATCGATTTCTGTAACAGTTGGAAAACTCACTTACCTTTAGTGGAGTTCTCCTACAATAACAGTTATCATACTAGCATCAAGGCAGCACTGTTTGAGGCATTATACGGGAGGAAATACCGATCACCTATTTGTTGGGATGAAGTTGGGGATAGCCAACTTACGGGTCCTTAACTCATTTTTGAAACCTCAGAAAAGATCATTCAAATTCGACACCGTATGGCGGCAGCTCGTGATCGTCAAAAGAGCTATGCCGATAAGCGTCGTAAGCCGTTAGAATTTCAAGTAGGCGACATGGTCCTACTAAAAGTCTCACCTTGGAAAGGTGTAATTCACTTCGGGAAACGAGAAAAACTAAACCCTCGTTATGTTGGACCATTCAAGATAGTGAAGAGAGTTGGCCCAGTAGCGTATCAACTGGACATACCTGAAGGACTAAGTGGAGTACACGACGTCTTTCATGTCTCGAACTTAAAGAAATGTCTAGTAGATGAGACACTCGCGGTTCCTCTTGAGGAACTACAAATCGATGAACAATTATGCTTCGTTGAAAAACTGGTAGAAATCATGGATAGGGAAGTCAAAACACTCAAGCACGGTAAGATCCCTATTGTCAGAGTTCGTTGGAACTCGAAATGCGGACTGAATTAACAAGGGAGCACGAGGATCAGATGATGCGCAAGTATCCTCATCTGTTCAAGAACTTAAGGTACTATTGTAATTTTCGGGAAGAAAATTCTTTAAACTAGGGGATGATGTGACACCTCAAAAAAAATTTTAAATTTCGGTATGAAAATTCTTTCAACTAGGGGATGATGTGACATCCAGACTTTTCAGCTTAACTCCGTTAGCAAAATCCAGTTAAATCCTTACCTAATTAACTTAAATCCAAACCACAGGGACTAATTCTACTATATTTAAACTTAAACACATGAAAACTCAGGGACTAAATCTGTAATTTACCCAAACTCAATTTAGTTGACTTTTGAAAGTCAAACTCACGGCGTTGATCCAAATTCAAGCTTTATAATCGTTTTCTGTTTGATTTTGTAACTGAAATCGCACGTTTGTGGCATTAACGGTCATAACCATCGAATTAATCATCATCATTGTCGAAATTAAACTCAATAATGGGAATTAAAGCTATAACCGTCGACCATTATTATGTGTCCATCAAATTCGATCTTTATTCTCGTAAGCAAACACTCTGCACACTTCAAACAATCCTCACTGAAGCCCTTGCACACGTTTGTTCGATCGGAGTAGCAGTTGGAGTCGCCGGAGACCAAGCTATTCACAATCGGACCTGCATTTACTCGAACTCCATCAATCCGTCAACTATTCTAGTAATTGATTCTGTATTTAGCTTCGTTTCAACATCTAAATCAAAATCCCCAACCTAATTGGGACTTACATTATCGGATTTATCATGATCCGATACCTAGGGTTCATACATTTCCAGTTTAGTCGAACCCTAACAATTCGTTATCAAATAATGAAATTGGGTACGTCCTTAGAGTCGTCTCTATGCCTGGATTGAAAGCCCTATGAAACCCAGGACTCATATCATCAAATTGAAGTCGGATCATATCTAGGGTTCTTATGTTTTTCTGTTTAATCGACTCCCTACCCGCACTCATTTTAAATGAAATTAAACTACACCAACAAATTCGAAATGTCCTAATCGGTGAAAACCCTATGATTCCAACAACCCTTAATATCAGATTTTATCAATTCGATTGTGTGTTCTTGATCTAGGGTTTCGGCTCTTCAATCTTTAATTAAACGATCTTAAACTTGATGTTTTTTGAATTAAACTCACAACCAGGTTCGCAAGGAACCGATTAACAAAACCCCTGTGAATCCAAGGTCTTTCGCGATCAAAATTGATGGTTTGGGACTGGGTTCGATCGTGGGTGTGTATGGGGGAGGGGCTCACTAGAGTTCTTTGTTAAAACAATTCGGAACTGGGTTCTTGTACGATACCCTAGCGGGCTGGACTGGTTAAGTGAGTCTGCCTGTGTGGGAGAGACCCGAGTTCGAGTCTCTCCACCTGTTTTATTTTTAAAACATTTTTTTAAAGTGTTATTTTAAAATAAAATTATTCCCATATTATTATATTAACATATGAATACATTGTAACCCCGGAAACCACCGTTAGCCTCGGGTTTGGATTTATAACCCATTTTTAATATTATTTCCCACTTTTAAAATAATATATTTATATTATTTTCAACTCATGACTCCGATTAAAAATAATATATTTATATATTATTTTCGCCACATTAATAAACATTGTGTAACGCTTCAAACTAATAAATAATATAATTATTTATATTATTACCCACGTTTATATTCTTGAAAAAAATAATAGATTTATTATTTTTGCCACATGAACGATTGTCGTGCTATTTCTCCAAACTTAAAATAATATAATAAATTTATATTATTTTTCTAGGCCTTTATTTAAGTATACAAACCCACGAATATATATTTAAATAATATTATTCGTAATTAGAAAACACTCGATTCGAAACGCGTATATCTTAATCAGTATATTAAGAGAAATCCCTTATTCCCATTGACAAGTTTGTTTACTCGTTAATCCTAAGTATGTTTTAGGATGTTCACTCTTCTGTGTCATCGTAAAAAAATCCTAGGTGTCCCTAACTATTATGCTTATAATTCTAGGGCATACGTAGGTTGTTCACAGGTAAACACTTATGGTCCTGGTTGCAATCTTGTGTGGTGCTATCTACTACTAGTACACAACTTAGGTGAGTTTTCACGGCCCCTTTTACCGTTTTAAATTGGGAGAGAACCGTTAATATGGGCTTAGCGAGGTAATGTTTAGTAGTACTACTGGGTTTGACAAACCCCAGCCGTGTTAGTCGCGCTAACTTGATTGGAGGTCGAACGGGTGTAATATTGGCCTAAAAACATTGCCAGGGTTGATAGACCTGGCGGGAGGCATTCAAACATAAACAGTCAGCTTCGGTTGTGAGCGCTTAGAGTAACTTGTATATTGTCTAGCTAGCAATAGGTGTGACTTACGTATGTGGATCCTGCAAACACACAAACAGTTTATTTACTTACAAACTTGTGAACTCACCAACCTCGTGTTGACACTTTTCTTACATGTTTCTCTGGTCGCTAAGGCACAGGTTGCACACCTAGGACATGCATGGAGTCGTACTGTCATTGCATTCTTATGCAAAACATTTAAAACAATTCACTTGCTTTTATTAAACTAAACTTGGGCGCGTTTGTTTTGCGCAGTAACTTTTTGACATAAACCGCTTCCGCATTTAACTCTGAACATCTAATGGTTTTGTCTAAACTCATATAGTGTCGTTTGACGTAATTAATGACTGAGATCCTGGTTTGTCACACGCCTAACGATAAAACTCTGTTAGTGGATTTTGGGGGTGTGACTTGACAGTTGAAAGCTCCTCTAGCTTCTTCTTATTAGACAGAAGATCTTTAAGGAATTTAGCATATTTAGGAATATGCTGGAGTGCTTCAACGAACGACAGATTGATTTTGAGTTGCTTAAACAGCTCCAGCAAGTGTCCATAATCCTTAGCATATTTATGATGCATCAGGCGAGCAGGATATGGAACACGGCTAAAATCGACATCAGGGGTCTTCTTCTCTTTCTCAATGGGAGACTCACTGTTGGGCACGGTACTTGCTAAGACTCGCCTCTCGTGCGCCCTTCCGGGGGTCTCCTCATCTACCGGCTCTTCATCATCATATGCCGGTGTATGCTCTCTCTCCCCTCCATTGCCACTACGGGTTGTCACCGCCTTCAGAGTGGCTTTCGGGTGGGTATCAGTACTACCCGAAAAGGAACCTCCTTATCTGTCAGTCAGCTGTCTCACAATGTCTCCCACTATGCGCTGCAAATCTAAGAATGCAGACTGCTGACTCCTCAACAAAGTATCATGCTCCTTCAACTTATTCTGAGTCTCCTGATCTCTGCTCACTAGCTGAGCAAGCATCTGAGTCTGGGTAACCAACATCTCCTCTATCTTCTTCTTGCCCCCACTACTACTAGAACTCTGACCTCCATCTCCACCACCGTACTGATTCTGATGAGGTTGAAACCCAGGTAGGTTCCCGTCAGATCTCCAACTGAAGTTAGGGTGGGTTCTCCATCCCGAGTTAAACAAAGGGGGTTTTTGATTCCCCAAGAAATCCACCTGTTCTTGTTGACTGACAAGGCAATATTTGGTGTCATGAACCCCTTTGCACACCTCACACTTCTGAGCACTCAACTTCAGCTCTTTGATCTCCTTGGCCATAGCTGCAAGTGCAGCAGCACACTAGTTTCAGTGGTGACCTGATAAACACCCCTAGTAGATGAGGGGGTGGCCCTAGTGTTAGGAATAGAATTCCTAGTAGTTGGCTACCGTTGCTCGGCCAGAGCAAAGCTGTCAAATATATCCTCGCACTCGCTCGGCTCCTTCTTATCCATGATATGGCCTCCTATAGCGGTATTGAACATTTGTTGGTACTCAAAATTAGGCCATTATAGAACTTCTCAACAAGTGCCCAATCAAACAGGCCATGATGAGGACATCTACTCAACAGTGTTGAACCGCTCCCAAGCTATGTGGTAAGGCTCATAGGAGTCCATGCGGAAGGAGTGGATCTGGTCCCTCAGACGGGCGGCCTTAGACGGCGGATAGTACTTTTTCAAGAACATGGACTGCAGATCTTCCCAAGTAGTAATGGAGTCCTAGGGTAGGGTATCCAACCACGTGGTAGAACGACCAGAAAACATGAATGGGAACAGACACAGATAGATTGTGTCCTCAGTGACACCAGTAATGCGAAAAGTATCGCAAATACGCACAAAGCGGGACAGATGTCCAGGTGTATCCGCATCCGCATCCTCATCCTCGAGGCCGTGGAACTGAGTATAGTTAGTGATGGTGTTCATAACATGAGATGGAATCTGCCAGTTATTAGTGTTTGGCACATTATGGCGGGTGATAGAAGACCTGGCCCCTGTGAAACCATCACAAGCCCTCTAGTGGACGGTACGCCTAGCAGGTGGATTAGCATCACCCATACATTTTTCTCAACAAGATCACTCAAACGTTCACAGAACTTACGGCTGCGCTCGTGAAGCTCCCGCTCAGGTTCTAAAGAAGCAGTTAAATGGGGTGATCCTTGTGAACGAGTGTGTTGCATAAACTGGAACAGAAAACAAAGGAAAAATAAGTTGAACTAAGAACAAAGGGAAGACTCTAACTAAGATGCACACAAGTAGCAAATAATACAAAGAAAGAAAACAAACAAGATATAATAGAAGGAAACAACTACTTAATTACTAAACACAAAAGAGAAAATAAATAAAAAACAAATAACTAATCAAAGCTAATTTTGCTATTGCCAAGGGTCCCCGCCAACGCCGCCAAAAACTTGATGTTGGTCAAACGGTCTATAAAAACTAAACACAAAACTAACCCAGACACTCAAGTTAAACTCTAGACACTCCTATAAACTAGACCACAAAGACAGGAAATTGTACCTAGCAATTGTACTACAGCCTAATAACTAGACTCTGGCTAGAACTGGAATATTTGGTTTGGTTTGGGGGGGGATCTACAAACTAAGATTAACTAAGTAAACTTAAAAGTAAATAAATGAAGAAGACTGCTAATGACGATTAACTATCAAGCAAAGAATCGGGTGAAATCAATAATGAGGAAAGCACTACCTAGGTTATGAGTCCTGCTTGCCAAACTTGGACTTCTCTCGGTTATGGAAACTGTGATGGAACTAGGATCCTAAGATACGACACCCTTAAACTACCTAATGGATTCCTAATTATTCTCAGGATGTGACCAGAAGGAAACCTAAAGGATATTATGCTCACTAGTTAGTTGGATTACCTCTCAGTCTCACCAACGATACTAAAGAACCCGACAGACAGATCACCTTTTAGTCTCACTGTCTCAATACATCAAAGATGTAACAGGTAATCTAAAAACAATCGATTTGACATGAATTAGCAACGGTATTGGAAACCCTAAGGAAACTTCCTTTCAGACAGTTTAGACTCAGAACTCTAACATAGAGGACTAACCGACTACCTATCACCTTTCAGATATCTAGGTAAGAAGAACACTCAATTCTAATAGATCACTAATCACTGTTCCTATGGTTACTGACGTCTAGCAAACCACAAACTAGTCACAAACACAAAGTAAGCGACCTAATACGCATCAATACATGAAAGACATTCACAAATACGCATATGGAACAATTAATCAATAGTAAATCAGAATTAAGCATGCATATTCATCAAACAATCAAAATCAGATCTGTTACAATAGCATCAATCCAAATCATAGATCCAAAACCGATAAAAATCTAAAATTTAATCGTTCATCAAAAACCTAGGTAGCATTGAAGCTTTAGCCAACAACCATGATCAAAACCAGAAAATCAGTAATAGAAGTAATAAACATGGTGTCAAACAACCGATTGAATACAAAAGAATGAATAATCAAAACCGAACGATTGAATTCTAACCGATTCGATCTCAATAGCTTCAAACTATGGCTCCAAGTGCTTTCTCCTCTCTCAAAATCGCCTGGAAACCTGCTCTGACAGCTAAAAGTCCAACCTTTTGAATAATGGCCATCCAAATATTTTAATAATCGAAATTAGGGTTTTTGCGGATTTTTAGGCTTTTCGCGTACTGCGAAACAACTTCCTGGGTTCTTCGTGTACCGCGAAGGACAAAACAGTCGAGTCCGGTTCTCATGGTCTTCGCGTACCGCGAAGGCTTCCTTCTACCTCTTCGCTTACCGCGAAGATCTAACTTTTTAGAATTTTTACTTTTTCTTTTTCTTTTCTCCTTCTCTCCCTGTGTACTTTATTTCTCTAGGTGTTATCTTCATTTTCTACTTCTTTAGCATAAGATCACCTGCAAACACGACCCGAACTCAGAACAAACCAAAAACGAATACGAAATTATCTAAAAACACACAAAACAATAGGATAAAAGACATGTGTTTTGCAACACATCATATACCTAGTGTAGCAACAATAAAATACATAGTGTAAAACTAGTTACAACCCACTAGTTTTAGCAAACACAATTAGAGTCACTCACCTCGACCCATAGGAGTGTTTTCACCCGTTTGACCCGTTATCTTTCAAGTCATGCCATTCCTATCTTAATCAATAAGTCAAACTTGCAAAATATTAAAACACATAACGGGGTTATTCATTTCCCCTAATAGATTAAGTATTATCCACCAATCTCATCACAAGTGTTTTTGATCATTTTTTCATTCATCTTAGTAATTGGGTTACCCCCACCCATTTGACCCGTTATCACCCATTTAAGTTTCAGCATAAGTTACGGGTCGTTATTATCATTTCAACATAAGACACCTTATCTTTGATCCACCAATTAACAATATAGCAATGGTTATGGTCATGATCCGACCCATTTTAAATCCATACACCTAAACAACGTGTTTGAGTGATTTACCCATATCTTGATCCCTTTACACTTAATTATGCCATTCTGATATTTCATACAAATCAAAACACCAATTAGATGTATTATAGTCTCATGCCCACTAGTTTAACCATTTATTTCTAATTTATATCATATCCATCAAGTAACCATTGAACTCATTCAAATTCCTTCCATTTTATTAATTTAGACATTTAATCAAACACCTTGTGAGCATAATCTATAATTCACCATTTTACCTCCATATGAACTCCCTTTAATCTCCCCCACCAACAAATTATGTCTATTTCTTGTAAGGTCCCAAAACCTGGGAACCCCACAATCGGTAACATCAAGCATACAAGTCCAAGAAGGACATCAAACGAATCAAAGTAAATATCGCAGCAGAATAGATTCATAAATCCCAAAACACACGGGATGAAAACCACACGTCTAGTCTAGTAAAACAATTAAACATCAATAAATAGGAAATGTCAGTCTTCGGGTATGGATAGCTTCATCGGGATGCCAAGAGGTCCATTCATGTCATTTAACCTGAAAATTAATCTAATATATACATATATGCAAAGTCAGCTAGGCTGAGTGAGTTCAGGATTATAAGAAAGTTTGTACATAACGGGTCCTTAAAAATCATAAGCCACCATAACAAAATACTTCTAAGGTTCTTTATAAAAAAAATTATAAATATAACATAATACGTATAAGGAAAGCTTTAAATAACATAATGTTGGGTCATTAAGGTTGTTGTATACCAACGTATTGAAGAACATAGCTTAAACTGATGATTTTGGAACTTTTGGTAGATGGCAACACTAATGGACGACACTAGTAGTGTCGCCTGAGTTTGTTCAGGTGACACTAACTAGTGTCGTCAAATTGCACGGCAACACTCGTCGATCCATCTATATATACTTGGTTTTTCTTGTTCATTGGGGCTAAAGATTTTGATTTACACACTTATATTTGTTCTTGGTCATTAGGGAGCGAGTATCAGTTTAGCAAGAGCTTATTTATAATCATATCAGTGCTTTGTCAATATAATCAGTGAATATTATGGAGTTTATTGTGTTATCTTATTGTTCTTGAGCTTGTTTTGCATTTTTACACCATTGTTATTAGATTTGATCAAAGCAATTGATCATAATTTTATTTCTGGTATTGTTTATCACAAATTAGTGCTGAGATCCATCTGATTGGGCTAACAAATTATGAAACGAAGAAGGTGATCGCTTCTTTCGAATAGTGAAACGTTTGTACAAGGTGATTACTACCTTTTATTAGTGAAATACTTGGTGTACATGTGATCTCTTCCGTTGAAGAGAAACGTATAGTGGAGCAACTCTCGATTGGAGAATCAGGGAGAGAACGTAGAGTGGATCATTTAGCATCCACTTAAACCTCTATACATCATTTTGTCTTTCTAACCTCAATAATTATATATGTTCTCAAATGGGCTAAATATAGACCCATTTTGAGATTAGAGGCTTTTTGGATTTTCTTATTGGGTCACTTATGGTCTAGAAAGAACTTAGATATTGTGTCGGTTCATAAACCCAATACGTATAGGGCTCAAGTTAAGTTGTGTTGGGCTTTATAGCCCATTTGATTGTAGTTGGGTTCTAGTTTTCTTTTCGAAGGCTATTTCTGGGAAGGATAGAATGCCTTTTCTTTGTATTTTTAATCATTAATAAAGTTTGATGATGTGTCTTAAATTACGCATCTAATTTATATATATTAATCCGCATTTTGGATTGTTTTGAAAGCATATTTGATTTGATACTTAATTGTTTTTTTTTGTGAATTGTAGGGTTTGATGATGTTTTATTGAAGAATTTGACGAAACTAGCAATGTTGTGGACGGTTGTGGAGCTGAGTCAAAATTCTGGAAACCATCATACGGCCCATATGCATTTTCACGTATGGCCCGTACTGTCGACTGACGCGCAAAACCCTAAAATCAGCCTATTTAAACATGGTGACGGTTGTTTTCGAGGGGAATCGACTGGAGGCCATGATTGAAGGACCAAGGGACATATTTTGGGAGATTTTAAGCTAAAAAGAAGATACCTTGAAGCCTGGAGTGAAGATCTAGAACCTGATTAATGTTTATTCGAGTTAATTAGCTCGGTTTGATATCTGTTTCTCGTTTTCTTCTGATTTCATAGATGTTTGCAACTGAGTTTGTCTTGTTATTCACTATGATTTGACTTTTTCTTATGTTTCTGTGATTTTAGTAAGATTTGGAATCTATTGTCTTACGATGTGCATGAATATCATCTTGTGTTGATTATACTTCTGATTTGTGTGGCTATTATTGATCTTGGGAGAAGTTATGCTCCTTGGTTGGTTATAGTTATATTTAGATCGAGTTAGTGGTTCTTCTGTCTTTGGCTTAAATCCCTAACGGGTAATAGACTTTCTAGGGGTATAATTGGCTGATTTGGTGTCCTAGCTTAGGATTGGGTTTGAATAAAAGGATCCAAGAGTACGTTAGGTCTTCCTGTTTGCCTTGTGGGTAGATTTTAAATCGCTAGGGCGCTTATCTATTCGGTTGTGACCAGGAGATTATAAGACATAAGTAGCATTGAATCTGAGTTCACTTCTTGATATAAGGATTCTAAAGAGTGTCTATAACATTGGCCTTTTTCTATCTTGAGACTACAAGCCTTAGCGGGATCTAGTTTGTTCTAGCATTTCGCACAATTGTTCTTTATAGAATCATTCCAGATTATCATTCCAATCAAGAGGATTCGACACCTAGGTGGTTGTTCTCTCCATTTGAATTCCTTAACCTTATCTAGTTTTTTTCTAGTTGCTCTTTAGTTTCGTAAATCATTAGTTTAATCAAATCACCTCTTTTTCATCCCTTAGATATTGACAGACGATTAAGTATGAGGAGTCATTGTATCCTTATATCGATACTTGGTTCTTACCAATACGATACTATGCATACGATAGGTACACTTGCCTATGTGTGTGTAGTTTGGTGTTTGGTATTTTCGTTTTTATAATTTAAAGCTTGTGTAATTGATATATATTTAATATATACCATTCGCACACATCAAGTTTTTGGCGTCGTTGTCGGGCACACTTGTTTGTTAAATAACTCAAATGAATATGTAATAAGTAAAGAGTTTAAGGGATAGAGATGACAAAACCGATTTATAGAGGTTCAAGTGGATATTATCTAATACGCTCTACGTCCTCTCCCCTATCCTCCAATCGAAAGTTGCTCCACTAGTCGTTTCCCTAAATGGTAGGATCACCAATACAACGTTGCACTAGGAAAAGGTAGTGATCATCGTTTTTCAACACACTATGTCAAGATTGTATATTGATATGTCCTAAATTATACATGTTTTGCATGCATAATAATCCCCATATTATGGTACTAATTGATTAATAACCTTACAATTGATACTTAAAACGTTAATATTTCACAATTGCAGGTTATTCGGTGCTCCAAGATAAACAAACCAAAAACCAGCTTAAAACATGAAGAAATCAAGCTTTTGGAGGACCAAACCCGAGAATTGACCCCCAAGAAGTCAAACCAGGTCAACACAAGTCAACCAACAGCTAAAAGACGAGTCTGGCGAGCAGGCAGAGGGTTTCACGGCAATGCCCTTCTGCCACCCCAGACTCCGGTACACTGTTCTTTGTACCTTGTTTGATTCCCGAGGTGTTTGCACGCCCGTGCAATCCAATGCATGGCCGTGCATTGCTCATTTTGAGGCCTATGAATAGATGGCTTGAGTTCTTCATTGAAGCATCCCTTACACACCCCAAGAACACACCTTAGAAAGCTTATTTCGTAGTTAGAGTGTAGTAGTAGTGAGTAGAGGGGCTCTTCCTCCTTGTTCCGCAGTAGGGGAGCCTACGAAACTCAGCGTTATGCTAGTTAGTATGGCCATTCATGGCTAGACTCTTTGTATTGCTAGGGTGAAGATGAAGTTTTGTGCATGTTAATGTTTAACGTATTAATCCAAGTGATGTGTTTATGTTTTTAACTATTCGTCCTTAAAACCACCATTTTGGTGGGCTTTTATTATTGTCTAAATCCATCTTTATATTTGTGAGTGTTCTTGATTTTTAAAGTGTAAAACCTTTTTAATCAAACTTCTCTTGAAGCTTGTACGTCTTTATACAAGTAGAGATTGATAAGCCAAGGCTTGGTTAACACTATTAAGATCGTATATCTTTATACGAACTTATTATGCGACCAAGATTTGGTGAACTCATGTTGGGAACACGTCTTTATACTTGGTCCCATTGTTGCACCGCCTCCCGGTGAGCAAAATATAATCACCTATTTAACTCTAATACAAAGCATTTTACGTTCGATGTCTTAAACCAACCCGGAGATGACCATTCGAAGGGTTGAGGGTAGTTGTTGTCCTTAACGGGAGGCACTACCACTTGTTAAAGATTTTAAATTTGCAAATAAAATGTCGTGAGGAAGAGGCTCTAGCGGTGACCTGGGTCACACATTTGTAGTAGTCATATCACTGGATTAGTCAACTTAACATTATCACGCACCAAGCGGATTCGAAACCCAAAGCAATACTATTCGTAACCTGATCATTTCTGATCTATTTACTTTCCTGTTATTTAGTATTCTGTTCAGCTTCTACTGTGTGTTTCTGTACCAACCGTCATGACTAATTACCAGTGTCTAGGACTAGGGTGTGACAGGGAAATCCCTCGACCCTCCACGGTCGATGCCACGGTCATCAACTTGATTTTGTGTTTTGAACGTTGGGAGAAGTCTTGTCCACTTTTGTAACATCTACCAAATTTCCAAGTCTAAAACTCATTCATGAACTACTTACCTTAATATTCTATGTGCGTTCATTAGGACTTAGTTAATGTCAAACTAGGTCAACAAGTTATGTGCATAACTATTCTATGCTAATAATGTGAAACTATGAGAGTTAAAAACTCTAAACTATGATCTATGACATAAAACCACATATAATAGGTTAAACTATGTCTAATTATATGCTAATTACTTAGTTATACACTAAACTATGTGTAATTAACTAAACTATGTCTAATTATATACTAATTACTTAGTTATACACTAAACTATGTGTAATTAACTAAACTATGTCTATATCTACACTAATTACATTAAACTTGATGTAATTACCCAAACTATGTCCATCCACACTTATTTAAATCCACATCATAAGTACATGTTTTAAAAACCCTATTTCAACTATTCCATATCTAATTTATATAAAGACTTTTATATAAATCACTAAGCCAATATCAACTAAGCCAACTATTTCAAACTATAAATCACTATTCAATATCAATTAAGCCGTTGACAAATTTTCCGCTTACTGGTGGAGGAATGGCATTAGTACCCAACCCTAAGCCATTCACTTGTCTCACTACTGATTCATAATGTTCCACCACAAAGAGAGAATTTTTTAACTTCTCAATTTTACCATTTAACGGCAAGACCTCATTCTGCAGCTTGGTAATTTCATTATTTCTCTTTTCTAACCCCTTGTACGCAACATCCAAATGAAACTATTGCTCGATGATTTTAAGTGAAAAATCACATTTTTATTTCTTTAAAGTTTCAACTGAATATTTCTAACATTTTTCATTTTCTTTGTAGCTTAAAGCTGCAATACGAAGGGGTTCGACTTTGTCCTAAAGCTTAGAATTTTCTTCTTTCAAGCCAAGGCATTTGGAACATGAAATGACAGCAAAAGAATTAGAGTCTACCTCAGTTGACGAACTTGATGCCTCCCCAATAGCCATGAGGGCAAATGCAGTTGTAGACTCCTCTTGGTCAGCTACAGACGCTTCCCGTTCTTCTGCTTCCATCATCTCTACTATCTCAGCCATTAGACCAACTTGTGTTTGAACAATAAGGGCATCCTCCAAATGAACACCCCAATCAAAGCTTTCGTCATGTCGAGCTACCAAAGGATTGGACGTTCCACCTTGACCTTGATTGCGGTTGTTAGAATTTTTGTACCCTTGATTATTTCCTTGGTTGTTTCCCTGGCTTGGTCTAGTGAATCCTGAGGCAGGTGCTTTATCCTTCTGACATTCACAAGCAAAGTGTCCAAAGTTCTGACACTTGTAGCACTTGGCCTTGGATTTATCAAAACCCACCTTGGCATTTGAATGCCCACCAATAAACTTCCTGCCAGTTCTATTCAAGAAACGCTTGGCCCTTCTCAAGATCATGGCCATATTCCATTGAATATACATGTCCTCCATGTCATCTGGATCCACCTGATTAAAATCTTCTTCAATTATTTCAGGATCTGTAAGCTTGCCACCAATGAAGTTCTCATAGGCAAACATACACGATGAAAACAATGCTACATGATCTTCAGCTATCTTGGCTATTGCTGTCTGGTTAGCTGAAGATGTGGAGGTAGGATTTCTTGAGGAATGTTGGTGGTGAGAACCAGATCCAGATGCTGTAAAGCATGTATGACCCCCACAACCATTCGAGTTATCTTCTTCATAAGAGTTCCCTGAGAATAAGGCAATTCCTGAACCAGATGATTTAGTTGTGGAAGACGTCCCATAATACATAGAAAGGTCTTAGATTTGAGGTCTCCCTGAGCTTTCTTTTCTCTTAAGGTTCATATCGTGTGCTTGAACCTTACCGATTGCTTCTTCAATCGTCATCTCATAGAACTTGGGGTTCTCTCTCAGCAGAGTGGTATACATCTCAAACTTTGGTGGTAACACATCCAGAAATTTCCAACTAATTCTTCATCAGGATACTTCAGCTCAAAATATTTTAACTCAGTTTGCAGATGATAGAATCTAGATATAAGTTCATCTGTAGATTCATTCTCTAGGTATCTAAAGCACTCATACTGCTTTCTCAGGAGATCTCTTTTGCTCTTCTTGATGTCACTGTTCCCCTCAAATCTTTTCTGCAATGCCTTCCAGAGATCTTTCGAATTATCATATCCTCTGAATCTGTGAAAGGGTTCTCTAGTTAGGGCCATTATGATAGATCTATGTGCTTTCTTTTCTCTGTCATAAACTTTCTTTTCTTCTCCATCTAGCTTAGATATAGGCTTGGGAACAATTTCATCAAGATATGTATAAGTAGGATGCTTATAACCCTCAAGTATAGGTATCCACAAAGAGGAATCAGTGTATGAGATATAATGCTCAAAGCGTGCTTTCCAATTCGAATAATCATTAACATTAAGCAGCTTTGGCGGTTTTTGCGGAGTACCTATCTCGTTATCATAGTTAAGCAGGTTACCAAGATTCTGAAGATTTTCCATAGGGTAAAACTTAGTCAAAAACTCAGAAAGTCAATACAACTTGCGCACTTAAGAATGGCCTTGCGCACTTAAGAATGGCCTTACGCACTTAAGAAACTGTTCTTGCGCACTTGAGATTTCCTCTTGCGTACTTAGTAAGTATGCAGGAGTAAATGTTAAGTACGCACGAGGCAAAGTTAAGTACGCACAAGAATGGTCTTGCGTACTTGTCAAGTACGCACGAAGACTGTCCTTTTAGCCAAAAAGGGTAAGTACGTAGGTCACTTTTTCACCTGCTCTCACCAACTTTTTCCAATCGTCGAAAATACCTCAGATCTTCAAATTTTGAAGATATGAACAAAATGATCAAGCCAAAAGGTTAGAAACTTAATTCTAACAAACCCTTGATGATCAAAACACTCAAACAAACAAGAAAAATGTTGGATTTTGAAGGATTTTTTCTTTTAAAATAGCGCTCAAGAGCTACCTCTATTTTATCACAAAAATCACCAAAATCAGTCACCTTTCCTTGTAGAAAGGCTGTAGATTGTGTCGAAAATGCTCCTAGCACACGCACAACACTCAAAATCAAGAACAAATGCTCTGATACCACTTGTAGGTCCCTCGGGTGTCTCGGATCGTCACATGCAAGTGTGTTCCTGGTCGAACCGGGTGCGGAATGCCCGTGACTAGGTGGAGTATCAATCAACACAAAGTAAACCGACAAAAAAGACACAAGATACTTTCAAACTTCATCTATTGATAATCGCAACCGGTTACAGAGAGAATGAGTGCGTACATACATTATGTCACTAACAGCTATATATACTAGACATTTTACCTGCGCACTTAGCAAGTGCGTAGGGTTTAACTCATGCGTACTTAGCAAGTACGCAGACTTTGTTCTTACTAAGTGCGCAAAACACTTAAAAGAAACAGACAAGACTAAGTACATACATATGTGATTACAACTCGATAATCAATACATACAGATACTTGAATACCAGTACAAATACATAAAGACAATTACATAAGCTAAGACAACATCCAGAGTGTCTGTCACACAAACGTGCTTCAACATTAATGTATCATGGAGAAACCTTTACGAGGAATTAGAGCAGTGATGGGTATGAAAGCATGATAAGAAATCATGCTAATCTTGATAAGAAATCATGCCATATGTGACGAATGTGAATATGTGAATGCATGGTAATACATCATGTAATACGTGCTAAATGTGAGTGTGTGATGGAAACAAGTCTAAACCTTAAAACGGAGTAACGGAATATTCACGAAGTGTTAAAGGGGTGGTGGGTACGCCGCTGGTACGTGCTATATATAAACCTCTTTAGTGCATCGGAGAGAAACCGTTGTTAATTTTTAAGGTGAGGACTGGTTGGGAATAGAACAAGCATAAGCATGCATGATAAAAGTAAACATGCATGTTATGAATGAATGTTTGGTAAATTGGGAGGTTGTGAGTCGATGATACTCAAGATCTCAATAAAAACAAGGGGTCGAGCCTACAGAGTGGAAGGACCTTGTAAAGGAATAAGCCTTCGTGGTAAAGGCAAGGGGCTTGACCGACGTGTGTAAGGACCATGTAAATACCATGACCTAGGTACGGCGTAAGATGGTCATGGGGGCATGTATGCCTGGAAAACTGATTAAAAGACCGTGACCTAGGTACGTCCAAAGATGGTCACAGGGGGGCATGTATGCCTGGGAAAACAATAATTAAAATCAATGAATGACGTGACTTGAGGTACGTCCGCTGATGGTCTCAGGGGCATGTATGCCTGGTGAAACTTAATAAGGAACTTGAGGAGTTTCATAAATAAAAAAGATAAGCAGTGTACTTACTTAGCATAAGCTAATATAAAAATATTTTCCAAACACTGCAGGGAAAAGCACTCGGAATGATTAAAGCTTCCTAGGGACGTGGCCTATCGGAGTGAAAAATCCCTAGATTATGTATAATGTAATATTTTTTGTAAAACAATCTTTTGTATAATAAAATATACATGTGTCACTACGGTGATAAGGTTTTAAAAACTAGGACCAAATTCCGCTATAAACTCTGATAAAATAAAAGAAAAGAAAACGTAGGGTGTTTCGGCTTTGACTTATAAAAATCATTTGTCTTGTAATTTACTAGGATCATGTTTCATGTTAATGATTTAGCTCTCTTGATCCACAACATATCCATGTTGAATTTACTTGATCATTTTTCTTCAACCATGTCTTTTAATCCTCTAACACTTTAAGCTTTGAATTATAACTTAAGATGATTAATCAAGTGTGTAGGGACTTGTATGTGACATATATTCATCATTGACGAACTAGTAATATTTCAAGTCACATTTAGTTAGTCACTATCAAAACTAAGGAAGCTAATTAAAGTATAACATTGTTTCCCAGCACACACTATTCCATCTTGGGAAGAAGAATTTGGGGATGAGTTGAAAGATATGCCTCTAATAGAAGAAAAAGGAGAAAGGTTTGACCCGGTTGGTGATCTAAATGAGTTTGAAGCCTTACTATATGGTGTGCCGACCATGGAAATCAAGGAAGAACCACACCAAGGATTGGTGTTGCAAGTGGACGGGTTCACCAATTAACCACTAATAGAGGTTACACCCGACCCGTCACTTTACATTGAAGATAGCCAGCTCGCAAAGAAGTATAATGGTGGATCACCACCCAAATTAAAGACACCGCGGAAGAGGGCATGACACAAGCTAGACCACACAGCCCTGAAAGTGAAGAGATGACCTACAAAACACCATAAAAAGTCAACATACAAAAAAGATGATCGCCTCCTTCACTACACAACGCATATCAGGTTTGGTCTAGGTAAGTATAAGTCTTTGTGGCCCGACTCGTTCCAATTTTTTAAAAAACTTTTAAGTTCTATTGTTAGATACAAAAATTACCCAAACAGCAACACATATAACATCCTACACATTAATATGTAGTTCCTACACAACAACAAATAGCATACTTATAGTACATGTGAAAACAACAAACAAAAGTATAATCCCCTATAAAATCATATATTTACCTACACATATTTATTTAACCTACACATTCAAAATATTACGAAAATAACAATTTTAACTACACATTTAGCTTGAAATTCGTATATAACACACCTTGTTACACATAAGCATATCTCCTACACACGTCATTTTTACATGCAACAATTCCTCATAAACCAACACATATAACTGTATCTTATATATTTATCTAGAATCCCTACACAATAAACCAAAATACATAGGTTGAAGGTTCTGTAGTTTTTGTTAACAATTGATCAAGTTGAAGGAAGAAAGAGAGAAGGGGGGGAGATAATGGTGAAGAAATCGGATGAAGGAAATAGAAGGAAGATATGAACAATGATATATAAATTAAATAGGATGAGAGATAGGTTAGACAATCATGGGATTTGATTAATTTATATTTATACTATATAATAAATAAAGGTTTTTGCATGCCACGTGTCGTCATCATATTCATCCTCGTCATTTTTTTTTCGTCTCTCTCTTATTAAATACATCTCTGTATTTTAATAATAATATATCTTTAAAAAAATACTAATTATACTAATAAAACACATTTATTTTAAATTATCTCTTATTATAAGAAACTTTAAAATATAATTATGTAACTTTTATTTAGAATCAAATAGTAATAAAAGTCAAATTGATTAAATAGTAATTAATGTATTTTTAAAATCCAATTATATATTAATTTTTACATATTTTAAATTTTGTTTTCTGTCCTTCGTATATGTAATACATTTTTACACATTCAAATATATACAAAAAATTAAGAATTTTATATATTGATATTTTTTATCACATGTGTATACACGGGGTTCTAAGCTAGTTTGTTTATAATTGTATCATTAAGTTAAATATTCTACACAACCAATTTGCCAAAAAATACCCTTACACACATTAAAATAAATATATATTAATATTTACAATATTGCCACTACATACTAATACCATTGTTTAAATCTAATCGTGGCCAAGATTAATTCTTTTTGTTCTCAGATTAAACTCGGTTCTGTAGAGAACTCTCTCATATGTGTGTGTGTAGACTGTAGAATTTTCATGTGAAGTTTAGGAAGTAATCTTGACCCTAAATCTCACTTTTTCAATGGTTTAGATTGACAAAGTGACAAAATGGTCAATAATAGATAGTTTACAAATGACTAAACGGGTCAAAAAAATGAATAAGCCTTCATTATTGATTTTTTTTGTTTAGATCTAGTTCCATCATTTTATTTATTTTTTTTATATCAAATAACTTTTATAAAATTTATTAATTAAAAAAAATACACCATAAAATTAAGAATTTAATTATTTTAAATTTGAGTATAGCATTTGCTATATAACTTTTATAAAAAAGTCTTTCTTTTTAAACGTTAGTGCACTGTGCGTAATTTGTATATACTTAGTGTGATATTATGCATGATTATTTATATATGTAGCGTAATATTATGCGTAATTATTTATATACGTAGAGTAATATTATGTGTAATATTTTTATAAGTAGTGTAATTTTGTATAACATTAATTTATCACCTTTAAAAGAATTATTTCATATATTAATCAGTTATAACGTAACAAATAATTTAAATTAATACATTACTTAAATTCATGGTTGTGTTTAGGGTTACTAATTTAAGCATTAACTTGTCACAATATTCAATGTTCGTGTTTCAAAAAAAATTTAAGCATTAACTTTGTCCACCAAATTTGAAAAAAAAAACGCAATGTTTTTTTGTTCTTTACCAGCAAAAATAAATAACTCCGTTTATAAGAAGACCCTTCATTTGTATGCATTCTTTGTTTTCTTGAAATTAATAATTGCATTTCGTTTATTTTCACACACACAAAATGAGTGAGTGTGTGATAAAGTGGACTTATGATGGCTTGGAAAAAAAAATACATATTTAAATGTGTGTTAAATTGGACTTACGATCGCTAGAAAAAAGCACATGTTTAAAAAATCAATAATGCTACAACAAGGTTTATACTTCCACGACCCATAATAAACTTCTTAATATATTAATAGATATATATATATAATAGGTTAGAGACCCGTGTACTATACGAGTTGAATAAAAATAATAAAATAAAGAGTTATCAATTAAGATTTATGAAATTGTAAAATGATTTTTTTGATATAAGATATGATTTAAATTACGTATAACTAAAAACTTTACATAATAAAAGCAATAATATTGAAAATGAATGAAAATTATTATAATTCATAAATTTCTAAATACTTCTTTGTATACAACATTTGATGTTATACTTGTAAGTTTATCATCTTTATCTAATATTAATAGTTTTAGTCATTCTCTACTTGTAATTCTAGATAATGCAGCATATAGTTGACCATGTTTGTTTAATGGTTGTATAAAAAACAAACCAATCTTGGATAGTGACTGTACTTGACTCATATTTATTGTCATTGCAAAACATACAACAAAAGGAAATTGTCTTCTTTTAGACTTGAAAGGAATCCTTTTATCATAAGGTGTCAAACTGAGTCTTGGAATAAAAATGTGATTTACGATATTACTAACAAATATGATATCCGCTTCTATAACACAACTAGGGGTGTTCAAAGTCGGATATCCGAAATTTTCGGATAGTGGATTTCACTATCCGAATCCGAATCCAAAATTTCGGATATCCGAAATTTCGGATACGGATTCGGATAGTGAAACGGATATCCGAAAATATAAAAACAATAAAAAAATATATAAAAATAATATTTTTAAATTACAAAAACAATTAAAAACCTTAAAAAAATTAGAAAATATACATATAAATATAATATATCGGGTTTTGATTCAAAATTTCTTATTTTTAAATAATAAAAACAATTAAAAAAAATATATAAATATAATATTTCGGATATTCAGATATCCGAAATATCCGAAAATCACTATCCGAATCCGAATCCGAGGTCGGATATCCGAATTTTCGGATAATTCGGATTCGGATTTTCGGATAATTCGGGTTCGGTTTCGGATTCGGATTCGGATTTTTTTGAACACCCTAAACACAACTACACAATGATATCACCTGTAGTCTAGTTTCATTACATAAACCATTTTTCTTATCAATATTTCTTAGTAGTATCACTGGAACACCGACTTTTTATATTAACTTATAGTTGAACAAACCTGAGAGTTTAAGCATATTTATATGGGTGTATGTGTATGTAAAAATAATATACTTATCTATGTATGTAAAAATAATAAAGAATTTAAGTTAATTGTTTGAATGTATGAAAATAAAACACAAAATATTTCAATAATAATTGTTTCAACCTTGTAAAAAAAATAATTATTAATTATATAGGATTATTTCAACAATACGTATCTACGGGTTTATTCAACCTGTGTAAAACACGAGTTTTTAAAAAATAATTTTTTTATTGTTTAATATATAATATTATATTTATTCAACTCGTATAATACACGGGATTTTAACCTAGGATATGATGATAAATAAATCATATTTGTAAAATAATAATAACATCAAAGCTGGATTTTTTTTTCAAATGAATGATAAACATACCTTTGAATCACCACTCGAATGCGAAAAACACCAATTAATATTGAAGAACATGTTTCAATTAAATACTTAATAACAAATAATTAGTGCAGTGATATTATCTAAAATTTAAAACATAAAATAACACTCACACTCAAAGTTAATGAAAACTTATTAAAATTCTATTGCTTTTAAGAAAAAAAAGGGATAAAACAGAAAGACAAACGAATCTACAGGAAAATACTATAATGGTTCATTCTAGTATAACAGACCACAAAATACACCAAATACACTTACTGAATACCTAAAAAAAAAGGATTATTGAATTTTAATAATCTCACTTTTTTATCAATTGGCCAATAATAATACCAACTGAGAATATTTTTACCATCGGTCCCTACTTTCAAACTATTTTCTTACATTGGACCACTCGTTAAAGAAACTTAACACCGTTAGATTTTATATGACGTGGACATCTGCAAACCGCTGGAAAGTCGAGCCAAGCTAGCAGTGGTCTCATGGTGGGTTTTGAAATTGGCTCTGGTGGTGTTTAACGTGGTGTTTAACTGGTCTCGTTAAACACCACCGTTGTCTCTGTTTGGACTTGCCGGTCAAACGAGACCAGTTAAACACCACCAGAGCCAATTTCAAAAGCCACCACGAGACCACTGCTAGCTTGGCTCGACTTTCCGGCGGTTGCAGATGTCCACGTTATATAAAATCTAACGGCGTTAAGTTTTTTTTAATAGGGGGTCCAATGTAAGAAAATAGTTTGAAAGTAGTGACTGATGGTAAGAATATTCTCAGTTAGGATTATTATTGACCAATTGATAAAAGGTGAGATTATTAAAATCGAATAATTTCAGAAGGAAAAAAAGGTTAAACAAAGCATACCAGGTGATATATTTTCAGATTCAAAATACTATAACATTATTTATCCAGATTATTTGATAAAATAATTATTTTGACCTGAAGCAAACATCACCTTTGAAACCTCTTTTTTTAAGTATAGTACAAAAACATATACACTGTGATTTTAAATCTAATTCTTTGTTTATCAATGATCCAAAAGTTAAGACCAACAAATATTAAAAAAAATGTGTATTATCTTAAAATTTACACAAAACATAGTAGTCATGGTAATCACCTCTCCAATGCGAAAAACCACAATTAATATTGAATATAAGGTTTCGTTTAAATACTTAATAACAAATGTTATCTAAAAAAATTGTCAAAGTGCAATGATACAAAAGCAATAATGGATTAAACTAATTAGTCTTTTAAGTCAAAATCGACGCATACCTGGTTAATTATGAAGTACTGGATTACAGCTCTAGTTGATGAATAGCAACATTGAATTTGAGGTGTGTCTTTGGTTTATAAATGATCGCCCCCATTGAATGTAAGCTTGTGCAAGATTCTAAATCTATGTGAATTCGTTGTGTAAACCAATAATAAGAATTGGATTCGATTTGTTACAACCAATGTTTTAAAACTCGATTTTTAAACCGTATCGAGTTAGGCTCAGAAATTGTTCAACCGGTTGTACCGGGCGGTGCAAGCGGGTTGACTAGTTAACCCTATAATTCAATAAAAATACAACTTCAATTCAAAAAATATTCCAAAAGTACATGATTCCATAATAAAAAATAATCCAAAAGTTAATCCATAATAAAAAAGCACTCAATTTTTCAACAAAGTTTTCTTAAATAAAAGTGTACAATTGTTTTATGTCATTGAAGTATTGAATGCATCAAGTTCAAGATCGTTTAAAAGACGAAATTCACTATATAACTATTTTCGTTTCCTACAATATTGAATAAGAATTTTTAGTTGCCAATAATCATAATATACTAAAATTACGTAAGATAAGTAACATATATAAAAGTAACCTTATGTTTGAGAAACCGATTTATACTAAAACTTAATTTTTTTGGTTTAAACCTAAAATTTTACTTTGGCCTGAAACCGGTACAACGGTCTAACCCGGTATTACCTGTAATACCGGCGGTTCAAGTTACAAACCGTTCTTCCAATTTACCGGGCTCAAACTTACCGGGCTAGTGACCAAGATTCAGTTCAACCGGTATTACCGCCCCGGTTTGAACCGGTTTTTAAAACATTGTTTACAACACATAAGTGAAGGCGACGAAAGGAAACTTGGATCTTGATTCAATCAATCAATTGAATTTTAAAAAAAATCTTAAAAATCAAAGTTTGGAATAAGCGTAATATTCGATTGATTTGTGAAGAAAGCTTGGATCTTGATTTTTGGAAATAATTATTAGCAGATCGTAACGGTGGTTATAGTTTCCTAAATTACATACCCAAATATATGGGAATAGTTTTGGCGGGAAAATAGGTCATTGACTTCATGTGAGAGTGACACGTGGAAGATAAGGATATTGATTTATTAGTATAGATATATATGGGGAGGGTTCATGAAAAAACTCGGTATTTATGCGAAAACCTGTTTTAGCCAATTAGATTTTTTTCTTTTTAATTTTAATTTTTTTAAATTAAAGGGTTAATTATGTAATTTTTACACCCATTATTTTTTGTAGTTATCTATTTATTTTAAATTCCTTATTTAACTCCTTGATTAAATGGTATTGTTGCTACAACGATTACGCGATAGGAATCAAGTATGCTTTATTAATATAATGACTCACTTATCCTTGGGGGTTCTAAGGCTAAGTAGTACAATTACAAGGTTGAATATAGACAAGTGAATGTTGAAAAGATAGCATATTACAAGGAAAAGTAAGCAAATACAAGGAGGAGTAAATAGGAGAGGATAAAACTATCATATGGGTTGAAGCCTTGAATCCGGTGTGTCTTTGAATGAAGCCCGAGGTCCGTATTTATAGTGTCTTCAACGGGTTCCTCTTCTTCCTAGCTAGTCCCGTGACTTCTCCGGAAGAGGAAGTTCCCTTGGGGATTTCTCCTTCTCAGAATTCTCTCTCTTCTAAGTATCCTCAATCAGGTAATAAGTTGACTTCTCCCTCTGCAGACAGCTACCATTCTTTTTTGTCTTTCTTACTTGGTCAACGTCTCTTTTGCCGCATTCTTCGGGATTTGGTTTGTGTGAACAAGATGCTCCTCGGTTATTGTGTTGTCGTATTACTTGTTCACCGGGAGGAGAAGCCTTATCCTTCTATTACTTCGGGATGCTGGGGATCCCTTGGCTCTGACGGAGTCCTCTCCTGACGTAATCTTCAAGTCCTTAATTCTTTTGATTATGGGAGGGTAATGGGATATGAATCTTCCTACGTCATTAACCCCCTAGTACGGGCTTTTAGTGGAGACACCTTCACTAATGGGCCGAACTTTTGGTAGTGGAGACGGGATATCCGGTAGTGGAGAAGCTTTCACTGATGGGTCGGGCTTCTTCATGCACTTTTGTCCTTTATGCAGTTAAGGGTGTGCGTCTCATGACCTATTCGCCACCTGTGGCAGGTATCTTTCAAACGTCCCATCACCGCACGGTTTTCGAACAGTTTCTTTATTTAAATTCAAAATATCTACACCCTTCATTATTTCTCCTCATTTCTTTCATCTTCGCCGATCTTTGCTTCGATTTACAGGTTAGTTTTTACTCCAATCTCCTTTCGATTGTTCATTTTGTATTGGTTTGTATCGTCATGGGGGTAAGCATGATATGCATCTGCATTACTCGAAACTCAATCGCCGGTCCTTAGCCGAGCATTGCTCGCGTTACGACATTGGGAGTGAGTTTGGTCCAGTACTCCCGTTAGATGATGAGGTCCGCATGTTGGGTACATGGGTCTGTACACCGCCTACTTTGAATTTTTAAACCTTTGATTGCCATTCACCCTGTTTTTCATGCAAGTAATTGAGTCCATAGGGCTCCAAGTTTATTAATTGGCTCCTTATGGTATTAGCAAAATCACCCATTTTGAAATGTTGTGTCGTGCCCATGGTGTCGCACATTTTGTTCCAATGTTTCACCAGTTTTTCCGTCTTGCGCGCAATGGCGATTGCCTCACCACTGAGATGTTGAAAGATTGTGACACCCTACAGTTCAGGTCAATATCCATATACGTTACAAACACGTTTATACTGCACATTCTGGAACTATTTAAGTTTGACAAGTAATGTTATAAGTCTAGCAATGTAACGTATATTACACCACCTACATTTTAGTAGTTATGAGAATTACTAGGTCACGAACACTTATAACCTGCAACGTACGATCATTGGTGATTAACAAATAATAAGACATGTAAAGTCTAGAAACATATTTCAAGACAAAATAAATTATATTAACAACTTTAAATTTTAATTATTAAAGCGGGTACTAACTACGGGTAATATACCACGTTTGAATTATTATCAACCACATCATCATCATGATGTCTTTCTTTGCTTACACATCACTCAACTTCATAATCATCATGATTATGGCAAGAAGTACAAGCAAACTCTAAACATCAAATCACCATGATGATGATGATAATTATGTCTAGATGCACACTCCACCTTATCTAATATTTATATATAAATATACTAGGTTAGAGACCCGTGTACTACACGAGTTGAATACAAATAATGAAATAAAGAGTATGCTTTTAATTACATATACCTAAAAAAAGATCATGACAGTTAATTACAACCCATGTTATGAATTGAAACATACATAAAAGCATAAAACTGAGCATATCATTTCAAACCAATTAACCCTCAGTTTATTCGAATTACATGAGGAATCTGCCATGCGTCTGGAATATCGAGCCTTGATGCTGAAAAATCTGTAACAATTTGTAATATCTATAACTCAAATGAATAGTAAGAAAACCTAATTTAGGGAGTATTGGACCTTTTTAGAGGAATTGATGAGACAGATACCAACGTTTCTTCTGTTAATCAATTGTCGGTTTTAAATGGTGAATTAAATGTTTTATAGTTTCAAAATCAACCTTTAATATATATTGTCTTGCTAACAACTTATTTCTAATGGTATGATGATCATTTCCTTTATAAACCAAAAAATGCTATAATGAAAGTTTGGGTTAGTGTGTCATAACTTAAAGTATAATATGTTTTGACAGGACAAACATATGTTACTAAAGAAATTAAAATCTTTGTTTATGCTAATATCATGTCTGTTCCTTTATGACATTTCTTATGAAGTAAACATTGGAACAAATCTCCTGCAGATTGTGTCTATTAGGATCTTAACCTTTCGTGAAGAGAAAATGAGCCAATTTAGACGAGTTCCGTGAATTAGGCATGACTCAATTAAGAAAAGAAAGCATGGCTTACAACCTGAGATTTACATCCATATCGTTTCTTAGGTGATGGTGGTATAAGATGGATCTTACCATACTTGGTATCTCGCTGGACAAAACAAATTGAAATTAATTAATTAAACTCCTCTTCTTTTGCAATAAGACCAGTAAAGCATCCAACTAAACCAGCATTAATGATTGTTGGTTCTCTTGAAAACAAATTAAAACAGAGTTGTATATAATGACATCTTTTGACCCAATCCAACCGACTCATTTTGACCCAAACCAACTGACCCGAACTGTTTTGTTATGTTACCCAACCCCACCCATTTTGACTCAGTGTGTTACATAACCATCAAACTTGTTAAACTTGGTATAAATTGCAATGAATTAAACTGCAGTAAAAAGTATTAAAAACTGCATAAAAATCAATAAAAAAAACTGCATAAAGAGCATTAAAAACAGCATAAAAATCATTAAAAACTGCATTAAAAAATAACACTAAAAATACAGCATAAAAATCAGTAAAAAACTGCATAAGAACTTCATAAAAATTGCACAAAACTGCATAAAAAGCATTAAAAAGTGCATAAAAGTCAGTAAAAAACTGCATTAAAATCTTAGGTAACACCAACCCCCTCCCCCCCCCCCCCCCCTCTCAAGGGGAGCGGTACATTCCCAGACTTAGTTTTCAATTTACCTTATCTTTTGAGCTTTCATCTTTACCCTCAATCTCATGGTTAAGAATTCTAAGAGATTCAATTGTTGCACTCTTATTATTGCCACATTTAAAACAATATTTCCCCTTGCTTCTGACCAAAGTCCTACAAGGAAGTAAGGACTCATCGCATTAACTCACTGGTTCTGTGCATGGCAAATTGTCAGCCAAGGAACTGATGAAGGGAGGACTTGCAAATTAGGGTTTCATATGATATGGATAATACAAAACAGGAAATTATAATGCGTATATGGTTGGAGAGAGAGTTTGGGAGTTCTTGACTTAAATCCCTAAAATCACGGGATATTGTTCTTCTTTTTGCGAAAAAAAAAACCGAAAAAAGAATTCAGAATGGGCGGGAAAATGTAGTCAAACCATTGTTGTGGTGCTGCACATGTCAAAGGATAAATTACTTTATTAGGATAGATAATTGTCCCGCACGACACAAACATTGGAGATAAATTCAAATATGACCATTACGTCGTTTAAGAATCCAAAATATATGTGCAATATATTTTGCGAAGCGAATAATTAAAGAGTTCTTAAACCGGGCATTATATCACGGGAGCACCTACCGGGATTACACCACCTAGAGATGACTAACTACCATTAGAATGGAACTAGAACTAGTACCAACACCCAACCCCCCCTCCCATCCCATTTTCGGCCGAAATGTGTAGGGCCACCCACACACCCACTCCACCATCATGACCATGATGGTTGTCATGAGAGGTCATACCCATTCAACTAAGAATCCAAGCAAGGATCACATCCATCATACCATCCATACATTGTCATGATGAAAGGCAAGTCAAACACTCCACCTTCTCCCTTTCTCTCTTCATATACGGCTACACACACACTAAAATTTCAAGAACAAGTTTCATTAGAGATTCTAGCTAAAGAGTCTTAGAGGATTCAAGAATCTTGGAGTTCTAGGAAGTTTTCACTAGAAAAATCAAGCCACCACCACCTTCTACTTGTTGTTCTTCCCTAGCTAGACTAGTGGTATGAAAAAACCGACACTAATCTCTAGCTTTTTGTTTATTAATCTTAAATCGTGCATGTTGTTCACCTTAGAACGAAAGTGTCTATAAGTTGGTGATTTTTACAAAAGATAACATGTGGTAACCTAAAGGATTTGAGATTTGAAGAAAGTCAAATGTATATATTTATATATATATATATATATATATATATATATAAAGCCGAAATATACATGTATGTGTATAGTTGTAATTAATGTTCATGAAACAAATTTTAGGGAATGATTAGGTTATTTGATATATATATATATATATATATATATATATATATATATATATGTGTGTGTGTGTGTCAAAATAAGTATGTGTGTATGCATGATTATGGAGTATGTTCATAAAAATAGTTTATGATATTTGATAAAAACATGACAATATATATATATATATATATATATATATATATATACATATTGGTAACTTAACAAGTTCTAGAAATGTATCCGAAGAAGATATGTTAAAAACCCTAATATTATGCATAAAGTATATGTGTGTGTATACATAAAGTATATGTATGTGTATGCATAAAGTATATGAAACAATACATATGTAAATGTATTAAGGCATGAGAAACCATACGTATGTGTATGTGTATACATAAAGTATATGTATGTGTAGACATGTAAATCTTGAAAGCACGCTGACAAGTTCGTCTAAAAATATATGTTTACATATACGTGTAACGTCGTAAAAATATATGTGCATATATAAAGATATAAAAACATATGTGTTCATGCATCATGCGTTAGTAGAAGTAAATATAATTGTATACATGTTATTAGATATGAATATGATAACATATATATATGTTGTGACTTGGTAAATCCTAGAAATAACAATATAAGAATATGTTAATAAATGTCGTTTTGAAATGTATATTTTGCATATGGACGTAGTAGCATGAAGTTGTGCGTATGTGGAATGATACAAATATAAAAACATGCATGGGAATACTTGAACGATATTTGAGAATATATGTAATTATGTTTGAGAAATAATTATATATATATATATACGTGAAATTATTGATGAAATATACGTTCATAACGTGGACTATGATGTTGATTGAATATGTGTTTAGACAAAAACAAGATTTATTTTTGTAAACGTAACGTGTCATTTTCTCGGGGAAATATACAAACATCTAGACTGGAATAATAATAATCACCAATGAGTGGTAACACGCAAACACCGTTTTGCTAAACAAAGATATCCTTAACTGGATTCGTTAAGTCGGGTGAACAACTTGCATTAAAGACGGGTAGTCTTAACACATAAGTACCCTTGTATATTTAGGGTATGGGTAGGAAGGAACTATTAGCACACTGTTATTTGCTAGCATACATCAATCACAAGGTGAGTTCACGACCCCCTTTTCATTTTTTAATGTTTGGTAAACTACGGGGGAGAAACATACTTACATATCATATTTTACATTATTGCTCAATACATTTGGAAACATTATTGTTTCATGCACTTGAGAAAACATTGCAAACATTTTTATATGATAACAAGAAAACAAGGCACTATCATTATGTTTTACATGAGGGAACAATTAGAGAGCTCTTAAAGTCCCCTGAACATCATTATTATTTCTAACCATTAGCTATGGACTTAGCTTAGGATTCTATGGATAGTACTATTGGGGGCGACGCCCCCGGTCATGGTTAGTCGCGCTAACCGACGACCTGGAGGGTCGAATGGCCGCATATTGTCTTATTCCGTTCTCGTGGTAAAGCGAGTGAGGGGCATTCACTAGTCATGGTTTGGTTACGGTCTCATGTATTAGCATATTATTTGTAAGCCTAGCTAGCATACAAATGGATCATCAATGCTTGTTTTGTTTATCATATGCGCTTGAATTATTTGTTTACAAGGAATTCATCATCATATTTTCGGGGAAAACTACTTATTTTATAACGGTAAGGTCATGTGCATGTTTTCGGGAAAACTACTTATTTTATGACGGTAAAGTCATGTGCATGTTTTCGGTGAAAACTACTTATTTTATGACGGTAAGGTCATGTGCATGTTTTCGTGGAAAACTACTTATTTTATGACGGTAAGGTCATGTGCATGTTTTCGGGAAAACTACTTAGTTTATGACGGTAAGGTCATGTGCATGTTTTTGGGGAAAACTACTTAGTTTATGATGGTAAGGTCATGTGCATGTTTTCGGGAAAACTACTTATTTTATGACGGTAAATGCACAATGCATGTTTCGGGAAAACTACTTATTTTATGACGGTAAGGTCATGTGCATGTTTTCGGGGGAAACTACTTATTTTTATGACTGTGAGGTCATGTGCATGTTTTCAGGGAAAACTACCTGTTTTTATGACTATGAGGTCATCATCATGTTTTCGGGGAAAACTACTTGTTTTTATGACTATGAGGTCATCATCATGTTTTCGGGAAAACTGCTTTGAAATGAAACAACTAACTCTGTGAACTCACCAACCTTTATGTTGACACTTTCAAGTATGTTTCTCATGTAACCCTAAGCCATGGCGCGGTTGGAATAGGCTAGTTATGTTGGATCAAATCCTAGTAGCTGAAGGGGCATAGATTATCAAGTCTTAAGTCTTTCATTGATCTAGAAGGACTTAGATCATTGTATTACTTAGTATTAGTAATTGTATATGTACTCAAGTCTTAGAAATCACTATTACAGCTTTCGCTATTGTGTAATGAACCAATTGTTGCAACCATTATTTATTTATTAAGTAAATAAATTTGGGGGTGTAACAGATTGTTATCAGAGCCAATGGTTTTAGCGAATTAGGTTTCCTTAGTGACACCTAGACTCTAACCAGACTCGATTAAGGACCAAGGTTTCTAAAACTTACATCACCCAAGACTTGAGTATAATATTTTGGAGGCTCCTCAACAGGTAATTTCCTCATCCAAGGTCTTTTTGGGTCAGGATAGTCTGTATTTGGTTTAGGAGGTTTAATAGGTTTAGTAGGGGTGGATTCAGTGTGAGTTGTTTGAGTTGGTTCAGTGGGGGTTGGTTCAGTGCGTACCAGATCAACTTTAACATTTGCTTCATCTTTATCATCGTCAGAGAGTGTCTGGATCTCTTCTCCTTCCTCAGTGAAGTATCGCACCTTCTCTTCGTGCAGATCTTCTGTAGCCAAAATTTCTGGATAATCTTCATTAAATCCATAATTGTCAATCTCTTCCAAAAGAGCATTTAGTTCGTGATCTAACCCAATCTCTTCTTCATCTAAGACCACAAGCTCAACATCAGCTTCCTGTCCCTTTCCTTTTTCCCTTTTCCCTGGCAACTCTCCTTTCACTAGCCGAGGGAAGATCAAACTCAATCTCTTCAGTTTTTACTTCCTAAGCTTCCTTTGTCTTGAAGATCATTATGGCAGACTCAGGGTTTGCTACAAAAGCAGGGGAGGAGGGTCCACCAGTAGAAGTAGTCTCCCCCTAAGCTGTAGAAAAGGTTCCTTGCTGTGAAGATTTGACTATTAAGGCTTTGAGTTGCTCAACTATATCAGTAAAGACTTAAAGTCTTGTTGTTGTTGAGAGATTAGTTTCTGTTGAGTCTCAAGTTGAGTTTGTTGGACATCTAGTTGGGTATGCAAACCTCCAACTTCAACATTAAGATCTTTCAATTTTTCGTTGCTTTCTTTCAACTCGGACTTCAATTCTTCTATCACTTTATTTTGTTCTGTTACTTTGTCTTGTAACCTTTTCACCTCCAAACTTAGGGTTTTCACCCGGGGAACAGAGGGTGATGATTCATGAACAGGAGAGGTATGTGGTGAGGGTTGTGGTGAGGGTTGAGGAGTTGGTTGTGGGGTGGCAGAAACATGGATAGGTGACTGAATTGGTGTTAGTTTTTCTGGAATAGAAAACAGTGACTCAGAAGAGGAGGACAATGGCTCCAACCCAGTCTTGATTCTCTTGGCAAGGGGTTCTTCTTTTTAATAGTCTGAAGTTGAGTCATCTTACCTTTTGGATGATGATGCAGGAGGTTCAGTTTGTTCTTCAGTGTCAGTCTCATAATTAGAGACATCATATTTTGTGCTGTATATACCTTCATCCAGAGTATCACTAGAATCAGCTTCAGCTTCAACATTTTCAGCCATCTCCACATTTGCTGGAATCTCAACTTCAACATTCTCAGCCTCTTGGATTGGTTGCTCCACTTCTTGTTGTAAATTTTCTTGAATTTCAATTTTAGCTTCTTGGATTGATTGCTCCACTTCTTGTTGTAAATTTTCTTGAATTTCAATTTCAGCTTCTTGTTTACCCCGATTGTCTTGTTCTTGTTCTTCTTCTTCTTCCTCTTGATCTTTTCCATACAGAAATGCGCTTTTGACATCCATCTGATGAACTATGAAGTCCATATAGGCTGCATAAGCGAGAAACATTCTGATGGCTTCCAAGCGAGCCACTAGTGCAAAGACATCCTCAAAATCAATTCCTTCTTCTTGATAAAACCCCTGAACCACCAAGCGGGCTTTGTTTTGAATCACGATTCCACCTTCGTCCTTTTTGTTACGAAATACCCAACGAGTGCCGATTGGGAATTTGTTCCTTAGAAGGTTGAACTGCTGCAATTCTTCTTGCATAGCCTCCACCCAACTGTTCTCAAGCAATGCAGCTTTGATATTCTTAGGCTCGACTTGAGATATGAAGCAAGAGAAGAGACCGTCATTCATTGCTTAGGTGGCACTACGAGTTCGGACTCCCACATTGAGTGGACCAATGATGTTGTATGTAGGATGATCCTTATGAATTCTCAACTGTGGAATCTCATCCTCTTCCAATTGTTCATCCAGATTGGTATGGTATTATTAGAAATGGAAACTTCATCATCAATAGGATCTTCAGCAGATGATTGAGGAGCAACATCCACTATTGGAGGAGTTTCTTCCTCAACAGTTTCACTTGTTGCTACAGAGTCCGAAGAATCCGGAGTGGGTGGTAAAGAGGAGCTTGAGGCAGAAACAGAAGAGGTACCTAGGATATTTACAGACATAAGAGGATTAGCTGAGATAGATATGTTAGTGAAATCAGGAAGATTAAATGATTTAAACAAAGAATCGACATCAAAAAGCCAATCAGGACCGTCCCCAGCGTCCGTATGATTGCTTTCAGACCAGTTGATATCAATAGATTCCAGCACAATCCTTCATCTCTTTTTGTAAACATGAAAAGCTCTTTGGTTAGAGGAATAGCCCACGAAGTAGCATTCATCCGCTTTGGCTTCAAACTTGTTCAGCTGATTATAAGTATTCAGCATTATGCAAACACACCCAAATTTCCTGAAGAAATCAATAACAGACTTGCACTTGTACATAATTTCATAAGGAGTCTTGTTGCAGCTTTTGGTGATGAGAACTTGGTTCTGCACAAAACATGTTGTATTAACTGCCTCGGCCCAGAATGTGACATGAAGCTTAGAATCAACGATCATAGTTCTTGCTGCTTCTATCAACGTACGATTTCTTCGTTCAGCTACACCGTTTTGTTGAGGAGTATGAGGTGCACTGAATTGCCGAGAGATACCCTTACTTTCACAGAAAGAATCTAGAGTGGCATTCTTGAACTCTGTGCCATGATCACTGCGAATATTCTTCACACTTAGATTGAACAGATTCTCGATTTGTATCAAATGAATCTTCAGAGTCTCTGGCGTCTCATCTTTCTTTGCCAGGAAGAATACCCAAGTAAACCGAGAGAAATCATCGGTTACCACCAAACATTAAGATTTCCTTCCATGACTCATGACACTCAGGACTGAAAAGATCCATGTGAAGCAATTGAAAAGGAGAGTCAATGGAATTAGTGGTTTTGGGTTTGTGAGATGATTTGTGTTTCTTGCCCTTTGAATAAGAGAGACAATGTTCAATGGGTGAGAAATCTTTCAAAGGCAAACCGGTGATAAGGTTTCCTCAAACAAGGCGGTGCATTGTCTTGAAGTTCACATGTCCTAATCTCTTGTGCCAGAGAAAGGACTCATCTTCTGAGGCTTTTGAAAGGAAGCATGATTCGATTCCTGATGGATTATTCATATCCAGACTGTAAGTATTGAATCTTCGAGAAGCACGCATGAGGATTAGATCTTCGGGAATAACCACTCCAGGCTTCAGAATCAAACATTCCTTGGAGTTGAAGAGGGCAAAAAAGTCTTTATCACAAATATGGGACACACTCATAAGATTGTACTTCAGCTGTGGGACGAAATTGACATTCTCCAAGCTATTTACACCGTTAGACACAGTTCATTGACCTTCAATCTTTCCACCTCTTGGATTTCCAGCAAAGGCGACAAAATCTCCGTCCATTGGATGATAATCTTGCAATAAACAAAAATCACCAGTCATATGTCTTGAGCAACCACTGTCGACATGCCAGATATTGTCTCCAGTCCTCCTCAATTGTCCCTACATAACATGAATCATTTAGACATTTGTACCCAAGCCATTGCTAACTTGGAACTTCTTAATTTTACAAGATGCATTTCGGAAGTCATAGTCAGAATCCTCCTTTAAAGTGTTCTCAAAAAGATCGTTATTCTTAATTTTCCAAATCCTTTTCGACCAATTTTTAGCATTTTTAATCCTTTTACGTCACAAAGTTCTACTATGTTGTGATTTAAATAAAACATTTGAAGCACAATCAACTGAATTTTAAACAACAGATGGTACGTTTTCTTCTTTGAAATGATATGTAGACAATTTACATGTCTTGAAAACATGATTGGATTCCCCGCAACTAAAATAAACTTTATCACATGCTGGCTTAGCCTGATAATTGTCATCACAGGATGATGAAGATGATTGTGATGTTGAGACATCAGAACTAGAGGCAACTCTTTCTTCAATATTTCTTTCTTGAAGACTTTGATCTTCCTTTGATCTGAAAAATTCCATATTGCTCATTGTTTCTTGTGGAATGTCAGTCACAACAACTCCTGCACTTTTAAAATTTGCAATACAACTCATAGCATTTACAGATTTAGGAACAAAAGGTAAAGCATTCTTAAACTTAGAAATAGCATTTCTCAAACTGTCATGCTCAGAAGGCACAGAACCAAAATACAAATTTTCAATGTGTTCACAAATATCTGGTTTTGACACGGACATATTATTACATTTATCCGACTCAAGTTCATTTAAAACATTTCTTTTACTAGAACTCTCATCACAATCATCTTCGGAACCTACACAATCTGACTCTGAACAGGAAGCAAAACTGTCAGAATCTGAAGTTTGGATATAATCATCAGCAAATAAATTGCAAACAAAAGGTGTGGGAACATGAGGTACTGGCATATCAGCAAATCTACCAGACTTAGAATATGGAGGTGAGTGAGAGTTATACCTTATGCCTTCTGTGACCTTTTTATTAATTTGGTTGTCAATGATCCCAAAAAGAATTTTCTGATCCATACCCATGTGTTTAACTTGAAAATTTTCTTTGTCGGCCTTTTGTATTCTTTCAGTTAAAATTTGATTATTATTCTTTTGTGTAGTAAGTTGTACAATCAAAGATCGGTTTTCTCCTGAAATATCACGAATTTTCTTTAAATAAAGTTTCTCATTTTTAGCCACAGAATCATACATCACCTTTATATGATCTCGTTCATCGACCAAAGCCTGGTTGATGAATCTATATTTCTGAATCTTATTTAAACAGGATTTAGCACTGCAAAGTCTAGACATTACCTCAGCTGGTACGGCGGTGAGATCCTTAGCTGGTTCAATCATGACACATTTCTTCTTTTCTTCAATGTCTGCCATCAGTGCCTTGTCAGCTGCTTCCCCTTCTTGATCTCCCCAATGATAGTGTCCATCAACTTGACAGACCAGAGCTGTTGAGTTGGAAGTTGTAGTGGATTTGGGAGAGATGATAGCTTGCCTTCCAGATGAATTCTTCTTCTCATGCTGCTCCTTTGATGATGGCTCCTTGCAGTTCCTTGCAAAATGACCCAGCTGGTCACAGTTGTAGCATCTCACCTTCTTGATGTCAAACCCCAGAGTCTTTCCTTGCTTGAATCTTTCCATCCCAGTCCTCTTGATGAATCTTCTGGCTCTCAGAGTCAGCATAGCCATACACCAATCAATATCCATCTTTTCCAAATCATCCGGGTTGATCTGCTCCAAGTCATCATGTTGAAAGCTGACAGGTGTTAAGTTTCCAGAAATTAGGGCATCATAACATGACATGAAAGCAGACATGATTGGCAGATACTCATCGGGAATCATAGTGGTTAGCTTCTGAGAGTTGGATGAAGGAGTAGGCTGAGCTCCAGAAATCGAAGGTGGGACATCAATTTGAAAATAAGCCATTGTGGTTTTATTGGATGAAGTGGAGGAGCTTTGACCTACAATAAGAGCTGTGTTTCCAGATTAATTAGTTGGGGTGACTGCACCCTTCTTTATCTCCAGCTCATATGACTCCAAAATGCTGAAAAGTTCTTGTTGTGACAGGTCGCTTAGCTTTTCAGTTTTCTTGATCATAATCTGGTACATATTCCATTCCTCAGGCAGTGAATCAATCAGCTTCTTATTTAACTCAACAGTGGGATACTCAGTTCCCAAAACTTTCAACTTAGAGACAATGCTTGAGAAACGGTTGATCAATTCAGACATGGGTTCACCAGGGACACTGCTAAACATTTCATATTGCTTCTTGATTAAATCCCCCTTGCTTTATCTAACCTCAGCACTTCCCTCATATCTGGTACATAAAGCAACCCAAAGATCTTTGGCAATTGTAAACTCAGCAAATATGTTGAACACATCCATAGGAAGAGCCATAACAATAGATCCATAAGCCTTGTTATCTCTGGCAATTAAGGCAATATCATTTTCATCATATTCAAACACAAGCTTGGGACGTTGAACATCTGCAGTGGTAGTAACTGGCTTGTGTGGACCATCAGTGATTGACTGCAATAGAGTATGGTCATGGAACTGAAAGAAAGTCTTCATTTTCTTGGTCCAATCATCAAAGTCTCTAGTGGACACCAAGACAGGTGGTTTGTTTCCTCCAGCATATTCAGTGTTGCTAGAAGATGCCATAACTCAGAGAAGTTAAAAGAACAAACAGTAGCTAGTTTCGGGAGAATCAGGGATGATCGAAACAACTAGTTTCGATAGAGAAAAGGCTGATCGAAACTACTAGTTTCGATAGAACAAGGCTTGCCCGAAACTTCTAGTTTCGATTGAAGAAACAAAATCTAGAAACAACAAGTTTCGATGAAGAAGACTTGGCAGAAAATCCAGCAAACTCAAAAGAAACTACAAGTTTCGATTGAAACTAGTTTCGATATTCCAGTAGTTTTGGGTGAACAATCTGCAAAGGTTAGTTTCGATAGAACAAGACAAAAAGCTAGTTTCGATGATATCTTCTCCAGACAAGAAGTTTCGATGACCAACTAAAAGCAGAAATTGTCTCGCAGTAGTTTCGATACCTCCTTCTTCAAGCTTCAGCAAACTTCATTGATGAAAAGCTTCAATAATCAATAACGAAGAAACAACAATCCAATCTAGCGAAAAGCTTCCAAATAATCTTCTGATCACAAATCAATCTTCAGATTCGAGAAACTCGAAGAAATAAAGCCAAAATCGATGAAATAGTGCTTCCAAAACTCCGATGCAGAAAACTTCAATAATATGCCGAAAAACACCTAAAATCGATCAAAATAACCTGAATATACTCAGAAATCAAGAGCATAAAGCTCTGATACCAATTGTAGGTCCAGATTTCAATCAGAAATCACTCAAAAGATCGATTACACACACAGGCGGAATCTGTGTGTATGGTAGGGCTGTAAACGAGCCGAGCCAGTCCTGGTTCGAGCTCGAGCTCGAAATTAAACGAGTCGGCTCGGCTCGATTTTTTTTCGAGCTTGGAAATTGAGCTCGAGCTCGGCTCGTAAAAAGCTCGAGCTGGCTCGTGGCTCGTCGAGCTAGCTCGTTTTTTTTGTTTTTTTACACATTAATATATAATTTATAATTTTTAACACATTAATACACAACCCAAAACTTATAAAGTAGTGAATAAGTACAACGGTAAACAAAAAAAAATCGAAAATGACTAAAACCAAATCTGCAGACTTCAAATATGTAAACAAAAAAGTCATAAATGACTAGAACCAAATTTATAGACTTCAAATATATAAACTAAAAAAGTCAAAAATGACTAGAACCAAATATGTAAACCAAAAAGTTAGAAATCATTGTCCATAGTTCATGTCCATCGCGCATTGCACCTGCTGAGCTACACAATTAAGAACTTATATTATCCTATGTTTTACAAATAGGATCGTTTCAAACTTTGCAAAGCATTTGAGTTCAAAAATTACCTGCTGACCTACACAATTCATATCAGAACTAATATATATAGAGTCCACGAGCCGAGCCACGAGCCGAGCCTACGAGCCGAGCCACGAGCCGAGCCCGAGCCGAGCCAACCCTAGCTCGAGCTCGGCTCGTTTAGAATTCGAGCCAACTCGGCTCGTTTAAAACTGAGCTGTTCCCGAGCCGAGCTTTTTCCAAGCTTTTTTCGAGCGAACTTCAAGCGAGCCACGAGCCGCGGGCTTTTTGAACAGCCCTAGTGTATGGTGGTGAAACAAAGGGTAGAAACAGAATTGGTGAAGATAACAGCTAACCACACAAAATCAACACAAAAAGGATGTGAAAAAGTAAGAACAAAGCATTAAACAAATGCAAATTGTATTGATTCTTCAAGAACAGTGAAAGAGAGAATTCAGGGTTACAGTCGCTACTCACACCCTAGAAATTCTCAAACTAGGCTATTTATAGTAAGTTGACAGTCATCGAAACTATGCTTACCGAAACTACTAGTTTCGGTGAAGCATTTACAAGTGTGATAAGCCTGTCGAAACTAAACTATCTATCGAAACTACTAGTTTCGATTGTACAAACCTCAATTGAAACTAAGTAGTTTCGATGGCCCAGACATAGAAAATAAAACTGGAAATTACATGAAAATGAAAATACAAGTAAATAAACTAACAAGCAATGTTCAAAAAGAAATACATTGATGACAACAGCTTATACAAAAATAAGACCCTACAGAACAACTTGTGTAGACCATTAGTGTATGTAGTTACACTAGAGAATCATTAGCTACACTAATACTCAATACAATTACGTGGCATAAGTAATAAACACTTAACACATACAAATAGACACCTACGATGTTTCTCAACAAAGTGTCACTATTCGGATTACGAATCAAAGATGATGGGTACTCAGCACACTATGACCCTAGAAGATCGAGTTACGAGCTGAACTTGGGCGACGACGGTAGTAATTGCCAGTCACCGATCTTAGCATCACAACAAGCCGAACCCGTACTCGAATCTGTACCTACACTTGCACCACACCTACAACTACTCCAGCTGTGGAGTCAACTTTCTTTCTGACATATGTGCGGTATAAATACTCATCTTCATGTATTGCCGGAGTGGATGCCTAGACTTTCTCCATGAGAAATGGTAGACGGGACTGCCCAGACAGAAGGGAACCCGAGGTGGATAAGAAGGACTAAACGGGAGAGAACTACATGACCCAGATACTCATCTAGATCATGTGGATCCATACGTACATACGGACTTAGAGCATGAGTTGCTCGATACTGATTTGTGGATCTCTGCCCTACACATAGTGCCTGACTTCCACCATACACATTTTATTTTTGAGAGACACTGGTGGTGCCTATCTACCATTAACTTCATCCGGCAACAGCCATAGTTGGCAGATTCATGAGTATTGGTACACATAAATAAGAGTAATCCGATAGAACAATACACACTCATGCGTAAGTGTGCAAACACAATCTAATGAACATTTCAAATCCCTTTTGACTAAAATCTTGGGATAGAAGAAACACTATAGGGACCATGCAAAGTAAATTATCATTGCGGGTGCACACGTAATAATAATTTGAGTGCATGAGAACTTTAGTGAGTCTTGCTGTCCAGGCTAATGATCAACCCATATTCTCAGTCACTTGATTAAGGATTGGATCTTAACAAATCTGACTTCTCAATTAGATGTTCACAAAGCATTCTCGCAGTTCTGGAGGAACAAGAGAAATTCAAATTGAATTAAACCAATCCTTAGTGGATCTTGAACGATGAAGATTTTCACGCATTCATCCTTTGAGATTCTACCGGTCACAAAGGCTTCGAATTGAGTGTTACCATATCCAACACTTACAATAATTGCATAATTATTGTGGGAGATTATAGCATAATCTTAGGATCCATCGTACAATTCAGTCTCACGATTACTTGAAATTTACGTCAAGAGTGTTATGCACTAACTGTTGTAACGGGGCAGAAAGTTATTCTGACCCGCATACACATGACACCTATGCGGTATTGTGGAAGCTTGGCATGAGACAAGTAGGTAATCTAACCTTTCGGAATATTTGTCAAATAGGGTTGCTCTCACAACCTTTAATATTCAGTACACCTTTAGGTCCGACTATTCTTCCGGAGATGAATAAGCCGTGATTTATGCTCAAGCGAATGCCAAAGAAACATAAGTATGGACTAACGACTGTTGTCAAACTAACAGAAGAACGACATACATAACTCTTAAAAGAGTCCCAAATGCGGAATTTCTTGCTAATCTCATTAGTTCACGTTATGCATAAGGGACGTAAGACAAGTTGTTCACAACAGACCACTGTCCATAAAGATCCGAGAAGGTTAATTTTATACCCTTTTGTACCCGCACTTCCCCAAGGATCATCTTGTTCGATGGATCCTAGATTTCAGCCTAGTGGAGAGGCGTGATCACATCTTTCACTCCCAGTTTTCTATAATTAGGGAGCTCTAGGGCATCTATTGTTAAGAAATGACTTCTTAACGCAGGCTCAGGAAAAGTACAAAATTTCGATGTTTAACACTCATTACCTCAATTTTATCCTTGTACTAAGGACTTTGAGCCTATGACTGGTATGAGTGGAATACGTAATGGTAAGTCACTAAAGTACCATTCGAACGCTAGGGAAGTGCAGACACACTGAATGACTAATAGTTGGCAATTGTAAAACTTCCAAACCCTTTCTGCCAACTTAATGGGTTGACAAACCCATAGCCCATTTTGGGGAAACACTGATTCTATAAGACCATTCTCACAGTCTCACTGTTCATTTCCTCACCTAGACGGAATGTGAATATTCCAAAAAAACATAAAACTTCTTATGGCTTATATACTTCGAGGGTATGGTAGTCAAGTCATGAGTTTACGTATCAGGACAATACAACCCAAACGCCAGTCTGCCGTGGAAAGGTAGTGTAAGAAAAGGGTAAGGTGGTGATTAGACTCGACCTTTGCTAATAAGAGCTCCCAAGGAACCTCAAAATATTAAATCCATTACGACACATGGAAAGGAAGATCCTAGATAACATGAAACCTGAAATAAGAGTAAAGTCTTAGTCCGAGAAAATGCTTTTGAGAAGCATAAGAGAGACAAACATAAAGTTTCATTTCCATATTGTATCATTGATACCCAGTTTTCAACAAAAACCTAAACACCTCGTTGAGTGATTCCTTTCAAATATCTGTAGAGATCTGGCTATTGTGCATCATAATGCATAGATGAATAGAGGGTATGTGTCGGCAAACACTCAAGATTCTTTAGCACCATTTCTTTCATTACCAGGGATGAGTATCACACAATTCCACCATAATGAGGATAATCAAATAAGGGGTCCTTGCACATCTAATATCGTTAGTCGGAGAAGTATGTGCCTTGCTTTCGAATACTGACCACTAAGTAAATGGAAATAAAACAATTAGAGCCTAATTTGGATGATACGGACAGAATTTAGGTATCAAGTACTGGTAACCTATGTGTGTGGTTATGGATGAAGTCCATAAGCCCCAGTACTCCATTCACCCAGGATCGGATAAAACGTATAAGGATCTCGAGGAACTCTATTGATGGCCGAACGTGAAAGGAGAAATTGCTATTTATGTTGGGAGATATCCGACAGTAAAAGTAGAATGTCAGAAATCACCTGGGTGATCACAACAACCTGAGATTCCTCAGTAGTAATGGGAACAGATTTCCATGGATTTCATTACGAAACTACCCAGAACGTCTAGCGGCTATGATACTATATGGGTAATTGTCGATCGTTGGATGAAATCCGCTCACTTTCTGCCAATCAAAGAGACTGGTGAAACTGAGGAACTAGCAAGGCTATATGTTAAGGAAATTGTGGATAGACATGGTGTGCCATTTCCCAATAACTCTGCAAGAGACAGCCGATACGTGTTAAGAATTTGCCATGACATGAGTACTGCATATCATCAACAGACGAACGGTCAAAGTAAAATAACCATCTAAACTTTAGAAGACATGCTCCGTGCGTGTGGAATACTCATTTACCCTTAACTAAGTTTTCTTATAATAACGATTACCATACCAGCATTAAAGCCGCTATGTTTGCAGCTGGTTATGGTCGTAAATGTCGCTCACCGCTATGTTAGGTGGAGGTTGGCGACAAGCATTTGACTCCTGAGATTAGCCAGGAACCACCGACAAGATCTTCAAAATTAAAGAACGTCTGAAAGCCACTCAAGACAGACAAAAGGGTTATGCTAACAACAAACGAAAGCCATTAGAATTCCAAGTTGGAGACCAAGTTTTGTTAAAAGTCTCCCCTTGGAAAGGAATTGCTAGGTTTGGCAATCGTAGAAAACATAACCATAGATACATCGGACCGTTTGAATTACGGGCTGGGGTTGGCCCTGTAACCTACAAACTTAAGTTGTCATGAGAACTAAGCAATATACATGATACGTTTCATGTGTCCGATCTCAAGAAGTGTAGTCAAGACGAAACACTAATGATGCCACCTGACGAAATTCCCATATGTGGCAAACCACACTCTGTTAAGGAACCTATTAAAATCACTGACTAAAAATTTCAGGGAACAGGGCGTAACCGTGTTGAATTGGTTAAGGTACGTGACCCCGAGTATACAAGGGAACATGAAGATCAAATGAAAACCGGGTACCAATCCTTGTTCATGAATACACCAAAGTCAAGATGACACTGACTGAATTTCGGGATGAAATTCTTTTTAACATGGGGAGAATGTGACACCCCACAGTTCAGGTCAATATCCATATCCGTTACAAACACGTTTATACTGCACATTCCAGAACTATTTAAGTTTGACAAGTAATGTTATAAGTCTAGCAATGTAACATATATTACACCACCTACATTTTAGTAATTATGAGAATTACTAGGTCTTGAACATTTATAACCTGCAACGTACGATCATTGGTGATTAACAAATAATAAGACACGTAAAGTCTAGAAACATATTTCGACACAAAATACATTATATTAACAACTTTAAATTTTAATTATTAAAGAGAGTACTAACTACGGGTAGTGTACCACGTTTGAATTATCATCAACCACATCATCATCATGGTGTCTTTCTTTGCTTACACCTCACCCAACCTCATAATCATCATAATTATGGCACGGAGTACAAGCAAACTCTAAACATCAAATCACCATGATGATGATGATATTTATGTCTAGATGCACACTCTCTAATATTTATATATAAATATATAATTGTCCCGCACGACCCGAACGTTGGGGATAAATTCAAATATGACCATTATGTCGTTTAAGAATCCAAAATATATGTGCAATAATTTTGCGAAGCGAATAATTAAAGAGTTCTTCAACTGGGCATTATATCACGGGAGCACCTACCGGGATTACACCACCTAGAGATGACTAACTACCATTAGAATGGAACTAATACTAGTACCAACACCCAACCCCCCCCCCCCTCCTATCCCATTTTCGGCCGAAATGTGTGGGGCCACCCACACACCCACTCCACAATCATGACCATGATGGTTTTCATGAGATGCCATACCCATTCAACTAAGAATCCAAGCAAGGATCACATCCATCATACCATCCATACATTGTCATGATGAAGGGCAAGTCAAACACTCCACCTTCCCCCTTTCTCTCTTCCTATATGGTTACACACACACATTACACACACTAAATTTCAAGAACAAGTTTCATTAGAGACTCTAGCTAAAGAGTCTTTGATGATTCAAGAATCTTGGAGTTCTAGGAAGCTTTCACTAGAGAAATCAAGCCACCACCACCTTCTACATGTTGTTTTTCCCTAGCTAGACTAGTGGTATGAAAAACCAAAACTAATCTCTAGCTTTTTGTTTATTAATCTTAAATCATGCATGTTGTTCACCTTAGAAACGAAAGTGTCTATAAGTTGGTGATTTTTACAAAAGATAACATGTGGTAACCTAAAGGATTTAAGATTTGAAGAAAGTCAAATGTATATATATATATATAGCCGAAATATACATGTATGTGTAAAGTTGTAATTAATGTTCATGAAACAAATTTTAGGGAATGATTAGGTTATTTGATATATATGCATGTGTGTCAAAATAAGTATGTGTGTATGCATGATTATGGAGTATGTTCATAAAAATAGTTTATGATATTGGATAAAAACATGACAATATATATATAAATATATATATTGGTAACTTAACAAGTTCTAGAAATGTATACGAATAAGATCATGTTAAAAACCCTAATATTATGCATAAAGTATATGTGTGTATACATAAAGTGTATGTATGTGTATGCATAAAGTATATGAAACAATACATATGTAAATGTATGAAGGCATGAGAAACCATACGTATGTGTATACGTATACATAAAGTATACATGTGTAGACACGTAAATCTTGAAAGCACGCTGACAAGTTCATCTAAAAATATATGTTTACATATACGTGTAACGTCGTAAAAATATATGTGCATATATAAAGATATAAAAACATATGTGTGCATGCATTCATGCGTTAGTAGAAGTAAATATAATTGTATACATGTTTTTTGATATGAATATGATAACGTATATATATATATGTTGTGGCTTGGTAAATCCTAGAAATAACAATATAAGAATATGTTAATAAATTTCGTTTTGAAATGTATATTTTGCATATGGACATAGTAGCATGAAGTTGTGCGTATTTGGAATAATAAAAATATAAAAACATGCATGGGAATACTTGAACGATATTTTGAGAATATATGTAATTATTTTAGATAAAAAATTATATATATATATATATACGTGAAATTATTGATGAAATATACGTTCACAACATGGACTATGATGTTGATTGAATATGTGTTTAGACAAAAATAAGATTTATTTTTGTAAACGTAACGTGTCATTTTCTCGGGAAAATATACAAACATCTAGACTGGAATAATAATAATCACCAATGAGTCGTAACACGCAAACACCGTTTTGCTAAACAAAGATGTCCTTAACTGGATTCATAAAGTCGGGTGAACAACTTGCATTAAAGACGGGTAGTCTTAACAAATAAGTACCCTTGGGTAGTTAGGGTACGGGTAGTCAGGAACTATTAGCACACTGTTATTTGCTAGCATACATCAATCACAAGGTGAGTTCACGACCCCCTTTTCGTTTTTTAATGTTTTGTAAACTACGAGGGGAGAAACATACTTACATATCATATTTTACATTATTGCTCAATACATTTGGAAACATTATTGTTTCATGCACTTGAGAAAACATTGCAAACATTTTTATATGATAAAAATAAAACAAGACACTATCATTATGTTTTACATGAGGGAACAATTAGAGAGCTCTTAAAGTCCCCTGCACATCATTATCATTTTGTAACCATTAGCTATGAACTTAGCCTAGGATTCTATGGATATTACTATTGGGGGCGACGCCCCCGGTCATGGTTAGTCGCGCTAACCGACGACGTGGAGGGTCGAATGGCCGCATATTGTCTTATTCCGTTCTCGTGGTAAAGCGAGTGAGGGGCATTCACTAGTCATGGTTTGGTTACGGTCTCATGTATTAGCATATTATTTGTAAGCCTAGCTAGCATACAAATGGATCATCAATACTTGTTTTGTTTATTATATGCGCTTGGATTTATTTGTTTACAAGGAATTCGTCATCATGTTTTTGGGGAAAACTACTTATTTTATGATGGTAAGGTCATGTGCATGTTTTCAGGAAAACTACTTAGTATATGACGGTAAGGTCATGTGCATGTTTTCAGGAAAACTACTTAGTATATGACGGTAAGGTCATGTGCATGTTTTCAGGAAAAATACTTATTTTATGATGGTAAGGTCATGTGCATGTTTTCAGGGAAAACTACTTATTTTATGACGGTAAGGTCATGTGCATGTTTTCAGGAAAACTACTTATTTTATGATGGTAAGGTCATGTGCATGTTTTCGAGAAAACTACTTATTTTATGACGGTAAGGTCATGTGCATGTTTTCGGGGAAAACTACTTTGTTTATGACGGTAAGATCATGTGTATGTTTTCGGGAAAACTACTTATTTTTTGACGGTAAATGCACAGTGCATGTTTCGGGAAAACTACTTATTTTATGACGGTAAGGTCATGTGCATGTTTTCGGGGGAAACTACTTATTTTTATGACTGTGAGGTCATGTGCATGTTTTCAGGGAAAACTACCTGTTTTTATGACTATGAGGTCATCATCATGTTTTCGGGGAAAACTACTTGTTTTTATGACTATGAGGTCATCATCATGTTTTCAGGAAAACTGCTTTGAAATGAAACAACTAACTCTGTGAACTCACCAACCTTTGTGTTGACACTTTCAAGTATGTTTCTCAGGTAACCCTTAGCCATGGCGCGGTTGGAATAGGCTAGCTATCTTGGATCAAATCCTAGTAGCTGAAGGGGCATAGATTATCAAGTCTCAAGTATTTCATTGATCTAGAAGGACTTAGATCATTGTATTACTTAGTATTAGTAATTGTATATGTACTCAAGGCTTAGAAATCACCATTACGTCTTCCGCTATTGTGTAATGAACCAATCGTTGTGACCATTATTTATTTATTAAGTAAATAAATTTGGGGGTGTGACAAAGATGGGAGTCCCCGATGTGTATATCGTACCAAACCCTCTCTTAAACATTGGAAAGAAAACTTCTTATGGGTGAAAAAGTCTGTCGCTTAGGTCCTCTTAAGCTACATTTCCTTCTGACAATGTTGGGAGTCCCCGCTTGTGATTCATTAGGTCCTATTGAGCTACATGTCCTTCTGAATTCTTCTTATGATGATGTTGTTTTTGGCAATCTCCAAGAGCCGCTTACCTATGCTCGGTCTTATGAGGAGTATGTCATTGTCAAGGCTGGTGTTAGTCGCCTCTGGTCTGTCTCTAACGAGGTTCCAGTGATTTTGAGGGGAGGTGTTGGTGAACGTTGGCAAATTTCGTGTCAATGGGATTTTCCTGTTTCTTATGCTTGCTTTCTGTTTTTTAATTTGTTGCGGAGATGATTTTGCTGGAGACTTTGTCTGACAAGAGTTTGGATGGTGTGGAGTACTCTTCTCTCCCCTTGGTTAAGGGGGAGAAACCGATTCTTGAGGTGTATGACGTTTCCTTCTTTAGTGGTGGAGAGTTTACTAGCATCCTTGCTGGGATGAACGGAGAGGACCTCCCTAGTCGTCATGTTGCTGACGTTGTTATTAAAGTTGCTTCTACTAGGGATGCCTCGGCCCCTAGTGATTCTGTTCCCAAAACTCATGCCGAAGTGAAGGCTCCTCCTGCTGGTTCTACAAAAATAACGAGCAAAAGGATGAAACAGGTTGTCACGACAGGCTCCTTGAAGAGGACACGACCCTTAGTGAAGCAGGTTGGTTCAACTGACTTTCTAGACTCGGACTTGAAAGTTCTTGATTCTGAGGGTGAATGGGGAGTCCCCTAATGAACATGATCGTGGTTTTGCTGCTAGTTTGGAGAAAGAGGCTGGGGACGCCTTTGATGGTGAGAAGTTTATCCCCACCTAGTCTATTACTAACAAGGATACCTTATCTGATCCTTCCATTTGTCGGCAACTAATACGTCATTTGGCTCCTCCGGCTAAGAGGTTGGCTCTTGGGAGACTATCGTTGGAAACTCTTATAGGAGAGATCTATCAGCATCAGGCGAAGGTAAATTCCCTTCTTCCCCAAAAATGTTGCTTGTAAAAGTAATCAATATAGGAATACTTCACGTGTTTCTATCTGGCAGAGGCGTCATGCCACTAAGGTTGTGTTGGCGAAATCGATGAACGATAAGCTTGAACTCTTGGAGGATCGTCATCTGGATGATGTAAATGCTTTTGATTGTTTGCGACTTCATCATGTGGAAGAGATGAAGGCGAAGTCGGAGAAGGTGAATGTGCTGAAAGGGAAGGTTGCAAACTTAGAGGGGGTCGTTGTTTCCCTATATGTGGAGAAAGAGTTGCTAGAGGGAGAGAATAAGGTATTGGAGGGGCAAGTTGCTAAGCTTCTGAAGGAGAAACTTTGGCTTGTGGAAGATGGTTTTGCCCATGTTGTTGGTTATTTACTTTGGAGCACGGAGTTTGTTGGTCCTTTGTCTGCGGTATAAGGGTCATTTAGGGAGCTGGGGATGCATGAAGGGGTGTCGGTTGGTCATGCTGCTGCTTTGAAGCAGATTCTGCTTGCGTCGGTGAAAGGTCATGACCCATTTGCAAAGCAAAGTTTGATTGAGGTTGTTCGTTCATATGAGAAGACCTCTTATCCTTATCTGGCTTCCTTAGCCTCTTGTGCCGATAAATCTGTGCCCGAAATTCGGGCGATGGAGCCTCATGGCTTGAACATGGAAAAAGCTTTAGGTTGGATTGCTATGTGCAAACGTGGAAGCTGCTAGAACAACCAGGCCAGTGTTGGCGTGGAGATTTGTGGCATTCAAGATACCTCCTCCTTCCCCTTCTCCTGAGGTGGCCAAGGTAGGTCCTTCGGTGGAAAAGAAGGGAACAGGAAGTCAAGCTGTTGATAAGGAGACGGTTTCAGCGGAGGCTGGTGGGGAAAGAAATGATGTTGCCTAGGAGAAGAATTGGAGGGAAGGGTATGCCCCTCTTATGTGATGTACTTTTGAACAATTATAACTTGGTTATTTTGGCCCCTTTTGTGGGCTATGGTTTGTACTGACATCTGGCCGGCGATGTGTTTCGCTTGGCGTTAGACACTTTTATGCTTTATTTGGTGACGCGTGTCACTTAGTACTATTAGTTGTTTATCCGTATGATTTTTATTTATGATGGAATGTGCTTTTGCATTATAGGGTGATCAGCCCTTGGTGTGATGAACTTGTTAGTTCGAACCAACCGACAAACAAGCTTTTACTTTTCCATATGGGATTTGAATTTCCCTTATACCCAAACTTGGTGAAGACTGACTGTTAGGGTATTCGTTTGCTTTTTGTGAGTGCCATGTTTGCATGCTGAGAACATAACTGAAAGTCTTTTTCATTTCTTATGGGCATATCATGAAGCCTTCAAAAGACTATTACATCACATGCACTCTTTTGGCTTTGAGCCTTGTCCCAGAAAAGAAGAAAGAAACATAGATAATCAGGAAGGGATCTGTCCTATCCTTCCTGCATATTTGTCCCAGAATGCTCAGGTGATGTTTTCTTCTTGGCTTTTCAAATGTGGAAGCAGCGTAGATTCACCACGTTCCAATGTCGAGGAACGGCTTTCCCTTCTATGGTTTCCAACTTGTAAGACCCTTTTGTACGTGCTTCTTTGACTGTGTAGGGGCTTCCCATTTTGGACGGCACGGTTGACTAAATCATTCTCTTATTTCGCTTCTAAAATGACCAAATCCGATGATGATGATGATCAACAATTGAAAAGAGAATAAAAAGAAACCGAAGCAATCGGTTCCATGGAGTTTTATCGCACATCAGTTTTTAGGAAGGGCTGGCACGGTTTTTGAATAACGCCTTTTGGCTCTTGGCCTGTTCGCTGAAGCTAAATGGAGTCGAGAAGGAAGCAACAAATGTTGCTGGCGGCTGGATCTTGTGGCACATATACCCAAGGCAATCAAAGGCTGTCGGTTAGAACTAAGCATCTTTACATGCAAACTGATGAAACAAAGGTTCAACTAACAAGAAATTAAAAAAAAGGGGTTAATTAGTTTATTAATTGTATTAGGGATTTTTATAAGTGATAGCATGTGAATCTACTATTGTTATGATTAATCGGTGATCTTGGAATTGTGATATTGGTTTGACCGGTCCAGATTAAAAAGATAACATTTGTATTGTATTTATTTAGTTTTTTTTTACATTCTTTTGGCTTTGAAATCACTTGTATAGTCTCCTTCTCGTTGTCTAAGGTTTTCTATAAATCTGGTTCAAATAAACACTCATATTGGTCCTCACTAAAATCCTAGAAAATAAAATTTTCTTCTTTTATGTGGATTCCTGAAGCAACTCTGCTTGTTACATGTATGTAACTGGGGTGTTACATTTATGTAACTCGTTTGTTACATGTATATACCTCGGTTGTTACATACATAAAACTATGTTGAGGATGTAAATTAGTTGGTGTTCATGTGTGTAAATCTATACTATCTATCTATACTATATAATAAATAAAGGTTTTTCGTGACAAGTGTCGCCTTCATATTAATTCTCGTCATTTTTTTCCCGTTTATTTCTCTTATTAAATACACCTTTATCTTTTAATAATAATATATTTTTAAAGAAAATACTAATTATACTAATAAAACATATTTATTTTAAATTATCCCTTATTATAATAAACATTGAAATCTAATTATGTAACTTTTATTTTCAATCAAATAGTAAATGAAAGTCAAATTACATTAAATAGTAATTAACTTATTTTCGAAACTCAATTATATATTAATTTTGCCATACTTTGAATTTTGTTTTATATCCTTAGTATATGTAATACATTTTTACACATGTAAAATATATACATAAATATTTAAGAATTTTATGTATTGATATTTTTCACTTCGTAAGTAGACACGGGTTCTAAACTAGTGTTTTTTATATGTAATCTATACTATATAATAAATAAAGGTTTTTCCATGCCACGTGTCGCCTCCATATTAATTCTCATAATTTTTTTCCCGTCTCTCTCTCTTATTAAATACATTTCTATCTTTAAATCTTTTAATAATAATATTTTTTTAATAAAAATACTAATTATACTAATAAAACACATTTGTTTAAAATTATCACTTATTGTAAGAAACTTTGAAATCTAATTATGTACCTTTTATTTTTAATCAAATAGTAAATAAAAGTCAAATTACATTAAAAAGTAATTAATGTATTTTCGAAACCTAATTATATATTAATTTTTACATATTTTGAATTTTGTTTTCTATCCTTAGTATATGTAATACATTTTTACAACTGTAAAAAATATATATAAAGATTTGAGAATTTTATGTATTGATATTTTTCACCCCGTGTGTAGACACGGGTTTTAAGCTAGTATTCTATAAATGATTGTGTACACGATTACACATATTTAATCAACGTGGTTATATATTGTGAATCCCCTTGATCTGCAATATTCCAAGCAACACAATAACGAACAATCTCCTGGAAAGGCGGAATCAATCCAAGAGACTCTAAGATCGAAAACCGACGAATCAAACAACGAATCTAAGATAATACGCCATCAAACTGAGATAATCACCAAACATCATCTTGTATTCACTTCGAGAGTCAGTACAAATCAGTAATACAATACTATGAACAACAGAGATACAAATCAGATACAAGTTCTAGTCCTTCTAGCTTTCAAATACAAGATATATATATATAGAAACAAGATTTCGTCCGAAAACTCTAATTGTCTGAAAAAGATTTCGATCGATAAAGTTTTCGGTCGAAAACTTTACACTTGAGCATATATCAAAATAGAAACTTGAATTCGATGGACTACTAGGTTCCAACAATCTCCCCCTAGTCTATTGAATCCCAAGTTCTATGTCATGTCTGCATCCTACTTCTTCTCAGGCTTCACTTTCTTTGAATCTAGATCCTGTAACCTTTTCTTGATTAGTCTAGCTTCAGCTCTTAGAGATAAACAACGAGACACCACTCTCATATACAACTTTGCTTCGTTCTTTATAGAGGTGGGCAAAAAAACCGGTTTCAAACCGGGTCCCCGGAACCCGACCCGAACCGGGTTCACAACCAAACCGGTTTCACCCAACCCGATCCGAAACCCGATCCAAACCGTAGGTGTTTTACCAGTTTTTAAAAATTTTTTGGATACCGGTTCTTAACCCGACCTGGTCCGGTTTCACCCTCAAACCGGTTTTCGGGCTCGAACCGGTTCCGAACCGGTTCGAACCGTTGGAATTTTTTATTTTAACGGCTTTATAGCCGTTCCAACGGCTATTTGACCGTTTTTTTTTGGTTTTTTTTGTATTTTGGAGCCCATATAACTTGTATAAATAGGTGTGGGTTATATTGGTTCAACCACACAATTCCAAAACGCTCTCATTTCTAAAAAACGCTCTTATTTCTCAAAAACGCTCACGCTCGAAAGTCGAAACTCTCAAAATGGCAAATGAATCTCAACAATCTAATATTCTTGGTGCTTCTCAAAGTGTTAGTGCTCCCACGGTTGTGCGGGTTATTCCTACAACAAGGAATCCCAATGTTTGGCAACATTTCGATTTATGCGAAATGTCGAATGGTGGTCATAAGGCTCGATGCAAGTTGTGCGGGCATTTTTTTGGAAAAGACGCAAACAAAACTTTGAAGAATCACATTGAAAAAAATTATTGTTCGGTTAAAAAGTCTCAAGCTTCGCAAGGTCAAACAAGTATGACAAACGAATGTAATATTTTTGCGTATAATGTTGACTTGGTTCGGGAGAGGATGGCGCATTTTGTGATTCAAGAGAGTCTACATTTCAAACACTTTGACAACGAGCGTTTGACTCGGCTTATTCAACAAACGCTCCAACCTCGCTACACTCATGTAAGTCGTGCTACTCTTAGACGAGATTGTATAAATATGTGGAAAAAAGCTAAAGTAGAAATAATAAATGAATTTGAAAATTTAAAAACCGGTATTAGTTTAACTTGTGATGTTTGGTCGGCTCCCCACAATTTGCCGGATTCTTACATTTGTGTTACCGCTCATTGGATCAATCCGAAAAGTTGGCAAATGATGAAACGTACTATTGCGTTCGATATTTTTGCATACCCACACACCGGTGACAATTTATTTTATATTTTAGACAAAGTTATAAGAACTTTTAAAATAGAAACTAAAGTTTTTTCAATATCGTTTGATAACGCCTCGAATAATACCGTCGCGGTAAACCAACTTATTTTAAAATATAACCCGATTTGTAATGGTATTTTTTTCCATAGCCGATGTGTTGCACATATTATTAATTTAGTTGTGCAAGATGGTCTTAAACACATTGACGATGTTAGAAATCAATTTAAACAAATGTTGCGTGACATTTTTCATACAAGTCAAAGAAGATATCATCGATATATAAAATTTTGTAAAGACGGGCAAACCGAATGTTTAGGTCCAAATTGGGACGTTTCAACACGTTGGAACTCAACGTGTAACATGTTCGAAAAAGCTATTCAACAAAAACGAAGTTTGCAAATGTTTCATTCCCAACTAGCAAGGCAAAATAAAGTAACAAAATTTCCGACATCGGGTTGGGGTATCATTGAAGGTGTAGCCGATATGCTCCATATTTTTAAAACCGCTACAACCTATTTATCGGGAGTTTACTATCCCACAAGTCCTTTGGTTTTAAATCAACTTTTTTTAATGGTCGAAAAATTAAACGAATATTCCATGCGAGGCGGCATATTTAAAGAAATGATACCGCCAATGAAAGAGAAATTTAAAAAATATTTTAAAGAAATGCCTCCGATTATTACTTGCGCCGCCGCCTTAAACCCGTGCTTAAATGTTTCGGGTGTTGAAACTTTAATTGAAAAAATAATTTACGGTTTGGATTTATACGAAGAAGACGTATTTTTAACGGATAGAGCAAAAACTATTTTTACACAAAATTTGTCTACTTTATTTACTGTTTATGTTGAAAAATATGGTACAACATCTACCGTTCATGAGCAATTTAGAAACGCTCCATCAAGTGCAAGTACTAGTCGGAGTTCAATGTTAAACTTATTTAATACTATACTTAATGAAAATAGTAAACGTCAACGGGGTAATACCCTAAGTAGCGAATTAGGTAGATATATCGGTTCGGATTTTTTAACCGGTATGAATGCTCATGATTTTGAGACATTTGATATCTTGGCTTGGTGGAAAGGGAAGGAAAACCAATTTCCCGTCCTATCCGCTATGGCCCGTGATCTACTAACCGTCCAAGCTTCTACGGTAACTTCGGAATATGCTTTTTCTGTTAGTGGCAGGGTTGTTTCTTTACGAAGAACAAGACTAACTCCGCCATCGGTGGAAACGTGCATTTGCTTAAAAGATTACTTGGACGCGGCGGAAAGAATACAACATATATCTTCCCTTGAAGGCGAACTCGAAGTCGAGGGAGAGATATACGAGGACGAGGTGGAAGGAGGATTGATTGAAGCAATCGGCGAAGACCTCCTACGAGGGAGTTCGGGATCCGACTAGTACCGACTACCCGGATTTTCAATATATCCACGAAGAAGACTTTTATATTTAATGTATTTTTAATTTGTAAACTTTTAATTATTTGTTTTGTAATTTCTAAACTTTATCTTGTATGTTTTGTAATTTTTAAGTTAATTTAATATCTTTAACGGTTAATTTTTTTAAAAATTAACGGTTTTTTTTTTTTAAAATCCAGGTAAACCGGTTTGGGACCCGAACCGGTTTAGTAGCCAACCCGGTTTCAACCCGGTCCGATCCAGTTTGGTAGGGTTGGGTTCGATGATCCTGGAACCCGGTTCGTGACCCGAACCGGTTTGTACGTCGACCCGGTCCAACCGGGTTTTGCTCAACCCGAACCGGTTTTAAACCCGAACCGGTTTCGTTAAAAAACCCGATTTGTACACCTCTAGTTCTTTATCATCAAGCTCGTATCACACTGAATCGTGTTTTAGTACAAAATCTTTAGATCTTCATCTGAAAAACTGAATAAATCCATCGGATCAAAGATTCTGACTTCAGGAAGTCCCCTTTGTTGAATAACTGCTTCATGTGATGAAGAATCATAGAACCACTTATCAAAATCCTTGATGAGGCTCCTTTTTTTTTCAGGTATATACACAGCTGTCACAGTATCAGCTGGTTTGACAATGTATTTGTACTTGATCTTCTCATTTGTTCTGTATTTCTTCTTGATCTTTCTTCGTATAGGAATTTGAGGCTGAAAAGATGTAAAACTATCTTGATTACATTGATTCCTAAGAAGTACCTCAAAATCAGAAGCTCGGGTATTGTTTGATTCATTAATCATCTTCAAACGACTCAGATCTCTTATATCCCATCTTGGTAGTGTCTGTAACTTATGACATGTATCAAAATATTGAATATCACCAGCAACCCTCTTGATCACATACATCTTCTTATCATTATCAAATTTCCAACCCAAAATTAATCCAGTCAATGCCTTTCTTGGATTCCTGATTCTTTGTGTAATTCTTTCAACAGTTGACGGTTTTTCATTAATTTTCCACCACGAGCTCTTATCATAAGAAGCTTTCTTTTTAGTAGAATCCTTTTGAGCTTCATCTGTTTCACTCTCTTCAAACAATTCATCAAAAGGAATTCTCTCGTCAACCACTTTGTCCAATCTTCCAACTTCATTCCCGTCACATTCAACATACGTTTGTTTTTCCTCATATTCATGTTTCTCATAGATTACATCAGAATCTTTGTCATCACTTGACTCTTCATTATTTGCTCCACTTCCACCAATTCCAAAACCATCACTACTGCTATCATCATCATCAAAAGAATCAACATCATTTTTCTTTATATCTGTGATAATAACATCTTCATGTTCCTCTTTTTCATTTTCTTCCTTCTCCTTATCGACATCACCTACTTCCATTCCCTCACCTTGTTGATTAATAAGTGAATCAACATCAAACATATCTTGTGAACCAAAAAGAGCAGCTCCTTTAATTGGAGATTCAGTATGTTGTGATTGATTCAACGTTGAAGGTCCTTGCTGTTCTTTATTCTCTTGCATGGGTTGACTAGTGACATTCGGTATTGAAATAGACATTCCAAGACGTTTTACAAGATCTTGCACAATGCTTTGCAAATTATCTATATGTACTTGTTGCTTATCAAGTTGCTTTTGGTTCTTGGAATCACAGTCAGCTTCTCTGCTTTGAAGATTTGAAACTTGAGTCTACAATTGACTTATAATATTTGTAGTTTCTTAAGTTGCAAAGTTTAGAAACTCTTCATCCATCAATTTATAATCTTTAGAAGCCTTTTGTTTAACAGGATCTGGAACTTCTTTACCCTTTCCTTTTCCTGAGTATCTCTATGCCATAGTCTTTAATCTCTTTTGTTTTGGTTCTTTAATTACGATACCTTTAGATGGAAGAGGTCTAGAAGGCACGTCCTTTTCACATTCAGTAGCTTTCCTTTTGATTGGATTTTCAGTTGTCGTTGCTGGAATTTCTGGTGTTTCAACACTTTCAGTTTCTTGAACTTTCTCTGTTTCTTTAACTGGCTCATCAACAATTTCTTTCTCAACTACAACTTCTGTAACAACTTCAGGAATAATCACAGGAGCTTGAACATTTTCAGGGTTGTTTTGCACTACATTCCTATCACCTCCTTCACCACCTTCACCACCTTCATCATCATCTCTTTCATCATCACCATCATGATCCTCTACTTCACTACCTTGAATATCATTCAATTCATCTTCGACAACGAACTCGGGATCAGGATTCTCTTCAATCATATTTGGAAATAAAGGTGTCACTGTCCCAGTAAACTTGCTTTTCTTCCTTATAGTGTTCATGCTACTGAAAATTATTTTTGTCATTTGATCTAATGGAAGCTGAACCCCATCATTAGGTAGATCAGGCAACAGTGTATTGATTATCATTTGTAAGAATCTTGGATAAAGCATAAACTTGTTGTTCTATCTTAGACCCACAAAATTATTAATCATAGCTTCATAAATCATTCTTGAGAAATTGAATCTATGGTGAGTTGTCAGACAAACCAAAGCTCTACTAAACACTTCACCAATTTGATCAAATGCTCTTGTCCTCGGTCCAAGGCAATGAATGAATACATGTACTAAGTACCTCCACTGTTTTCCTAACAAAGTCTTTGTCACTTGCCTTCTTGGAAAGTCTCCTTCATAGCCCATTTCTCTGATTATCTGCATCACACGTGTGTAACTTATTATGTATGTAAAACTGACATTGTCTCTGAAATTTAGAACCTCGCTGATAATTTGTTCAGTAATCTTGATCTTCTTTCCACCAACTATACTTTCTATCCAGATTTCCTTGTTAACATGCTTATATTCAACATTGTTCCAGAATTCTCGAATTTGATTTTCATAAACATTAACTTGTGTTGATATAGCGGTTAAAATTCTTGATTTGTTTAGAAACCGAACTATTTCTTCATATCCTCTTGATTTTCTTGTGCTAGATGTCAAACACGCACAGATGTTGTGCCTTGAGTCAAACTTTAACCTGTTCATAGCTGTTCAAGACAAGTAACATAAATCAGTCAAAATCCAAAATTTGCCAACTCCAAATATTTCGAACGAAAACTATTATCCGAAACCAATTTCGATCGAAAACTTCTTCTCGAAAACTTCTGTTAAACATCCTTTTTCGAACGAAACAATTTCTTTATAGAAATTTCCAACTCAAAAGTTTTCGGACGAAAACTCACATAAAACCTGATCGAAAATAATTTCAATCGAAAGCCTCTTTGGACAGATCAGTTGGAGACTCTTCATTTCCATCCGAGACAGATTTCGATCAATTCATACAAGTTTTCGGACAAATCATATAAGATTTCGGACGATTCATAAATATTTAAAACCTAAGGCAATGGATCTATCTAATCTTACTCTAAGGATCCAGAAAAACATACCTTGATGTCAGAAACTTTAACCAGAAATCACATTCAACTTTGCTCGAAGATTTCGCACGAAAACAAGACACTTGGTAAACTCGAAAATCAGGCTCGAAAACTCATACAGAGGTGGTGAAATGATTTTGATCGAAAAGTAGATATATATAACTTTTTAGATTTCGGATGAAAAGACTTTTCGCATACGACTTTTCGATCGAAAACAATTTCGGACAAAAGATTTCGGACAAAAACTTTTTACTTGTGAAAATTTGAATTTTGTTTTTCTTTATCCGATCATGATATCATTAAGACCTGTTCCAAAATTTTAATGCTTTCAAATGTAAGAAAAACAACAAACAACAAAGAAAAACAAATTATACTTCAAACAAAATATTAAAACAAAAACACACACATAATACTTTTTCAGAAAAACCAGCCTTTTCTCATGTTGATAAACTGAATTGACATAGGATCATAAATACACACTGTCTTAATCACACTTCATATCAAGTCAGGATCTACTCAGTTCAACATTGATTTCCAGTATCTTAATCCACATAAACTCATGTATCATGTTTCAGCAAATACTATGTGACAGTTAAGGTAAGATTAATTAATACAATGTGTACCCCACAATCGAGATGGAAAGAACTGAGAATCAACACAAAGTTTCACCAGATCATGATCCAGTCACCAGCATGAAGGTAGCGTTCTTAGCACAGGAAAAATAATCCAAGTGGATTTGAATGGAATCATATTGAATCAGAATTATTTTGATTCATTGTCTTAGTTTCTGAGATAGTACAGAATCATATTGATTCATATGAGTTGTGAAGAGTATATATGTAGAATCATGAATGATTCGGGTATGCGGATATCCGTAAGATATTGGATATGTCAATTGAAATCACGAATGATTCAAAGGGCGAAACAGACTGACCTCCTGGTTTCCATCCGAGATTTTCACCAGAACCATCAGCTGTATGAAGATGTTTAACTCTAAATAATATATTTGACGTATAAACAAATTGTGATAAGAACTCATCAAGATCCTGGTCTCATGGTATGACTAGATTCACTTTGCATTCGAATGGTGAAAGTACCGATATTCTATGTGGGTAAAACACAAATATTGCAATTTAGTTAATCACACAAATATCGCCTAATTTATACATGCAGAGCCTACCAACATATCAATAATTGTAACCGGTGTTACCATCATATCCAATTCATACGCAAGCTCAGTACACAAATATACTATCATTTCCTATTTGCATGTCAATAAGTCACACATAGTTCATTTTACAGCACAATATGAATTTCAATATCTTTTTTTCTCTTTTGCACACACAAAGATAAAACAAACACTTCACAGATGATAATTTCATTTATTTTCTTTTATTCCCCCCCTAAAATTGTGATGCAGTTAATTGAATCTAAACAAATACATAAAAAGCACATTTTAAAACAAACACACAATTCAACACAATTTTAATACTAAAAGAAAAATCTTTTTGAGGAGCATATATGGTCTTTCAATCAAAAAGACGGATTTTTTTTAATCACAATCAGAAAGAAATTATCCCCAACATTTCTACCAGAGAGTTAAACCGATCTGTTGAAAAGCTTTTGTAAAAATATCGGATTTTTGCTCTAAGGTATCAACGTGGACCATCTTAATTAAACCATTATCAAAGCAATCGCAAATAAAATGTAACCTGATGGCGATATGCTTTGTTTTTTAGTGTTGAATTGGATTCTTGACTATACCAAGCACCGCTTTATTATCACAAAAAATCGGGGTCTCCAAAAAGTTGATTCCAAAGTCCATCAATTGATGTTGTATCCAGATGACCTGTGAACAACAGCTCGGCGCGGCTGTGTATTCTGCCTCAGCAGTTGAAGTGGATAAATTCGTTTATTTTTTACACTGCCATGAAACAAGTCTCTCCCCCAGAAATTGACAACCTCCTGATGTAGATTTCCTGTCCAAATTACATCCTTTTTATTTCCAGCAAACGCAACAAAACCACCATCAAAAGATCTAAAATTGTTTAAGATATCTCTTTGTCTAGTTATGTGTCTTGAGCAACCGCTATAAACATGCCAAGCATTATTAATAGTCCTCCCGGTTTGACTCTGCATATTTTAAGACAAAATTAGTGAGAAACAGGTACCCATATCATTTTTTACCCAGGCTGAGTTTGATTAGTTACATCAACTTGTTTAACAATTTTCTCAACATTCTTTGTTCCAGATATATGTGAAGTTTTTTCAATTTTAACTTTCCAAAAACAACCAACATTTTTCCCATGTTTCTTATTGAATTTATCTTTAGCAAAATAGCTTGGTTTGGTTGACTTTTTCACATATGTTGGACTGTTTTAGACCCTTTTGTCCATAGAATTTAAATTTGGTAGCACATAATCATGACAAGCATTTGAATAAAATTCACTATGATCTTTAGAAAGCAAGTAATCGCGACTATAACGATGATTCGCTCCGGACTCAAACACACTGTCGTTCTTAGATGCTTTCTTGAACCACTTGTTGATATTGCTTTTTGTTCTCTTATTGTATCCTTTGACCTTTGAATTATTTGACTTGTGTTTACAATTCCTATCAAAATGTCCAACTTGACCATAAGTGAAACAATTTTGACTTTTAAACTTTGACTTTGTCTTTGACTTTGACTTTGAACATTCGCCTACTTCAAACACGGATTTTCCTTTCTCACACTCTGACTTATTACTGACTTCCCTTTACTTTGAACGGGCTTATCTTTGACGTCAATGAACTTGTCTTTGACATCATTTGATTTGCTTTTGACATTCATTTGATTTGACCTTCCACAAACATTTTGACTCTTTGTTGGTGTACTGATTTTTATTTGTACAGACTTCACATTCTCCCTTTAACTTGTCATGATGTGATTTTCAGGAGCTATGAATTCATTTTTCTTTGGCCTCTCATGAGAAAGATCATAATCTTATATCAATGGATTTCCAAATTCATCTAGCACAACATCTTTGGCTAGACATGACATTTTGTGAATCGGAATGTACTCTCTCGCTGTATGCACCACTTTATCGAAGAAAGTAGAATCAGAAGAAACCTCAGATATACAATCAGAAACATCACACATAGAGTTAGTAGAACAAGCAGAAACATATGAACTATCAGAATCTGAAAGACTGTTTACATCAACAACATTGTTAGCACATGACTTAATAAACTTGTTCGCAATACATGTATCAACCACAAATTGTCTACAATCCCTTATTGTCTCTCTCACACAGACTTTATTAAATTCATTAAAACTCCTCACATCATCAACTGAAACCTTCTCATCTACATGACCTGTGTTATTTGCTGCACTAATATATAAGTCATGAAAATTAGAGTTATCATCTCTAAGTAAATCATTTGAAACATGAGTTTTAGGAAACGGATTGAAATGATCAGGATAAGGTACCGCTTTGTAGCCAACACCATCTTTAATAAAACAACTTCTTTGCTTATCAACATAATTTTCTAAAAATTTTCTTTGCATACCTCATTTAGAAATCAAAACCCTTTCTTTTATAAGATCGAATTGGGCAGCAATAAGTTTGTCAGTAAGATCCTTGATTAACACATCCGTTTTGTTTAAGTATTCTTTAAAGTTCATGTTATCTTTTAACAAAGCATTGATTTTTCTGGTGTAGGTGACCTCATTCTGTTTTAATTCCTTATTTACCCTTTTCAATTTATCATTTTCAGCAATCAAGAATTTGTTTACTGCATGATAATTCTGCATTTTCTCAATACAGTCAGAAGAACATATGAATAAATCATCATCAGAATTTACCTCACTGTTAGATGACTTTTCCTCAGAGGTAGAATCTTCTACTTTGCCTTTATCATCATATTTCAAAGCACAATCACTTGGTTCTTCCTATTCAGATACTCCAATTTATGCCATCAAGGCTTCATCGAACTCTTCTTGAGCATTTTCAATTTCCTAATCCCACTCACAATTACTTAGTTGTTTTGACATAAGAGCAGTTGGAGCTTTCTTAGACTTCTCATTCTCTTCAATCATCTCTACAAGCTTCACTCCACTACCTTCAACTTTCTTCTTCTTATCTTTTGTGTGACAATCCGGACTTTTCCAGTTAACTCCGTTAACAAAAATCCAGTTAAAGTTAACTAAATTATCTTAATTAAAACTTCAGGGACTAATTCTGTCAATAATCCAAACTTAAAACTTCAGGGACTAGTTATGTAATATCCCTAATCTACCATGTTGACTTTTAAAAAGTCAAAATCCAAATTATGTTGACTTTGGAAGTCAAACTAATCAAACTATAACTCTATCCAAATTTGAGGTACCTATTATGCCAAGTTTCAAACTCCAATTCTCATGAAAACCTCAGGGACTATTCCTGCCATTACTCTAAAGACGATTATTGACTTCTGAAAGTCAACATCACGGCTGAATCCAAATTCGATCGTCACAAACCGAAATTCGCCGAAGTCGAAACTGTTCTTGCATGATCATGATCATAACGATCATTATTAATCCATTAAACACCGACAATTAATCGAATTAACTCTAATTATTAGGATGAAACAAGTAACCGTCGACCACTTCATCATGATCATCAAATTCGTTTAATCCTGATAGTAATCCCACGATTTGAAACACTACGCACACTAGACGAGCTTTGCAGAGACTCTTTGATACGCCAATTCAATCGGAGAAGCAGTGAAAATCGATGGAGGCCAGTCAGTTCACAGTCGGCACCTGCATTACTCGAACTCCATTAGTCCGAATCACATTCTGGTAATTTCTTACACCATTTGTTTCGTTTTTATCTCTGGAATTAAAGCCCTATGCCAATTAGGGCTACATTATCAATTCGATCAAGATCACGACTCTAGGGTTCATCACAAACCGGTTTAATCGAACCCTAGTCTAGACTCAAACATAATTCAATTAACCTATACAGTTTGATTCGCAATTTCGTCCTCTTTGAAAACCCTCTGTCAATTCAACGTTTTATTATCAAAATTGTTGTGAACCGTAATCTAGGGTTCATATGAAACCAATTTATCGAATTCAACTCTAAACCATGTTTAAATCCAATTAAATTATACCGTTAGACTCGTAATCTTCTGTAGATCGAAAGCCCTATGAAATCTCGGGCTTCTATCATCGAATTGATCTTGATCCAATAATTATGGTTTGTTCTTGAAAAGTTTTGGGGTTTTCGATCTTAAACACAGTTTCAATGCAATTAAACCATATCAACATATTCGCAATTCCGTTTTTGTTAAAAGCCCTATGATTCTAACAACTTTTATTATCATAATCCTTCGAATCAATTTTGTGTTCATAAACTAGGGTTACGGCCCCTTTTCTGTAATTTAACGATCTTAAAACCGATGATTTTCAAATAAAAACTATCCGCAAATTCGCAAACCCTCGCTTAACAAAACCCCTATGCTATGAATCGAAATCGAAGTCGGAATCAATGAGGAAGAGCCTGTTTTGGTTCGGCCTGCGTGGGGGAGAAGAACCCTCCTGACTTGTTTGATAAAAGAATTCTGATCTGGATTAGTTCGCGATACCCTAGCAGGCAGGACAGGTTAGAGGCTTGTGCGTGTGTGGGAGAGACCCGGGTTCGAGACCGGGCTCCCACAATTAGTTTTTGAACATTTTTTTTATAATATCTAATTAATAAAAATCAAACCCTATATTATTATAATAATATATAAATGTGTTTTAGCTCGGGAAACAACCAGTAAGTTCGGGTTTAAATTTTGTAACCAATTTTATTATTTCTTCCACTTTTAAAAATAATGTATTTATGTATTTTTCAATCCGTAATCTCGTATAAAATAATATAATTATATTATTTTCAACCCGTAACCAATATTAATAAAATAATATATAAATTATATTATTTTTGACTCATTCATTTGTCTTGTGTGACATGTGTTTAAAAACTATAAATAATATAAACGATATTATATTATTTACCTACGTTATTTACCCCGATTAAAAAAATAATATATTTATTATTTTTCCACTCCTAGGATTATTTAGTAAATCTTTCGAACTTAAAAATAATATATTAAATTATATTATTTTCCTAACCTTTGTAAACGACTCAAACGCATGAAAATAATTATTTAATTTTTATCCGTTATCAACATTCGACGCGTGACGCAAATTCCCTAAAATCATTATAATAAGATATGTATATATTTATATATATATAAAACTCCGTCGACACGTTCGTTTATTCCTAAATCCTTAGATTGCGTTAGGACATTCTAACTTTCCGTGTCGTCATCACAATTCCCAAATTGTCCCTAATTTATGTGTTTATAATTTTAGGGCATACGTAAGCCGTGCAGGCTAACGCTTGAGATTCCAAATCTTTCATTTGTGTGATACTACCTACTACGCAACGCATGTGAGTTTTCACGACCTCTTTTTACTGTTTTAACTTGGGAGAAAAGCATGATCTAAACCACTTACTAGTTTTTGTAATTCATATATTATCGCTTGTATGACTATGCGTAACTCTATCATGAAAGTCCTCACATCGAACCATTTAAATATTGAAGAATAGCGAGGTATGTTGAGTAGTACTACTGGGTTTGACAAACCCCACCCGCGTTAGTCGCGCTAACTCGATTGGAGGTCGAACGGGTGTAATATTGACCTAAAACATGTACCATGGCTGATAGACCAGGTCGGAAGCACAAACACAAACTGTCAGTCTACGGTTGCGAGCGCATTAGTATACTTGAATATTGGTTAGCTACCTTTGATATATATATTGAATGTACAATAAACTGCAAACTCTTTACTTGAACTATTGAAACATGTGAACTCACCAACCTAGTGTTGACCCGTTTTTCTTACATGTTTTCTCCGGTTGGCACTCAAGGACACGTTAGGTCATGCATCGTCTTGAATTGTTTACAGCTCATGCATCCATCAAACAATGATTATGTCTTTCTTATACTTTGGTTTTAAGCGCGTTGTTTTGCGCATATACTTTCGTTTTATGCTTCCGCAAACTTTTACTCTGAACATTATGAATTTATGAAATCATGTTTCAAGTCCCATATAGTGTCGTTTGATGTAACCAATGTGTGAGGTCCTGGTCAGTCATGCCCCAAAACAGTAAGACTCCGTTAGTGGAAATTTGGGGGTGTGACAGATTGGTATCAGAGCCATTGGTTATAGAGAACTAAGATTTGCATTCTAGACTATAGCCACACACATTAGTTACCCAACTTAGTCATATGTCCAGGCACTTACTCTTTGTGATTACAGGAAAATGTCTACTCCACCATCTTCACCACCTACTATCCAAGAGCACGACATTCCTACTATTACATCACCGGAACCCAAACGGCGTAGGCTGGAGCCTATTGATAATACCACTGTATATGGGGAGCCAATGCACATCAGGAATGGAAGTGACTGGGATTGGTACCCTAGTCTGATTAGCAGGTGGGTGAGGCAAGAACGACTACCCTCACCATACTTCGGAGCTTCATCATCCGGTGGATCACGTCTATCTTTATTAACTTTCCACTTGGAGCAGGCTTTCGCAACATTTGTGGCCACTATGGATCGGGAGATCCGAAATATGAGGGATGCAGCTGGAGCAATTACTGGTCTGTTAAGGGGAGAAAAACAGACAGACCACAGATTAGATCTGCTAGTAGCAGAAATTGCAGGCACTGATCATGTTCACAATGCTCTACTGGACGAGGTAAGAGCACTCCAGGATAGAGTAAATGTCCTCGAGGAGACTGAGGTAGCATCTTAGGAGAGGGTAGGAGAATTAGAGGTACAGCTAGCAGCTACCTTGGAGCCAGCTGAGGCACCTGATTCTGAGCCCGAGGAGGAGCCAGAAGAGGTAGAGGAGGATAACGCTGATTCAATCATCTCATCCATCGGCAGTGAAGCCTGATTATTTTTCTTCTTTTTTTTCATTCTGTTCTATCTTATTTTATTCTAGTTGTTATTTCTTTATGTTTCAAATAAAAGCCTAAATGGATAGGGATGTTCCCATTCTAATAAATTATTAGTGAATTATTTGTGTTAAGTTGTTTATTTTATAGACTTATTAATTTAAGTTAGTCTTGTAGTACGATTCCAAACCTGTATATCTTTATACATTTCCTTCTATTTGCTTACGCTTGAATGATGTTAATATGCGATATATTTACTCATTTCTTGTGTTTGTGAATATGAAGAATTATGGCCGGACGAGGACGTAGCGAACGCAACGGTGGCCGTGGAAACATCAATATGACGGCAGCCGAACTCGCCACGTTAATCAACGACAGTGTAGCTGAGGCCCTAGCAGTACACATTGCAGGGCAAGCGAACAATCCTCCGATCAATCATCCTGTCTGTACTTTTAAGACATTTATGGATTGCAAGCCCCACGCGTTCAGTGGAGCTGAAGGAGCTGTCGGACTACTCCGATGGTTTGAGAAAATTGAATCGGTATTCTTCATGTGCAATTGCCAGGTGGCGGACTGAGTCAAGTTTGCATCAGGAACCTTGGAGGGCCCTGCCCTCATATGGTGGAATTCGCAAGTCCAGATGCTAGGTCTGGATATGGCGAATGCTTCGCCATGGGAAGACTTCAAAAATATGATGAAGGAGGAATACTGTCCAAGGGACGAAATCCAGAAGCTCGAGGGTGAATTCTGGAATTTAAGGATGGAGGGTTCTGAAATAGAACTCTACACAACTCGCTCGCATGAGCTAGCAGGGATGTGTCCTCACATGGTGACACCGCCCTACAAGCGGATAGAGATGTACATTAGTGGGTTAGTGCCACAGATTCAAAGTATGGTTACTTCGTCCAACCCCACTACTATCCAGCAAGCAATCCGTCTTGCTCACAAGCTAACGGATCAAGCTGTCACCCAAGGGACCCTACCTCCCCGAAAATCAGCATCTAAGTCCTCCGACAACAACAAGAGGAAGTTTGACAATAACAGCAATGTCAAGAAGGGATTTCAACCGAACCAACCACAACAGCAGCAACGTAGGTTTGAACCTACGAAGAATTTCAACCAGTCGACCTCCTCAGGTCAAAATCAAAGTGGTTATGCGGGAAAAAGCCCTAAGTGCAACAAGTGCGGATACCATCATATTGGTGCTTGTAATAAGCAACGTTGCCAGCGATGTGGCAAGATGGGCCACACTGTAAAAGATTGTAGAGTTGACCTTCAGGCTAAGCAACCCTTCCAACAACTAGATTTTACCAAAGGTTGTTTTGAATGCGGGAAAGAGGGGCATTTCCGGAAGGATTGCCCACAGTTGAAGAAGGGTGACAACAGTAACAACAACAACCACAATCAAGGGAATAATAACAACAACGGCAATAATGGCAGTGGCGGTGCAAAGGGCGAGCTTTTTTCATCGGAGCCCGTGAGGCAAGGAGCGACAGCAGCGTGGTTACCGGTAAGTTTATCTTAAACCACTACTTTGCTTCTGTTTTGTTTGACACTGGTGCCGATAGTAGTTTCATATCCCATAAGTTTAGTAATCTATTAAACGAAACTCCAACTCAGCTAGAAAACAAGTACATTATAGAAATAGCTGACGGACAGATAATAGAGGCAACGCATACCCTTAAGGGATGCAAACTGGAATTAAATGGTCATAAGCTTGATATTGACCTAATGCCAGTCACGCTTGGTAGTTTTGATGTGATTGTTGGTATGGATTGGTTATCTAAGAACCAAGCCGAAATCATTTGCCACGAGAAGATCGTTCGCATACCTCTTCCCAGTGGTGAAACTATTTCTGTCCAGGGGGAAAAGAGTGGTGCTGTCATTGGCATCATCTCATTCATGAAGGCCCAGAAGTGTCTACGAAAGGGCCATACAGCCATTCTGGCTCTCGTCGCCGAGCAGCCATCCGAGGAAAAGAAAATTGAAGAGATACCGATAGTCTGAGATTACCCAGAAGTATTTCCGGAAGATCTACCAGGTCTTCCACCGCATTGTCAAGTCGAATTCCAAATTAACTTAGCACCCGGAGCAGCGCCTATTGCTCGGATACCTTATAGACTTGCACCTAGTGAACTACAAGAGTTATCAACACAACTGCAAGAGTTGTTAGATAAGGGTTACATTCGACCGAGCTCATCGCCATGGGGAGCTCCAGTCCTATTCGTTAAGAAGAAAGACGAACCTTTTGAATGTGTATTGACTATCGTGAGCTGAACAAAGTGACAATTAAGAACCGATACCCTTTACCCCATATTGATGACCTGTTAAACCAACTCCAAGGATCAAGTTTCTACTCCAAGATTGATCTTAGGTCAGGTTATCACCAGTTGAGAGTCCGAGAGGAGGACATCTCCAAAATTGCATTCAGGACAAGGTACGGCCATTACGAGTTTATGGTCATGCCTTTCGGTCTCACAAACGCACCAGCAGTATTCATGGATCTCATGAACCGCATGTGTAAACCCTATCTCGATCAATTATTCATTGTGTTTATTGACGACATCCTCATCTATTCCAAGAATAGGGATGAACATGAGGAACACCTCCGTTTGATTCTGGAACTACTAAGAAAGGAACAGCTATATGCAAAACTCTCTAAATGCGAATTCTGGATTCGTGAAGTGCAATTCCTAGGACATGTAGTCAATGAGAAGGGAATACATGTCGATCCTTCCAAGATAGAAGCCATCAAGAATTGGGCAGCACCGCCAACGCCAACGGAGGTGCGGCAATATTTGGGATTGGCTGGCTATTACCGACGCTTCATTGAAGGATTCTCCAAGATTGCACAACCCCTCATAACCCAAACTTGGAAAAATAAGCCTTATAGCTAGGGTGAAACTCAAGAGTCAGCATTCCAACTTTTGAAATAGAAACTTTGCAGTGCACCCATCCTATCTCTTCCTGAGGGTACGGATGATTTTGTGGAGTATTGCGATGCATCCATTCGAGGTCTTGGTTGTGTTTTAATGCAACGTGACAAATTCATTGCCTATACTTCTCTTCAGTTGAAAGTGCATGAGAAAAACTACACGACCCATGACTTAGAATTGGGGGCAGTGATATTTTCACTGAAGATATGGAGACACTACTTGTACGGTACCAAGTGCACAATTTACACCTATCACAAGAGTCTTCAACAGGGTTGAACTTCTGAACGACTATGATTGTGCGATCAAATATCATCTAGTGAAGGCTAATGTGGTAGCAGATGCCCTGAGCCGTAAGGAGATAAAACCCAAGCTAGTACGAGCACTACAACTTACAATACACAGCGGATTACCTGACAAGATTCGCAGTGCTCAGCTTGAAGCCCTAAAAGAGGAAAATTTACCTTCTGAAGGTACACGGGGAATGGATCAGCAATTTGAAATTAAGTCGGACGGCATTCGCTACTTCGCAGAGCGAATTTGGATTCCTGTGTATGGGAACTTAAGAGAACTAGTCATGGATGAGGCACACAAATCCTGATACTCTATTCATCTAGGTTCTGACAAAATGTACCACGACCTTAAGGTGTTATATTGGTGGCCAAAGATGAAGGCCGATATAGCCACCTATGTAAGCAAGTGCCTGACTTGCTCAAAGGTCAAGGTGGAATATCAAAAGCCTTCTGGTCTACTGTAACAACCGAAAATCCCAATGTGGAAATGGGAGCAAATCTCTATGGACTTCATAACAAAATTACCCAGAACCCCAGCGGATGCGATACCATTTGGGTAATCGTAGATCGCTTAACAAAATCTGCGCACTTCCTTGTAATCAAAGAAATCGATAAAATGGAAAAACTTACTCGTGTCTACTTGAAGGAAGTCATTTTTCGGCACGGTGTGCCAATCTCTATCGTTTCGGATCGAGACTCTCAATTCACCTCTCGTTTCTGGCAATCATTGCAGAAAGCTTTAGGTACACGTTTAGACATGAGTACAGCTTATCACCCGTAAACCGATGGTCAAACGGAATGTACCATCCAAACATTAGAGGACATGCTGCGAGCTTGTGTGATCGATTTCGGTAACACTTGGGAGTCTCACTTACCTTTAGTGGAGTTCTCCTACAACAACAGTTATCACACTAGCATCAAAGCGGCACCATTCGAGGCATTGTACGGACGTAAATGCCGATCTCCTATCTGTTGGGCTGAAGTTGGGGATAGCCAACTTACAGGTCCTGAACTTGTATTTGAAACTTCTGAAAAGATCGTTCAAATACGAAACCGTATGGTGGCAGCGCGTGATCGTCAAAAGAGCTATGCTGACAAACGTCGTAAACCTTTAGAGTTTCAAGTAGGTGACATGGTCTTACTCAAGGTCTCACCTTGGAAAGGTGTCATTCGCTTCGGAAAGCGAGGCAAACTAAACCCTCGTTATGTTGGACCTTTCAAGATAGTAATGAGAATTGGCCCAGTCGCGTATCAACTGGACCTACCGGAAGGACTTAGTGGTGTACACGATGTCTTCCATGTCTCGAACTTGAAGAAATGTCTAGCAGACGAAACACTCACGGTTCCTCTTGAGTAGCTGCATATTGATGAACAACTACGGTTTGTTGAAGAACCGTTAGAAATCATGGATAGGGAAATCAAAACGCTAAAACGTAGTAAGATCCCTATTGTCAGAGTTCGTTGGAACTCGAAACGCGGACCGGACTTCACGTGGGAACGCGAGGATCAGATGATGCGCAAGTATCCTCATCTGTTCAAGCAATCCACGTCAAACTCTTAAGGTACTATTCTAATTTTCGGGACGAAAATTCTTTCAACTAGGGGATGAGGTGACACCTCAAAAAAAATTTATTTTAATTTTCGGGACGAAAATTCTTTCAACTAGGGGATGATGTGACAATCCGGACTTTTCCAGTTAACTCCGTTAACAAAAATCCGGTTAAAGTTAACTAAATTAACTTAACTAAAACTTCAGGGACTAATTCTGTCAATAATCCAAACTTAAAACTTCAGGGACTAGTTATGTAATATCCCTAATCTACCATGTTGACTTTTGAAAAGTCAAAATCCAAATTCTGTTGACTTTGGAAGTCAAACTAATCAAACTATAACTCCATCCAAACTTGAGGGACCTATTCTGCCAAGTTTCAAACTCCAATTCTCAGGAAAACCTCAGGGACTATTCCTGCCATTACTCTAAAGCCGATTGTTGACTTCTGAAAGTCAACATCACGGCTGAATCCAAATTCGATCGTCACAAACCGAAATTCGCCGAAGTCGAAACTGTTCTTGCATGATCATAACGATCATTATTAATCCATTAAACACCGACAATTAATCGAATTAACTCTAATTATTAGGATGAAACAAGTAACCGTCGACCACTTCATCATGATCATCAAATTTGTTTAATCTCGATAGTAATCCCACGATTTGAAACACTACGCACACTAAACGAGCTTTACAGAGACTCTTTGATACGCCAATTCAATCGGAGAAGCAGTGAAAATCGTCGGAGGCCAGTCAGTTCACAGCCGGCACCTGCATTACTCGAACTCCATTAGTCCGAATCACATTCTGGTAAGTTCTAACACCATTTGTTTCGTTTTTATCTTTGGAATGAAATCCCTATGCCAATTAGGGCTTACATTATCAATTAGATCAAGATCACGACTCTAGGGTTCATCAAAAACCGGTTTAATCGAACCCTAGTCTAGACTCAAACATAATTCAATTAACCTATACGGTTTGATTCGTAATTCAGTCCTCTTTGAAAACCCTCTGTCAATTCAACGTTTTATTATCGAAATTGTTGTGAACCATAATCTAGGGTTCATATGAAACCAATTTATCGAATTCAACTCTAAACCATGTTTAAATCCAATTAAATTATACCATTAGACTCGTAATCTTCTGTAGATCGAAAGCCCTATAAAATCTCGGGCTTCTATCATCGAATTGATCTTGATCCAATAATTACGGTTTGTTCTTGAAAAGTTTTGGGGTTTTCGATCTTAAACACAGTTTCAATGCAATTAAACCATATCAACAGATTTGCAATTCCGTTTTTGTTAAAAGCCCTATGATTCTAACAACTTTTATTATCAGAATCCTTCGAATCGATTTTGTGTTCATAAACTAGGGTTACGGCCCCTTCTCTGTAATTTAACGATCTTAAAACCAATGATTTTCAAATTAAACGAATCCGCAAATCCGCAAACCCTCGCTTAACAAAACCCCTATGCTATGGATCGAAATCAAAGTCGGAATCGATGAGGAAGAGCCTGTTTTGGTTCGGCCTGCGTGGGGGAGAAGAACCCTCTTGACTAGTTTGATAAAAGAATTCTGATCTGGATTAGTTCGCGATACCCTAGCGGGCGGGACTGGTTAGAGGCTTGTGCGTGTGTGGGAGAGACCCGGGTTCGAGACCGGGCTCCCACAATTAATTTTTGAACATTTTTCTTATAATATCTAATTAATAAAAATCAAACCCTATATTATTATAATAATATATAAATGTGTTTTAGCCCGGGAAACAACCAGTGAGCTCGGGTTTGAATTTTGTAACCAATTTTATTATTTCTTTCACTTTTAAAAATAATGTATTTATGTATTTTTCAATCCGTAATCTCATATAAAATAATATAATTATATTATTTTCAACCCGTAACCAATATTAGTAAAATCATATATAAATTATATTATTTTTGACTCATTCAATTGTCTTGTGTGACATGTGTTTAAAAACTATAAATAATATAAACGATATTATATTATTTACCTACGTTATTTACCCCGATTAAAAAAATAATATATTTATTATTTTTCCACTCCTAGGATTATTTAGTAAATCTTTCGAACTTAAAAATAATATATTAAATTATATTATTTTCCTAACCTTTGTAAACGACTCAAACGCATGAAAATAATTATTTAATTATTATCCGTTATCAACATTCGACGCGTGACGCAAATTCCCTAAAATCATTATAATAAGATATGTATATATTTATATATATATAAAACTCCGTCGACACGTTCGTTTATTCCTAAATCCTTAGATTGCGTTAGGACATTCTAACTTTTCGTGTCGTCGTCACAATTCCCAAATTGTCCCTAATTTATGTGTTTATAATTTTAGGGCATACGTAAGCCGTGCAGGCTAACGCTTGAGATTCCAAATCTTTCATTTGTGTGATACTACCTACTACGCAACGCAGGTGAGTTTTCACGGCCCCTTTTTACTGTTTTAACTTGGGAGAAAAGCATGATCTAAACCTCTTACTAGTTTTTGTAATTCATATATTATCGCTTGCATGACTATGCGTAACTCTATCATGAAAGTCCTCACATCGAATCGTTTAAATATTGAAGAATAGCGAGGTATGTTGAGTAGTACTACTGGGTTTGACAAACCCCACCCGCGTTAGTCGCGCTAACTCGATTGGAGGTCGAACGGGTGTAATATTGACCTAAAACATGTACCATGGCTGATAGACCAGGTCGGAGGCACAAACACAAACTGTCAGTCTAAGGTTGCGAGCGCATTAATATACTTGAATATTGGTTAGCTACCTTTGATATATATATTGAATGTACAATAAACTGCAAACTCTTTACTTGAACTATTAAAACCTGTGAACTCACCAACCTAGTGTTCACCCGTTTTCCTTACATGTTTTCTTAGGTTGGAACTCAAGGACACTTTAGGTCATGCATCGTTTTGAATTGTTTACAACTCATGCATCCATCAAACAATGATTATGTCTTTCTTATACTTTGGTTTTAAGCGCGTTTTTTTGCGCATATATTTTCGTTTTATGCTTCCGCAAACTTTTACTCTGAACATTATGAATTTATGAAATTATGTTTCAAGTCCCATATAGTGTCGTTTGATGTAACCAATGTGTGAGGTCCTGGTCAGTCATGCCCCAAAACGGTAAGACTCCGTTAGTGGAAATTTGGGGGTGTGACATTTTGTACACTCACGAGCAAAGTGTCCAAGTTGTTGGCAGTTATAACATCGGAGTTTTGCTTTGTCAAAACCAACCCTCTTACCAAACTGGAGCTTGTCTTTTCCAACTTTTTGAAGATACTTCTTTGCTCTAACAGCAATCATGGCCATTTGCCATTGTAAATCCATGTACTCAAGATCGTCTGGATTTATTTGCACAAGATCTTCGACATCATGCACAGCAGGTTGAAGCTTGCCAGTTACCAAGACATCATAGCTACTCATAAAAGATCCAAATAAGGCAATTTGATCCTCAGGGATCTGACCAGTTGTCTTAACCTTTTCTCTAGAAGAGTGCTCACAACAACCTTTACCCTTTTTAGACTTAGAACCACTGCTTCCATCACTTGTTCTAGAAAACAGAGCTACATTAGCTGAACCCGAACCATTTGGCTTGTCTAGATTATTCAACTCTCGTTTCTTTGCATCCAGCTCATATGATTCATCAAGTGACTAGTTCTTCAAAGCTGGAGTAGTATTTTTTATCAACATACATGGTATGCTCCAGCAATCAGGTAGTGAATCCAGCAGCTTCTTTCCCAAATCATACTCCTCAAACTTGACACCCATCTTTCTTATTTTGTTAATGATAGTAGTAAACCTTGTGACCTGTTCACTCAGGGTTTCATTCTTTTTGTAACTAAACATATTATACTGCTTCAACAAAAGATCAGTTCGGCTCTCCTGTACTGCTGCATTTCCTTCAAACCTTAGACACAACGCATTACACAATCCCTGAGCTGTCTCATGTTGCTCAAAATTGAGATACAATTAAGTTAGAAGAGCCAAGATGATTGATCCCAAAGCTCTGTTATCTCTTTCAATCATCTTCTTGTCTTCCTCATAATACAAATCGGGATCTGCAATAGGAACTAACCCATCAGCATTCACAGTTTTCGGTATATGAGGACCTTTTGCAATTGACTCCCATAGAGTGTACTCTGTAAACTTGAAATATGCTTTCATCATAATTTTCCAGTTTGAGAATTCTGAGATTGACTTCAGCATCGGTGGTAACTTTCCCATAACTCTCTCAGTATCATAAACCTTACCAGCCATTGAACAAGTACAACGTATCAAAATCTGAAATTTTCACAACTCTTGAGATTTCGAACGAAATCTATTTTGAACAGACTTTTCGATCGAAAACTTTGATATTTCGGACAACATATTTATGATGAAAAGATTTCGGACAAGATCAACTTTTCGAATGAGATTTCGAGCGAAAACAGATTTCGGCTCCTTCAAATGAGATTTCGGACACTTCAAACTCAGCACCTTCAAACCGCACCTGCAACTGATCCGACTATGAAATCATCCTCCAAACTCAATCCCATTAGTCATCTCTATAAAAAATTGATCAGTAAACTCAATAATGGCAGTAGAATACACTCTAATCAATCTTCAATCTAAGAAAATACTTGTAAAAACTTGAAATATCTAGAACTTCAACCGAAATCTATGATACCACTTGTAAATCCCCTTGATCTGCAATATTCCAAGCAACACAATAACGAACAATCTCCTGGAAAGGCGGAATCAATCCAAGAGACTCTAAGATCGAAAATCGACGAATCAAACAACGAATCTAAGATAATACGCCATCAAACTGAGATAATCACCAAACATCATCTTGTATTCACTTCGAGAGTCAGTACAAATCAGTAATACAATACTATGAACAACAGAGATACAAATCAGATACAAGTTCTAGTCCTTCTAGCTTTCAAATACAAGACATATATATAGAAACAAGATTTCGTCTGAAAACTCTAATTGTCCGAAAAAGATTTCGGTCGAAAACTTTACACTTGAGCATATATCAAAATAGAAACTTGAATTCGATGGACTACTAGGTTCCAACATATATATGTAACGAGGGTTTTAAAATAATTTTTTTAAGTAAATTGATATAGAGGAGAGAGAATGAGTAAATATAGGGATGCGATTAATTAAAAATTGGAGGTTCTAGATATTTTTTTTTGCTTTTCCCATTTTACCCTTAAAAGCTTATTTAAAACTCATAATTTTAGATTTAATTACTTAAATGACACTAATTAATCTCAACCATAGATCAAAAAGATCAAGAGTGAAAAAGTGGTTTTCGTAAAACAACCAGTTTTCTCATGAACCATCCCCTATATTAATAAGTTAGAATTAGAATATTAGTTATTCTTAATATAAATAATTAACAGCTAAGTAGTTAAACTCTTAAAATCATTAAGTATCATAACATAACTTCATTATATATTGTTAACTCCAAGACCTTCGGATCAGGATCTGGCTATCAAGAAATTTCCAGAAGGGTTATGCTGAGCTTGACCTAGCAAAACAGTAGAACACCGTTAGTCTCGTCACAGTGAGAACCCTGGGGGGTTTCGCTGTGACCAGCCTCCGGCGTGAGAGTAAGTATAGGTTTTTGGTAGGGAAGATAAGTATCGAGAAAGTATGAGAGTAAGTGAATGAGAACAACATGTTACCTTAGGATTAACGTGGTATTTATACCTAGAGCGTTTTGTCTTTAGCCTATGGCTACTCCCTACTTATTGGCTGAGATATATAATGCTTAGACCATTTTTAAAGTTGTTAGCAATGGTTTGCGCATTGTCAGGTTTCCTCTATTGATTAGTTCGTACTCTGGCATGTTGATTCTTGTCTCCTTTTTACCGTTATTTATTTATCTCTTTCTTCCTATTTTGTCCGAGCCTGATTCCGCTTGTCGGGGTTTGGTTAAAGCCCAGCTTTTGGGCCTGTGGACCCGGCCACTGGTCACTATATCTTTGTAGGTGGTTATCCGGACTTGAGCTTTGGGATGTGTCCGGTCCTTATGCCGAGTCATATCCCAACATATATGTACAATATCTTTAAAATTCAAACAAATCACTTATGATAAGTAAAGAGAATTTGGATCAAGCCTTATATATATGGAATAAGCCTTATATTCTATTTCTATGATTTTAAGTAATGTGTTATATTCATTTTTCATATTTCTCCTTGTCATATCACCATCATCCATCTTTCAATTTATGTTAGGATGCACGGTATGGGAGTTGGGCGGGATGAGAGAGGGGTAGGTACCGGCGAGAACATCGGCCCTGCCCTCCATATCGCAAGTTTTCAATCCTGATCGGGATCATGAAAAAAAATATGATGTAGCTTTGATGCGTAGAAAAGAGAGCTTAGAGATGCGAGGGACGAGAAAGATGGACACCCCCAACCCATGTTTCATCTTTCACTCATTTTTTAATGTTTTAATATAAATAATATTTATTATTTAAAAACAATTACTTACTAAATAAAAATAAAATATAAAAATAAGATTAATTAAAACTTTTCATTAGTAATAAAAAACATTACATAACAATAAAAAAACACGATTAAAAATTATATAATAAAAGTTAAAAAAACCCACCACTAAATATCACATTTTTTTGCAAATTTTTCTTTCAAACAATTTGCCTGTACCAATGAGCCTTCTGGTTGAGTGGTAGCTTCATGACTTTCTAAATGAGAGGTCATGGGTTCGAGTCTCGCTTGGGACAAAAATGTTTCAGGTTAAGCCAATAGGTTTTCCCATTTGTGGGTTTCCTCCTGGGTGGTGTGGGGACCGGGTCACCAGACTTCTGTTTTTCGGGCGGAAGAGTGATCCGTTTGTCAGGGTGATCTTGGGTGTCCGGACCTTTGTTGTTAAAAAAAAAAAGAAAAAAGGGTCATTACCGTAAGATAATCAGTGTTATGAGTCAAGATTTTAAAATCTTCTCTCGGTCACTTTTAAGATTTTAGAATATTGTTATAGTTGATTAGAGAATTAATGTAAACTAAAAGTTATTATATATTATCATACTAGTTTAGAACCCGTGTAATACACACGAGATGAAAAATATTAATACATATAATTATTAAATCTTTATATATATATATATATATATATATATATTTTTTACAGGTTTAAAAATGTATTACATATACTAAGGATAAAAAACAAAATTCAAAATATGTAAAAATTTATATATAATTGGATTTCGAAAATACGTTAATTATTATTTAATGTAATTTGACTTTCATTTACTATTTGATTAAAAATAAAAGACAAATAATTAGATTTCAATGTTTCTTATAATAAGAGATAATTTAAAATAAATGTGTTTTATTAATATAATTAGTATTTTCTTTAAAAATATACTATTATTAAAAGATAGAAATGTATTTAATAAGAGAGAGAGGAGGGAAAAAATGATGAGAATAAATACACAGACGACACGTGGCATGAAAAAACATTTATTTATTATATATAGATTTTACATTTTATACTGTATTTGTATTTAATTTATATATATATATATATTATAATGGAAAGTATAAAAAAATAATAAAAATAATATTAATAATAATAATTTACCTTGATTTTGCCTCTTGAAAAATATTCTAAATATTTAATATAATTAAATTGGGTTTTTTTATTAAATTTGTGGAGTATGCGTGTGGGGTTGGTTGAAAGAAGAAACCAGACCCGCGTGTGTTTAATGGTGGCCATATTAACATCACATGCCAAATTCAGACGCTTCTACTTTTTTTTATCACAGGGTTTGATATGCAAACTTTTTAATACTTCAGGGTCTTATCGAAAATTCTCAATTTCAGAATTACAGTTGAAACAAATAAAAAAAAAGAAAAGAAACAAAACACGGCACAATTTGATCCACACAAAAAACAAACACGGGACACGTTGATCCATCACGAACACACAATTCCACTCCAATACTCCAATCGTCACAACAAAAATAAATAGCCAAAACAATGTCTTTCTTAAAAAAAATTCTTAAATATATCAACAATTTTTTTTAACTATTGTTTATTTGATATTAACTAGTGGGCGAAACTCGCGCACTGCAGCAGAAGTGTTAAAATTTGTACGGTTCAGTTTCGACGACCATAACACTGGTATTCACTCCGTGGAAAAAATTCATAGCGAAACAATGATAAAAATAAGCACGTTGAAACTGTAAATCTAGAATTTTGTAAAACATCATATTTTAAAGTTTGTAAAAGAAAAAAAATAAAACTATAAAAAAATGTAACATTGAAATAGCTTTAATGGCCTGTACGGTCCTGCTTCAATGACTTGTACATTATCACGAAAACTCGGTTTTGAATGAATTTTTTATCGAAACGTAAATAAAAATAAGCATTTCGCAACGGTACGTTCAGAATTTTGTAAAACATCATTTTTTAAAAGTTATAAGAGGAAAACAAAATATGTCCAAATTAATTATAGACGTTAAAATAATTAAAATAAAAAAAGAAAAGAAATGGCAGCGTCGTGGGAAGGAAAAGGCAACAGACCGACTGGGGGAGGGGGGTTCGTACCCGCGCAGGTGAAGGGGTGGGCTTCAGACCAACTTAGCTAAGCTATGTTCTGTTTAATCTCCGAAATAATACCCACCGACCTTTAATCTCCGCGCAGGTGAAGGCGTGGGCTTCTAATCTCCGTCGGTTTAGAGAGAACGTCTATTGAATTTGTAGGCTAAAAGTCAAAGTCTATTTTTAGAAAAATGGGTGGTTAAATGTCTATTTTGGTAATTTTCCCATATATATAATATATGTATATATATATATATAATATCATAATTTGTATTTATTTTAGTAGTGTATTTTTTTATTTATAAATAATATATCTAGGCCTTGTAATTCCTGACAGGATTCGAGATACGACATTAATATAATCAGGTTTTGGTTTTGAGTTGTCATAAACAACTCGTTCAATAAACGTGTTTGTGTTTAGGTTGATGTGTTTAACATGTTTAATTAAACGGATAGTGTTAGGGTTGACATGTTAATATGTTTACTTAAATAGATCAATTCGTCAATCCGTTTACAATTAGAATAAAAGGTAATTTTATAAGGTCAACACGTTTACTACTTGATTACAACTTAGCCGCTCGTTTACAACAAGTTTTACTTGTTTAAATAAATATTTATAAGAGGTGTGTTTGGGTTACACGCTTTTAAATGTATCCGATTTAGGATTGATATTTCTTACACAAATAAATATCCAACTCATTTTTACCTGTTAACTATATTAGAATAATAATGTACAAAACAAAATGAAACAGACTAACAAAATTTTCCCATAACCTAATTAAATATAATGTTAAAGTTTATGTTCCTTTTTTTTTACCTTGACCACGTAATTCTTTTTAATGTATTATATACATATGTAATATTCGAGTGACATTGTATATATCTCAGATGATAACACAATATTTTTTAAAATGATAACACTAATGGGTGGGTGTCGTCCCTCACATCCCTAGCGCGCTTCCACATCAGCGTCATATCAGATTTCTCATTTCATCTCTAAACCATCTCTAAGAGGGGGGAGGGGGGTTGGTGGTCATCTTTCACATCTCTCTCACCCTTTATCTTCTTTTCAAATTAAATATAATATTCATTAATCCAACTAATAAGAAGTGAGCAGACATTAATTGGATAACGGTTTCATCGGCAATGCAATACCACTCGTCTGTCCCTCACTGATACCGTATAAGGTGGGGTGGTGTTCCCTAGCGGTATCGGGTGAGGCGGCAGTCCTCCATCCCTAAACCGCAACGACACGCTATGGCCTAAGAGCCTAAAAGAAGGAAGTGAGTGGATTTTAAAGTTGTATTAAGTTTTTAGTATGAGATAATCGAGACATTATTTATGTAAAACACTATTTTTCTAATTTCCACGGTGTGTATTTCTTTATATTAAACTACACATTATAATCAGAATTTGTGTCAATTTGGTTAATTTCGATAACTTAATTCAATATTCTTGAAACACTAAAAAATCGAAACGTGATAAGAGCATGTCCAATGTATACTCTCAAAAACGTCACCACGTTATCGCCTTCCAAAGTTGCCCCTCTAACAGCTAAAAACGTCATCCTCCCTATCTTCTTCCCCTTTCACATAATTCATATGACCCCATCCTTGTACACGGATAGGCCCCTAAAACACCCAAAGACGCCCAAGGACACCACATGGGCTCAAAAACATCTTAAAATGCACCCATTGCGGATGCTCTAAAAAATGTCGTCACCCTGCCCGGATAGCCCCTCCCATAGCTAAAAACGACACCCTCCCTATCTCCTCCCCTCTTACATAAACAGTCCGACCCCATCCTTATACACGGACGAGGCACTCAAAAACCGTCTAAGGACGTCACATAAGCTTAAAGATGCCATAAAAACAACATTATGGATATAGGTGTGCAAAAAAACCGAAAACCAAACTCTACTCGTAACCAAAGAAAACCGAACTGAATTGTGAATTCGGATCGGTTCCTAAATGTATCCGTATTATGAATCCGGTTTTCGGTACGGTCATCGGATATGCATTTTTTTAAATTTGATTTATTCGATTAATCGAATAAATGATAACTATATATGTTGAATTCAGTTTATACATTTTTTTTAGTTCGATTCAATTAAAAAATCAAAACCGAATAAATCAAACTTTAAACCGAACCGCTAAAACTTAAACCCCTCTGATTATGAATCTCAAGTCTCAAGTCTCAAGTCTTTGAGGTAATTAAGTCGAAAGCAAGGAAAATAACACAGTTAAAAAGATAGAGGTAGGTATGGGTTGACCGGTCTGGTTGGGTAGGCGTTGGGTCCTCTCTCACCGCCATAAAACCCCTCTCAAGTCAATAGCTTTCTCTCAACTACCCTTACCAATTCAATTTCTCAGAGGATCTAGAGAGAGAAAGCTTAACAATATTATATTTTGTTTCGATTTTCTCTCTCTAAACTCCGATTCTCGATATCCTCGCCGGCGAACACTTCTTCCGTTCTTCAATCCTTCAAATTTTGGGCCAAAGATGCAATCTAACTCCGTCAAGATTTCACCGCTTGATCTGGTGACTGCGCTTCTTAACGGCAAGGTTTTGGACACATCGAACGCATCGGAATCCGGCGAATCCTCGATGCCGCCGACGCTAGCGATGATTATGGAGAATCGTGAGCTGTTGATGATACTTACGACGTCGGTTGCCGTTTTGATTGGATGCGTCGTCGTTTTGGTGTGGCGGAGATCGTCTACGAAGAAGTCGGTTCTGGAGCCGCCGGTGATTGTTGTGCCGAAGAGAGTGCAGGAGGAGGACGTTGATGACGGTAAGAAGAAAGTTACGGTTTTCTTCGGCACGCAAACTGGAACAGCTGAAGGCTTTGCTAAGGTGAAGATATCTGTAAATTGAACGTTTAAATACTTTGAAATTTCAAATACAAATGTTGTTGAAATTGATTTATTGTTGTTTAAAGGCACTTGTTGAGGAAGCTAAAGCTAGATATGAAAAGGCCGTCTTTAAAGTAATTGATTTGGTGAGTATTGACTTTCTAGGTATTAAATTAGATGCATATGTGATATGTTCCAATCAGATTCTTTGATGTTCACCTTGATTCTTAAAGGTTGTAGTTTGTACTCTTATTATCCAATTGAATTTATTTTTAAACTGTAGGATGATTATGCTGCTGATGATGATGAGTATGAGGAGAAACTGAAGAAAGAATCTTTGGCCTTTTTCTTTTTGGCTACGTAAGTCAGCTATTTAGTTGCAATCTATGTTCCTTTTGAATTAAAGTTATGTATTGATAAACGCCAAGCCTGAGTATATATTGTTATGATATATATAACATTGTGAGGTGGTTGATCATTGATGAATATCAATTAAATGAATTGGTTATGGTGTTGATTTTGTAGGTATGGAGATGGTGAGCCAACAGATAATGCTGCCAGATTTTATAAATGGTTTACCGAGGTAAGTATTTAGTAGATCGGATGTGGTGTCTAACCAGAATTTGCATGTTGATTTAAATTTTCTTGATGCTGGTGTAGGGCGAGGCGAAAGGAGAATGGCTTAATAAACTTCAATATGGAGTGTTTGGTCTTGGCAACAGGCAGTATGAACATTTTAACAAGGTAGCAGTTAATATCATGTTGTATATGTTGATAATTAAGAACTATAACTTTATAAATGTTGAATTACATGTTACATTTGTGCTAAATTTAGTTTATTTTTCTGAATTTGTGAGATGTAGATTGCAAAGGTGGTCGATGATGGTCTTGTTGAGCAGGGTATGTCAAATTCATTACATGTCTACTTTACAATGTAATAAGAGTGTCGTTTCATGATTCATCCAGGGGATGATAATTTGTATTGGTCAGCTTATGATTGTTACTTAAATAGTTTATGTGCCTTTAGGGAAAATGAGGAACGTCATGTCAGTGAATTTTCATGAAGTGTGTTTTATAAGTTTGTTCTCTAGATTGGTACTTTTATGCCCTTATCTCAGCATTAACTCCAATTTCATCATTCAGCTTGTATGACACTGTGTTTTATCATGTTCACATTTAATACTTAGAAAGTATCTAGTGACTGTCACATTTGCCAGTAGCCCAGTATGCTCTATCTGCCTCTGTATCCAAGATGACGTAGAATCTATTAATCAAGAATGATCACTGCTTAATTGCTTTCTAGCTTTAATTGATACAATGTGTATACTGTTTTCACAATTTACAGGTGCCAAGCGCCTTGTTCCTGTTGGCCTTGGAGATGATGATCAATGTATTGAAGATGATTTCACTGCATGGTATTCAAAGAAATAAGCTTTGTGTTGAATTATGTAGAAGTCAGCAAGTGGTCGTAAGAATGAGTTTTTGATATTTGTCAAACTTTTCTTCTTCAGGAAAGAGTTAGTGTGGCCTGAGTTGGATCAATTACTTCGTGATGAGGATGACACAACCGTTGCCACTCCCTACACAGCTGCTGTTGCAGAATACCGTGTTGTCTTTCATGAAAAGCCAGACGCGTTTTCTGAAGATTATAGTCAGACAAACGGACATGCTGTTCATGATGCTCAACATCCATGCAGGTATCATAATGTTTTCAAGTTCTGATTTTTTTTGCTAATTATTAGATCTTGTACAACCTGACATAATCCTGTCTGCTCAAAGATCCAATGTGGCTGTCAAAAAGGAACTCCATAGCCCTGAGTCGGACCGGTCTTGCACTCATCTTGAATTTGACATCACTAATACTGGACTATCGTAAGTTCTTTGATTGGTAATTATGATATGAATTTATGATAATTGATAGCATACCCAAATCATAGTGAACAAATTTATTTATTTCAGATATGAAACTGGGGACCATGTTGGAGTCTACTGTGAGAACTTAAGTGAAGTTGTGAATGATGCTGAAAGATTAGTAGGTTTACCTCCAGACACTTACTTCTCCATCCACACTGATAAGGAAGACGGGACACCGCTTGGTGGGGCCTCCTTGCCACCTCCTTTCCCTCCATGCACTTTAAGAAAAGCATTGGCTTGCTATGCTGATGTTTTGAGTTCTCCCAAAAAGGTATGCTTCCGTTCACATGTTCAAATCTCAATTCCTATGTATTTCAAGTAGAAGTGGCAATTTTGACCCATTTACTTATGTATGACTCAATGTGGGTTGTGTTTCATCTTGAACACGCCAAACATGTTGAAAGTCGTCTAAAGTTGATCTCTTAATTAGTTTATATTTAAAGATTCACATTGTTACTGTAATAGTATTTTTTTTTTAAATCATAACTAACACATTCGTTAGTTGTAGTTATTTTTAAATAGACAAAGAATTCGTTTGTGTGTCAATCCAAACCAATACACCTGGTTTTGACCCGTGCTAGAAAATAACTTGATGACCCTTTTTGACCTGTTACCCAACCAGCCAGCCCGCACGTCTTGCCCCCCTCTAATATCAATAAACGGCTTGCTAACCTATAATTCCAATTCGAAACTTGACAAATGCATTTGATGGCTATGAATTGCAGTCGGCTTTGCTTGCACTAGCTGCTCATGCCACCGATCCCAGTGAAGCTGATAGATTGAAGTTTCTTGCATCTCCTGCTGGAAAGGTTCGACTTTGTTTCATTATTTATAGCCTTTGATGTTAATTTAATCAATGTTTTTTATTCATAATATGGAGATTAAGATTATTCATTTTCTGAATTAACGTTCTTCAGGATGAATATTCTCAATGGATAGTTGTAAGCCAGAGAAGCCTTCTTGAAGTCATGGAAGCCTTCCCATCAGCTAAGCCTCCACTTGGTGTTTTCTTTGCATCTGTTGCCCCGCGCTTACAGCCCAGATACTACTCTATTTCTTCATCCCCAAAGTATGTAAAATTATCTCATTTAGAAAAAAAAAAAAAGTTAAAATTCAACTACTCAATATACGTTCCGTCTTACAGGATGGCACCGAACAGGATTCATGTTACTTGTGCATTAGTTTATGAGAAAACACCAGCAGGTCGTATCCACAAAGGAGTTTGTTCAACCTGGATGAAGGTATTATTAGTTCATTTTCTTGACTGCTTAATGGATTTTCATTTTTCATCCTTTTTAATTAAAATTTATATATTTACCGTTTATTTTCAGAACGCGGTGCCTATGACAGAAAGTCAGGATTGCAGTTGGGCTCCGATATACGTTAGAACATCCAATTTCAGACTACCTTCTGATCCTAAGGTCCCGGTTATCATGATTGGTCCTGGCACAGGATTGGCTCCTTTTAGAGGTTTCCTTCAAGAAAGGTTGGCTCTGAAGGAAGCCGGAACTGAGCTCGGGTCATCCATTTTGTTCTTTGGATGCAGGAACCGCAAAGTGGTATGTTTAAAAAGACTTTTTGACAATCACTAGAGGATGGTAAAATGGGCGGGTTGGGTCATAGGTCAAAACGGGTAATTTTGTACCTGTCAAAACGCGTCAAGTCCAGTTGGTCAAGTATGATTATAGAAGTTGTATTTTTCCGCTGGTAATGGGATAAATCATGAAATAATAATCAAGTTTCAGTATTGTTCCAGTAAAGTCACTTGCACCCTTTTCTAACTCCAAAAACCACGCAAGTTTTTAAGTACTATTCCAAACTTGTGAATTTTTTTATAAATGTTATTTTTTTTATAATTAAGTGACCTAGATGGAAGATTATATGAACCTTGGTTACTATCTAATGTTGATTTTTTTTAAGTTAACTTAAATGGAACAATTATGAAGCTTGGTTATTATTTAGTGATATTTTTTTTTCACAATTACCTCTTATTTTAAGTTGAACTTGAAAAAAAAATCCTAAATAGTAGCCAAGTTTAATGTATCTTCCATTTAGGCCACTTTTTTTTTAATTTTATAAAAAAAAATCACAAGATTGGAACACACATTTGAAACTTGAGTGGTTTATGTTGTTAAAAAAAGTGTGAGTGAGTTCAGCGGAACACATGATAAACTTACTATTAGATTAAATATTCATAATCTTACTTTTGGTGAATTTCAACCGGGTAAACACGGTTGATCCATTTTCTTTTTAGCTAGTTTTAGAATCGACCCATTTTTCATTTTAGCTATTTTTTTCATTTTTTACTTTCTTGACCCGTTAGAGATAAAACCTAACCCACCCAATCTTTTATTTCACTTCAGGATTTCATATACGAAAATGAGCTTAACAACTTTGTCGAGACTGGTGCGCTTTCTGAGCTTATCGTTGCTTTCTCCCGCGAAGGCCCGGCTAAGGAATACGTGCAACACAAGATGAGCGAGAAGGTTGGAAAAACAAACCATGACAATATCTCGTATTTCCATTTGATTATATTTATAAATATTTCAAAAAAAAAAATAATACGAATTTGCGCCGGCAGGCTTCGGACATCTGGAACTTGCTTTCTGAAGGAGCATATTTATATGTATGTGGTGATGCCAAAGGCATGGCCAAAGATGTACATCGAACCCTCCACACCATTGTTCAAGAACAGGTACTCTATGATCACATATATTTTATTTTCATTTAAATATTTATTTATTTATATATATGGGCCTTATGGAGTAGGTATGTATATATTATATGGTTGGAGTTGGCTGAGATGGTGACAGATATAATTATATGGTGTTAAATACTTTGGGGTCCACCATTCGGCCCGTGAAAACTGATATCATCTTTTTAGGTGTCATTTTAACCGTAAACACTGATTTCCTTTTCCGGGTATCTACAAAAAACCTTTCTTTTTCAATAATCGAGGGCGGTTTGGACATTTAACCATATGTGGAGTAGGAATAGTAGTCTAGAGGTGGCGATTTTATCCCGTTTGCACTTGTTAATCGGTCGGGTTGGTTATTTTTATCTCTAAACGGGTCACTTGAAGTGTATTTTGAATATTAGTGTATTCAAAGAAACTAGATTATTATTGAAATGATTTGAGCACTTCTAATCATATTAGACAAACTAATCATATATATAAAAAATAATAGTGGCAAAAAATTGTTCCTGTCAACTCAACCTCTTCCAAGCCCTATAAAATGTGACTGGTAGAGATGCAAACGAGTCGAGCTGAGCTCGAGCTTGACTTGTTTAACTTAAGAGAGCTCAAGCTTGGCTCGTGAGTATCTTTTACATAATTATGATTATATATATATATATATATGAATATATCATAACTGTTAAAGATGTGAACTGGTGAAGCCGTGCTCGACTTATTTAACTTAAGAGTGCTTGGCCCGCCTTGTATTATCTTTTCAAGCTTGACTTGTCTATTAAATATTAGTTATTTAATTATTTTATTTATATACATATATAATTATTTTTACATAATATTATTTTGTTATCATAATCATACATAATAATATTTAGTATTTAGTATTTAGTATATATTTATTATGTTAAGTAAAATTTATCATGTTCATATAAATAATATGCCGGTTTAGTCTTACAAGATCAGGATAGTGCTTGAGTATTAAATGAACTCCAATTTAGGTTCCAGCTTGAGCTTGTTTTAGCAAGCCGATCATGAGAGGCTCGGCTTGTTTACACCTCAACACCCTACCCGTTTTTCCATCTCCGAGTACCCTAGCTAACGGAACAACCATAACTTTGTCTATTTCAGGGATCTCTAGACTCATCAAAGGCAGAACTCTACGTGAAGAACCTACAAATGTCAGGAAGATACCTCCGTGACGTGTGGTAAATAGACGGAAGTGGCTTCCGTTAGAAACTTATTTGGGATGTCGTCGTCGAGTGACATGTCGAGAAATTCTTTTATATTCTTCTGTGTTTAATTTTTGTAACTTACAACTACTACTACTAATGGTTTGGAACTTTGAATGTTTTTTTTCTTTTTTGAATTTCAATGTAACTCATAAAGAGACACTAATAACTTTATACATATATATTTAGTAGTGACTGTTTGAAACTCACTCTCTTTATGTGATGATTACCAATTTACCAAAAAAAAAAATATGGAACGCACTTGAGACGAGTGCATCTAGAATCGTGGAGAGCACGTGACGTAAGGGTGATGCGATCTATGATGTAAACCTATCTGGCTATCTTTAACGTAGTGGGTTGACCTTTTTCTTTTGAATTTTGAAGAACAAACGACATTTAGGGTTAGCTATTGGTTAGCTATTATTATCTTTTGAAAATAAGTAGGTGAAGAGAGTTGGAAGAAGATTTACATTTGAAGGTAATGTCACACCTCGTCAAGAAGAAAGTACGGGATGTAACAGGTATATCACATTTAACACAAATACAAAAGAAACTAAAAGTAAAATTGTGTATTACATTGAACCATACTACATGCTTTTAATCAAAAGTACAAAAATAAAAATCCAAAATCAATACAATGTGTCTAAAATGCCTGACTACAATCAAAGTAAATATTCAAAACTAAAAACAATAATTCTAATATAAAAGCGAGCCCTCATAAAAATTCTTTTCTTCAATTCTGTTTACCTGAAAGCATGTTTCAAAAACGGGTCAACTATATAAATATTTGGTGAGTTCGCAGGTTTTGCGACTCTATAAAAAGTTTCTGATAAAAATCCAAAGTGATCAAAAATGCATTGATCGAGTACACATGTATTAGACAACATATAACCATGAGCCGCAATCAAAGTCTAGACGAAATAAAAATAAAGTACCCCATACGGAAGTTTAATGCAAACAACCGCCTAAAAATTGGCTAACTTTGCGCCCAAGTGACCCTACAAGTCTGGTTGGCGCGACCAAACCATGAGTGGGGGTGTCAACCCAAGTAGTACTACCCAAAATTCCCAACGGCTACGCTTAGCTAATTGATTGCCCAAATATGAGGACTTTAAGACATTAAAAAAAAAATATAACTCATGTATCAATGTATTATATAACATGTGACTAAAAATAAATAAAGAAACAGCTTTCCCCCAAAAACAGTAAACAGTAAGTAAAGTGGGGCCGCGAAACTCACCTGGACAATGCGGACGAATGATGCGACACAATCGACAAAAACCTATAAAATCCGAGTCCTAACAGGGTCCTACTAGTCAAGTGAACACAAACGATGCATTTAGGACTCATAAAGGTTGTGACCAAGTCAACAAAACAAAAAGTGGCTATGTAATCGGTTGCATACCCAAAACCCGTGCATACGCGTACGAACTGTTAGAAATTGTAAAACCGGCTTTTATATAAATTCGTGACCTTAAAACCTTAAGTTTTAGATTTTAATAAAGAACATCAGTAGTTATAAAGTCATATATAATAAAATCTCAAGTCACGGTTTCGTTTGATCAAAAACGCGGTTACACGCGTAAAGTCCGGTTTACGGTTTGAAAATCCGATCCATCCGAAATTAGGGTTTTAGTTTGATATTAGCACCCAATTTAAAAGTCCAAATTTATGTTTTTAATGTGATCATACTTCTGTACAAAATCCCCTAAAACTTTTTATAAAACCAATTTTATACAAAAAATTCTAAAAATAGTAACTTTTTATAACGTTTTAATGGATCAAAATTCTAAAACCATACTTAGACATAAATTTACTGCTTGAAGCTTTCACCAATTGATCATATACATAAATTAGAATTTCAGACCAATTTTCATATTTTTTCATTATTCAGATTATTTATTATAAATATAAAATTATTAAACATTTACAAATTCAGAAAAAATAGTTCAACTTGTCAAAACTTCACCACATTTTTACCAGGTTAGTTTTATATCTAAATGAGATTCCATTAAAAGTTTCAAGTCCAAACGTTTTATAGAAGTATATGATCAAATTTACACTTGTTAAAACTTATTAAATACCAAAACCATACTTACACTACTTCAAAATTCACGAAATTTGGACATGAGTCATATTATACCATATAACAACTACTGACCAATGTTTAGATTTTTTTCAAAACTCAGAAGTATTTTTCCAAATTTCCTTACATTAAACTTGTATTAATTCTAATAAATAATTTATATGGAGTTAAGTTGCCAAAATTTCCAGATCTAAATTTTAATACATATAATTGTATTTAAAAATACTTTTGGGTGTTAAATCACACTTTTATAAAACCCATCAAGAACAATTGTTGTATAAAAATAAATATATTAGTTCCATTATTTGTTCCACGTGAAGCGGGGTTGGGTTTATAACCTAATAACCACTCAAAATACTAAATATCTCAATACTAAATATTTTCGGGTTCAATTCCCAACCAATGACTCATAAAACTATTCAAGATAAAAACAAAGCTTAACGGGTAAAGTTTATTATACCTTCCGTATAAATGGTTCGCGTACGCGAAACCTCCCGTATTTCGCATGCAATACGAACCAAAACCACCATTAGGATCGTTTTTATCTCCCGATAATTTTCACATGCTCAAATATGGCATACAATGCCGTTTGGATGGCCATGCAACCCAATCAATTTCCTGTTTTCGATCCTAGAAACTGTTCAATATGTTCGTATATAAAAATATACTTCCCAACATCTGATCGAAATTTCCTTCAGTAGAAGCATTCATATATGTGTTAATAAACTACTTTCCAAAAATCATCACGATCCAACGGTCTGATCTCCGGGGATCGACGATTCTTTGAGATCCAGTTTTTCAAATCCGAAAATCCGATCAGTCGCATTCGATGGTACAAAAAGCATACCTAGAGAGCTATGATAAAACATTCCATCAGTATGGTTGTGCGACTATATGTTTTGAACCTTCTTTCCAAAATTCATGCATATCTAACGGTCGGATTTTCGGGAATCATCCGATCTTTGAGACTACGCATGCAACAACATTGTGGATAGATTCATTTTTGACCCTTTTAACCAATTTAAGCAAGAGTTTAGAGAAATCGGATCTTACCATTGCGTTCGTAGCATCGAGAAATGGTTCCGGGTGAAAAACCGCATCTCCGGCCATTGGTCAGTAGTTGACCCTTTATGTTATGATTATTGTATTTATTTTACCAATGAGAAATCTGATATAATAATTTAAACAAATCTTAATTATTATATTTTATTTATTCATAATTAATATATTTTATTTGATAGTAATGACAACAACGGTTGGATGAGTTCTTTCTTTTAAGGAGAGACCCTATGATGTGGTCTTAAGTTTGAGGGTATCATAGTTCGATGCAAACCTAATTTCACATTGGTAAAATAAATACTATAATCATAACATAAAGATTGGTGAGTTACAATTAGTTTTAGAATGACACCTTGAGTTTATATGTTGTTATGTTTGATGATGGGGTATTGTAACACCCCAAAATCCAAGGAAAATGAAAGTAGAAGAACTAGAAATATAAATACTCCAAACCTGAAGGATTGCAAAAAATATGGAAATAGGAACGGTAGCTGACCGCTACCAGATCCCTAACAGTCCGCTACGTGGCCGGGAAGTAATGAATGCAGGAATGACACGTGTCAAGTGACTAGCGGGTGAGTTTTGACGCGCGTAACCCTATAGTGAACCGCTATCCCAAACCCTAACGGTCCGCTACGTAGTGCACAAGGAAGGAGGCTGACTAAGAGGCGGTAGCGGTCCGCTACCCACCTCTTACCAGTCTGCTACGGTGCCCATTTCAGCCTATAAATAGAAAGCATTAGTGTGTCCATTCAAACACAGAAAAACACTTTCCACATACACACAAATGCTCTGAGGTCGTATTACCCGAGCCAGTGCACGTCCACAAGTATGATTAGGTCGTTGTTCACCCGCAATACGCAGTAGATAGTCCGGAGGTAAGGTTCTTTCCATGATTTATGATTAGTATGTATGGATCAGTAATGTTGGTATAACTTAGGATTTGAATCAAGTGATTGTGATATTACTTTATAACCAAGTAAAGATACCCCAAGAAGAGATACATCTATGGTGAGTTCTATGAAGCCCTAGTTTAAACTGTTTTAAATGTTTTGGGCTCTATGGATGTTGTTGCAAGATTTTATGGTACTGACAAAGAAAGGGCCTAAACCCTAATACTCATGTAAAGATGCATTCACGAAGTACCAAAGGGTGGTGAGCACGCTGTTGGTATACCCTATATATAAACTTCTTTGATACATCGGGAATGGACCTTGACAAAGGGTAAGGACTAGTGTTAAAAGATGATTTAAAAAAAAAACCTTTTGGCATGATTTTCCATAGCAAATATTTTGAGAAGGAAATAGTTTTGGCATGAAAATGATTTAGCCACAAGGGTTGTTATGAAAAAGTCTTCACACCAAGGTCAAGAGATAAGATTTTGAAATGTTTTAGACTTTGTTTAAACATTTAGTAAGGTCATGCACGTAGCTACGTCAGGAATGGACTCAAACGGGTTAAGCAAAGCAGTTGTTTAGATGCCACTTTGGCAATTGAAAATCCACATAAAAGGTTTTATGATAACAAAGCATACACTTCGTAGCTCCTTTGGGGATGGTAAGAAGTGGGTTTTATAGTCGGTAAGATAACAAGTGGTGATGACCGCTTGGGAGGTTTGCGCGACCTCAGAAAGAATGCAGTGCTTTTGTTATGTGAAGTTTCGAAAGATTACATGTGGTGTAAAGTTTATGTTTATTTGAACATGCCATTAAATGATTTACGTGGTCAAAAATATAAGAGTATGTTTGCCTAGAACTTAGAACTCACCATCCTTAAAGAGTAAACTTAAGAAGGTCAACAAAGGTAGAGAAGATGAACCATCCTTAAAGAGTAAACTTGAGAAAACCCATCAAGATCAATCAAAATCATTATTTTTATTGTTCATTATTACATATATACAACTTTATGGTCTTTTATGTATATGTGTAAATTCACATACTTAAAAGAATTACACATGTGTAATTTTTGTTTACACACAGTTACAATGTATAGTTACTAAATACGCATGTGTAATTTTTTAAACGCATCTGAATTTACACATATACATAAAAGACCATAACGTTGTATATGTCTAATAATGATATTTCAACAAAAAAAAATAATGATTTTGATTTATCTTGATGGGTTTTCTCAAGTTTACTCTTTAAAGATGGTTCATCTTCTCTACCTTTACTGACCTTCTCAGTTTTTGAGAAACTGAAACCTTTAGTGGTTTTAATTCAAGTTTCATGGGTCTAAGCCTTCAGCGAGATCAAAATTTACGTAAACGAAGAAATTAGTAGGGATTTTAATGTAAATTAAGAAAGTAGTAGGGAATAAGTAAACAAAAAAATTAGTATGGATTTTATTGTAAACAAAGAAATTAGTAGGGAATACGTAAATGAAGAAATTAGTAGGTATTAGAAAAGGTAGAGATCTAAACAAGCAACAAGCAGAAAACACAATGAATAAGTTGTAACAAACCAAAAATCCAAACATAATGTTATTTTCCTAAATAATATTATGGGGTGAAAGTGAAATTAACACAAGTCTTGGATTAAAGGTTAAAAGGTGGAATTCTTCACTTTTTGGATTAAAAGGGTCTAAAAGTGAAGTATAAGGGGGGTAATGTGTAATTTGTTTTAATAAAAATAAAACATCAGATGTTTTGTGGGTGTGTGGTGACAACACACACTTTAGTGTGTGTGTGGATATCGATCAAACCAAGGGGGAGAGGAAAAAGAGGGCCAAGCAACAAAATTGAAGATTTAAGTGTGGAATTCCTTGATTATGGAGTGTTCAGCTTCTTTCAATCATTCAAGTAAGTTGTTACCATTGGCCATTTGGTGCAATGGTAGCCCCAAGACTTCCCATAGTGGAGGTCTTGGGTTCGAACCCTGACAACAACAAAAAAGGGGTCTGTGGCCAGGTCAGGGGGTTTACCCAGTTGGGGGGTTTCCTCCTGTGGTGGGTTGACCTGGATGTTCTAGGTGTTGCCCTGGGGAAACCCAAATATCCTAGAATATCTAGGTGTTGTCGTTAAAAAAAAATTCAAGTAAGTTGTTATCCTCCTCTAAAACTCCATTTCAAGTGTTCTTGGTGGGTTTAGGTAGAAAACCCGAATTGGGTTAATTGGTATGGTGATTTTGGTTTAATGTAGTTTATAAACCTTAATCTAGTGCTCTTAATGTTGGAGAATCATGTTTTACATGATTATAACACCTAATTTGATGTTTGAAAAAAATAGGGTTCTTGAGGTGAAATTGGGGGTTTTTGAAATTGAGGTTGTTTAGGTGGTAATTAGGGGTTGGTAAGTGTTTGTGGTGTGAATAAACACATAACCAAGTAATAGCCCTCAATCAATTTGGTGATTTAAGAAATTGGGAGTTTGGGTGAAAATGGGTGGAACCAAACGGGTCAAATGGGTGAATGATTGTGTAGAGAGGTTAAAACTTGTTTAAGGTGTATTTAATCAAGTTTAGAATGGGTGAATCCATAAGTTATAGGGTGGTTGTTAGACCTCAATTAGAAATGGTGAATTGAAAGTTTGACTATTATGGGTCAAACGGGTCATTTGGGTTAAAAGGTGGTATTTGGATGTTGGAGGTTTGGTTAAGGTTGTGTTAACCAAACTAAGTTAGGGTGATGATCATTAGATCATAAAGGTGTGTTGGATGTCAATTGGTGATCATTGGATTTCTAATTGTATAAGGGTTATATAGGTGATCAATGCGGTAAAGAAGCTATCTTGGAGGAGCAAGCACGGTGATCTCTAACTTAAGGTAAGCGCCTTGCAAATACTTAGTAATGATAGGTGGTGCCGATGGCACATATTTGATTTTACATGTGGGTTGTTCAAATATATTGAATGTGTTTATTTGTATGTTGAATTTGAGGAAATTGCATATATTGAAAATATGTGAGGGTGGGTTTTGAGGTCTAAGAACCTCACTTTGTTGTTTGATAAATTAAGTTAATAAACTTATATGGTGTATTGAACTAAATTTGACTTACGTAGTAAATAGTCAAACTAGTATGTAAATGCGGTAGATTGTGGTAATTTGACTTATGTGGTAAAGAGTCAAACTAGTATGTAAATGTGGTAGATTATGTGATACCCGGCAAATTCAGGTTAATATCCATACCCGACTATTACTTGAATTCATATGATTACACTTGCATCATACTTAATTATAGAGTAATTAAGTATATATTTCCTATAGCAAGTCCATTCGTTTCATTTCATTACATGCATCGGTAATCGGGCGGATTACCGGGTCACACACGCGTCCTGTCACACGAACGTAGGTGAATTTTAGAAATAATATTTAGACAAATAATTGGTGTGCAAAAATTATATGTAATATTGTGATTTAATATTTCATGCTTATATGAATTTTTCCGGAATTTTTAGAGCAAATTTTATTTTAACACTTTTTAAGCGGTGTGCCAACAACTTTAAATTAGATTTTACAAAAATGATGGTTTTACTTCTTGGGCTTAAATAATTCAGCAATTTAACTAATTAGTCCATTTAGGAGCCCAAGTCTATTGCAAAAGCCTTAAATGAGGAGAAAAGCCCAAACCTTTTTCACTAAAATACTCCCTTAAGCCATTACTCCCTCATTTCTACCCTAACCCTAAACTCATTTCTCCCTCCCTCTCCTCTAACTTACGGCCGCCACCACCACCACCTCTAGCCACCATCCATTTCAAACTTGTTCTTCCTAAATCAAGTGTTCTAAGTCCATTGCAAGGTGATTCAAGGTGCTAGGAGCTAATTTCACAACCATTCTACCTCCATACTTGAATTTTGTAAGTGGTTACCCTTTTCTTTTTATTATTTTTGGCCACATGGTGCTACCACACCCATCCAAACGAATTTTCATGATACAATGTCTTAAATCCATGTTTTTATCAAAGGTTTTCCATCATAAAGAGTTGTTGACACATATTGGTGCATTTGTTAGTTTGAAATGTTTGTTTATGTTGTTATTTGCTCATTTTTATTTATAGAAACTTTGTTGGTTATGATTTTGTAAAAATGTGTATATAATATGTTTGATGGTTTGTATGTTTCTAGTAATGTTAGAATATATTAGATATATGATTTTTTTTTTGTGGAAATGTTGTTTTACACTAGGTTATGGTCGTCTTTCTATAAAAAGAAACTTTAATTTGTCATATTTTGAGTTATGGTGCTTTAATGGATGAAAGCATGCTAATATGGTTCTATAACATCTATTAAAGTGTTAGAAAGAGTTATTGAAAGTTACACATATGTAGAAGGTCGTTTGGACCACTTTCCTAAAAAGGAAACTTTAATTGAACATATTTTGTATGCGTATGTTATAAAGGTCTAAAATAGGTTAAATGGCTTTATTACTATATGAATAGATGACTTATGCAAGAATATGTGATTTAGAGTTGTATTATGACACGTTTTGGAGGACCTTGCTAAATAAGGAAACTTTCTTAGTTTGAGAACTTCACCTTTGCTTAAAATAGAAAGTGTATGTATAGAATCATGTCTATGGTATGTTACTAGTATAATTTCATGTATAACTTGTTTAGTTGAGCTATGACACCTAAAGTGCACTAAAACCCTAATTGCCTAAAAAGGAAAACTTTGCTATGTTAAGAACTATGGTATAGAAATGACATTTATGATTCTTGTTCAAATGAGTTGAAATATTGTTAATAGGTTATTAGTGTAATGACATAACTTATGTGGATGATTGGTTAACATGTATGAAATATACCATGAGGATTTACAAATGTCATGTTACTTGTCACATGTTAGTTACTTATGCAATGATTTGAAGCATGCATGATATATCATGATGTATGACTTAGGTGTTAGTTAGTATTACTTATGTGTTACAAATATGTTACTTACATGTTACTTACGTGCTACTTGTACATGTCTTCATCATGTGTTAACTTTGGTCAACATTGGTCAACATTAGTCAACGTTGGTCAAACTTGGTCAACGTTAGTCAAACTTGGTTAAACCTCGGTCAACTTTGGTCAAACCTTTTCAAAACGTCAATGTAACCTTTCAACGTTGAGTCATTTCGATGAATGTGGTTACATAAACCATGTTTACGTTCATAGAACTTATAACCTTACTATTCCTAGGGCTCAGTTAGGTCGGTTATCCAGAGTTGCTAGATTTCTCGTGTTGCTTTCATACTTCATTCACCTCATTACCAGGTGAGTTTTCACGGCCCCATTTTACTTACTTTTCCATTTGGAGGAGATACATGCTAAACCGTTTTCTTACTTAGTCGTATGATGATTACTTTGATTTCGTTTTAATATATATAAGTGAGTGCATTTACCTCACATAAAGTCCTCTCATATTCGAACTGTTAATTATTACACAAAGCGAGGTGATTCATGAATAGTACTATTGAGTTTAACAACCCCCACCCGGGTTAGTCGCGCTAACTCTGACTGGGAGTCAAACGGGTGCATAATTGACCTGATCCATTGCGTGCTGGGCACGTAAGAGACATAATGCTAGTTTCTGCATTCCTTCGTTGAGCTTCGGTTTCGGTGTTGCTTATATATTTAATGTTTATCGCCTTATCAACAATCGAATCACTAGTATACATACGTACTGTTACACTGTTTTTCATTCTGTTTCTGTTACTTAAACCTGTGAACTCACCAACCATGTGTTGACACTTTTAAGCATGTTTATCTCAGGTCGCTAAGCATTCACGCATGGACTAGGATTGCATATCTGGAGTCACATTTCATGTTTTCATTTAGAAGCTAGGTTTATGGGAACCTAATTTGTTATGCTTCTGTATTTTGCTACTTACTTTTGCTTCCGCACTTTACTTTCCGCATTTTCAAACTCTCTATTACTTATTTATTTTTGTATGATGTTCAAACGGAACGTCTTTTCGAAAACCATTTAGAGGTCGTTCGAAATGACCGGGACTGATGATCCTTGACAGTCACAACCCGCGGGTAACCCGCTGTGGAATTTCAGGGTGTGACTGATTGCTGGTTATAGAGAACTAAGTTGAATTTAGTGTACTTAGACTATAACTGTAGGCTCACATAGTTCACATCACATCATTCACATTGCATATACATTCACATGATCTATATTACCTAATACTTAGACAGTGTTACTCTCCCGACTATGTCTTCCGCATCTCACCCGATTTTCATCTTCGACTCTAAGGAGAAGTACGAGCACACACCGTCGGCATCGCCATCAGCTGAATCGTCACTTCCCGCACAGTCCGCACCACTACTCCCGCACGCATCCGGTGACGATAGTATTCCAATGACTGACGACGACGAGAACCCGAGCCAGTATTTGGGGTAGTACATGGACGACAACCACAAGGATGATGAGGAGGAGACCGAAGAGGTTCCTAAGGCTGTATTAGGCAAGGAACTTGAGGCTCTCGTGGACACAAGAACCGGGGAGGAGACCCCGAGGTGGTACCTCACCTCATCCCATCCCTGTACCTTGCGCATTCAGGAAAAGCACTACTTTGTCAAACCCCAAGGAAGAGGGTCACACTGCCTCATCATGTTTCAACACCATCTATGTCACACCCCGACCGATGGCGGAATCATCGGGGCGGGACATGTAGACTGTTCAAAAGCACGAGGTTGATTATATTGAAATATATTAATTATCAAATTTCATTGCAACATTCATGACAAAACAATCCAAGAAAAACAACATAATTGAAATACATAAGTTCTTTATTTAATTTAACTAGGTCCAAGCCTATGTGTAGCACATCTTGATCACACTCACACATTAGTACCTGAAACATGAATAAAATAAAGTCAATTAAAAAGTTGGTGAGTATAACACGGGTTTGTATATAGATAGCATATAGTTTGTAAAACAAATCCTTACATAACATGATAAATAAGGCATTTATGGTGAGCAGCTATTATATAACCAAGTACAATCAAACCTTTGTAACTAGCATGCAAAATTGTGTTGTCGGTATCAATCACCCTACCTGGGTGGGTTTGTCAGACTCAATAGATCTATCATTGAAAACCGTCGGCTTGAATAGTTAATGATTGCACATAAGTGTTCACAAAAGTTAGCACACATAGCACTCGGGCATAAAGCTCAAATTGCACACATGAATGTAATTAGGATTTGTACTTGTGTTGTTTGTGTAAATGTAAACAGTAGTTTGAGTAGTGTTCATGTTTCACCCCAAAAATGTAAAAGAGTAAAAGGGGCTATGTATACTCACTTGGTTCAAGGTGTAGCTAAACACGGGAGACTAGATTGAAATTTGATCCTTGCAACTCACCACGTTAACATATTGTATGATGTATATTTGGATTATTAGAAGGTACAATAGTCTATGTCTAAGATTTGAATCGGTGGTGTGTGACAAGTGTTGAAGTGGTAAGTATTAGTGGTCCGTACTTGAATGAGGTATTTTATAAATGAGGAATTTAGATAAATAGTTCTAAAATAATTAAACTAGGTTTTGAGTTTGAATAACTAAATAATTTTAAATAATTATTATTTAATAATTTAGTTATAACATTAGTTGTGTGATTTATCTTATTTAAATAAATAATTTATTTATTTATTTATTTATAAAGACACGTAACAAAAATATTTATTTATAAAAGTGTGTAAAAAGTAAAATATATTTACCTTTGTAATAAATAACTTTCATTTATTTATTTTTCCTTTTAAAAAAATAAGTATTGATTTTCTTTAATGAAGTTAATATTTTATAACTTTTATAAAATTAATTGTTTTTATTTAGAAATTAATTTAAATATTTAAAGTTTTGTTTTAAAAGTTTAATATGCAAATTAACACTTTAATTTGGATTAAATCGGAATTTATATTGAAATTTAATGATTCTGCTATAAATGTTTCAAGGTTTATAAAAATATTTTTTATAAAATTTTTGGAGTTTTAGAAATGGTGTTTAAAAATATAAACAGGCCACCCGGTTCGAACCCGGGTGGATCCTGTGTGAGTGTTGCATGAATACCGCTGGACCAGTGAGGCTATACGCGTACAAGTCCAGTCCGGCTGGTATCCCAAGCCTAGGTCCCGAGTGTAGCGAAATGGTATCCGGGTTTAATGTTCAGGGTGTGAGCAAAAAGGCCGGACTAGTGGGTTTCGAACCCACGCCACCTGGTTCGGCGGCGCAGTGACTTGCCTGCCGGACCAGGTGGTTTCGCTGGATTATAATGGATTCAAAAAATTTAAAAACACAAGTTCAGATCAAAACCCAAATCAGATTAGCGCCAAGAATAAGGAAAACCCTAGAATTCAAATCGGCTCGAATCTGTATTGTTAGTATGAATTGATATAGGGCTATCGATCAGGGTTCGATTACGATCCTAATGATGTAAAACTTACACGTTGAGATTGGGCAACAAGTGATGACGGCTACGAGGTTGGTTCTGACTGTTCTTCGTGATCGAGAGGATTCCAGAGATGAAATGCGGGTTCGCCAGAGGTTGGGAGAGTTTGTGTGGTGGTATACGCGTGGGGGTGTGTGATTTAATTCGTTTAATTTTATTCGAATTAACCAATTTGATTTCAATTTGACCGAAACGTTTTTGCGAGGCTGATTTCGCGTTATTCCATTGAATTGGAAATGAATTGAGTCTGATAGTAGTCCAGGTTCACTCGAGGTCGACTGGAGCATGATTTCAGGGATTGAATACGCGTTTTTTTACACGAATTAAACTTAAAATGATACGGTTTGACTTTCAGGGGTCAAATTAGTTTGAATTTGAACCTTGCCCTCTAAATCGATCAAATTGGGTTGTTGTTTGGGCCGAGACTGGTCGATTTCTGTTGGTGAACCCTCGAGAAGTCCAATTTGACACTGATCCAGCGACGGCAGTCTTGAATCGATCCGGATTTGGCTCTTTTGACTTTTGAAAGTCAAATAAATCAAAAAGTCAAAATTAGGGTTTTTTAGAAATTAGAATTTTGAGTGTTTAGGGTTCCATTGCTTTGGGGTTAAGTTAGTCGTGAACTTCTTTGTTAACTAAGTAAATGCACCTATGTGCGTATGTATTTGATTGAAAATTTCTATAAATGTATACCCGGAACAGGGTTTGCGGATTCGTTTTGAGATTTAATATTTGGTACTTACAGCTTAAACCAGTGCACTAGAATTGGAATTTAAACGAGTTACATTAAATTTCAAATAGGTAGGAAATCAGAAATGTTACAATCTACATCGCCACATCACCCTGACCACAAGGAGTTCGAGATAGGGATTCACGCAGAGAGACAGAGTCTGTCCGAGGAGGACTGGAAGGACTTAGAGAAACCAACGACTGTTACTTCGGGTTATGAACCGAACCCTACCCATATATCCCAACAAGTTTATAATTGAAATTCCCCTTTCCGGATCTATTTAGTATGACTCTAAACCCGTCAGCCTTAGTACGATGGCTACATTCTACTATGTCCTTAGACGCGGTTAACATTCCGTAACCGATCTGGAAACTTGGGATGAGGAAAACATTAGTGGGACCATGCAATGCAAGGTATTATTACAACCCGAGTTGACTTTCTTGTACGAACCGTACTCCTATTTTCCAAATCTTACTGCAAATGGATCGAGTCATAGAATATCACCTGACATAAAACGCCACCTTTGACGGCATAGAATTACCCAACATCTTTTCTCATCTACGTATCAGAATCAAACATAACTTGAAGTGAAGAACCTCTAGAAGGGCAGTTCATATAAGGTTGTCTTTGCGTACAGACCCCGAAGTTTCCAAGGTAATGGAGGGGTTGGGGGTATTACCAAATGGATTGATAAGATAGGATATGTTCTCAGCATGAACAAATGTACCATGGATTAAAAAGTCAAATTCGCCTCTGGCACATTTGAAGGGCAAGTCCTCACATGTTGAAACTCACATGACCACATTCTAAGTCTAGGAGTTGCTAACGTACTCCTATGAGAAGAATTTAAGGAGGTTAGGAAATAGGAATATTCCCTGCAATGAACTGCAAAAGTTAGAACAAGGAACCTGAAAACTTGTCAGTAGAAGGTGTGAATATGGAAGGATACACCACGGAATCCCACGACTTGGCCCGATTTTGCTCACATATGGTCACACCGAAATCCAAGAGAATCGGAAGGTAGATTTGGGGCTTAACGCCTCAGATCCAAAGTACGGTGACATCTGTTGAACCTATCACCATTCGAAACGCAACGAAACTTGCGCCTAATATGACATGCCAAGCAATTCGTCAAGGTGTGCTATTCAGAGATGGATCTCTTGTGAAGTCATTTAAAAAAAACAAAAGGAGATGAGACGATCTCGATAAAACCCTTACACCACCAACCCCAAAGAGACATAAAACAGTTAACGCCTTTTCCACACGCCAACCAGCTAAGGAAACCAGAGGTGGATATACTGCGAACTGCCGACATGTAACAAGTGAGGTTTTCGCCACACGAGTTCATGTGAAGACTTAAAATGCCGGAGATACAAGCGTTTCGGCCTTGCCACCCATAATTGCAGGACTTTGGATCAAACCACGAACACAGGAGAAAACCATGGGTGCTTCGAGTATGGTAAACTCGGACATATCCACAATGATTGCCCAAAGTCTAGAAGACATGGTGATAACAATGCACGTAGCATAGCGCTCATTGTAGGAGCTGGAGGAGCTTAATAGAATCCAAGCTTTGTCACCCCCATGTTCTTGTGAACAACCGTTAAGTCTCCATTCTATTTGATACAAGTGCCGATAAAAGCTTTGTGTCTACTGAGTTTAGCTCACTACTTGGTATTAAACCAATTGCACTAGATTACCTATACGCGGTATAACTAGCTGATGGTAAGTTGATTGAGGCAGAACGGATAATCCCAGGGTGTGTCTTGACGCTAGCTGACCACCCATTCACCGTAGATCTATTACCAGTAACTCTTGGGAGTTTCGATATAGTCATAAGTATGGATTGTTTGCCCAAGGCCCGAGCCGATATTGTATGTCACGAGAAGATCGTTCGCATTCCAATGCCGAACGGGGAAACACTGGTGATTCAAGGAGAAAAGAGTGGTACAACACTAAGGATCATTACGTGCATGAAAGCCCGGAAGTATTTACGAAAGGGTTACCATGCGATCTTGGCGCACGTGACGGAAAAGAAAGAAGAAGAGAGGAAGATTGAAGACATACCGATCGTCCGAGACTATCCGGAAGTATTTCCCAAAGATTTGCCTAGACTTCTACCGCAATGGCAAGTAGAGTTCCGGATTGACCTCACACCAGAAGCTGCTCCGATAGCAAGTCGGAAATCCAGGAATTGTCTAACCAATTACAAGAACTATTAGACAAAGGTTTCATCAGACCAAGCTTCTCGCCTTGGGGAGAACCAGTATTGTTTGTTAAGAAGAAAGACGGATCGTTCCATATGTGCATCGACTACCGAGAACTGAACAAAGTGACGATCAAGAACCGATATCCACTACCAAGGATCGATGACATGTTCGGTCAATTACAAGGGTCGAGCTATTACTCGAAGATCGATCTACGATCGGGATTCCATCAACTAAGGATCCAGAAAGATGACATTCCAAAGACCGCTTTCCGAACTTGTTATGGTCACTACGAGTTCATGGTCATGCCATTTGGGTTAACCAATACACCGGCGGTATTCATGGACCTCATGAACCGAGTGTGTAAACCCTACTTGGACAAGTTTGAGATTGTGTTCATAGACGATATCCTGATATACTAACGGAGTAAGGAGGAGCATGCCGAGCATCTGAAGTTAATCATGGAGTTATTAAAGGAGGAGAAATTGTACGCCAAGTTCTCGAAGTGCGACTTTTGGATTCGAGAAGTACAATTCCTTAGACACGTGGTCAACGAGAAGGGCATACATGTTGACCCATCCAAAATTGAGGCGATTAAGAATTGGGAGGCGCCTAAGATTCCGACTGAGGTGCGGTAATTCTTAGGTCTTGCGGGCTACTATCGACGGTTTCTCGAAAATTTCTCTAAGATAGCCCAACCCCTCACTACTCTGACACACAAGGATAAGAAATACGAATGGAACGACAAGGTAGAAACCGCTTTTCAATTACTCAAACAGAAAATTTGCAGCGCACCGATCCTATCATTGCCAAAGGGAACGGACGACTTCGTGGTGTACTGCGATGCGTCCCATCAGGGACTCGGCTGTGTGTTGATGAAAAGAGAGAAGGCCATTGCTTATGCTTCTAGACAACTGAAAGTGCATGAGAAAAACTACACTACCCATGACTTGGAGTTGGGAGCTGTAGTATTCGCACTCAAGATCTGGAGACACTACCTATATGGCACAAAATGTATAATTTTCACCGATCACAAAAGCCTTCAATACATCTTCGACCAGAAGGAGCTTAACATGAGGTATCGTCGATGGGTCAAATTACTAAACGACTACGACTGCGCCATTCGTGACCATCCTGGAAAGGCAAACGTCGTTGCTGATGCCTTGAGCAAGAAAGAACAACCCAAACCGCTACGAGTACGAGCGTTGCAGTTGACTATCCACACAAATTTACCCATTCAAATCCATGACGCTCAACTCGAAGCAATCAAAGAGGTGAACCTGTGCCACGAGTCCCTACGAGGTATGGACAAAAAATTTGAGGTCAGATCCGATGACATTCGTTACTTTATGGATTGGATTTGGGTACCGAACTTTGGGAATCTAAGGGATCTAGTGATGGACGAAGCACACAAGTCCAGATACTCGATTCACCCTGGTGCCGACAAGATGCACCATGATCTCAAGTAACATTATTGGTGGCCTAACATGAAAGCCGAAATTGCTATCTACGTCAGTAAATGCTTGACCTGTGCTAAGGTCAAGGTGGAGTATAAAAAACCGTCAGGGTTACTCCAAAAACCAGAGATTGTGCAGTGGAAGTGGGAGAAAATATCAATAGATTTCATCACGAAATTGCCCAGGGCATCCAATGGGTGCGACACCACCTGGGTAATCGTCGACCGGTTAACAAAATCTGCACACTTCCTTCCCATTAAAGAGACTGACTCGGATTTACCTAAAGGAAGTAGTCTCGAGGCATGGAGTGCCAAATTCCATCATTTCAGATAGGGATAGCCGATTTACATCCCGATTCTGGCAATCTTTATAGAAAGCCTTGGGTACTCGGTTGGATATGAGTACTACATACCATCCTCAAACGGACGGTCAGAGCAAGAGAACCATTCAGACTCTCGAGGACATGCATAGAGCTTGTGTGGTTGACTTCGGGAACGGTTGGGATGCCCATCTACCGTTGGTCGAATTTTCATACAACAACAGCTACCACACCAGCATCAAGGCCACACCATTCGAAGCACTTTATGGAAGAAAGTGTAGATCGCCAATTTGTTGGACAGAAGTGGGAGATAGCCAACTCACAGGGCCCGAAATTATCAATGAGACTACAGAAAAGATCGTACAGATACGCGAACGTATCAAAGCCGCGCATGATCGTCAGAAGAGTTACGCCGACGTGAGACGCAAGCCACTAGAATTTCAAGTAGGAGACAAAGTGCTACTTAAAGTCTCGCCATGGAAAGGAGTGATACTGAGAAACTGAACCCTCGTTACATTGGACCTTTCGAGATCCTGAAAAGGATTGGTCTCGTTGCTTACAAACTCAACCTACCGGAAACCCTCAGTGGCGTTCATGACGTGTTTCACCTCGGGGTCTCCTCCCCGGTTCTTGTGTCCATGAGAGCCTCAAGTTCCTTGCCTAATACAGCCTTAGGAACCTCTTCGGTCTCCTCCTCATCATCCTTGTGGTTGTCGTCCATGTACTACCCCAAATACTGGCTCGGGTTCTCGTCGTCGTCAGTCATTGGAATACTATCGTCACCAGATGCGTGCGGGAGTAGTGGTGCGGACTGTGCGGGAAGTGACGATTCAGCTGATGGCGATGCCGACGGTGTGTGCTCGTACTTCTCCTTAGAGTCGAAGATGAAAATCGGGTGAGATGCGGAAGACATAGTCGGGAGAGTAACACTGTCTAAGTATTAGGTAATATAGATCATGTGAATGTATATGCAATGTGAATGATGTGATGTGAACTATGTGAGCCTACAGTTATAGTCTAAGTACACTAAATTCAACTTAGTTCTCTATAACCAGCAATCAGTCACACCCTGAAATTCCACAGCGGGTTACCCGCGGGTTGTGACTGTCAAGGATCATCAGTCCCGGTCATTTCGAACGACCTCTAAATGGTTTTCGAAAAGACGTTCCGTTTGAACATCATACAAAAATAAATAAGTAATAGAGAGTTTGAAAATGCGGAAAGTAAAGTGCGGAAGCAAAAGTAAGTAGCAAAATACAGAAGCATAACAAATTAGGTTCCCATAAACCTAGCTTCTAAATGAAAACATGAAATGTGACTCCAGATATGCAATCCTAGTCCATGCGTGAATGCTTAGCGACCTGAGATAAACATGCTTAAAAGTGTCAACACATGGTTGGTGAGTTCACAGATTTAAGTAACAGAAACAGAATGAAAAACAGTGTAACAGTACGTATGTATACTAGTGATTCGATTGTTGATAAGGCGATAAACATTAAATATATAAGCAACACCGAAACCGAAGCTCAACGAAGGAATGCAGAAACTAGCATTATGTCTCTTACGTGCCCAGCACGCAATGGATCAGGTCAATTATGCACCCGTTTGACTCCCAGTCAGAGTTAGCGCGACTAACCCGGGTGGGGGTTGTTAAACTCAATAGTACTATTCATGAATCACCTCGCTTTGTGTAATAATTAACAGTTCGAATATGAGAGGACTTTATGTGAGGTAAATGCACTCACTTATATATATTAAAACGAAATCAAAGTAATCATCATACGACTAAGTAAGAAAACGGTTTAGCATGTATCTCCTCCAAATGGAAAAGTAAGTAAAATGGGGCCGTGAAAACTCACCTGGTAATGAGGTGAATGAAGTATGAAAGCAACACGAGAAATCTAGCAACTCTGGATAACCGACCTAACTGAGCCCTAGGAATAGTAAGGTTATAAGTTCTATGAACGTAAACATGGTTTATGTAACCACATTCATCGAAACGACTCAACGTTGAAAGGTTACATTGACGTTTTGAAAAGGTTTGACCAAAGTTGACCGAGGTTTAACCAAGTTTGACTAACGTTGACCAAGTTTGACCAACGTTGACTAATGTTGACCAATGTTGACCAAAGTTAACACATGATGAAGACATGTACAAGTAGCACATAAGTAACATGTAAGTAACATATTTGTAACACATAAGTAATACTAACTAACACCTAAGTCATACATCATGATATATCATGCATGCTTCAAATCATTGCATAAGTAACTAACATGTGACAAGTAACATGACATTTGTACATCCTCATGGTATATTTCATACATGTTAACCAATCATCCACATAAGTTATGTCATTACACTAATAACCTATTAACAATATTTCAACTCATTTGAACAAGAATCATAAATGTCATTTCTATACCATAGTTCTTAACATAGCAAAGTTTTCCTTTTTAGGCAATTAGGGTTTTAGTGCACTTTAGGTGTCATAGCTCAACTAAACAAGTTATACATGAAATTATACTAGTAACATACCATAGACATGATTCTATACATACACTTTCTATTTTAAGCAAAGGTGAAGTTCTCAAACTAAGAAAGTTTCCTTATTTAGCAAGGTCCTCCAAAACGTGTCATAATACAACTCTAAATCACATATTCTTGCATAAGTCATCTATTCATATAGTAATAAAGCCATTTAACCTATTTTAGACCTTTATAACATACGCATACAAAATATGTTCAATTAAAGTTTCCTTTTTAGGAAAGTGGTCCAAACGACCTTCTACATATGTGTAACTTTCAATAACTCTTTCTAACACTTTAATAGATGTTATAGAACCATATTAGCATGCTTTCATCCATTAAAGCACCATAACTCAAAATATGACAAATTAAAGTTTCTTTTTATAGAAAGACGACCATAACCTAGTGTAAAACAACATTTCCACAAAAAAAAAATCATATATCTAATATATTCTAACATTACTAGAAACATACAAACCATCAAACATATTATATACACATTTTTGCAAAATCATAACCAACAAAGTTTCTATAAATAAAAATGAGCAAATAACAACATAAACAAACATTTCAAACTAACAAATGCACCAATATGTGTCAACAACTCTTTATGATGGAAAACCTTTGATAAAAACATGGATTTAAGACATTGTATCATGAAAATTCGTTTGGATGGGTGTGGTAGCACCATGTGGCCAAAAATAATAAAAAGAAAAGGGTAACCACTTACAAAATTCAAGTATGGAGGTAGAATGGTTGTGAAATTAGCTCCTAGCACCTTGAATCACCTTGCAATGGACTTAGAACACTTGATTTAGGAAGAACAAGTTTGAAATGGATGGTGGCTAGAGGTGCTAGTGGAGGCTGTAAGTTAGAGGAGAGGGAGGGAAAAATGAGTTTAGGGTTAGGGTAGAAATGAGGGAGAAATGGCTTAAGGGAGTGTTTTAGTGAAAAAGGTTTGAGCTTTTCTCCTCATTTAAGGCTTTTGCAATAGACTTGGGATCCTAAATGGATTAATTAGTGAAATTGCTGAATTCTTTAAGCCCAAGCAATAAAACCATTATTTTTATAAAATCTAATTTAAAGTTGTTGGCACATATCGCATATTCGCTTAAAAAGCGTTAAAATAAAAGTTGCTCTAAAAATTCATATAAGCATGAAATATTAAATCATAATATTACATATAATTTTTGCACACCAATTACATGTCTAAATATTATTTCTAAAATTCACCAACGTTTGTGTGACAGGACGCGTGTGTGACCCCTGTAATCCGCCCGATTACTGATGCATGTAATGAAATGAAACGAATGAACTTGCTATAGGAAATATGTACTTAATTACTCTATAATTAAGTATGATGCAAGTGTAATCATGTGAATTCAAGTAATAGTTGGGTATGGATATTAACCTGAATTTGCCGGGTATCACATATTCCCCTTGTTAAAAGGAATTTCGTCCCAAAATTCAGTTCGCGTCACTGTTAGACGGTGTAGTTTTGAATAAGTGAGGGTATTTATGCTTGAACTGATCCTCGCGCTCCCAAGTGAACTCTGGTCCGCGTCTAGAGTTCCAACGAACCTTAACTATAGGGATGCAGATTTGTTTCAGCTGTTTGACCTCACGGTCCATGATCTCGACCGGTTCCTCGACGAAGTGAAGCTGATCGTCTATTTGAATCTCCTCCAATGGTATGACCAGTGTCTCATCTGATAAGCACTTCTTCAGATTTCACACGTGAAACACGTCATGAACGCCACTGAGGGTTTCCGGTAGGTTGAGTTTGTAAGCAACGAGACCAATCCTTTTCAGGATCTCGACAGGTCCAATGTAACGAGGGTTCAGTTTCTCAGTATCACTCCTTTCCATGGCGAGACTTTAAGTAGCACTTTGTCTCCTACTTGAAATTCTAGTGGCTTGCGTCTCACGTCGGCGTAACTCTTCTGACGATCATGCGCGGCTTTGATACGTTCGCGTATCTGTACGATCTTTTCTGTAGTCTCATGGATAATTTCGGGCCCTGTGAGTTGGCTATCTCCCACTTCTGTCCAACAAATTGGCGATCTACACTTTCTTCCATAAAGTGCTTCGAATGGTGTGGCCTTGATGCTGGTGTGGTAGCTGTTGTTGTATGAAAATTCGACCAACGGTAGATGGGCATCCCAACCGTTCCCGAAGTCAACCACACAAGCTCTATGCATGTCCTCGAGAGTCTGAATGGTTCTCTTGCTCTGACCGTCCGTTTGAGGATGGTATGTAGTACTCATATCCAACCGAGTACCCAAGGCTTTCTGTAAAGATTGCCAGAATCGGGATGTAAATCGGCTATCCCTATCTGAAATGATGGAATTTGGCACTCCATGCCTCGAGACTACTTCCTTTAGGTAAATCCGAGTCAGTCTCTTTAATGGGAAGGAAGTGTGCAGATTTTGTTAACCGGTCGACGATTACCCAGGTGGTGTCGCACCCATTGGATGCCCTGGGCAATTTCGTGATGAAATCTATTGATATTTTCTCCCACTTCCACTGCACAATCTCTGGTTGTTGGAGTAACCCTGACGGTTTTTTATACTCCACCTTGACCTTAGCACAACCATAGATTTTGTAATTTCACAACCATTCTACCTCCTTACTTGAATTTTGTAAGTGGTTACCCTTTTCTTTTTATTATTTTTGGCCACATGGTGCTACCACACCCATCCAAACGAATTTTCATGATACAATGTCTTAAATCCATGTTTTTATTAAAGGTTTTCCATTATAAAGAGTTGTTGACACATATTGGTGCATTTGTTAGTTTGAAATTTTTGTTTATGTTGTTATTTGCTCGTTTCTATTTATAGAAACTTTGTTGGCTATGATTTTGCAAAAATGTGTATGTAATATGTTTGGTGGTTTATATGTTTCTAGTAATGTTAGAATAGATTAGAAATATGATTTTTTTTGGTGGAAATGTTGTTTTACACTAGGTTATGGGCGTCTTTCTATAAAAGGAAACTTTAATTTGTCATATTTTGAGTTATGAAGCTTTAATGGATGAAAGCATGCTAATATGGTTCTATAACATCTATTAAAGTGTTAGAAAGAGTTATTGAAAGTTACACATGTGTAGAAGGTCGTTCGGACCACTTTCGTAAAAAGGAAACTTTAATTGAACATTTATGTATGCGTATGTTATAAAGGTCTAAAATAGGTTAAGTGGCTTTATTACTATATGAATAGATGACTTATGCAAGAATATGTGATTTAGAGTTGTATTATGACACGTTTTGAAGGACCTTGCTAAATAAAGAAACTTTCTTAGTTTGGGAACTTCACCTTTGCTTAAAATAGAAAGTGTATGTATAGAATCATGTCTATGGTATGTTACTAGTATAATTTCATGTATAACTTGTTTAGTTGATCTATGACACCTAAAGTGCACTAAAACCCTAATTGCCTAAAAAGGGAAACTTTGCTATGTTAAGAACTATGGTATAGAAATGACATGTTATGATTCTTGTTCAAATGAGTTGAAATATTGTTAATAGGTTATTAGTGTAATGACATAACTTATGTGGATGATTGGCTAACATGTATGAAATATACCATGAGGATGTACAAATGCCATATTACTTGTCACATGTTAGTTACTTATGCAATGATTTGAAGCATGCATGATATGTCATGAGGTATGACTTAGGTGTTACTTAGGTATTACTTATGTGTTACAAATGTGTTACTTACATGTTACTTATGTGCTACTTGTACATGTCTTCATCATGTGTCAAATTTGGTCAACATTAGTCAACGTTGGTCAAACTTGGTCAACGTTAGTCAAACTTGGTCAAAACTTGGTCAAAGTTGGTCAAACCTCGGTCAACTTGGAGTCAAATATTCCAAGTGCGGGTAAGACGAGTTGTGGTACTCGCCCACACCTTGGTCAAAGTCCCACCATGAGGTGTGGGCAACGCTAAAGTAAAAGTCTTACCCTGAGGTGTAAGCGAGAAAGGGATATTGTCCTCGGGAAATGATCCATATGTGATATTTAAAGTATATGAAAGTCACTTGTCCTGTACAAGTGAAACGATAGTCGGAAAGTGGTAGAGGAGGACACCTTGACGGGTTTCCTCAAAGCAAAGTTTTAAAGAAAGATAATAATGTAACAATTTTATAATTGTAATGCGGTGAAGTTTTAAAATAAAGTTAAAGTGTTTAAAGATAGTTAAAGAAAACTTATTTTATTTTCATAAAACTAAGCTACCAAAAGAAAGTTTTCAGTTTAAAGTACAGATGAAACTCATCAGCGTTAGCTGACTTTTAGATGCATGACAGATAGTAATAGGAAGGAATGAGTAAAGGAGCCGTGAGGGCTGGATAGCATGTAGGGGTGTAAACGAGTCACTCAAGATCGGCTCGATAAAATCTTGAATCGAGCCGATCTTAAACGAGCTCGACCCTAAAAATAAGGTTGTTTAATAAACGAGCCCGAGCCCGAGCTTCACTTATCGAGCTAGAAGTTTGGTTACAAGTATCATCATTCTACAATGGGTTACACAATCAAGCTCGTCAGACACTCCACACTATTGCAGGTGGTATTTTTGGAAACAAGAGGCCACAAGAAGCTTACAACCTGATTGAGGAAATAGCTATGAACAACTATCAATGGTACAATCCGAGAAGTAATAGGGGAGCCAGGCAAGGTGTTCACTCTGTCGATATTGTCACTTCACTTTCTGCTCAAGTAGAAACCCTCACCATTCCACTCAACCAGATCAGCAAGGACAAGGTAAATGCTGAAACTGCTGGAGAAACGAAAAGCACCATTGTTGATGTTGAGCAAGTTGACTTTATCGGAACAAACCGCCCGCAAAACAACCCCTACAACAACACTTACAATCCTGGATGGAGGAACCATCCGAACTTCAACCGGAAGGATAACGATAACAACAATCAAGGACCATATGGTTTTGGACAACAACAGTTTCAACAAAGACAACCTTAAAAATTTCAGCCTCGTCAACAATTTCAAGGAGCTAACAAACCAAGTAACGGGTTAAGCTTGGAGGACGCTGTAACTAAGTTGATATCTACAACTGAAAGTCAAGCCCTCTTAGCGGATGCTCGTCACAAACACTATGAGGAGAAGTTTAGTCTTCATGAAGCTGAGTTCAGGACACAGAAAGCAACTCTCCAGTCTATTGAGGTACAACTAGGGCAAATTGCAAAACTTTTATCTGAAAGACAACCAGGATGTCTTCCAAGCAACACTGAACCAAATCCAAAAGTGAATGTTAGTGATATCACTCTCATAAATAGCAAGGTTTATCCAGAACCTCCATTACCAGAAGAAGAGGAAGTTCAAACACCATTAAGGGAAATATTCACTGCAGTACCACTTCGTGCACCTGTCATAGACTCAACCGCTCAAGAATCACCACCAAAGGAGAATCCATAACCAGTTCCAGTAAACACTCCTCCTAACATACCGACAAAGAGAACCTTCAAATCTTACATAACTTACCCAGGAAGGCTAGTGAAGCAAAGGACCGACGAACAATATGAGAAATTCATCGAGCTCTTAAGCTAGATTCATGTCAATCTTCTTTTCTTGGATATAATTCAACAAATGCCTAAGTACAGACGTTTCTTGAAGGATTTCCTCACTAACAAAAGAAACACGGAGGAGGCAGTCAAAAAGACTAACCAATGCGTCGCTCTCATTGAACGATGCCTTCCAAAGAAACTATCAGGTCCCAGAAAGTTTTCTTTACCATGTTCTATCGGACCACTACTGATAACTTTCACACTCACTGATCTAGGAGCAAGTGTGAACGTAATGCCATACAACATGTTCAAAAGACTAAAGATTGGAAATCCGTAACCTATCAATGCAACTGTCGAGCTTGCGGATGGAACTATTAAATCACCTATGGGGTTATTGAAAATTTATTGGTAAAAGTCGGCAAGTTTGTCTTCCCTGCCGACTTCATGGTCTTAGAAATGGGGCCCGACTATTATGTGCCTTTGATTTTGGGTCACCTATTCTTAGCCACTGCTAGAGCAACCATTGACATGAACGAAGGTATTCTGAAACTTCGTGTTGGAAAAAAATCGGTAGCTTACAACATAGGGGGTAACAAATGTTTATCCAATGATCCCTTCCACGCATGCATGCCATGAAAATGTAAAATCTTAAACTAGTGTCGTACCGGAGGGACTTCCCTCGTCGTGCACCACCACGTCACATATCACTCCCATCGTCCTCATCGTTGTCTCCGTCCTCATTACCGGGTCCAAACCCTAAACGGTCAACATCACGCACCACCTCCATGCACCACCGTGCACGTCATCACCACCTCACCTCTCGTGTCCCTTCTTAGCCGACCAACACGCCGCTGCCGCGCAACCATGGCCATAACCAGGCATTGCTGACCCTCGTCCTACCCCTACAGTCTCTTTAAAGTCACTGGAGCCACCATCTAGGCTACCGCTGTCCACGCCTTGGGCACCACAGCCCTTCGCGCCGTCCTCCTGTCATCCCCGTGTATCATCCTTGATAACCAGTACTACCTGCCACACCTTCCCTTCTTCTTCGTCGCCAGCCGTGACCATGGCCCCCTAACCCTAATCGGTTCACGAAATACAAAGTAGAAGAATCGGATTTGGGAGTCACCCCATGCGTAGGGGTGTTTCATTCGCCTGTCGCCGCCATATGACCACCGCGAGACCCCTTTCGTCGTCCTTCTCTCTCGCCGGACCTCTCCCCATTGCTTTCTCCCTTTTCGTCTAACACACCTAGGGTCAAGAGTGGCCCTAGGGTTTGCGCAAGTGTGGTTCTTATATCACTGGATGTTTCACTCGAGTCCCTATGTTTTCTCTTTTGCGTATTCCGATCACAAACTGTTCATTAAATGGTTAACTGGTTCTTTTAATATTGTTCAATCAAGTTTTACAAGAAAAATCCTACTAACCATCTCGTTTACTAAAGACCTGGGTTATCCATTAACCCAAACCGTTAATTTGTGGATTTCGGGATGTTACATAAATAAACATGGCGCTTCCAGGAGGCAACCCAATGATCATGAATAAATTGAGAAGTTGGTGCATATGACAGAACACATGGACCTCATGTTTGGTTTTCCATGTTTAAGTTTCTCGTACTTCAGCCTTTAGGTCTGCCTTCTCGATGCTAGGACCTTTGTAACTTAACTACTACCTGTTATTTTCGTTTTCTGTTTTTCTTTGTGTGTCAAGTAGCATAGCATCACCAAATAGTTTCTCTATTTCTTTGAGGAGTTTCGCTCCACCTCTACAAGCTTGGATGCCTGCAAAGCACATCAAATTTGTGAGAGATTTGATAGAAGTTTTTTGGCGTAACATTGACGACAGTCGCAAACATTGGCCATAGGTTATACACCGAATTGACCGGGGAGTACCAGTTTCTTTTCCCTTAAAACTTCATACATTTAAATTCCTGCATAGCATTTCATTACATGCATTTGTACATTGACGGCAATGCATAGTTTTAAGTGTGGGGTGGGAAGTAGAGATTCAGGACAAACTTGTTTCCTCAAAGCTAGAAGACTAAACTCGTGATTTTCTACCCATATGACTAAAACCTTATTTTAACCGAAAAATTATTTTCCTAAAAACCCTAAAATTTTTGAAAATTATAAAACCCTAAAAATCTAAACCTCTTTGAGTTTACGCTTAATTAAACTAAAAATGAATAAATGGAAACATGTCAAGTAGAAACAAATGGATATTATGCATAACGAATCACTAAATTGTAACACCAAAAAAATTCAATCAATTTTAACTTTCAAAAAACACCAGCGGAAGTAGGTCCCATTAACATCCTTTAACAAAATAACTCATGTTAACTCTAATGAAAAGATAACACCAAGATTTGGTTTAAAAAGATCGCCCAAGATCCCAAAACAACAACAAGTTTCAACAATTGACAAGTCAACTACGACGGTTTGACTTAACCCTAGTTTAGATGTCATCTCATTCAAAACATAAGTTTTGCCACTTATTTACATCCATTTATACTTTCATAAGGGTTAAGCACTCCTAGGGAGGCTTAAACAAACAATCATCGCATCAAAGATCTTTCAATGAGAATCCAAAGCTTGAAACATGACCCTAGGCTAGACCGGAGCTTTCCCTACATAAAAATACCCAAACAAACAACCATTAGTAATGATAGACACCCCTTAGGACCCTTAACAAGTTAATGCCTTAACTCGGGTCCAAACGCCACTTTTCAGACTAAATTCAGCGTAAAACAGAGGGATTTCAGCGTAGGACGCGCTGCCTAGCGCATCATGCGCCAGAACCAGCGCATAATGTGCTGGTGCTTGACCTGCACACACCAAATTCCATTTTATGTGTATTCCTGTAGGTCTACTCGAGGTCAATACAGATCTATCTTGAGACGTGACATGTCAAACACACGGAGTGTAGAATCCAACCGTATGCATGATCGTGTATATGAGACAACACGAAGATAACAATGAACACACTAGATGTAAATAATCTCTCTTTGATTGCTCCAAAACACTGAGTTTGCCGAACTTGAACACAAATGACAAAGGTATTCAAACTAACATGTAAACTACTATTTATAGGCAAACTATCTGCTACGGGCGAACTTAACAAGTTCGCCTAATACAAGGAACAGGCGAACTTGAAAAGTTCTCCTATTATAAAACATAAGAAAAAACATGAAAACACAAAGACATATAAGATCTAACTATTACAAGGCTCACTGTCACATCTCTATGTCCTAACAGACTCCCCCTTGACAATAGCTTGATCTTCAGTCTTCATGTTGAGCTCTTCCACTTCTCTGGTAGTTTGTTTCCTACATACACACCATACTTGATACATATCTGCAACACACACTTGTACTGTAACGCCTGCTCACGCCATTCACTTGTAAACATCAATTCTTTCTTTTTCAGCATCAGTTGATCTTTCTTTGAGAAATTAATAAGATTCATAGCGTCATAGAAACGAGCTAGAACCTTATTATCTTGATCTTCTATTCTTGCCTCACATGTATTCACATTGACATACCACCACTTCATATTACCAAGAAAATCCCGTGGTATCTCCTTCACAAGTATTTTCTGAACAACTTTAACCGGTTTAAACTTGTACTTCCAGATATTCTTTTAAGTAACCAGATCAACCACTTTCATTCTCTTGCCCTTCTATGGCTTAAGTTTATCATACTTTCCCGATCCACCTTCAGTACTTATCAGCTTGGCAATAGCATCTGCAATCCCATTCCTTGATCTGTTGATTAATGGTTTAGTTGCAAGACCATTAACCTCACATCTAGGCAATGAATTGAAGTATCTCAATCTGGGCTTCAAATACTGAACTCCATTAGTTCTTTTGATTGCAAACAACTTAAACTCTTCATCATAAAACCAGCTGAGTATCCCTCTAACACATCTTTCCTTATTGACATACTTCTCTTTAAGAACAAGTGGTGATGGTGAAACAGGCAAATATTTCTTCCAACTTCTCACCAACTCTAACCACTTCTCTTTGGTCATGGATGTATCCCTATACATCACAGGTTCTTCTGGTGTCTTTTGAGCATCATCATAATTAGGCTTAGTGATGTATTTATCAGAGTCCATTGATTCAGCTATTCCTTCTAAAGTTTCCTCAAGAATAACATCATCACGGATGAAATCAAACGGCACATTTAGACCATCACAACCTTCATATATAAGCGTTGTTGTATCTTTTTTCTATCTCCAACTCTACTATCTCCCCTTCTTCTATCTCAGTATCATTATCATCATCCAACATATCATCAATCATGTAATCTAATCCAGCTAAGCATTCCAATTTGTCAGCTTCATCTAAATCAGAATCATCTTGAAAGAATTCTAACATCAACATATCTTCAGCCTCTCCTGTAGTTGTGTTCTTTCTACCAGATGTATTGTCACACCCATAAAATCCACCTGCGAAGTTTTACCGCGAGGCACGTGACATACCAGGATCAGTCATTAGTTACACGGAACGACTCTATATGAATTTAAATAAAATACCGTTGATGCTCATAGTCACGAGACAACAATCATTAAGTTTGAAAAAATGTTGCGGAAGCTTAAATAAAATCCAAATGCAAGTATAATCAAATGCGCAAAACACCGCGCCCAAACCAAAGTAAATAAGACGAGTAAATAAGTTTTAAAATTGTTTATGAAAACCAAGCACCGCCATGCATCCTAATCCTGAGTGTACCTTAGCGACCTGAGAAAGACAAACTAAAAGTGTCAACACAATGGTTGGTGAGCTCACAAAGTTGTAAGTAAATAAGAGTTCGATGTTTGCTTGATAATGTAATTAATGTATACCGATATATAGCTAGTCTATGTCATGCTACAACAAGTGTTTCAAAACCGAAGCTGACTGTTTGTGTTTGTTTGCCTTCCGCCATGTCTACCGAACAATGGCAACTGTCTAGGTCAATATTACACCCGTTCGACCTCCAGTCAAGTTAGCACGACTAACTCGGGTGGGGCTTGTCAAAACCCAGTAGTACTACTCAAGATTACCTTGCTATGTTCCAATACTAACGGTTCGAGAATGTAAGGACTTATGTGGTATGTTTGCACTTTAGTAAGCAAGCAATAATACAATAATACAAGATCAAAAATGTTTGCGAGCATGCTTTCTCCCCCAAAAAGAAAGTAAGTAAAAGAGAGGGCCCGTGAAACTCACCTTAGTATGAGTGCAGATGAAAGCTAAGTAAAAACAGTTGGACCTCTAACTGCCACCTAAAATCATAGGTCTATAAGTTTGTGTTCGTGTAGGTTGACATGAACCCTTAGTATCCAAACAATACCATTGTTTAAGTGTTTAGAAAAGATTTACATGTTTGACTCAAGTTTGACCCGACGACCCGTTGGTGACACATTGTATGAAATTATGTTTGTTTAGTATAATACCACTATATTATACATAGATGATTATGCTGTAGCACTTAGCAATAAATCCTAGTTGTTCTAGCAAGTAAGCACAATTTTCATAATTAGTAAGTTTCCATCTTTAGTAACCTATAAGAGACATGCATGATTTCAAACATCAAACACATTACAACATGTTATTATGTCCTAACTAACATAGCTCTATCATCAAATCATACTACACATGTCTAAATAAAAATATATGACCACTTTTGAAAAATAAAGTTTCCTTATTTGGAAAGTTCACAAAACCGAGCTAGGTATTCAAAATCTGATTTCACAAGTCATTTATACATGCATCAAGTAACACATAAATCTCATTACATCGTATAATTCAAGTCTAGAATGTAAGTTCCAAAACCTAAAAAGTTTCTCCTTTAGTAAGTTATGATCAATCCACGTGGTTTGTACAAAACAACACTTTCACATGCTTCAATACATCATATATGATTAATTGGAATCATCCTACATCATCATGCACGTATAATAACTCATATTCAGCAAGTACTTTTCAATAAAGTTTCCCCTTTAGGAAAACCTATGATTTCTAGCTTTGTTATTGTGATTCAACGCACCAAATCAATTGCATACAACCTAACTAGCATGATTATAACCATAATAAGCATCAAACACATCTAGCATGCAATATAGAATCCACAAAAAGTTTCCTTTTTAAGCAAGTTATGAACAATATGAACTAGGGTTTTCCAAATCACCATAAATTCAACAAATAGGTGTAATACATTCAAATAATTAACAAAGTCACCATATTGTTTTTGTAAAAACTCATGTTTAGATGAACTAGGGTTTAAATCAAAATTCTTGGAATCATAAAATAACGAAATCGGACGAAACAACTTACGTAGTAGTGTTAGGAATGTTTAGGAAAGACCGATTACATGTTCAATTACAAGATTCAAGCTCGATTCGATGGTGTTTGGGTTGCTTCTTGTTCTCAGCGCAAAGGGATGGGAGGGGGTTTGGGGTCGACGGCTAGAGAAGGGAAAATGGGAGTAGGGTTTAATTTTTTTTAAAGTCTATATGTATAAGCATGCATGGGTTTAAATGGATAATCCATGGGTTATCTAGAGATCCATGGGTTATCTAGAGATCCATGGGGTATTTTAAAAACAATTAACACTAATAACAATTTAATCCCTATACTATAATTTTTATAAAAATCTACCTTTATAAAAAATAACAAACGCAATTAATTTTTGATAAACATATGCGATTGCACTAAAGTTCACATAATTCACGTAAAAGTCACTTAGAATGTAAATTCACATAATTATCACTAAAATAATTATTCGCGGTTATTTTTATTAGTTCACCAACGTTCCGGATTAGACTCGTGTGTGATTCGGTAATTCTATGAGTTACCGTTACATGAGTGTTTGTGTAATAAAGTGACACATTTAATTAACCTAATTAAATGCAATGCATGGACGACTAATTGATAAAAACGAAGTTTGTATAAACAATGCTCGAGATAACGTTGTTTGTGTTAACGGAGTTAACCTGAAATTGTCGGATGTCACATCATCCCCTTATTGAAAGAATTTTCGTCTTGAAAATTAATCCAAGTTGCTAGTTTTCTGAAACAAAAAGTTTGGGTTGTCACATCATCCCCTTGTTGAAAGAAATTTCATCTCGAAATTTAATTAGTTCCTTTCGTGTTTGTCGTTGAGTGCTTGAAAAGCTGAGGATATTTTTTCATCATTTGATCCTCGCGTTCCGACGTGAACTCCGGTCCACGTTTCGAGTTCCAGCGAACTCTAACAATTGGGATTTTACTATGCTTGAGCGTTTTGACCTCTCGGTCCATGATTTCTACCGGCTCTTCGTTGAATCGCAACTGCTCATCAATTTCCAACTCCTCGAGTGGAACCACAAGTGTCTCATCTGATAGGCATTTCTTTAAGTTTGAGACATGGAAGACATTGTGTACTCTATTAAGCTCGTATGGTAGGTTTAATTAATACGCAACCGGACCAATCCTTTTCACTATCTCAAATGGTCCAACATAACGCGGGTTTAGCTTGCCTCGTTTTCCAAAACGAATCACACCTTTCCAAGGTGAAACTTTTAATAATACTCTGTCACCCACTTGAAATTCTAGCGGTTTTCTGCGTTTGTCTGCATAACTCTTCTGATGGTCATGAGCTGCCGCCATACGATTTCGAATTTGCACAATCTTTTATGAAGTCTCGTGCACAAGTTCAGGTCCTGTAATTTGGCTATCTCCCACTTCAGCCCAACAGAGAGGTGATCGACATTTCCATCCATATAGTGCTTCGAACGGTGCTGCCTTAATGCTAGTATGATAGCTATTATTATAGGAGAACTCCACCAAGGGCAGGTGAGTCTCCCAACTATTTCTGAAATTGATTACGCAAGCCCGCAACATGTCTTCTAGGGTTTGTATGGTACGCTCACTCTAGACATATGTTTGAGGATGGTACGCTGTGCTCATATCTAGGCGTGTACCTAGAGCTTTTTGTAATGACTTCCAGAAATGTGAGGTGAAACGAGCGTCTCTATCTGAAATGATGGAGATTGACACTCCATGCCGAGAGACTACTTCCTTTAAATAGATGCGGGTTAGCTTCTCCATTTTGCCAGTTTCTTTGATTGCAAGGAAGTGAGCGGATTTAGTTAAGCGATCCACTATCACCTAGAGGGTGTCGCATCCACTAGGGGTTCGGGGTAATTTAGTAATGAAATCCATGGAAATGTGCTCCTATTTCCACATCGGGATTTTCGATTGTTGGAGCGATCCAGATGGCTTTTGGTACTCCACTTTGACTTTTGAACAAGTCAGACACTTGCTCACATAAGTGGCTATATCGGCTTTCATGTGCGGCCACCAATACAGGACTTTCAAGTCATGATACATCTTGTTGGAACCAGGATGAATAGAATATCTAGACTTGTGAGCTTCATCCATAACAAGTTCCCCCAGGTTTACATACACTGGGACCCATATTCACTCCGCGAAATTATGAATACCATCGGATTTGACTTCAAGTTGTGCTTCCATACAACGAGTGCCTTCTAGAGGTAAGTTATCTTCTGTCAATGCTTCGAGTTGAGCATTACGGATTTGTTCGGGTAAACCCATATGAATTGTGAGTTGTAACACTCTAACTCGTCGGGGCTTGGTTTCTTTTCTGCTGAGGGCATCGGCTACCACGTTAGCTTTGCCTGGGTGATACTTGATGGCACAATCATAATCGTTCAAGAGTTCGATCCAGCGATGCTATCGTATGTTCAACTCTTTATGTTCAAAGATATGCTGGAGGCTCTTGTGATTAGTGTAGATAGTGCATTTGGTAACGTAAAAGTAGTGCCTCCAGATCTTCAGCGCAAATACCATGGCTCCCAACTCCAAGTCGTGATTCATGTAGTTCTTCTCATGAACTTTCAATTGTCGGGAAGCGTATGCGATGACCTTCTCACGTTGCATCAACACACAACTGAGACCTTGGATTGAGGCATCGCAATACACTACGAAGTCTTCTGTTCCCTTTGGAAGAGACAGGATGGGTGCGCTGCAGAGTTTCTGCTTCAGCCGCTGGAATGCTGCTTCCTGGGTTTCACTCCAGTTATAAGGTTTACCTTTGTGGGTTAGGGCGGTGAGAGGTTCAGCGATCTTCGAGAATCCCTCGATAAATCCTTGGTAGTATCCCGCCAATCCTAGAAATTGTTGCACCTCAATCGGAGTCGTTGGTGCTGCCTATTTCTTGATGGCTTCTACTTTAGCTGGGTCGACATGTATTCCTTTCTCATTGACTACATGTCCTAGAAATTGAACCTCGCGAATCCAAAAATCGTATTTGGAAAACTTGGCATACAATTGTTCTTGTCTCAGCAGTTCGAGGATTAAGCGTAGGTGCTCCTCGTGTTCTTCCCAACTCCGGGAATAGATGAGGATATCGTCAATGAAAACGATGATGAATTTATTGATGTAGGGTTTACACACACGATTCATGAGGTCCATGAATACCGCGGGTGTGTTGGTTAACCCGAATGGCATGACCAAAAGCTCGTAATGGCCGTACCGGGTTCTGAATGCGGTTTTCGATATATCTACATCTCAAACTCTTAGTTGGTGGTAACCTGATCTCAGATCGATCTTTGAATAGAAACTCAACCCTTGAAGTTGATCGAATAGGTCATCGATGCATGGAAGTGTATAGCGATTCTTAACAGTTACCTTGTTTAGCTCTCTTTAATCTATACACATACGGAAAGTTCCATCTTTCTTTTTGACAAATAGGACTAGGGCTCCCCATGGTAATGAGCTAGGTCGGATAAAACCCTTATCCAACAAATCTTGTAGTTGTGTAGACAACCCCTGCAACTCACTCGGTGCAAGTCTATAAGGTGCTTGAGCAATAGGTGCTGCTCCGGGCACTAGGTCAATCTGAAATTCGACCTGACGATGGGGTGGAAGACCAGGTAAGTCTTTAGGAAAAACTTTCGGAAAGTCACGGACTATGGGAATATCTTCCAGCTTCTTCTCCTCAGAAGGTTTGTCGGTGACAAGGGCTAGTATTGCGGTATGACCCTTACGCAGACACTTCTGCGCCTTCATATAAGATATGATGCCGACGACTGCACCATTTTTCTATCCTTTGACCGAAAGGATCTCTCCGCTAGACAGGGGAATACGAACAATATTATCTTTACAGACGATCTCAGCTTGGTTTTTAGATAACCAATCCATGCCAACAATTATGTCAAAACTGCCAAGTGTAACTGGCATGAGATCGATGTCGAGTTTGTGATCAGATAATCCTAACTTACATCATGAGTTGCCCCGATTAACTTACCGTCAGTTATTTCTACGGTATATTTGTGCTCTAACGGGGTTGTGGTCATCTCTATCTGTTTACTAAAGTTCTCAGAAATGAAACTCCTATCGGCACCATTATCAAAAAGGACAGAAGAAAAATGATCATTTAAAGGAAACATATCGTTAACAACGTTGTGGTTATTTCTCGCCTCTCCTGTGCTGATCACGAAGGCCCGACCCTTCGCACCATTACCATTATTATTACCATTTCCACCCTGATTATTGCCATTACCATTCTCATTGTCAGCTTTCTTCAGTTGAGGGCAGTTTCTTTTGAAGTGCCCCTCTTTACCGCACTCAAAAATCCTTTGGGTGCGTCGCCAGTTGGTGCCTGTTTATTCTGCAGCTCTCCCCTACAATCCTTGGCCGAATGGCCCATTTTTTCACACCGTTGGCAACGGTACTTGTCACATGCCCCATTGTGATGAAAGTTACATTTTTGACACTTTGGGTACTTACCAGCGTATGCACCCTGGTTTTGCTGAGTATAGCTAGACTATGAGAGATTTTTAGCATGTTCGAACTTTCGTTGTTGCTGCTGCTGTGGGGGTGGGTTGGACTGAGAAGATTTGGAGTGCGTACTGTCAAACTTACGCTTGTTATCAACCATCTTAGAAACTGATCTTATAGGGGGTAGTGTGCCTTGGGTGACTGTTTGATCGGTTAACTTGTGGCTAACAGGATAGTTTGTTGGATAGTGGTGGGGTTTGAGGATGTCACCATGCTCTTGATTTGAGGGACTAGGCCCTCGATATACATCTCGTTCCGCTTGTAAACAGGGGTTACCATCTGAGGGCACAAGGTTGCTAGCTCGTGAGAGCGGGTGGTGTAGGCTTCGATCTCAGATCCTTCCATTTTGAGGTTCCAGAACTCAACCTCAAGTTTCTGCACCTCGTCACGAGGGCAGTACTCCTCTTTCAGCATGTTCTTAAATTCATCCCATGGCAAAGCATTTTCCATTTCCAAAGTTAGCATTTGTACCTGGGAGTTCCACCAGGTTAAGGCTGGACCCTCCAGTGTGCTAGATGCATATTTCACCTGGTTGTTCTGCGGGAAATTACACATAGCAAAGACCGACTCAGTTTTCTCCATCCAGCGGAGTAAGCCTACTACTCCCTCAGCTCCACTAAAAGTGTGGGGCTTGCAGTCCATAAAGGTCTTGTAAGTGCAGACCTGCTGATTGTTGTGCTAACCTGGATTGGAGAAAAAGAATGTGTTTAGGAATATTGGATTCGGTAATGAGTTTAGAATGAGTGTTGACTCTCTAGAGTCGACAAATGAAAGATTTACCTCCAATCGGGTTGGCTGCTAATGCTTCAGCCACACGCTCATTAATCATTGCGGTGAGTTCTGCTGCTGTCAGATTGATGTTACCATGACCAGCTCGCCCACCGTTACGTCCTCCACGTCCAACACCTCGTCCATACATGATCTTTACATTCACAAATACACAATCCTGAGCAAAAATATATCACATATCATTGTCATACAAGTATAAGTAAACAAAAGCAATATAAACCACAACATCTCATATTTCCATAAAAATCCTTGATTAAATAAAATGTAAAGCTACGAAATAAATTCAACCAAAACATCAAGATTCAGAAATATCTATTGGATGGGAACAACCCTGCCCATCTAGGTTTAAATAAAAAGAATAACTAAAATGATAGACTTCAAACGCCACTACCAGCTGAGGTCACATCAGAAACAACATCATCATCCTCATCTGGCTCATCCTCGGGCTCATCCTCCTGTGCAACTCCTGCAGCATTGGCAGCCTCGAGTTGTCCCTCCAGCACCTCGATCCTAGCTCCCGCTGCCTCGAGGTTAAGATGTAGCACGTTCACCTGTGCCCGTAACTCATGGAATGCTATCACCAGGTTATCGTTTACTGTATTTGGTCTTCCCTGACTCTTAGTCAGCTTCTCTATCCTCTGGTCAGCCTAGTGTCCACGCTGCAACAGTCCGGTGATCTCACCTGCAGCCTCATGCGTATTACCTTTCTCTCTTTCCATCCTCGCCACTAGGGCAGCAAAGGTCTGCTCCAGTGGGTACTGCAGAGGTGATAGAGTCTCCATAGAAGAAGTACCAGCTGCAAGGTGTGGGGGCGGGACCTGCTCTTGACGGACCCAACTCCTGATCCTGTCCGGGTACCAATCCTAATCCTGCGTGTTACCGCTAACACGCACATGGAAAGGCTCTCCATACACTATTGTGTCATCAATAGGTGTCAATCTCCGCCTCTTAGGCTCTGGTGAAGGTACTATAGGAACATCGGGTTCCTGAACGACTGGGATGTAGGTGACTTGGGTGAAGTAGAAATCTCCTATAACGAAATGCATAAGTGCCATGTATGAGTGTGGGTGTTGTGTAACTAATACAGTGTGTGTGGTTGTAATCTAAGTCTAATACTAATGCAAGCCTAGTTCACTAGAACCAATGGCTCTGATACCAATCTGTCACACCCTCAAAATCCACCTGCGGGGTTTTACCGCGAGTCGCGTGACAAACTAGGATCTCAGTCATTAGTTACACGGAATGAATCTATATGAATTTAAATAAAATACCGTTGCTGCTCATAGTCATGAGCCAACAATCATTAAGTTTGAAAAAATCTTGCGAAAGCGTAAATAAAATCCAAATGCAAGTATAATCAAATGCGCAAAACACCGCGCCCAAACCAAAGTAAATAAGACGAGTAAATAAGTTTTAAAATTGTTTATGAAAACCATGCACCGCCATGCATCCTAATCCTGAGTGTACCTTAGCGACCTAAGAAAGACATGCTAAAAGTGTCAACACAATGGTTGGTGAGTTCACATAGTTGTAAGTAAATAAGAGTTCGGTGTTTGCTTGAGAATGTAATTAATGTATATCGATAGATAGCTAGTCTATATCATGCTACAACAAGTGTTTCGAAACCAAAGCTGACTGTTTGTGTTTGTTTGCCTTCAGCCATGTATACCAAACAATGGCACATGTCTAGGTCAATATTACACCCGTTCGACCTCTAGTCAAGTTAGCGCGACTAACTCGGGTGGGGCTTGTCAAAACCCAGTAGTACTACTCAAGATTACCTCGCTATGTTCCAATACTAACGGTTCGAGAATGTAAGGACTTATATGGTATGTTTGCACTTTAGTAAGCAAGCGATAATACAATAATACAAGATCAAAAATGTTTGCGAGCATGCTTTCTCCCCCAAAAAGAAAGTAAGTAAAAGAGAGGGCCCGTGAAACTCACCTTAGTATGAGTGCAGATGAAAGCTAAGTAAAAACAGTTGGACCTCTAACTGCCACCTAAAATCATAGGTCTATAAGTGTGTGTTCGTGTAGGTTGACATGAACCCTTAGTATCCAAACAATACCATTGTTTAAGTGTTTAGAAAAGATTTACAAGTTTGACTCAAGTTTGACCCGATGACCCGTTGGTGACACATTGTATGAAATTATGTTTGTTTAGTATAATACCACTATATTATACATAGATGATTATGCTGTAGCACTTAGCAATAAATCCTAGTTGTTCTAGCAAGTAAGCACAATTTTCATAATTAGTAAGTTTCCATCTTTAGTAAGCTATGAGAGACATGCATGATTTCAAACATCAAACACATTACAACATGTTATTATGTCCTAACTAACATAGCTCTATCATCAAATCATACTACACATGTCTAAATAACAATATATGACCACTTTTGAAAAATAAAGTTTTCTTCTTTGGAAAGTTTACAAAACCGAGCTAGGTATTCAAAATCTGATTTCACAAGTCATTTATACATGCATCAAGTAACACATAAATCTCATCACATCGTATAATTCAAGTCTAGAATGCAAGTTCCAAAACCTAAAAAGTTTCCTCCTTTAGTAAGTTATGATCAATCCACGTGGTTTCTACAAAACAACACTTTCACATGCTTCAATACATCATATATGATTAATTGGAATCATCCTACATCATCATGCACGTATAATAACTCATATTCAACAAGTACTTTTCAATAAAGTTTCCCCTTTAGGAAACAACTTACGTAGTAGTATTAGGAATGTCTAGGAAAGACCGATTACACGTTCAATTGCAAGATTCAAGCTCGATTCGATGGTGTTTGGGTTGCTTCTTGTTCTCGGCGCAAAGGGATGGGATGGGATGGGAGGGGGGTTTTGGGTCGACGGCTAGAGAAGGGAAAAGGGGATTAGGGTTTAATTTTTTTTTAAAGTCAATATATATAAGCATGCATGGGTTTAAATGGATAATCCGTGGGTTATCTAGAGATCCATGTGCTATTTTAAAACAATTAACACTAATAACAATTTAATCCCTCTACTTTAATTTTTATAAAAATCTACCTTTATAAAAAATAACAAACGCAATTAATTTTTTATAAACATATGCGATTTCACTATAGTTCACATAATTCACGTAAAAGTCACTTAGCATGTAAATTCACATAATCATCACTAAAATAATTGTTCGTAATTATTTTTATTAGTTCACCAACGTTCCGGGTTAGACTCGTGTGTGATTCGGTAATTCTGTGAGTTACCGCTACGTGAGTGTTTGTGTAATAAAGTGACATTTAATTAACCTAATTAAATGCAATGCATGGACGACTAATTGATAAAAATGAAGTTTGTATAAACAATGCTCTAGATAACGGTGTTTGTGTTAACGGAGTTAACCTAAAATTGTCGGATGTCACATGTATCATCTTGACCTGATGTCAACTCCCCCTGAAATTGAGATATCGGAGTAACGTCAGCGTATTGACGATCACACTTGTCTTTATTAGGATCATTTTCTTCATCATCATTTCTATGTATAGACTCGATGTGACAAGCTTCATTTACTGCCACCGGTTTCTCCCCCTAAGCATCAATGCGCTCTATCAATTGAGATACTAAGATCTACATTTCAGCTATTTGTTTGTTTTGGGATTGGAGAACCTGTTCTCTTTGATAGTCATTAGCTAGTAAAACATCTACTTGTCCCTGAAGACCCACAACTTGAGCTTCTAAGCATGAGACTTTTCCCTCTAAGGCAATAATCTTGGCACTCTTCAATGTTGTTGAAGGGCCAGCCTGAGGTTGAGTAGGAGTAGGAGCAGATGGAGTAGCATGGGGTGTTGTAGTCTGAGACGGTAGTGGTGATAAAATCAGAGAATCCACAAACTCTTCATCATCAGCTACTTGTGTACGTGCAACAAACATTGAAACAGCCATTAACTTCTTTGACTTAGGAGAAGGAACGTACCCTGAATCTGATGATTCATCACGTAAAGTCCTTTTGCCAAGTACTTCACCCGGAGGAGAACCCCTAGCAGAGTTCCTTCTCGGTAATTTAACCTTTTTCTTGCTTACCGACTTATGTCTTTTACCAGCATTAGCTTCAGGTATCTTTGCCAACCATTCATAATGATCAGAATAAAAATCTTTAGTGGCTTCAGAATCAGAACTAGCATTGTACATGATTCACTTGTTCTTCTTCTTCATTATCATCTACTTCCACATTCTGATCATCTTGAACATTTTCATCTTGATTCTCAACTTCAATTACAATATCAGCCTCTACATTAGGCTCAATCACATTTTCAGTTTCATTATCAGCTTCAACATTAGGCTCATTCACATTTGGTTCTATCACATTCTCTTGAACTTGAGGTTGAACAGGTTATGGTATTACAGGTTGCTGTTGTGCTTAAACTTGTGGTACAGGTGGTTGTTGTTGTTGTTGCTGTTGTTGCTGTTCTTGCTCTTGTGCTAACAACTCTTCAGGATGAATCCAATTATCATTTGGAGGAGCCACATAATCAGGATTGATAATGTGCCCGAATATAGGTGTAGGAACTGGAATAAGAGTTGGATTCTGCTGCTTGACATTGTTGCAGTCAGTAAAGATTCTCTTGGTCATCGGTGTAAGAGTAAGACGATGTGAAAACTGAGGTAGGTTAGGAATAAGATGGTTAAGAATCATTTTAATGAAACGAGGGTACATAAGAAACCCTTGTCCTTCTGGAGGAGTTATCTGGACAACTATCTCCCTGTATATGTAGTGAGCAAAATTGAAACCTCTATTCAAAGTAAGTGCGACCATTGTAGATTGTAAGAGGACTTCAAACCATCTATACCAGCCTTCCTTGGGGATAAGCATTGAATGATAACGTGCATAAAGTACCTCCATTGACCAACTAGCCCACCCTTTCTAGCTTGAGTATCATTAGCTCTTCCTCTATATCCCATCCTTTGAAAACAACCCATAATCAAAGTATTAGGTAACATCAAATGTTCATTATTATCACCTCCCAGAGCCAGAGCAGTCCTTATTGTATCCACAGAGATGCAACTTGAACATTATTCACTGTAGCTCTAATCACATTTGGATCAACTGTGCAATTATGTTCCGCGGAATCCAAGAATTGTTGAATATAATTCAGACTGATGTATGGATTAGCAGATAATGCAACACGTAGCCTTGATCTATTCAGAAAATTGATGATCTCACGGTAGTTAACAGCTTCTGACATATTCAGATCTAACAATGCCACCTGGTTATGTTTGTACTCCACACGACTATCCATCTGTATATAAGACCAACAATTTTCAAGTAAACAATAGCACAACAAAATAAAAATAACATTAATAAAAAAAAACACAACACTTGAAAAAATTGCTAAGTCCAATCACTACTGCTCCCTGAGGCGAACTTAATAAGTTCACTTAGAGTCAAGTTACCTCAAAGCAAACAGATGCAGATCAGATTTCTACTTCACGAATTGATGTAATCCAAAGCAATTAATCAATCTACTCAACATTACAACCACCGATAAGCATTTTTACATCATCAATTTCGATTTGGAACCACAAACAAACATATTTTAATGATGAAACATACATAGCGATGAAACCCTAGTCTATTCACTGAAATATTGATCAAAACATGAGTTTTAACAGTCTAAAACTTGTGATTCTACCTTCTTTTGATTCACCCACACTTTAACAACAAGAAATCAACACAAAAACCATAGATTATCACACACACAACATAATCTGAACAAGTTCACTGTTTCTGTTAAAGTCGCTCAATCAGTTCGCTGGAAACAAATTTTGTGAGAAAGAACAAGTTCGCCTGAGAATTTAATATATAATCACCCAATAAGTTCGCTTATTCAGACGAACTTGCTAAGTTCGCTTCGCGGTGAACATGCTAAGTTCGCTTATTCACCCATACTTGGAGAAATTTTGGAATTTTCAACCTGTCAATTTTCAACATCCAAGAACCAATCTTTCCGTCTTCCACCAGGACCTGTATCCGATCCAATCCCGGACAATTTTAAATAAAAATTTTGGAATTTTCATGGAAGAACGAAATAAAATCTTTTTGGATTTTTGAATGTAATTGGAAATGAAAATGAGAATTAATAAACGAACACGAATGCACATATTTTTGATCTTTTTGAATTTTTCAACGAACAGAAAAGCAAATCTTTTTTTTTGGTTTCATCTGTACAAAACGGAAACACATATTTTTGGTTTTTCAAATATAAAAAAAACATAAAATCTTTTCAATTTTTCTTTAAACAAATTTGAAATTCTAGAAACAAAGCACATATTTTTGTTCAATCATGAGCAAGAAGATCATATCAGTATATTCGATTAGTCCATCACACATCCTATTCCAATCTAAGGGTAACCCATGATACTTCTTATCATATATCAACCTATTCAGACCATTCAAAACTATACACATTCCTTTTTGATATTTTTCACTTTGACCACATCAAACTTGATAATCCACATCATATATTTTTCAACTATGAAAAACTTTACATGAAATGATAGTGATAAACTTCAAAGTAAACAAGATCAGATCATAAAATAATCAAGTGTTCACACCGAATTTGCAATATGCAGCATGTAAACCTAGATAATCAGTATTACGGAATTTGAAACTATAATCGTTTTTCTCCCACGTTCTTGTGAGTTAGTACCATTTAGATGAGAAACATCGTGTACCCCACATATATGCCAACAGAAATATAAAATTGCACTATCTTCAAGACATATACGACTCGCAGTAAGATTAGATCAATCACCAAGATGAAATTATATCTATTAGCACAAGAGAACAAGCAGATCCCATGGGATATGAGAATCATGAAGATCCAGAATCAAATGATTCAAATGTATTGGCTTATAGAATGAGAATCAGAAGATTCAGGTACAAGGATCCAACTGTATCTGGATAAATTTCAATGAAATCAGTAAAGATGATGTATCAATATGATCCAAGGGCTAACATATGTTGTCAAATACATATCTTGGTTTAACTTCAACCTGCATGTTTTTCGGGACATGGGCATAGAATTAAACCAAAAGAATTGTGCTAAAGACATAATCCGATATTGGTCTCATGAAATTCTTAAAGTTGTATATTCTTTATCTGACAATGATCTTTTAACTCACACACCCAAGCATACAGTGGGTTCAAATCACAGATGTTGTCATAAATCATTAAGTTTTCACACTACTAATGGTCCAAAAACGCTTCTAGTCTACTGACAATCTAAATTATATACACATATCCAAATTAAACATAATATAGATTTTCAAGATTAGAACATTTATGACACTATCATTTCTTGTTTATGCAAACTCTGAAGTTTAGATCAAATCATACGAACACAAACACAGATTATCATAACAAATCAACAGGTCATCTATGGTCATGTGTGATAGATTATCAACTGATGTACTATCATTTCTTCTCTATCTTCATATGAAGTCGATTTTTTCTTTTTCATTTTTTTTGGAATTTTTATAAATAACAACTTTTTTGACAAGAAAATAAATGCAAAAAAGTAAGAAAGCAGTAAAAAATAAAAACTTCCATGAAAATTATTTTGAAAAACATTTATTCGGGATTGATCATATCAATCATTTTTACCAGAAATTCGAACCTAGTTCAATCAAATGCCTTGGTGAAGAGGTCTGCAAAATTGTCATCAATATGTACCTGCACCAGCTTAATCAACTTTTTATGTGCATAATCACGAATAAAATGATATCTTATTTCAATGTGCTTAGTTTTATTGTGCTTAACAGGATTGTTAGTTATAGACATTGTAGCATTATTATCTATGAACATAGGAGTGCAAGTGAAATTCAAACCATAGTATCTTAATTATTGTTGAATCCACAAGATTTGGGAACAACAACTTGAAGCTGCGATGTATTCTGCTTCACATGTTGAGATTGAAACTGTGGTTTGCTTTTTACACTGCCACGAGACAAGCCGATTACCCAGAAATTGGCAACCTCCTGTCGTAGATTTCATGTCCAAACAACAACCTCCGATTTTGACTCAGTATAAGCATTAAATTCAAAATTAGTACTATGCGGAAACCATAATCCTAATCTCAGTTTCCCTTTCAGGTACCGGAAAATACGTTTTACTACAATCAGATGTGATTCCTTTGGTTTTGCTTGAAATCTGGAGCAGAGACACATCGTGTGTGTTATCTGGCCTTGATTTGGTTAAGTACATGAGAGATCCAATCATTGCCCTGTACAAGCGGCTGTCAATATCCTTTCCTTTCAGATTTGGATTTAACTTGTGATTTACAGGAATCGGAGTGTCATATGGGGTACAATCTTCCATCTTGAACCGGCTCAAGATGTCTTTCACGTATTTAGACGGGTGAATAAAGAATCCATCCTCTTTTTGATTAACTTGCAATCCTAAAAAGAACGACAGCTCTCCCATAGCGGACATTTCAAACTTCGATTTCATGACGCTCTCAAACTCTTTGCATAACACTTCGTTTGTTGAACCAAATATAATATCGTCCACGTAAATCTGAACCATCAGGTAATCTCCCCCTGCTTTGTTGATGAACAAGGTTGAATCAGTTTAACCACGATCAAAACCATTGTCCAGCAAATGCTGCGACAATGTTTCATACCACGCACGGGGCGCTTGATGAAGACCATAAAGAGCCTTGTCTAGCTTAAACACCCTTGAGGGATAAACAGGATCTTCAAACCCCGGTGGTTGACATACATACACTTCCTCTTTAACCTTGCCATACAAGAAAGCACTTTTGATGTCCAATTGATAAACTTTAAATTATTTGAAAGAAGCAAAAGCCAGAAACAAACGAATCGCTTCCAACCGAGCTACATGTGTGTACACCTCAGTGTAATCAATGCCCTCCTGTTGATTGAACCCCTGAACGATCAATCTCGCTTTGTTCCTCACCATGACACCACGATCGTCTTTTTTACACTTAAAAACCCACTTGGTGCCAATCGGATACACGCCTTTTGGAAGATCAACCAAATTCCACACCTTTAACTTATCAAACTGTGCAAGCTCCTCTTGCATCACTTCTATCCAATTGTTATCTTGTAACGCCATCTCCACATTTTTCGGTTCTATCTGAGAAATAAAACAAGAATATAAGCAAACATCAAGAACTCCAGTATCCCTAATGCTAGAATATAAACAAGTATCTTTAGTTAAAGAACGAGTTTTGACTCCATCTTGCAGATTCCCAATGATATTTTTCACCGGATGATCTTTAAGTTCTTTAATGGAAGCCACCTCAAGAACAAGTAAAACATCAACATGAGTAGTTTCTGCTTGTGAAGAAACAGTTTGAGTAACTGGTATTACAGACTCCAAATTGGTAGGAAGCTCCCCTTGAACTTGTGTAGAAGTGGATGAATCATCAACAATTAACGGATTAGCCGAAGAATCCTGGAAAATTATCTCATCATCTTCATTTTCTGACTCGTGAGTGCCTGGACTTGATGCAACATTCAGATCAGGGTTAGAGGATGATGGAACGGATAATGGAACCAACAATCTTGGTATAAAACCGCAATCTTGTTCAGCATGACATGACTCATATAGCAGTGCAATTTCTTCAGCAGACAAATCAGGAGAAAAATTGAAAGACTTGAACAAGCTGTCATAATCAAATGCCCATTCTGGACCAACCGTCTTTTGAGGGATAGATCGATTAGAACAATCGACATGGAACCATTCTTCAACCTGGCGTGTTTCCTTATTATACACTCTTTTATTCAACGAATTGGCAACATAACCCAGAAAAATTCCTTCGATCGCCTTTTCGCTAAACTTTGTAGGAACATCCCTGATATTCAGAAGAGTACACGGATTCCCAAAAGGAAGAAGATAATTCAAATTAGGCTTCTGATTATTTAACAATTCATAACATGTCTTGTTATGTCACTTCACGGTCAGAACTCGATTCAGGACATGGCATGCAATATTCACAACTTTGGCCTAAAATGTAACTGGTAGCTTAGAATTCGCCAACATTGTTCTAGCTGCCTTAACCAAAGGTCTGTTCTTTCGCTCAGCAACACCAGTTTGTTGAGGAACATATGGCTATTTTTGTAAACAAAAGAATCCCATCTTGCTATTTTTGAACTCGCTGCCATTGTCACTTCTGATACGCCTGACTTTCTACTTACAAAGATTCTCCAACCCAAGAATTAAGTATTGAACGGTCTCAGTTGTTTCAGCCTTAGATGCTAAGAACTTGACCAAAGAGAATCTTGAAAAATCATCCGTCACCACCAAACAATACGATTTTTCTCCAATGCTTCGATACTTATCGGCCCGAACAAATCCATTTGAAGTAGCTCTAGAGGAGTAACAATAGAATTTTGTTTCTTCGATTTGTGTGACTTTCTGTGCTGCTTGCCCTTCTTGCGAGGAATACAGTCATCAGGCACAGAAAACTTCATTTTTGGAATACTAGATACCAAATCATTCTTCACTAAGTAATTCATCTTTTTGAAGTTGATGTGTGCAAGCTTTCGATGCCAAAGAATAGAATCAAATTCAGATGCTTTCGAGAGTAAACATGTAGGAACATAATCCGTAGTTGTGGCAACACTTATGTCCAAGACATATGTGTCATTTCTTCTCGGAGCTTTCATCAGAATCCATTCGTCAGGTATCACAAATCCCGGCTTCAGAATATGACACTCGGAATCATTGAAATGGAAAGAAAACTTCTTGTCACACACTTGGGATACACTGAGTAGATTGTGCTCGAGTTGCTCAACATAATTGACTTTCTCAAACTTCACCTTTTCATTCTTCAGAGTTCCTTGACCTGTTATGTAACCGCCTTTATTTCCCTCAAAAGCGACATAACCACCATCAATTTTAATAACATTTTCAAGTAAACGAATATTTCCTATCATATGTCGGGAACAACCACTATCCACATACCAATTGTTATTGATATTCCTCCTTGGTTAACCCTACACAAACAAAGAAAATCAGTTAGAAACGGGGACCCAAGCCATTGTGGTCTTGGGTCTACCATTAGCATTAAAATACACAACTTCAAGTAATTCACAATCTCTGTTATCATCCACCCTTGGTGATTGAGACGAGGATTCAAAACCAGACAAATTTGAATTTGAAACATTCTTTTTCTTATCAAAATTAGATTGATTTGGAAAATCATGATTAATAGAAAAATAATTTGATTGATCAGTTTCCAAAAGTTTCTTTAACCGTCTATTCCGTCTTCGCCTTTGAGGTCTTGAAAGTTTAACCTCATGTTGTGAATTCTATTTGAATCCAACTTTAGGATTCTCAACAAACTTTGGAGTAACAACTTTCTGATCAACACCAGATTGTACAAACTCTAGTTTAGATCCGACATGTCTAACATGCACATGCTGTTTCAGCTCTTGCTTAAACCCAGAAGGTTTAGCAAATGACTGTTTAGGCATATTTTGCCTTTCAGTTTTCTTCAACACATTATCAGATGTAGGTTTTCCCACATTAGATCTTTTCAGAATCTTCACTACTTGAGGTTTACATGGATCAACAACTAGTTTTATTTTCTCTGAAATAATAGGATTCTTCTCCTTGTTTTTGTAAGGACAATGAATCAGAATATGCCCAGCCTCATTGCAGTGAAAACAAATCCTTCTTTCTCTATATTCTCTAACATAAGGAACTCTTCTTGAATTCGAAGAACTTCCCGATGAATAATTTCCAGTAGATTGAATATCACTATCACCTTGCTTCTTTTGAACATAGATCTGTCTTGATGATTCACCAACATAAGCCTTTGAAACTTGAGATTGAACAACCTTAGGTTTTGTCAACTTCACTTTCTGTTTGATGAAATAACTTGTTGATTTATTTTCCACCTTAGAGATCTCCTTCTTGATATCACCAGCACTCACAAAACCACTTTGAGATAAAACTTTTGAAATTTTTGGTTGTTCACACTCATCAGGCTCAGTTAGTATACATTGATCTCGTGTGACTTGTTTAATCACCTTTGGTTCCTTCATTTTCACTTCCTTAGGAACATCTTCAGTCTTGTTTTCATCATCACTTTCTGAATCATAAACCATGTCCTCCCCTGTGACAGGATTTACCTTCAAAACCGTCTTAGGATCTAAATCCTCTTCATTGACAATTTCAGGTTCCACTGCATAATTTCCATTAAATGGTGGAGGAACATAGCCAATACCGCTGATTTGTTTACCCTGATCAACATTATCATTGAAATATCCCAACAAAAATGATGAATTTACAAAACCTTCCAACTTTCTGTTCAGTTTGATCACCTCCGCTTCTTTATCAGAAAACTCCTTATTTTATCAGCAAGGTAGGTATTTCTTTTCTCAGTCTCTGCATAGGCCATATCCAGGTGATATGCCTGTTCTTTTTATCTTCAAGGTTAGAGAATTTATGTCTCTCTTGAGTGATTTAATCCTTTCAATACACAGTTTATCATTATCTTTTAATTTCTGGTTTACCGTGTGCATCGATTTCATATCACAGATTAAATTTGTGTTATCGTCCATGACTCTCATCATTTTGTCCTTCACCAAAACACAGTTTGAACAATATATATTACAGATAACATCTTTTACCTTTTATGGATCAGACATGTCAGCCATGAAGAATTTAGAAGTTGGAATATCTTCAGTCATCTCACGTACTATTTTAGTCATCAGAATCTCATCTTCTGACACACTTGTAGTAGAATATTTATCTTCAGAATGAACCTCATTATCAACAATATTTTCTTCAGAAATATCTTCTTCAGTAATATTCTCAGAAGCTTCATCATTTTGACTATCCACTTCACTACCTAAACTTTCTTCATCACTTGAACTACTTGAACCATCATCTTCTGTTTGAATCTCAATTCCAAACCATATTGGTGTGGTTCCTTGACCACAACTCGACCCACCCATGTGAGGTTCATAGACCTCAATTACCGGCACCTTTGTAAGGTTCTTTGACCTCATATTCAAACCGTCCTTGTGAGGCTCAAGACCTCAATTTCAAACCACCTTTGTGAGGTTCTTAGACCTCAATACCATCCGTCTTGGTGGGATTCTTAGAACTCAATTACCAAACGCCCCTTTCCCTTTTTATGCATATTCGACCCATATGTTTTTCAGTTAATATCACTTACACACGAGTGCACATAAGTTAATCAACAAATCATAATGCACATACTTAAGGTGAGTAATCACTACTATCTATGACTACCAAGTAAGTACAAAACTACAACTAGTGAAGTTCAAAGTCTTCAAACAACAACAACAACACATGTGAGGTTCATAACCTCAATTACAACGAGTGGGGTTCTTAGACTCTAAATACCGTCTCTAAACATACAAACAAGTGTCACACACATTACCAATCCATCTTTATAATTCATACATAATTTACCAACATGTGGTATTCAAAGACCCCAAACCTACCCTTTTCGTTTGTGAAGTTCAAAGACTTCAAACCTCTATTTCATCCCCAACCCTTGCATACAACATGGTCATACAAATACAATACTTAAACACATAAGTAATTCAAAGATTTTAACCACCATACTACATTGTGAGTTTCATGGACCTCAAGCACGTTAAACACCAACCCTTTGCATACATTCCCAAATGAAAATATACCAAATCAACAAACACACATTGCACATATGATATCTAACAAAATTAACATGTATATCAAGTATGTGTATTTTACTACCACCTATTATTACTAAGTAAGTGCAAAGCACTTACCTTTTGCTAAAGATGATCCCGCTTGATCCTCAAAGCTAGCTTCCTTCCTACTTGATCACCTATACGACCCATTTATAATTAGTAAACCATTGATCACCAATTGACACCCAACACACCTTTGTGATCCAAATGACCAGTTTGTCTTATAATAGTCAAACTTTCAAATCCATCAATTAACCATCTATGTTCACCATAAGCTTATGTCCACTAATTTAAACTTGATTTATAATTCTTTATATAAAACAAGTAAACCTTGTAAATCACTTAAGTTTTCTACTAAACATTTTGGTTTAGACATTTAATCAAACATCTTATGGGCATAAACTTTAAATCACCATTTACCATTCAAATTTTAAAGATTTCACCAAATGTTGTGTCTATTAACACCATAGGCACCTACCAACATTTAATTTAAAAATTTAACATCCCCTCAAATCAAAACCTCCAATTAATCTTATTTTCTGATTAATTAGTATTTTAAATTGCATATTTTATTTATTTAAAACTTCATATGTTATTAAAATGGTAAATTCATATCAAAACAAAAAATATTTTATATTTTGTATCTATATACATAGTTTAAAATTTTATATTATTTATAATATCATCCGACTCTTATATCCGATCGGGTCTTGAAAAATTGATAACGCGAATAAAACGTAAATGATTGAACATTTTCTTGAAATCCCGCCTCAAATATTCACGTGCCAGCCACATGTCTCGACGAGCTACTGATCCGTCGTTCAAATGCATCAAACTATCAACCAATGTCTCCGGGACAACATTCAGGGAATCACAAAACCGGCGATCCGGCGTTTGGCCAGGCGTGGCGGAGTTAAGCGTATCAGCGGTCTCATCTACGAGGAGACGCGTGGCGTTCTCAAGATCTTTCTAGAAAATGTGATTCGTGATGCCGTTACGTACACCGAGCACGCTCGCCGGAAAACTGTCACCGCCATGGATGTTGTGTATGCTTTGAAGCGTCAGGGACGTACTCTGTACGGATTTGGCGGTTAGGTTATTAGTTTAACTGTATCGTTGATTTCAACTGATGTATATCTTATTTCTGTTCAATTGAAGGTTTATTGCATACTTGTTTTCGATAATTCCTTTGTTTGATTGTGATACAAACTAGTAAGATTGAAGCTGATCTTCGTCCAGGAAAAAAGTATATTACCAAAAAATACGCAATTGTTTATTAGTATATTTTTGGATAAAATTTTAGCCAAAAAAACATAATTTTATATTCAGAAAACGTGTCATAAGAGTGTTTGAAAGTAGAGGTTGGCAAACTGGGTATTTTTACCAATCTTAACCGGTTTGAGGTTTTTTTGAAAGACTTAAAACCGGTTTTGTGGAAACTGGTTTGGGGCATGTACCGGTTTGGGAGGAAAAACACCGAGCCCTATGCAAACTAGTTTGGATTGGTCTGGGTTGAAACCTGGTTGGTCACTTTAAATTGGTTTGGGTTGGGTTGAAACCTATTTGAGAACATGAACTGGTATAGGCTTGTCGGTTTGGGTTGGGTTTCCATCGGGTTAGGTTTGAACCCGTGTTGTTTGGGTGAAAAAATAAGCCACGGACCAGCTGGTTATTGCCCACTATTGTTTTACGCCTACATTACACTAGAGGTGCACAAACCGGGTTGAATGGTCAAACCGGGTTGAATGGTCAAAGCGGTTCGGGCTCAAACCTGGATTGGGTTTTGCAAAGCCCGGCTAGACCGGGTTGGAAGCCAAACCGGTTCGGGTCACGAACTGGGTTACCTATAGATCAAACCCTACCCGATGGAACCGGTTTGGATCGGGGTGTCTGCCCAAACGGTTAACTTGGTTTTTTTTTATAAAAAAATAGCCGTTTGGCTTGTATTTTGACCCTTTTTAAACTTTTTTTGTTTTTTGGACCTCATAACTTGGTATAAATACTTGTTGGTTGTGTGGGTTGAACCACACAAGTTTCTAGTCTCATTTGCTACTTTTTTAGTAAAAAACGATCTCGAAAATGACCGAAAATGTTGGTCCATCTTCAACGGTTGTAAAAGTTATTCAAACCACAAGAAAGCCAAGTGTTTGACAATATTTTGATTTGTGTGAGATGTTAAGCGGACCGAACAAAAGCTACGGATCGTTTTTTAGTAAAGAGTTAAACACAACTTTGAGCTGACACTTAGAAAAGTATTACAAGTTGTATGACGAGATGAAGATTGCAAAACCGAACAATGCGGATAATTAGTAATGTGATATGTAAGTTGGTCTTGATGATGTATTTCAATAAAATGGTTTATGTTTCTGTAAAATTTTTATTATTTAATAAAATAGTTTATGTTTTTGTATACAAAATGGACTTTACTTTTCATTAACTTAATTTAAAAATCGGAAAATTTCACCCAATAGTAACTAAGTTTCTCAAGTATTCTATTTAAATACCTTAAAGTTTTTTTACCCCTTTAAAGTCACTCAACTTTCAGTGTTCTAATCCTATATAATATTTTTATAAATGTTTATTTTTTTTAAATTGAATGAGGCAAATGAAATATATATGAATATTAGTTAACAATAAGTGAAATTTTTATTCAATTAACTTAAAATAGGAGGTAATAGTGAAAAAAAAAAGTTCATCAAATAATAAACAAGTTTCAAAATTGTTATATTTAAGTTAAATTAGAAAAAAATAATTGCTAAATAGTGAACAAGATTCATATATGTTTCATATATCTCATTCAATATTAAAAAATTTAAACATTTATAAAAATATTACATAGGATTGGAACATCTATCGAAAGTTGAGTGACTTTAGAGGGACAAAAAAACTTTGAGGTATTTAAATGGAACACTTGAGAAACTTGGTTACTATTGTGTAAAGTTATCCCTTTAAAAATTACAAAACATACAACTAAAAGTTTAGAAATTAAAAATTGAAATACATTAAAAATAAAAGTCTACTAGTCGATACTAGAAATACATTATCGAAAAGCTGGGTAGCCGCTACTAGTCGGATCCCGAACTCCTTCGTAGGCTCTCATCGCCGATTGATTCAATCAATCCTCCTTTCACCTCGTCCTCGTATTGTAACTTCCCGAAAATCTATAAATTTATTGTCCGGTTTAAAGAATAACCCGAATCTATTGTATATGAAGCCGTTAGTAGGATTGACCAGTAAAGCTCGGTTTATCAAAGTTAGAGGACCCGGTTAGTCGTTGTTTAAAAGTTCGGTAAAGAAACGCGTTAGACGTAATGGGAGGGACCCGAAATGGAACTTTTAGGTGGTATTTAAGCCACCTTAAACGCAACCCTAGACCATTCAGCTCGGGCACTTGCGACGACAGAAAGGGACGAGAGAGAGGAGGACGACGGCGATGGTGATCGTGCGGCGGTTCTACGGCGGCGTCAAGCGAGAGAAATCTTCACTACGTGTTAATAAAATCCTCGTACACTTCGTATGCGCATTTGTATACGATTGTAATGTAAGAGACCCGATTAGGGTTTGGGGTGACGTCTCAGCCGTGGGCTACTGCGATGGTGGTGACGAGGAAGGCGGCCGACTGTGAGGACAGTGGTGGCTCAACTGGGGTCGTTAGAGAGGAGATAGAAGAGGTGGTACGCGAAGGCGGCGTGTGGCCGTAGGGTGGTAGACGACGAGCAGAAAGAGAAAGAGAGAGAGAAGGGATGTGAGGGTGAGGGGGCTCGAAAACAGAGGTGTTGGGCCGACAAACGTGGTGCCGAACGGGCTGTTGTGGCGGTGTTTCATGGCGGCGTATCGAACGCCCTGACGAAGGTGCAGTGATGAGGTATGTGTTTGTGTGCAAATATATGTGTGTTAAATTACATACAAGTGTTGAGTTATATTTATTGTGCATGAGATACTAATAATGTGATGTGTAGATAGTATTAACGTGGTGAGTAGAGTTAGATTGGCCGTTGTGTCGGGATTATGAGAATGTGTTTACAACTGTTATGCAAGTTGGTTTGTGAGAGCCTTGGTTAGGGCTGGTTAAGCCGGTGTCTAGAGGGTGGTTGAGATAACCAGTGTGTGGTTAATATGCATGGTAAACTTTGAGTTATCAGAGTGGTAAGTTCAAATCATGTCGGAGAGACTTACTGGGTTAAAATGGTGGTGTGAGTCTGGGGAGGTGAATCCTTTGGGATACTCGTAAGATTTATCTATCTATTAATAAATGACAAAACTATTTTATAAAGACCAGAGGGTTTTGAGTGGAAATAAATATTAAATGAGACAAGTTGACTTTTGTTTAAATTAAACCATTAGAACTCACTCAGCGTAACTGACTTTGTGTGTACGTTAGATTGTGATGCAGGTGAGCTTGGGGTCAGCGTATGTTGGCTTGGGAGCGGTGCTACTCGGATTGGTGTGCAGACATTTTCGAGGTAAACTTAATGACGATAACGAGCTTATTTGATAATTTAGGGTTTTAGAAAGACTTCCGCTGTAGTTTGATAATCACACAAGTATTTTAAAGAGAATAACCAGTTATGAGAACCAACTGTAGGGTGCCCGGTTAGGAGCCTTACAAGTTGGTATCAGAGCCATGGTTTAAGAGAAAACTTGTGTTTTTAAACAAATAAAATACCTTAACTTAAACTGAGAATGGGACGAGGGTGAAACGAATGCCACCACGAGTAACCGCGAGCCAAGAGGTACGTCTTTCGAGTTGAGCAGTAATTATTATTTATCATTTATGTAGTGTTACACCGGGTGATGTAACTAGAATGAGTAAATGCTTTATGGTTTCGTATGGAGTCATGCTGTGTAAACTGCGTGTTAAATAATTGTGATTTTGAGGTATGATTAGGTGAGATTATATTTTGTGAGTTAGGTATTGTGGACTAGTACTAATTGTAACTATGTGAGATAGTTTGGTATGTCGGTATGGTTTAGTGATTTTGTGTGTAACCATGCGTGGTGTACAATTGTGATAAATATGATCATTTTCTAGTTATTGCGTGGTGTTATGAGGGTTGTGTGGGATGCATGTGCATCCGATGTGTGTGAAAGATAGAAAGCTAGTGTGAATATGATGAGAAAGGTTTAGAATTCGAGCAGTAATGTGGACCACCAAATTGCATTTGATCTCCGTGATTTGGAGCTGACGGTGAGATAGGGGGATGTTGGCGTTCCTCGCGCCAAGTGTGATTGGAGCTTCGGTCGGCGACATACCGCGTGGAGCTATGACTGGAAAGACGGAATGGAGAAGGAGAGCAATGTCATCTGTATGTGATTTTCCTCCAGGATGTGGACCTGCATGGTGGAGAGATCGACCACTTGTGGCGGTTAAGATAGCTCTGTTTCAGGAGGAACCAGAAGAGGACACGTCAGATGCACGTGACGGGGTCTAGCAGTAATTTTACGGGTAGTGTTCGGGATGCTCGATTGCTTGATGATTAGTTAGTGTGGCAGTTGTCACGAGAGATTTTAGAGTGATTTTACGTTATGACTGATTTGACGTTTACGTGGGATGATGCTCAATTCAAATATTGATTATTTGATTTTGACATTTATTGTGAGTCTTACCGCATGGTGAGTTGAACATAACTCATGATAATTGTGTTTGTGACGACGTATGATTGTGTTTACAGTAATGGAATATGTGCGGTATGGTGTGATTATGTGATTGCATTCTAAATGATGTGAGTTAGCACTAAATGTGACCTTTGCTGTGATAACTAGAGCATGGTTGATTAGATGGTGTGAGTTGACTTGTATAGACATGAGTTTTGAATTTGTCTGCGTCTACGGTCATAAGATAGTGTCACCTAGGTACTAATGTCTAGGTGATGTTTGAAGTACAAGGGGTGTATTGTGCTTTGAGTAAAAGTTCAGGACAAGGTCCTATGGGAAATCATAAATATATATCTTTAGTATGTATGAATGTTCAGGACAAGGTCCTGTGGGAAATTGTAGTTATATACCTTGTGTGTTAGTATAAATGTTCAGGACGAGATCCTGTGGGGGGATTACTATGTTATGTGTGGGGGGATGTCTAGTTTAGGACACCTATATGGTAACCCGTGAAATAATGTCTTGTGTATAGACTGGGTAGTGTGTCGTATGGAAACATTGGTACGACCCGTGTGGGGTACGACCGTGTGAACTCTGTGTGAGTATGTGAGGACATGTGGCAGGGGCTATCGTTGTAATGAATAGAAGGTGGGGTTCAGGAGTTTGTGTCTATAAATGACGAGATCATATTGTATACACGTAAATTTTCTCAGGTCTAACTAGTTGTGTGTGCACTTTGTGCGAGTTAGAAGGTTGGGTTACTAGTACGTATATAGAACATTATGTGTTCTGTAGTTATATATGCCGGTGTGTGTCCTTGTAGTACATGCTTAGTCGTGCATAGGACGGATGGTCGGGTGTCCAAGTATAGTGTTTCTATCTTGACGATTTTCTCAACTTTGATACATCGAGGTGATGCGAAGAGTTTTGACTTTTTTCTAGACGATCGGTGAGGTGCTCTTATGAGATGCCTATGCTTATATCTCGGGAATTCGGAGCACGAAGCCAAGGGGTGGAGCTGTGAAATAGTTGATGATGAAAGCGTTCCATGGACGCTTGACTGGAGATAGTTATGACGTGATCGAGATGACGAAGATGAAGATTCCAGCACAAGGTAAATGAGGTGACGAAAGTGTAATCTCCAGGAATTTTCGGCCTTTATTTTAACTATTCCGACACTTGCATTTCCATTATTTCATGACTTGTACTTCCTAATTAAGTGAGAACTATCATAATTGCCTATTTTATTACATGAACATATACATACATTCATTGCGTACCATTATTTCAAATTTAAAAATAACAAATATCCATATAGGGGATTAAATAAATAATTGGTTAGTGTTCTGTGAAATAATATATATATATATATATATATATATATATATATATATATATATATATATATATATATATATGCTAGGTTATTTCTAAGCCAATATATGTATATATATATACAACTTATAAAAACTAAAGTATAAATTCTATAAAAATTAGGGTTTATAAAAATCTATATTATCTATTTTCAAAGGAAATGATTTTTAATAGAAATAAAACTATTTCTATATTACAAATCACATTTTTATGTTTATAACATTTAAATATAATATAAAGATTTACGAGATTTTATAAAAAAATGTAAAACTTAATAATTCTATGTTTTATAAAAGTTCAGGGTTAATATTGTAATTCCTGAAACTTTGATTTCAAATTAAAACAAAGTTTGTTCATAAAAAGATAAAGCTTTAGAACTTCAGGGACCTGTTATGCCAATTCCGAAACTTCCCTCTTCCCCATTCAGTCACGAGTTCAAATCCCGCACCAACCGGTTTTCGGACCTTTGATCTCGAACTCGTTCCTGAGATTTTATCGTACAAAATCATCAATAGCATTACGTTTAGGACAACCAAACGATCCGTCCTTTGTGTTTAATTGAATTTTTATGAACATTTCAATGCCTAACTCGTAACCGATCTAGCCTTGAATTCCATTTAATCGATCGGTCCTTTCCCGCACGAATTGCGTATAAATAGAGGCATACAATCATTAACGAAACTCATTGCAAGCTTCTCCTACCCCAGCCGCGTCTGAATTCACCTCTGTAACACCCTGATTAGCCGAAGAACACGAACCTGTTTCGTCAAGTCGTTCTCACCCTACACGTATCCACTTTAGGTAATATTGGTACCATTGAACTCGTTTCAGTCCCACGATCAAAAGCCCTATGATTTGGGTTCCAATCGTCTGAGTAATCGGGTCAATTGGGGACCTAAGGTTTGCGGGTTTCAAATTGGGGACGATGGCGTTTGGGTTTGCTTGTTAAAACATAAACGAACCGGCTTCTGGACAAGGAAGCATGCCCAGTCCAGCGGTTCAATGCGCGCGTGTGTGTGTGAAGCCGGGGCTCGACGCGGGTTCGGGTCCCGGCGGCCGGTTTTGGGATTATTTTCCTTTTTAATGCTTTAAATGCATAAATAAATGTTTTAAAATCCTAATTTAATTTTTATAAATGGAATAAATATATCCTACAACTTTTATAAAAACGGGAAAACCAAAATAGTGTTTTATCTATTTTTATTTATTATAAACTCTAAATAAACAATATAAAAGGTTTATTTGAATAAACTTACATATGATGTTTTATTTATAAAATATCCATATTTATAAAACAACTTTAAATATTTATTATTATAAACACATAAATAATTGTTTTGACAAGAATAATTATTTAAAACATTTTAAACTTATAAATAATTATTTTGGCAAAGAATAATTATTTAAAACCAATAGAAATACTTAAATAATAATTTTAGTTAGATAATTATACAATGTTCAATTTACTTCATTTAACATTCATATCTAATTAATATCTCTTTTATAATTCCAGAGATTATTTAGTTTAATTAACTATTTTATAAAATGAATTATTTAAATCTTTTTCCATTCATAACTCATTTATTAAATATATCTAAAATAATTATATAAATAAATCCAAACGTATTACTATTTAAACCCTTTTCCTAATTTGTTTATTTAATTTAAAATCATTATATTCAAACATATTATTATTATAAATACTATATTAGAGTTTCTAATTAATCCTGATTAGTATTAACTCATCATTATAAACATATATATTTTCCTACAAAACGTGTACAAATCCCAAACCCTATGAAATCCTAAAATCTCAAAATTTCCTTATTTCCAGTTAGACATACAATGAATTTAGAGTACAATTACCCATGTAGGTTTATAGTGAGAAATACTCACGAGGCCTATCCATCCTTATCAATTCATACCATTACTAGCTTCATTACAAGTGAGTTTCATAGCCCCCTTTCATACCTTTGTTTACAAATACTCGGGGTGGAACATGTTTACATACTTTATGTACACAATTCAATTACTGATGTTCTTATACAAAGGTCTTTATGATTTATGTCTTAAACTGCTTGGTGACGATACATGTGTTCATGTTAGTACAATCATTAACTTGTGTTGCAAGCCTAAGGTACTACCTTTTATGTTCATTTATACGGGAATCTGATTCATCACTTAACACAAAACCTTGGCGGGTTTTTGTGTATACATTTTGGAAGTTCACGCAATCCGGGGGATTGTGCATACATATAAACATGGCTTGATTGTACACTTTGGAACCTTGTATGTTTTCACATTTATGATTTAGACTTGATTTGAACATATTGAATTGTAAACTTTAATAAACTTTGTTTGGTGTCAAAACCTATGTTTCTCACAAACTACTTGTAGTTAACATTACTCACATGTCTCAGGTGCACCTGTTTGAGGACCGTGCTTGAACACTTAGGGCTATGGACCTAGCAATAATGAATTTAATTTATGTTTATGTTATGAACACTTTGTTTTCTATTTCTCTTTGTAACAAATGCTTTTAATATGATGAATAATATTTGTGAACATGTGCTTGTGAACAACCGCGTCAGCCCCGTCGTATAATCCGCCGCCGGCCGAGATGTGACAGATTGGTATTAGATATGTGGTTATAGGGAATTAGGTTATTAGACACACATCACCTAGACTATAACCTAGGAGTCTAAAACATGAGTTCAACTCGTGTCCTTTATTAGAAACTCCACTCTATACTTATTCCATACACATACTTACATGAATCACATCCACTCACCTATACCTACCTACCTCTATCTATTTCTGTCTACGTAGTGCAATTACATGAACAACAACTACAATGGACTACATGAAACTATGTGGGTTATTTGAAACATACTCTTAGACCTAAAGGTCTAACCCAAAATGTGACTCTCGTCAAAGGTATGTAAGTTCTTAATAATGAATGAGAACTTGTGCAATCTGGAAGGGTGGATGCCTGTATTCTGGGAAATTTTGTCTAGAAAAGCATTTCGTATAAATCCAAATCATCCGATGGACTAGTTATGCGTTCCTGGGAATTCTTGGGATGAGTGTCCACTTATAGGCTAAAGCACGACTTCTCGGACATTAGATGAACTTAAAATACTTTTAATAAGTCAACGTATCCATTTATAAACTGAATGGGTGCCATCCAATGTTCTATTAAGTACCTCTTGATTTCATCACAAATTCTTATTCATGATTTATAGCAGATGAATTTCTTATCTATCCTTTCCTGAGTTTTACTATTGTAGAATGCCTCCTCATCGTGAACGTAGAAACAACCTCATTGACAGAATCATCCAACAAATGGCTACGATCTTACCGACCATGGTCAACCAGCTGAACCAGAATGCAGCTCCAAGAAATCTCACATGCACGTTCAAACATTTCAACTCCTGCAACCCCACCAAGTACTACGGGAACAAAGGAGCCACTGGACTTCTCTAATGGTTTGAAAGCATTGAAGGTACCTTCATCAATGCCGACTTTCCCGAGAACCTAAAGGTTTGCTATGCTACTAGTGTCTTTCAGAGAGGGCACTCACCTGGTGGAACGGGGAAAAGCGTAACCGTGGCATTGAAGTTGCACTGGCCCTACCTTGGGCTGATGTGAAGACACTCATGACTGATGAGTTTTATCCTCGTAATGAAATCAAAAAGCTGGAAGTAGAGTTCTGGGATCTCAAGTAGGACAATGGTGAAAGCTTTGTCTACACCACCCGTTTTCATGAACTTAGCCTTCTTTTACCTCACATGGTCACTCCTCTTTTAAGGTCCATTGAGAAGTACAACAATGGTTTGCCTATGCAAATCCAAGACACCGTTTTGGGTAGCAATCCAGACACACTCGAGGAAGCAATCCGTATTGCTGCTACCCTGACGGATAACTATGTTAAGGCAGGGACCTTGTCTAAGAAGGGTGCCAAGAAAAACTTTGAGAAAACCACTGCTGAACCCACCAAGGAAGTCAAGGCTGAGTCTTCCTTCAATGGCAAGAAACGGAAAGGCAAGAACTTTGCTATTATCACTCCTGCTGCACCTTTAGCTTAAGTGGCCCCTAATGCCTTTAACCCCAATAAGAGGGGAACCCTACCTTTGTGCAACACCTGCAAGCTCCATCATACCACTAACGTGCCATGTCATCTATGTACCACTTGTGGACGTTATGGGCATTGGGCTAACACCTGCCGTATTCCACAAGTTAACCAAGTCCCGCAACCTATTGTTCCTGCTCCTGCTGCTATTACCCAGGGTCGTGCTTGTTACGAGTGAGGTGACCCCATTTATTTCAGGAACCGTTGCCCTAGGTTGGTCATTGTGAATCAAGCCAACAAGAACCAAGACAACATGAATCATGGAAACATGAATCAGGGGAAAATGAACCAGGGAAATGTGATCCAAGGGAATGCAAACCCCGTAGCTCGTGGATGTGCCTTCAATATTAATGTCAACGAGGCTCAAGCCAAAAACGACATGGTGAACGGTACGTACCCAATCAATCAACAATATGCTTCCGTCCTATTTGATACTGGTTTCGATAGGAGTTTCGTGTCCTTTGAATTTGAACCACAACTTGCTATGAGTCGAACTAAGTTTGACAAATCCTTTGATATATTAGTAGCGGATGGATACTCTGTTACATGTGACACCATCATTAGAGATTGTACCGTAAATTTAAACAGCCATGACTTCTCGATTAATCTTATTCCTATGGCTCTCGGATGATTCGACATCATAGTAGGCATGGATTGGATGACCAAGCATCATGCTGAAGTCGTGTGCTTGGACAAGTATATTCATATCCCTCTTGACTCAGGCAACATTTTGAACATCTACGGTGAGAAGCCATCTAAAGGACTCAAGCTTATGTTTTGTACTACCGCGCAGAAGTACTTACGAAAGAAATGCGTAGCTTTATTGGCACACATTGTGGAGCGGAAAGACAAGGGCAAAAGTATCCAAGAAATTCCTGTGATCAAGGACTTTTCGGAGGTATTTCCCGAAGACTTACCCGGTCTTCCTCCCACACGTCAAGTTGAATTCTGTATCGACCTAGTGCCAGGAGCAAACCCTGTGGCTAAGTCACCCTATTATCTTGCACCATCAGAAATGCAAGAACTTTCAAGCCAGCTTCGAGAACTTTCCGACAAAGGATTTATTCGTCCTAGTGTTTCTCCTTGGGGAGCACCCGTCTTATTTGTCAAGAAGAAGGATGGTTCTTTCCGGATGTGCATCGACAACCAGGAACTCAACAAGCTTACTGTGAAGGACCGTTATCCACTTCCGAGGATTGATGATTTGTTTGATCAACTACAAGGCTCGAATTATTTCTCAAAAATCGATCTTCGTTTTGGTTATCACCAGTTACGAGTCCTTGAACCCGATATCCCAAAACAACCTTTTGTACGAGTTACGGTCATTATGAGTTCATGGTTATGCCCTTCGATCTGACCAGTGCACCCGCGGTATTCATGGATCTTATGAATCGCATGTGTAAACCGTACTTGGATAAATTCGTGATCGTCTTCATTGACGATATCCTCATCTATTCAAAATCAAAAGTGGAGCACGAAGAACACTTGCGATTGGTTTTGGACCTCTTGACGAAGGAGCAATTGTACGCCAAGTTCTCCAAGTGTGAATTTTGGCTAAAAAAATTATAAAACTTAATAATTTTATGTCTTATAAAAGTTCAGGGTTAATATTGTAATTCCTGAAACTTTGATTTCAAATTAAAACAAAGTTGTTCATAAAATGATAAAGCTTTAGAACTTCAAGGACCTGTTATGCCAATTCTGGAACTTTCCTCTTCCCCGTTCAGTCACGAGTTCGAATCCCGCACCAACCAGTTTTTGGACCTTTGATCTCGAACTCGTTCCTGATATTTTATCATACAAAATCATCAATAGAATTACATTTAGGACTACCAAACGATCCGTCCTTTGTGTTTAATCGGATTTTTATGAACATTTCAATGCCTAACTCGTAACCGATCTAGCCTTGAATTCCATTTAATCGATCGGTCCTTTCCCGCACGAATTGCGTAGAGGCCTACAATCATTAACGAAACTCATTGCAAGCTTCTCCTACCCTCAATTGCGTCTGAATTCACCTCTGTAACACCCTGATTAGCCGAAGAACAAGAACTTGTTTCGTTAAGTCGTTCTCACCCTACACGTATCCACTTTAGGTAATATTGGTACCATTGAACTCGTTTCAGTCTCATGATCAAAAGCCCTATGATTTGGGTTTCAATCGTCTAAGTAATCGGGTCAATTGGGGACCTAGGGTTTGCGCGTTTCAAATTGGGGACGATGGCGTTTGAGTTTGCTTGTTAAAACATAAACGAACCGGCTTCTAGACAAGGAAGCATGCCTAGTCCAGCGTTTTAGTGCGCGCGTGTGTGTGAAGCCTGGGCTCGACGAGGGTTAGGATCCCGGCGCCCGGTTTTGGGATTATTTTCCTTTTTAATGCATTAAATGCATAACTAAATGTTTTAAAATCCTAATTTAATTTTTATACATCAAATAAATATATCCTACAACTTTTATAAAAACGGGAAAACCAAAATGGTGTTTTATCTATTTTTATTTATTATAAACTCTAAATAAACAATATAAAAGGTTTATTTAAATAAACTTACATATGATGTTTTATTTATAAAATATCCATATTTATAAAACAACTTTAAATATTTATTATTATAAACACATAAATAATTATTTTAACAAGAATAATTATTTAAAATATTTTAAACTTATAAATAATTATTTTGGTAATGAATAATTATTTAAAACCAATAGAAATACTTAAATAATAATTTTAGTTAGATAATTATACAAAGTTCAATTTACTTCATTTAACATTTATATCTAATTAATATTTCTTTTATAATTCAAGAGATTATTTAGTTTAATTAACTATTTTATAAAATAAATTATTTAAACCTTTTTCCATTCCATAACTCATTTATTAAATACTTCTAGAATAATTATATAAATAAATCCAAACGTGATACTATTAAACCCTTTCCCTAATTTGTTTATTTAATTTAAAATCATTATATTCAAACATATTATTATTGTAAATACTATATTAGAGTTTCTAATTAATCGTATTTAGTATTAACTCATCATTATAAACATATATTTTCCTACAAAACTTGTACAAATCCATATCTAATCCCAAACCCTATGAAACCCTAAAATCTCAAAATTTTCTTATTTCCATTTAGACATACATTGAATTTAGAGTACAATTACCCATGTAGGTTTGTTGTGAGAAATCCTCATGAGGCCTATCCATCTTTATCAATTCATATCATTACTAGCTTCATTACAAGTCAGTTTCATAGCCCATTTTCATACTTTTGTTTACAAATACTCGGGGTGGAACATATTTACATATTTTACATACACAATTCAATTACATATGTTCTTATACAAAAGGTATTTATGCTTTATGTATTAAACTGCTTGGTGACGATATATGTGTTCATGTTAGTACAATCATTAACTTGTGTGGCAAGCCTAAGGTAGCACCTTTTATGATCATTTATATGGGAATCCGATTCATTACTTAACACAAAACCTTGGCGAGTTTTTTTGTATACATTTTGGAACTTCACGCAATCCGAGGGATTGTGCATACATATAAACATGGCTTTATTGTATGCTTTGGTGTCAACTTTGTTGAATGAGACGCGATCGGTGGTCACGTGGTAATGATAGAGCAATGAAGAGGAAAGTGGAACTAAGGGAGAGTAAGTGCAGGACTACACATAAGTGACTGAAAAGAAAATGCCTATGATGGTAAGCAAATGACTAGCTTAAAGGGAACTCCTGTGGAGAATTCAAGTGAAGCAAATGTTTGGGCTGTTGAAACAGACAGGACTGCGGTAAAAGAAACTTTCAAGGAAACATCAGGAGCTGATGAAGGTGACCCTAGTGTTGGGGGTATGCACATACTTAAGAAACGTATTTAATGCGTGATAATGAAGTAAAGAGATGCTATGGTAGAAATATTTTGTGGAGAACGGTGTAGATTTGCACAAGCTCCTGGAGGTCATCAAGAAGGGATATATGTAATACCTATATGAGTAGGGCAGTGATGCCTGAGTTTTGGGAAATCATCGCAGGATGGCAACTAAGGTATGAGACGAGATGTATGACGACTTCACTTTGGAATGGTGGCGGATGAGTCCATTCATGATAGTTAAGAAGCCTACTTGGGGAGGTGACCGTCGAAAGGATAAGATCATCAAGACTATACAAGAATCAAATGAAAATGTGCCCGTGAGCTAGAATAGAAATGTGACAAGGGAATGAGCTCTTAGTGGCATTGTGATATGTAGTACTTTGAACAGTATTTACAACGTGAGTAAGGATATCAAGTGTGGTGGGGTACGAGTGATGCGATAATCATGAAACCTTCGTAAAAAGGTTAGTATTCAAGGCAACCACGAAATGTTACTTCCGGCAAATGCCAGAACAACGAAAGTTAGACGAACAACGGTGTAACCTGCTAGTTTAGGAGGCAGAGTGGGAGACATGTTAAATGGTAAGGTGATGTTGAGTAATGGTTGGAAAGATGAGAGATGAGGGAATGTGTAGGTGAGACCTACCTGTCCCAAAGTTGAAAGCGGGTAAAGGGAAGGATTTCCTTGAACACCAAGGATGGTGACTGAGTTGTAGAGTAAAGTGACCGTATTGATGTGTACGGTGAATGGATGACAGAAAAGGGTTTTGGATGCACTAGTTGGATCAGAAGAATGTGTTGTGTTGGTTTGTACCGACACAGGATTCGAGTACAAATCCTCTTTTAAGGGGGTAGACTTGTAAGAATCCGAAAATCTATAAATTTACTGTTCGGGTTACAGGATAACCCGAATCTATTGTAGATGAAGCCATTAGTAGGATTGACCTGTAAATCTCAGATTATCAAAGTTAGAGGACCCGGTTAGTCGTTGTTTAAAAGTTCGGTTAAGAAACACGTTAGTCGTATTGGGAGGACCCCGAAACGGAACTTATAGGTGGTATTTAGCCCACCTTAAATGCAACCCTAGACCATTCAGCTAGGGCACTTGCGACGGCAGAAAGGGATGAGAGAGAGGAGGACAACGGCGGTGGTGATCGTGCGGCGGTCCTACGGCGGCATCAAGCGAGAGAAATCTTCACTACGCGTTAAGATAATCCTCGTACACTCCGTATGTGCATTTGTATATGATTTTAATGTAAGAGAACCGATTAGGGTTTGGGATGACGTCTTAGCCGTGGGCGACTGCAATGATGGTGACGAGGAAGGCGGCCGACTGTGAGGACAGTGGTGGCTCAACTGGGGTCGCTGGAGAGGAGATGGGAGAGGTGGTACGCGAAGGTGGCGTGTGTCAGTAGGGTGGTAGACGACGAGCAGAAAGAGAGAGGGAGAAAGAAGGGACGTGAGGGTGAGGGGGCTCGACAACGGAGGTGTTGGGCCGACAGACGTGGTGCCGAAGGGGCTGCCATGGAGGTGTTTCATGGCGGCGAATAGCGGGGGTGGAGTTGGTGTTGAACCCAACTAGGTTTAGGCATGGCGACGAGGTCATTGGTGGTGCATGATGGCGTCGTGCATGGGAGGTATGTGACGGTTGTTTGCGGTGGTGAATGAAGAAGGAGCGGGATCGGGTCACACCCGATTGGGATTGTTGCATGACGATTTACGCACGTGCATGGAGACCCGCTTTAAGTCTACACGTCTGTGAGACTAGGGTTTTTGCATGGCACGTGTATGTGCATGCATGGTAGCTCGGGTTCGGGAACACGAGTTAGGAGCAACGTTATGCGTAAACCTGTTGGGCTAGGGTTTCGGGGAAAGAAAGGACGAGCTGGCAAGATGACGTTGGGATTTATATTTTATGCATTATTCGACGTATGTGTAAAACGTATTCTGATCATGTGATCATACGTTTGTCAGGTCTGGGATTCAAGAGTGTGGACGGAGTGCAGAGTAAGGATCGGGACTTAGCGTAACCGGTGAGTTTCTAATCCCCTCTTTTAATTGTTTTAAATGTTTGGGGATATCGTACATACTCACGTATTATATGCTATTGACTAAACGTGACACAAGTCATGATGTGATTTAGAAGTGTATATGAGATGATTATATAATAATTATCTAAGGGTCTACATGGGGTCCTTAGAGTGTGTGGGTAAACGTGTTGTGAAACTAATTGTATTACGAGTTTTGAGTTTTAAAGTAATGAGCTATGTATTTAAATATCTAAATATGAGACTAAGGGTGCGGGTCTTGTACCTAGAGTATGTGGGCGGGTTATGAAACTATTGATGGTATGATGTATAGTGATCTAGTAAGGGTGAGTCGGGATTGTATTTACATGTCGTACGGGTATGACTAGGAGATGTTGGGCATGCACGTACATGGTATGTGCTTAGATAACGAGACATAGTAATTGTATATGTGATGCTATATTAGTAGTGTATTGTGTTATGAGTTAATCAGGGTGAGTCGGGATAAAAGCGAAACGCTTATGATTACGTATAGGATATCTTATCCTTGTACTATGTGTGGGGTGCATGTGTAGTTAACGGGTCATGATGTTATGTGTTTTATACATGTGTTATGTGGATTGTGTCGTTGTCCTTGTGGCATGGAGGGAATTGTTGTTATGTCGTCTTTGTGATACAAAGGGTATTGTGTTTGCACCATTGTCTTTATGACACGGCAAACGGGATTATGGAGGACGAAGTCCTTCGGGAAGTCACCTAATGTCACACCCCGCCAAGGCGAAAACGCGAGGCGTAACGTTCATGGTTTCCAAAGCATATGACTATCGCAAACACATACACGATAAATGGATACATAAATAATTTTAAAGTTTTACATGTCAAAATGTTAATTGAGTTTACAAAAAGTTAAGATTTCGCAAATATGACTCACATATTATGAGTTATACAAGAGAAATCCTCCAAAAATCCGTATCCATCGTGCATGCATGTATCCTACATTGCTAACCTCGCGACCATGTTCAATTTCCTGAAAAACATACTTAAAAAGTGTCAACATGAGGTTGGTAAGTTCATAGGTTTTGATCAAATGTTCTTGTATTTCCAACGTTCACAAACATTCAAATGTATAAGTTTTTCTGATCAAATAGTATATACATATAACCAATGAATTGAACAATGAATGACCAATTGACCCCATTTGTAAACTAGCAAGGAATACAAATAATATGTAATACGCGAGACCGTAACCAAACCATGACTGGTGAATGCCCCTCCATCGCTATACCACGAGAATGAAATAAGACAATATACGACCATTTGACCCTTCAGGTCCCGGTTAGCGCGACTAACCATGACCGTGGGCGTCACCCCCAATAGCACTATTCAAAGAATCCTAGACTAAGTCCATAGCTAATGGTTACAAAATGTTGATGTTGTTTAAGGGACTTTTAGCGCTCTATTGTTCCTCATGCAAACATAACGGTCTGGTCTTTGTTCGTTTTATTAACGTATGAAAATAAATACAAGTATGTTTCCTCCCCAAAGCATTTCAAAAACCAGAAAAAGGGGACAATGAAACTCACTCGTAAATGATGTATGCTAGCAAAATCAAATATGAATGCCTAGGGCTCGCCTATCCGTACCCTAACCACACAAGGGTACTATATGTTAAGACTACCCGTCTTAATTGCAAATTGTTCACCCGACTTAACGAATCCCGTTAAGCACGTCCTTGTTTAGTAAAAACAGTGTTTTCATGTTACGACTCATTGGTGATTATTATTCCCGTCTAGACGCTTACATATTTTTTGAGAAAATATCATGTTTCCATATTAGTGATTTGTTACGTGTATCAAAAATAAGTACCAACTTATAATATATTCACATTAGAGTTCACGTATAAACATATAGTTATTTCTCAAAAATAATTATATAAAATCTCAAATACCGTTCAAGTATGTCCATGCATGTTAATTACCCTACGTACGTATAGACCACGTTACCACGTCCACATGCAAATACTTATGTTTCGAACGACATTTATTAACTCGTTTACGTTCATCATGCATTTATTTTTATCAATACATGCATACAAGTATATCCACATTTCAACATATGGTCAAATATGTTTTTCGACGTGACGTGAATATCTTATTTTTAAGCCGAACGTTTTTAGGTTTCATTCATATTTGAATTAATCCTTTTTTTTACTTGTCATCTAGTACTTTTATCCAAGTCCTAAATGTTAACAAGCATGTACACAATATATGTCTTTATTAAATGTTCTAAACATTTCATCATACAAGTTTCATGTTATCTAATATTTTCCATAACTTATCTTCAAGATAACAATTAGAATTATGCATCCATATATATATATATATATATATATATATATATATATATATATATATTTTGATTTCCATATATGTATATAACAATTACAAGTTACCAACTACACCATATACATACATATATACATATATATTTCGGTTCCTAATCATGTGTATATCCACTTAAAAATTTCCAAGTTAACAAGTTATGAACACACATATGTACATGCATACATCCCGATTTCTACATGTATATCTTACTTGATCATTTCCAAATTAACAACTATAATCATGCATATGTATACCTATTTTTGATCTCTTTATATATGCACATACTCTTATACTTATCAAGTCTTCCAATTTACCAAACTTTAAACCCACACACACACACATATATATATAAATCAAGATTATATGTATATATATATATACACTTCACTTTTCATCAAGTTTTAACCACATTTTTAGATTATTAACCATGCTTTTAACTTAATACCTACATCTCATTATCACATGATCAAACAACAACATACACACACATATATACTAATTTCTGCCTTTATATATATGTTTACAAAGCTTTTAGTTTTTTTAAACTTAATAAAGTTAAACTTTATAAAAACTCATTAACCCTTTAAATCTCTTTGATTTTTATGGTGAACAACATGCTTTAACCAAGAAAATAAAGATGAAAATAAAGATCGTGTCGGTTTCATACCACTAGACAAAGCTAGGAGAAGAATCCCGAGTAAAAGGTGATAAAGACTTGTGTTGCTAACAAACCGCCCCCTAAACCTCCAAGACTTCCTTGAATCTTCAAGCTCTTAGTTAAACCTCTAGAGAATTTGTTCTTGGATTTTGAAAGAGCAAAGTGTGCAAGTGTGTGTGTGTGTATATCGATATATATGGAGAAAGAAAGGTGGAGATGGAGTGTTGGTTACACCATCATCATCATAAGATATGGGTGGATGTGATGGATTTACCTTTACTCAAAATCTTGGTTGATTGAGTATGGAATTTATGACACAAGGAATGGAAGATGGGATTGGTGGTGATATGTGGGTGGCCCCCACACTTTCGGCCGAGAATGGGTATTGGGGGGGGGGGGTTGGGTCTTGTTCCAATTGCTAGTCACAATCTAAGTATTAGTTAGGTAGTTTCTAGGTGGTATAAACCCGGTAGGTGATCCCGTGATATAATACCCGGTGTAACAACTTTTAAGATCAAAAATCATATGTATTTTGACTAGTTTCAATAACTTACTAGTGAATCCCGACATAGTTATCACCTTAACTATATTGTACATGTTTACACATACAAATAACTTAAGACCATGTAACAAACATTTTTATGTCCCTTTTAAAGGTTTAGTCACCAATATGTATGTTTTTACATTAAAACGTGTTTCTAGACTTTACTTGTAAAAATCTTGTTAATCACTAATGACCGTACATTGCAGGTTATAATTGTTTAATTTCCTAGTAATTCTTAAAATTACTAAAATATGACACGTGTTCCTTTGCTAGACTCCTTGACAATACTTTGTCAAAATTAAATTTTAGGAAATATAAAGTATGAACGTGCAATTATGAATATGGATATTGACCTGAAAGGCTGGGTGTCACACCTAAAGTGACAATTATTCAGCAGGTTAATGATGAGCTCGGGGTGTGTCGAACGGCCTGACGAGAGTAACCCTGACAAGGGTGCAGTGATGAGGTATGTGTTTGTGTGCAGATATATGTGTGTTAAATTGCATACAAGTGTTGAGTTATATTTATTGTGTATGAGATACTAATAATGTGATGTGTAGATAGTAATAACGTGGTGAGTAGAGTTAGATTGACTGTTGTGTCGGGATTGTGAGAAGGTGTTTACAACTGTTATGCTAGTTGGTTTGTGAGAGCTTGGTTAGGGCTCGTTAAGCCGGTGTCTAGAGGGTGGTTGATTTCACACCCCGCCCCGGGCACCCCCGGGACGTTACCAGGCTGTGACGTCAGTTGGCACCTTCGGTACCTGCTTTGATTTCAGAGTTTGGTTTTGTGCAACGGAATAGTGGTTTTAAACATGATCTTTTTAACGATTCTCCACCTCAAGGGTTGGTTTTGTAAATACTATAATCTTGTCGTGTAGACAAAAGATTTCTTTATTTAAATGCTTGGGGTATAAATCCCGATCGTTTGTACATTTGATTTTTGAAATCAAAACCCTGACCCAAGTTAGTAAAATCTACAAGGAGGTATTCTGCCTAGGAAGTCGACATCCTTTGGGCTCCTTAACATTGTCTTTTCTCAGGTTCTTTCCTGTGCCTCGCACGAACTCGTATAACACATTTTTGGGTTGCACCGTGTCTAGGTGTTTGGCCTGACCCGGATTATGCAACAAAACTGTCATAGGGACCTAGGCCATAGCCGGTCCCGGTACTATGAGGTCAGTTCATTCTTTTTCTGAAAACATTTGAAAATGAACGTCAACTATATGCTGGTGAATACTTTATGACCTCAAATCATTTTCAAAAGCACGGCAAAACAGTTTAATTAAATAGTTAAACATTTCATCATTGGAGAATTCTAGTGATCATATCACTTCCTTGGATTTCATCCATTTGTGTACATTGGACAAGCACTCGGGGCCACGCGGCCAAACTGGCACAACTGCATTTTACGCATCACCCGACATACAAGCCAACCCCGCCTGGCCCAACTGGATCCTAAGCGAGTATAAATATTTGATAAAACTTTACGTACACTTCTTGGGTATCAACATTCCCTAGGGGTAGAACCCCTAATTCTGGGATTAGTATGAGTAAATATTTAATTATCGTGTTTTTCCCTTTTTGTAAACATAAATCGTTTGATCTTTTGCGTGGAGGTGCCGACAACACCAGCACGTCTTATTTACGTGATGATAGATTACAGCCCATGCACGTCTTACAAATCGTTTTTGTAAAAACTCACTCTCGCCATGAGAACGAGTATTTTTGATAAAGACGAGTATTCACCTTTAGTTTGAATTCAGAGATCGAAGGATAATAATCTTAATGCTAATTAACTCTTAGAGTTGACTCATAGGGTTCTAGCACCTTAACTTGCACTTCTATGAGTTCCTCGGGTTTCTTCGGTTCTTAAGCACTTGATCTCGTGGAACGCTGGTCGAACCGGGAGGAGCGGCTCGGGAGTCCGGACGTCTGGAGGGCTCGAGAAAGGCTCGGGAGCAGAGGAGATTCGAGAGTGTGTGTTGTGTTGGTTTAGAAAATGAAATGCCAATGCTCTTCTATTTATAGGCCTGATGAGCGCCCATGTCGGACAGTTATCTAGGGGGATATCGGTCCGATATGCTTCCATTGTCCCGCATGCATGCCACGTTGTAGCCATGCAATTCCGGAGTGCCACCCGTCCATGTCGGACTGAGGAGGCAAGCCATGTCGGTCTAAGATCCATCCACATGTCCGACATACTAACAGATGCCCTACACGTGTCTCGATACATGTCTGGTGCAGAGGGTTCCTAGGGGTTTGCATTACGGACCGTTTTCTTGACCATGTCGGTCCGACATTTAACCTCTTCCCATATCCGACCGATATTAATATTATGTCGGTTCGATATCTCCTAACTTTTAGAATTTCCAGATTTATTTTCTAACTTTTTGGGTTTTCATTAACTCCCGTTATTTCTTATGAGTTCCGTGCAGAAATTGAGATTGGAATTTTGGCAGGTTTTATATCATCCCCAACTTTTTCAAAATCTCGTCCTCGATATTACTTTCTGAATAAGTGTGGGTATTTCTTTTTCATTTCGGATTCCAGTTCCCACGTGTACTCAGGTCCACGTCTGGAATTCCATTTTACCTTGACCAACACGAGTTTCTTTCGTTTCAATTTCTTTTCCTGCCGGTCCTAAATTTGTAACGGTTGTTTAAAAAACTTAAGTATTTCATACACTACTACATCTTGTAATGGCATGGCTAAGGTTTCATCTGCTAAGCATTTACGCAGGTTGGAGACATGGAATACATCGTGTACTCCACTCATCTCTATCAGAAATTCCTACCGATATGCAACAGGTCCGATTCGTTTTAGGATTTTAAATGGCCCAACAAACCTAGGGCTTAACTTTCCTTTCTTTCTGAACCGTACCACACCTTTCCAAGGTGATACCTTAAGTAAAACCTTGTCTCCAATGTTAAATTCTAACGGCTTTCGCCTTTTGTTGGTGTAACTTTTATGGCGATCATGAGCCGTTTTAAATCTTACCCTGATTTGTAATATCTTATCAGTGGTTTCCTGGACAATATCAGGTCCTGATAACTGGTTTTCTCCTACTTCAGCCCAACACACGGGAGTTCTGCATTTTCTACCATACAAGGCTTCAAATGGTGCAGCTTGTATACTTGTGTGGTAGCTGTTATTGTAAGAGAATTCCATCAGAGGTAAATGGTCGTCCCAACTTCCTCCTAGGTCAATAATACATGCTTGGAGCATATCCTCCAAGGTTTGGATTGTCCTCTCGCTCTGTCCATCCGTTTGAGGATGGTATGCGGTGTTAAGGTTTAAACGAGTTCCGAGAGCTTTTTGGAAGCTCTGCCAGAATCAAGACGTGAATCAACTGTCTCTATCTGATATGATGGATAACGGCACTCCATGTAAAGATACTATCTTGTTAAAGTATAATTGTGCCAAAATATCCATACTAAAAGTTTCCTTCATTGGTAGGTAATGAGCTGATTTGGTTAAACGATCAACGATAACCCATATTGTGTCATTTCCTTGGGGTATTACCCCGTTGGTGTTTACTATTTTCATTAACTATAGTATTAAATAAGTTTAACATTGAACTCCGACTACTACTTGCACTTGTTGTAACGTTTCTAAATGTTTCGTGTATGTTAGATGTTTTACCATATTTTTCAACATAAACATTAAACAAATTTGACAAATTTTTATTAAAAATACTTTTTGCTTTATGCGGATAAAATACGTCGTCTTCGTATAAATCCAAACCTAAAATTATTTTTTCAAGTAAAGTTTTAACACCCAAAACATTTAGGCACGGGTTTAAGGCGGCGGAACAAGTAATAATCGGAGTCATTTCTTAAAAATATATTTTAAATTTCTCGTTCATTGGCGGTATCATGATGGCAAATACGCCGCCTCACATGTAATATTCGTTTAATTTTTCAACCATTAAAAAGATTTGGTTTATAACCAAAGGACTCGTGGGATAGAGATGCACAAAAAACCGGTTTGGTTTTTCAAACCGGTTCACCTCTAACCGGTTTAAGACAAACCGGTTCGGGTTGACTATAAACCGTCGGTTTATAATCGGTTTAAGGTATTCAGGGGACCACCGGGTTGAAGACCGGTTTAAGCAAACCAGGTACGCAAACCGGTTTCGTCACAGAAACGAAAATAGCCGTTACAAAACGGCTTTATAGCCGTTGGGGCTAAATCTAGCCGTTTTTTGTCAATTTTTCACCCATAAATCAATATAAATAGGTGAGAGTGTTTAGGGTTGATCACACCTCTCTCTATACTCTCTAATCTCTAAAACCGCTCTCTTGGAATATCCGAACCAGTCACCGATGAAGAACTAGCCGAAGATGCAAGGCTACGAAGCTCCGGTTCCGAAGATAACGTACAAGAATAGTCCAAAAAATAAAAATATATATTGTCATTTGTAATGTTTTCCAACTTTATTATTTTATCTTGTAATGTTTTGTAATTTTCGAATATCAATAAATGTTGAACTTTATGTTTTATATTTGTTATATTTTTTTTTATTATATATATTGAATTTTATTGAATTAATTCGAATTTTTAACTAAAAACCGGTTTAGACCCTACCCTAACCGGTTTGATAGGGTTGAGTTTTCATTGCTTGTAAACCGGTTTAACCCGAACCGGTTTAGGGCCAAACCGGTTTTGACCAATCGTTGACCAACCCGGTTCGGGTCGGTTTAAACCGGTTAGGTTAAAAAAACCGCTTTGTGCACCTCTATCATGGGATAGTAAACTCCTGATAAATAGGCTGTAGCGGTTTTAAAAACATGGAGCATATCGGCTACACCTTCAATGATACCCAACACGATGACGGGAATTTTGTTACTTTATTTTGCCTTGCAAGTTGGTCATGAAACAATTGCAAACTTCGTTTTTTGTTAAATGTCTTTTTCGAACATGTTACACATTGAGTTCCAACGTGTTGAAACATCGTAATTTGGACCTAAACATTCGGTTTGCATGTCTTTACAAAATTTAATATATCGATGATATCTTTTTTTACTTGTACTAAAAATGTCATGCAACATTTGTTTAAATTGATTTTTAACATCTTCAATGTGTTTAAGACCATCTTGCACGACTAAATTAATAATGTGTGCAACACATCGGCTATGGAAAAAAATACCTTCACAAATCGGGTTATATTTTAAAATAAATTGGTTTACCGCGATGGTATTATTCGAGGCGTTATCAAATGATATAGAAAAAACTTTATTTTCTAATTTAAAAGTTCTTATAACTTTATCTAAAATATAAAATAAATTGTCACCGGTGTGAGGGTATCCAAACATTTCGAACGCAATAGTACGTTTCATCATTTGCCAACTTTCCGGATTTGGCCACATAGTGGTAACGCAAAGGTAAGAATCTTGCAAGTTGTGGGGAGCCGACCAAACACCACAAGTTAAATTAATACCGGTTTTTAAACTTTCAAATTTGTTTACTAATTCTAATTTAGCTTTTTTCCACATATTTATACAATCTCGTCTAAGAGTAGCACGATTTACATAAGTGTAGCGAGGTTGGAGCGTTTGTTGAATAGCCGAGTCAAACGCTCGTTGTCAAAGTGTTTGAAAGGCAAACTCTCTTGAATCACAAAATGCGTCATCCTCTCCCGAACCGCATCAACATTATACGTAAAAATATTACCGTCGTTCGTCATACTTGTTTGACCTTGCGAAGCTTGAGCCTTCAACACCGAACAATAGTTTTTTTCAATGTGATTCTTTAAAGTCGTGTTTGCATCTTTTCCAAAAAAATGCCTGCACAACTTGCACCGAGCGTATTAAAAAAATAGAAAAAAAGCAAAAAAAAAAAAAAACTTGTTTATAGCCGTTAAAAAAAAATTCAGCAACGGGTTGAACCGGTTTCAAACCGGTTTGAAAACCTGGCCGAGTCCGCAACCGGTTTGAGACAGAACCCGGTTCGGGTCGGGTTGAGAACCGGCTACCAAATTTTTTTTCCCAAAATGATCTTACACCTATGAGTTGAATCGGTTCTCGGACCGGGTCGTGTGAAACCAGTTTGATGCTTGAACCGGGGTCGGGTTAGAACCTGGTAAACCGGCCGGAACCGGTTTGACTGTACACCTCTACATTATACTGTATATATAAAAACCTGAAATTTAAAAAAAACTAACAAGAGACCCTAAATAAAACCCCTAGTGTTCATTGTTCTACATAATACATAAGATATATAATGACATCAATTTGAAATTTGGGTTAGTATAAAGGGTGGGTGGTTATTCGGGTTAATTGTACTGGTTTTTAATCACCCAAAGATGGGCCTTCAGATATGAATTTGGGTCATTATTATTAACATGACCATGGCTTCTTAGTATTTTTTGGGCCGGCCTGTTAAAATAACAATACAACATACTAATTTGGGCCGAGTAACAGACCAATTGAAGTTAGTGGTGCACATACTGCAACAAAATTGGTTTATGGGACAAACCGAACTGGTTCATATCGAGTCAACCAAATCAAAACCTGTTCGAAGGAAAACCATATTAGATCGGTTTCAAACCGGGTTCAAACTCATTTAATCTCTTAAACCGTTTTTGAAGTTTATATACGTAAAATGATTTTAAACTGGCAGATTGGATTGGAACCGAACTGGTTTTGTTTTCGGATCACGAACCACCACCGGTCCGTATGTACACCTCTAATGGAAGTAGTTGCAATGAAGAGAGATTAAAAAACTGTTATATCAGAAAATAAATAGTAAGGAGGACATTGTTCATTTAGAATATTGTATAAGTTTTTAAAAGTTTGAATCATATTAAAGAATTAAAATTGATAAAATCGTTTTTGGTTTAGATATGAAAATATTACATTTTTTAGAAAGCATTTTTTTCTTATTTTTATTTTTATGTTTAAGATAAAAGTAGTTGATACAAGTTATTTATAGCCTCTTCATATCTATTCGACTATAATCTTACGCTATTAATTACACCTGTAAATGTTCCGATGAAAGTACCCAAAACGAGTACCCCTCAGAGTTCGCAAACATAGCACAAACATAGTTCTTAAATATTGAATAAACATTAAGGTTAATAGCGGAAGTCTTTACAAAATTCTGAATTAATTAAAAACTTTAAACATAGCATTGTTCATCATTCATAAATCTAGCAAATGGGGATGTCAGTCTTCACCTGCAGCAGCCATCCAGCCACACCCTCCTAAGCCCCCGCGGCTTCATATCTTTTTCTTTCCTTTGCTACCTGACAGCCAACGCCGGAGAATTCAAGCCTACAAAACATTTCAGGTAAAACATTTCTTTCTCATGTTAATCATACAAAACGCATTTAATGAAAAACATTCTTTGTCATTCTAAGTATATAAGAAATAATACATCATATAAATAAATACTTAGTTATCATGTGCTCTTTTCTGTTAAGTCATGCATTATTTGTCTACAATCTGTATCTTTCTCTTTTATCGCTGAACCGAATTTATCCCTGAATATTTCACAATATAGGGACTTGGCTCCATTGCTTTTTCTGGGACAGAATTTTCATCAATACAGTCCTTCGAGGACTTTTTTCTTTCTCAGCGAGTATTGTTCCCTAAGCCTCAACGTCCAAAGACTGATACTCACAACTTGTGTCCACTAGGGACTTCTCAGGTAACCGTAGTCACCGGAGCAACCGTTGTTACTCATCTCTCCAGTTGTACAACATCATCATTACAGTGCTCCCGATTTTTCTCATGGTACGTCATGGTCTTGGTCCATGACGTAACATCGGCTTCGGGTAGCACTAGTCTCCAGGACTATACTACTATCTCAAGACTTGCTACTATGCTTAGGGTAGCACTAGTGTAACATCCCGAAAATGATAATAAGGAATAAAGACGCGAGAAAAGAATAAAGAAAAGAACAGAAATGGAAAACAGGCACGTAGGAATGGGCCTTGGGCCGAGCATGGAAGATGAGGAGGAGGGCTACAAGCCCTACCTCCACCCTTCTCCCTCACTGCATCTTCTTCACTTCCAAGCTCAAGAAAGAGAGAGAGTAGAGAGAGAAAGCTACAAAACCCGCACCCAAGGCCGTCACTTTAGCCCAAGATCGTTGCTGGAGCTTCCTGTTGATCGAAGAAGGAGAAACACACCGAAAACAGGTAACAAACGATTCCAGATCTGAGCTTTTGGATTGAAAATGGGGTTTAGTGTTTTATGTGGTTTACGGCTTACAAAGAGTAGATTTAGCTCATGAAAGCTAGATAAGAGTTTTGGACGTAAAAAGATTGAAATTTAGATCAAAAACGATAATTTTGGCCAAGAACAGAAGAGTGGTCTGAAAACGTGATGAATGGTCTGAAAACTCTGGCTCGTCCGAAAAGTATTTCGAACACAGATAGTTTTCAGACAGTATACTTTCGAACGAAAAAGTTTTCGGTCGAAATAGATTTCGACCAAAATAGTTTTGGACGTGATGTTTTCGAACGAACTAATTATGGAAAGTAAGACATTTCGAATGATTATTTTTCGGTCGAAAAAGATTTCGGACAAAACAACCTAGTATTAATTTGTCTAGTTCGTGACCATTGAACAGATTCTTTAGCCTCCACCGAGCTTGAAGTCTTACTGAGTGATTTAACCCTTAAGAAAGTCAGGTGAGTTCAATAATCCCTATTTTACTGTTTTAGGGTGGTGTACATACTCAAGAGTTAGACGTTTAAAGTAAATACATTTTATTACTTAAACGTTTGCAAAGAAAGATAAGAACAGTAATGGTTTATGTAAATGAACGTTTTGCAAGAAAGAAAGATAAGAAAGAATGGTTTATTCAACTATATGTTTTATAAACAGAAAGACAAGAAAGAATGGTTTATTCAACTATATGTTTTATAAACAGAAAAATAAGAAATAATGGTTTAATCAACTATATGTTTTATAAACAGAAATATAAAAAGAACGGTTTATTCAACTATATTTTTTATAAATAGAAAGATAAGAAAGAATGGTTTATTCAACTATATGTTTTATAAAAAGAAAGATAAGAAAGAACGGTTTATTCAACTATATGTTTTATAAACAAAGAGAAGAAAAATAACTCAAATACATTGTTTAATCTGTTAGAGTATGATACCCAGATAATAAAAGACTTGGGGTAGTAGCGTAGTCCTAACGGCTAGTGCCACCCTAAGCATAGTAGCAAGTCTTGAGGTAGTAGTATAGTCCTTGAGACTAGTGCTACCCGAAGCCGATGTTGCGTCATGGACCGAGACCATGACGTACCATGAGAAAAAATGGGACATTTCTCGCAGGGCACTGTAACAAGGATGTTGTACAACTGGTTAAGATGAGTAACGACGGTTACTCTAGTGGCGACGACCGCTATGGTAGAATGAGAAGCCCGCTTGGGGGCTCAAATAGTGGGTATCGGCTTTTGGACGTTGAGCCTTAGGGAACGATACCTGCGAACAGAAGTTCCTTCGAGAACACAGAGGGGCGGTGTCGGCCTTTGGACGATGAGCGTTAGGGAACAACACCTGCCTCGGTCCTTTCGGGGACACAGAGACGCTTACAGATGGAAACAGATTATAGACGTTAATGTATGACTTAAAAGAAAGAGCATAAAGTAAATATATATGTATTTGAAAGAAGAAAGAAAAGTTTTATTGTATTATGTCTATATTATAATATGTATGTTTACAAGAACGTTTTCTTAAAGAAAACCTTTTCATATTGTTAAAGAAAAACTTGTACTCACTAGCGTTATCTGACTGTTTTAGTATGCACATCAGGAAGCAACGGAAAAACTTGAACTCACCAGCGTTAGCTAACTATTCAGAACCCGAGTAGTAAAGTAAAATAATAATTGCACATCGGTCTCTGTAATTAGTAATTTACATTACTCGAGGTGTTCTAAATAATTACCCATCATGATAACACGAGTGTTCTTTGTTCGCAGTTAGAAAACGAAATGGCTGGAAAGCGAGGTGCAAAGAGAGGAGCAGGTACTGGACGTAGAGGAAGACCCGTGTCAATAGAGTTGAAAGATAAGAAAGTGACCCCTCTGTTCATGGATCGGTGTCGATCCATACTGCTAAAGAGAATGCTCCGAGTAACCCTAGAGAACATGATGAAGAAGGCTTAGTCTTGGAGCCAATTGTCAAGAAGGCAATAGCTGATGAAGTAGCCACAGTTCTGAAGAACACTCTACCAGCAGCACTAGCTGAGGCTCTGAAGACTGTGGAGGAAGAAAGAGGAAGAGGCCTACGGACCGAGAACAGAAATATGATTGAAAATGAGTCTGAGAGTGATGACTCCGACGATGATTCGATACGGGGATGTGACTACAAATCCTTTTGGAATTGCGATACCCCAAATTTTTACGGCAAGAAAGATGATATTCCCGCATACTACTGGATTGACCGCATGACCGCAGTGATCAAAATGAGTGAATGCCGTGCTGACCAGGCTGTGAAATTCGCAGCACACTTGTTCTCCTTTGAGGCATTGAGTTGGTGGGAAAACGTGAAGAAAGCCAAGTCTGAGAGGGATACTGACAGGATGAAATGGGTTGAATTAAAGGCACTTATAATTCAAAAGTTCTGCCCTCATAATGAAATCGACAAAATGGAAGAAGCTTTTGTGGAACTCAAGGCCGGTAGCATGACGCACCGACACTTCACTTCCAAATTCAATGAGCTAACCCATTTGGTTCCACATTTGGTGAACACCGAAGAAAGGAGAATCAAATGTTACATTCAGGAACTACCTGTGAGAGTTCGCACGATCATCAATGCCAACACTCCTGGAGACTTTGACTCTATGGGGGCTATGAGTGGAAAGATATTTGATGATGTGAACGCTGAAGGCACGACACCCGCCGAAACTCAAAAGAAATGGTCTAGTACCACTAAGCGCTCGGGCGGGGATTGGTCCGCATCAAAGAACAAGAAGCCTAACATTGAGGAATCAGGAGAGTGTGGGAAGTGTGGAAAAAGGCAATTTGGGGAGTGCAAGTATGGGATGAACAAATGTTATCGGTGTGGCAAGACAGGGCACATCTCCCGTGACTGTAACAAGGCCCCATGATCTACAAACTATGGGAAATGCCACAACTGTGGCGACTCTGGGCATTTCTACAAGGACTGTCATAAAAAAGAGCCACAAACACTGAGAAGAGCAAGGAGGCTGAGAAAGGAGGGGCGAGAACCAGAGCATACACCCTGACACATGCTGAAGCAAGGGGAGATCCCAACATGGTGTCAGGTACATTTATCCTTAACCACGCCTTTGTTTATGTTATGTTTAATTCAGGTTCTTGTAAAAGTTTTATATCCTCATCATTCTTTAAGAGACTGAAATACAAAACCTCCAAGGTAGAAAGGGCTTTTAGCGTAGAGACCGTTGTGGGTAGAAGCACTAAAGTAATAGAACTGGTAGACGACCTTACCATAAAGATAGAGGGCCATAGATTTCCTGTTAAGTTGTTCGTTATAGCCTTAGGAGGATTTGATGTAGTATTGGGAATGGATTGGTTAGCTACCAATGAAGCTCAAATTGTGTGTAAACGAAAAGTGATTCATCTCAACGCTCCTGATGGCAACGAAGTCGTGGTTTACGGGGATCGTGACATCCCATTGAAAAATGTAATCTCAATGATAAAAGCCAAAAAGTATATGAGGATTGGGTGCCAGGCCTATTGGCTTATGTGATTGACAAATATGTGAACGTGAAAAAGTTAAAAGATCTGCCCGTGGTGTGCCATTATCCGGAAGTGTTCCCTGAGGAATTGCCGGGATTGCCGCCTGATCGGGAAACGGAATTTCAAATTGATTTGATGCCAGGTGCCCAGTCCGTTGGAGATGAAAGAGCTGATGGCCCAACTGGAAGAATTTTTAGAAAAGGGATTTATCAGGCTGAGCATTTCTCCTTGGGGTGCTCCGGTGCTGTTTGTAAAGAAGAAAGACGGTTCTATGAGAATGTGCATAGATTATAGAGAATTGAACAAAAGAACCGTGAAGAACAAATACCCGTTACTCAGGATCGATGATCTGTTTGATCAACTACAAGGGGCAAAATGGTTTTCTAAGATTAACCTACGGTCGGGTTATCATCTACTGAAGGTAAGAGAGGAGGACATACCCAAGACCGCATTTCGCACGCGGTATGGACACTATGAGTTTCGTGTAATGTCCTTTGTGTTGACGAATGCCCCCGCAACATTCATGGATATGATGAATAGAGTGTGTCAACCGATGCTAGACCGGTCAGTAATAGTCTTTATAGGCGATATCTTCATTTACTCAAAGAGCAAAGGTGACCACGCCTGTCACCTATGAGAAGTTTTGGACACATTGAAAGAAGAAAAGTTGTATGCTAAGTTTTCTAAATGCTTCTGGCTAAACGAAGTTCAGTTCCTAGGCCATGTGATTAACACAGAAGGCATCATGGTAAACCCAACAAAGATCGATGCAGTGTAGAATTGGGAAACCCCTAGGACACCAACAGGCGTAAGGAGTTTTCTGGGATTGGCAGGCTACTACCGGAGGTTCATTCAGGACTTTTCAAAGATAGCCTAGCCATTAACCAAATTGACCCGCAAGGAAGTAAAATACGAATGGGGCCAGGCCCAAACCGATGCCTTTAAGTAATTAAAGAAGAGGTTGACCCAACACCAGTATTGACCCTACCAATGAAGACCTACTGGTGTATTCTGATGCTTCAGGTCAGGGGTTAGGCTGTGTGCTAATCCAATGAAGGAAGGTGATCGCGTATGCGTCACGACAGTTAAAGACTCACAAAGTCAACTACCCGACTCGCGATCTTGAGCTCGCGGCGGTTGTCTTTGCCTTAAATATTTGGAGGCATTACCTCTACGGAGTCAAGTGCACCATTTACTCTGACCATAAAAGCTTGAAGTACTTCTTTGAGCAAAAAGAGTTGAACATGAGGTAGCGGAGGTGGTTAGAACTTTTGAAATATTATGACAGTGAAATCTTTTACAACCCAGGGAAGGAAAATGTGGTGGCCGACGCCTTGAGTAAAAAGGAAACGACAACTCCTATCAAAGTGAACGCATACCAGCTAGTCGTGACTCCAGACCTTATGACAGAAATTGAACGTGCTCAGGATGAAGCTTTGAAAGAATAAAATTTTAAGCAAGAAAGAATAGTGGGTCAACAAGAGAAATTGGAAACCAATATTTATGGAGTACGGACACGGTTCGGAAGATGCAACCCTTGTTCATTCCTGAATGGAAATAGGAACACAGTACCATGGATTTCATAACCAAGCTACCATATCCAGCTAAAGGTCATGATACCATATGGGTATATATGGATCGACTGACGAAGAGTGCTCACTTCTTGCCTATACGTGAGACTTTTTCATTTGAGAAGCTAGCAGAAGTATTTATCAACGAAATTGTAGCAAGACACGGTATGCCCTTGACAATTGTATCAGACCAGGACACGCGATTCACATCGAGGTTCTGGAAACAATTTCATGAGGTAATGGGCACGAGGCTTAATATCAGCACAACTTACCACCCGCAAACCGATGGTCAATCCGAAAGAACCATCCAAACTCTGGAGGACATGCTCCGGGCATGTATCATCGATTTCGGTGGTAGCTGGGATAGTCACTTAGCACTGGCGAAGTTCTCTTACAACAAAAACTATCATGAGACCATTGGCATGCCGCCCTATGAGATGTTGTATGGTAGAAAGTGTAGGATACCCGTCTGTTGGGGAGAGATTGGGCAGAAAACCTTTACAAGTCTAGATGTGGTCAAAGCAACTTTCGAAAAGTTTGACCAAATCAAAGACCGGATGAAAGCCGCTAAGGATAGATAAAAATCTTACGCGGATAAAAGTAGGAGAGATCTCGAATTTCAGGTTGGGGATAAGGTATTACTGAAAGTGTCTCCATGGAAGGGAATAATCCGATTCAGGAAGAAAGGAAAGTTAAGTCCGAGGTTTGTCGGACCGTTCAAAGTTCTAACATGAGTTGGAGAAGTAGCATATCAATTAGAGCTACCTGACGAATTGAGTGGAATTCATCCAACGTTTCAAGTGTCGCACTTGCGAAAGTGTTTAGCTGACAGGTCGACACATGTGCCACTCGACGACATTGAGGTAGACAACAAGCTTAACTATATTGAGGAGCCCATAGCGATTGTGGATAGAAAAGATAAACGAATGCAACAAAGTTATTCCAATAGTCAAAATTCAATGAAAACATCGAAAAGGATCAGAAGTCACGTGGAAAACCGAGTCCGAAATGAGGGGGTTGTACCCTCGGTTGTTTAACCTATAAAAGGTTTCGAGGACGAAACCTCTAATAAGAGAGGTAGACTTGTGACATCCCGAAAATGGTAATAAGGAATAAAGACGCGAAAAAAGAATAAAAAAAAGAACTGAGATGGAAAACGGGCTCGTAGGAATGGGCCTTGGACCGAGCATGGAAGATGAGGAGGAGGGCTACAAGCCCTAGCCACCTCCACCCTCCTCCCTTTCTTCATCTTCTTTACTTCCAAGCTCTAGAAAGAGAGAGTAGAGAGAGAAAGCTACAAAACCCGCACCCGAGGCCGTCACTTCGGCCCGAGATCGTTGCTGGAGCTTCCTGTTGATCGAAGAAGGAGAAACACACCGGACACAGGTAACAAACGATTCTAGGTCTGAGCTTTTGGATTGAAAATGGGGTTTAGGGTTTTATGTGAGTTTTTCTTGAAAAGTTAAGATTTTTATTTGTAAAACGGCTTACAAAGAGTAGATTTAGCTTCATGGAAACTAGATAAGTGTTTTGGACGTAAAAAGATTGAAATTTGGATCAAAAACGACAATTTTGACCAAAACAGATGAGTCGTTCGAAAACGTGATGAATGGTCCGAAAACTCTGCTTATACGAAAAGTATTTCCGACACGTGTAGTTTTCAGACAGAATGTTTTCGAACGTTCAACGTTTTCGGTCGAAATAGTTTTTGGACGTGATGTTTTCGAACGAACTAATTATGGGAAGTAAAACATTACGAACGATTAGTTTTCGTTCGAAAAAGATTTCGATCGAAATAGATTTCGAACGAAAAAGATTTCGGACGAAGAGTTTTCGGACGAAACAACTTCGTATTAATTTGTCTAGTTCGAGACACTTGAACATATTCTTTAGCTTCCACCTAGCTTGAAGTCTTGCTGAGTGAGTTAACCTTTAATAAAGTCAGGATGAGTTCAAGAATCCCTATTTTACTATTTTAGGGTGATGTGCATACTCAAGAATTAAACGTTTATAATAAATACATTTTATTACTTAAACGTTTGCAAAGAAAGAGAAGAACGGTAATGGTTTATGTAAATGAACGTTTTGTAAGAAAGAAAGATAAGAAAAAATTGTTTATTCAACTATTGTTTTATAAACAGAAAGATAAGAAACAATGGTTTATTCAACTATATTTTTTATAAACAGAAAGATAAGAAAGAATGGTTTATTCAACTATATGTTTTATAAACAGAGAGATAAGAAAGAATGGTTTGTTTAACTATATATTTTATAAACATAAAGATAAAAAAGAATGGTTTATTCAACTATTTGTTTTATGAACAGAAAGATAAGAAAGAATGGTTTATTCAACTAAATATTTTTGTAAACAGAAAGATAAGAAAAATGGTTTATTAAACTATGTGTTTTATAAACAGAAAGATAAGAAAGAACGGTTTATTCAACTATATGTTTTATAAACAAAGAGAAGAAGAATAAGTCAAATACATTGTCTAATCTGTTAGAGTATGGGACCCAGATAATAAAAGACTTTGGGTAGTAGCGTAGTCCTAGTGGCTAGTGCTACCCAAAGCATAGTAGCAAGTCTTGAGGTAGTAGTATAGTCCTTGAGACTATTGCTACCAGAAGCCGATGTTACGTCATGGACCGAGACCATGTCGTACCATGAGAAAAATCGGGACAGTGCTCGACAGGGCACTGTAACGAGGATGTTGTACAACTGGTTAAGATGAGTAATGATGGTTACTCTAGTGGCGACGGCCACTATGGTAGAATGAGAAGCCCGCTTAGGGGCACAAATAGTGGGTGTCGGCCTTCGGACGTTAAGCCTTAGGGAATAATACCTGCGAACAGAAGTTCATTCGGGAACACAGAGGGGCGGTGTCGGCCTTTGGACGATGAGCCTTAGGGGACAACACCTACCTCTGTCCTTTCGGAGACACAGAGTCGCTTACAGATGGAAATAGATTATAGACGTTAATGTATGACTTAAAAGAAAGAGCATAAACTAAATATGTATGTATTTGAAAGAAGAAAGAAAAGTTTTATTGTATTATGTCTTTATTATAATATGTATGTTTACAAGAACGTTTTCTTAAAGAAAACCTTTTCATATTGTTAAAGAAAAACTTGAACTCACCGGCGTTAGCTGACTGTTTTAGTATGCAAATCAGGTAGCAAAGGAAAGATGCATGCTTGATGCTGAACAAGTAGGAATGGATGGCTGCTGGCTACGACTGACCAAGGCTGACATCCCAATAGTTTTTAATGTTATGTGTGCCGAAGAATGTTGAATTAAAAGTTTTAATTAACTCCGAAAAATGTAAAGACTTCCGTTGTTGATGTTATGTTTATTCAAGGTTTAAAAACTATGTTTATGCTATTTTTGTCAACTATCAGAGACACCCGGGTTGGGTCCTTTCAACTAGCCTCTGGGACTACGCTACTACCCTAATTTTTTCTTATCTAGGTCTCATATTCTGACAGATTAGATAATGTATTTGACTTATTCTTCTTTTCTTTGTTTATAAAACATGTAGTTAAATAAACCATTCTCTTCACTTTGTATATAAAACATATAGTTAAATAAACCATTCTCTTCTCTTCTTTTCTTTCGTTTATAAAACATTTCGTTAAATAAACCGTTCTCTTATCTTATCTTTGGTTTATAAAACCTTTAGTTAAATAAATCGTTCTTTTCTTCTAATCATTCATTTATAAAACATTTAGTTACATAAATCGTTCTTTTCTTCTTATCTTACGTTTATAAAACATTTAGTTAAATAAACCGTTATTTTCTTCTTATCTTTCGTTATAAAACATTTAGTTAAATAAACCATTCTCTTATCTGATCTTTCAGTTATAAAACCTTTAGTTAAATAAACCGTTCTTTTCTTCTTATCTTTCTTTATAAAACATTTAGTTAAATAAACCGTTCTTTTCTTCTTATCTTTCTTTATAAAACATTTAGTTAAATAAACCGTTCTTTTCTTCTTATCTTTCGTTTATAAAACATTTAATTAAATAAACCGTTCTTTTCTTCATATCTTTGCAAACGTTTAAGTAATAAAATATATTTATTATAAACGTATAATTCTTGAGTATGCACACCTCCCTAAAACAGTAAAATAGGGATTCTTGAACTCACATGTCTTTCGACAACTATCCTGAATAGGGACGTATAACCTAAAACTGGTTCTAAACGATCTGCACGAAAGTTAACACACGAAAACCATCAAAACTCGTCTAAGTGTCGCTAGGATCCTAAGTGTCACCGGAAAGTCGACCGAACAGTCGCAGGACAGTCGACCCGGACAGACGACCTTGACAGTCGGCTCGGACACTTGCCGGAACTTGCATTCTAGACTTTAACTCAACAGTCGCCAATCATGGGTGGCGACTCTCTTGAGTACGCCGACCCTCCATATGGCACCCAATCCTTTGTTTTCACATTGTAACCTCAAGTTATTAACGTGCGACCGATTTCTATCAAAACTTTACTACTTATAATCCCGTCCATAAAACTTATACCCATTCCGTGTCTGAGGATGCCTAAGTTATAAAAACATGTTTCTTCATTTCTTAACGAAAATCGGACAACGTTCCGTTCGTTTTTGGTCTAAACCCGACAATTCCCAATTGTCTATTTCTATTATTAAATCATAAACCAATAGTTCACAATAATCAAGTTTTAACTTCTAGCTTTGAGATCCATCTTTCTATACTTATATTAATTAACCTTTACAAAATAATTAATCTCTCTTCGTTATCATTTATTAAATGAAAACACTAATATTCGTCCTCAATACGATATTTGTAACCCGACTAATAATAGTAATTAATGTCTACGAGTTTTTAAAGGGTATACCTTCTCGAGCATGAACCCGTAACCAAACCAGGACTCGATCCGAACTGCTCTTCCCAACTATACCTGTAACTCGTCTCAGCTTAGTGGTTATACTTTCAAGTAACACCATCTTCATCCCTACTATGAGCTACCACTCACCACCATCACCATGAGCTTCCACCCAAGTCACCCGCATCGCTGTTTAGCTCCAGCCACCGTTAACCACCATCTATACCACCACTAGGCTGCTATCCACCACCATAGTATCCGTCCTACGTGAAACCATTGTTGGTATATCGTACACTGGTTTTAACATTTAAAATGAAACTTAATAAAATCATATTTACAATAGCGGAAGCGTTTACAAAAGCACACGATAATAAAGATCCGATCTTTTCCGACAGTGATCTGATTACACAGCGTTTAGACAGTAAATAAATAAATAAAACACAACCATAGGGTGATTAGGGTTTATACCTTTGACAAATAAACCGGTTTGTAACACTCGGGTACAAAGAACGGCACGCTAGATAACAACAACAAACTCGTCACACGAACTCGTCTCACAAAACACTTTAAACGAGAACCTGGATCTCCCCTCCTTGTCCGGTTCGGATCGCGAGAAAACAAGGCGACACAGCGGTGGCGCACGGCTCACGACGCAAGGGGTGGCGGCGGCCTTTGGTGGCTGGTCACGGCGGCAGCAGTGGCAGCCGGTGGTGGTGTCGGACGGAAAAGGAGAAGGAAATGGGGGCGGTTTCTAGTTCACGATCGCATGGGGGAAGGGAGGCATACCCGAAAAAAACTTATTAGGGTTTAAGAGTTTGCATGTATTTATAATCATAATAATTACATCTTAAACCATTGTGTAATTAACACTTAATTACTAACTGAATAACCCTTAATCAGTTTCAGTCCCTTTAGTTTATGATTACATTAATCATAAATAAAAACTTGCGTAAACTGATCACGTATATTCAACTATTAAATATAAAAACCGTCTATATATATCACCAATATATATATATATAACCTCATTCCGTCTATCGTTATATTTAATTATTCTAAATAATTAAATACGACATATCCTATAAATATTTCTCTAAATATTTAATCCACTGAATTCTAAAATTCGCGTTTCGTGTAATAACGTTTAACATTTAAAAAATATAATTTGTTCTTTGCCCAAAGTGTAACTCTTCGGATCGTACCATGATAGTAACGTTGATATTAACGATGATCGGACATCTAATATCCAACAATCTCCCACTTGGACGATTCATCGATTAATCGGGTCAACGTAGACAGTGGTGGACGCCTAGCTGCATCTCACTGCCCCTAACAAGGTATGACGTATTTACAATCGTCAACTAATTCCTTATGTTCAAGTAACCTTTACTTAACTAAGTACAATAGCCATGGCAAACAAATCTGTGTGTCCTTTCTGTTTAGGTCATCCGTTGAACATGAGACATGGATACAAGTCACTTCTTATATGTGGTTCAACTATTCTTGTTCTCGTTCTCCAATTCAATAATGGTCTAAACAAACTACTCTTTAGTTTGTGCGTGGCCACGCGATTTATACCAGCTTGAATCAACGAGGGTGCCAGAATGTCCAGATCCTAATCAAAGGATAACAGAATTCCTTTGGCCACGTACAACTCCCACTTAACTTCGGATTACTCCTGATCATATCCTTATTACTGCATGTTAAGGTACAGCGTTAGATAAGATCAAAGAATAAACTTTAGTCAGAGTTAGTTCTACTGCGTGCCTCGGGTCGAAGGATCAATAGATCTTACCATATTCAAAACTTCTCAAGACTTTGATCCATGAAGATAGTTTTGAATCGAATTACGTTCAATAATCATTCTTTAATGATTATCTGTGAATATGACGTCCAACCGTTTGGATTTTCATTCCTAATGAACCAATCATCCAATTCACAATAGTCATTCGTTCAGATTGATTTCCATGAATCTGATCGACTATGAACATTTAGAATATATATATATATATATATATATATTCAAGGATTTCTAAAACGTATAAAATATCGAATCATAGAAGCATCAATTTATAAGGCACTTAACCGTTAAGTCAATATTAAACACTAATGTTTCTATATAATGTTCGAAAGCACCCAATACTAACAAATCAAACTCAAGTCTAGCATGTCTAACACCTATCAACATGCTCCTCATATACAGGTTGAGGTATAGGTTTAGCGAATAGGTCAGCTAGATATTGATTTGTGTGAATTTCGTTTTATCATGATGTCTCTAAGTTTCATGATCCTATTAATGAAACTTAATGGTGAAAAATCTCTTTTGGAACTCCTTTCCAAACTATTAGAAGTTATCTGAACTCCTTTCAAAATACTATCTTCTAATGTTTCCAGGTCACAACATCTCATGTTTGTGCAATTGTTATTGATGGAACTTTTCTATCAGATAACATTTATGTTTCGTGTAAGCATTCTTAATGGTCGTCCTTTTGGTGTCTATATCTTAACTTTTAAGATAGTAGTGCTTTGACTGACAAGTTATCATAACTAGTTATGATCTTGTTTCAAGAACCCTTCTTGATAGTCAAAGCTGGTACTCTTAGCTTCTTATCCAATAAGATATCATTATCTCATCATAACACTTTATGATCACCATTAGGTGCTTCTCAAGCAGTATCCTTTTCTTCGGTTATAATTAAATTTCAAAGTTCTTTCATCGTATGAAAAATATTGACAACGCTCATTATCCCTTTTAGATGAAACTACATGAACCATTTAATTTTCATCTTATCCCTATCATTAGGGGTTATAGATAATGTTAACAGAAAATGTTAACGATTTGTCTTTATCGATTTGTCACACAAAAATTTAAGACAATTTTACCATCGTCAATGGATTGCTTTGATTCTTACTTTAGAATCTTTCTTTCATATATCTCATATACGGTTACAATCAATGCAAGCTTTGAAATTAATCTCTAAAGATACTCTATCTTTCAATGATATGTTTAAACTCGTAAGTTTAGCAATGTATCACTGTACATTCTATGATAACACTTATCATCCCCTTCTGTGGTGTTTCCATGTATCTCTCATACATTCCTCTTGATAATGTGTCTCTACACATTTCTTTGTTGTAGGTACATACTCCCACTGGCCTTTGCATCTATCATGTTGAATTTTCTTCGAATTGATCTTATCAGATTAATGATTCAACAGTCTTAGACATATTCAGACATTCATAATACATGTTCATTTTGACTGGTTTGTTCAACTTGTCAAAACTTGTAATCTGTTTCCTCTTAAGGATACTCAGAATCCAATTCCCATTTTATCAACTTTTGATAATATATTAGGCTTGTAGTATTAACAATCCATTTTGTTGTTTTCAAAACAACTTCTACATCTTTATGAATCTTATTCATGTGTAGTCTGATCAAATCTTTATTTGTCATAATATGGTTTGCTGGTTTGGATTATCATCAAATGATTTAACTAAAGAATCTTATTCTTTCATCATATGATTCCTAGTGTCGATTGTAAAAGATCACATCTTTACTTTCATATACTTATCAATTGTAAAATATCATATATTTTGTTTATGATAAACATTCATATATTTCAAGGATCTAATCCTTGCAAGTATATAAAATTTTATGTCCATGCATTTGAATAATACTATTTATTCAGAACTTTAAACAACAATTGTTTATTGTTCAAGAACCAGGTATATCTTAGTCATGAACATTTTCAATCTCATGATTAAGCTTGAAGGCTTATTAAAGTGGCACACGAAACTATTTCGTATAAGAGTTCATAATGTCCTATCCTTAATTGTTCATTAGACTCTTTCTACATATTCATATCACATATGAATTGTCATACCTGTTCTAGATGAACCTTACGGTTCAAGACTAGTGATTTAGACTATGTCAATTCTGGGCAGCTGTTTTTCACATGACTAACCATTTAGTTTTGAAGTAGTGATAACTTTTATCGCTCTTTTATATCTTATCTCATAAGATTGTTTCTAGAGGAATTTCATTGAAACTATTTCAATCATAAAGTCATATGTAAACATTATATCTTATATATACCTTTTACAAGACTTAATATGTTTCATGATATCTATTAGATCCGATCTAATGAAGTATCTAATGGACTTGAATAACATGTCTCACGTGTCTTTAATATTTCATGTCAAAATAGATTGGTATTGAATTCATAATTCATAATCAGGCAACAATCATAATGCATAAAAGATTTAAATAAGTCATACTTAAAATAATCAAACAATATTCAAAAGAAAGCAAATCCATGATTTAAATTTGTTCTAAACAAAATAAAATAACATCATCAAATGGTGTAATCAACAACTTGAAACAATCTTCAAGCTTTGTCCGTCTTCCTTTCCTTCTTTTCTTTAATCTCTGCAAAAAGCAAGCTTGCATATGTTAAAAGACTAGCTTTTAAGTGATAAAGAAACAATAGAAAAGTTGCCTAGATACCTGGAGTATATGCATTGAAGCATTCTCTAGCAATAGCAGCTTCGGGCATCTCTCTCACACGGCACCTGGGTTTAGAGAGGTGCGTCTTGGTCTCACCAATAGCTTTGCCCTTATCCCCGGTCTTGACAGTGTCATCCGGTACCTCTTTGCTTGTGTAAGACAAGTGAAGGCCATCATTGAATATTTCTCGAATGATATTATCACTAGGGTACACCCCTGTCCTCTCAAGCTGGTCAATAAAGCATGTCATGCTCAAAGCATCCTCGGGTTCCATCTTGGCGTACCAAGAGACGAAATCCCTCACTTCGTCATAACGACTAAGTAGACGCTTTTCCCATTTATAGTCGTCAAACACGTCATCAATAGTAATATCTATGACCAAGTGATCGTCTATGGGAATGCATGCTTTTTCGAGGTCTGCCACTTTCTTCCTCATGATCATAGCACGTCTCGGATTCTCCAAAGCAACGTCTCTAATGTATGACATTAAAGAGTGAGAAGAATCCTTGTTGTAATCCTGATGGTATCTCTCCTTCAAGTTACATATCATTTCATAAGCAGTCAAGCTCTGGAGTGATTCTTTAATCCCAGGGCTAACAAATGCAAGCATAAAGTTTGATATAGCATGAGTATCATCACTAAGTTTGTTCCGGTCATTTAGAGCAAACTCGCTAGCATCCTCAGGTGGCTGCTTAGGTTAAGGGTACTTAAGAACATGTATTTCTTGTTGTATCTGAGAACGTTCTTCAGATTGTAGTACCAGGTCAAGAAATTTGTTCCATCAAGTTTAACGTTTAGGATGTTGTTAAGACGTTCCAGAATAACCAAATCAGCAGATTGAGAAATCTACAAAATTCAAATAAAGTTTAGAATTTTCATGCTTGAATTTCCTAATTAAATTAATGACTCAAGGGCAAAAATATATATTTAGGAATGAGATCCCGGTTCACCATGACTCAGTGAATGGCTGAGCACTATCCACTAGCATAGCTTCATAGGTAGGTATGAGAATACCAATTGTGTCGACTACACAATTCTCGGTTTGAGGGGCATGACGAGCAAGGTCAAGCTTTGGATACGTTTCCCTTAAGTACGACCACTTATACGACTTAAGTGATATTTGTCCTTCAATTATGACTGTAGACCTGGCCTAAGTAACTCAGGAATCGCGGTCCTACCTTCAACCAAAACTGTGGCGCCAGATTCAGGGTAATTCACTAACACCGACATTTCGGATAAATTAGTTGAAGTGTCACAATTTAGGGTGGCGCAGAAATATAGATTTTAATTGGGATTTCTTTAATGTTTTAAATTACCAGTTAAGGGTCTAAAATATTTAGGACGACGGGCATCATGAGCCAAGTCGTGCAATTTTAGTAAACCAATTTTACTATATATAAGTTCGTGAAACGCTTTCAACACTCGACACGGTCCAATTTTAAATACCTTATTTAAAAACTAAATTGGTCGTTAGTCGCGAAATTAATTTTAAACTAACTAACCTTTAATTAATTTAAATGTGTTTTTAAATAAAACAATTTAATTTAAAAACTCGTTTTAACCTTTTAAATAAAAACTACTTTTATTTAATTACCTTTCCGAGAAATTTAAACTTTTTAATATTCTTGCCGTTTTAAAAGATTGTGTTAAATGTTTTATAAAATAGTTACAGTTTAAATTATTATCCTAAATAATAGTAGCAATCACAAAAATATAAAACAACCATCGAGCCACTAGTAAGTAAGTTCGGTTTCGTTCGAGCCATCAAACGAGTAACCGAACCGGTCTAAGGGACAACAAATAAAATATAAACTTTGTCTTCAAATCTTCGTCTTGTTAGGTTTACAACTTTTATACTTTTACATTAAAAATAAATAAATAAAAGAAACCTAACTATTACATTCGGGTTCCAAATAACCCAAAACTAAAAAAACAAATAAAAAGAAAATAAAAACAACCATGACAAACAAAAAACACGGGTCACTAGGGCTCGATGTATCAAACACAATCACAACCAAAATGATAAAGGCTCGATCTTTTGTTAACCAAAAGTGTTAACAAATAAAACGGAGATCGAAAAATAAACAATTATGTCTATACGCGCGTAGAGGTGGCTCTGATACCACTGTTGGTATATCATGCACCGGTTTTAACATTTAAAACGAAACTTAATAAAATCATATTTACAATAGCGGAAGCGTTTACAAAAGCACACGATAATAAAGATTAGATATTTTCCGACAGTGATCCGATTACACATCATTTAGACAATAAATAAATAAATAAAACACAACCATAGAGTGTTTAGGGTTTATACCTTTAACAAATAAACCGGTTTGTAACACTTGGGTACAAAGAACGTCACGCTAGATGACAACAACGAACTCGTCTCACAAAACACTTTAAACGAGAACCCGGTTCTCTCCTCCTTATCCGGTTCGGCTCGCAAGAAAACAAGGCGACACAGCGGTGGCGCACGGCTCACGACGCAAGGGGTGGCGGCGGCCTTCAGTGGTTGGTCACGACGGTAGGAGTGGCAGCCGGTGGTGGCGTTGGACGGAAAAGGCGAAGGAAAGGGTGGGCGGTTTCCGGTCGATGATCGCAAGGGAGAAGGGTGGCACACCCAAAAAAACTTATTAGGGTTTAAGAGTTTGCATGTATTTATAATCATAATTATTTAGAACACCTCGAGTAATGTAAATTACTAATTAAAGAGACCGGTATGAAATTATTAATTTACTTTACTACTTGGGTTCTAAACATTCTCTGTCAGAGTAACATTTGCATTCAAGTTCAGATTTCCTTCATTTAGGCACATTCTGTCTACTTTCCATTCTAAGGCATTTATTGTCTATGTTCTATACTAGGACATGGACTACCTTCTATTCTAAGGCCTTTACTGTTTATTGTTACTACTGTTTTCTAAACTAAGGCCTTACTGTTCCACTTTCATGGCTTGGCTGCTTTGACCGACATCCCATTCTTCTGTCCCATTCTCAGTTTAAGTTCAGACATTTTGACGAATGTCTGAATCTCTCAAACTATGGCTCTGATACCAACTTAAAATAACCCAAACCGGGTACCCCTCAGAGTTAGCAAACATAGCACAAACATAGTTCTTAAACATTGAATAAACATTAAGGTTAATAGCGGAAGTCTTTACAAAATTCTGAATTAATTAAAAACTTTAAACATAGCATTGTTCATCATTCATAAATCTAGCAAATGGGGATGTCAGTCTTCACCATCAGCAAAGCCACACCCTCCTAAGCCCTCGCGACCTCATATCTTTTTCTTTCATTTGCTACCTAATGTGAATACTAAAATAGTCAGCTAACGCCGTTGAATTCAAGTTTACAAAACTTTTCACGTAAAACATTTTTTTCTCATGTTAATCATATAAAACACATTTAATGAAAAACATTCTTCGCGATTCTAAGTATATAAGCAATAATACATCATATAAATAAATAATTAGTTATCATGTGCTCTTTTCTGTTAAGTCATACATTATTTTTCTACTATCTGAATCTTTCTCTTTTCTCGCGTCCTCCAAGGACTTCTTTCTTTCTCAGCGAGTATTGTTCCGTAAGACTCAACGTCCAAAGGCCGATACTCACAACTTGTGTCCACTAGGTACTTCTCAAGTAACCGTCGTCACCAGAGCAACCGTCGTTACTCATCTCTCCAGTTGTATGATATCCTCGTTATAGTGCCCTCCTGAGCATTGTCCCAAATTTTTTCATGGTACGTCATGGTCTCGGTCCATGACGCAACATCGGCTTCGCGTAGCACTAGTCTCAAGGACTATACTACTACCTCAAAACTTGCTACTATGCTTAGGGTAGCACTAGCCTCTGGACTACGCTACTACCCTAAGTCTTTTCTTATCTGGGTCTCATACTCTGACAGATTAGACAATGTATTTGACTTATTATTCTTTTCTTTGTTTATAAAACATATAGTTGAATAAATCATTCTCTTCTCTTTATTTATAAAACATATAGTTAAATAAACCGTTCTCTTGTCTTCTTATCTTTCGTTTATAAAACATTTGGTTAAATAAATCGTTCTCTTATCTTTCGTTTATAAAATATTTAGTTAAATAAACCGTTCTTTTCTTCTTATCTTTCGTTTATAAAACATTTAGTTAAATAAACCGTTCTTTTCAGCTTATCTTTCGTTTATAAAATATTTAGTTAAATAAACCATTCTCTTATCTTACCTCCGTTTATAAAACCTTTAGTTAAATAAACCGTTCTTTTCTTCTTATCTTTCTTTTATAAAACATTAGTTAAATAAACCGTTCTTTTCTCTTATCGTTCGTTTATAAAACATTTAGTTAAATAAACCGTTCTTTTCTTCTTATCTTTGCAAACGTTTAAGTAATAAAATATATTTATTAAAAACGTATAATTCTTGAATATGCACACTACCCTAAAATAGTAAAATAGGGATTCTTGAACTCGCCTGTCTATCGATAACTATCTTGAATCGGGATGTATAAGCTAAAACTGGTGCTAAACGATCTGCGTGAAAGTTAACACACGAAAACCATCATAACTCGTCTAACTGTCGGTAGGATCCTAAGTGTCACCGGAAAGTCGACCGAATAGTCTTCGGACAGTCGACCCGGACAGTCGGCCCTGACAGTCGGCTCGGGCACTCGCCGGACTTGTGTTCCGGACTTTCACTCAACAGTCGCAAATCATGGGTGGCGACTCTCCTGAGTACGTCGACACTCCACATGGCACCCAATCCTTTGTTTTCGAGTTGTAACCTCACGTTATTAACGCGCGATCGATTTCTATCAAAACTTTACTACTTATAATCCCGCCCATAAAATTTCTTCCCATTTCGTGTTTGAGGATGCCTAAGTTATAAAAACATGTTTCATCATTCCTTAACGAAAATCGGACAGCGTTTCGTTCGTTTTTGGTCTAAACCAGACAATTCCCAATTGTCTATTTCTATTATTAAATCATAAACCAATAGTTCATAATAATCGAGTTTTAACTTCTAGCTTCGAGATCCATCTTTCTATACTTATATTAATTAACCTTTACTAAATAATTAATCTCTTGTCATTATCATTTATTGAATGAAACCATTGATATTCGTCCTCAATACGATATTTGTAAACCGACTAATAATAGTAATTAACGTCTACGATTTTTTAAAGGGTATACCTTCTCGAGCATGAACCCGTAACCTAACCGGGACTTGATCCGAACCGGGACTTGATCCGAACCGCTCTTCCCAACTATACATGTAACTCGGCTTGCCGGTTACACTTTCAAGTAACACCATCTTCATCCCTACCATGAGCTACCACTCACCACCATCATCGTGAACTTCCACCCAAGTCACCATCACCGTCGTTTAGCTTCAACCACCGTTAACCACCATCTGCACCACCACCGGGCTGCCATCCACCACCATACTAACCGTCCTACGTGAAACAATCACATCACCACCGTCGTGAACCGCCATGAAACCACTAAGACTACTACTAACCGCTAACAGCCACCACCGGCCACCGCCATGCGGCTGCTACAACCACCTCCACTACTACCTTCAACCGCAGTTAATAGTTAACAACCTTCGTCTACCACTGTTTCCTCCACCGGGAGACCCGTTTAATCACCATTAACAGCCTCCACCACCATCGTGAGGGTCACCCCAACCCGTATCTCCACCGAGAGACTCATTTTAACTACCACCACCGTCAGATCCGTACCACCGCCATCACCATCATTCCCTTCTCGTACGCCACCTTTAACCCCCGTCGATTCCTTCCCCGAGCCGTCACCATTAGCCACCATTGGCTGCCACATCATAACACTACCGTTGTAGAGCTGCACGCGACCTTGCTTTCCCGGGGTTCACCACGCCATCGCTCACTCTCTCCTTCTCCGACTAACTGCCACCACCGGAGTGTATAACCCGATGCCGTGAGTCGCCGTACGTCGTCATCCCTTGTGCCTTGAAACGGGGCTGAGCTTCTCCAATTACATCGAGCAAGGTGCGAATCTCAGTTGGCCGGATTAGGGTGTTCGGAGGTGAGGGAGGGAGGAGGTCGCAGGTTCACCGAGAGGGAAGGAGATGGAGATGGAATACGTTGGCAGCTGGGTGGTATGAAATAGGATTTAGGTTTAAAATCAATTTTCATTTTGTCCCCCTTATCTTCGTAGAGTTTACATTACCGGTTTTTAATTTAACTAGTAACTTGACAACCTTCGTCCTAAACGAAACCTCGTTATTTAACTTATAGGGAATTTAGGATGTTACATCTGAATTTTTAGTTAATTATTCGTGAACCATTCAATGAAAAGTTCGTTCATATTCATTTATTTAATAAACAAATAAACATCAACAAATTTTTTGTTCAATTAACTAAACGAATGAATGTGAACACATGTCCCGTTCATTTACGTTCGTTCATTTGTGTTCGTTTATGTTTATTTATATACGTTCGTTAAATATTATTTTAAAACCTATTTGATTTTCGTAATTGTTACAAATGTTATACACATTTATTTTTTTTATTTCGTTTAGATCATAGTAAGCTACAATATGTTCATATTTACACTTACAAGTTCAATCCATTTACTGAATCATGTTCAAATCAAAGTAAATGATACTTGATGCAACTCATCATGATGATGGATTACCAGTGATTCGAAGTTGGTATTTTAAAGCATGTTTTAGGCTTTAATTTAGATGTATTTGTTTACTTTTAAAGTTATTTATGATTGTTTTTTAGTTTGGATATTTATCTTTAAGTTTAATTGATGTTTGTTCAGTTATGTTTATTCATTTATGTTCTGTTATGTTCGTTTATGTTCAATTACGGTTGATTATGTTCGTTCAGTTATGTTTGCTTATGTTTATTTATGTTTGTTTGTATATGTTTATGTTTGTAAACCGTTCGTTTATATTATTAACGAATGAACATAAACGAACATGAGCACGTGCATTTTCTTAAGGAGCGAACATGAACAAGAAAACTCCATTCATTTAATTGTTCGTGTCCAATCATTTGTTCGGTTAAAGTTAAACGAATGAACGAACACAAACATGCCTTGTTCATGTTCGTTCGTTTCGTGTACAAGCCTACTGCTAATTGCCATACAAACACCATGACCATCACCGATCACGATTTTCGAGCGTTAATTGATAGCGACGTAACTAGGGATGACAAAAAAGCCTGAGAAGAAAACTTGTAACATTCGGGATGTTTATTTTGGGTATGAGATTATTTTTAGAAAATTTTGCTTGTTTGGGATGGGTAATGTGATACCTGAGCTCGATATGTGAAGCTCGGGCGCAAGCTCGTTTATTAAACGAGTTCATATTATAAGCTCGAGCTTGTTTAAGATTGGCTCAATTCAAGTTTTTAACGAGCCAATCTTGTGTAGATTACAAACGGCTTTACTCGTTTATAGATTTTAACTAGCCGAAGACACTGTCAATAATGATGAGTAGAAACCGAAAACCGGATTCAAAATTCTGTTAACTTTTTTAATCAAAAGATATTAAGAAATCAAGTGACGTCAGGAAGACAAAGAACAGATGACATTCTAGAATGTTAATTTTAATAAATTAATAAAATCTAGAAGTTTTGCTATTTGCAGTTTAAATGTGTGGCTTGAAGCCATTTTGTTGTCTGAGTACCAAAATCTTACACGTTTTAACATATTTTCGATCAAACCTGCATTTAATGCTGGTGTTACATATGAATTATGTAAAATTGGTATCTGTTCACAAAAGCCTGGAGAAGTTAATTGATAAACTTTTTGTTCAATTTTCTTATCGATATAATAGGAAAATATAACTTTTTATTAAATTTTAGAAAACTTGAACTTGTGTGTTATGATTCTTTTTTATTATGTGGATAGTAGAAAATATAGGGTGGCATACACGGGGTGGACTTAAGAAAAGAAAACTGTTACACCAGTAAAATTAAAATTTAATGTGTTATATTTATGTCTGACGTTCAAGTGACACCGTAATAACTCTAGACGATGACACAATTTAACACAATATCTTTGGTTTAGTGTTTACTCTCAGATTGTGTCTCTATAATTTATATATCTGATTGTGTCTCTATAATTTATTTAATTTTCTTCATTGAATCTTTAATTTTTTTTGCTTTGATTAACTTTTGGCTTTTTATACGGTTCTTATATTTTTTTTCTTCAAAATAGATACGTTCTCCAAACACTTCTCCAGAGTCTTTTCATCAAAACAAATGCTATCTCTAAACTTTTCAGTTTCTTCGGTTACTGTAATTTTAAAGTTGTTTTAGACTTTTTACATTAGTTTAATAGAAGCATTGTTTATTTGATTACAATTGTATGTATTTCTTGATTCTAACGAGACCCCCGACCCGAAAAAAGTGGTTCTCTAACATCCGAATGCCGAAATATGATAACACTGGTAAAAGAAATTTTATGGATCCGTCGTTGGGTATACATGGTTATAATTGAAAATGAGGAAGCTGCATGGTGTGAACTTGATCTTGAATGATTTGGAAAATTTGAACTAGTGCATACTCTAAATTTTCGATCAAGTTTTAATTATCATAAATGTAGGTTTGGAGTTTCGTGACAACTAGGATTTCCTATGAATCATTTTCGACATTATTAAAATTGAAATATTTCGCTGGTAATCACAAAATTATCAATCAGATAAGACAGAGAAATTGTTAAAAACGATATGGAAATTCTGTTGTGAAAATTGTACAAGAATTCGTTGTAAATTCAATGATGAAATCAGACCAGATTAATCCTTAATATAAGGGACGAAAAGTCACCATGAATCATCGCAACTCTTCATTAAAAGGGGTGACAGTTGGCGGTTATAACTTTCAACCGTTGTCAGTTACATAAGTAGAAACAACATTAGTAATAGAGGTGAATAAAAAACTGTTTAGAATAACCGAAATGGTTATTAACCGTAACCTGTTACTAACCGGTTTAGGGAAGAAAAAAACTGCAGGTTACTAACCGGTTTAATGATTTGAGAGATAAACCAGCTATTAAACTGGTTATTTTAACCCACAAAAAACCGGTAAATCGGTTACTGTCATTAAAAAAAATCTAGCCGTTAACAACGGCTATATAGCTGTTCGAATGAGTTTTTTCGACCATTCTGTCTCATATGTTAGTATAAATAGGTATTGGGTGTATTGATTTAATCACAACACTTTTCTAGCTCTAAAAAACATAAAAACGCTCAAAAAAGCGCAAAAAACGTTCAAAAATTCGCAAGTCTCAAAACACTCACAATCTCAAATGGCTAGCTCAAATGCTTAAAGTTCCTTTAAAGTTGGTGCTTCCTCAAGGGAAGTAACCATGGTGAGGATCCTACAAACAAATAGAAATTCAAGTATTTTTTTCAAAATATGATTTTTGTGACATGTCCAACCGTCAACGGTAGTCAAAAGGCTCGATACAAGAATTATAGCTCGTTTCTTAATGCCCAATCCAACCCACTTTGAAATCATATGATGTTCTTGCTTACTAGTGTCAACATAATATTTGATTTTAAGTTTCATCAAGAAGGTTTGTGATAGGGATCTTGAAGATGAAGGAACACAACAATGGAGAGAAAAGAACTGGAGATATGAATCTCAATTATTCATCAAAAAAATCTTCTCGACCAACAAGGAAAACAAAATAATTTAAAAAAGTCTTGAACCACCACATAAGGAAACTAGATCAAATCTCAATCAATCAAAGATTGGTTATTATGCAATTACTAAATTAAAACAAAAGAAATCTCCCACTTGAAATAAACTGTGTATGCAACACGTCTCAACGGTGATTCACTGGATCGTCGAGTGTGCCAACGTGAAGCAGGCTCGGAACATCAGCTATAGGTTCTTGATCCGCATCATCCTCCCCTGCTTGAAAAGGACTCGACCGCGAGTCCACAACAACATCATCATAAGCCGGAACATAAGGCGTCAAGTCAGCCACATTAAAGGTTGCCGATACATTATAGTCCCCCGGTAGATCAATTTTATAAGCATTATCATTGATACGTTTTAGAACTTTAAAAGGACCATCCGCGCGCGGCTGAAGTTTGCCAAAACGAGTCCCCGGAAAACGCTCCTTCCGTAGATGTATCCACACAAGATCACCTTCTTTAAACACAACTCGTTTATGATGTTGGTTCACTTGTTGTTGATACTGCAGATTATGTTTAATAATCTGTTCACGCACATGCATGTGGAGTTCTTGTATTTGTTTTGCCCGTGTTTCACCCTCGACACTATAATGTTCAGTTCCCGGGCATGGGGTGAGGTCAAGAGGGATAAAAGGATTTCTGCCATAAACAATAAAGAAAGGACTCTGACTCGTAGACCCATGATTCGACCGATTGTAGGCGAATTCTGCTTGAGCAAGTACCAAATCCCATTGTTTAGGGTTGTCACCAATAAGACTGCGAAGGAGATTACCCGAAGTACGGTTAGTAACTTCAGTTTGACCATCCGTTTGGGGATGGTGTGAGCTACTAAACTGTAGCCTAGAACCCAAACGCTTCCATAATGTACGCCAAAAGTGACGCATGAACTTCACATCTCTGTCCAATGTAATGCTTTTGGGAATACCATGTAAACGCACAATCTCACTAAAGTAAAGACGGGTGACTTGGCTCGCATCGTACGTTTTGGCACATGGCACAAAGTGGGCCATTTTTGAAAACCGATCGACGACCACCATAATCGAGTCTTTATTCCGTTGTGTAAGTGGAAGGCCCAAGACAAAGTAAAGACTGACATCTTCCCAAGGGCCATCCGGTACCGGAAGTGGAGTGTAAAGATCCGTATTGGTATGATGCGTTTTGGCGATGTGACATACTCGACATCGTTCCAAAATCCGAGAAACATCCTTCACCAATTGAGGCCAATAGAAACGGTCTCGTATAAGACCTACTGTTTTATCCCTTCCAAAATGTCCCCCTAAACCCCCTTGATGATATTCTAAGATGATGGCGTCACGGAGTGAACAACGCGATACACATAACCGGTTGTTTTTAAACAAAAACCCATCCTATTTTGAAAACTCGTGATAGGGACGGTTTGGGCAACTCTTCCAAGCGGTGTGAAATCTGGGTCATCATGATATAAGTGTCGAAATAAGTCAAAACCTTGTACCTGGAGCTGAATAGATGTCAAAAGAGAATGACGATGGCTTAAAGCATCTGCTAAAGTGTTGGAGGAGCACGCTTTGTGTCGGATAACAAAAGAATAATCTTGAAGGTACTCAACCCATTTAGCATGTCGTGGGTTGAGTTTGGATTGACCCTGAATATGCCGTAATGCTTGATGATCAGAAAAAAGAATAAACTCACCGGGTAACAAATAATGGTGCCAATATTCGAGACTTCTAATAATAGCATAGAATTCCTTATCGTACGTGCTATATCGCCGCCTCATGTCATTGAGTTTCTCACTAAAGAAAGCAATGGGGCGACTGTTTTGGCTCAGAACGCCACCAATGCTCAGGCCCGATGCATCACACTCAACTTGAAAAATGTCATTAAAATTTGGGAGAGCCAATACAGGGGCATTCGTGACATGGTGCTTAAGGTCTTCAAAGGCCTTATTTGCAGCTTCAGTCCACACAAAATTCCCACCTTTCAAGCATTCGGTGATGGGTGCAACAAGAGTGCTAAAGTTGCGGATGAAACGTCGGTAAAACGATGCTAAGCCATGAAAACTACGAACATCATGTAATGACTTTGGAGTAGGCCACGAAGTAATAGCATGAACTTTAGTCTCATCCATCCTGATCCCGTCACCCGAAATCAAATATCCAAGGAACACAACTTCAGAAGTGAGAAAATGACACTTCATACGGTTGGCCAATAACCGTTGATCACGAAGGACAGTGAAAACATCACGAAGGTGGTCTAAATGTTGTTGGATGTTTTGACTAAAGATCAAAATATCGTCAAAGTAGACGACCACGAATCTGCCAATAAAAGCTTTAAAAACATGGTTCATAAGTCGCATAAAGGTGCTTGGAGCATTGGAGAGACCTAACGGCATAACCATCCATTCGTACAAGCCATCTCGCGTCTTAAACGCGGTTTTCCACTCGTCTTCGAGTCGTAAACGAATCTGATGGTAGCCACTTCTGAGATCGACTTTTGAGAAAATTTTAGCGCCATGTAACTGATCTAACAGGTCCTCAAATCGAGGAATAGGAAAACGATACTTTACGGTGATTTTATTAACCGCTCGGCTATCGATACACATACGATAAGTACCCCCGTGTTTGGGAACAAGCAACGCCGACACGGCGCATGGACTCATGCTTTCTCGAATTAGCCCTTTTTCAAGTAGTTCAGTCACTTGTCGGTGGAGCTCCTGATATTCTTTGGGGTTCATACGGTAAGCAGGTTTGTTCGGAAGACTTGCACCAGGTAAAAAATCAATACAGTGTTGAATGTCACGCATAAGAGGAAGACCTGCAGGAATATCATCAGGAAAAACATCAATGAATTCTGATATTAATGGTTCAATTTGTGGGTGCATCTGGTCATTATGGTTGTTTGCTTCTATCACCACTAAAGCAAGTAAGAAAGGTGGTGCAATGTTTTTGGAATACTCCAAAATTTCTGATTTTGTAAGAATGAGAGCTTTTGTAGGAGAATATGTAATGTCAAGAGGAGCAAGGACAATGTTGAGACCATCTTTCTTGAAGCTATAAGTGTTGCGAAAACCATCATGTTTGGTTCGACGGTCATATTGCCATGGACGCCCAAGTAACAGGTGGCATGCATACATAGAAATAACCTTGCACCACACCTCATCCGTATATTTATTGCCAATCGAAAATTGTACTAAGCAACGTTTAGTCACACGAACAATGTTTCCTTTTTTTAGCCATGTTAACTGGTAAGGTTCGGGATGGTCTTTAACCGGTAACCCAAGCTTCTCCACCATAGTCGTTGCCACCATGTTTTCACAACTACCACCGTCAATAATAACCGTACACACCTTACCTTTTGCTGTACATTTAGTGCGGAAAATGTTGTTACGTAACCAAAGAGTGTCATCGACAGTTTTGTCAACGGTGGCCGAGAGGACTCGTTGCACTACTAACGCTACTCCTTGGTCCGGGTACAAAACTTGTTGGTCATGAGGTGCAACATCATCTTCTCCATCGGTATCATAATCACACGTTGTATCATCAACAAAAGTAACAAGTTGCTTGTTTGGACACTCGCGTGCATAATGACCCAAGCCTTGACACTTAAAACAACGTCGTGTCCCCATCTGGTTCACGTCTCCGTAGAGGTACCCATTGATGGCTGCATAGGAGCAGCCCCCGTTCGTGGCCCGGATGCGATAGAAGATCGCGCAGGTGGTTGGTTACGAGTAGGAATGACAAGGGTCTTACCCTTAAGTTGCTTTTCCACCTTAAGTGCAAGACGAAATATGTCATCAAGGGTCCAAAAATGCTGTAACTTGATGATATCGGCCACGTCGGGACGCAACGCTCCCAAAAATCTGGCAATCACTTGTTCTTCGTCTTCATCGGCCCCGTAACGCATTCGTAACCGATCAAAATCTGCAATGAACTGTTCCATAGAAGAGTTGTTTTGAGTTAGACTATGATATTCAAAAAATGCATCTTGCCTGTAGTTGATGGGTAAGAATTTGGCACGTAGAAGTTTCTTCATCTTGTCCCATGTTTCAACTCGCGATTTACCCTGTTGAGCCCGCTTTTTTTTGACGTGATCCCACCACAAGGAAGCATACTTGCGCAGTTTAATGGCTACGACTTTCACTTTAAGATAACCCGGTATATCGCGGAGTTAAAAAACACGTTCGACAGTGCTCAACCACTCGATGAACTCATCTGGTTGTGCCTTCCCTTCAAATTCCGGAATCTCAACGCGCACTCCTAAAGTACGTAGGAGGTCATTGTGATTTTGTGGTCAGAATTGAGGATGCGGAAGACGGCCAAAAGGATTCTCCTCTCCGTCATCAACCTCGTACGAGACGACGGTATCCGACTCGGTTTCCTCTGGGTGGCCTTCGTATTGGAGTTCGAGGTCTCGAATCCGTTGTTGTAGTCTGTCGATTTCTTCAACATCTCGTGGATCTCGTTGCGGACCACCGGCACCTATCGCACCACCGCGACGGTTGGCGTTACGTGGAGGTCGTCCTCTACCGGCCATGATCGTCAGACCTAAAAGCTGATACCACTTGATAGGGATCTTAAAGAGGAAGGAACACAGCAATAGAGAGAAAAGAACTGGAGATATGAATCTCAATTATTCATCAAAAAAATATTCTCGACCAACAAGGAAAACAAAATAATTTAAAAAAGTCTTGAACCACCACATAAGAAAACTAGATCAAATCCCAATCAATCAAAGATTGGTTATTATGCAATTACTAAATTAAAACAAAAGAATTCTCCCACTTTAAATAAACTGTGTATGCAACACGTCTCAACGGTGATTCACTGGGTCGTCGAGTGTGCCAACGTGAAGCAGGCTCGGAACGTCAGCTATAGATTCTTGATCCGCATCAGTTTGAAGAGAGCTAGATTTTTTTAGAATGATTCATAATCTACTTTTATTAACCATCTATGCCTGCAACTTACAGGATTTGAACCATTCATCTCTTGAAAAGAGGGGAGACCTATTACCACCAGGATGTTTTTCAGGGACAAAGAGAGCTAGATAGAGTCCATTCTAGAGAGAGAGTGGAAATCTTGGAGTTTGTAAGGAATTCAGAAAGTAAATGATCAACCCATGGTTTGATTGTCTCTACTACTTGCAAGAGTCCACTAAGTGTGAGATTATGATGTTTTTGTGAATATATGTGTTTGTATTTTCATTTGATTTACAACTCAAATGTTTGTGTGGATCAATTTGGTGTGAACGGAGGGTTATTGTGGTGCCCGAGGTTACGGGTAGGAGGTTAATGCGATTTGGTTAAAACGGTAGTGAGATCAATTTTATCCTATATTTTTCCAAACTCTACCCTTAAAGGAATCATTTGACTAAAACAAATGAACTCAACCTATTGTATTGTAGGCAACTTTGTTTGTAGTTCTTGTAACTTCTTTAATTAGGAAACGTTAATGCACAAGTTATTTCAAGTATTATTTATAATTTCACCACAACCTCTTTGACACGTGACCAATAGCCTCCATAAAAGAGGTTGGGTCCTATCTGTATTTTCACGTTCACCCTTCAAGTTTTTCCACTAAACATTATGTTACATATTTTTATTTCACACAAGTTTTGGTACGCCATTTCTTATTATAAACATAATTTTTGTTGTTTTTTTCCTTTCAAACTTGGAGTGTTTCTACATGTCATGTTTTGCTTTATTTGGAATTCTTTAAACTATTAATAACATTTCTAATAAGATAGCATCTTATATACATAAAATAAAACTTATTTATTTATTATTATTATTACTAAAATCCTTTTTATGATTTATTATTATTTTATATGTTTTTTTTATTTTGACTTTAATATTATTAATTTATTATTTTTATTTTTGTTGGTCTTATTATTATGAGTGTTTTTTTAATTCGTTTTGGTGTTTCTTAACACTCATTTTTACAACGTAATTTTTTCTTGATTTCGAATATACCGTCGTGCTTTATTTATCTACGTTTCGATATTCAAAACCTATCCATCGCAATATTATATGTTTTTTACGTACTTAATCACATCAATATCACTGCTGCAACGTGTCACATCGTTCACTGGTTAGTTATAAAAAAAGCAAAAAAGGTATTTTTATCCAACAAAAATATCAAAAATAAAAAGTAGACAATTCAACATGAAATTTAAGATAACCATCCTTGATCCTTCACCTCCATTTACACCCTTTATATATCTTAAATCTTTTTCTTTTCAATCAATCCTATTTATCAATCTCCATACACATTCTCTCAACCAACAACACAAACAAACAAACACCAAAACATTACATGGCTGACCAAATCATTATCCACAATCTTCATGATAATCAAGATCATTGGAATCCGTCATCACCAACATCCGCCGGAGACTTGTTCGAGTTTTTCCGGGGAGGATTGAGTGATTATTCCGAAGAGACAATGATGGCTCATGCAGAAGACATCATATTCCACGGCAAACTTGTCCCCATCAACCAACAACTCCACCGTAAACAACCACCGGAGCAAAGTGAAAACCATCACCGGAGAAACCAACACCATCCTCTTGGCCGCCGGCGGTCGAGATCTGAATCAAGGTCTAGTTCACTCGTTAGAAACAGCCGGTCATTGGGTTATGAAAAGTTGAAACGGAACTCAAGCATGTGGTCGGAACCGCCGGCGGATATTACCGGTGACGGTTCCGGGAAGAAATCATTTTCACGGCGGCATGTTGTTTTGTTTGGGTTAATGAATGTGCCACCGCCGGAGATGGATATTCGAGAGTTGAAGAACCGGCGAGTTCGCCTGAATAAGATGCCGATTGGTTCTTGGGAATCGGTTGATGTAGTTCCGGTTAGCCGGAGTTTTGATCACCGGAAATGTTCGTGGAAGGTACTTGAGTTCCTGAGTTGCAAATCGTCTAGTAGCGCTGCCGTAACGACGCCGTTTAATTACAATGCCAAAGTTTAGCACTCTTATCCTTATTATTTGTGTTACAAAATCAATTTTAAATAAAAATGTAGAAAGATTGTTTTAACAGTAATTGATGAGATATTTATGTAATCATATAGTTTTTATACTACGTCAAAAATATCTACACTGTTGTTATAATTTAATAATAAACTAGTATTTTTAACTCGCGTTTCACGGGGAAGTGCGGTCATTTTTTCTCCGCATAATACGGCAGGAGTTTGCTTGTTATCGCTTCGACTCATCAAAAACCATAAAAACGAACACCGATACTGGATTCGATGAAACCACAACACTGCTAACAATGTTGTTTGTTCATAAGCGGGTGAGTTTGTCACGGCACCTAAACGGTTACAGCACTGAGCACTCGCTCTAGCGTACGACACAAAGAAAATACACTTGGCTTTGAATGCAAAAAAGTTTTAAAAAAAATATATTACGGAATGTTCACAAAAAAGATCCAAAAACAGGCGCGCAAAGCCGGAACCCTAGCCACCACCTTCGCCGGAGGGGTGGTCTGCAAACCCTAGTCTGTCACCGTCTTCACCGTTAAACACCATCGTTAAACACCACCGTTATCTTCGTTTGGACTTGCCGGAAAAACGAGACCCGTTAAATATCACCAGAGCCAATGTCAAAATCCACCACGAGACCACTGCTAACTTGGCTCGACTTTCCAGCGGTTTACAGATGTCCACATCATATAAAATCTAACGTCATTAAGTTTTTTTAACGGGAGGTCCAATGTAAGAAAATAGTTTGAAAGTAGTGAATGATGGTAAGAATATTTTCATTTGAGATTATTATTGGCAAATTGGATTGTTTAATAAAATATTATAGGATATTCATATAAAGTACTATAGACGTCCTTTTACTTTATAATAGGGTTAAAAATTAACAATAATTTTATATCAATTACATGTGTTTAGATATTAATATATCCTAGGTTAGAAACCATGTATTATACGGATTAAACAAATCCAACTTTTTGTATAACAACAATTTTTATGAATATTTGTATGTTGAATGACATCGGCCATTAGTGAAATAAGAAATAATAAAAATCTAAGAATTATAAATAACAAATGATAAAGATTTAAGAATTATAAAATTATATTTTAAGATAAGATATAATTTAAATATTCTTATGATTTAGTACTTTTAATAAAATATTATAATGAAATTTAGGTATTTAATTATTGAAAATCATTATTATTTAATAGAAGAGACATACGAAAAACAAAAATTTAGAATTCACTAGAAGTTGACACGTGTCAGATAAAGTTATTCATTTATTATAATAAGGATATCAAGAATTGTTTTATACCAATGTTTTCAGAACCGGACCGGACGTCGAACCGGTCTCCTTACCGGTCCACTGGTCGGACCGGTCCGACCGGTCGGACCGGATTTAAGAACCAGACGACGTCATAAATATTATAAAAATATATCAGTCTAAATAGCTTTTAATCATTTCAAAAATCACCAACAAGTCAATTCCAATAATTTTAAACTAACAATTACCTACGAAATAAGAAGCCAAGAGACTTAAAAAAGATTAAAAAAAAAAAATAGTCAAGCGGTTCAACCGGTCTGACCACCCGGTTTCCGGTCCGACCGCCGGTTCAACCGGTTCGACCACCGGTTCGCTGCAGAAACGGTTCAACACATGTAACCGGACCGGTCAGACCACCGGTTCCCGGTCCGACCGGCCGGTCCGGTCCGGGTTTCAAAACATTGTTTTATACTTTAACTAAGGTTAGAAAATCCGTGTATTAGACATGCTAAATAAAAAAATAGTATTTAGTAATGATGATTTAGAAATTATAAAACAACTGAACAATTTAATTGATAATGAACAAAATTTGAATTAAAAGATTTATAGATAAAAACTTAAACGAATTATTAATCTAGTTGTCTAAAATAATGAAGTTGATCAAAATGTAAAAAACAGTCTTGATGATATAATAACTATCCATGATACAAATTTATTTTTCGAAATTGATAAGTAATATGAGAAATTATAACTATCCATAATTAATTTTATATTAAATTTATATAGTTACTGATATAATAACTATCTATAATTAAACTTATATTAAATATTTAAAAATATATTATTTTAATATCATTGTTATTTAATATCACTATTTAATATGAGATAAATAAAAAAAAATAGTGAGAAGGCACCAGAGAGTAACATGTCTCTCCTTATTTAATATGAGAGAATGAAGGGAAAATAAGAGTGAGAAGATAATAGATAGTGACATGTGTCCTCTTATTTATTTATTTATTATAATAAGGATACTTGTGACAACCGTGACGTTTCAGGTTAACACCCGTGTTCGACGAGTTCGCATAATAATAATAATGGTATTATTATTATATTGAAATATAATTTTAACAAAAGGAACTTGTTAGAGAACGATAAATGATAGCAAGATTTATTTGTGTGTTATAATGTCAAAAATTTGATCAAGTTCGGTTCTATACGCGTTAACATTCGAGTCAAGCGGTTTTGTAAAATTTTAACTTAAATCCGAAAGTATATATATACTTACGAGACGCAAGGACTCGAGGGAAAATAATAAATTATAATGAGTTATTTTTGGGTAAAATAACATCGTTATTTTTATCGGGTTCGTTTAAACGAAAATCTAACACGCGATCAGAGACCACGGGTATTATAAATACCCAAACTCCGTCCAACTAGCTCATTTGTAAAAATTTTCAGAAAAAGTTAGAGAGAGAGTGGAGAGGGATGGAGAGGATTCCGGTGAAGTGGTGGTGGTCCGGCGGTGGTGCGTGGCGGTCAACAGTGGTCCGGCGCGGTGGTCGGTGGCGCCCGAAGCCCGTTTTTCCCCTGGAACCATTTCTCGACGCTACGAACGCGATGGTAAGCTCATATTTCACTAAATCTATGCTTAAGTTTGTTAAAAAAAGAGTTTTTTTTTAAATCTGTCCAGAAAGTTTTATGCATGCGCAGTCTCAAAGATCGGACGATCCCCGGAGATCCGACCGTTAGAAATGCATGAATTTTGGATATAATGTTTTCAACACATAGACGCACAACCCTACTAGAGGAAGTTTTGATCAGAGCTCTCTAGGTATGCTTTTCATACCCTAGAATATGACTGGTCAGATTTTCGGATTTGAAAAACTGGGTCTCAAAGAATCGTCGATCCCCGGAGATCCGACCGTCGGATCGTGACGATTTTTGGACAGTAGTTTTTAACACATATATGAATGTTTTCACGAAAGAAAATTCTAATCAGATGATGTGAAGTATATTTTTTTAGTACGAACAGATTGTAACAATTTTTAGGGTCGAAACACAGGAAATTGATCGGGTTGCATGGCCATCCAAACGGCATTGCTTGTCAATTTTGAGCATATGGAAATGTTCGGGAGTTAAAAACGATCTCAATTGTGTTTTTGGTTCGTATTGCATGTGAAGTACGAGAGGTTTCGCGTACGCGAACCATTTATACGGAAGGTATAAACTTTACCCGTTAAGCTTTGATTTTATATTGAATAGTTTTATAAGTCATTGGTTGGAATTTGAACCCGAAAATATTTAGTATTGAAAGATTTGGTATTTTGAGTGGTTATTAGGTTATAAACCCAACCCCGGTTCACGTGGAACAAATATTGGAACTAATATATTTATTTTTTATATATATACAACAATTGTTCTTGATGGATTTTTTTAAAATGTTTGATTTGGCACCCGAATTTATTTTTAAAAAGTAAGATACGTTATAATTTGAAGATCTGGAAATTTTTATGACTAAACTCTGTATGGATTATTTATTAAAATTACTACAAGTTTAATACATGAAAATTGGGAAAAATACCTATGAGTATTAGAAAAATCTGGAATTTGGACAGTGGTTAGCATATGATAAATAAAAACTCCTGTCCAAATTGTCATGAAAATTGGAGTTGTTTAAGTAGGTGTTTAGTATTTATAAAGTTTAAACAAGTGATTTGGGTATTTTATACTTCTGGATAAATTCTGGACTTGAAACCTAGTATGAAATCTCATATGGACCTAAAACTAATCTGGTAAGTATTTGGTGAAGTTTTGATAAGTTTCACTATTTTTCCAGAATTTGTTAAGTTTTAACAATATTATATTCATAATAAATAATCTCGATATTGGAAAAATATGAAAATTGGTCAGAAATTTTTATTTATGTATATGATCAATTGCTAAAAGTTTTAAGCGTTAAGTTTATGTCTAAGTATGGTTTTGAAATTATGGTCCATCAAAATTTTATAAAAAGTTACCATTTTTGGAATTTTTGTATAAAATTGTTTTTATAAAAGTTTTGGGGGATTTTGGACAGAAGTATGATCACATTAAAAAATGAAATTGGACTTTTAAATTGGGTGCTAAAATCACACTAAAACCCTAATTTCGGACGAATCGGATTTTTAAACCGTAAACCGGACTTTACGCGCGCAACCGTGTTTTTGGTCAAACGAAACCGTGACTTGAGATTTTATCATATATGATATTATAACTACTGATATTCATTAATAAAATCTAAAACTTAAGGTTTCAAAGTCACGAATTTATATAAAAGTTGGTTTTATAACTTTTGAGAGGTTCGTACGCGTGTGCACGGGTTTTGGGTATGCAGCCGACTGCATAGCCACTTTTGAGTAATAGACTCAGTTTTATACTTTAGGCGTCCTAAATGCTATTTTTTCGCATCTACTTGGTTAGTAGGACTCGGTTAGGACACCTGTTCTTGTGGCTGTTGCGGATTTAGCCGTACCTTGGTAGCACTGAGTTGCTAGCCACACTTTGCATGCATTTAGCTGCTGTACTTTGATAGAATTTGGATGTTAACCGTACTATGCGGTTTTTGTTGACTATGTCACACTTACCACCGACGATGTTCAGGTGAGTTTCGTGGCCCCACTTTTCATTTTTACTGTTTTACGGGGGGGAAAGCTGTTTCACACACTACACGTTGTCACCTGGGATTACTTATGAATGTATTAAGTCCCTAATTTAACGCAATCAATATTGGATAACCGATGGGAATTATGAATAGTACTATTTGGGTTGACACCCCCGCACAGGGTTGGTCGCGCCAACCACACTTGTAGTTTCATTTGGGTGCATAAATTAGCCATAGTAGGTGTTCACATTCGACACCTGGATACAAGGGCAACAACTAGTCTGACGGTTTTGATTGTGGCTCAGGGCAATAACTTCTTAACGCGTGTACTTGATCATCTGCGAATGGTTACTATTACATTTTGAAATTTATTTACTTACTTTTTCTTATCGAGTCGCAAAACCTGCGTACTCACCAACTATTTTTATAGTTGACCCGTTTTCAAAACATGCTTTTCAGGTAAACAGTTATGGGGATAACGAGCTCTAAAGGGCTTACTTTTATGAAGAATTATTTTTGTGTACCTTAGGTTGTAGTCGGGCATTTTAGTCACTTTGTATTGATTCGGGATTTTCCTTGTATTTGTACTTTCGATAAAGGCCTGACTTCCACCACACACTTTTTCTTTTATTAGAGGACGCCGGTTGTGCCCCTCTACCATTACTTCTATCCAGCAACAGCCTTAGTCTGCAGATCCATGAGTATTGGTACAAATAATTGAAAGTGATCAGATAGAATATCCACACTTTTACACGAAAGTGCAACACGATGACGTGATCCAATGAACATTTCAGTTCTTTTTTTTTAGCTGAGAGCTTGGGATAGAAGAAACACTATAGGGACCATGCAAGGTAAATTATCATTACGGGTGCATATGTAATCATAATTTGTAGTGCATTAGAACTCTAGTGAGTTTTACTGTTCGAGTTAATGTTCATGATTAATCTGTATTTCTAGTCCCAATTCCCTGTCATTCGAATATTGATCGGAACTATCGTAACCTTAGGGTTGAGCCGAAGACATCGAATGATGAGATGGGCTACCTTAGGTGACATGGGAATTTACATCGTCTCTTTCATCTTTGAATCCTAATGTATTCAAAACTCTTATTGAGATTTCTTTTGAACAACAATTTAGACCTTGACACTGAAGAGATCTGCTCTTAGTTGATTTAACCTCGATATTTGGACCGGATTCGACAATTATTTGTAAAGTATTGCCTCACCTTTGAGATCCAGCTAAATATTTTCTTATTTCAATTTTGTTATATGTTTATTAATGCATGTGACGAACCTCGGTCTAGCTTGAATCCAACCTCGACATTTGTGACTCCCCTAATGGATCTTCGTGTAACGTTCGCAATTCTGAAGGAACAAGAGAAATGCAAATTTGATCTAATCAACTCCTTATTGGATCTTAAGCAACGAAGATTTCCTCTCATCTATTGTACTTGCTAAATATCATACCCCTTGAGACTTTAGTTGCCACGTAAATTTCATATTGGTCTTGGAAACGATCAACACTTACAATAGGTGTACAACTATTATCGAAAGTTTTGGTACAACCTTGGATTTTATCTTATAATCCAGAATCACACTTACTTAAGATTCATGTCCCGAGAGTTCTACACTAACTTTGGTTATGGGGTGAAAATTCATTTTGATTCTCTCAAACGCGACACTTTTATTGTGGAAACCTGACTTGAGAGACTTGTTTAATCGGGAGAAGCCATCTTTATGGCGTTCATTATCGTGCTGATTTTTATCATGCTGTATTTCTACTCTGGTTAATGAGCGACTTGTGCTCATATTTCTTTTGGATGGGTTTACCAAAAACCTTTCATTTTGGGTTAGCTAAGGCTTAGTATGAAACTAATGCCCTTCTAGTAAACATTGCTATGCATGATTCGTAAACCTTGGTTTCTCCTGATGCTTCGGTGCCTTATTATGTACTAATTTGTTGGATAAAATGAAACTTCCTGTTGGAACGATTCCCTGTGTACTGAGAATTTTATTAGTCATCATTCAAAGTTTATTTATGGTGATTATCCATGTTTGTTACTCTACGTACACTATCCCTAAGATCCGAATATGATAGTCTCATATCCTTTTTGTACTTGCACTCTCTCAAAGGTCATCTTGTTGACTGACTCTCTGATCTCCAACTAAGTAGAGATGTGTTCGCATCCCTTATTCTTAGTCTCCTATAACTAAAAAGTCTTGGACCATCTACTGTTAAGAAATGACTTCTTAACACGTGCACTGAGAGAACAAATCTCTGACATTTAAACGCTCATTACCTCAACTTTATGGCTTAACCCCTTGTGTAAAATACTTTAAAGCTATGCCCGATATGGGTGAAATGCGAAATAGTAAGTCATAATGATACCGTACGAAAGCCAAAGAAGTTGCAGGCATACTATACTACCAATTATTGGCAGATAATCAATTCGACCCTCTTCAACGCGAGATCTAAGAACAAACTTTGAAACCTTATGGTTCATTTCCACAGACTTTAATGGGAAAGCGAGAACCTAAGTTGAAATTTGGAAACCTTATCATTTGAAAGATGCGTCATAAAATCACAAGAGGGCAATTTTGGATTAATTATTGTGTTCTACGATTCTTAACCGATTAAAGATGTACGCTATCAGGAAGAGGAACAAGGGACGAATCATAGTTGACTCTGCTCTCTTAAAGATCCGCTTGGGATTGCATTATCTTTAAGGGACCTATGAGCAAGACGTTATCCCATTTGGCAAGTTCCTGAGGATTTACTTGATACTCTCCTATTTTTCGACGTCTACTTTATGAGAATCAAACCCCAGGATAAATTGACAATGATATTATATCAAAGTCTACCCATTTTGTGGGTTAGCAAGCTCATAATTATTTTTGGAGGACACAATTTTTATGAGATTATTTCCACAATGTGACTGTTTATTTCCTCATCTAGCTAAATAGCGGATTACTTCCGAATCATTTCAATACACATCAAGAAAGATGTAGACGTCTAATGTTATCCTATCAAATTTGGCCGACTCGATGTGAGGAGTGGACCATCTTTTTAATATGGACTTGTTGTTAAAATTTCATAATTCCATTTTTGATCGTTAACCAAATTCGACTTCTGGTGGTTGTCAATTAAATGTCTAACTATTAAACTGGCACATAGTCTTTTAACTAATCTACTTGATTAGATTATTCTGGATTTTTAGTCACTTTCTCTATCTAGATCTTGTGGTGACTTGATTATCATATAGCCCATTGCTAACTTTTGACAATAGGTATATGAACCTTTAATTGAAAATCACCAAACACGGTTATATTGTATCGAGACTAACATACGAGTTAGTACCGAATCCTAATGCTTTGTGGTGAGGTTACATAGCACGGGTCATCACTGACATCTATTTTATGATGATGACTCATTTCGTATAATACTTGATATGATTGAGTAAATTTGACTCTTAGCAAATTTATCTCGAACAGAATCCTAGTATAATCTTCTTTGTTTGTTAATCTTCGGTTTCACGACTCGAATTTGGTACAATCATACTGGTACTCATTATATACTTGCTTTGTAAAGCTTTAAGCTTAGATTACTCGTTATTAATTCATTCTCTAATGACTAATTATCACTCTTTAATTCTAGTTCAAGAAGTATGAATCTCGTCCTTTTGTTATGCTGATTTTCAAAATTCCCTTGTATTACGGTTATGTTGTATACACACCAACCATGTTGTATCGCCCTATGATGCAACAATGTACCAACTATTGAATAGTAACTACGATTACTAACAATCACAAAGTACAACAACCCGAGATTTCACAGTAAATGTGGGAACAAATTTCAATAAATTTCGTTACTAGGCCTACCTAGAACATTGGGCGGCTATGATTCATTTTGGGACATTGTTAACCAATTAACGAACTCTGCACATTTCCTACTTATCCGAGAGGACTTCTAGATAGTAAAGCTAGCTCGACTGTATAACTGTAGCAAGGCATGAAGTGCCTGTTTCCTTTATATCCGATAGGAATAGTCGCTTTATATCCCATTTCTGGCAGACACTACAGAAAGCCATGAGAACGAGCATAAATATGAGCACCTCTTACTATCCTCAAACTGACGGTCTAAGTGATCAAACTATTCATACCTTAGAGGATATGCTCGGGGCTTTTGTGATAGAATTTGGTGGTAATTTGGATACTCTTTTACCTTTGGTCTGATTTCCTTACACTAACAGTTATCACACTAGCATTAAATGAGCGCCATTGGAAGATCTGTTTTGAAACAAATATTAATCACCATTTCGTTATGTGCTGAGGTTGGTAATAATAATTTGATTGGTCTTGTTATGTAAAAACTGAAACTACCTCAGGAGCTTAATGGTATATACGATGCTTATCGTATATCGAGTCTCAAAAAGTGTTTAGCCAATAAATCCGTAATACCACCTAAGGAAGTTCGTATTGACGACAAATTTCATTTTAATGAGGTGTTATCTCTTTGTATTCTAAATTCATGGTATGATCATCCTTCATAACCGATAGTATTAGTTATCATTATGACACGTTTTATTCCCAATGAGTCGTGGTGAGACTACCGACACTTTGGATCTTAATAACACCTCTCCCACTATAATTTTATGGTTACTATTTATTATAGTATTCGTTAATGGAACCAAGCAGAATGAAACTTTTCCTTGCTCATAAAATGATACCGAATCACTGAGATTTTGTATCATAATATCATTCCGGATTTATACCAACTTTTTATACTTGTGTATATCAATCATATGGCGGATTTCTTAATCTTTCGAATGAAACCAGCAGTGTACATTTTGGCTAAACCTGCGAAGCAATGATCTATGGATACTTTGGAGATTTCGAAGGATCTCTCTCTCTCATGTTACTCAATTTGGTGATTCTAAGTTCTCGGTTTGTCAAACCCCCTTACTTTCCAGGAAACCAGATCCATCTGGACTTTCATACTTGAATCAAATTCGAGAAAGAATTTGTCAATTATATACCAGTTGAATTTCGGGACGAAATTCTCTTAACTAGGGGAGAATGTGACAACCGCGGCGTTTCAGGTTAACACCCGTGTTCGACGAGTTCGTATAATAATAATGGTATTATTAGTATATTTAAATATACTTTTAACAAAAGGAACTCATTAGAGAACGATAAATGATAGCAAGATTTATTTGGGTGTTATAATGTCAAAATTTTGATCAAGTTCGGTTCTATACGCATTAACATCCGAGTCAAGCGGTTTCGTAAAATTTTAATTTAAATCCGAAAGTATATATACATACGAGACGCAAGGACTCGAGGGAAAATAATAAATTATAATGAGTTATTTTTGAGTAAAATAACGTCGTTATTTTTATCGGGTTCGTTTAAACGAAAAACTGACACGCGATAAAAGACCACGGGGACTATAAATACCTATACTCCATCCCACTAGCTCATTTGTAAAAATTTTCAAAAAAAGTTAGAGAGAGAGAATGGAGAGGGCTGGAGAGGATTCCGGCGAAGTGGTGGTGGTCCGGCGGTGGTGCGTGGTGGTCAACGGTGGTCCGACGCGGTGGTCGGTGGCGGCCGAAGCCCGTTTTTCCCCTGGAACCATTTCTCGACACTACGAACGCGATGGTAAGCTCAGATTTCACTAAATATATGCTTAAGTTCGTTAAAAAAAGAGTTTTTTTAAATCTGTCTAGAAAGTTTTATGCATGCACAGTCTCAAAGATTGGACGATCCCCGGAGATCCGACCGTTAGAAATGCATGAATTTTGGATATAATGTTGTCAACACATAGAAGCACAACTCTACCAAAGGAAGTTTTGATCAGAGCTCTCTAGGTATGCTTTTCATACCCTAGAATATGACTGGTCAGATTTTCGGATTTGAAAAACTGGGTCTCAAAGAATCGTCGATCCTCGGAGATCCGACCGTCGGATCGTGACGATTTTTGGACAGTAGTTTTTAACACATATATGAATGTTTTCACGGAAGAAAATTCTGATCAGATGATGTGAAGTATATTTTTTTAGTACGAACAGATTGTAACAATTTTTAGGGTCGAAACACAGGAAATTGATCGGGTTGCATGGCCATCCAAACGGCATTGCATATCAATTTGAGCATGTGGAAATGTTCGGGAGTTAAAAACGACCCTAATGGTATTTTTGGTTCGTATTGCATGTGAAATACGGGAGGTTTCGCGTACGCGAACCATTTATACGGAAGGTATAAACTTTACCCGTTAAGCTTTGATTTTATATTGGATAGTTTTATAAGTCATTGGTTGGGATTTGAACCAAAAAATATTTAGTGTTGAAATATTTGATATTTTGAGTGGTTATTAGGTTATAAACCCAACCCCGGTTCACGTGGAACAAATATTGGAACTAATATATTTATTTTTTTATATATACAACAATTGTTATTGATGGATTTTTTAAAATGTTTGATTTGATACCCAAATTTATTTTTAAACAGTAAAATATGTTTTAATTTGAAGATCTGAAAATTTTTATGATTAAAATCTTTATGGATTATTTATTAAAATTTCTACAAGTTTAATACATGAAAATTGGGAAAAATACCTATGAGTATTGAAAAAATCTAGAATTTGAACAATGGTTAGTATATGATAATTGAAAACTCCTGTCCAAATTGCATGACAATTGGAGTTGTTTAAGTAGGTCTTTAATATTTATAAAGTTTAAACAAGTGATTTGGGTATTTTAAACAACCTTACCTAGTAAAATCTCGCCCATAGCAAGCTATTGGTAAGGTATAAGAAAAGTGAGATGAGGGCAAACCTTTCCTTTATCATAAGATGATAGAGAGGTCGCTCCTTGTTGGACTCCCAGCCCAAAGAAAAATTATTTAGTATTAAGAATAATAATAATACAGAGAGTAGATAGATACCATCCAGTGTAGCTAAGCAACAAAAAACAAAACAAAGCGTACTAAATACTAATAGCAGACTACATGAGCACCTACTGCATAGGAAGTAACTAACACCTAGACAATAGACAATATACAAATAACGTAAAATCCATAATCTCAATCCTACGTCACCAAGAAGTCTTATCACTGATCATGTCCTCAGAGAGATGCAAATCTATCAAGTCTTTCCTAATCTGGTCATCCCATGTCAGTTTTGGTCTGCCTCAGCTCCTCCTTCCCTCCACAACCGAGGGTTTCCAGGATTTTAATCGGTGTCGTCATCTTTCTCATCGACACATGCCTAAACCATCTCAAATGTCTCTCCCTCATCTTATTCAAATTGTGTGCCACCCCCAATCGTTTTGGAAAAACTTCATTTCTTATCAGGTCCAATATTGTGCACACACATCCACCTCGACATCCTCAATCTCTGCTACCTTTAACTTTCGCGCTTGTGCTTTCTTGACGACCTAACAGTCTGTTAAGTATAACAAAGCTGGTCGAACTGCAACTTAATAGAATTTCTCCTCTAATATTGTTAGGAACCTTTTATCATACAAACTCCTATGGCTACTCTTCACTTGCACCAACCTGCCTGAACGTAGTGTACTATGTCACTATCAATGTTTCCATTACTCTGGACGAACGACCTTAAATACTTAAACTTGGTTGTATGCGAAACAACTTGTCCTTTAATAGTGACATGCATGTTCTCCTCCTTATTACCCCCACCAATGTTACAATACAAGTACTATGTTTTTGGACGACTTATACGTAAACCTCTTCTCTCTAAGGCTATTCTCCACTGTTCATGTCTCTAATTTAGACCCTGTTCATTCCCTACCACCAATATAATATTATCTGCGAGCATCATGCACCACAAGATTTCCTCTTAAATCGACTTTGACATCTCATCCAAGACTATTTTAAAAATAAACAGAATCAAAGCATATGATATAATAATAATTATTATAGGTATATATATATATATATATATATATATATATAGGGGACGGTTCCACTAAGAAGTGGTTTTTCGCTAAGAAATCCTAAGAAATGCATCAAACGAACTCCGATTGAGCTCATTCTAGCGGCGTTGGAACCGTCTCATCGAACCCTAACCCGGACCAAAAAACCTAAACCCCCTCCACCCGCACCCCCAAAAACCTAAACCCCCCTCCAACCCCACCCCAAAAATCCTAAAACCACCAACCCATCCCTAAAAAACCTAAACCCCCACACACCACCCACCCAAAAACCTAAACCCACCCCCAAAAACATAAACCCCCCACCCCCACCAAAAAAAAAAACCTAAACCATAAAGTCTAAACCTTAAGGCTAAATCATAAGGTTAAAACCCTAAAATTCAAACGTAAAATACAGACTTTAAAAGCTAAACCCTAAAAGCTAAGATGATAGAGTTCGAAGAGACGGTTCCAACGACGCTAAAATTAGCTCAATCGGAGTTCGTTTGATATCGTTTCTTAAGGTTTTTGTCATTTCTTAGATTTCTTAGCGAAAAACTATTTTTTATTTGAAGCTCCCCCTATATATACATACATATATATATATATATATATTATATTGAATACAATTTATATAAATAACAGATTTATTTAAACTCACGAGCCTATTTAAGTTTGATATGTGAAGCCCAGGCTCAAACCCGTTTATTAAATGACTCCAATATAAGTTTGAGTTTGGGTTCGAGTTTGTTTAAGTTCGTCTCGATTGGAGCTTTTAACGAGCCAATCTCGAGTAGGTTATGAGTGGCTCGACACATTTACACAACACTACGATAAAAACATTAGATGTTGGCCAAGCAGGCGGTATTTTCGTGTTTCTATTTTTTTTTTCTAACAAGCACGTTAATTCTCCATTTGTTCCTATATAACGTCACACATGATTTTGGTAACAGAAGACGGTGGTCCTCTGCTTAGATGTGGTGGAATACTACCATGGTCCTACCGCACTAATGAGAGCTACTACTAGAAGGCAAATATTTCGCGGGGAGCCTAAGCCGACCAAACAAAAAAACACATATACGTACGTGAAATCTGTGTGTAACATTATATTATATGTTGTGAGAATATATGAAACAAAATAAATTATTTATTATTTTTAACTTAAAAAATTTTAAAATATAAAAAATGATTGAAACGTAATATTTATTCATTTATCATTAATTTAAAAATAATATGAATAAACTTTGTTTATGTATAGAATCTACACACGCGTAAGTAATGTTTAGTTAATATTACCTACACATAACTTACCGATGTATAGATAAACGATTAAGAATTAAAAAAAACAAAAAAGAAATTAGTTTACAGCCTTTTTATCTACATAAGAGACACATTTGTATGCAAGAAAAAATATGAAAAATTAATAGAAAGTAAAACGATTTAGATTTATTTTTTTTATTCTCGTAATCATATATCTAAAGCTTTTATTAGTAACTGGTTATACCACGTGTCATAATTCTGTAAGCCGAAGATTTTTTTTCCATTTATTTTTCTTTATTACTAACTATTTAATATTTTCTTTATTTAATCCGTGTAAACTCAATTTTCTAACCTATTATATGTGTATAAAACATATTACATAAACTATCATTACTATTTAATATTTTTCTTTATAATTCCTAAAATCATTACTAACTATCTATTATTTTTTATTTAATCCGTATAAAACACGGACTTCTAACATAGTGTGTGTGTGTGTATATATATGTGTGTGTGTGTAAAAGAAATTACGTTGTGATACCCGAATCCGCTCAACATTTTTTCGAGCTATGAAGCGAATTATAAAACAAGGGTCATTTCATAAAAAATACATTTTTTCTTAAAATCTTAACACATTGGAATATAATAATGCACATTTTTTGTATATAATTTCTTAAAGTCATACAATCACACGTATTAAAGTTGGAGTGAATTTTAATAAAAAGAAAACTCTTTCAGATATACTGGTTTTTTCTTCTTTTATTCAAAACCTAAAAATTAAACAAAGTTAAATCTTAAAAGTTGTGGACCCCTTAAATATGAGGACCCTAAACGTCAGCTTATTTTTTCGTATAGTCGAGCAACCTGTATACTCTAATGCAATGTTTTAAAAACCGGTTCAAATTGGTCGGTAATACCGGTTGAACCGGGTCTCGACCACTAGCCCGGTAAGTTTGAGCCCAGTAAATTGAAAGAACGGTATGTTAGTTGAACCACCGGTATTACCGGAAATACCGGGTTATACCGTTGTACGGTTTTATTTACAAGTAAAATTTTATGTTTAAACTTAAAAAAAAAAAATTCACAAAATTTTATGTTTAAATTTTATGGTAAAATTTGTAATACCGGGTTATACCGTTGTACCGGTTTTATACACAAAGTCACAAATAGAAGGCTTGTTGATCAATTACATTACCTACAACCCAGTTTAGAAAAAAAATTAATTGATATGCTCATCTTTAAAAAATAGCGGCCCATGTAAAAACTATGTTTAACCATCATCCTTCTGCTTGTCGTTAAAAACTTTTAAGCGATAAAACTTCTTATTTAATATTGTGTGAAACGAAAATAGTTATGGTCTTGTTGATGAGGATGACGATGATAGTGAATTTTACCTTTTAAGCGATCATGAACTTGATACATTCAACACTCCAATGACATAAAACAATTGCGCACTTTTATTTTAAAAAAAACTTTGTTGAAAAATTGAGAACTTTTTTGACTATTTTTTTATTATGGATTAACTTTTGGATTATTTTTTATTATGGAATCATGTAGTTTTGAATTATTTTTTGAGTTGAAGTTGTATTTTTGTGGAATTATAGGGTTAACTAGTTAACCCGATTGAACCGTCCGGTATAACCCGGTATAACCGGTTAAATCATTTATGAGACCAATCTGATACGTTTTAAAAACCGGTTTTTAAAACATTGCTCTAACGTGAGATCAGAATTTATGATTTATGATGTGTCCTTCCACTCTTCTAGAATTGGCAAGGTAGGTACAAACGGCATTAAATGAATATCACGAGGTTCCTGGCGACGGTATCATCCACGACTGATTTGTAATCAACCAAAAGATTGTCACACATATACAATGTTTTCAGAACTGGACCGGACGTTGAACCGGTCTTCTTACCGATACACTGGTCAGACCGGATTTAAGAATCGGACAACGTTATAAATATTATAAAAATATATCAATCCAAACAACCATTAATTCTTAAAAAACCATCAACAAGTCAATTCCAATAGTTTTAAACTAACAATTAGCTACTAAATACGCAACCAAGAGACTTAAAAAAGTTAAAAAATAAAAAAATAAATAAAAAAAATATTAGACAACCGGTCCGTCCGGTCCGACCGCTCGGTTTTCCGGTCCAACCGGCCGGTCCGGTTTTCAAAACACTGCTTACACCGGAACTCATCAAATAAAAAAGCTCGATTCCAATTCACATATCAAGCTTGACAAGACTCACGAGCCTTAATAAACCTATTATTTATATAATTTCATTAAATAGTTTGATTATATATTTACATATATTATATCTACACCTTTGACAAATATATTTAATTAATTAATCTACATTATATATAAATTGTAATTATAAATAATTATAAAAGCATACAAATAAAATAACAATAAATAATAAACAAGCTGAATACGAGCTTGAAAATCTATCCATAAATCGAGTTCAAGCTTTAAAACAAACTCTAAATAAGCTGAGCTTGAGCTGTATTAAATTAAATGAGCTGAGTGTAAGTTTAGATAAGGTCGATAGCACAAGGCATGTTTACACATCTAGTTATCATACACGCCCACACGTATATGGAGCCGAGTTTGTGCATTCAGTTGTAGACAGCTACGCGATGATCATCGAAAGATCATTGAAGTTACAGCCACTCCGGATGAGGCGGTCATGTGGAGACACCTCGTACATTTATGATGTTTTTTTTAATCTTTGTAAATTTTTTAGTTGTTGAAATGTTTAATTTTTGTAATTGTTCAATTGTTAATTTATATTACTAATAAATTTTATGTTATTAGTTATTTTATTTTACGTATTACATTTTATGTTTACATTACATATATATAACTTTGATATTTGATGTATATGCATATGTAAAGTGTATTGACTTCATATATTCTTTAGTAAAAATTGATTCTAACATCCCAAATTAATGAAACAACTAAATGAAATAAAGTCGTAAAATAAATCGTAATGGAGTTGGGAGTGGTACATTCCCACTTTAAAGTACCATTCTAAACCCACCAATCACAAGATACCACCTCATTTTAACAAACTACCATCCCAAACTACCCTCTTTGATGAGAGTGGTACCCTCCAACCGTCTTATTTAAAAAAAATCAAATTAATAAACCAAAACTTTAATTAATTAATTAAAAATACATAATAAATTAAAAAACAATAAATAAAAAAAGACAATTAATAAAAACAACTTAAAAAACACCTAAGAAATTAAAAATCACATGGCCAATCATACTTTGCGGCTATTTCTCGTTTCCATTTTAGGATTATTTCCAACATCGGTCCGGTTAGATGGTTGTGCGGTTCCGAAAATAATTTAAATTCTCGGTCCATACGTTCAGACATGACAGACTCTCGTTGCTCATCCACCAAAGCCCGTATGTCGTCGTCTTTTCCCTTTCTTGAATCAAGGAATTTATTCATCATATCCTCCCGAATATTCACAAAGCGTGTAAGTTGTTCGACCATACTTCCTTTGCTTGCGGCGACTCGGACGACTTCTTTGGTTTCCGTTTTGGTCTAGATGGTGTCGTGTCTTCGTTTAGGTCGGGTTCCCAAGTAGTGAAATGTTCGTCGTTTGAACCCGTGTACTTGCCGGAGTCCGCCGACTTTCTTTTATGATCGGATTGAGTAAATTTATTAAATTAAAGTTTTTTTTAACTTAAACGACATTATAGCCGTTGAACGGTACAATTCCAACGGCTTCATCTTCATTTTGAACGGGTACATATACCCGCTGAAGCAACCCGTCCACCACTACCCGCTGAACCCGCTTGGGTTGCGGCGGTGTACCCGCGAACCCGCCTCTTACCCGCCATTGAACCCGCTACCACTCCCACCCCCTAAGTTAGAATGAAAAATAAAAGGAATGGGGATGGGCTTGGGCTTGGCCTCAACGGGTCGATGGGAGCCTAGGTATAAAAGGAATGAGACCAGCACTCCACCCTCATTCTCACCAATTTTGCAAGGAGCTAGAGAGAGAGAGAGAGAGAGAGAGAGTGTGATTAGGTTGGAGAGAGAAAGCTCGGAATTTGGCTCAAAGTCTCGGAAATCGTTGCTTATCACCACATCAACGTTTAGCAACAATGTAACATCCCGGTTTTTATAGAACTAACGGGATTAGTGTATATATGTATATTTTGTACATAGCGGATGGAAGCTCAACGAGAACTTAACAAGTTATATCTGAAGACGTGGAAGCAGGGTTGTGAGTAAACATAGAGAATTAACGTGCAAATGATGAGACTTTGACGGGTTATGTCTAGTTACGTAAAAAGAACAAACTCGAAGGACCCTTTATGTGCGTGGGCTAAACCCGGCTCACTTGTGGTGACCTAAATGCAACGCAAGAAGGGGTAAACCCCATTCTTGTGGTTTACGACAGCCGAGAGAGCAAGGGAGAGGAGGGGAGAGCCATTATCGCGATTCCGATTCGGATTAAGGTGTTTTCTTGATCCTTGATCATTCGTGTTACGTTTCGATTAGTTGATCGGGTGGTTTAACACGTTTGTGATGCTAGGGTTGCGCAAGAAGTGACTCTCGAAGAAGACGGTTCAATCGGGGGTTCGACTAGCACGAATCGTCCGATTCAAAGGTATAAACTCGTAAACCTAACTCGATTGTTATTGTTTTTGTTTTTGTGAGTGTTTACGGGAAAGGAGGGGTCCGACCGAACTCTTAGGGGTGGCCGACGGTGTGGTGTAGCAAGGTAGAAGGGTGCGGCTAAGGCTGGGAATCGAACCCGTGAAGCTGAAAAGCCGGGAACAGGCCCGAGGGGCTGATGTGGTGCCGAGGGAAGCAAGACAGCAGTGGCCAGAAAACGTAGGTGGTCGCGCAAGGCCGTTCACGGCTATCTAAGTTAGCGCGGGGGGGGGGGGGGGGGGAGGGTGCTCGAAGCCAACGGGAACCCGGGGAAGGGTTGATTTGGGCTAGCAACGCATGGTGAGAGCCGGAAGCAAGAATCGAGGTGCGGGGGATGTCAGTTCATAAACCCGATGACTTGAGGAAAGGTGTTTGCGTGATTGGAGTCTTGGGGACGTGAGCGTATAATCACGTAATGCATGGGGACCATGCGTGGTGATGTACATGTGCGGGTGGCCATGCATGGCATCGTGCTAGTCGGGAGAGTGATGGAGTATACGTCGAGTCACATATTGACTCGTGTGTTTATCGTATTGTAGGTACGAAGTCGAAAGACGAGCACAGAAGGTTCTAGTGATCGAGGTGTGTTGAGCAAAGGTGAGTTTCTAATCCCCTCTTTTAAACGTTTTACTGTTTTGGGGCTATCGTACATACTCGCATGTTTTATTAAACGAACGTATTACATGTTATGATTTAATCTTGAAGTGTTTTATGAGACCGTTATGTAATAATGAAGCTAAGGGTCATTATGGGGTCCTTAGGGTGGGAGTACAAGAGTTGTGATGATCTGTGTGTCGTCTTATGAGTTAGTTGGGGTGAGTGGGGAATTTAGTTAAAACCTATGATGGTTATATAAGGAGAGTTAGCATGGGAACCTGTACGTGGTTCATTAATGAGTCATGTAGGTGCTAGTATGCCATTGTGCGTCATGTGCTTGATGTTGTGGGTATTGTGTCGTTGTCCCCGTGACACGACGGGTATCATGTTTGCATGGGTCTATGGGGTGTCTATAGTATATACGGGCTAAAAGTCTGTATGTTGTTTGTGTGTCGTATAATTAATTATTCGGTAAGAGTTGGGTAATGTGTCAAGACGTTAAAAGGATACGTCTAAAGTATGTGTTGGTTTACACACGTAAGTGATCCGTAAAAGGGTGGTGAGTCGTAATACATGTCCAGGTAGTGTCATGTGTATAAATATGTGTTACTTTGTGTGCTTGCATTGTTGTCCGTGTGTATGGTCAACAGTGGTGTGGAGGACGGAGTCTTTCGGGGTCATCATTGTACGTGTGACGTGTCAGTCACCGTATGGTAGATGATATAGTCACCATGTGGGTGGCTGGGTAGTCATCATGGATGACGAGTGTGTCGCTATAAATAGTGGCGGGGCCTTGTAACAAGGGTGGAGCTGAGCTTATGATGAGTATCCCGACGGGGATAACCCTGACGAGGGTGTAGCGATGAGGTATGTATTTGCGTGCTTATATATGTGTTAAATTGCATGCAAGTGATGAGTTATATTAATTGCGTACGCGATGGTATTGATGTGATAAATAGATGGAATCAATGTGGTGTGTCGAGTTAGATTGACCGTTGTGTCGGGCTGAGTACATTGTGTACAACCGTTGAGTCAATTGGTTTATGAGAGTCCTGGTTAGGACTGGTAATTCGGTGTCTAGAGGTTGGATGAGTTAACCAGTGTATGGTTAATATATATGGTAAATTGTGAGTTATCATAATAGTAAGTTCATTCTAGGTCAGAGAGACTTACTGAGTCAAATGGTGGGTAGAGTCTGGGGTGGTGAATCCTTTTGGATATTATAAAATAACGGGAGTTATTTATATGATGAAAATCTATACAACTGCTTTCTATTGATCTGAGGGGCTTGAGTGGAGATAAACAATAAATGAGACGAGTTGGCTTTTATTAAATTAAACTATTAGAACTCACTCAGCGTAGCTGACTTTGTATGTACGTTAGATTGTTTTGCAGGTGAGTCTGCTAGACGAGGTATCTTGGCTTGGGAGCGGTGCTACTCGGGTTGGTGCGCATACGTTCGTCAGGTAACGTTATGAAAATTAACGAGTTTAAAGATAATACTATTTTGAGAAACACTTCCGCTGTTTACTTAAATGAAAGTTAGATGTTTTTAAAATGTATAACCAATTACGAGAACCAACTGTAGGGTGCCTGGTTTGGGGCCTTTCAAGTAAGGAGGAAGCGAATCCATGTAATGGTCTAGCTTGAATATGAGTTTTTGTTTTGATTTTTGGTTCTCGGGTTTAAAGCAAAAAGATCATATTTTTACGCATGAAATGATATTATAAACATAGATCTAACTTCATGATCGATAAAGCAGCAGTTTGAACGTAAAAAGTTCGGGCCTTGATCGATCCGAACTTAGCATGCAGATCTAAGGTTTTGTTGGGGAAGAAGGTCGCGAAGGAGAACTTAACAAGTTTGACTGGAACTGCTTTTTGAAGAACTTAATATGTTCGCTGGATCATGTTCGCTCCAAAGATCAAAGGTGGCGAACTTAGGTAAGTTTGCCTAAGCTCAAAGGAACTTACCTAAGTTTGCCTAAAGGTAGCAAACTTACCTATGTTTGCCTAAGCTCAAATATGGCGAACCTATTGCATCTTCGCCTAAACCCATGTAGCGAACTTACTATGTTCGCTTAGGCCAAAAGTGCCGAACTTACCTAAGTTCGCCTAATCCTAAGTGTAGAAATGTTTAGCGTCGTTTAGGATCATTATCTTTTCTTGTATGACTTGATTATACATATTGTGTGTGACCCTAGTGACGCTCACTGACCAACTAGTATACTTTAGGGACCGCTTATCAGGTGAGTTCTATGTACCCCTTTTGTGTTACGTGCAAACAATTTTAAATGTTTTGGGGCTGAAGTGTATACTTGTTATGAATGAATGTTATGAAGGTATATATAGCCATATGTATTATATGACAATACATGATGAACATAAGAATGACAAGTATGTTTATGAACACAGAAATGAAAGTATGACATAACGTATACGAATGAAACCTTACTTTATATATATCTATATTGTTTGCTATGTATGAATAAACGTTGTGGACGGAAACAATGAAAACGACTACTTAGGTAGACGGACGACCACACGACTATTATGCAGCCAGGACTAAAAGTCTAGAAAGGTAGATGATGTCGGTCAAACGGTCTATAAAATTAAACACAAACTAACCTAGACACTCTAGTTAAACTCTAGACAACCCTACTAAACTAATTAAATGAAGAAGACTGGTAAGACAAGTAACAATCTAACATAGACTCGGATGAAATCAATAAGGATGAGAGACACTACCTAGGCTGTGAATCATGATTACTAAACTTGGGTTCTATTGGTAATGGAAACTGTACTGGAAACTGGGATCCTAAGATATAACACCCTCAAATTAACCTAATGGATTCCTGATCAATCTCAGAATGTGACCAGAATGAAACTCAAAGGATACTATGCTCACTAGTGGTCGGATTACCTGTCGGTCTCACCGATTATGCTAAAGAACTCAATAGCCAGCTCACCTCTCGGTCTCACTATCTCAATACATCGAAGATGCAAGGAGCAACCTAAATTCAACCTGTTTTAACACAAATTAACAATGACACTAGACCCCTAAGGAAACGTCCTCTCAGACAGTTCACTCTCAGAAACCCTAATACCTCAGACTAACCGTTTATCTATCACTTTGCAGATATCTAGATAAGAAGAACACTTGATTTATTAAGTTATTAATTTAATATCCCTATGGTTACTAACGTCTAGTAAACCACATACGAATCACAAACACACAGTAAGCGATCTAATACACACCTATTCATTGAAAGACATTCAAACAAGATATGTAAGGAACAACCAACCAATCAAAGATCAAAATCAAGCATGCATACTCATTAAACAGGTGAAATCAGATCTATACTAAATCATAAAATCTAGACAAGATCCAAAACCAATAAAAATCCAAACTTTAATAATCTTTCATCTTTAACCTAGGTAGATCTAAGGTTTTAGCCAAGCATCATGATAAAAACAGAAGATTCAGAGTTAAAAACATCAAACATGGTCATCAAACACAAAACCAAATACTCAAAACGATCAATCGTGACCGAATGCTTAAGTGTCTAACCGTGTGCTCTCCGATTCTTCAAATCCTTGAACCAAAAGCTTTCTCCTTTGCTAAAATCGCCCAAGATCAGAGCTTTGATGGCAAAAAATCGAATCCCCTATGGAATAGCCGTTCAAAACAATTAAAAACCTAAAATTCCTTTTTTTACGGATTAGCGGGTCTCTCGCGACCGCGAGAGACATATGGCCGGTCCCTCGTGTACCACGAGGGACAAATTAGTCGGGCTGGCTTCTGGCTTCCCTCGCGTACCGCGAGGGAAATCTTCCTCCTTCCTCGCGTACCGTGAGGGACTGTTCTTTACAGAAAATTAATTCTTTTCTTTTTGATTTCCACTCTTCACCCGTGTGCTCGATTTCTCCAGGATTTTACTCTCTTTTTCGCTTCCTTAGCACACTATAACCTCCAACTACGACCCGAACTCACAACGAACTTAAAATGATACAAAACGAATACAAAACTATACGATAACACACAAATATACATGGATAAATGCATGTGTTTTGCAACACATAAAACATCCCCACACTTACACTTTTTCGTCCTAAAAAATGAAATCTGCAATGGAATCATAGCTGGACAAAACTTTAACATTCTCAATTTTTGATCAACACAAATATAATAACACATTAACGTGCAATAACCGGTATTTCTATCCGACTAAACCCAAACACCAAAATTCAAGCCTCCGAGAAGTGTTCTAATCCAATTTATACCCCAGATCAATCAAACTATGGATCTCACACTTAAAAGTTACACTTCCACCTAATCCCATCTCACGGTCATGTTTAGGCCAGGGTTAGATCATGTAGATCTTCCCACCACAGCAAACTAAAATCTTTATGTTTTCAAAATATAGATGATTGCATGGAATTAAATGGAATGAGTATTATTAGATGTATGAATCAACCTCTCCTTGTGGTGCATCAACTGGGTCACCATCCCAGAAGGTAGCACATAGGCTGCAGCCTTATTAATCAAGCACATAAGAAATCTACTTAGAGGCATATCCACCGAGTCACTATCCCCGTGGGTAACACATAAATCAAAACATATTTATCCCAAATATTGATCATTCAAGTCCTGACCCATGGGTGTATCAACCAAGTCACTATCCCGGAGGTTAACACGTAGATCAAAACTTAAGTTCTCATTTAATTAATTATTGTAACATCCCGAAATTTTGTAGACTAATGGGTCGGGTCGATAAGTTAATCGAGTCTCTTTTATATAGGTTGGATTGCAAAGATTTTCACGTGAAACCCTATTATGGAAATGAAGGGGACCCGGTTAGTCACCATGAGAACGATGGGGATCGAAAACGCGCAAGCGGGGAAACTAGGGACTAGAGTGTAAACCACAACGGTTTAAAAGAAACTTAAACACAAACCCTAGGCCATTCGGCCTAGGTGTGTTCAACGGCAAGGGGAGAGAGCAAGGGGGAGAGGTCTGGAAAGAGAGAAGGATGATGGAAGGGGTCTCGCGGTGGTCCTACGACGGCAACGAGTGGGGCGAAAAGACTTCCCAATGTATAAGGTAACCCTCAATTCTGTTCCTTTGATTTCCTTGTTCCGGTTTAGCATAAAACCGATTAGGTTTTTGGGTTGGTGGCTATGATCGGCGACAAGAACACAGGGAAAGGGGTGGCCAGTTAGGACGGTGATCACGGATGGCACATGAGGATGACACAGGGTCGAGTACGACGGGGCTGTGGTGGTCATTGGGATCAAAGGTGGCGGAGGAGTACGACGGAGCATGGAGACGTCAACGTGGGAGTAAAGGTGGCGAACAAAGGAAGCAGGAACCCGTGGTGGTTCCGGTGGTTGTGTAACGCGAGCAGTAGTCGCGAGGGTGGCTGTGGAGAAGTGACAAGGGGCCGGCCACGACAAGTGTTTTGGTCGTGGTCATCCGGTAATGATGTGACACGAGGAATGGAAGGTGTGTGGGTCGGATAGGGTTGGTTCTGGAAAGGCAGAAGAGGATGGTGGTGGTACACGATGGTACGTGGTGGTGAACGGGGGAGAGCATGGAATCGGGTGTAACCCGATTAGGGTTTGTGAACATAGGGTTTGCATGAAGGGATTCATACGTGCATGGATATCTCAACTCATGTACGTGTGATCAGTGAGGATGGGGTTTTTGCATGGCGTGTGTACATACATGCATGTAGGTCCTACAAGCGTCTAGAGTAACCCGGTTCGAGCAGACACGCGGATTAGGGTTTTTGCATGGTGAAGGCGTCGTGCAGATGAGACTAGTATCGGGATCATTTATATTTATACGTAACTGACACATGTGTAGGATGTACTCTGACCATGTGATCATACGTTGGCAGTGCAGGAGTTAGATCTTCGTAACTGTGAGTTTCTAATCCCCCTCGTTTAAATGTTTTTAAAGTTTTATGGCTATCGTGCATACTTTCGAGACATGTTTTATTACATTAAGTGTATACCGAGCTTTGGGGTTTAACCCGATGAGTTATAAAGTTAAATAGTTAAATGTGGGGCTAAGGGATTGTGTGTGCCATTGGACGTGTGCGTTACATGTGGGGATATGGTCACGGGTCGTATAGTGACCTAACAGGGGTGAGTCGGGATTGTAGTTACGGGTCGTATGGGTACGACTAGGGGGTGTCACAGGATGTGCATGTACATGGTATGTGCTTAATGAATGAGATATAGTAATTGTATGTGGGTTGCTATATTAGCAGAGTATTGTGTTAGGAATTAGTCGGGGTGAGTTGGGATATAAGCTAAATGCTTATAAATATGTGTAGGATATCTTGTCCTAGTGTTATGTGTGCAGTGCAGGTGCAGTTAATTAATCATGTATATAGAGTATATTGTTATGTGATTGTACATGTGTTGTGTGCATTGTGTCGTTGTCCTTGTGACACGACGGGTATTGTGTTTGCATTGTTGTCATTATGACATGGCAAACGGGATTGTGGAGGACTATGTCCTCCGGGAGGTCACCAAAGGTGACGATGTCCAACAGGACAATGATGAGCTCGGGGTGTGTCGAACGCCCTGAAGAGGGGGCGACAAAGAGGTATGTGTTTGTGTGCTTATATATTTTTGTAAAATTGCATTCAAGTGTTGAGTTATATTTATTAGGCTTGAGATAATATTAATGTAATGAATAGAGTTAGATTGGCCATGGTGCCAGGATTGTGATGTGATGTTCATAACAATTATGTCAGTTGATTTGTAAGAGCCTTGGTCAAGGCTGAGTAAGTTGAGATCTAGGGGATTGTTGTGTTAACCAAGTGTCGAGTTAATACATGTACTTGAGCACGAGTATTAGTGTAGGTAAGTTCGACCTATGTCGATGACACTGCGGGATTGTTATTGTTATGGGATGAGTCTTGGGTAATGAGCTATTACGGGATATCGGGTGATAACATGGGTTATCTATTTGTTAACGAATTATGGACCTATTTTATAAGGACCTTGGGTCTTGAGTAATGTTTAAATAACTTTTGAGAAGAGTTGGTTTTCAATTAAACTACACTATTAGAACTCACTCAGCATAGCTGACTTTGTATGTACGTTAGATTGTTTTGTAGATGAGTCTGCTAGACGAGGTATCTTGGCTTGGGAGCGGTGATACTCGGATTGGTGTGCAAGCATTCGTGAGGTAATGATAATAAATAGTAATTTAATATTCTTAGAAAGACTTCCGCTGCAGTATAATACATCTAAAATAAGTATTTTCAAGGGAATAACCCGTTATGAGAACCAACTGCAGGGTGCCCGGTTTGGGGCCTTACAAGTTGGTATCAGAGCTGTGGTTTAAGAGAAAACTGGTGTTTTTAAACAAATAAAATGCCTTAACTTAAACTGAAAAAGGTACAAGAGTGAAACGAATGCCACCACGAGTAACCGCGAGCCAAGAGGTACGTCTTTCGAGTTGAGCAGTAATTATTATTTACCATTTGTGTACTGTCACACTAGGTAAAGTTATTGGTGCGAGTAAGTGATTTATGATTCCCTGTGGGATCATGAGGTGTGCTATTTGCTGAAGTAGTATGTAGAACCACGTGAAATTGTGTATTGAGATTAAATGAGACCATGACGTGAGTTGAGTAATGTAAAGTAGCATTAATTGTAGCTATGTGAGATAGTTTGGTGTGTCGATATGATTTAGTAATTTTATGTGTAACCTTCGATGGTGTGATATTGTGATAAAGATGATGACTTGCTAGATTATTGTGTGGTGCTATGAGAGTTGTGTACGATGCATGTGCACCCGGGATGTATGAAAGATAGAAAGCTTGTGAATATGATAGGGAAGGTTTAGAATCTGAGCAGTAATGTGGACCACCAAATTGCATTTGATCACCGTGATTTGGCAGTCTATGATTACTCTCATATTCTGAATTTGACGCCCATAGTAATCACTCCAACATTTTATCTTGTGCAGGTACTGATGGCTAAGACAAAGCGTACCAGATCTGTCAGACGGGGAGCTCCGGCTGGGGGGAGAGCAGGTCGTCAGAAAAAAACAGGCGGCTGTTGTAGACAAGAAGGACAGTGACATAGAAGTGGTGTTGGCACTTCCCGTGTCAAGTGTGACTAGAGCTGAGGATAGCAGCGTCCCGCGTGGTGCTGAAACCAGAGTGACATGACGGAAAAGGAGGGCCGTGTCGGCAATACACGATTTCCCTCCAGGATGTGGACCTGTATGGCTGAGAGATCGACCACGTGTGTCAGCTAAGAGAGCTTTCTTTCAAGAGGATCCGGTGATTGACACGGGGTCCGACGAGGAGGAACAAGAGGAGGACACATCAGATACACCTAACGTGGTCCCGTAGTAATCTTGTGAGCGTTGTTTGAGACGTTGAACTTCCTGATGACTTTTGGACGTGACGGTTGTCACGAGAGATTGTGGGATGATCTAACATTTTGAGTGATTAGACGTATACGTTGTGTGGTGTTTATTTCAAATATTGACTATTTGATTTTGACATTGGGTGCGGGTTATTCCGCGAGATGATTTGGGGTATGATAAATGATAGTTGCATGTGTGATATCTTGCTATTGGTGGTGCAACATTAATTATGTGATTACCTTTGAACAACATGAGTTCACACCTGAATGTAATCTTTTATGTGATGTGATATGTCCTAAATTATACATGTTTTGCATGCATAATAATCCCCATATCATGGTACTAATTGATTAATAACCTTACAATTGATACTTAAAACATTAATATTTCACAATTGCAGGTTATTCGGTGCTCCAAGATAAACAAACAAAAACCCAGCTTAAAACATGAAGAAATCAAGCTTTTGGAGGACCAAACCCGAGTATTGACCCCCAAGAAGTCAAACCAATTCAACACAAGTCAACCAGCAGCTAAAAGACGAGCCTGGGGAGCAGACAGAGGGTTGCACGGTCGTGTAATGCCCTTCTGCCCTCCCCAGACTCCGGTACACTGTCCTTTGTACCCTGTTTGATTCCCGAGGTGTTTGCATGCCCGTGCATTGCTCATTTTAAGGCCTATAAATTGATGGCTTGAGTTCTTCATTGAAGCATCCCTTACACACCCCAACAACACACATGAGAAAGCTTATTTCGTAGTTAGAGTGTAGTAGTAGTGAGTAGAGGGGCTCTTCCTCCTTGTTCCGCAATAGGGGAGCATACGAAACTCAGCGTTATGATAGTTAGTATGGCCATTCGTGGCTAGACTCATTGTATTGCTAGGGTGAAGATGAAGTTTGGTGCATGTTAATGTTTAACGTATTAATCCAAGTGATGTGTTTATGTCTTTAACTATTCATCCTTAAAACCACCATTTTGGTGGGCTTTTATTATTGTCTAAATCCGTCTTTATATTTGTGAGTGTTCTTGATTTTTAAAGTGTAAAACTCTTTTAATCAAACTTCTCTTGAAGCTTGTACGTCTTTATACAAGTAGAGATTGATAAGCCAAGGCTTGGTTAACACTACTAAGATCGTACGTCTTTATACGAACTTATTATGTGACCAAGAATTGGTGAACTCATGTTGGGAACGTTACGTCTTTATACTTGGTCCCATTGTCGCACCGCCTCCGGGTGAGCAAAATATAATCACCTATTTAACTCTAATACAAAGCATTTTACGTTCGATGTCTTAAACCAACTCGAAGATGACCATTCGAAGGGTTGAGGGTAATTGTTGTCCTTAACGAGAGGCACTACCACTTGTTAAAGCTTTTAAATTTGCAAATCAAATGTCGTGAGGGCGAGGCTCTAGCGGTGACCCGGGTCACACATTTGTAGTAGTCATATCACTGGATTAGTCAACTTAACATTATCACGCACCAAGCGGATTAGAAACCCAAAGCAATACTATTTGTAACCTGATCATTTCCGATCTACTTAGTTTCCTGTTATTTACTATTCTGTTTGTTACATTTCTGTTACACACTTCACGCACGTTTTTACTTTTCTGCTATTTACTTTATCGCCATTTACTTTTCTGTCATTTACTTTCCTGTTCCACAAGCACACAAAATTCACTCACTAATTAAACCAGCTAAACGTTAAAAAAAGTTGAGTATTGGAATTCGACCGTGTCCGTTGGTTCGATACTTGGTTCTTACCTAAACTATATTACGCTGTGATAGGTACACTTGCCTATTGTGTGTGTTTTAAGTTAAAGTAATTATCATTTTATAAATTTAAAACCTGATCTCGTGAAACCATCCTAAAAATATATTTATTATATTTTTACATATTAAAACATTATGCATCAAGTTTTTGGCGCCGTTGCCGGGGACACGGTGATTTCAAGAAAAAATCAAGTTAACGAATTAACCTATCAATTTTCATCTGTTTTTCTGTTACGTTTGTTGCAGGTAGTGTATGATCCATAGCTCCACTACTGGTTTATATCAAACTTTAGAAGAGCCCGAAAGATTCTTCCACCGCCGAATACGAGAAACAGTACTAGAAGGATGGCCGTTAAAAACCGCACTATTTTCGATTTCGCAAGACCGTCAATAGAAGCTCTGGGATCTAGTATCACAAGGCCAACAGTTGATGCTAACAACTTTGAGATCAAATCTCATGTGATACACATGATCCAGTCATCATGCACTTTCCATGGATTACCCGATGAGGATCCACATACACACATTGCAAATTTCCTTGAAATTTGTGAAACTTTCAAACTGAACGGAGTGTCGAATGACGCAATTCACCTCCGAATGTTTCCCCTTTACTTAAGGGAACGAGCTAAGGCATGGCTAAACTCTCTTCCTACCGGGTCAATCACTACATGGGATGATCTAGCTCATAAATTCATGTCGAAATACTTCCCGTCATCTAAAACTGCTAAACTAAGAAATGATATCACCACTTTCACTTAGGATGATGGTGAATCACTGTATGAGGCATGAGAACGCTTTAAGGACATGTTAAGGAAATGTCCTCACCATGGGCTAGAAGTTTGGTTACAAGTATCATCATTCTACAATGGGTTGCATAATCAAGCTCGTCAGACACTAGACGCTACTGCAGGTGGTATTTTTGGAAACAAGAGGCCACAAGAAGCTTACAACCTAATTGAGGAAATAGCTATGAACAGCTATCAATGGTACAGTCCAAGGAACACCAGGGGAGCCAGGCAAGGAGTTCATTCTGTCGATACTGTCACATCACTTTCTGCTCAAGTTGACGCCCTCACCACTCGACTCAATCAACTTAGTAAGGGCAAGACCGTCGCTGAGGCTACTGAAGAAGTAAAGAGTATCACCACTAATACCGAGCAGGTTGACTTTATCGGAACAAATCGCTTACAAAACAACCCCTATAGTAACACCTACAATCCTGGTTGGAGGAACCATCCAAACTTCAGCTGGAAGGATAACAACAATCAGGGGCAATCTGGCTTCGGACAACAACAACAGTTTCAATAAAGACCACCTCAAAACTATCAGCCTCGTCAACAGTTTCAAGGAACTAATAAGCCAAGCAACGGGTTAAGCTTGGAGGACGCGGTAACTAAGTTGATCTCTACAACTGAAAGTCAAGCCCTTCTAGCTGATTCCCGTCACAAACAATACGAGGAACGGTTTGGTCTTCATGAAGCTGAATTCAAGACACAGAAAGCAACTCTACAGTCCATTGAAACACAATTAGGGCAAATTGCAAAAATTCTATCCGAAAGACAACCAGGATGTCTCCCGAGTAATACTGAAACCAATCCAAAAGCAAATTTAAGTGCTATCAATATGAGGAATAGCAAGGTTTATCCAAAGCCACCAATGCCAGACGAAGAAGTTCAATCAATAAGGAGAGAGATATTCACCGGAGTACCGCTTCATCCACATATCATAGAAACAACTACCCAAGAACCGCAATCAAAGATAAATCCACCTCCGGCCGCGGTGGATATTCCTCCAAAAGTCCCGACAAAGAGAACGTTTCATTCTCACAACCCATGAAGGCTAGTAAAGCAGAAGACTGACGAACAATATGAGAAATTCATCAAACTATTAAGCCAGATCCATGTCAATCTTCCCTTCCTGGATATCATACAACAAATGCCTACGTATGGACGTTTCTTGAAAGATTTCCTTACAAACAAAAGAAACATGGAGGAAGTAGTAAAAAGGACTAATCATTGTGTCGCTCTCATTGAAAGATGCATTCCAAAGAAACTTTCAGATCCTGGAAAGTTTTCTCTACCTTGTTCTATCGGACGATTAACAATAACCTTTGCGCTCGCTGACCTAGGAGCAAGTGTGAATGTAATGCCTTATGTCATGTTTAAAAGGTTAAATATTGGGAATCCACGACCTGTCAATGCAACTATCGAACTCGCAGATGGATCAGTCAAATCACCCATAGGAGTCATTGAGAACTTACAAGTAAAAGTCGAAAAGTTTGTCTTCCCTGCCGATTTCATGGTTTTAGAAATGGGACCCGACTATTTCGTACCTCTGATTTTGGGTCGCCCATTTTAAGCCACTGCTCGAGCCGTTATCGATATGAATGAAGGAATCTTGATACTTCGTGTCGGAAAACAATCAGTGACCTACAACATAGGAGGAAATGAATGCCTATCTAATGATCCATTTGAAATTGCCCAATTCATCAATACTAATCTGGATTACCAGCTGAAGAAAGCTAAGGAATTCAACAAAGGAAAGAAACTGAATCTTGGGAAGGATTTTGAAAACACTGACTGGATCGATGAGTACTTTGACAAGCTACCAAAACTGAAGGACTTGAATGAAGGAACAGGAGATACAGTGGAAGTCGATGGCTCCCACCCAAAGAAAGACTGATGAAACACGTACGGGTCGGGCTAAAGACCTTTAAATAAACGTAGCGATTCCGGGAGGCAACCCGATGATCATGAATAAATTGAGAGGTTGGTGCATACGGCAGAATCATGGATCTCAGGTTTGACTTTTCAAATTTAAGTTTCTCATACTTCAGCCCCAGGTATGCCCTCTCGATACTAGGACATTAGTAGCTTAACTACTACCTTTTATTTTCCTTGCCTGATTTTATGTTTTTCCTTATGTGTCAGGTAGAATAGCATCAACAGATAGTCTCTCTACTTCTTTGAGGAATCACACTCCATCTCTACAACCTGAGGAATCGGAAACCATATTAAATTTCTATGAAATTCGATGAAGTTTTTGAAGCAAAGTGTTGACAGCACCAATAAGTTTTGGCCTTAGGTTATACACCAAATTGACCGGGGGAGTACCAGTTTCTTTTCCCTTAAAAGTTCATGCATTTAAATTCATGCATAGCATTTCATTACATGCATTTGTATATTGAGGGCAATGCACAATTTTAAGTGTGGGGTGGGGAATTAAAAGATTTAGGAGTACTTGTAACCTCAAAGCAGTAAAATTTCAACTTGTGATTTTCTTCCCATTTGACTAAAACATTACAAAAACCTACCTTTTGCAAAACCTGGAAAATTTTCAAAATTTTAAAATTTAAAACCTCTTTGAGTTCGCACCTATTAAAGTAAAAGGAATACATGGCAAGTAGAAACAAATGAATATTATGCATAACGATTCGCTAAACCCCATTCCATCCGTTTTCATGTGAGGAAAATCAAGCCTATTACACAACATCAAATTCTTGGCGCAATGTATAATTATTCGCATGCTCTTTCGTTTGGCGTTACTGAGTGTTTTTCGATTGAATTTTATGCATAATTAGAACTTGTGTGACTTATACATATCAAGACCATGAACTAGTAGAAGTTTGAAAGTGATTGAGGCACCTAGGACTTTATTACCCTTATCCTTAAATCCAAAAATCGCAAAAATATAATTCGCTTAGACAACCCTTTGAGCCTTAGCCTTTTCTTTTCTACTACCTATAATTATCATCCAACCAGCTTTTCATAAACACCTGTTATTGGCTAACTGTCTTCAAAATGGAAAAATTATCCTATGACGTTATTTCAAGTTTAGTACCATTGAGGCAACTTCGGAAAGAATCTATTTTACTCAAAGGAATTGGAATATACAAGAAGGTGGATGTATTAGGAAGAAACATCCGAACTATCTGCAAGAAATTTATAAAAATAATATTTCAAGGAAATTGAGGAAAGAGAGTTATTGAAGAATTTGTCTCGATTCAAAAAAAAAAAAGAGAAGAAGTTGGTGTTTTACCGGTTAGACCTTAAAGAGCTGGATATGCATTCTTTTGATTTCAATTTGCTTTTCTGCCTTCATTTCTCAAAGCCTAAATTACCGCCCGAACTCCGAGAGAAAGTTTTCAAAGCAACTAGTGATGTAAAAAAACGATGGTTTTCAAAGCAACTAGTGATGTAAAAAACGATGACGCAAGCAAGAATAACTACCACCATTCTGCGGCCTGTCAAAAAGTGTCGCCAAAAGAAGAGCCAAAAGATACGAAAAATGTGTGAAGTGTGGCAACTGGAGCCACAATGGAAAATGTAGAAAGAATCAAACTCATTCCTAAAGTGAGTACATGCATCTGATCAAAGTTGGAACGGTTAGGCTACAAGCCGAAAGTTCCATACGGAGAGGCAGCAATGTGTACTACACAGTAAGGAAAGAGTTAGCACTAATGAGAGATCTTGGTCTTGGCAATCTGACCATAAACGAGCCCTCGGATTAGTTATACCCTCATGATCCGAGTACTGTAAAGGGACCTGTTAGTATTTTCCATTTTAAGCCATGAAGCCGTAGCTGTGTGTTTCACGATAGCTGCAGCCCTTTAAATCCCTAAAAACCCAAAAAGATTTTCATCTTCACCCCTTTATTTTTATTTTAGCCACATTACAACCCTTTTAAAGTCCTCTTGATTCATGCATACTACTTAGTTAATTGATGGAGACTTGATTTGCATACAAGCTTATGATCACTGCATAATTCGATTCGAACTTGAGTGTTCCACTTAACATACATTATCCATACATATCTAACCCTAGAGTTGCGTGAACATTGTGAGGAGTGAAATTTTATGCATAATTGAAGTTCTAGTAGGCTTTTCATGGATTCCATCATAAAAAAAATACAAAAATAGAATAAGCAACTCAAGAATTATCCCGGAATTTCCAACTACTTGGAGTTCCATTTCCCTTGTAAAGTTTTTAATTATAGGTATGATCATGCATGAGTTTGCTTGAGGACAAGCAAAGTCTAAGTGTGGGGTATTACGACATGTCCTAAATTATACATGTTTTGCATGCATCATAATCCCCATATTATGGTACTAGTTGATTAATAACCTTACAATTGATACTTAAAACGTTAATATTTCACAATTGCAGGTTATTCGGTGCTCCAAGATAAACAAACCAAAAACCAGCTTAAAACATGAAGAAATCAAGCTTTTGGAGGACCAAACCCGAGCATTGACCCCCAAGAAGTCAAACCAGGTCAACACAAGTCAACCAGCAGCTAAAAGACGAGCCTGGGGAGTAGGCAGAGGGTTGCACGGCCGTGCAACCCATTGCACGGTCGTGCAATGCCCTTCTGCCCTCCCCAGACTCTGGTACACTGTCCTTTGTACCCTGTTTGATTCCCGAGGTGTTTGCACGCCCGTGGAATCCAATGCACGATCGTGCAATGCTTATTTTGAGGCCTATAAATAGATGGCTTGAGTTCTTCATTGGAGCATCCCTTACACACCCCAACAACACACATGAGAAAGCTTATTTCGTAGTTAGAGTGTAGTAGTAGTGAGTAGAGGGGCTCTTCCTCCTTGTTCCGCAATAGGGGAGCATACGAAACTCAGCGTTATGCTAGTTAGTATGGCCATTCGTGGCTAGACTCTTTGTATTGCTAGGGTGAAGATGAAGTTTGGTGCATGTTAATGTTTAACGTATTAATCCAAGTGATGTGTTTATGTCTTTAACTATTCATCCTTAAAACCACCATTTTGGTGGGCTTTTATTATTGTCTAAATCCGTCTTTATATTTGTGAGTGTTCTTGATTTTTAAAGTGTAAAACCCTTTTAATCAAACTTCTCTTGAAGCTTGTACGTCTTTATACAAGTAGAGATTGATAAGCCAAGGCTTGGTTAACACTACTAAGATCGTACGTCTTTATACGAACTTATTATGTGACCAAGAATTGGTGAACTCATGTTGGGAACGTTACGTCTTTATACTTGGTCCCATTGTCGCACCGCCTCCGGGTGAGCAAAATATAATCACCTATTTAACTCTAATACAAAGCATTTTACGTTCGATGTCTTAAACCAACTCGAAGATGACCATTCGAAGGGTTGAGGGTAATTGTTGTCCTTAACGGGAGGCACCACCACTTGTTAAAGGTTTTAAATTTGCAAATCAAATGTCGTGAGGACGAGGCTCTAGCGGTGACCTGGGTCACACATTTGTAGTAGTCATATCACTGGATTAGTCAACTTAACATTATCACGCACCAAGCGGTTTCAAAACCCAAAGCAATACTATTCGTAACCTGATCATTTCCGATCTATTTACTTTCCTGTTATTTACTATTCTGTTCGTTACATTTCTGTTACACACTTCACGCACGTTTTTACTTTTCTGCTATTTACTTTATCGTCATTTACTTTTCTGTCATTTACTTTCCTGTTCCACAAGCACACAAAACTCACTCACTAATTAATCCGGCTAAACGTTAACAAAATTTGAGTATTGGAATTCGACTGTGTCCGTTGGTTCGATACTTGGTTCTTACCTAAACTATATTACGCTGCGATAGGTACACTTGCCTATTGTGTGTGTTTTAAGTTAAAGTAATATTCATTTTATAAATTTAAAACCTGATCTCATGAAACCATCCTAAAAATATATTTATTATATTTTTACATATTAAAACATTACGCATCATGATGCTAGAGCTTGGTTGATTTGAATGTATGAGTAGATCTGAGTTTTGATTACTTGTGTGCGTCTACGGTCTTAAGATAGTGTCACCTAGGTATTATGCTTAGGTGATGTATGGAGTGTAAGGGGTGTGTGTTTAGCCTTACTATGATATTAAATGTCTTTATATCTTAAGGCATAGATCTTCGCGAGGTAAATGTTTTGGGTGCTTAAGGATATGAAAGTGTTTTGTAAATAAACTTGTATGTCATTAATTGAGTTGCTTATGAGTATGAGTTATTTGTGTCACGTACTTAATAGTCATGGCGGGAGATCAAGCGTAAGTTTGATATTGTATCTGGCATTAGTCAGGAGGGAGATCAAGTGTAAACTTGATATGGTGTTGACTTTTATCAACATGTTATTGTGTCTGGCGGAAGTCAGGCAGGAGATCGTGTTTGCTGGTGCCTGTGGGCCAAACAACATGATATAATTGTGTGTCTATAAATGACGAGGTCATATTGTATGCGCGTAGATTTACGCAGATCTAGCTAGTTGTGTGTGTGCACTTTGTGCAAGTTAGAAGGTTGAGTTACTAGTACATGTGTAGAACAATGTGTGTTCGATAGTTATGTGTGTCGGTGTGTGTCCTTGTAGTACACGCTTAGTCGTGCATAGGACAGATAGTTAGTGTTCTCAAGTATGGTATTTCTATCTTGACGACTTTCTTGACGCCGATACATCGAGGTGATGCGAGGAGTTTTGACGGCTTTCTAGGCGACCAGTGAGGTGCTCTTATGAGATGCCTATGCTTATATCTCGGGAATTCAAAGCACGAAGCCAATGGGCGAAGCAGTGAAAGTAGATTATGAAAGCGTTTACGTGGACGCTTGACCAGAATGCTTATGATGAGATCGAGATGATGACGCTGAAGACTTCGGCACGAAGTTAACAAGACGACGAAGGACCCTCATGGAACACGTTCCATGTGAAAATGCCAAGGTGAGACACTAGAGGAATACATATGTTTTCCCTGGACGAGACAACCACTAGCTAAGGCTTGTGAGCAGACGGACTTCATGTTCGTACATGTTAAACGAGATGCGGTCGGGGATCGCATGGTAACGGTAGAACAACATAGAGAAAGGTGAAACCCAGAAGGTGTAAGTGCAAGATTGCACGTAAGTGACTAAGAAGAATATGACTACGCTGGTAATTCCAAGACCAGCTTAATATGAGCTCCTGTGGAGCATTTAAGGAAAGCAAGCGTTTAGATGATTGAAACAGACACGACAAAGGCATATGAGACTTGAGAAACATCGAGAGCTAATGAAGATGACCCTAGCATTGGGTTTGTACGTACTTACGGGACGTATTGGATCCGTGATAATGAAGTAAAGAGATACTACGATAAAGAAGTTTAGTGGGGACCAGGGTAGCTTTGCATGAGCTCCTGGAGAGCGTCAGAAAAGAATAAAAGAATACCCTTATGAGTAGGGCAATGGGTTCGAGTTTGAAGAATCACCGTAAGATGTTAATTGGAGCATAAAAGAGGAGCGATGATGGACACGCGATAGTAAAGCAACTATTACTCCTGTCTATGAAAGACAAGGACCTACTTGGGAGGTGACCGTCGGAATGACAAGATCATTAGGGTTATATAGGAGGCAAGGGCAATTGTGCCCGTAACTCAGAATGAAATATAGCAAGTGAGGGGATAACTGGCAGTGTTGTACTATGTGGTACTAGAGATGATATGTGCAGTATTATTAAGGACAATAAGAGCGACGCGGTATTGTCAAGGTCTATGACTATGAAACCTTCGTGAAAAGGGTTAATAACCAAGACAACAATGGTAGGCAGCTTCTAGCATGTGCCAGAATAGCGAGAGTTGGGAAAGTAGTCGTTTGACTAATGGCTGGTGAGACGAGAGATGAGGAAACCTGTAGGTAAAACATACAAAATTCCAAGATTTAAAGTGAGCAACGGAGAAGACTTCTTTGAACCCTAGAAGGGTAGTTGTATTACAAAGCAAAGTAATAAAAACAGGTAGTGTCAAAGTGACGGTTGTCACTAAATGAATTGGGTGCATAAGAGTATGTCGTGTTGTTTTGTACCGACGCAGGATTCGAGGACGAATCCTATTTTAAGAGGGATAGACTTGTAACATCCCAAAATTTTGTAGACTAATGGGTTGGGTCGATGAGTTAACTGAGTCTCTTTTATATAGGTTGGATTGTAAAGATGTTCACGTGAAACCCTATTATGGAAACGAAGGGGACCCGGTTAGCCACTATGAGAACGATGGGGATCGAAAACACGCAAGCGGGGAAACCAGGGACTAGAGTGTAAACCACAACGGTTTAAAAGCAACTTAAACACAAACCCTAGGCCATTCGGCCTAGGTGTGTTCGACGACAAGGGGAGAGAGCAAGGGGGAGAGGTCCGGCGAGAGAGAAGGACGATGGAAGGGGTCTCGCGGTGGTCCTACGGCGGCAACGAGCGGGACGAAAAGACTTCCCAACGTATAAGGTAACCCTCAAATCTATTCCTTTGATTTCCTTGTTCCGGTTTAGCATAAAACCGAATAGGTTTTTGGGTTGGTGGCTATGATTGGCGGCAAGAACACATGGAAAGGGGTGGCCGGTTGGGACGGTGATCATGGATGGCATACGAGGACGACTCAGGGTCGAGTATGACGGGGCTGTGGTGGTCGTTGGGATTAGAGGTGGCGGAGGAGTACCGTGGAGCATGGAGACGTCAACGTGGGAGTAAAGGTGGCGAACGAAGGAAGCAAGAACCCGTGGTGGTTCCGGTGGTTGTGTAACGCTAGCAGCAGTTGGGGAGGTGGCTGTAGAGGATTGATAAGGGGCCGACCACGACAGGTGTTGGTCGTGGTCATCCGGTAATGATGTGACACGAGGAATGGAAGGTGTGTGGGCCGGCTATGGTTGGTTTCGGCTAGGCAGAAGAGGATGGTGGTGGTACACGGTGGTAGGTGGTGGTGAACGGGGGAGAGCATGGAATCGGGTGTAACCTGATTAGGGTTTGTGAACATAGGGTTTACATGAAGGGATTCGTACATGCTTGGAGATCTCAACTCATGTACGTGTGATCAGTTAGGTTAGGGTTTTTGCATGGCGTGTGTACATATATGCATGTCGGTCCTACACGCGTCTAGAGTAACCCGGTTCGAGGAGGCATGCGGATTAGTGTTTTTGCATGGTGAAGGAGTCGTGCAGATGAGACTAGTATCTGAATCATTTATATTTATACGTAATTGACACATGTGTAGGATGTACTCTGACCATGTGATCATACGTTGGCAGGTTCTGGTTTCGTGCAAGGAGACAGTTGCAGTGCAGGAGTTAGATCTTTGTAACTGTAAGTTTCTAATCCCCCTTTTTTAAATGTTTTTAACGTTTTGGGGCTATCGTGCATACTTTTGAGAAATGTTTTATTACATTAAATGTATACCGAGCTTTGGGGTTTAACCCGATGAGTTATAAAGTTAAATAGTTAAATGTGGGGCTAAGGGATTGTGTGTGTCCATAGGACGTGCGGGTTACAAGTGGGGATATGGTCACGGGTCGTATAGTGACCTAATAGGGGTGAGTCGGGATTGTAGTTACGGGTCGTAGGGGTACGACTAGGGGGTGTCTCAAGATGTGCATGTACCTGTATGTGCTTAATGAATGAGACATAGTAATTATATGTGGGTTGCTATATTAGCAGAGTATTGTGTTAGGAGTTAGTCGGGGTGAGTCGGGATATAAGCTAAATGCTTATTAATACGTGTAGGATATCTTGTCCTAGTGTTATGTGTGAAGTGCATGTGCAGTTAATGAATCATGTATATAGAGTATATTGTTATGTGATTGTACATGTGTTGTGTGCATTGTGTCGTTGTCCTTGTGACACGACGGGTATTGTGTTTGCATTGTTGTCATTATGACATGGCAAACGGTATTATGAAGGGCTATGTCCTTCGGGAGGTCACCAAAGGTGACGATGTCCAACAGGACAGTGATGAGCTCGGGGTGTGTCAAACACCCTAACGAGGGTAACCCTGACGAGGGTGCAACAAAGAGGTATGTGTTTGTGTGCTTATATATTTGTGTTAAATTGCATAAAAGCGTTGAGTTATATTTATTGGGCTTGAGATAATATTAATTTAATGAGTAGAGTTAGATTGGCGATGCTGCCATGATTGTGATGTGATGTTCATAACAATTATGTCAGTTGATTTGTAAGAGCCTTGGTCAAGGCTGAGTAAGTTGTGGTCTAGGGGATTGTTGTGTTAACCAAGTGTCGAGTTAATACATGTACTTGAGCACGAGTATTAGTGTAGGTAAGTTCGATCTATGTCGATGAGACTTCAGGATTGTTATTGTTATGGGATGAGTCTTGGGTAATGAGCTATTACGGGATATCGGGTGATAACATGGGTTATCTATTTGTTAATGAGTTATGGACCTATTTTATAAGGACCTTGGGTCCTGTGTAAAGTTCAAATAACTTTTGAGAAGAGTTGGCTTTCAATTAAACTACACTATTAGAACTCACTCGGCTTAGCTGACTTTGTATGTACGTTAGATTGTTTTGCAGATGAGTCTGCTAGACTAGGTATCTTGGCTTGGGAGTGGTGGTACTCGGATTGGTGTGCAAGCATTCGTGAGGTAATGCCAGTAAATATTAATTTAATGTTCTTAGAAAGACTTCCACTGTAGTATAATATATCTAAAATAAGTATTTTCAAGAGAATAACCCGTTATGAGAACCAACTGTAGGGTGCCCGGTTTGGGGCCTTACAATTATACTCAATATGGATGAAAATATGGAATGCGGGTGCCAGCAGCTCTCAGTTCATTTTCATAAAAAGAGAGTGGTGTGCTAAAAATATTTTCGAAACATAAAAACCTTATCTTACCGTGGTACATATCACCCTATGTTGACAGTTTCAGTATCACCGTTTCCCTAAGACGAGAATCCACAATCTTTCATGATTTAATTAAGTTATTAATCCTATGTAACACTTTTCAGGATATTTAAGCTTTTCAACTGGCTGGGCCTACCGATTCATCACAAATTAGACACGCTTTCTATTGCTTATTTATTCATTTTTCATCACAATATTGCCCAGTTTTACCTATCATTTTCCATGTACGTGCAAGACTCTAATTCAAAGAACATTTTTTAAAAATGTCTACAATTTACAACAACAGACTCAAAATACAAAACCTAGACGAATGTCTCCCATCCCCACATTTAAAATTTACATTGTCCTCAATGTGCACCGAGAAACGACGACAACAAAAAAGAAATTTACAAAAATAAAATAAAAATTAAAGAAATTAAAGTCGAAATAAAATAAAAAAATTAAATGCACAAAAATCAGAACAGACTTCCCTGGTATAATGACTGTGATATTCCTTGTAAATCGTGTTCCCTAGCCTTCCATTCAAACGCGTTCAACTGATCAAATTCCCATAATTCCTCACGAACGAAAGCGGCTGATTCTATCACACTAGTAAACAATTCAACCACGCATGTAATACAACTATACAAAAACAACCAACCCAACCGATCCCCAAACTATACAATAATATATAACCATCAGTTTTTTTAAATACGGACCAAAATACAAATGAAAAGAAATACATAAAAAGAAACTACAGAATGAAAATACAAGGAACCAAAATATATAACCCGACAAAAGGTGCTGAAGATGATCACTGCGGGTCTCCACCTGTGTCTGGCTGATGCTGGTCTGGCTCCCTGAAAAACGGTGGTATCTCTATGCCCTGATGAGTCATCATATAACGGATGGCCGCATCCTGGAGGTCCATCCTATTGAACAACTGATCTCGAAGGTCCTCCAGGGTAAGTGGTGCTGGTGGTCTCATACGCAGTGGGTGCTGAACCTGGGGGCGCTATATGTGATGTAGAATCCTCTGTCGTGGTGTGGGTGCCCCCATCTGAACTGCTTGATCGGCAGGCATCCCCGCAGGTGGTGAGACCTGTGGACCCTGCCGAATGTCCATCATACGCGGCGGATCGTCCATCGTGACGATCCCTGCCAACCGTAGCTCAACTAAACCATATGGAATGGTATCTAGGCCCGGTGTAAGTAGAAGGCCTGGATACCTGTCAAAAACTCTTAAACGCTCCTCTAGCCTGCTGATGTAAGGCCCGAGATCCAATCTGGACTTCGGCCCACCTCGACGACCCCTGGCGATAGATGAAATGAGAATGCTAGCCAGGTTGGCCTCTCGGCGGCCAATGATGCAATGAAGGCAAAATAAATACAGCTGGCTGCACTTCTCAATCCGGGACCGGTGTCCGATGAGAGTGCAAGCCAGAATCTTATGAATATAGCAGATGAGGGGGTCACGAATGGATGACTCCCCAAGAGATGAGGAGTACGGTCCATCGGCTATGGAAAGCCAGAAGTCTCGTAACTGACTGTCACTGACCCCCTGGTCGTGCCTCCGCCTGAATAAGCCACTCAAGCTCTGAAAAAATGGCTGCACCACCACCTCGGCCTCAGTGTACCACCCCGTGGCAATCGCAAAATGTGGCACCGACGTCTTGTAAACCTGTCGGCCCAACGAAAGAGAAACTGTAGCCGGCTCCTCGAACTGGCCTGTGACGTACCGGAAGGTAGAGTGGAACTCGACGGTAAGCTCCTGGTACTGGATCGCGTCACAAGCCAACGCCGCTGTCCATCGAGCGTCAATGAACTCCTGCAACCTCTGCAGCTTCCCTAGCTCCTCCATCAGCCCCCAGTCTATCCCTCGGTGCTGGTAGGGCTCCATATCGACGAATCACTCTAACCGGACAGCTTCCTCTGTCATGAGATCGAATCGGAGCAGGGTGTGGTGGTGCAAAATCCTAGCGTCAAGCCGTATCGGCTCCGTGTCAGCTGCCAGACGTGCCTTGGGAACTGCGTATCGGATGACACGCGGCGCCCGACGAATCGGGCACGGCTCCTCTGACTCGCCCCTCGGGTGTGGAACTGGACCCCGCCTACACGTGCTCGCGCTAGAAGACTCACCGCGATCAGACATGCCTGAATCTACATGTTAGTACTACAAAAATACAATAACAGAAGATATATCGGGCAAGACGACCGTGTAGCATTTCATTCGCGGTCGTCCGACGTATCAGAAAAGCCAAAATACACTATAAAAATAAAAAAAAATTGAAAAATTCGGGATACCCTTATTGTGTATTTAGAAACCAGACAACCTCGCCCGAACGGAGATTGAGTACGGGCGAGGTGGTCTAAACCTGCAAGAAAACTCAAGGCATATCCCCAAGACACAATTTACAAATGATGTACAACAATTTATTAGACTATAAGATACAAACGACCAATAATCTACGATTAACTACTATTACGACTAAAATTGCAACTTATCAAATCACACTGACACACTATATGACTCAAATTACATAAAATTTAGACTCGATTTTCTCATGCTGACTTTATCCGGTCCAATTTCAAAACAAACCAACTCAAAGTACACTAGCCGACTCGAATACCAGGCTTAAATAAAATCAAACTGACTCTATACTCTAACCAAACTCGATTTATCTAATTACGAAGCAAACAAACCTAAAGTTATAGTATAAGACTCATAATACAGACCCATATCGACTCGATTATACAGTGTATTACGGGAAATGTACCTGTATGACGACGAAAGTTGGTTCAAAAACCCCCCTTTGTAGTATCCCTGAGGTGGTGGTAGGGTGGTGAGATGACAGTTGCCGGTGGTGGGAGTGGAAATCACCGGAGGGGGTGTTAAGGGGTGCGGTGGTGGGGAAAATGACACAAAAGTTGATCTTGTTAATTTTTTTTCTAAATTCTCCACGCTCCCGCGTACCGCGGGAGAATTTGGCTTACAGACTCGCATACCGCGAGGGCCGGTTAGGCGGTGGTGGCTCTTCAGTGCCCCGCGTACCGCGAGAAAATTTTATGGAATCTTTCGCATACCGCGGGGGACCTAAAATCTAGAAAAATCATTTGTCTCTCGTGTACTGCGAGAAACACTCGCCAATTGCCTCGCCTACCGCTAGGAGCACTCCATCACAGAAAGTTAAGGCCGTTTTTACACTTAGAAAAATTTTCACCATTTAAGAATTTTTTCAACTTGTTTTCAAAACTTGTTCCAGCCTTAGAATTTTGAGCAAACATACCTGGAACCTTGTTTTTGATGGTTTTCCTTCACCATTTTGATCTTGATTCCCTGAAACACATGAAAACACAAGATCACACAAACCGAAAATATACAAAAACTAAACGAAAAAGAAGACAAAGAATTGTACAAACTCTACACTCGGGCTCTTCCCCGAGGACTTACTCTCACTTAGATTTGGTTTCCTGACTTGTCAAGGAGAATCTCATCCCCTCGACATTCTCAATCGGTCCCCCGATGTAATGCTTCAACCTATGACCGTTTACCTTCCACATGCTTCCATTCTCATCATGTAACTCCACCGTGCCATATGGAAATGTTTCTTTTACCCTGTACGACCCTGTCCACCTTGACTTAAGCTTCCCTGGGAATAGTTTTAATCTAGAATTATATACCAAAACCCTATCCCCACACTTGAAGTCTTTCACTCCCTTCAACCGACGATCGTGCAACGCCTTTGTACGCTCTTTGTAACTCCAAGAACGTGCGTATGCCTCGTCACGTAGCTCATCTAATTCATACAAATGGAGAAACCGGGGTCGTGCTGCTTTAGGCAAGTCAAGATTGACCGCCTTTAAGGCCTAATACGCCTTGTGCTCTAGTTCTATAGGGAGATGACACGCCTTGCCATAGATCATCCTAAAGGGTGTGGTCCCAATAGGTGTTTTGAACATGGTTCGAAAGGCCCAAAGCGTGTCACCTAACTTGTCGGACCAATCTTTCCTATTCTTCCCGACAGTCTTCTCCAGAATCCTCTTCACTCCCCTATTCGCGTTCTCCACTTGCCCACTGGTTTGTGGATGATAGGGAGTCGATTGCCGATGGGTGACCCCATAGCGTGACAACACCTTCTTCATCTGAGCATTGCAGAAATGCGTGCCCCTATCACTAATCCGGGCTCTAGGAGTACCAAACCTGCTGAACAGCTTCTTCAGAAATCGCACCACTACTAGGGCATCATTAGTAGGTAAAGCTTGAGCCTCAACCCACTTAGAAACATAATCTATCGCCACAAGAATGTACCGTTTCCCATGTGATGTTGGGAATGGACCCATGAAGTCAATGCCCCAAATATCAAATACTTTAACTACCTGGATCGGGATCTGGGGCATTTCATTCCGGGATGAGATATTACCGCTGCGTTGACACGCGTCACACCGCTTCACTAACTCATGAGCATCCTTAAACACAGTCGGCCAATAGAATCCAGAATCAAACACCTTCTTGGTGGTGTAAGAGGGCCCGTTGTGACCTCCAGTCAAACCCTCAAGACAATGCTTAAGGATCTCTACGCCTTTTTACTTGCTCACACATCTCCTCAGAACTCTATCAGCTCCCACACGAAACAGATGTGGAGCATCCCAAATGTAGTGGTTGGCATCGGCAAAGAATTTATGCCTTTATTGGGATGTCATGCCCTTCACCACTACACCATCAGCCAAGTAGTTTGCTATGTCAGAAAACCATGGCAAACCTTGCGCCTCTACGCTCATGTAAAACACTGGCTCTATGTTCGGCATCACACTCACCATCATCAAGGACTCACGGGAAACTGTGTCCCCTATGGCCTCTTCCCGGATCTCTTCCCTACCGTGGTCCTCTAGCCTCGACAAATGGTCGGCCGCCACATTTTCTGCTCCCTTCTTATCTTTGATCTCAATATCAAACTCGGAGAGCAGGAGAATCCATCAAATTAATCTAGGTTTTTCATCTTTCTTGGCGAACAGATATCGCAATGTCGCATGATCAGTATAAACGATGGTCTTAGAGAGCACTAAGTATGAACGAAACTTGTCAAATGCAAACACCACCGCTAACAACTCCTTCTCGGTAGTCGTGTAATTCTCTTAAGCATCATTAAGATTTTTACTAGCATAATAGATCGGGTGGAAGTGCTTCTCTCTCCTTTGGCCCAGAACCGCCCCGACAGCATAATCACTCGCATCACACATGAGCTCAAAGGGTAAGCTCCAGTCGGGGGAAATCAAGACAGGAGCACAGACTAACTGCTTCTTTAAGAACTCGAATGCCTTCAAACTCAAACGGGACGTCCTTCTCTAGAAGGCGGGTCATGGGTCGGGTGATCTTGGAAAAATCTTTAATGAATCATCTATAGAAACCCGCATGACCTAAGAAACTATGAACCGATTTCACACAAGTCGATGGTGGCAGACTACTGATCGTGTCAATTTTAGCTCTATCCACTTAGATACCGGCACGTGAAACCTTGTGCCCAAGCACAATCCCCTCAGTCACCATGAAGTGACACTTCTCCCAATTAAGCATATGCTTCGTCTCTATGCACCTTCTCATCATCTTCTCGAGGTTCTGCAAACAATGATCGAAAGAACTACCAAACATAGAAAAATCGTCCATGAAAACCTCCATGGAAGTCTCGATCATATCCTAAAAGATATCCACCATGCACCTCTGGAAGGTGGATGGAGCATTACATAACCCGAATGGCATACGCCGGTACGCGAAGGTACCGTACGTGCATGTAAAGGTGGTTTTCTCCTGATCCTCCGGTGCAATGGGGATCCGGAAATAACCCGAGAAACCATAAGGGAAACAGTAGAACTGCTGCCCTGATAGGCGCTCTAACATCTGGTCAATGAAAGGAAGGGGGACGTGGTCCTTCTTTGTGGCATCATTCAGCCTCCTACAATCAATACACACTCTCCAACCGGTGACTGTCCTAGTAGGGATCAACCCCTCTTTCTCATTCTTCACTACTGTCATCCCATCCTTCTTCGGGACTTCCTGAGTCGAGCTTACCCATGTGGAGTCAGAATTCGGATATATCAATCCAGCATCCAGGAGTTTAAGGACCTCCTTCTTCACCACATCCAACATGTTCGGGTTAAGCCTCCTTTGAGGTTGCACAACTGGCTTGTGCTCCTCCTCCAACAATATCCTATGCGTGCAGAAAGTTGGGCTGATGCCCTTTATGTCTATAAGCTTCCACGCAATGGCCTGTTTATTCGCTTTCAAGACCTCTATAAATATCTCCTTCTCCTTCTCCTCCTTCGACAGTGCAGCAAAAATCACGACGGGCAAACTGGCCTCAACATCCAAGAAGGCATACTCCAAATGGGAGGGTAGCTCCTTAAGCTTAAGGTATGGCGGTGCCTCAACCGAGGGCTTCTTATCCTCCTCGGTACTCTCAGCCACCTCAAATACTTCTGGGTACTCAGGAGGTTTACTAGCCGGGTGGCTCGGACTTTGCTCGGGGGGAGCATCAGTCTCAACCTCCTGGTCTTCCTCACCCAGGTGTTGTGTGTTAAGCAGGTTAGCGCCACACACATAGTCAAGGCAACGATCCATGTGAGATATGAAAGTGTCTAGAAAGAACAAAGAATCGTCCTGACCACTAGAGTGCTTCATCGACTTCATGACATCAAGGTGACATTCTCATCCCCCACACGAAGTGTGATCTTACCGTCGAAGACATCGATTAATGCCTTGGCAGTGTGCAATAAGGGCGTCCCGAAATGAGTGGGACTCTATCGTCAACCTCCTTATCAAGAATGACAAAGTCCGCGGGGAAAACAAACTTATCAACCTTTACCAACAGATTCTCCACTATTCCTTGTGGATATCAACCTTTATCAACACGACTAAGATCAACATCAGGGCTCTTCTTCTTCCCCTCACTCTTCTCCTCTTCTCCTATCTTCTCAGCAGGAGACTCACTATTAGGCACTGTACTTGCTGGGACTTGCCTCTCGTGCACCCCTCCATGAGCCTCCATCTCTATCTCCTCATCAACCGGCTCATCATCATCATATGCCGGTGTCTGCTCACTTTCTCCTCCCTTACCACTGCGCGTGGTCACCGCCTTCAGTGTGGCTTTCGGGTTAGTCTCAGTACTACCCAAAAAGGAACCTTCAGATCGGTCAGTCAGCTGGCGCGCTATGTATCCCACTGTGTGCTGAAAATCTAAGAATGCAGACTGCTGACTCCTCAGTAAAGTATCGTGCTCCTTCAGCCTATACTTAGTCTCCTGATCCGTCTTCACCAATTGAGCAAGAAACTGAGTCTGGGTAGCTAACATATCCTCAATCCTCTTCTCACCAGCAGTGCTACCGGAATTCTGTCCTGCTTCTCTATCTCCTCCATACTGATTTTGACGGTTTTGAAACCCAGGTGGGTTCCCGAATTAGAGTTGGGGTAGTTTCTCCATCCCGAGTTGAACAGAGGGGGTTTTTGGTCCCCCAGGAAGTCTACCTGCTCCTGTTGAGTGAAAGGATAATCGATGGTATCATGACCTCCGCTACATACCTCACACTTCATCATGCTCATCTTCAACTCCTTAATCTCCTTTGCCATACCTGCAAGTGCAGTAGCCATGCTAGTCTCAGTAGTGACCTGATGAGCACCTCTGGTGGCAGAAGTAGGTGTCCTAGCACTAGGAGTGGAATTCCTATAAGAAGGCTGCTGTTTCTCAGCTTGAGCAAAACTATCAAACATCTCCTCGCACTCCTCCGGCTCCTTCTTATCCATGATGTGCCCCCCTGCAGCAGTATTGAACATCTGTTGTTTCTCAAATGTAAGACCATTATAGAACTTTTCAACCAATGCCCAATCAGAAAGGCCATGCTGAGGACAGTTGCTCAGCAGAGTATTGAACCGCTCCTAAGCCATGTGGTAAGGCTCATCGGGGTCCATAATAAAAGAGTGGATCTGATCCCTCAGACGGGAGGCCTTAGATGGTGGATAATACTTCTTCAGGAATTTGGCCTTCAGATCTTCCCAAGTGGTAATCGAATCCTGGGGCAGGGTATCCAACCAAGTGGCAGAGCGACCAGATAGGGTGAATGGGAAAAGACACAACAGGATGGTGTCATCAGTAGCACCAGTAATGCGAAAGGTATCGCAAATATGCGCAAAGCGGGACAGATGTCCTAGTGCATCCTCGTCCTCGAGTATGTGGAACAGAGTAGAGTTACTGATAGTGTTCATCACATGAGATGAAATCTACCAAGTATTAGTGTTAGACATAGTAGGACGGGTAATAGAGGACCTAGCACCCGTGAAACCATCACATGCCCTCTGGTGGACGGTACGCCTAGCAGGTGGATTAGCATCACCCATGTCAGCAATAGGAATTGGAATGCATACCTTTTTCTCAACTAGCTAGCTCAAACGACTGCGAAACTTCCGACTGTGCTCTCGAAGCTCTCGCTCTGGCTCTGAATAGGCTTCAAAGTCGGGTGATCCCTGTGAGCGAGTATGTTGCATAAACTGGACAGAAAAACAAAGGGGAAATAGAAGAACTAAGAACAAAGAAAAGACTCAAACTAAGACGCACACAAATAGCAAATGAGGACACAAAAGAAAACAAGAAAATTAAGGAAATAAACTAAAAAGGAAAAATAAAACAAAAAACCAAACAATAACTAATCAAAGCAAATTTTGCTATTGCCAAGTGTCCCCGGCAACGGCGTCAAAAACTTGATGTCGGTCAAACGGTTTATAAAATTAAATACAAATTAACCTAGACAATCTAATTAAACTCTAGACAACCCTACTAAACTAGACCACACTGACAGGCAAGCGTACCTATCAATTGTAACACAGCTAAAATAAGTCCGGATATCGAACCCACGAGACACTGACTCTAACACAAATTAGACTCTAACTAGGACTTAATATGTGGTTTGGATTAGGGGGGGGGGGGGTTCTATGAACTAAGGTTTACTACTAAAGTTGAACTAATTAAATGAAGAAGACTGGTAAGACAAGTAACAATCTAACACAGACTCGGATGAAATCAATAAGGATGAGAGACACTACCTAGGCTGTGAATCCTGATTACTAAACTCGGGTTCTATTGGTAATGGAATCTGTACTAGAAACTGGGATCCTAAGTTATAACACCCTCAAATTAACCTAATGGATTCCTGATCAATCTCAGAATGTGACCAGAAGGAAACTCAAAGGATACTATGCTCACCAGTGGTCGGATTACCTCTCGGTCTCGCCGATTATGCTAAAGAACTCAATAGACAGCTCACCTCTCGGTCTCACTATCTCAATACATTAAAGATGCAAGGAGCAACCTGAATTCAACCTGTTTTAACATGAATTAACAATGACACTAGACCCCTAAGGAAACGTCCTCTCAGACAGTTCACTCTCAGAAACCCTAAAAACAATTAAAAACCCCCTATGGAATAGCCGTTCAAAACAATTAAAAACCTAAAATTCGTTTTTTTACGGATTAGCGGGTCTCTCACGTACCGCAGGAGACATATGGCCTGTCCCTCGCGTACCGCGAGGGACAAATTAGTCGGGCTGGCTTCTGGCTTTCCTCGCGTACCGAGTGGGAAATCTTCCTCCTTCCTCGCGTACCACGAGGGACAATTCCTAGCAGAAAATTAATATTTTCTTTTTGATTTCCACTCTTCACCAGGGTGCTCGATTTCTCCAGGATTTTACTCTCTTTTTCGCTTCGTTAGCACACTATAACCTGCAACTATGACCTGAACTCAGAACGAACTTAAAATGATATAAAACGAATACAAAACTATACGATAACGCACAAATGTACACGGATAAATGCATGTGTTTTGCAACACATCCGTAGACTAAACTCAGGCTACTATGGTAGAATCAGTCCTTTAATCGATGCACGACTGCATAAATAGTTCGGATGTGAAACGGATTCCTTAGGGCAGACGAGCGAATAGGACGGACTACGACGGTAAGACGGTTTTAGACAGAAGGCCGAAGGTTTGCCAGACGGACGGTTTATGAAATGGGCTACTAAGGTAGTTCGAGGACGTTTGTCTTTGTGACTTATGTAATCAAAATGATGGGTTGATCACCCATATGTGTATGACCAATGAATGTTCAACAAATAGCAAAGGTGTATGTATTTATATACGTACTCACACATGATTGACATACGAAAGCAGTAAATGAAAAGTTGTATAAATATACATATAAATTTACACTCACAAGATTATGATAAGAATAATGTTTATGTTTACTTGCTTTAAACTAGAACTCACTAGCGTTAGTTGACTTTTAATATGCACTTCGGGTAACAAGAAGAAAGGGCGTGCAAAGGCGTGACGGGTACCTGGCATGAGACTGACATCCCATTTCATATGATTTTATGTTAAGACAATGTTCCTTTTTATGATAAGACTTCCGATGTTATGTAAATGAATGATGTATACTTTGTTATGATTATATGTTTTTAATTTAAGTTCAACATTTTGATGACTATGTTTATGAGTAAATCCAACAAGTGAGGTCTCCCGGGTTAAGGCCTTACAAGTTGGTATCAGAGCACTAGTCTGAGAGATTTAGACATCCCTAAATGTCTGGACTCAAGCTGATAATGGGACCAACGCAGAGATGTTAGTATGGGTAGCCAACGCCAACATAGTAAGCAAGTAGTAAATTTAATGCTTGTAGCTTAGGATAGATGCCTTAACTTAGAAACCGTAGATGTCAATGTTACCACTGATGTGAAGAGTTTTGAATCCGAAAAGCAAAACAAATTATTAATCATAAATCGGTCACTGTAATTAAGAATTTACCTTGCTCATATTGTTCTAAACTATGATCTGAAGGAATGACATTGGTGTATTCCCTTTTACTATTCAGGATTTAGAAATTTATTGCGGGTAGAGGAGGAGCTGGACGCCGCGGCGGTCGTACTGGATGATGCGGTAGGCCACCATTGAACCAAATACGTAACGAAGAGGAAAGCGTGCACGTGGAACGTACGAAGAGTGTGCACGAAACTAATGTGACTCCACCGGGATATGGCAATGAAGGAACACTACAATTGGAACCCGAAGTTAGGGATGCTATTGCTCGTGAAGTTGTACTAACTCTGAAAGACATACTTCCTAACTTGTTGTTGGAGGCATTAAAGAAAAGCAAAGAAGAAGAAGAGGGAAATCCTGGAGAGAAAGTTTATGACAGTGATGGGGATGAAGTAACTATGGGACTGACCACACGAGGATGCACCTATAAAGGCTTCGAAGACTGTGACCCTCCCAAGTTTGATGGGAATAAGGACTCTGTGGATACATTTGAATGGATTGAGAGATGAACAGGGTAACCAACATTAGTGAGTGTCGTGCTGACTAGACCGTGAAGTTTGTTACTCACTATTTCACCAACGAGTCACTGAGTTGGTGGAGGAACATCCAGAGGTCTAACTCACAGAATGCTCTCAAGAGGATGACTTGGGAAGATCTGAAAGTACTAATGATCCAGAAGTTATGTCCTGAGAACGAAATTGATAGGGTGGAGAATGAATTTCTAAACTTCAAAGCCGGCAACATGACCCATCGCCAGTACACTTCCAGATACAATGAACTAGCCCAACTGGTACCTCATTTAGTGGAGACCGAGGAGAGGCTAATCAAATGCTACGTAAAGATCCTGCCTCAAAGGCTCCGAGTCCATGTGAAAGAAAATCTACCCTCGATCTTTGAGTCGGTAGTGAATCTGACTGGAATCGTCTCTGATGATTATACTAATGATGACCCGTCTCCAGAAGCAACAAAGAGGAAATGGGAGAACCTGTCTAAGGGTATTGTGAAAGGAAACTATACAGCTGAGGCTAAGAAGCCAAGAACAAAGGAGTATGAAGTTTGTAAGAAGTGTTCGAAGAAACTTCCTAGAGAGTGCCGAGCTGGCTCCACCATGTGCTTCAAGTGCGGGAAGGCAGGGCACTACTCCAAAGATTGTCTGAGAGACGTCGTCAAGTGCCAAGGATGTGGAGCATTTAGACACATGATAAAGAACTACAGGAGAACCAGACAGTCTGGTTCGGGAAAAGAAAAGGAGCAGAAACAGCCAAAGGCTAGGGCTCGGGCCTACGCCTTAACTGAGGAACAAGCCAGAGGAAACCTTGATGTCGTGTCAGGTACGTTCCTATTTAATGATGAACATGCTACTATTTTATTTGATTCTGGTTCTAGTTAAAGCTTTATATCGAATAACTTTAGTCGCAAACTAGACTGCACAATCAACACTATAGTAAAAGCTTTTAGCTTAGACACAACTGTTGGTAGAAACTTAGTAGTATTCCAAATGACTGATGATTGCATAATAGTAATAGAGGGCCATAAGTTTCCTTCTGGATTATTCCTTTTGACCTTAGGAGGATTCGATATAGTATTGGGCATGGATTGGCTAGCTGCCAACGAAGTTCAAATCATATGTAAACGAAAAATGATACATCTCAAAGCTACTGACGGCAGTCCGATTACGGTTTATGGAGATTGGAATTGCACGATGCCAAATGTCATTTCGACAATCAAGGCTGAAAGTTACATGAGGCGCGGTTGCGAAGCTTATCTGGCATATGTTATTGACGATAGAATGAAAATGAAAGAAATCAAAGATGTACCCGTGGTGTGCAACTTTCTAGAAGTGTTCCTAGAGGACCTACCTGGCGTGCCACCTGATCAGGAAATAGAATTTCAAATCGACTTACTTCCAGGAGCTTAGCCCGTTGCCAAAGCACCTTACCGTTTGGCTCCGTCAGAAATGAAAGAATTAATATCTCAACTAGAAGAGCTCACAGAGAAAGGATTTATCAGGCCGAGCATCTCACCATGGGGCGCTCCGGTATTATTTGTAAAGAAGAAAGACGGCAGCATGTGCATGTACATTGACTACCGTGAGCTCAATAAACGAACAGTTAAGAATAAATACTCATTGCCAAGGATAGATGATCTTTTTGATCAACTGCAAGGCGCAAGTTGGTTCTCAAAAATAGATCTTAGGTTGGGTTACCATCAATTGAAAGTAAGGGAGGAAGATATACCGAAAACCGCATTTCATATGCGTTACGGGCATTTTGAATTCCTTGTAATGTCCTTCGGACTAACCAACGCCCCTGCAACATTTATGGATTTAATGAACAGAGTATGCCGACCAATGTTGGATCGGTCAGTAATAGTTTTCATAGACGACATCCTCATCTACTCGAAGAATGATGGTGATCACCACTGTCACTTAAGGGAAGTATTGGAGGTTCTGAAGCAGGAGAAGTTGTATGCAAAATTTTCCAAATGCGCGTTTTTGCTTAGGAAGTCCAATTCCTAGGTCATATTATTAACCTAGACGGCATTATGGAAGACCCTGTGAAGATCGTAATAGTGAAAGAATGGAACGTCCCGAAAACACCGACAGAGATACGAAGTTTTCTGAGATTGGTAGGTTACTATCGAAGATTCATTCAAGATTTCTCGAGAATAGCCTCGCCACTGAAAAAGCTAACGCGTAAGGATGTGAAATTTGAATGGGGACCAACCCAAAACAACGCATTTGAAGAATTAAAGACACGATTAACCCAAGCTCCAGTCTTGACCTTACCGAGGGAAACGAAGACTTGGTAGTCTACTCTGATGCTTCTGGTTAGGGATTGGGTTGTGTACTTATACAACGAGGAAAAGTAATTGCTTACACCTCGCTACAGTTAAAGATTTACGAAGTTAACTACCCGACTCACGATCTGGAGTTGGCGGCGGTAGTTTACGCATTAAATACTTGGAGGCACAATCTGTACAGCGTTAAATGCACCATTTACCCCGATCACAAAAGCCTTAAGTACTTCTTCGAGCAAAAGGAGTTAAACATGAGACAAAGAAGGTGGTTGGAACTAATAAAGGATTATAACTGTGAAATTTTGTACCATCCAGGCAAGGCAAATGTGGTGGCTGACGCCTTAAGTCGAAAGGAAGAGTCAGCACCCATTCAGATTAAAACATGTCAGTTGATTATAACACCGGTCCTGATGAATGAAATAGCAAAGGCATAAGAAGAAGCATTGTTAGAAAGGAATGTGAAACGAGAAAGAATAGTAGGACAACAAGCAAATCTAGGAACTAACGTGTGTTAAAACCGGTTATTCGTAGCAGACTGAATCTATCAATATGGAGAAACAAGAATCGAGTAGAATAATCAAGAAACGAGATCGGATCAAAAACACATAGTTAAAGGTGTAAAACTCAAGTGTTTATTATATTGCAAAATGAACCCCCCCTTTACAAAGCTTCAAATGAACAAGTATTTATAGTAAGAAGACAACTAGAGTTTTCGTCTGAAATACATTTCGGTCGAAATGTATTTCGTCCAAAAACATTTTCGAACGAGAGATTTCGGACGAAATCTTTTAGCTACAAAGAATTCTTTCGTCTTCAGACTATTTTATATGTGATGGCCTACAATCAGTTCCAACAATCTCCCCCTAGGCCATTGCATATCATAACACGGGAATTTTGCCAAGCACCCCCATACACTCTGCATCATCAAAGTTGAATCTTGGACTTGAATCTTTTACTTCCCAAACTTGTCTTGGTTTAGCTTTGACTTGCCAATCTCGTTTTAGTTTTGACGTCCAAAACATCTTCAACCTATTAAAATCTTTAGCAACTTTTTCTTGAAACTTTCTCTAAGGATGAGAAATAACCTTCTTTTTGGGAGACTCTCGTTTCTTAGTAAAGCAATCTTTTGCACCCTGCTTTCCACATCTGAAATATTTCTTCAAAGCAGGACATGTTCTTTGATAAGGCCCCTTTCGAGATGCTGACTTGTCTTTAGACTTTAACTTACAAACTTTGGGCTTTTTCTCTACTCCTTTCACAAACATAAGTGGAGCAAACTTATTAAAAATGAATGGGATGGCATTAGCATTAAGTGAACTTTCTTTCTTGAACCCTAAGCCACCCTTATAGTTAACATAATCCACACATTTTTTACTTTCCTTAGATTTGGCACTAACACAATCATCATCAGAAGCAAGATCATTAGGAATCTCCGATTCCACTTCCTTTACTTCAAAATTTCTCTTTGGCTCTAACGAAGGATAAACATTTGGCACAAATGGCTCTGGAATGTATGGTTGAGGCATATGTGAATAAAATCCATTTGTAGTAAATGGAGGAGGAACACTTTTATATCCAAGCTCACTATTCACCATATCATTAACGTTAGCCTCAATGTTTTCACCAGTGCCTTTATTTCCAAGACCAGACTTTACTTTGTCATGTGTTTGAATTTCAATGATCCCACTAGCAACTTTCCCTGAAATGTTAATTTTATCAACCTTAATTGCTGTATTTGCAACTTTCTCCATCTTCTCTATCGATAATTTCTTTTATGTTTCTCTTTTAGCAATCAACAATTGAATTTCATAATTCTTTCTCTTTAACTGAAGCTTCACATGAGAATTTTCTTTGACACAACCATCAATTTTTCTTTTATACTCTTTCTCACGATCTTTTAGAATCTTGTTAGTAGTATGTGCATGATTCAATGCATCCATCAGAAGTTTATTTTGTTTCTTGTAATCAACAATTTTTTCAAAAAACTCCACATAACACATATTTTCATTGAGCAGTTCAGAATAAGCTTTAAGTTCCTGTGATTCTTTCACTACTTCAACAACCAAATCGGATTCTATACATTTACAATTTTCTTGAATATCATAACCGTATCCTCCTTTGATCACTATTCTGTCCTTATCCGCTTTAAGTGCATCGAACTGTAACTTTGCACACAAATCCTCTAATGTGTTATATTTTAGTCCTTTATTTCTGATAGTTTATACATCATCCATTCCACTGGTTGAGCATTGAGAAAATTATTCATGACTTCTGATTTATCATATTCAATATCAACATCCTTCAGATCATTTATCAATCTCACATATCTGTGATACTGGTCTGTCAAAGATTCTCCTTCAGCACGTGCGAACACTTAATATCTTTTCTTTAATGTGTCTTGTCTTGCTTGTCTTTTCTTATCTTCCTTATTTACACACAATGATTTAACAAGATCTGGATGAACATAACCCAGTCCATTTACAAAGACCTTATGTACACCACCTTCGTCAGTGTAACATCCGGATAATTCCCAAGTCAAATAAAGGCTAAAAGTATCAAAACACAAAGTTCAGGGGTTAAACTACAAGTTTTCCAAAGATAGAGGACTAAAAGTGAAAATTCTGAGAATGAGGCTGATGTCGGACCGACATCCAACACATATAGGTCCGATATGTGTCGACGAAGGTATGAATGAGGTGCAGACACGTGTCCTATGACTCACCGGTGGAGATTTAACGCGTGGCACCATGTCGGACCGACATCTCCACCCATTGCGGTCCGACAGCCGCAAAATGAGGGACAGTCCAATAGGAGCAGGACGCGTGTAGGGCTGACACAGGCAGGGCAATAGCGGACCACTATCCCCCTGCATAACGGTCCGATATGAGGCCGAAATCAGCCTATAAATAGATGGATCGATTTCAGATCTTGACACACACAAACACCTTCAAATACACGCACATAATCTCTGGTAGCTCGATTCTCGAGGTTTTGGTCCTCTCTCGAAAGTCCGGTTTTCTCGCAATTCGTCTGCAAACTGCCATATATAGTGCGAAGGTAAGGTTTCTAAACATCCTGAGGTTCCTTCGTATAAACCTAAGCTAGGGATGTTATTTATAATGTCGGATATGATCTAGGGTTCTGTCAAAGTGTTGATTGTTATATTCGATACAGGAGGAGGTTCTGCTTGAGGTGAGTTCCTCTGAACTATGCATATATCCTATAATAAGTACTTATTATGTCCATGATTGGGGTGGGACCTAGGGACAAGACCGATCCTCTTGTTTGAGATCTGGTACGTATTGGACCAGCGCGCCGTAAGGTCTCTGTATATATGTATGTTGTAGACTCATAACCCGAGTAAAGCGAAGGTTATTGGGTGATGGATTGGAAATGATGATTATAAGACCTGTCGGGGCATTCATCCTATATCAAACATAATCGTAAATATGATTTTTTTTATGAACTCACCAGCATTAAGCTGATCCAAAATGTTTTCAAATGTTTTTTAGCACAGGTGAACCCTAGCTGGTAGTTGGCATTCCAGGAGATGTACGGATATTGGATATAGGGATGAATGAGGGCATTTCCCTGAGTGACCATTAGGCCTGAGTAAATGGCATGATTCTTCATGAGCTATAAGTCCAGAGTTGTTTATGTTGTATTTTGCCAGTCAGTCCCTATTGTACAAATGTTATGTTATGAAATGAAATAAGTTATGATGATAAGTCTTCCACCATGTGTTTTTGGTATCAATGTCACAGTAACTAGAAGGCGACCTTCAACCGGTATGTAGTTATCTGACGAACGGAATGTTCTGTCTGGGAAAGAGCGGTGTATAAATCTCTCCTAGACACGTCGCTCTTACCTGGGAACATATCTGTTGGAGGTACTACTCTGGTTAGATGACTGTCCTATGTTACGGGTGTGACAGGTTGGTATCAGAGCCGCAGTTTAAGAGATTTAGATACTAACAGGAAAGATTAGTATCTAGACTTAAACTAAGAACTCTGAGAATAGCTGGAATGCCAGCAGGATATAAGTTGAGATGTTGATTATCACTATGAATATAACATGAAATGTCGAGAAAACAGATATTAAGTACATTCTTGGCCAAATGTCTTTAATTTTTGATTTTCTAGATCATAACCAATAATACGAATTCTAATATCACACATTTGTGTGTCTAGGTAACAATGGTTGGACGAGGAAGAGGAAGAGGTAGGGGGACATGTCGTACTCCGGTTGCTAGGAGCCATAGGCACATTGAAAATAACACTGATACTAATGATAATCATGAAGCGAATGAGAACGACAATAATGCGAATACTCATGTTGAAGAAGTAGTTATGTCTGAGGCCCAGTTTCAAGAAGCTGTGGCTAGTGAGGTAAAAAAAGCTTTACGAAACACACTACCCGGACTACTAGACGAAGTTCTTTCAAGGAGAATGGGTACTGGAATGGCCGAAGGACGAAACAATTACAACTCTAGAGGGGAAAATGGAAATGCCAATAATAGCTCAGCGACGAGGACTGAGAACCATGAAGCATGTAATTATAAATCTTTCGAAGGATGCAAACCCAAGCCATTCGATGGAAAGAAGGGAGCCATTGATACTACGCAATGGATCACCAAAATAGAAGCTGTGATTAAGCTTAGTGAATGCAAAAGCGATCAGGCAGTCAAGTTTGCTGCCAATTCCTTGGAAACCACCTCCTTGGATTGGTGGGAATCTGTGAAGCAAGCTAATGGGGAGCGGGCGGTGGAAAACATGAAGTGGAACGAGTTTAAGGAATTTATTTTACAACATTTCTATCCCCAGAACAGGCTTGATAAAATTGAAGAGGAGTTTCAGCGTTTGGAGGCTGGAACAATGACGCATCAGGAGTATGCAACAAAATTTGATGAGATGTCGAATTTGGTGCCACATCTGGTTACCCCCGAACCTAGGAGAATCAAGCACTTTATCAGGGGTTTGCCACTAAAGGTACGAACCTTGGTGAAAACATCTACACCTTCAACCATGGATGCATCTCTATCATTAAGTGCCACAATTTACGATGATGTGGTAACCCAAGAAGCCAAGGATAAAGCCCAAAAAGTGGTTGAAATGAAACTAGTAGAAACAAAGAGAAAGAGTGAGAAGGTGATGTATCAATTTAAAACAAGAAATTTCAAATTCCCTAGGAGAGAGGGAACCAATCCAGTGAGAAACTCTCAAGAGACAAGATGCTATAAATGCCAGAAGTCAGGGCATACTGCAACGTATTGTCCATCCCTTAGATGTTTTAATTGTAATGAAATGGGACATCTGGCAAGGAATTGTACAAAACCCGCTCAGTAGAAGCCCGGGGTAGGGACAAAAGGTCGGGTGTTTGTAATAGGTGAAGGAAGGAGAAACGAAAATGCCAAGGTGGTAGTTGGTACGTTCCTAGTTAACGATATTTATGCTAATGTCCTGTTTGATACGGGAGCGAATAGAAGTTTTGTTTCAGATGCCTTTAGTTTGCATTTAGGCATGAAACCTACTCCACTTGAGCGTGCTTACATAGTTGAGACGGTGAGTGGTGAGCAAATTAGGATAACCGAATCGTACGCGAATTGCAAAATGACTCTGGGCAATGAAAATTCAATGATTGAATTAATGCCAATGAGTATGAGCAAGTACGATGTTATCATTGGAATTGATTTGTTAAACCAATGCCATGTTCAGATCGATTGTGATCAACGAACTATTATGATTTGTAGGCCTAATGAAAAGTCTATGTTTATACAATGCGATAGTGTTGAGAATAAGATTGAAACGACTTCTATAGCCAAAGCTAAGAAATGTGTGAATACATGAGGTAGCATATTCGTAGTTTATGCTTTAGATGCTAAACCCGAACGGCAGATTGCGAACATTCCTATAGTACGCGATCACCCGGATGTATTTCCGAAAGAATTACATGGTCTACCACCAGATAGACAAATCAAATTCCGAATCGAACTCATTCCCGGAGCTAAACCCGTGGCTAGAGCACCGTATCGTCTAACACCCTCTGAGTTGAAAGAGCTGGTGAAGCAAATTCAAGAATTATTAGACAGAGGCTTCATACGTCCAAGTACTTCACCTTGGGGAGCACCAGTACTGTTTGTAAAGAAGAAAGACGGAAGCATGCAGATGTGTATAGATTATCGAGAACTGAATAAGCTCACCATAAAGAACAAATATCCAGTACCAGGAACAAATGATTTGTTCGATCGGTTGCAAGGAGCTAGATACTTCTCAAAAATAGATCTTAGATCTGGATATCATCAGTTGAAGGTACAAGAAGAAGATGTACCTAAAACTGCCTTTAGAACCCGATATGGACACTATGAATTTTTAGTTATGTCATTTGGTCTAACTAATGCTCCTGCAGCATTTATGGACCTAATGAACCGAGTTTGTAAACCATTCTTGGACAAATTCGTTTTAGTGTTCATATACGATATCCTCATCTACTCCCGAACTCAGGATGATCATGCCAAACATCTTCAAATAGTCCTGGAAACTCTTAGAAAAGAAAAGCTGTACGCAAAATTTTCTAAATGTGAGTTTTGGAAAAAAGAGGTACAATTCTTAGGGCATGTTATAAACCATCAGGGAATTCAAGTAGATCCAACCAAGATCGAAGCAATAATGAAATGGGAAACCCTAAAGACACCGACTGAAGTTCGAAGCTTCCTTGGTCTAGCTGGATACTACCGAAGATTTATACAAGACTTCTCCAAGATTTCTACTTCATTAACTACCCTAACTCAGAAAGCTGTGAAGTTTGAATGGAGTCAAAAGCAAGAGGAAGCATTCAAAACCCTTAAACAGAAACTTAGCTCTACACCAGTCTTAGCATTACCTGAAGGGAATGATGACTTTGTCATCTATTGTGATGCTTCCCGAATTGGTCTAGGTTGTGTATTGATCTCAGTTATGATTTCATTGCAGCTTTTTCGGGGATGAAAAAAGGTTAAGTGTGGGGATGTTTGATGTAGTGCGAAGCACACATCTTTATTCCTATTGTTTTAGTTAGTTTTTGATTAATTTTATCTTTGTTTTGAGTCGTTTTTGTATACTATTGAGTCGTTGATGTGTTTACAGGAGCTCATGATGAAACAAGTAAAAACAAGAAGAAACCGAGCACGAGAGTGAAGCCCGAGAGATTAAAGAAGGAAAATGGTGAAATTATGCCCCTCGCGGTACGTGAAGAGGAGGGACCAGAGCTTCGCGGTACGCGAGGGAAGCTAGAAGCGTGCCAAACTAATTTGTTCCTTGCGGTATGCGAGGGACCCAGGCCAGTCTCTCGTGGTAAACGGGAGACCCGTATTCCGTGAAAAAAACCCTAATCGAATTATGTTAGATTTCTAATGCCATTATTCAAGGAGTTCGATTGTTTTTCCATTTAGAGAGAGACGAGAGGCGATTTTAGAGCTTGGAAGACAATCAGAGTGAAAAGGTTGGAGCTTTTCTTCCGGGTTCATTAGATTCAGGGTTTTCGGTTTCAGGATTCAATTTTTATCTTTGATGTGCTAAGTTTGATTCCATGATGATGTCTTATACTTCTATCTTGATTGTTTTAAACATGTGTATTGGCTAAATCTTTAGTACTGCCTAGGTTTATGATGAATACTTTGTTAAAGTCTTGATTTTTACTGGTTTTGGATTCGATTAATGGTTTAATGATTTTGTAAACAATTTCTTGATATTATTTGTGATGAATATGTATGCTTTGATCTGATTGGTGTTTGATTATAATTCCATACATTGATTGTGGATGTCTTCCAGTTTGATTTGCATATCTAGGTCATAGACATTAGGGTTTTTGATTGTTTGTGTGGTTTGCTAGACATAGTGATCCATAGGAGTTGTGATTGAGTATTGATTAGATCTGAGTGTGTATCTTGTCTCAATACCCGAGAAGTGGGAGATAGTCGTTTAGTCTTCGTTATTAGGAATTCGAGTGTCAATTGTCTGAGAGAAAGTTGGTATTAGGTGTCTAGTGATTGTTGCTATTCTGAGTCATAGTTCTTATCTTGAGATTACCCCGTGCATTCATTGAATGTATTGTGGACAGTGAGACTGAAAGGTGATCTGTCTTTTGGGTACTTTATCATTGTTGGAGAGACCGAAAGATAATCCACTATCTGGTGAGTTATTACATCTTTAGGTTCCTTAGTTGGTGACACCCTTAGAGTGATAACGAATCCACCAGGTAGTCTAGAGTTGTTTCCTTAGAAACCCAGATCCATCTTAATTTCCAGAACCGGTAGAAGTTGTGCTTTGCAAGTAGGATTCCGACCTACGTGGTATTCTTCCCATCTCTGATATTTCCTTTGTTCTTATCTTGATAGCTTGACTCGTTCTTATTTGTTGCATTAGTATTTAATCCTTAGTGTAGTAACCCCCCCCCCAATCAATCAATATTTAGTCAGAGTCTAGTATATTTATAGTAGTGTCTCTAGGGTTCGATATTCCGGTTTACCATTAAGCTGTGCTACACTCGATAGGTCCACTTGCCTGTCAGTGCGGTTTAGTCGAAGGTACTCCATTTATTAATTAGGAGTCTAGGTTAGGTTTTGTTAGTTTTTATATAGACCGTCTGGGCGACATCAGTCGGCCTTTGGACTTGAGTCATTGGGGCGATATGGAAAGTAATGAAAAGTTAAAGATAAGTTAATTTAGAAATAATGTATGTATGAGTTAAAAGAGATACCATATGTAAAGTTTAGCCTTAAGGGCAGTATGCATGTAAAAGTAAATCTGTTGTATGACTGATTTAAAGTAAACGTTTGAACTCACTCAGCGTTGCTGATTTTTAGTATGCATATCAGTTAGTGCAGGTGGCAGTATGGATGCTTAGCTAGCTTGAAGAGTTACCCGAAGTGAAGATCTGGCATCCCGTTGTTATGTTTATGTTTCAGTTGTTTAAGACAAGTTTAAATTTGTACTAGACAAGTATGTTTACGTTATGTTATGTATTCCGCTGCGTATGTTAAGGTTTTAAAGCGCTTCCGCTGTGATTGTGAAAGTTTTAAGTTTATGAGCTATGTGTTGATGAGTAAAACCAATACATGAGGCCTCCCAAGTTTGGGGCCTTACAAGTTGGTATCAAAGCCATAGTTTGAGAGATTTGGACATTCCCGATGTCCAGACTTAAACTGAGAATGGGACCATGTAACAGATGCGAGTAACGGGTAACTCAAGCCAAAGCATCAGAAGAGTATAGTAAGTAAAGTGTCTTTCCCTGTTTAGAGTGTCAAGATAAGAATAGAGCCTTTAGTGGAATCATGAAAGTGAATAATTAAAAAACAAGAAGTGATGTAATGGTTAATTGCAGATGGCCAATGTATATTAACATCTTACCTTACTTATTGCGTTCTACATATTCCCTAGCATGATGAAGTTAATTCCCTTTGTTCTCTATCTTTCAGTTAGAAATGGCTAGACGTGGAGGAGCTAGAAGAGGTGGAGGAGGAAGACGCGGTGGGCGTACAGGTCGACGCGGTGGGGTAAGTACAAACCAAGAGATTGAGGGGAGTTGTCACACCCCCAAATTTATTCACTTAATACATAAATAAATAAACCAAGGTTGCAACAATTGGTAACAATACACAACAGTGGAAGCTAAAGTAAAGATTTCTAAAGTATCGAACACCATTACAAATATTAATATAAACTAGTATATTGACCTCAAATCTATACATTTCAAAATAGGCTTGAGGTTTGACAGTCGTGCATCTTTGACTTCTAGGGTTTTAATCCGAATGGTTAACCTATTCCAACTGTGCCATATTTATGTGTTACCTGAAAAACATACTTGAAAATGTTAACACATAGGTTGGTGAGTTCACAGGTTTGATTGTTGCAATATAAAGTGGTTTTCCTCGAAAACATTGTTAGTGTGTTCATGGCCATAATATAAAACCGCTTTCCTTGAAAACATATGCTGACTTCATAGTCATAAAGCGAGTCGTTTTCCCAACGAAAACATGTGATGACATCGTAGACATAAAATGAGTAGTTTTCCCAATGAAAACAATGTGATGACATCGTAGTCATAAAATGAGTTGTTTTCCCAATGAAAACATATGATGACATCGTAGTCATAAAATGAGCCGTTTTCCCCGTGAAAACATATGATGACATCGTAGTTATAAAATGAGTAGTTTTTCCTGAAAACATTGGTACGTGTACATGGCCATAATATGAAACTGTTTTTCTTGAAAACATTGATAAAGATATTTGCACGTAAACAAATGACAAAACCATTTGTGTGTAAACGACTGGCAGATCCATCTGCACGAAAATGTTTCAATGTATATGATAAACAAAACAAGTAATGTTGACCCATCTGTAAACTAGCTAGGAATACAAATAATATGTACATACATGAGGCATAACCAAACCATGACACAGGTGTTTTGCCCCTTGTAGGATCGAGAAATTACAAGATGGTTCTGTTCTTAGTTGAAATTGGCGGAAACAATAACAACTACACAAGTGTAATCGAGTAAGCAGAAAGAATACTTTTAAGAACACTGTTGTATTAAGCTTTCGCAGATAAACGATTACAATTGAAAACTCAATCAAAAAGCACAAAAAGCACACACTTACAATGAAGTGTTTACACATTATTTATACTCACTTAGAATCAAGACAGCCCCTTGATTCTAAGGATCCGATCTAACACAGACCGTTGATCTGTTGTATGTAGCTAACTATTACACGTTTCGTCTAAAACTAGTTAACTTTATTGAAGCGTCTTCTTTATGCATCATTACTTGCATGCTTGGAGAAGAGCATTGTTGTCCGTCATTGGTTGTGCCATTGCGGTTCCTTCTGCTTTGAGTGTGTCAGTTGCTTTTGCAGAAAGTTTTCAGTGACGCTTGGTATGGATAGTCAGCTGCAACGATTTGTCTTCAAGGCACAAGGCTGTCAGCAGCAAATATGATGATCAGTAGCAAGATGTAACCATCCGAAGCTGCTGATGATTTTCCTGTCAGCAGCATCAAGTGTTGATGCTGCTGAGAAGCCTATCCGCAGCAACTTTGGTCTACATCAGATAAGGCTATCCGCAGCAGATTTGTTCTTCAGCAGGAGAACAAGTATCCGCAGCAGATAAGCTTGTCCGCAACAGTTTGTTGGTCAGCCGCAAACTCTGAGATCAGCAGCATTTGTACCTAGAGAATTTTGTAGCCATCAGTCTTTGGTTCTACAAACTCCCCCTAGACTGATGCTACCAAAATTCTCTTACTACCTTTGTTGCTGAAGCTTTTGCATATTTCTGACTATTCTTTCAACCTCATATCCTCTCTGGTCCATGCTGGGATTGTTAAGAGGAAGCTCAGATAGAGTCTTGATGTCTTTGCTTGCCATTTTAAAGATAGCTTTGCTTGAACACCTCATCTTCTGTCCTTTAACATCTGCCAGAGTGAATTCATTCTTCTCAGCGTTGTAGGACCAGTTGATGAATGGAGTGTGGGATTGAAGAGGTTTGGCATCAATGATTTCATCTTTGCTGCGGTTGAAGTAATGTCTGATTGCCAGTAAAAGATGTCTCCCTCCTTCATTCTCAGGCTCGGAGGATTCACCCAGCTCCATCATTCTTCTTAGATCAGAATCTGGAAGCTATAGTACCTCATCAACAGAAGTATAGATTGATCTTTTAGCTTCTGTCCTCCCCCTGAACACTTCAAACCATTAGTCTTCAAGGCTGTATGACCATCTGATTATTTCTCTTGAGTCTTCATGTTTGGAAGTGGTTTTATTTTTCTTTTTGGGAGGTTGTTGATGAGTAGGAGCTGGGTGTGTGGATTTGGACTTTGAGGGAGGAGAGGAGGGAGGTATAGGAAGGAGAGTGGAAGGTTGTTGGATTGAGGAAGTGTTGGGTTTCTTTGATTTCCTTTCTTCTTTTTGAATGTTTACCCTTTTCTTGGAACCTTTCTTCTCCAATCTTTCTTTCTCATCCTTCTTGACTTTAAAATAGAGGGCTTGCAGGTTCATGAAATTCATGGGACCTAGCCTCTTTCCACTCTCTCCTCTAGCCTTAAGGTAGTCAATCATGACCTTCCTTTCTTCATGGGTCCGTTTATTAAAGGCAATGGTCTTTTTGGACTTTTGTTTGACTTTTTCTTCTTCTTCAGCCTTTTTCTTCTTTGCCAATTGACCTTGCTGACCCATGAAGACTCTGTAGATTTCTTTATTTGATAGTTTCTCAAGGTAGTCTGCATCCTCACCTTGAGAAACTAGAGCCTTTACCCACTCCTGTCTCATTTCTTTGGCTAGTTCAGAATCAGTTATTCTGAACTTAGCCTCTTCCTTCTTCTTCTTTTCTATTTCTTCTTCTTTATCAAATTGTTCCTGCAGTTGAAGAGCAAGAGCTTCATCTTCTTCAATCTAATAAACTGCAGGAATCTTTACCTTCAGAGCATCCAACTGTTTTGCATACAGTTGGATCTGTTGTTCCCTGAGGAGAATGGCTGTGATTCTATCTTGAGCTTTCTTAGTTTCAGCCATCTCCTCTTCTTCTCTTCTTCTTATTCTTCTTCTTCTTTCTCTTTCTTTTCTCTTTGTAACCTCTCTTCGTCTTCTTCGGTTATAATTCCCTTTCCCTTATCTTTGTTGGATGCCTCTGCTTCGGCTTCACTGATCACAACAGCAGATGATTGTGTCGCTGTGGGAATCTCAGCCTCAGCTTCATTGGCAATTTGAGAGGTTGATAAGGGAAGGTCATTACCTTTATCTGTTTTGCACTCAGGACTTGTAAATTCTATCAGCATTTCTTTGACAGTGGATCTTGATTCATATGCAGCAGCAAAGATGTCTACTCGAAGGGAAGCTGAGTCAGAATCAGTGTCAGAATTTGACACATATACCGCTTCAGCAATCCTTCCTTCTTGTTCAAGATGGGCTCTGACAGTAGCCATCATTGCCTGGCTTTCGAGGGAGTTGACATTGCAGATATTTGCTCTAAGTTGAAAGATCTTGTAAAGAAAGTATGTAGGCAGTAGCAAGATGTTCCTGGTGTTGATGGTGAGAGAGGAGCCGTTGCTTAGCAGAAAGGTGTGGTCAAGAGACTTAGTGCTTACCCATCCCAGCACATCTACGTTCTTGACAATGGAGTTGTACATAAATCTTCTTAAGCACAGAACTTCTTTGTCAGTGAGAAGACTGCTCCTTATTATTTCAAGTCTTCTAGGAGACAGTCTTCTTTCTGCTGCTGTTGAAGATTCAGGATAGGCTACCATTTTTGCTGCTTGTATTTGTCTTTGAAAGTTGGGTAGATTATCCTCCATCAAGTTATAGAACCTGCCAATGGCAAGTTCTGCTGAGAGGTCCGTTGAGTTGTTGATGCATTGTAGATGGTATAGGTGAAGGACTTGGATGATGTTGAGAAAGTCCCAGTTTAGCTTTTCTACTCTGCCAAACTCCCAACCAATCCAGAACCTCTCAGACTTTCCATCATACCCCCAAGCTAGTATTGTATCAAACTCTAGCTGTGTTGAAGTCAGTGGAAATTGGGGGGCAGTGGAGTGACTTATGATGGCTGCTGCTTCAAGGATGATGCTGAAAGATGTATATGTTTGTTCTGTGTCTTCAGCATCATTCATCATCTCATCAATAGCCCTGACGACTAACTTCCAGTCTTCAGATGTCTCTTCTTCTTCGTTATCTGAAGCTGGCAAGTCATGAACCTGTACAAAAGCTGGCTTGAAAAGTGTGCTTTGAAATACAACCTGCTCTTGAATCCAGTTGTCAAGACTGTCTGAGTCTTCCTCCATTGGGACCATCTCCCCCTTTTTGTTTGCATCAGTGGACAAATAAGCATCAGTTTGGGTGCCCACTGATACAAGAGAGGGAGAAGGTACAGTTGGGCATTGATGGGCTTCATGCATAGAGACTTGGTGTCTTAGTTTGGACACTTCAGCCTCTAGCATAGCAACCCTGGCCGTCAATTCCAAGTTATGAAGTTTCAGTCTGTCCTCAGCCACAGTTGTGGAATCCTTAGATCCAGATGGGGCCTTAGGCCTAGCCTCTTCATCTCCATCACCCATGGTTTCTTGACACATGGGATTCCTCTCACTGAGGGGAGATTCCAAGGAAGCATCCTCACAGTGAGTTGCCGTGGTTGAGGTCTTAGCAATGTTGTCACTATCCTCCTGGTTATTTGATGGACCAGTAGTAGTGACAGCCTCTTCCACATCCACTCTGTCATAACTCCTAGAGTGGACCTTCAGGGTAGAAGAACATGGGTTGGGTGTGTTGGAAGCAAGATCAATCAGTATCTCCGAGATAGCGGTTGTTGGAGAAGGTACATCATCTTGATCAGGTTCCTCAACACTTAAGTTCAGAAGAGAAAGGAAAGGCTCAGGGGGCTGTTCTATGGATCCGGGAAGTGATCCTGATCCTAATAGAGAGACATCCAAAGGAGTCACCCTAATAATGTGGTTGTCCCTTATGATATTCTCACCAGAATGTTGTGATTCTGAGTGAGGGCTGTTAGGTTGGGTTTGGGCCTTGGAGGCAAAAGAAGAAGGAGTTCTCTTGCCCCTTTTCCTAGTGTATGTCGTTGCAACCGGGGCCCTGTGTTCCAGTTGAACGATAACATCCAAAAGAGGTGTAGGTAATTTTTGTGCCTGTGCATCCTTAGTAGTATGCACAGGGGTTTGAATGGTAGAAGCAGACTGTTGTTCAGGATATGGGATGGAGGGTGTGGGATCAGTATCAGCTGGGATTGCTGAACTGTCACCCGGGGTACTCTGTATGTTAAGCATTGTAGATAACAATGGAACATTGACCCCTGAGAACTTTTTGGAAACAGTTCCCATGCTTTGAAAAATATTATTTTTATGTCCCAACATGATGTAGATTCTTGCAGGTTTTGAAAGTTCTTTTAGTTCTTGATTGAAAACTTCCTGCAAGAATCTTGGGTACATAAAAAATTGCTGCTTTGCACCCTCTTGAAGGTTATATCTCAAACCCTCAAAGATGAGGTGTGCAAAGTTGAAGCCTTGGTTAGTGACCATACCATGGAAGGTGGAGGCAAGTGCAGAGCTCACCTGATGCCATCCACTCCTCTTCTGAGATATGCATTATAGAAGAGTGTGACAAAGATACTTCCATGGAGGGCCCATCAGCGCCTTCTCGATCGTATACTCGGTCTGATTTCCAGTGTATCCAATGGATACAAAGGTCCTCATGTATTCGTCCTTCGAGTATGAGATGGCTGCTCCCTCATCTTGAAGCTTAAGATGTTTTCTGAGTGTGGCTTCCAAGATGGTGATATCCTTGCCGTCTACTTTGGCTTTAATTTGGGGAATTCCCTGTTCGGTTGAGTAGACGGCGTTACTCCAAAAATCCTCCATATGATGGATATATATGGTAGGGTTGGTGGTGAGAGCAAAGTAGATCTTTGATCGACATAAGAAATCGATCATATCATCAAATCCTTCGGATTTCTTTCCTTTGGTAAGATATGCTGTAAGGTTGTGGTATGGGGAGAACTTATCATCAGGGTTATTGATGTCTGCCATTGTTGTTTGATTTGGAGGGAAGGTTAGAATATGGGAGGCTTTGAATGCTTTAAAGATGAAGGGCTTGAATATGGTGGGGACTTGAGAGAAAGTGATGTGGGTTTAGGGTGAAATGGAAGGTGAAGAGGTGGTAAGGAAATTTGATTCGTTCTTATAACGGCAGAAGAGAAAAAAAGCAAAATGGCTTGTACAGTACAACCCAATTTACCTTTTATTGTTACAGCTGTAATACATCGAGGCAGTCATGGTAAAGACTGACGTTAATTTTTACAGCGGGTAAAAGTTAAATTGGACTTAAATTTACCCATCAGCAGCAAACTTGATTGCTGTGGATGAGTGAGCCTGTCCGCAGCAACCTTGGTTGATGCGGAAGATTAAGTCTGTCATTAGCAAACTCAATTGCTGCTGATGGATGCAATGATCTGCAGCAAGGGTGTTGTTGCTGACAGCTTTAAAGCTATCCGCAGGAAACTTGTTCTTGCTGATAAGTTAAAGCAGTCAGGGGAAAATTCTTTGCTACTGAAGATCAGACCTGTCAGCAACCAAAAAGGATGCTGCTTACTTATAACTTTTATTTACAACAAAGGACAGACACATTTACAACAAAGGATAGACGCATTCAACTGAACCAATGATGATGCTTGGTGGTTTCTTTGCCTTCCATTGTTGAGTTGGTGGTTTTCCAGCTCTCTTTGCCTTTTCAACAGCGGAAGCTGCATCTGAGGGCTTTGACTGATCAGAAGCAGATTTTGTTGCTGCTGATGGTTTTACTTGAGCAGCTCCAGACTTTGCTGTTGAAGGCTTTCCTTTAGGTTGCTTGGGCTTTACTCGATCAGCAGCAGTTTTGTTGGCTACTGATGGTTTAAGAACAGACTTATGTCTATCCTTCTTCACCTTACTAATAGGCTTTTGTATAATTTGGGTTGGAAGAAGAATCTGATTGAAAGGATTAAACTTACAATTTGCAGCAAAGTGATCTGTTCACCACAGATGATGCAAGATTGTAAAGGTTTTGACAACTGCTCCCTTGGTGGAGAAAGAGAGTTTCTGAATTGAGTTGTCTTAGCTTCAAACTTTCTTACCTGTTTGTTCTTCTTTGTCTTCTCAAAAGCATGTTGCTTGAGGTTTCTTTGCTGCTGAAGGTAGTAGAAGCAGGTACTGGCAGTATGATTGTATTTCCCACACACAAAGCATGATTTCGCCAATTTGTCCCTTTGACAGTACATATAGTCCTTTCTTTTGAACAAGTCTTTGAAGTTCCAGGGGTGTGCTTTGTTATGTTCAAAAGTGGCTTCTTCTAGGGTCTTTTGAACGTATGGAACTTTTTCTTCAGGCTTACGACATATATCAAATACCTTCCTCTTTGTGATCGGCTTTGACTGAGGCTTGGGATTTGTGGGTCCTGATGTCTGTCCCTTTTCAATGTTTAGCTTTCTTCCATCTGGAGAATAGCTGATCTTGATCTGTTTGAATGGTACATGGGCTGGAACAGCTGGAAGAACAGCAGGAACTGCAACTCTATTCAGAACAGCTTCAGATGGGACTGCACTGGTTTCATCATGGTCTGAGTGGGTTGACTCAGATTCCGATGAGGTAGTGCAGTCTTCGACGAAAGGTTCATCCATTGAAGGATCAAGGTTTCGGTTTGCAGTGTCAAGATTTACAACATTGAAGCTTGGTTCGTATATGACAATGTAGTCAGCAGGAGGAGGAACAACATTGTACTGATCATTGTTATACCCAAGTCCAGTTTTTACCTTCTCATGGACTTGAATATCTAAAAGTCTTTGTAACTTTTTGGAGGAAAATTCATATTTTTCAACATGAACTTTCTGTTCTGCCAGTTCAGCTCTAGTAACTTTTAGTTTGACCAGTAGATCATCAATCTGAGTTCTAAGATTAGTTTGTTCGTGTTTTAGGGATGAAATCTCTTTCTTAAGGCAGTTAATCTTTTCTTTATAAGTATTTTCAACCTTTTTGAACTCAGATTTCATTTGATGAAACTCTTCATTTTGATCTATAAGGTTTTGGTTGTGCTTTCTATAACCCAAAACTTTATCAATACAGGCTTGAGAGCAAAGATGTTCAAATACCTGAGGTGGTATCTCTGTAGTGTCTGCCATCAGAGCTTGATTGTTGACAGGCAGTTCTTCATATTGGAAGCTCCAGTCGAACTCAGAAGTTTCAACAGTTGCACAGGCTGCAGTTTGAACTAGAGGAGTAGATTGTTGTTGTTGTTGTCTGGGATGGGCTTGGTGAGCTTGTCTTGACTGAGGAGTAGCTGGATTTGCTTTTGGTGCCTTGCATTCTCTAGCAAAGTGACCCAGTAGATTACAGTTGTAACATCTTAGTTTGCTTTTATCAAAGCCAACTCTGGTGTTGGAGTTGTTACTTGGAATGGGTCTTCCGGTTCTAGAGTAGAACCTTTTTGCTCTTATAGAGAGCATGGCATACGAGTGCTGTATGTCCATTTCTTCTAAATCATCTGGATGAAAGCATTCTAGATCCTCCTTGATAAAGGACATGTTACTTGAGTTTTCATAAACAAAAGCAGCAGAGGTTAATGTTTGAGGAGGAGCTTCTAGGAGAAATGGTGAGCTGTTTGTTTGAGAGATTGGAGTTTGAGGATGAGTGATGATGGGAGGATAATAGTTGCTTGAACTAGGACCTGAGTGCTCAAAATGGAGGGTAGAGGAGGTGGTGGTGGATGTAGAGGATGTTTGGTAGCTTGAGCTTCTTTCTTTTGCCTGAATCATCTCTAGCTCATAGGTTTTTAGCATTCCAAAGAGCTCAGTCATCTGGAGGGTCTTCAGATTCTCAGTTCTTCTGATTGACACTGTGTAAAGTGTCTAGCATCTTGGTAGAGACCTGATGAACTTCTTAAGAATATCTTCATTCTCCAACTTTACTTTTGAGCACTGCAGCTCACCTACAAGATAAGTATATCTGTTATATAAAACAGTTAGAGACTCACCTTCCTTCCAGACGAAGTTTTCATACTGTTTCTTAAGGATGTCTCTTCTGTTTTCTTTGACTTCCTCAGAACCAGCAAACATCTTCTCAAGAGCCTCCCAGAGCTCTTTAGCTGTTTTGTAACTTCTGAAGTTATGAAAAGCTTCATTTGGAAGGCACATTTTGATAGCTCCTAGTGCCTTGAAGTCCACCTCCATCTTCTTTATGTCCTCTTCTGAGTACTTGGAGGGCTCCTTTGGAACTGGTGGTCCTCCAGAGTCAGCAGAGGCCACCATGGGAGTGTAGGGTCCATCCCTGATGGATTTCCACATTCCGTAATCCTGATAGCTAAAAAAACTTTCCATGCGATTTTTTCACATGTCGTAGTCTTCCCCAGATACCAATCTTGGTGGTCGGTTGATGCAGCCGACGTCTTTAAATACGTTGCTCTGTGCCATCTTTGTTCTTGGTGACTTGATGAAAGAGAGAGAGTTTAGAATAGAACCAGAAGTGATTAAACAAGTGTGAGTTTGTTTAATCTGAGCCAAAGCTCTGATACCACTTGTAGGATCGAGAAATTACAAGATGGTTCTGTTCTTAGTTGAAATTGGCGGATACAATAACAACTACACAAGTGTAATCGAGTAAGCAGAAAGAATACTTTTAAGAACACTGTTGTATTAAGCTTTTGCAGATAAACGATTAAAATTGAAAACTCAATCAAAAAGCACACACTTACAATGAAGTGTTTACACATTATTTATACTCACTTAGAATCAAGACAGCCCCTTGATTCTAAGGATCAGATCTAACACAGACCGTTGATCTGTTGTATGTAGCTAACTATTACACGTTTCGTCTAAAACTAGTTAACTTTATTGAAGCGTCTTCTTTATGCATCATTACTTGCATGCTTGGAGAAGAGCATTGTTGTCCGTCATTGGTTGTGCCATTGCGGTTCCTTCTGCTTTGAGTGTGTCATTTGCTTTTGCAGAAAGTTTTCAGTGACGCTTGGTATTGATAGTCAGCTGCAACGATTTGTCTTCAAGGCACAAGGCTGTCAGCAGCAAATATGATGATCAGTAGCAAGATGTAACCATCCGAAGCTGCTGATGATTTGCCTGTCAGCAGCATCAAGTGTTGATGCTGCTGAGAAGCCTATCCGCAGCAACTTTGGTCTACAGCAGATAAGGCTATCCGCAGCAGATTTGTTCTTCAGCAGGAGAACAAGTATCCGCAGCAGATAAGCTTGTCCGCAGCAGTTTGTTGGTCAGCAGCAAACTCTAAGATCAGCAGCATTTGTACTTAGAGAATTTTGTAGCCATCAGCCTTTGGTTCTACACCCCTCGATCATACATCATGAGCAATGTTTAAACACTATGCGGTCATTTGGCCAGAGGGACCCATGGTTAGCGCGACTAATCATGACTGGGGCTGTCAAACCCAATAGTACTATCCATAGAATCCCAGGCTATCCGTAGCTAATGGTTATAAAATATGATGATCAGGGGACTTTATGAGCTCTAAATGTGTTCACTCATGTAAACATAAAGGTCGGTTCTTGTTACCATATGAAAATGTTTGTAAGTATGTGTTCCATGTTTTCTAAAATGTATCAAGTAATGATGTTCTCAAATGTGTCAAGCAATGATGTTTCCAAATGTATCAAATGAGTTAAGCAAGTATGTTTCTCCCCCGAGTTTTTAAAATATTTAAAAAGTTAAAAGGGGGGCAGTGAACTCACCTGGTGATGTGTTAGGAACACTAATGTCCTTCTGATAGTAATAGAAACCAATGTTCACATGATAATCACGGGTTACATCCTCTTCGAGTCCTACAATACCTGTAGGCACTTAATGAGTTTTATAGACTAACCCTAATAATTTACAGCAAGTCTAAACTCGTATTGAGTTATCACGTGTATGGTTGAGCCATGTTGTCGACTTAATGATTGGTGATAATTGTTATTTAGGTCGAATCGGGATTCTCAATTTATTTATGTTCCAATGGTCATGTTCGGACGTAATAGTTTTTTAAGCTCACGTTGGTGCATAACCATGTGTATTTATAATTAATAATCACAATTCTTATTCGTATAATTCTTAACAAAAAGTGTGCAACTCTATGTTTTACCCTTCATGTATCCCTCAAGTAAATATTCAGGTTCATGTAAATCGTACCTAATTCCATTTGTTAATAAATATATATACACACACATATATACATATACGTGTGTACGAGTTTACAGTTAGGTGTCGTTTGGTTTATAGAAAATATAAACATTTATAACTATATGCTTAAATATAAACACGATCTATATATATATATATATATATATATATATATATATATATATATAGGGGTGGGTTCCAGAGAAAACCAATAGTTAGGCGAAAACCGAAAAAACCACTAAAAAACCAATTTTAACTAATAATATAATATAATTATTTTTTATTTTATTCTATTTTTATCTTTTTATAAGAGTATCAATGTAATATTACAAATTTTTACCAAAAAATCATTTAAATATTAGCTTACGTATACGTAAACCATAGCGTTACGTATACGTAAACAGAAAACAAAAAAATTCAAAAAAATTGCGGTTACGTATAAGTAACCCGTAGTATTACACATTGTTTTAGTGGTTTCTCGGTTTTCGCCTAACTTTGTGGTTTTATCTTGATCCTTCCCCTACACACACACACACACACACACACACACATATATATATATATATATATATATATATATAGGTGACAAAACATTTATTCGAGTTTATAAAAGTCTACGTTTTCATATTTATTAGAAATGTATTCGTTAAGTTCCAAATCGTTCATGTCATTTATCCCAAAACCCTTGATGATAGTTAAAGAAAATATACTTTACATCTGGGTATATGAATATACGTGTATACACTTTCGAGGCTAAACATCGTGTCCCATAATAATCAGTTAATTTTATAAAAACATGAGTATTTATCTCCATACATGTATTTATTGTTATATATGTAAGTATTTATACCTACGTGTTACGTCTACCTTTATGCAAAATATTGGTGTGTGTAAGTACTCTTACAAGTATATATGTACATATGTCCATACGACATGTTTTACATTTATGAAAACATAATCATATGTCAAACCCTAGATTAGTCCTTCGAGTTATATAGCTAATTACCATTTCAACGAAATACCAGATATATATATATACACACACATATGCATATATATATGGTTATAGAAAATCGTAGAAGCTAGCATTATTCCAATCGTATCTAATTTGTATAATCAGTTTTACACCACAATTATAATGCAGTTGTTTTTACGCTCATGTAATAATATTTACTACCCGCGCATACCTCTCGTTAATCGTGTTTAAGATTTCCGTTGAACCGATAACCAATTTACGAATATAGTTTCTCATTCAATGATAATTATATATTTTAGTCGAAACGGACTCTCTAGATCAACTATACGTATTTGCGGTGCGTTAGTATTAATTATTAAGTTAATATTTATTTTCTATCGTTAACCAGTCGTTTAGGCTCAACACAATTTGACCGCACTCGCGTCTAACTTACGTGTAAATAAATATATAATACGTTAGCGTGCGCTTATACATTTCGTTCATCTCATTTACGAACCGACGTGTTCTAACTCTCACGGTTCATGCATTGACCTTGATTAACCAGCGTTGACTGGGTTTGACCAAAACCTGGGACTGTCGGGAACGACTCGAAAAGTTCCACCTATCCGGGTGACGTGACGTCCCATCCTTGCTATAACTTGTCCAAAATTCAAATGAACACACGGGAATGAAACCCGGCTATTTCATTCGTCGGATTTAAATGGAAAAACTGTCAACAATAGCGAAATCAACATAGGCTAACAAAACGAACATCAAACTCTTTAGATCGAAATGGTAGAATCATAAAAGACCCTAGATCCGATCGTTTGGACTCGCCGGAACACCGAGAGTCGCCGGAAAAGAGACGATTAAGTTGGATTTTACCTTAATGGTGTAGATATGGACATGAAGGGGCGTGGAACGACCGCAGTCGTCGCCAACACCACCTGAGAGTTTGGCCGAAGTATTCTCGTTGGAAAACCGGGGTCATCGGTACCGTAGTATTCTCGTCGGAAGGAAAACGTGGTTGCCGGAATAGGAACGGGTTTGGCACCACACGGGCTCCTTTCTTCTCCTCCGCGTCGACCAGGACCACCCAAATTGCACCATCGTTATCCCAATCGTCTGATCCTGAGCCTTCTGCCGTCGTCGCCGCCTACCACGGCGGAACCCTAGCCATGTGTTGGTTGGAGAACCACCACACCTCACCGTCACTGTCATAGTTCAGTGGTGGCGCCGCCGTGGAGCGGCAACACTCTCTTCCACCACCTGTTTTCACAATCCAGGCCATCAGAGTGTCGTTGCCGCCTCTGGTCCTTGTCACCGCTGTCTTAGCCGTTCATCTTGAAGCCACCGTCACCGGGAGGAGCCGCCAGAAGGTGGTCGGCCCTCCTCCCCCTTCTCTCCATGCTCACTTCTCTCTTTCTCTCTCTTTACACCAACATCTGTGTGTGTTTGGTAAAATGAGAAGGAAAGGTGTATGCATAAATATCTAGGGTTTTTAGCATGTTAAACCCACGTAACGACTCGTTCTCGTCCCGTTCGTGTGTTAATCCGCCTCGTGTTCCTGAATAATTATTTTAGAATATTTGGAATTATGAAACGTTAATAAGAATTTTATTTAAGTAGTTTAAATCTGGAAATTTACGTTTCATTTGATGTTTGAACCGGTACACGTCGGTACCGCATTTTTAATGATTTCATTCTTTTTATACGTTTCGCGCTCCGAGTTTATCTATTCTTAATTCACCAATAATTATTAAAATGACTATTGTGTATCAAATACGTATCAGTAAGAGCCGTACTTCTATCGTTAACTTTACGAGCATCTGTCGCGGTTTAAAGTTCGTATACACGTACTATGAGGGCCTTTATCCGAACAGTCTTCCAAATGCATATTAATACTTAATATTAATAATTAGTCATCTCCCTTATTCGTTTTGCCGCATATCCGGTAATAAACCGATATTTGACGTGTTAAGCGTTTGAAACTTACTCAATCGCGTACGTACTTCTATTGTTTCGTAAGTTCTTAGAATTGCATAGTAAGTTGTTAAACGGAATCAGGTGACTAGTAGAATGTTTGGATTATGAAATTTGAGCCTCCAATAAGCTTGGATCCTATTGGGCCTAGTTGGTTAGACCAACAACTAGGTTTCAGATTTTGGAATTTTGCAGGTGTCACATTCTCCCATCCTTAAAGAAATTTCATCCTCAAAATTTGTTGTACGTACGTGGGTTAGGATTTCATATCCTTGCTTCATTTTTTATTCTTAGGGAGAATGTTGTCTTATTTCTAATAGCAGTGGATATACGAAGATAAAGTGGATATCTCACCAATTAACAATATTGGATGTGTACGGATTTGAGATGTCGGCATATCATGTAACAGTTTAACGTTACAGTCGACCAGATATTACGTCAACTTGATTTAGGAAGACTCTTTGAACATGTCGTTAAGTGGATGACGTTGTCTATACCCCAAAGTGATATAGTCATTACTAGTATCCCATAAACAAAAGAAGTTACAACAACTGAGATCATATTCTTGTAATGAGTCAATCATTAAGAGATTGTCAAACCGGTGTGAATTAAAGTAGCGAATCTTCCTAGTTCGAGTAAGTAATTCACACACCAAAGTAATCAATCAAAGATAGATGCTGAAGCATTCCATTACATGGTCCTTCTCATTCGAGAAAAACTGTATGATCATCATCATTGGTAATGAAAGGTAAAAGTGCATTCATGTATACGGATTTTCGAAAGTATGTAGGTACATATATTGTATTCTTGCTCAATTTTCTCTCATGAAAATCGCATCGTGATCGAATCTAACAGGGAATCATAGGAAGTCCAGTGAAGGTATGTCAAATGGTTTAATGAAATGTTCACATGTTTGTTCATAGCCCGGTAATCGTCCGTTCGTCGCAACGAGTCATTGCCTTAATGTATGCTATCTTTTTAGAAAAAAGGTTCGGACATTTCATTTGTCTAATCCAATAAATAGTATCAACATATACCCTTTCTCACAAAGGAGTTGGAATGTTTTAGATAGAAATATTAACTAAATAGATGTCGGATCATCAACCTTTAAACAATAAAACCTTGTAGTGTCATTGAATCGTCAAGATTTCTGTGGTTCATCTATAGATGGAGGTGAATTTAGATGAAGAAAGATAATGTCAAAGTATCTAGGAATCGTCTATTTGATTTGGCTCAACGGACACTAGAGATAAATGAATCTCCATGGGGTTCAAAGAAAAGTGAAAATGGCTCTCAAACCATCAATTTCTTGTAGTTTCACTTATATTCGTTTTCTAATTGCATATCCATCAATTTCTTGTAATCGGATAGCAATGGCAGAACACATAAATGAAACATCATGGTCGTTCTCTTATGTTTCTAGAAGGCATTTTCTAGGAACATCGCAATCCTACTATCATATTAGGTTCTATGCCGTGTGAACGTTTTCCATTAACATTGGTTGAAGTTGAATAAAGGTTTCAAGGTTTCTCGTATGCTTTCCCTGTCGAAGATTTAGTTTAATACCTCATTACCCTCATTTGCACTGCACTTCTACTGCAGTCTGGTATTTTGACTGTAATATATTGATTTAAGAACTCGTGACTTGACCATAATGTCCACGAGATGGATAAGTCTTAAGGAATTCTAGACCGTTGTTCGTCTAGATGCGAAGGCAGGTAGTCACATCGTGGAAGTAGCCTCATAGGAATAGCGTCAGTAAGTGGACATGAATTGAGTATAACTTCAGCCATTTGTCTCGTGATCTAGTGTTGAAGAGGGTCGAATTGATCATTTACCAACGAGTGGTAGTACCATATGCCTACAATTTCCTTAGCTTTCGAATGGTATCATCATGACTTACCATTTCATATTTTACTTATATCAATTATCGCCTTAAAGTTCTTGTCACAAGAGCTTAGGCCATAAGAGTGAGGTAATGGGAGTTAAGTTTTAGAGAAATGTATTTTCTCTTGGTACCTTTAGGAGTCTGTATATCAGCCTCATGCTCTGGTAGATAGGGAACGAAATTGAAAGGAGAAAATTTATAGCTGAACCTCAAGAGTTGTAATAGTTTTTTACAGAGAATTTCCAGATTCGGTCCAAGTAATGAGGTTAAATCAACTGAGAATAGACATACTCAGTGTTTCAGTCAAAGTTGTCATGCAAATGAAATCTCGATGAGATTTTGGATTCACTAAAATTTTAATTTGGAGGAGATGATGTACATTCCATGTCACTTATGATAGCTCATCGCATCATCTGATGCTTTTTGGCTCAACCCCTTGTGGTTATAGTGATTTCGATCATTTTCGGGTGACTGGGAATTTAGATTAAGAGTACGAAGTAATCATGAACATTAGCTCAGACAGTAAGACTCACCAGACTCCTCATGCGCTGTAATTTATGATTACGTGTGCACCTGTAATGATAATTTACTTCGCATGGTCCCTCTAGTGTTTCCTATATCACAAGCTTTCAACTAAAAGGGAACTGGAATGTTTATTAGGTCATGTCATCATGTTACATTCTCACGTACAAGTGTATATGTTCTATCGGGTTACTCTTAGTCACGTGTACCAACACTCAGGAATTTACCGACTAGGGCTGTTGCTGGATGGAGTTAATGGTAAGGAGACACAACAGGGATCTTCTAATAACAGGATGATTGTGGTGGAAGTTAGGCACTATGTTAGGGCAAAGGTCCTTAAATCAGTGTTGAGCAACTCATGCTCCAAGTTTGCATGTACGTGTGGATCTACATAATCCCGATGAGTCTATGGGTTTCCTGACCCATGGAGTTCTCTCCCATTTGGTCCTACTTATCCACCTCGGGTCCCCTTCTGCTTGGGTAGTACCGTCTGCCATATCTCATAGAGAAAGTTTTAATCATCCAATCCAACAATTCATGAAGGAGAGTATATATATATACCGCACCAAATGAAGACAACATTTGTTTGGAAGAAAGTTGACTCCATAGTTAGAGTAGAAGTAGGTGTGGTGCAGCTACAGGTACACCTTCCGGTACTGTTCAGTCCGTTGTAATACCACGATCGATAACTGGCGATAACTATCGTCGTCCGCTCATAACTTGATTTTCCAGGGTTATAGTGTACTACATACCTGTTACACTTGATTCGTAACCCAAACAATGTTACTCAGTTGGGTCATATTGTAGGTTTGTATTACTTTCACATTGTTGTACATATTAGATACTAGTTACGTATGCCACTTAATTGTATTTTGTGTTAGTATAACTAATGAAGCTCTAGTGTAACTACATACACTAATACTCAACTCAAGTGGTTCGGAAACGGTTGGAACTTCTATGCTCAGGTGTTGGGTGTTCTTAATGTGGTGCAAGTCTTAGAAATCTTGGTCCCTAAATAAGTTTGGTTAGAGCCTAGGTGTCACTAAAGAAACCTAATTCGCTAAAACCATTGGCTCTGAAACCAATCTGTCACACCCCCAAATTTATTCACTTAATACATAAATAAATAAACCAAGGTTGCAACGATTGGTAACATTACACAACAACGGAAGCTAAAGTAAAGATTTCTAAAGTATTGAACACCATTACAAATATTAATATAAACTAGTATATTGACCTCAAATCTATATAGTTCAAAATAGGCTTGAGGTTTGACCGTCATGCGTCTTCGATTTCTAGGGTTTTAATCCGAATGGTTAACCTATTCCTACCGTTCCATAGCTATGTGTTACCTGAAAAACAAACATGAAAATGTCAACACATAGTGTAGGTCCCTTCGTGTGTGTCGGATCATCACATGCAAGTGGTCTACTAGTCAGACCGGGTTGCGAAATACCCGTGACTAGGTGGAGAGTCTTACTAAACAAAGTAAACCAAACACGAGAGTCACAATAAACGTTCTTTGTATTATAAACGCTCGACGGTTACAGAGAGAATACAAGCTACGTACTTAGCAAAACTGAGTTCGTCTGAACAAATGGTTCTGCGTCCTTAGCTTCTGTGAACCTATCCTATTTATACTGACCTGATGCCTGCACACTTAGCAAGTGCGCAGGACCAATTGCTCTTGCGTACTTAACAAGTACGCAAAGGTGTTCTTGCGTACTTGCTAAGTACGCAGGAGCTTTCTCCTGCGCACTTGTAAGTGCGCAAAACACTTAACAGAAAAACAACAAACATTATGTAAAAGTAAATACAACTCGATAAACTATTACATAATGACTCTTACATACAAAGACAAATTACAGACATTAGAAATACAAACTAAGACTCTATCCAGAGTGTTGTCACAGGAAAGTGCATCAACAAACTCCCCCTTGACAACAGCTCGGGATCTTCATCGTCTTCAGTTTTCATTCTTCAGTCTTCACAGCACCTGTTCCTTAGCTTCCATCTTCTTCTTGTAATCAAGGCAGAACTTAATCACCTTGTCATATTTAGCAGAGAGAAGCTTTGTCTATTCATCAGTGTGGATGCAGAATTTCTCTGCTAGTACCTCCAGCTCGTTCACAGAGAAATTGATGAAGCAGACTTCATCAAAAACCCTGATCACTTCCTTCGGCACTATGTTTCCACTATCTGACTTACCTTTACCCATAACCACAGCCTCGCCCGTTTTTTGATCAACGTACCAGTACCACTTGTCACCAAGAATATCATGAGGTAACTTGCTCAGGGGAATCTTAGTTTCACATCGTACTGGCTTGTATACCAATCTCTTTATGGGCTTCTTAGTCACAGGATGCACAGCGTGCTTATCATTGACTCTTCTGGGCACCTGAGGCTTAAGGTATTCAAAGTTCCCTGATCTTGCTTCCCGCTGTAGTGTTACCCACAAACCCATTGCTACTGCATTACTCGAGTGACTTAGCAGATCGCGGTTTGCAAGGTTAACTAGGTCGTACTTGGGCAAAGAGTTGAACGCCTCACTGGTGGGTTTCAAGTATTGAACCCCCCCAGATCTTTTGATGGCGAACAGCTGCTTGTCCTCCTCGAACCTAACAGCCAAGATCATACCTGTCGCTCCGTGCTTGTCTGTGATAGACGTCTTTTGCCACACGGGAGCTGGACCCTTTGTAGATGCAGAAGGAATGTCTTTCTCTTTTGGTGCCTCGGGGTCCACAGGTGTAGGGTCGACTGGGGAGGCTTCAGTTGTAGCTTCAACATTACTTGCCATGTCAACTGAGCCTGTGTCTGTTTCGAGCAGAGATTCGAGCGATGGTATTTCAAAGATCTCACCATCCTCTAACTCGTACTCTAGTTCCCCATCACCCTTGGGAATCTCGATTATCACATCATCATCGTTCCAGTCATCACCAGAGTCGATCTCTCCTTCTTCCAGATTAAGGAGAGCATCGATCTGTGCCTCTTTGGAATAGTCAGGCTCTAAATAAAGGATCTCATCATCAGATAAGTCCTTGAGCACGTCAGCCGCTGACTTCCCTTTATCTCCGCCACTACCACCTGAGGTATCACCACCCTTTTGCTGAGTAGACTCCCCCTCAGCCAATGAAACAGAAGAGATGGGCACAATCGCCAAAGCTAGGTGCTCACCTCCACTAGGACCGACTTCAGGATCCTTGTCTTTATCATCATCCTTAGTCAGATCGACTGGATGACAAGACTCGGCACCGGTGGATTTCTTTTCTTTGTCTTTCTCTTTCTCTTTCTCTGTCTCCTTCTCCCCCTGAGCACCTAGCTTCGCAGTCAGTTCACCAACTAATTTGACCATCGCTGCGTGCTCCTTTCTCTGCAAGTCCATCCTCAGCTCAAGTGAAGTTCTGTGGCCTAGAATCATTTCATTAGTCTTCATTAACAGTTCATTCTGTGCCAAGACATTCTTCAACTGTTCATCAGTCCCCGTTCTCTGGCTATGCAGAATCTTAACTTCATCCGCCAGAGAGTTTATCTGTGCTTGTTGAGCATCAGAATCCTCTTTTGACCTTTGAAGAGTCTTCAACAAGCCAGCAACTTGGGTTTCTAGCACATCGATCCTAGCTTCATTTGGATCCGGATGCCTAGATGATGAGGCTTCGGCGTTGTGGATGGGGGAAGAGAAGATAGTGTCAAAGTCGAACCCTTGTGAGAAATCACCGTAGTTGAAGGGTTGACCTGACGGCTCTTTGGTGGGTGTTGGGATGGGGGATGTAATGATGGGAGTTATGGTTGGGGTGATAGTGACTGACTCCGTTAGAATTGGAGCAGTCACCGTCACATGGACGGTTGGAGTAGGGAGGGTCACCGTCATAGGAATCACCTCTGTGACCGCCGTGACTGCCACATCTGCTTGTACCAGTGGCCTTCTCCTCCTTCGAAACAGTTGCCGTGCTGGCGTGGTAGATTCTGACTCTGGACGGGCAGCTTCAACTTGTACTGGCTGCACAGTCGGAATCTCTTCAACCCTGGGGATAGCAACCTCTTCCCTATCGCCCCTTTTCTTGTTGGCTTTCTCTCGCCTTCGTCTTTGTAGAGCAGCGTCAGAGTCGAAAGCCGGCTCATATTCGCCGCTCGAGCTTTGTCGTTTTCTTTTTGAAGACGACTCAGGCAGGGTTACCTGTGCCGACCTTCTCGGATGTGCCTGTGATGGTGCGTCATCGGAATCAGAAGAATCTGATTCTGTTGCCTCCGAATCGGATTCCTCAGCACCACCAACACCACCTTCATGTTCATCATCACCTTCATGTTTATCATCACCTTCATCATCCTCATTCTCTTCATCTTGTTCTTCTTCAGAGTGATCACTCATCTCTGGTCCCGAGTTGGGACTATACCAGTTCCAGTCCTCCGGAGCAACATATGCTTAATTAAGCAGGTGGCCGAAGAGTTCAGTATGCTCAGGGGTAGGTTCTACACTGCCTGGCTTTAGAAACTGTGCAAAGACTCTCTTGTCCACCCGTTTTACCTGCAGTCTCTCCCCGATAGCACGTAGGTTTGGCAGTGCATCATCGATCAGTAGCTGCACAAACCTCGGGTACAAAAGGAACCTGAACCTCTCTGCTGTATTTATCTGGTCATTTAGTGCTTTGAAAATATAGCGAGAGAAGTTATAGCCCCGATTGAGAGACAGACCCACCATGGCCGCTGCTAGGTCATGACCCATGGCATCTTTCCCCGCTTTCCTGGATGAGATGCACACGATCATGATGTGGGTAAAATAACGCCATTGATCCAATACCCACATCTTCTTGTAAGAAGCATAGTCCCTTGCCCCGACATACCCCATTCTATGCCTCCAACACCCATCCACGTAGTAATCTGGATAGGATGTCGGGTCGGTAGCAAGGTCTCCGAACCGCAGTACTCTCCAGATTGTATCTTCAGAGAAGGCAATTGCCCGACCATCAACGGTTGCCCTTATGACATTAGGGGACACCGTGCAATCGTGCTCTGCAGTCTCCCAGAATTGCTCCAGGTAAGGTCTTGAGACTGTTGGGTTTGCTGAGATTGCATAACTTATTCTGGATCTGTTGAGAAAATCCACAATCTCCCTGTACTGCAAGGCTGCGCCTTTCCATTCTGGTTCGGTGTTAGCCACTAGGTTGAATTCGTCAGTGAATACACGAGCCATAGCCTGCAAAAACACACATAAGATATATTCAGAACAACCTATAACATTGGAAGTAGACACACATGACACAGTATAGTAGTTTACACTTTGAAAAATTTTTCAGACTTAGAAAAAATTTCTAAGTGTTGGTCCTGCGCACTTAGCAAGTGCGCAAGTTTTTCCTCTTGCGTACTTAACAAGTACGCAAGAATTACTTCTTGCGTACTTGCTAAGTGCGCAAGAACAACCCTTAGCAAAAACTTTTTCAGAAATTTTGAAAACAAAACAGATTGCACAAAATTGGGTCGAATAGGTCGCCAATCAGTCGGAACCAAGGATTCTAACTTACGGGACCATTCTCGACACCAAAAACTAACAACACTAGCACCAAGTTTGACCTAGCCAGTCTCTCGATCCAATGACGGTTCAGTTTCAACCGAAGGATCAAATCGAGGACCAGAAAGATGATTATAGGATCGATTAAGCTATCTATTAGCATGTTAATGATAATAAGTTACCCAAACAATCCCATTTTCCCAAAAACTTTATCGGATTTAACCAAAAAAATTTCTATGTCAAATCGGTCCAAATGTCATGAATCTACGGTTGGAATTGCCCTAGATTCTCACCAATGAGATGTAATACGATGATGAAAGTATTGACGGGATGAAAAGAGGGTTTGAACACACTCGATGTTGAGAGAAAATATGCAGGGGGGGAAAAAAATTAGGTTTGAAAGCGTAAAACCTGAAAATTTTCTAAGTGTCGGATTTATACCCCTCAGAAATTGTTCGTGCGTACTTGTTAAGTGCGCACGAATTAACTCTTGCGTACTTAACAAGTGCGCAAGGCTTAACTCTTGCGTACTTGCTAAGTCCGCAAGTTTTACTTCGTGCGTACTTTGCTAAGTGCGCAGAAACCTTAAGTGCGCAACTTTTCAACTCAGAATTTATGAAGTTTTTCAAGTCAAATAACGAACAAGATAAAAATATTCAACCAAGAGGATTCAAATACAATTCATGAAGGTTAAACATAAAATATTTTTGGCTTTTTCTGATTAAACTTGAACAATGCATAAACTTAAAAACTTAAAATCTTTTGTTCTTTTCAAGATAGATATATACAATCATTTACACAAGCTATTTTTGATCAAAGACACGAGCAAAGGATCATATCAGGCTATCTTTTAGCAAAAACGATACAAAATAAACATCAAAGAATATGGGATCATGTCATGTATTACTTTTTATTCATACGTAATAAGCACATAAACAAGTAATTCAAGTTGACAATATTATAAGATTTGAAACTATACGCATCTTTGTATCATGTTCTTGTGTATTAAGGTATTAATTATAAGATATACAACGTGTACCCGACTGAGATGCTATGATATTTTGCACTATCTTCAAGGCATCCAAGATTATTTTCAATTATTTTCTTAATTTTCAGAACGAAGTTACATCAATTAGCACAGAAAAATCAAGCAGAATCCATAAGGATTATCAGGAATCATAAGATTCAGAATCGATTGATTCGTTTGTCTTGGTTTCATGTGATCTTCTTCTTTGAATATCGGTATGATGATTCGGGATAATGAACATGGTGTTTGATTATAGGGTAAGGGGATCCAACTTTTATCTGGATTTGATTTCAATTAACCAGGAATGATTCAAGGGTGTATACATGCTCAACGGTTAATGTAGAGACATGTCTTGATTCAATCTCTCCTTGCATACTTGTGAGTATGGGCAGTGAGATGAACTACATTAATTGTGCTAACAACATAACCCGAAACTGATCTCAAAAGAAAATTATTGTCAAAATCTAACATCCTTTATCTGATAGTGATCTTTTCTAATCTTTTACTCACGCACGCTTGCAAACATGGGTTCAAATCACAGTTATAATTTAGATTTAGTTTCCACACTACTAGTGATTCAAAGACGCATACAGCCTACTGGCAATTCAGATTACTTGTAAATAAACAGATTAAAAACATAATAATTTGAAACAGATAAGTAAGCATGACGCAATCATTTCCCATATGAGCAGTCTATGAAGTTTAGATCATTTCTGATGTACTATCATTTCCTCTTTTCTCAAGTTAACTTTGAAATTTTCTCCATTTTCAATTTTGTTTTTGATTTTTGTAAAATATTTTAAAACTAAAAGAACTATACAGAAAATTTAAAGGAATAAAAAATTTAACTTCCATGAATTGAATTGAGTTAAGAAAACCTAGTTTTCACTCTGGATTGAACATTCCTATCAAGTTGACAAGATGCTCAAAACAGGATCGATCAAATGCCTTTGTGAAAAGGTCAGCAAGATTGTCATCCGTGTGAACCTTTACAAGTTCAATTAAATGCTTTTCAGCACAGTCACGGATGAAATGATGGCGAATCTCTATATGTTTAGTTTTGGAATGTTTCACCGGGTTATTTGTGATGGACATGGTGGCATTGTTGTCAATGAATAGAGAAGTTCCAGTGAAGTTTAAGCCGTAGTCTCTCAACTGCTGCTGAATCCACAGTTTCTGAGAACAACCGCTCGCTGCAGCAATGTATTCTGCTTCACAAGTTGAGACAGAAACCGTTGACTGCTTCTTGCACTGCCAGGAGACCAATCTGTCTCCTAAGAATTGACATCCACCAGAAGTTGACTTTCTGTCAAGGTTACAACCGCCATAATCTGAATCAGTGTAGGCTTTGAAGTCGAATGACTGCTGCTTAGAGTACCAAAGACCTAATCGGGGTTTCCCTTTCAGATATCTGAAAATTCTCTTCACAGTTATCATATGTGACTCCTTCGGTTGAGACTGAAACCTTGAGCACAAACATACAGCAAACATTATATCGGGTCTTGAAGCTGTGAGATACATAAGTGATCCGATCATCCCATGGTACAACCTGCTGTCCACATCCTTTCCATCTCTGTCGGGATGCAAACCATGATTGACTGGGATTGGTGTGCCATAAGTAGTGCTATCACTCATCTTGTATTTTGACAAGATGTCCTGCACGTACTTAGTTTGATGTAGATAAATTCCATTCTCTCTTTGACTGACTTGCAGACCTAGAAAGAATGACAGTTCACCCATATTGCTCATTTCAAACTTGGACTTCATCACCTTCCCGAATTCCCTACACATCCCTTCATTGGTCGACCCAAAGATAATGTCGTCGACATATACTTGCACAAGAAGAATGTCACCTCCTGCTTTCCGTATGAAGAGAGTCGAGTCAATCTGTCCACGGTCAAAACCATTAGACAGTAAATGCTTAGATAATGTCTCATACCATGCCCGCGGTGCTTGATGAAGACCATAAAGTGCTTTGTCGAGTTTGTACACTTTATTGATATTATGCGGATCTTCAAAACCGGGAGGTTGAGTGACATAGACTTCTTCATGCACCTTATCAAAAAGGAAAGCACTCTTCACATCAAGTTGATAGACCTTGACGCCGACATATGTGGCATAAGCCAAGAACAGTCTAATGGCCTCAATTCTAGCAACTGGGGCATATACCTCATTGTAATCCAAGCCCTCTTGTTGATAAAAACCCTGAACAACCAATCTTGCTTTGTTCTTCACAACAACATGACGATCGTCCGTCTTGCATTTGAACACCCATCTGGTACCAATTGGCTGAAAGCCTTTTGGCAAGTCAACTAAATCCCACACGTGTAACTTTTGGAATTGAGACAGTTCATCTTGCATCGCCTCAATCCAGCAACTGTCAGTGAGAGCCTCCTTCACATTCTTCGGCTCTAACTGGGACACAAATGCAGCATGCAGACATGTTTCCATGACACCAGTGTCGAATATCTCTGTCTAAAGACTGGTGTTCTCAGTGATGGTTCTATGACGAGTCTGAACACCGGCATAAGGATCACCAATAATGTTGTCGATTGGATGATTCCTATGCACCCTCGTCTCCGGTACAATCGGTTCTTGAATTTCTGGATCTAGATTCGTGCTTAACTCCCCCATTTCTGGTGATCCAGAGGAAGAAGATTCAATGTTTATTGGATCAGCTGGAGCTTCATTTCCTACAGTTGTGTTAGGATTGGCTTGAGCGTCATCTCCAACAATATGAACACCTTCACTGTTATCACTGTCATGAGTTCCAGATGCTGATGCAGCATTGGAATCAGGAGTTATAATTGGTACAGTAGCACGAGTAGAAAAATTGGAGTCAATGTCGCCACGCTATAAATCATAGACATTTGCGGCGTCTTCTGCAGATAAGTCAGGAAGATTGAAGGACTTGAATAGCGCATCATAATCAAAACCCCAAGCTGGACCTTTTGGTTATGGTGGAGTGCTGTGTTTACTACAGTCCACTTCGAACCATTCCTCGACCGTACGAGTTCCTATGTTGTACACTCTCTTGCAGGGCGAATTGGCAACATATCCTAAGAAGATGCCTTCCACCGCTTTCGCATGAAATTTAGACTGACGGTCTTTATACTGTAGCAACAAGGAACAAGGACTACCAAAAGGAACTAGGTAATCAAGATTGGGAAGTCGATTGTTGATCAACTCATAACATGTCTTGTTGTGCCTTTTCACAACCAGAACCCTGTTTAAGACGTGACAAGCTGTATTAACTGCTTCTGCCCAGAAAGTGACAGGAAGCTTTGCATCAGACAGCATAGTCCTTGCAGTCTCGATCAGTGTTCTGTTCTTCCGTTCAGCAACTCCATTCTGCTGAGGTGTGTACGGCGCGCTGAATTCGTGACGGATCCCTTTCTTGAGACAGAAAAGTTCCATCAAATTATTCTTGAACTCAGTTTCGTGTCACTTCTTATTCTTCTAACTTTCAGCTTGCAAAGAGATTCCAAGCTCAGGATCAGGTATTGAAGAATATCAGCAGTCTCGGCTTTTGTACCTAGAAAATGCACCCAAGAAAAACGTGAGAAATCATCAGTTACAACAAGACAGAACGACTTACCTCCAATACTCCTGATACTTATGGGGCCAAACAGATCCATGTGTAATAGCTCCAAAGGGGTATCGATAGAGTTTTGGAGGTTGGGCTTGTGAGACTTCCGTTGCTGTTTGCCCTTTTTACACGGCATACAGTCATCTGCAACGGTAAACCTCAACTTAGGAACCCCGGTTACCAAACCGTTTCGGACAAGATTATTCATTTTACGATAAGAGATATGTCTGAGTTTCCTATGCCACAAGATGGAGTCAAGTTCTGTCGCTTTTGTAAGCAAACAAGTAGCAACTGATGAGGTGGTTTTTGCCACGCTCATATCGATCTGATAAGTGTCGTTTGATCTTGGTGCTCTCATTAGAATCCAGTCTTCGGGAACCTCAAAACCGGGTTTGAGAATCAGACATTCTGACTTGTCAAACATCACCGAGTACTCCTTGTCACACATTTGGGAGACACTCAACAGGTTATGCTTCAGCTGCTCGCAGAAGTTGACATTGTTAAAGCTGACACAACCGTTCGAAACCACGCCTTGACACGTGATACTGCCGCCTTTTTCTCCGGCAAAGGACATATAGCCGCCTCTGAATGGTTTAACGTCTTGAAGCAAGGCCATATTTCCTGTCATGTGCCGGGAGCATCCACTATCTACATACCAACGGTTAGAGATAGTACCCTTCGGACGTCCCTGCACGAGTAACAAAAGAATTAGTTAGATTTGGAGACCCAAGCCATTGTGGTCTTGGGTCGTCCATCCTTCTCAAAATAAACTACTTCTTTCAACTCACAGTCATGATGACTGTTCAAAATTGGTGAATCTTTGGATGAATTTGGAACAGGAGATTGAGAACCTTTAACTTTCTTGTTCCAGGATCTCTTTTGATTTTTAACCAGAACAGTAGACTTTGGCTCAAACACAGCCGGTGAACTTGTGGAAGCTTCACTTGATTAAGTCTTAGTCAGCTGTTCCAGCTTTCTCAACCTCTTATTCCTTCTTCTTCTTTATGGCTTAGAGAGTCTAGCCACAGATTTCTCACCAGTGCGTGTACTACCAGATGTAGACACACGAGGTACAGCAGGTTGCTTTACCTTTCTTGCAACAGATGGTTTAGCCTCAGATTTAATCTTAGGTTTTACCATAGGTTGTAGTAGTGGTTTCACCACATTCTGCTTTGGACTTTTGGGAGATGGTTTCACTGGTGGCGACCTGGGGATAACAGTAGGCTGTGAAACAACATGTCGTTTCCCTTGGTTCTTAGAAGGACAGTTCACAACAATGTGACCAACCAAGCCACAGTGAAAACAGTTCCTCTTGTCTACATAAGTTCTCTTGTAAGGCTCATTAGATCTGGCCTTAGATAACTCTCCATTATGAGCAGGAGGAGTTGGTTTATGAACAGAAGTCTGACCCTTTTCAGTTTGGTTTTTGGGGGTATAATACTATTGCAAATTCTCTTTGTAACCAAGCCCATAATGAGCTGAAAAAGCCTCTTTCTTAACTTGGTTAATATTTTTATAACCCCCGTAAATCATTACCTTAAGTTTATCATTTGTTTCAATGATATCAGGTTCAGTTAAAATGCAGTTATCACCATTAGTGATAATGTTTTTGTGGACTTTCTGTTCAGTCAGCAACTCCTCAGAGACTACTCCTTCAGGGCAAGTGTCAACCGACCCATCTTCAGAGGCAGTAACATACTCCTCACTAGATGTGGAGTTAGCCTTACTTGAGGATTCATCCTTTTTAGGGGAATCATCCTTATCAAAGGACTCATCTAGATAAGTGAGATCAATGTCTATCAAGCTATTGACAAACTTCCCACTTATTGGTGGAGGAATGGCATTGGTACCAAGACCTATACCCTTCATTTTCCTCACTACTGATTCGTAGTGCTCCACCATAAAGCGAGAGTTTTTCAACTTCTCATTTGTACATTTTAACTGCAGTATCTCATTTTGCAGTTTGTTGATTTCATTGTTCCGTTTTTCTAACCCCCTATACGCAATATCCAAGTGAACTTGTTGCTCACTTATTTGTAAAGAATATTCACATTTTTCCTTTTTTAACGTTTCAACAGATTCTTTAAAACGTTTTTCATTTGCTTTGTAATTATGAGCTGCCATAGTTAGGGGTTCGATTTTGTCTTGGAGCTTAGAAATTTCATGCTTTAGCTCTAGACATTTAGAACAAGAAATAACAAAGAAAGGATTAGAATCTACCTCAGAAGATGAACTCTGTGCTTCTCCAATGGCCATGAGAGCAACGGCAGTGGTAGACTCCTTTTCAACAGCTACAGAAGCTTCCTTCTCCTCAGCTTCTTTTCTCTCAGCCTCCATCAGCTCCATGATCTCAGCCATGAGACCAACCTATGTTTGATCAATGATGGCGTCCTCTAGATGAACACCCAATCAAAGTTTTCGTCATGCTGAGCTACCAGTGCATTTGACGAACCACCTTGGTGTTGATTGTGGTGGCTAGTGTTGTTGTGGCCGTGGCTGTTTCCCTGGCTAGGTCTGGTGAAACCAGAGGCCGGTGCTCGGTCTTTTTGACACTCACGAGCAAAGTGTCCATAGTTCAGACACTTGTAGCATTTGGCCTTGGATTTATCAAATCCAACCTTGGCATTAGAATGTCCACCAATGAACTTTCTTCCTGTTCTGTTCAGGAAACGCTTGGCCCTCCTCAAAAGCATGGTCATATTCCATTGAATATCCATGTCCTCAATATCATCAGGATCCACTTGGTTAAAGTCTTCTTCAATAGTTTCGGGATCCGTTAGCTTGCCGCCTATGAAATTCTCATACGCAAGCATACATGATGAAAACAATGCTACATGATCTTCAGCTATTTTGACTATTGCAGAATGGTTAGCTGAAGACGTAGCTGGAGGATTTCTTGAGGTGTGTTGATGATTAGTTCCCAACCCTGATCCGGATGTATAACAAGCATGACCACCACACCCATTTGAGTGGTCTTCTTCATTGGAGTGTCCAGTAAAGAGGGCAATTCCAGAGCCCGAAGATTTTGAAGTGGAAGTCGTCCCATGATACATGGAAGGGTCTTGTATCTGAGGTCTTCCCGAGCTCTCCTTCTTCATAAGATTCATGTTATGAGCTTGAATCTTACCAATAGCCTCATCTACTGTTAACTCATAAAATTTAGGATTTTCCCTCATCAGGGTTGTATACATCTCAAACTTTGGTGGCAAAGCATCAAGAAATTTTTCCACCAGTTCTTCATCGGGATATTTCAGTTCAAAATCTTTCAACTCCGTTTGTAAATGATAGAATCTAGAGATGAGATCATCTAACGATTCATTTTCCATGAAATTGAAGCATTCGTACTGCTTCCGGAGAAGATCCCGCTTACTCTTCTTAATGTCACTGTTCCCCTCAAATCTTTTCTGAAGTGCTTTCCAAAGATCCTTGGAGGTGTCATAATATAAAGTGGTTTTCCTCGAAAACATTGTTAGTATGTTCATGTCCATAATATAAAACCGCTTTCCTTGAAAACATATGCTGACTTCATAGTCATAAAGAAAGTAGTTTTCCCAACGAAAACATGTGATGACATCGTAGACATAAAATGAGTAGTGTTCCCAATGAAAACAATGCGATGACCTCGTACTCATAAAATGAGTCATTTTCCAAATGAAAACATATGATGACATCGTAGTCATAAAATGAGTAATTTTTCCTAAAAACATTGGTACGTGTACATGGCCATAGTATGAAACTGTTTTCCTTGAAAACATTGATAAAGATATTTGCACGTAAACGAATGACAAAACAATTTGTGTGTAAACGATTGGCAAATCCATTTGCACGAAAACATTTCAATGTGTATGATAAACAAAACAAGTAATTTGGACCCATCCGTAAACTAGCTAGGAATACGAATAATATGCACATACATGAGGCATAACCAAACCATGACACAGGTGTTCTACCCCTCGCTCATACCTCACGAGTAATGTTCGAACACTATGCGGTCATTTGGCTAGAGGGACCCATGGTTAGCGCGACTAACCATGACCGGGGCTGTCAAACCCATTAGTATTATCCATAAAATCCCAAGCTATCAGTAGCTAATGGTTATAAAATATGATGATCAGGGGACTTTACGAGCTCCAAATGTGTTCACTCATGCAAACATAAAGGTCGGTTCTTGTTACCATATGAAAATGTTTGTAAGTATGTGTTCCATGTTTTCTAAAATGTATCAAGTAATGATGTTCTCAAATGTGTCAGGCAATGATGTTTCCAAATGTATCAAATGAGTTAAGCAAGTATGTTTCTCCCCTGATGTTTCTAAAACATTTAAAAAGTTAAAAGGGGGCAGTGAACTCACCTGGTGATGTGTCAGGAACACTAATGTCCTTCTGATAGTAATGAAAACCAATGTTCACATGATAATCACGGGTTACATCCTATTCGAGTCCTACGATACCTGTAGGCACTTAATGAGTTTTATAGACTAACCCTAATAATGTACAATGATTCTAAACTCGAATTGGGTTATCAAGCGTGCGGTTGAGCCATGTTGTCGACTTAATGATTGGTGATAATTGTTATTTAGGTCGAATCGGGATTCTCAACTTATTTATGATCTAATGGTCACGTTTGGACGTAATAGTTTATCAAGCTCACGGTGGTGCATAACCATGTGTATTTATACTTAATAATCACAATTCTTGTTCGTATAATTCTTAACAAAAAATGTGCAACTCTATGTTTTATAAAATACATGTGTTAATATATATATATGTGTGTATATATATATATATATATGTATATATATATAATCTAAACCTTAAAATATGTTTGTACCCTTCATGTATCCCTCAATTAAATATTTAGGTTCATGTAAATTGTACCTGATTCCATTTGTTAATATATATACACACATATACATATACGTGTTTACAGTTAGGTGTCGTATTGTTTTTAGAAAATATAAACATTTATAACTATATGCTTAAATATAAACACAATATATATATATACACGTGACAAAACATTTATTCGATTTTATAAAAGTCTATGTTTTCATATTTACTCGAAATGTATTCGTTAAGTTCCAAATCGTTCGTGTCATTTATCCCAAAACCCTTGATGATAGTTAAAAAAATATACTTTACATCTGGGTATATGAATATACGTGTATACACTTTCGAGGCTAAACATCGTGTCCCATAATAATCAGTTAATTTTATAAAAACATGAGTATTTATCTCCATACGTGTATTTATAGTTATATATGTAAGTATTTATGTTAAAGCACAGTTTGTGACTGATGATTTATCAGGATCTGTTTAGAATTGTTTGCAACAGTCATTAGGGAGTCTGTTGGAGCATGTTTATGACAACCAGATTGAAGAATGTTTGTGTTATTATATCTGAGTGAGTTGTATTAGTCTTTGTCTAAGTGTCTAAGTTTAGTCTAGAACACTTAGCAAGTGCTCCTAAAAGTTTATTCTAGAGCACTTAGCTAAGTATGCTAGAAGGTTTGTGTTTACTATAAATAGGAGTTACAAGTTCATATTCCATAGATCTAAGAGAAGAGAAAAGGTGTAGTGTTTTTTTTGGAGAGAACTGTTGTAATCAAGCATTACAGTAATACAAACGAGTTTAATCTGGATCTTGCGTGTTGCTAGTTGATTGTTCATGTCTACGTGATTTAGATTCAGCACTCATTGCGTAGATTCGTCAGTTCGTATAAGTGATCCGTACACCCCACGAACCTCATTTGTGACTTGAAGGCAAGCTACTTAACAAATTAAACTTTAAAAGATAATGAGAAGCTTTTAAATGTAAGAATTGAATCATTGAAAGATGATATCAAAGTTTTACAATCAAAAGTAAATGAACCAGCTTTTCATATTGATGTGGCATATTCTGAATATGAGAAAAAGATAAATGAACTTGCACAGTCACAAAGTGAAGTTACCAAATTGATGAGAAAGCTTGAGGGCTATAAAAATTACAGTTTTCTATTGGAATATTATAATGAGAAAGTTATGGGTGATAAAGTAGTTGGAGGAATTGGTTACTGTCCACCAGTTGAAGAAAAAATTATTAGGGGAGTTGGTTTTTGTCCTCCATTTAATGGGAATTACACATCTCGTAGTATTGAGACAGTGAATGAAGAAGAATTAGAGCCTAAAACCGTCCTCAAGGTTAATCCTGTAACCGGTGAGGATATGGTTTATGATGATTCTAGTGACGATGAATCTTTTGATCCAGAACAGGCTGAAGGTAAAGTGAAAGACTGTAAGGTTGATAAGCCTACTGTTGTCAAGAAAGTCACCAAAGATCGGTGCATCTTGACAGAACTTGATGATGATAGTGAACAATCAAAGACTAAACCTTTAAAACATTTTGTGAGTGGTGGGTTGGTTTTTGAAGAAATTAATATAATTGAGAAAACATCAAATCTTGATTTTATTAAAGACAAAGTTAAAATTGATAAACTCAAGGTTGTTCAATCATCTAACGCTGTTCCTCGGTGTGAATCATAAAGTTCAAGTGGTGTTCAAAAGGAACGTTTTGCTCAGGTATACAGGGAAAACCGTACGTGTTTTCTCTGTGGTTTAGTTGGTCATATTGTGAAGAATTGCCTAAATAAGAATGCCGGAAAGAGATTGGTAGATCCAACATTGGCTCGACCGTTTGTTGAACCAAAGACAAAACCAATGGTTAAACCAACGTCACAAATTAAGCCACCAAAAGATATGAATCAAAGTTAAGCGTATAGTTCTAGAGGTTCAAGAGGTATGACTCCTAAAGCTCCTTACATAAGGAAGTTTATTGAGAGGAGAGTTTGTTTTCATTATGGTGTAGTGGGACACATTTGTGTGAATTGTCCTTCAAAGGCTGAGGGTACAAAAGCAAAATAGATGGTTAAACCAAAGACCCAGTCTTATGTGACACCAAAGACTAGACAGTTTATGACAAGATCTGTTGGTATACAATCTCTTGATTCAAAATCCGAGGTGAAGTTATCTAAACCGTAAAAGAGAAGAAGAAACAGAAGATTGAGAAAACTTTTAGAACAACAAGAGGTTTCACAATCTAAACATGTTTCAAATGAAAAAAAAATGTTCAAACACTTCACATTTTAAGAAGAAAGAACTTAATGAATAGAAGAGCGTTTGAAAATCTAAAGTTACTCTTTCTGATTCGTCGGTGCAATCTCCAAAAAATGATGAGAGATTCAACTGTGAATTGCGTGAAGTGGTTTACGTTGATAAAGATGGACGACCCCAGACGACTATGGCTTGGGTTTCCATTTCAAACTAATGTTTGTTGTTTGATGTTCAGGGATAACCAAAGAGGACTATTGGCTGCTAACTTTTCTTTATTGACATTGATTAGTTATGTTGATAGTGGTTGTTTCATGGCACATAGTGACATGGCATAGACTCTGCACTCAATGAGTTATTGATTGTGGTTCAACGACTTGATGCTTAAGGGGAGAAATTAAAGGAGTTACTCGGTTCGTTTGTCACACAGTAGATGAGTCTATGATGACAAAGAATCTTGAGACACAGGAAGTAGGTGTGTAAGCATCAAGCTCTTGATGTTGAACCTAGTTCTAGTGTTCAGGGGGAGTCATCTAGACAGAGGGAGTCTACTCAGGTGATAAAGGTTTGATTGTGGTAACTTCTGATGATATCTTTGAATCTGTTTTTGAGTATGTGGTGAAAATGATTAGTACCCAAGTAAAAAAAAATTCAAAAATATTTTTCATGGAGGTTTTTCTATTATTTTTCTTTCATTAAAGTTTTATTTAGTAAGTTATTTTCATGATTTAGTTTCGTTAGTTTACTTGCTTTCTGAAAAAACAAAAAAATTGAAAAAGATAAAATCGGCACTGCTTGAAGTTAGAGAAGAAATGATAGTACATCAGTAGGTGATCGTACACACATGACCATAGAATGACTACCTGGTTTCTGTATTTATGTTTGAAGTTTATGCTTATATGATCTGATCTAAACTTCTTAGTCTGCATAAACAGGAAATGAAAACTTCATGATTGCTTGACATTGACTCTATAATTTATTAATTTGGATATCTGCATGTAATTTGAATTGTTAGTAGGCTGGAAGCGATTTTAGGCCATTAGTAGTGTGAAAACATAATGATCTATGTCACAACTGTGATTTGAACCCATGATATGTCGGGTGTGTGTGTTAAAAGATCATTATCAGATAAAGAATATGAGACTTTAAGAATTTCATGACACCATTATCGGATTATGTCATTAGCACAATTTTTCAGTTCACTTCACTGCCCAAGCCCCGAAAAACATGCAATGTGTTGTTGAACTAAGATATGTCTTGATAACATCTGTCAAGCATATACTAGCCCTTGAATCAAAATCACATGATTATCATGATTCATTGAAGAGATCCAGATAACAGTTGGACCACATTACTCTGAAATATTGAATCAATCGATTCTTTATTCAATCTTTCATATGTCACATGATATCATTGAGAATCATCAAATCCAAACCAATCTATATGAATCACTTTATTCTGAATCTTTATGATTCTTTATATCCTTCGGGATCTGCTTCTTTTTCCTGTGCTAATTGAGATAATCTCATCCTGGAGATTGATTTTATCTTTGCATAAGTCTCATATGTCTTGAAGATAGTGCAATTTACTTTCTGTTGGCATACTTGTGGGGCACACGGTGTTTTCATATAAATGGTACTAACCACAAGAATGTGGGATAAAAACGCTTTTGGTTTCAAATCTTATAATGCTGACAACTTGAATTGACATGTTGTATATTGCAAATTCGGTATGAATAAGGTAACATGTCATGATCTGATCCTGTTTACTTTGAATTTTATGACGTATCATTTCATGATGTTTGAATATTTGAGCAAGAAAATTATGAAAAAGAAAGTTATGATATCATCTAGATAGTGTTTCAAAAGAATTGATAGATTATGAAAGTTTGAAATGTTAGTTCTGACATATTCATTGCTGAGATATCATATTGAAATGTTGAACAAGATACATGATTTGACGAGTTGAGAATATTATCTGAACCTAATACCATAGGTCACCCTTAGATCTGCTAGAGATTTTATATCTGAAATGTATGTGTGTGTTTCATGAAGATACTGATATGATTTTCTTACTCACAGTGTTCGACCAAAAATATGTGATTCCATTTGTACAGAACAATGCCAAAAAGATTTTATTTTTGTTAATTTTGAAAAAAAATTAAATATATATATATATATATATTGTTTTTACATTTTACATTTTTTGCTTGTTTAATTAAAAAAAATTCCAAAAATATTTTCGGTGTATTTTGATATAAATTTCAAAAATTCAAAAAGATTTTATTTCTCGCTTCCATGGAAAGTACATTATTTTTCTGAGTTGGGTACATCTTTGAAAGATTGTAAGTTGATCTTAATGCTTAATATTTTGTAAGGGTTTGAGAGTGGTTGAATGTACACAAAGAATTCTCTTTCTTATGTGTTGTTCAAGTTTAAGTGCAGATGGACATGGACTATAGGTACAATAGGGACTTCATCCTGTGAGCATATTAGTAGACACCTTCTGAAGCTGTTGTCAAGGGGGAGTTTGTTAGAGCTTATTTGGAAACAAGTGACAAACATCTTCTAAAGCTGTTGTCAAGAGGGAGTCTGTTAAAGCATGTTTTTTGTAACTGTAGCAAAAATTCTAAGTGTATGTGTAGCGAACATGTTAAGTTCACCTATAGAGTTATAGGCGAACTTGACAAGTTCGCCTGAGGATTCAGTTTGCCTATAAATAGGAACTTAAGTGTTTATTTGTAAGTAAGCATGCTAGAGTTAGCATCCATAGAGAGGGAGTGAGTCTCTGTGAGAAGTGAGTCACCATCCCTAGGTAGAGCTAACCTAGGAATTGGAAATTGAGCTTAAACGTAGACATGTATACCCATTCGGTATTGTATTCGTATGACTCGTTCATTATTGAATAAAGTATCGTTTCTGTGTTTCTTTAACTTCTATGTTCGTGTGTTTGTTTGATTCACTTCGTGCTTCCGTCTCATAAGAGGAATCATCGAGTAATACGTTTGATCGTGTGCGTTCTGCTTGTTTAAGGACGCCACATGGACTTATAACTGGTATCAGAGCCTCGTGCTCAGAATCAAAGAGAATAACCGCTTTTCGGTTCAAATTACTCGTGATTCGGTGTTTAATTCCGCATATTCATCATCGAGACGTTAAAAAAATGATTTTTACCGGTGGAATTCTTCAAATTCATTGTATTTTATGAGTTTGATGATTCCAGAACTTCAAGTGCTTGAAGATTTGAAGTTTTTACCACCAAAACATGAAGATTCAATATTTTTGCTGAAACAGCTTCGTTAGGCGAACTTAGGGTTTGCTGGGCAGTTATAGGCGAAGTTGTTAAGTTCGCTGGAAGATTCTCAGGTGAACTTGTTAAGTTCGGTAGTTAAGTTCGCTATAGGTTGTTCTTTGGCGAAGTTGGTATATTCGCTGTACTGTTCAAGCGAACTTGTTATGTTCGCTGACACTGTTTAAGCGAACTTGTTGAGTGAGTGATAAAAAAAAAGTTTTTTGGCGGGAAAACTTTTCTTGTTCAATATTTTGAGGGAACTTTTCTATGTTTGTTTCGGGCCATTTTTACAAGATGGTAATTTTGGTTATTTTCGAGACCAGAATTCATATTTTTTGAGGGAAATGGCTTGGTGAAAGAATGAGAGATTTTTGTTGGATGATGACTTTTGAATGAAGAATCTTATTGTTAAGGTATTCAAACCTGAAAATGTGGGCTACGAGTATCTAGGATACTTCTTTATTAGAGAATGAATACTGAAACAATTTGAACAAAAGGGTTGTTGTCAACGAAAGGTCTCGGATTTGATTGTGAGGATATATTGTTTGGGTCTTTGCAAAGAAAAGAGGGAGATAAAAATTTCAAGAAATATTATGTTTCTTTGCAAAACGGATCAAGTGATTAAGATCGTCTAAATGATTCGACATGATTCGATTATGGTTTGATTTCTCATTTGGGATATGGGCGGAATCCAGATAGACAACCTAATGTAACTGGTAGGAGGTGTTAACCACGAATGAAAATCAGATTGAAGATTGTTGGATTCATGATGATTACTACCGAATGTGTGTGAGACTTGGTCGAGTACGTTTGAGAAGAAGCTGGTTATCTGGTGTTAACAAGTTGAAGATGGAACCTTTATCATATGCCGGTTAAATAAGAAACATCCTTCTGTTTCTGGTTTAGTGCGAAGATGCTTGTTTCATGAAGGGGAGATCTAATATGAAAGACTCCGGGTTATTAGTTGAGTGGATAAAGTACGAGACAAAGTCAAACACTTCTGGTGAAGATGAAGATCAAAGAAAAGAATGGTTTTTGCACACTATATTGGAGTTTCAGTTTTTTTTTCAAGCTTGGATTCTTGTCTTTGTGGAAGTTGATTAGTTTGATGCTGATTGTTGGAAATTCAGAATCTCTATCTTTTGCCAGTTGGTTTACTGATGTCCAAGCATTATGGGTTAGATTCTTGAATCAATGCGGAAGTGGTTATTATTGAGAGGATGGACTACAATGAAAAGTGTTGGATTTGTTGGTTTTCATGAAGAGGCCAAACAAAATTGTTTTACAAATGGGATGCATCAGTTTAGAGGGAGTCTTTTGCCTCAAGATTGAAGCATTGCCGGTTGAAGATCTTAGTGCAAATCCAAAGATCAAGTCTTACCAAGTAAAGTGAAGACCCAAGATCATCAATCAAGAGGGAGTTTGTTGAAGCACAATTTGTGACTGATGATTTATCAGTATTTGTTTAGAATTGTTTGCAACGGTTAAGAGGGAGTCTGTTAGAGCATGTTTTTGTAACTGTAGCAAAAATTCTATGTGTATGTGTAGCGAACATGTTAAGTTCTCCTAAGGGAATGTTTGGGCGAACTTAACTAGCAAACTTGCTAAGTTCGCCTATAGAGTGGACAAGTTCGCCTGAGGACTCAGTTTGCCTATAAATAGGAACTTAAGTGTTCATTTGTATTTAAGCATGCTAGAGTTAGCATCCACAGAGATGGAGTGAGTCTCTGTGAGAAGTGAGTCACCATCCCTAGGTAGAGCTCACCTAGGGATCGGAGATGGAGCTTAAACGTAGATATGTATACTCATTCGGTATTGTATTCATATGACTCGTTCGTTATTAAATAAAGTATCGTTTCTGTGTTTCATCTATCTTCTATGTTCGTGTGTTTGTTTGATTCACTTCGTTCTTCCGTCTCATAAGAGGAATCATCGAGTAATTCATTGTGATCGTGGTCATCTTGCTCGTTTGACGACGCCACATGGACTTATAATTTATACCTACGTGTTACGTCTACCTTTATGCAAAATATAGGTGTGTGTAAGTACTCTTACAAGTATATATGTACATATGTCCATAAGGCACATTTTCGTTTGTCAAACCCTAGAATAGTCCTTCGAGTTATATAGCTAATTACCATTTCAACGACATACCAATATATATATATATATATATATATATATATATATATATATATGGTTATAGAAAATCCTAGAAGCTAGCATTATTCCAATCGTATCTAATTTGTATAATCCGTTTTACACCACAATTATAATGCAACTGTTTTTACGCTCATGTAATAATATTTACTAATCTCGCATACCGCTCGTTAATCGTGTTTAAGATTTCCGTTGAACCGATAACCAATTTACGAATATAGTTTCTCATTCAATGATAATAATATATTTTAGTCGAAACGGACTCTCTAGATCAACTATACGTATTTGCGGTGCGTTAGTATTAATTATTAAGTTAATATTTATTTTCTATTGTTAACCAGTCATTTAGGCTCAACGCAATTTGACCGCACGTGCGTCTAACTTTTGTGTAAATAAATATAAAACACGTTAATGTGCACTTATACCTTTCGTTCATCTCGTTTACGAACCGACGCGTTCTAACACTCACGGTTCACGCGCTGACCTTGTTTAACCAGCATTGACTGGGTTTGACCGAAACCCGGAACTGTCGAGAATGACTCGAAAAGTCCCGCCTATCCGGGTGACATCTCATCCTTGCTATAACCTGTCTAAAATTCAAATGAACACACGGGAATAAAACCCGGCCATTTCACTCTTCGGATTTAAATGGAAAAACTGTCAACAATAGTGAAATCAACACAAGCTAACAAAACGAACATCAAACTCTTTAGATCGGAATGGTAGAATCATAAAAGACCCTATATCCGATCGTTTGGACTCGCCGGAACACCGAGAGTCGCCGGAAAAGAGATGATTAAGTTGGATTTTACCTTGGTAGTATAGATCTGGACATGAGGGGGCGTGGAACGACCGCAGTCATCGCCAACACCACCTGAGAGTTTGCCCGAAATATTCTAGTTGGAAAACCGGGGTCATCGGTACCCTAGTATTCTTGTCGGAAGGAAAACGTGGTTGGTCTGAATAGGAACGGGTTTGGCACCACAAGGGCTCCTTTCTTCTCCTTCGCGCAGACAAGGACCACCCAAATAACACCATCGTCATCCCCATCATCTGATCTGAGCCTTCTACCATCGCCGCCGCCTACCACGGCGGAACCCTGTCCGTGTGTTGGTTGGAGAACCACCCTTCCTCACTGTCACTGTCATGGTTCAGTGGTGGCGCCGCCGTGGAGTGGCAAATCTCTCCTCCACCGCCTTTTTTCATGATCGAGGCTATCAGAGGGCCGTTGCCGCCTCTGGTCCTTGTCACGGCCGTCCTCGCCGCTCATCTTGCCGCCACCGTCGCCGGGAGGAGCCGCCGGAAGTATCGGTTCTGTTAACGGTTTTTTCGATTTATTCGATTCGATTTTCAGTTTTTTTAACCCATATCCGTTAACCTAACCGAACCGAACCGAATTGGAAATTTTTCTAACCAAACCAAATTCAACCGAATAAACCGATTTCAAAAGGAAAGTTTATCTGAATAAACCAAATAAATCGAATTCAACCGAATAAATCGAATAAACCGAACCGAATTGGAAATATGTCTAACCAAACAAACCGAATAAACCAAATTAAAAAAAAAGATATATCCATTAACTGAACCGAAAACCAAATTCGAATTCGGATACGGTTAATAACCGAACCAAAAAACGAATTCATAATTCGGTTCGGTCTTTTCGGTTACGGATACGATTCGGATTTCGGTTTTTTTGCTCACCCCTATTCGGAAGGTGGCCGGCCCTCCTCCCCCTTCTCTCCATGCTCACTTCTCTCTCTCTCTCTACGCCAACATGTGTGTGTGTGTTTGGTAAATGAGAAGGAAAGGTGTATGCATAAATATCTAGGGTTTTTAGCATGTTAAACCCGCGTAACGACTTGTTCTCGTCCCGTTCCTGTGTTAATCCATCCCATGTTCCCGAATAATTATTTTAGAATATTTGGAATTATGAGACGTTAATAAGAATTTTATTTAAGTATTTTAAATCTAGAAATTTACGTTTCATTTGATGTACGAATCGGTACGCGTTGATACCGCATTTTTAATGATTTCATTCTTTTTATACGTTTCGCGCTCCGAGATTATCTATTATTAATTCACCAATAATTATTAAAATGACAATTTATCATATTCGTTGTATAAAATACGTATCGGTAAGAGCCGTACTTCTATCGTTAACTTTACGAGTTCGTATACACGTACGATGAGGGCCTTTATCCCAATAGTCTTCCAAATGCATATTAATACTTAATATTAATAATTAGTCATCTCCCTTATTCGTTTTGCCGCATATCCGGTAATAAAACGATATTTGACGCATTAAGCGTTTGAAACTTACTGAATCGTGTACGTAATTCTATTGTTTCGTAAGTTCTTAGAATTGCGTAGTAAGTTGTTAAACAAAATTGGGTGACTAGTAGAATGTTTAGATTATGAAATTTGAGCCTCCAATAGGCTTGGACCCTTGTTGGGCCTAGTTGGGTAGCCCAACAGCTAGGTTTCAGATTTTGGAATATTGTAGGTGTGATAGGAGTGTTCACACTACCCATACTGAGACGGAGGTTAGTCAGCACAATGCCGAACATGTGGAAGGAGATGACCAGCCATTTGAGTTTGAACCAGCCGTACAGGCAGCTCTCGACCGTGAATTCACCCGACTATTGAAGGAAACCTTACCGGTCATACTAGACGAAGCCTTGAGGAAAGCCAAGGAGAACCCCAACACAACCCCAGTCACTGAAGGGCCCGTGGTACTTCCAGCTTTGGGAAGACCAATTCCGGTAGAGAATGTTACACCACCTGCTCACGGGTGCGATTACAAGGCATTTCGTGGTTGTGATCCACCTGAGCTTACTGGAGAGAAAGAAGCAGCAGATACCTTAAATTGGATCAATGGCATGGAATCCACCATCTGCCTCAGTGACTGCCGACCAGATCAAGCGGTCAGGTTTGTAGCCAAGTCGCTGAAGGGGTAGGTAGCAAACTGGTAGGAGACTGTGAAACATGCTAAGGGTGACCAAGCGGTCGAGATAGGATGGGTAAACTACAGAGTTTATGTTTAAGAAGTTGGAACGCTGACTCCTGGGTGTCACCCCAGTTATAGGGTTTACCCTATTGAGTTAGAGCAGTGAGGGGTTAGGCAATCTTAGAAAATCCTTCGATGAAACGACGGTAATACCCTGCCAATCCTAGAAATTGTCGCACCTCCGCCGGGGTTGTCGGTGCCGCCCAATTCTTTATTGTTTCTATCTTGGATGGATCGACATGTATTCCGTTCTCATTGACTACATGTCATAAAAATTTCACTTCACGAATCCAGAATTCGCACTTTGAAAGTTTTGCGTACAACTGTTCTTGGTTTAGCAATTCCAAAATCAAACGCATGTATTCCTCATGTTCGTCCCTACTCTTGGAGTAGATGAGGATGTCATCGAGGAAGACGATAACGAACCGGTCAAGGTACGGTTAACACACATGGTTCATGAGATCCATGAACACCGCGGGTGCGTTGGTCAGTCCGAATGGCATGACCATGAATTCGTAGTGACCATACCTAGTTCTGAATGCCGTCTTTGAGATGTCCTCCTCTTGGACTCTCAGTTGATGGTATCCGGATCTAAGATCTATCTTGGAATAGAAGCTTGACCCTTGGAGTTGATCAAATAGATCGTCGATGCGGGGTAGAGGATATCAGTTCTTGATGGTCACTTTATTAAGCTCACGGTAATCGATGCACATGCGGAAGGTCCCGTCCTTCTTCTTGACAAATAGGACTGGAGCTCCCCATGGCGATGAGCTAGGTCGAATGAAACCTTTATCTAGCAACTCTTGCAGTTGTGTAGATAGTTCTTGCAATTCACTAGGTGCATGTCTGATACCAATCTGTCACACCCCTAAATTCCACTATCGGAGTTTTACCGTTAGTGATGTGACACACCAGGATCTCAGTCATTAGTTACATCAAACGACACTATATGGGACTTAAAATGTCATAATATAAAAGATCAGAGTAAATGTGCGGAAGCGTTTAGACAAAAGTAAATGCGCAAAACAACGTGCCCAAGTTTAAGTAATAACAGAACATAAATAGTGTTTGATAGAATGACATATGATGATAATAGTCAAATGACACCATGCATGTCCTAACGTGATCCTGCGTATCGACCTGAGAAAACATGTAAGAAAACGGGTCAACACTAGGTTGGTGAGTTCATAGGTTTCAATCATTTGAAATAAAGTGTTTGCAGGTTATGTACATCCAATATGCATATCTATAGGTAGATAGCCTATGTTCATGTTTTACTAAAGCGCTCGCAACCGAAGCTGACTGATGTGTTTGTTTGTTTGCCTCCAGCAAGGTCTATCAACTCTAACTAATGTGATTAGGTCAATATTACACCCGTTCGACCTCCAATCGAACTAGACGACTAGCCCAGGTGGGGTTTGTCAAACCCAGTAGTACTACCAAACATTACCTCTCTAAATCCATAGTAACGGTCCGATGTGTGTGAGGACTTTCAATGATAGTGTTACGTTTAGCCTCAACAGTGATATCATATGAAGTACAATAACCCAAAATAGTTTGGCATGTTCTCTCCCCTAAATAAAAACAGTTAAAGGGGCCGTGAAACTCACATGCGTTGCATAGTAGGTAGTATCACACAAGTATAAGATTGGGTACACAATTGTCAGCCTACAACGGCTTACGTATGCTCTAGAATTATGAACATAATAATTAGAGACACATTAGGATTTGTGACGACGACACGGAAGATTAGAACGTCTTAAAACATTCAAAGGATTTATGAGTAGACGAGCGTGTCTACGGCAATATAGGTTTCTTAATATAATAATTAAGATAAAAGCGTTTCGTGTCGAACGTTAATAACGAATAATATTAATTAATAAATATTCGTGCGTTTGTACCATTAAAATAATGGCCAAGAAAATAATATAGTTAATATATTATTTTTTGAACTTGTAGAAAATATGCGATAATCACTTACGTGATAAAATAATAAATATATTATTTTTTTGTTCGAGGATATAATACATGACTAAATAATATAAATAATATATTATTTATAAGTTTGAAACGTTACACATTGTTTATAATCGTGGTAAAATAATATAACAATATATCATTTTTAGTTGAAGTTATGGGTTGAAAATAATATAAATATATTATTTATTCGAAGTCGGGGTTTGAAAATAATATAAATATATTATTTTAAAAGTGAGAAATAATATGAAAATGGATTATAAAATCAAACCCGAGCCTACGGGTGTTTTCCGGGGCTAAAACACTTTAATATATTGTTATAATAATATGAGGGTGGGTTTTTATAAAAATATAATCATTAAAAGTTGGTTTAAAAAGAAAAGGGGGTGGAGGGACTCGAACCCGAGTCTCCTCCCCCAAATCCATCAAACTTAACCATTCCACCCACTAGGGTAATCGCATACAGGTCTGGATTGAAATGTTTTTAACATGGATGGTTCCTGTGTTCTCCTTCCTTACGCATCCCGATCCAAACCCAACCAATTTCACTCGATTTTGATCGCGAATGAACACAGGGGTTTAGGGGTTTTGATTAATGGTCTAATGCGAATCTGATCACGAGTTTAATTGAAAAATCATTAAGTCTAGGTTTGTTTAATTCTTGCCTGAATATTTTGAAAACCCTAGGTTAATCCTCGGATTAGATTGGTCGAATTCGATATTGAAAATAGTTGAATTCATAGGGTTATTACAGAGTTTTGGATTGCGAATCTGTCCATATAAGCTAATTAGATTAAGACTGTGTTTAGATCAGAAATCGATTAACCCAAATATGTGATGAACCCTAGAATCGGTTCACCACTAATTTAATGTTAAGTGCTTGAATTAGTATAGGGCTTTTGATGAGTGAATGTTTGCGAACCTGATCATGACCTTTAATTTGGGGTTCGATTAAACCCGAATGGGTATAAACCCTAGAATTCGTTCTTGATCGAATCAGTGTTATAAGCCCCAATTTTCATAGGGCTTATGATCTACGCTTGAAAACGAAACTAAAGATGTATGATTTTACCAGAATAGGATTCGAATTGGTGGTTCCCGACTAGAACAGGTGTCGACTGTGTCTGGTTAGATCTCTGGCGAGCCTGGTTCTATCTTCGATCAAATTGATGCATGCCAAAGCTTCAGAGATGTACGCTTTCGGTGTGTAGAGAGTAAGATTGTGAAAATAACGATCGAAACCAACGAATTTGATATGCTCATGATAATGGTCGACGGTGACGGGTTTAAGGCTCATAAATTGGTTTAGTTCGACACAAGGATGGTGTTTTAAGGTTTCAATGAGGTCGTGAATGTCATTAACATCCATTTCGGTTATGGATTCGAACGAACTTCAGTTATAGCGCTTAAATTTGAATCAAGAACATACTGTTTGACTTTTGAAAGTCAACAGGAACACAAAACCCTCTATTTTGACTTTGGGAGTCAACAAATCAGGTTTTGAGACTTGGCAGAAATAGTCCCTATAGTTTTAGGTGTACAAGGGTTTGAGGAATGGCAGAATTAGTCCCTGAGGTTTGTGATAGGGTTAACTAGGTTAAGATTTAACCTAATTGTGCTAACGGAGTTATCTCAAAAAAGCCGGATGTCACAGAAACCATGTTCTTGTTTATTAATTCTGTTTTAGTTGTTTTGAGCATGATCCTAGGCTAAAACATTGATACTGCCTGGGTCTTATGATGATTACTGCGTAAAGTTATGATTTTTACTGGTTTTGGAGTATATTGATGGGTTAATGATCTTGTAACGAATCTTACGATATTGATTGTGATGTATATGCATGCTTAAATCGGAGTGGTGTTTGATTTCGATTCCGTATGTTGATTGTGGATGTCTTCTAGCTTGATTAGCGTATTTAGGTCATAGATCTTAGGATTTGTGGTTGTTTGTGTGGTTTGCTAGAGATAGTAGCCATAGGAGTTGTGGTTGAATGTTATTTAGAACTGAGTGTGTATCTTGTCTCAATACCCGAGAAGTGAGAGATAGTCGTTTAGTCTTCGTCATTAGGTATCCAAGTGTCAGATGTCTAAGAGGAAGTTGGTATTAGGTGTCTAGTGATTGTTGCTATTCTGAGTCATAGTTCTTATCCTGAGATTACCCCGTGCATTCTTCAAATGTATGGTGGACAGTGAGACTGAAAGGTGATCTGTCTATTCGGGTACTTTATCATTGTTGGAGAGACCGAAAGGTAATCCACTATCTGGTGAGTTATTACATCTTTAGGTTCCTTAGTTGGTGACACCCTGAGAGTGATTAGAGATCCACTAGGTTGTCTAGAGTTGTTTCCTTAGAAACCCAGATCCATCTTAGTTTCCAGAATTGGTAGAAGTTGTTCTTTGCAAGTAGGATTCCGACCTAGGGAGTATTCTTCCCATCATCTGATATTACCTTAGTTCTTGATCTTGATAGTTGAGTCGATCTTCTTTGCTGCATTATTAGTTCTAATCTTTAGTGTGGTCAACCCCCCCAATCATTATAAGTCAGAGTCAGAGTCTAGTATTAGTATTCAGTGTCTCTAGGGTTCGATATTCCAGTTTACCATTAAGCTATGCTACACTCGATAGGTACACTTGCCTGTCAGTCCGGTCTAGTTCATAGGTTTTCCATTTCTTACTTAGGAGTCTATGTTAGGTTTAGTTAGTTTTTATATAGACCGCCTGGGTGACATCAGCTATTCACAATGGCCTTTATAACCAAGCTACCCAACACAGCTACGGTTTATGCCACCCATTTTGTGATTTGCTATCAGTATAGCTTATGGCAGGTTTCGAGGACGAAACCTGTTGTAAGGAGGGTAGACTTGTAACATCCCGAAATTCGAAAGCGTAGATCAGGCACGAGACTTACAAAGAACAAGGAATGTGGAAGGAGGTGGGCCTTGGGCCGGAACACATTGGCAGAAGGTGACGGAGTTGGGCTCCATAAAACCCCAACTTCATCCCATCCACCCTCATTAGCTCATTTCCACCATTTTTTTTCAAGTTCTGAAGAGAAAGAAGTTAGAGAGAGAAGGTGTCGGTTTTTCTCAAAGATCGAACAAAACTTCTTCTCCAGTGATAACACGAAGCTTTGCTGAATTAAAAAGCCGATTTGAGGTGAGAAACTAGCTCAGATCTGAGTTCTTGTTAAAAATGGGATTTTAGGGTTTATGGAGTTTTTAACTTAAAGGTCGGATTTTTACGTGTAAAAACACATGAAAAGTATAGATCTAGCTTCATGGGAGTTGGAGAAATGATTTGAACAAAAAAAGTTATCGTTTTAGATAAAAAAAAAAACGAATCTGTTATGGAATTAGGGTTCTTGAGCCGACTCATGAGATTCGCTACCTACAAGTAGCGACACTCAGCGACGGAGATGAGAGAGAATCGGCCAAGTAAGAATCGGCCGAGTAAGAATCGACCAAGTAAGAATCGGCCAAGTGAGAATCCGCCCCTATAGCATGACAAAAGTCCAGAACACAAAAGGCGACACTCGAAAGTATCAGCTGACTCTTGAGAGAGTGTCGGCCGACTCTTGAGAAAACATTAGCCGACTCTTGAGAGAGTTCCGGAAGACTCTTGAGAAAACATCGGCCGACTCTTGGGACTGTTTGCAAGTTTAACCGATTCCATGTATTGTATACGCACATATCACGTAGCACTCGTGTAGCTTGAGCTTTTAGTTTCAGTAGACATAATATCAGGTGAGTTCTATTCCCTTTTCTTGCCTACTTTTGGGGTGGTGTGCATACTTAGTGAATAATGTGTTTATCAAATAGTATATTACTAAACCATAAACGATGGCAAAAGTCATGATTTAAAAGAAAAGTTTAAAAGAGGCAAACAGATTTTTTATGAATGATAATATGAAATGTTTACAAGTAGTAAAAGATGATTTTAAACGAAGAATGAATGTAAGTCTTAAAGAAAGTCATTTCGTTAACAAGGAATGTAAAGATAAAGTTTCTTTTGGGAATAAGTACCAAGTCAGACTACAGTTCCTACAGGGACAAATGTTACAATGTACAGAGAGTCAGATAAGGGCTTTAGTGCCTATAGTAGGGATTTGGTGCCAATAGTAGGGCTTCAGTGCCTATAAAGGGGCTTCGGTGCCTATAGTAAGGCTTAAGTGCCTATAGAAGGGCTTCGGTGCCTATTGAAGTGTCACACCCCGGTCGACAGCGGATAATACGATGGGGCTGACGCGGTTGTTCAAAAGCACATGATTAACTATTAAATACATTACAACATTTAATCAACATATTAAGCATTCGTTACGAGGTAAATAGAATCATGTTGTTCATACAATAAATGAATCCTTAATTAATTTTATCTAGGTCCGTAGCCCTAAGTGACCAAGCATAGTCCTCAAACGGGTGTACCTGAAACATGTGAGTAAATGTCAACTACAAGTAGTTGTTGAGTAACATAGGTTTTGACACTAGACAAAGTTAAGTATGGAAATACAATTCAATATGTTCAAAGCGTGTCTAAAGCATGAATGTGAGAACATACAAGGTTCCAAGCGTACAATTCAAGCCATGTAATATGAAAATAGTTACGTAATCTAACTGATTGCCTTTTAAAAATGTAGTAAGATGTATACACTAACCCACCAAGGTTCGTGTTAAGTAATGAATCGGATTCCCCTATAAATGATCATGTTAGATACTACCATAGGCTTGGGCTGCAAGTTAATGAATGTACTAACATGAACACATGTAATGGTCACAAGGCAGTTCAAGACATAAAGTATAAAGATCAAAGCATAAGAACATAGGTATTGAATTGTGTAGGTAAAGCTTTTGTAAACATGTTTCACCCCAAAAGTAAAAATGGTAAAAATGGGCTATGTAAACTCACCTGTAATGAAGCTAGTGAGTTGTATGAATAGTAAATGATAGATAGGCTTCATGAGGATTCCCCACAATCAACCTACATAGTTAATTTTGTATTCTAGACTCAACGTACGTTTTAAAGGAAGTGAAAATAAGGAATTCTAAACATAGTTGTGTTTCTAAGGATTCTTGGGATTTGGTATTGGTAATTGGATTTCTATAAGTTCACAAGTAGTGAAATAACAATGATAAAGTAGTTTATGAAATTAATTAGGATTAATTAGAATTTCTAATTAAGCATGTAAGTATAGTATTTATAACAATATGTTTGAATTGATTTAAATGATTATTCTAAAAATAATTAACAATTAAGTTATGGATTTGAAAAGGGTTTAATTCATGGTTTTAAGTAAGTAAAACAATTATTTAAATTATTTAAATAATTCTTTTACTTAAACGATAAATAAGGAGATATTAATTAAATATTAGTACAAGTAGGCTTTAAATGAAAATAATTAAATTTGTACCATTATTTAAATAATTAATTAACTAATTCTATAAATTTTTAAATGTTTTAAATAATTATTCTTTATCAAAGTAATTATTAATGCATTTGAGAAATGGATTAATAATGTTTAAGTAAATATTTAAAATTCCTTCTATAGACATTACTATTTTGTAAATCTATACTATATAATAAATAAAGGTTTTTTAGTGTCACGTGTCACCTCCATATTCAATCTTACTATTTTTTTCCTGCTTCTCTCTCTTATTTATTGCATTTCTATTTTTAATAATAATATATATTTAAATGAAAACACATTTATTTTAAATTACCCTTTATTATAAGAAACTTTGAAATTTAAATATGTAACTTTTATTTCAATCAAATAATAAATTAAAGTCAAATTACATTAAATAGTAATTAACATATTTTCGAAACGTAATTATATGTTAATTTTTACATATTTTAAATTTTGTTTTTATCTTTAGTATATGTAATATTTTTTTTAGTTTTACACATGTAAAATATATAAATAAAGATTCAAAAATTTTATATATTGATATTTTTTACTCCGTGTATAGACACGAGATTTAAACTAGTAAAACAATATAATTAGGTTTATAAAGGTAATCATGCTTATTTTCTAAACATAATTAATAACTTCGGAGTTTTTAGTAAATAATTCATTAAAACCGGTCGTTATGCGTTGGTGATAATAACTAGGCAAGGTTATCAATATGCATATTCTTATTTAAAAGAAATAGTTATCGAATCTCTTAATCATAAAAGAATTTCTTCATAAATACATATATATATATATATACCCATAAGAGTTTATAAGAATATAGATGTAAAATTTTGAATATGTTTATGTTTTGTATAATATATATATATAAAAAATGCATCTTATTTAATTAGTCTCTAAAAGATGTCATGTGTTTTATATACGTATATATATAAGTATATATAAATACATGTGTATGAGAGTAACAAGGGAAACAATCTTTAAACAACCAGGGATAAGGCAAAAAAAAAAAAAAGAAGAAGCAGGCAGGTCGGGTTTCGAAGCCGCGACCTCTGCTGTATATGTGAAACACCTTAACCGCTTGACCTGGGCGAATGCCTTGATGATAAGGAAGGCTTCTGTTTAATTTTTAAACAACTAACCTCAAGACCCTTCTTCCCCAAATAGTTAAAACGAAGCCCTAATCCCAATTCCACATGAATTCAATCCTAATTCAAAGGGGTGTTGCAACGGGGGTTAAATCAAGAATTAGGTGATAGTAATACCTGGAATCGGGCTCGAATTCGTCGAACAAGAGGGGCCTGCGTCTTCCCTGCTGTCGCGCGTCGAGAGGGAAAAAGAAGACGGGACTGATGGGGTTTCGAGTGAAAATCGATTGTAATAGATTAGGGGTATTCAAAGGGTGAAACTAAACTCGCATTAGCGATAACCGATGGATTTAGCGGATGTTTGAAGTCTTGATTCGGTGATTTCGAATATGTAACTGAAAGTACCAAGTTTGTTCATAAAAGCTCATGAATTCGCAATGAAATACGAATTAACTCCCCATAATAATTGTAAAGGAGTAGCAAAACGTGTTGGGGACGATTCAAATCCGTAACGATAGGGATTGATGGCAATAGAACTCGATTTTGACTTCTTGGAGTCAAAATAGGGAATAAAGCAAGTTGATGTGAGGGTTCAAATGGAATAAGTGGGGGTTCAAATTGAGTTGAGGGGGGTTCAAAGGCATCCTTAATTCTTTTGTTTGAATTTATTTATAAAAGTGCCTCTTTTATAGCTTTATAAAATCGAAATAATTATTTGTTTTGTTATAATTGTTTTATAAAAGAAACAAATGCCCTTTTTTATAAAATAACAATTGTAATAAGGGTTTATTTAAATATAATCAAAAGGATATATATTTATATGTTTTTGTTTATGGATTATATTTGAAAGATGTAAATATATAATTAAAGCTCATAAGTTTTAAAAACTTACATTTTGTGTAAATGGTTTGCTTAACACCATCACATGTATAAAAAAGTGTAAAGATGGAATTGAAGATGCATAAGTTTTATGTAACATTAAAAAGTTATATACTTGATGTATTCAGTATAATCATATATATATATATATACACACACACGTAAGTTTACAAAAATAAAAGATATAAGTATATGGTTTAAACTCACATGCTTTTTTTTTGTTTAGTTCGTATAACAAAGTATATTCACATAAATATTCATAATGGAAAATAATATGTACCTGAAATGTTGAAACTTGAATTTATACACGTTTAAAATAATACTTAACGTGTCATATTGCGTCGGACAAAAGAAATGGTGTGTCATTATTGTTTAAAACAAAATAGTAAAATAAAAAAAATGAGGTCCGAAAATAATGGATGTTACATGAAGGGCTTCGGTGCCTGTGGAAGGGCTCCGGTGTCTAGTGAAGGGCTCTGATGCCTATAGTAGGGCTTAAGTGCCTGAGTAGGTTTTATGTCTAAGTAGTTACAAATGGAATTGACAGTTTAGTGATAGCGTCTTGACACTAGTCAGGGTTGTTACAAAAACGTTACGATGATGCATCGTGTAACCTTCCCTTATTCGTCGGCCTTTGGACTTGAGTCATTAGGGCGATATGGAAAGGAATGGAAAGTTGAAGATAAGTTAATTTAGAAATAATGTATGTATGAGTTAAAAGATATACCATATGTAAAGTTTAGCCTTAAGGGCAGTACGTATATAAAAGTAAATCTGTTGTATGACTTATTTAAAATAAACGTTAGAACTTACGCAGCGTTGCTGATTTTTAGTATGCATATCAGTTAGTGCAGATGGAAATATGGATGCTTGGCTGGCTTGAAGAGTTATCCAAAGTGAAGATCTGGCATCCCGTTGTTATGTTTATGTTTCAGTTGTTTAAGACAAGTTTAAATTTGTACTAGACAAGTATGTTTACGTTATGTTATGTATTCCGATGCGTATGTTAAGGTTTTAAAGCGCTTCCGCTGTGATTGTGAAAGTTTTAAGTTTATAAGCTATGTGTTGATGAGTAAATCCAATAGTGAGACCTCCCAGGTTTGGGGCCTTACAATTAGAACGCAATCGGGGCTTGATTAGTTCGGGGTTTGGTTTAGTCAGACATAAATACTGATTGTTGCAATTAATGCGTGATAATATTGAGCTAAATAAATTAATGAGATTGTGAAAGCTTGTTTTCCAGTTATGATTCCATTGCAGATTCTTTTTCGAGGACGAAAAAAGGTTAAGTGTGGGGATGTTCGATGTGTTGCAAAACACATGTCTTTTATCCTATTGTATTTGTGCATTTTAGATAGTTTTGTATTCATTTTTATAAGTTTTTAGATCATTCTGAGTCTGTGTTGTGTTTACAGGTGCTCATGTGGAATAAGAAGTTACATCGTGAAGAAATCGAGCACAAGAAGAAGTCCAAGAAAACGTAGGAGAAAGGTTGGAAATTAAGATCTTCGCGGTACGCGAAGATGGTGAGATAGTTGTTCGCGACACGCGAGGAACTGGAATCCGGGCCCGACTAATTTGGCCTTTGCGGTGGGCCTTCGATCCTCAGTTCGCGGTACACGAAGAACGTAAATTCCATGAAAAAACCCGAATTTGAATATTTAATGTCATAGAATTCTCCCCAAAACCAAATATTTCAATTCTAGTCAGAGTCTAGTTTTAGTTAGTGTATGTGTCTCGTGGGTTCCATATCCGGTTTACGGTTAAGCTTAGCTACATTCGATAGGTACACTTCCGTGTCAGTGTAGTCTAGTTCATAGGTTTTCCAGAGTATTACTAGAGTGTCTAGGTTAGTTTTGTATTCAGTGTTTACATACCGCCTGGACGACATCATTATACTTCAGGGACCCGCTTATCAAGTGAGTTCTATGTGCCCCTTATGTGTTACGTGAAAACAATTTTAAATGTTTTGGGGCTGAACTGTATACCTATTATGAATGAATATTATGAAGGCTATGTATAGCCATATGTGTTATATGACAATACATGATGAATATAAGAATGACAAGTATGTTTATGAACACAAAAATGAAAGTATGACATAATGTATACGAATGAAATCTTGCTTTATATACACATACACACACACACACACACACATATATATATATATATATATATATATATATATATATTGCTTGCTATGTATGAATAAACGTTATTGATGAAAACGATGACAACGGCTACTTAGGTAGACGAGCGACCACGGGACTATTATGCAGCCAGAACTAAAAGTCTAGAAAGGTAGACTAAACTCAGGCTACTACGGTAGAATCAGTCCCTCAATCGATGCACGACTGCATAAATAGTTCCGGTGGGAAACGGATGCCTTAGAGCAGACAGGCGAATAGGACGGACTACGACGGTAGGACGGTTTCAGACGGACGACCGAAGGTTTGCCGGACTGTTTATGCAGACGGACGGTTTCTAGTGTCGGGCGGTTTATGAAATGGGCTACGACTGTAGTTCGAGGATGTTTGTCTTTGTGACTTAAGTAATCAAAATGACGGGTTGATCACACATATGTGTATGAGTAATGAATGTTCAGCAAATAGCAAAGGTGTATGTATTTATATACGTACTCGCACATGATTGACATACGAAAGCAGTAAATGAAAAGGTATATAAATTTACATATATATTTACACTCACAAGATTATAATAAGAATAATGTTTATGTTTAATTTCTTTAAACTAGAACTCACCATCGTTAACTGACTTTTAGTATGCACTTCAGGTAACAAGAAGAAAGGGCGTGCAAAGGTGTGATGGCTACCTAGCACGAGACTGACATCCCATTTCATATGATTTTATGTTAAGACAATGTTCCTTTTTATGATAAGACTTCCGCTATTATGTAAATGAATGATGTATGTTTCGTTATGATTATATGTTTTTAATTTAAGTTCAGCATTTTGATAACTATGTTCATGAGTAAATCAAACAAATGAGGTCTCTTAGGTTGCAGTTGTAGACGGCTACACAATGATCATCGAAAAATGATGCTAAACAAGCGTTTACACAACTAGTAAGTAGTTCTTTGTTCATTGATATTTTTTATCTTGATGTTTTTTTTATTTAGTCCTATAAAATTGGTTCTAAAGTAATATTCATATGTTATTTAAATGGAAACTTTTATGTTTGATGTATATGTAAAGTGTATTGACCTTTTACATTTTTTTTGATAAATTTTGATGATATGGGATATAGTTACGTATTTTGTAATCTGTCACCAACTATTACATTTATGTAATAATATGTTATTTATATGTTATAAGGTGTTACGTATATGTTATATGGGATATGATTACGTATTTTGTAATCTGTCACCAAATAAGTGGCACATGGCTTTTTTTTATTTGAGTAGAATGGTTTTTGGGTTAGCTCAACAAATGTTTATTATAAATAATATGATGTTAACTTTTAGTGAAGATGATTAAAATAAGATCAAAATAAAATGTGTGATCACAATTTGGTTTTTAAGTTTTCAAATGATCATTATTATATATATATACCACGTGTTATTATTTTAGAGCCTCTGGATATTTACTTTCCCGCTTAAACATTTTTCAATTATCTATTTTAATTTTTTTTAAACTCCTAAACTAATTAAATACCATTTAAATGTTTCAGTTTTTCTTATTATTTTAAATTTTAATCATTAAATGTAGGATAACTTTTGGTTGACTAATAACTTCTTTTTTTAAATACACTATTTATAATTAAATTTAACTAATTTATTATTATTCATAAGATTTAGATGTGTTAATTTTTTATTTTTTAGAATATTATGAATTGTTACTATGTAATTGTTTTATTTATGTTGAAACAATTACACACACACACACATATATATATATATATATATATATAATCCATTATCTATTATTTATATTTTATACTGCTAAATAAATGAAAATCCTTGGAGAAACGTGGCGTAATTCTAGAGCGCATTCATTTATATTTTCTCGCATAAACCATTCTAGCCCATTATTTTAGGCAACTAATAATAAATTTATATTCCATTATTATTTAATATTTGATTAATATCAACATAAAGAAACAAAATATTTCTTGTAATTTTTCTTTAAATCGGTAATAAACATAGGATTTAGATTAACATTTTATTTCACAAAATCTAATAAAATTGCGTCATGTCCTAACTGTGGCCCTACAAAATCTAATAATAACTTATCAGTATATAAGAAATTTTTTTCATGATTCAGCCCATGTTCTCGTAGAATTCCGTTGTTTTGATATGAACTTTCTCATATATATATATATATACACATATATATAGGGGATGTATCGGTTGTAAACCCTGAATTGTTGTTAAAACCCTTAAACTCATTCTGGACCACACATTATTTTTCTTTGATTTCTTGTTTATTTTTAATCTTGAAGGGCATTCTGGTAATTTACTTTTACCCTATATATATATATATATATATATATATATATATATATCATCTTCTCTCTTTACCCTAGTCTCTCTCTACCTTTAAAAAAAAGCTCGTCTCTCTCTCACTAAAAAAACACAGAAAGATCTTGTTCTTGTTGTTCTTCGAAGAACCCAAGGTTGCGCGAACTAGATCTAAATCTCCCTGCTTGAAATGGATTTCGTTTAGCAGATCTAAACAGGCCGGTGTATTTCTTTGCAGAAGTTATTAGGGAAGAAAAAACGCAGAAACATTTCTGTCTTGAAATGAATTTCGTTTAGTAGATCTGGATTTCGCTAAAGTTCTTTCGTTGTATTTAACATTTCTGTATTTCCCAGTGGCTTTCCAGAACCCATATTCAGTTGCACGATTAGATCTAGACCCGCTTGAATATTTCTTTGCTTTTGGGTAGAAGAAGTACCACTCTAAATCTCCACTTTTCAAAGAGGATTTATCTGAAAAAAGGTACCTTGAGTGCTCGACTGCCCATTTGATATTTATAGTCTTCTTATTCTGATTCTCAACTTAGAATTCGATTTTTTTTGTATGCCTGATTCTAGGCCCATCCGTGTAAAAATAATAATGCCCATATCATCTTAAATTTTAGTTGAAAGGTAAACATTTGGCATTATGCTCTTTGGGGGTATATAGGGGATTCATTACAAAAAAGATTTATGTTTGATTCATTACTCATTCATGATTTCATGATAAGTAACGATTTTTTTAGGTGAAATAATCTTTTTGTAAAACGCCAATGTGTTATTATTATTGTTATTTTTTTGGGTGAAATAATATTTTTATCTGAGTTAATAGATCTGATGAACAAGGGGAACCTACAGTATTAGGAAATTTACTTTGTTAATCAATTAATGTTTTTTTTAGTCTTTCATAAACAGGCAAAGATTTGCCTCCGTGGAAAGGATGATTCGTTCGGATCGACATGAGAGAAATCCAACTATTGATTGAGGTTTGTGTTTTAAATTTTGGATTAAAATGGGTTTGGTTTAGTTCCAGAAAGAAAACCTTACGAAAAAAACCTAAAGATTTGACTATTTTGATTTTACACTTATGTATTTTGTTTTTACACTTGTATATTTTGTTTTTACACATATGTATTTTGATTTTATACTTGTGTATTTGTATGTAACTTTTTTTTTCTGATTTGTAAAAGTATTTTAAATTAGTGGGCAAACTATTATTCAAGAATAAGTATTGTAAAAATATTGTGGAATGTAGTAACTTAAATAATAATATCAAAGTAAAAATGGATAAACAAAATCTATAAACAAAGGAATGTAATATGGTTGTGGGATGTTTATTCATTGTCTTTGTGTAGCAGAACTGGGGGAGGAAGAAAATGTTTGCAGAAAAAACCCAATAAGGAAAAAAAATGTATTCAAGAGATTGTAAATCATCGTTTTTAAAAAGAGAGATGGAGATAAAAAAATCAGGTGACCAAAGAGGAAGAGGCTGTTTGGGGATTGATATTTAGAGAATCTGAAAAGTAAGTTTTGATTTAAATTTTTACAAATCCTTTTCTAATTTTACACGTGTGTATTTTTATGTAAATTTTTACAAAACCCTTTATGTTTCTTGGTTAATTTTCTTATTTTCAGAAATTAAGTGTTATCATTTCATTATTATTATGTTTTCAGAAATTGGTTTTTGTTTCTTGTTTTTCAGAAAAAAGTAGCTTAAGAGGAAACAGGTTTGGGAAGTTGCCTATGTGTATTTTTATTTTACACTTGTATATTTTGTTTTTACACTTGTGTATTTGTTTTTTTACACATACGTATTTTGATTTTACACTTGTGTATCTGTATGTAATTTTTTTCTGATTTGTAAAAGTATTTCGGCATTTTGAATGTAGAATTTTTCGTTGGTCATGGCTGGATATAGAATTTTTGCTTCATTTGCAAAAGTATTTTAAATTTTGTTCTTGTAGATTCATGTAATTATTTATAAAAAATTGGATCTGAATTTTTAGAGTGAGAAATGTAGAGAGAGAGTGTGTATTTTTATTTAAAAAAATAAGTAAATTTACTTATATACCCTTTTGGGGTATTTTAAAAATAAAAGAAAATGAAACAAGCTAGATTCAATGAGAACCACATATTAAAATATACAAAAATGGATGTGTGGCTAAAAATGAGTTTAAGGCTTTTCACAACAACTCGGTGTTTTCATTTGATGTGTCCCCTATATATACACACACACACATATATATATATATGTGTGTGTGTATGTATATATATATATATATATATAGGGTTAGGATTATTTGACAACTCTAATTATCTTGAGAACTGTGAAAACTCCTATCAATGGTTTATATTTTTTTAATTTTGTATTTTTTATATATTGTCGTGTATGTTTATATACATAAAAAACAAGCAAACTAATTTTTATATATGTTTTTACATTTTAAATTTTTTACCTACACATTTGTAGATAGTAAAACCTACACATGACTTACACTTTTGTAGGAAAAAATTTTAAAATGTAAAAACATATATAAAAATTAGTTTGATTGTTTTTTATGTACATAAATATACACAACAATATATAAAAAATACAAAATTCAAAAAATATAAATCATGGATAGAAGTTCTCACAGTTCTCAAGATATTTAAAAGTTCTCAAATGATCCATATATATATATATAGTTAAGCGAAAACCAAGAAAACCACATAAAAAACCAATTTAAACTAATCATATAATAATATTTATTTTATATTTTATTTTAATTATATTTATTTATAATAGTATCAATGTAATATTACACATTTTTACCAAAAAATCATTTAAGTATTGGTTTACGTATACGTAACCCATAATGTTACGTATACGTAAACAGAAAACAAAAAAATTGCGGTTGCGTATACGTAAAACACAATACTTAAAATAATTTTTTTGTGCATTGTGTAATATTATATTAATATACTTCCAAATAAATTAAAAAAATAAAAAATGTATAAATTATTTGATTGGCTTTTAATGGTTTTCTCGGTTTTCCCCTAAATTTGTATTTTTCTCTTGATCCCTCCCCTATATACATATACATATATATATATATATACATTGTCACACCCCACCAAGGCGGAAGTACGGGATGTAACCGGTATATCGCATTGAACACAAGTACAAGAGAAACTAAAAGGAAAGTTGTGCATTACATTGAACCATACTACATGCTTCTAACGAATCTACGAATACATGAAAATCCTGAATCAATACAAAGGGTCTAAAATGCCCAACTACAACCAAAAGTACATAACAATAACTCTTCCCAAAAGCAAGTCGTTTAAAGCTCGTTATCCCCATAACTGTTTACCTGAAAAGCATGTTTCGAAAAGGGGTCAACTATAAAAATAGTTGGTGAGCACGCAGGTTTTGCGACTCTATAAAAAGTAAGTAAATAAATTTCAAAATGTAATAGTAACCATCCGCAGATGATCAAGTATACGTGTTAAGATATAATTACCCTGAGCCACATTCAAAACCGTCAGACTAGTTGTTGCCCCTGTATCCAGGTGTCGAATGTGAACACCTACTATGGCTAATTATGCGCCCAAATGACCCTACAAGTTTGGTTGGCGCGACCAACCCTGGGCGGGGGTGTCAACCCAAATAGTACTACTTAAAATTCCCAACGGCTACGCCTAGCTATTTGATTGCCTAAAATTGGGGACTTTAAGGCATTATAAAAAAATAACTCATGTAATCAATGTATCATGTAACATGTGACTAAAAAAAATGAAGCAGCTTTCCCCCAAAAACAGTAAAACAGTAAGTAAAAAGGGGCCGCGAAACTCACCTGGACAACGTCAGTGATAAGTGTGACATAGTCAACAAAAATCGCAAAGTACGGTTAACATCCAAATTCTATCAAAGGCCAGCAGCCAAATGCAAGCAAAGTGTGGCTAGCAACTCAGTGCTACCAAGGTACGGCTAAATCCGCAAAAACAGGTGTCCTAACCGAGTCTTACTAACCAAGTAGACATAAAAAAATAGCATTTAGGACGCCTAAAGTATAAAACTGAGTCTACTACTCAAAAGTGGCTATGTAGTCAGTTGCATACCCAAAACCGGTGCACACACGTTCGAACCGCTCAAAAGTTGTAAAACGAGCCTTTATATAAATTCGTGACTTTGAAACCTTAAGTTTTATTTTATTAATGAATACCAGTAGTTATAATGCCATATATGATAAAATCTCAAGTCACAGTTTCGTTTGATCAAAAACGCGGTTACGCGCGTAAAGTCCGGTTTACGATTTAAAAATCCGATTCATCCGAAATTAGGGTTTTAGTGTGATATTAGCACCCAATTTAAAAGTCAAATTTTATGTTTTAAATGGGGTTATACTTCTGTCCAAAATCCCCTAGAATTTTTATAAAATCAATTTTATATAAAAATTTCCAAAATTAATAACTTTTTATAAAATTTAAATGGACCATAATTCCAAAACCATACTTAGACATACATTTACTGCTTGAAATTTATACCAATTGATCATATATATAAATAAAAATTTCTGACCAATTTTCATATTTGTCCAATATCCAGATTATTTAATATTGTTAAAATTTACAAATTTGGGAAAAATAGTTAAATACATTAAAACTTCACCAAATTTTTACCATATTAGTTTTATGTGAATATAAGATCCCATACCAAGTTTCAACCCCTGATGTTATCCAGAAGTTACAAACCCTAAATCATCCGTTTAAACTTTATAAATACTAAACACATACTTAAACAACTCCAATTTTCATAAAATTCGTACATGAGTCTTAGTTCATCATATAACAATCACTGTCCAATTTCTAGAATTTTTCAATACTCAAAAGTATTTTTCCCAAATTTCCATGTATTAAACTTGTGGAAATTTTAATAAATAATCTATAAATAGTTTAGTTACCAATATTTTCAGATCTCACTTTTTATATAAATACTACTTTTTAAAAATAAATTTGGAAGCTAAATAAAATTTTATAAAAATCCATCAAAAACAATTGTTGTATAAAAATAAATATATTAGTTACACGTGAACCGGTGTTGAGTTTATAACCTAATAACCACTCAAAATATCAAATATCTCAATACTAAATGTTTTCGGGTTCAATTCCCAACCAATGACTCATAAAACTATTATAACATAAAATTAAACCTTAACGGGTAAAGTTTATACCTTTTGTATAAATGGTTCACGTACGCGGAACCTCCCGTATTTCACATGCAATACAAACCAAAAACACCATCAGGATCGTTTTTATCTCCCCAGCATTTCCATATGCTCAAAATTGACATGCAATGCCGTTTGGATGACCATGCAACCCCATCAATTTCCTGTTTCGGTCCTATAAACAGTTACAATCTGTTCGTATTCAAAAATATAGTTCCCAACATCTGATCGGAATTTCCTACGGTGAAAACATTCATATTTGTGCTAAACAACTACTATCCAAAACTCGTCATGATCCAACGGTCGGATCTCCGGGGATCGACGATTCTTTGAGACCCAGTTTTTCAAATCCGAAAATCCTATCAGTCACATTCGAGGGTATGAAAAGCATACCTAGAGAGCTCTGATCAAAATTTCCTCTGGTAGGGTTTTGCGTTTATGTGTTGACAACATCATATCCAAATTTCATGCATTTATAACGGTCGGATTTCCAGGGATCGTCCGATCTTTAAAACTGCGCATGCATAAAACTTTCTGGACAGATTTTAAAAACTCTTTTTCACGATATTAAGCAAGGATTTAGAGAAATCTGAGCTTACCATTGCGGTCGTAGCATCGAGAAATGGTTCCGGGTGAAAAACGGGCTTCAGCCGCCACCGACCACCGCGCCAGACCACCGTTGGCCGCCACGCACCACCGCCGGACCACCACTACTTCGCCGGAATCTTCTCCACTCACTCTCTCTAAATTTTTCTCTGAAATGATCAAATGAGAAAAAGGGAGTGTAGTGGGGTATTTATATCCCTCGTGGTCTCCGATCGCGTGCCGGTTTCTCACTTAAACGAATCCGATAAAAAAATAGAGGCGTTATTTTATCCAAAAATAACTTATTATAATTTATTATTTTCCTTTGAGTCCTTGATCTCGTAAATATATATCCTTTCGGATTTAAATTAAAATTTACGAAACCGTTCGACTCGGGTGTTAACGCGTATAAACCCGAACTTGATCAAAATTTTGACATTATAACACCCAAATAAATCTTGCTATTATTTTTTGTTCACTAACGAGTTTCTTTCGTTTGAAAGTATATTTCACATAATAATAATACTATTATTATTATTATTATTATACGAACTCGTCGAACACGGGTGTTGACCGTAAAAGTCACGGTTGTCACATACATATACATATACATATACATATACATATATAGGGTTAGGTTCAAATTAGAACTCATAAATACTTGAGAACTCGCGACAACTCGTCAAAAAACCAATTAAAACTATTTTTTTTGTTTCACTACTTTTATTATTAAAATACAACATAAAAAATAATATATCTCTCCAATTATATATCTTTTTTCTCTAAATTATTCTTAAAAAAATTATTTACATGTGTAAATGTTAAAACACTTACACATGTGTAAGTGGTAAACTTACACATGTGTAGATTTTTTAAAATATTAATACATGTAAATTTACATATATAAATTCATTTTTTTATGTTATATTTTAATAATAAAGGTAGTAAAAACAAAAAAAAATAGTTTTGATTGTTTTTTGACGAGTTCTCGCGAGTTCTCAAAATATATAAGAGTTCTCAAATGATCAATTCCCTATATATATAGGGGGAGGATCAAATAAAAAGTAGTTTTTCGCTAAGAAATAACAAAAACCTTAAGAAACGATATCAAACGAACTCTGATTGAGCTAATTTCAGCGGTGTTGGAACTGTCTCGTCGAACTCTACCATCTTAGCTTTTAGGGTTTAGCTTTTAAGGTTTAGATTTTACGTTGGAATTTTAGGGTTTTAACCTTATGGTTTAGCCTTAGGGTTTAGGTTTCTTTTTTGGGGTAAGGGTGGAGGGTTTAGGTTTTTGGGGGTGGGTTGAGGTTTTTTTTGGGGGGGGGGGGGGGTGGGGGAGGTTTAGGTTTTTTGGGGGTGGGGTGGTGGTTTTAGGCTTTTCGGGGTAGGGTTGGAGGGGGGTTTAGGTTTTTAGGGTTGCGGGTGGAGGGGGGTTTAGGTTTTTGGTCCTGGTTAGGGTTCGATGAGACGGTTCCAACGTCGCTGAAATGGGCTCAATCGGAGTTCATTTGACCCTACTTCTTAGAATTTCTTAGCGAAAAATCATTTCTTAGTGGAACCGTCCCATATATATATATATATATATATATATATATATATATATATATATATATAAGGGATCAAGAGAAAACCACAAAGTTAGACAATAAACGATAAAACCATTAAAAGCCAACCAAATAATAGATTTTTTTTATTTTTTTAACTTATTTCTAAGTGTAAATATAATATTACACAATTTACCAAAACATCATTTTACGTATTGTGTTTTACGTATACGTAACAACAATTTTTTTGTTTTCTGTTTACGCATATGTAACACTATGTGTTACGTATACGTAAATCAATACTTAAATGATTTTTTGGTAAAAATGTGTAATATTACATTGATACTCTTATAAATAAATAAATATTATTATATAATTGGTTAAAATTGGTTTTTTTAGTGGTTTTCTCAGATTTCGCCTAATTATGTGGTTTTCTCTGGAACCCTCCCCTATGTATATATATATATGTATACATACATATATATATATATATGAAAATTATCAAACGTGAACCAACTTTAAATGTGTAAACCAAAAAACCAAATTGTTGCCACATATTTATTATAATTAATTGAATGTTTGACTTTTGGGAAATAAATTAAAATAAGATGAAAATAAATATGTGGTCAGAATTTGGTTTTTGGTTTACGAGTTCACATTTGATCATTTGAGAACTCCTAAATATTTTGAGAACTTGCGAGAACTCGTCAAAAAACAAATCAAACCCATTTTTTTGTTTTTACTATCTTTAGGGTTAGAATACAACATAAAAAAATGAATTTATATATGTAAATTTACATGTATGAATATATTAAAAAATATATACACGTGTATAAGTTTACCACTTACACATGTGTAAGTGTTTACCATTTGCACATGCATATAAACTTTTTTAAGAATTATTTAGAGAGAAGAGATGAGTTAATTCGAGACATAAATAAATTTTTATGTTATATTTTAATAATAAAGGTAGTGAAAAAAAATGAGTTTAATTGGTTTTTTGACAAGTTCTCATGAGTTCTCAAGTATTTATAAGTTATCATTTGAACCTAACCCTATATATATATATATATATATATATATATATACATATATATATATGTATGTATAGGGGAGGGTTAAAATGGAAACCATGTTAAGTTAAGAAAACTATGGAAACTCAATCTTATCCATTGATCATACTTGATTATTGGTTATCATTTATTTGTAGTTTTTGATTTAAAAAATAGATGTACTTTTTATATTAAATAATACAATAAAGGTAAAATGGGTAATTGGTTGAGGTTGAATATGTGGTCGGGATGATGTATTGGGAATAGATGCATGTCATATCAACCTTATTTTTGAGAAACCATCCATCTTCTACAAAGCAAAAATTCAAACGACATTTTCATATTCTTAAACAACTCAAAAAGTAAAACCCTATTATGGTTAACAACAATCTGGAAGATTTCCACTAAGCAGTTCAAGCATCAAAGAGTTTCTTTAAAGGAAGGTGAAGACGACGGTTTACACTCATAGGATCGTCTTCTAACCAAGATTCAGCGGCGAGGTTTTTCTGCAATTTCACAGATTATGTTCAATCTGTAATTCTGCGGCTAGGTTTTTTGCAAACGACGAAGGCGTTGGTGCTGTTGTCGTCGTCAATTAAAAAAGCATATGTTGTCGTCGTCGTCGGCTAGGTTTACATCTGTTTTGTGGAATTAGTGACTTTGGGTCTTTGTGCTTTCTGAAATACATATGTTTCTTATAACACCTACAATTTTGTTCTTTGTCAAATGTTATGTGGAATTAGTGATTTTGGGGTTTTTTTTTCCCTAAAACATAAGTTATGAAAATAGGAAATGGGTTTAACAATTTAATATTTTATTAAAATACATGTTTGATTAGAAATTAGTTTCTGAATGTTAAAAAGTTAGATACCGGTTAAAGATTCTCATATTTTGTTAAAAATAGGAAAAGGGTGCAAGAGTGAGCAAAGGGAAAGAAGGTAATCCAATTGAAATTGATAGCAATGAAAGTAGAAAAACTTATGTAATGGAATCTAGCAGGAAAACTTTGGATACGTAATTAATCATTATTTTATTTATTGTTACATATGTAAAATAATTTTGTACTTATTAACAGATTTGAAGGAATGGGATTCTGATACCCCAATTATTGAATTGATTTTTTTTATATGTTGTGATATTTTTGGTACTAAACAACCTCTAAAATATGTGATGTTACCTGAAATTTTGAATTTAAGTTATGTAACTTGTTTCAAGTAAGTTATAAAAACACTTAACAATATGTGAAACTTATGTAACTTGTGATGTTTTGATACTAAACAGCCTCTAAAATATGTGATACTTATGTAACTTGTGTAACTTTTGTTACTAAGCAGTCTCTAAAATATACAACTGATGTTTCCACTGAATATGTGAATGATGTAACTTATGTAACTTTTGTTACTAAACAGTATTTAGAATTTGAAAAAAAAAACGTAACTTAGGTAACTGATGTTTCAACTGAATATGTGACAAACATAATCGGATCAGCCGGGCCAAGTAAGAAGGTATTGGATGAGGATAGGAAAAAGGAAACATATAGCGGATCAGAAGCCTGAAACATCAAATATAGTGAAGAAGCGAAAAAGGTCAAATACTAATGAATAGGCTGGAATTAGAACTAGGTCGTCCCAAATTCAATTTTTAGGTGCATTAGTGTTTTAAATATGTAATAAGCAAGTACATATGTAATCTGCTTGAAAAACTGGAATGTTACATATATGAATAAATGTATTGTTACATATGTAAAATATAAAATAAAAGTTATCCGTTCAATTGCCTGATTATTGTAGCGATAACTAAACAAATGATTATTACATATGGTTATTACATAAATTACCTGAAAAGGTGGAAATACAGAGAAATAGACATGAACAAATGATTATTACATATGTAGCTAATGAGACAGACTTTGATAACAATGGACATCTTTAGGATAATGAACTTCGTTTATAACCTGGTCAACTCCTTAGAAGGTTGAACAACATTTGTAGCATCGCTAGTTACATATGTAACTTTATCAACTACAGATGTAGCATTTCACAAGTTACTTATGTAAAAAACTCATTTACATATGTATCGTCCTTTCCACAACTCCATATTGACCTTGAGAACTAAAACTGAGTTTGAGAGTACATATGTAATAAGAGTACATATTGACCTTAGAAGGTTGAACAACATTTGTAGCATCGCTAGTTACATATGTAACTTTATCAACTACAAATGAACTTCTCCATGGCATCTAATTTCAATTTTTAGGTGCATTAGTGTTTTAAATATGTAATAAGCAAGTACATATGTAATCTGCTTGAAAAACTGGAATGTTACATATGTGAATAAATGTATTGTTACATATGTAAAATATGTGGACATGAATTGTATTGTTACATATGTAATCTGCTTGAAAAAATTGGAATGTTACATATGTGAATAAATGTATTGTTACACATGTAAGATTGCCTAGACTTAAGAGAACTCTCACATAAAGTGTCAAATGTACGTTTGGATTGAGGTTTGCCCGCTTTGGTACAACGAAGGTATTTATGTGTGGGAACACCTTTATAAACCTTGGTCTGACCTTTCCTAATAGAGAAACCACAGTGAAAAGCATAGTTCTTATACGTAGCAATAACATCTTCCCACTTGTCGAAAGATGAACCAACAACTGGTTTAATGTCATCATTAACATTGGGACACCGTAACTTCGTTCCATTCGGAGACACGAAACATAATATGGTGTGTCACACCCCGACCGATGGCGGAATCATCGAGGCGGACAATGAAATGATTGTTCAAAAGCACATGATAACTAAAATGTTGCATAATTCATTAATTAAATTTAAAGACAACAAAGATCCAAATACAATACATTTCAAATAACCTAGTCTAGTTCAAAACATTGATTTATTTAACTAGGTCCATAGTTCTTAAGTGGAGGAATCTTCGGCAAGCAATCACATATCCAAACCTGAAACATTATTTAAATCAAGTGTCAACTAAAAAGTTGGTGAGTACATAGATTTTGTAGTTCCGATAAGTTGTAAATAAAAACGTTTTGCAACTCATTGTTTATCTTGTTAAACATAGTATATATATGGTGTATCATTTATCTAATCACAATTCAAACCTTGTTTGACGCGCTTGAACAAAGCACAACAGCTAAGTCCGGTATGTTTGAATATAGTTACCCACTATATCCGGTATGTTTGAATATAACACACGGCTATATCCGAGTATGCAATAATAAACACCCTAACTGGGTGGGCTGGTCAGGCACAATAGATCTATTAATATTACTGTTGGTTTTCTTGTGGTTAAATGTATGTACATCTAAGATAATAAGCATATAGTCCACATGTATAACACGTATAAACAATGTGAGTAGCATGTATAATGTTTCACCCCAAAATATGCAAAAATGTAAAATAGGGGCTATTTAACTCACCTGGCTAGCGGATATGATAATCCACGAGTGCGGGTGATAAGGACGTTGAAACCTAAGCACGATGAAATCCTATGTGGATAGATAAGTATTATTGTATGTTTTATTTGTATGTGCGTATTCGTATTTAAATGTGTATGAGTTTTACAATAATATCCTTTAATATTTATTTGTATAAAATATGGTAGAAAATAATAATGACTTGGTAAAACTTTAACTTAAAAATATATATATTGTTAAAATATTACATTTTTAAATAAGTAGTTATTATGTATTTATAAAAGTTTCTATTTATTTATTTATTTTATCATTAATATATATATTTTTTTTTGTAAGTTAAAACTATTTTAACAATTTTATAAAAATATAGTGTTTATTATTTTATAAAAATTTGGGTGGGTTAAATATGTATAAAAATTTGCTTAATCGATTTTAAAATAAACGAACGAGTAAGCCGACTCGTTTTAGTTTTTATTGTATAAAAAGAATATTAAAATAAGTTAAAATAAATAAATAAAATAAAAACAGAAGAAAAAGTTTGGGCCGAAGGCCAACCGGGATCGAACCCGTGACCTCAGGATCAAACACACACACGCATAACCAGCCGGGCTACTGCCCATCGCTGGTTATGTGTGTACCCGTTAATTTAAATACACAAGTGGGAAATTGGTCGCTGGTCCTCGGCAACCGGCAAACCGTGTCCGAGGACACTGGTTTGCCCGGTAACTCATGGGCGATGGTCGCGATTTCGACTGGGGTAGTTTGACAAGCGATAACAGAAAGTAAAGGAACCAAATTGAGGCTCGAACCTGGTCGCGAAGGGTCTGGTCGGCAGAGTTCTAAATCCGAAAATGTCAAGAATGGGAATCGATCTTCTGGATGGAATTAGCCTTTAAAAACTTGGTCACAGCTTCACTCGGAGACGACGAATGCAATGGTGCCTTCAATTTGGAGTGAGAGAGGGTGGAATGGCGGTAGCGAGCTCGAGCAGGTCCGAAGATGGCTATTTATAGCCGAGCTCAAACCTTATGACCAAACGTGCAATTAAGTATGTCCAGACATTCGTCTGGACAAGACGAAGCTAACGAGCTATCAAGCATGCATGGAGGTTGACTGTCGGGCTCGAATTCGTGGCGTGGGTTCTCGGCCACCAACAGGATCAGACTATCCGTATGTTGGGGAGACCAATTGGTCGGGGGCTTTTACTCGCGTGGGAACGACGAGGTCAGGGCTGCCTTTAGCGGCTGTCGAGGTGTAGGGAACAGCCCTGTCGGGGTGTTCGCCGGAAAAACGCTTTACCCGCCGGACCAAGGAACATGGTGACCGGAAAGTCGATTTGGAAATTGGCAGATTTGGTCCTTGTAGTTTGGTTTTGATTTAATTCGGCCCCTGAGATAATTACAGATGAGTCCTTGTAGTTTGATTTGTACAGAAATAGTCCCTCAAGTGATTTTTATATTTTTTTATTTTTTTTTTGTTAAAAACCCTTTAGCTTGAAAAGTTTCAAATTAGTCCCTTAACTTTAATAAGTTTTCTTTTTAATTTCAAATATATTTTATAAACTTATATTATTATTATTATTATAAATAATTTTTATAAAAGTTAGTTATCAGGTTATTTTATTAAATATGAAACTTTTAAATTTAGATTTTTATATAAAATTTTATATAAGTTTTAAAACTTATAAGATTTTAATTATTTTAAATCCGTAAAATAAAAATACCTATTTGTATAAAACTAAATAAAACACTTGCATTTTATTTAAATAGAGAATGATTACACGATAAATATATTACAAGTGCGCGGATGAAAATCCGAAACGTCACAGTCTCCCCATGTTAAAGGAATTTCGCCCCGAAATTCAACTAGTGGAGGCTATGAAAAGAGATGTGGATACTTGGTCTTCATTTGGTCTTCACGTTCCCAAGTGAACTCGGGTCCACGTTTAGACTCCCAACGGACCTTGACAATGGGGATGCGGCTACGCTTGAATTTCTTGACTTCTCGGTCCATGATTTCCACGGGTTTTTCAACAAAGTGCATTTTCTCGTCAATACGCACTTCATCAAGACGGATGTGGAGATTTTCGTCGGCTAGACACTTTTTCAAATTAGATACATGAAAGGTCGGATGAACGTTGTTGAGTTCTGAAGGAAGATCGAGTTTATAGGCCACTTTTCCTATCCTTTCGAGTATCTTGAATGGACCCACATATCGAGGTGCAAATTTTCCTTTCTTTCCAAATCGGACTACGCCTTTCCAAGGTGATACTTTTAGGAGAACCATATCCCCAACTTGAAATTCCAAAGGTTTTCGTCTTTTATCGGCATAGCTCTTTTGCCGACTCCTTGCTACTCGAATGTTGTCACAGATAAGAGAGATTTTATCGGTGGTCTCTTGGATAAGCTCGGGACCGGTGATTTGTGTTTCACCAATTTCATTCCAACAAATCGGTGAACGACATTTCCGTCCATAAAGAGCTTCAAACGGTGCCATGTTAATACTTGTGTGGTAGCTGTTGTTGTAGGAAAATTCGATCAGTGGTAGGTGAGAATCCCAATTGCCACCAAAGTCAATGACACAAGCTCTAAGCATATCCTCGAGAGTTTGGATTGTTCGCTCGGTTTGTCCATCAGTTTGAGGATGGTAAGCCGTACTTAAGTCCAAACGAGTACCAAGCGCAGATTGTAATGATTGCCAAAATCGGGAAGTAAAACGCGAATCACGATCGGAGATGATGTTCAAAGGGATTCCGTGACGACTCACAATTTCATCAATGTAGTTCCGAGCCAATTTCTCGATTCGATAGTCCTCACGAATAGGCAAGAAATGAACAGACTTTGTAAGTCGGTCGATAATAACCCAGATACTATCGTGCCCACTAGAAGTGCGTGGGAGTTTGGTGATGAAGTCCATAGCAAGGTTCTCCTACTTCCACACGGGGATTTCAGGTTGTTCGAGGAGTCCGGAAGGCTTCTGGTGTTCGGCCTTCACTTTAGAACAAGTTAAGCATTTTGCCACAAAGAGGGCAATATCCTTTTTCATGCCGGGCCACCAATATTGCTGACGAAGACCCATGTACATCTTATCAGCTCCGGGATGTATCGAATATCGAGTTTTGTGGGACTCATTCATCAAAAATATACGAAGGTCGTCGCGATCGGGAACCCAGATACGGTCCAAGTAATATAATAGACCGTTGGCTTTGGTTTCTAGCAAGAGTTCTACACCACATGCCATCTCTTGATACATGTTTCCCTCGGTAACCGAGGTGTGTTGTGCTTTGAGAATACGGGCTTGGATATCGTTATGGATACAAACACTATGAAGCATGATACGTTCTTTACGACTCAAGGCGTCGGCTACAACATTTGCATTGCCGGGGTGGTAGCGAATCTCGCAGTCGTAGTCATTAAGAAGTTCAATCCATCGACGTTCCCTCATATTAAGCTCTTTTTGATTGAAAATATGTTGGAGGCTTTTGTGGTCGGTGAAAACCACGCATTTGGTGCCATAAAGATAGTGTCTCCAAATTTTCAAGGCGAAAATGACAGCACGAAGCTCGAGATCATGGGTCGTATAGTTCTTCTCATGGATTTTGAGCTGACGTGATGTGTATGCAATTGCTTGGCCACGTTGCATTAGAACACAACCAAGACCTTGGTTGGATGCATCACAATAAACGATAAAGTCGTCATTACCACTAGGAAGAGTTAGAATAGGAGCATTGCAGAGCTTGTGCTTGAGAGTTTGAAAAGCTTCCTCTTGCTTGGGTCCCCACTCGTAAGATTTACCTTTGTGAGTCAAGGTAGTGAGTGGAACCGCAATCTTGGAGAAATTTGAGATGAAGCGACGATAGTAACCTGCTAGTCCAAGGAATGAACGAATCTCGGTAGGAGTCTTAGGAGTACTCCAATTCTTTACCGCCTTGATCTTTGCCGGGTCCACATGAATTCCCTTATTGCTGACTATGTGTCCCAAAAATTGAACCTCCTTTAGCCAGAATTCACACTTGGAGAACTTGGCGTATAGTTGTTCTTTCTTCAAGAGTTCCAAAATCAAACGAAGATGTTGTTCATGCTCCACTTTCGTTTTAGAATAGATGAGAATGTCGTCAATGAAAACGATCACGAACTTGTCCAAATAAGGTTTGCATACACGGTTCATGAGGTCCATGAAGACCGCAGGTGCATTAGTCAAACCGAATGGCATGACCATGAACTCGTAGTGACCATATCTAGTCCGAAAGGCAGTCTTCGGAATGTCTTCATCGAGAACATGAAGTTGATGGTATCCGGAACGAAGGTCAATCTTGGAGAAACATGTTGAACCTTGAAGCTGATCGAAAAGATCGTCGATACGGGGTAAAGGATAACGGTTCTTAATTGTAAGCTTGTTGAGTTCACGATAATCGATGCACATTCGAAACGATCCATCCTTTTTCTTTACGAACAGCACGGGAGCACCCCAAGGTGAATGGCTCAGGCGGATGAATCCTTTGGATGAGAGTTCTTGTAATTGACTTGCGAGCTCTTGCATCTCGGAAGGTGCAAGACGGTATGGAGCTTTTGCCACTGGAGTTGCTCCGGGCACAAGGTCAATACGAAACTCTACTTGTCTAGGAGGAGGAAGGCCGGGTAAATCCTCGGGGAATACTTCGGGAAAGTCTCGAATGATCGGAATATCTTGCTATTTCTTACCCTTGTCTTTCGTGTCAACTATGTGGGCCAAGAAGGCAACGTACTTTTTCCGTAGGTACTTTTGTGCCAATGTGCAAGACATAAGTTGAAGACCACGACATGGTTTTTCACCGAAAATAACTAACGTGTCGCCCGAAGGGAGAGGTATACGAATGCACTTTTCGTAGCAAATAACCTCGGCATGGTGCTTGGATAACCATTCCATGCCAATTATAATATCGAAGCTTCCCAATTGCATTGGAAGGAGATCAACAGAGAATTCATGATTATTAAGCTCGAGATTGCAGTTGCGGATAACAGAATTTATAGTAATAGATTTTCCGTTTGCTATCTCCACGGAGTAAGAATTGTCAAGTTTCGTTCTTTGTTTAGCAAGTCGAGATTCAAAGGTAAGAGACACAAAACTCCTATCGGCACCGGTATCAAATAAAATGGATGCATAATGATTTTTTACGAGAAACGTACCGTTTATCACGTCGTTGTTTGCTTGAGCCTCATTAGCGTTTATATTAAACGCTCGTCCTTGAGGACCACCTTGATGATGAAGTTTTGGGCATCGGTCACGGAAATGGTTTGGGTCTCCACATTCGTAACATGCCCGACCATTGAGAGGTGCCGGATAGATTAGACGGTTGGCTGGAGCAGCTTGATGGACGGGAGGACGGGTACGGCAAGTAGTGACCACGTGTCCATATCGTCCACAGCTTGAACACAATCGGCATGGTAAGTTGGCAGGATGATGGTACTTGCAGGTCTGGCATTGGGGATTCGGGCCCAGATAAGGTTTCGGGTTTTGACCCAAAGGGGCCACTTGAATAGCAGGTACAGCGGGAGTTACGGCTGCGAAGTTTCGACCTTTTCGTTTCTTGTTGCGGTTAGAACACTCGGGTTTTACATCTTTGACGGCCGCAAGAGTGGAGACAACCTTCTTGGAACCCTTTCTTGTTAAGGTTCCGGCTTTGACATGGTTGTCGGATAGTGTAACGGATAGACGGATAGTAGCTTCAAGTGTAGGAGGATTGCTTCCTAACACAGCATCTTGAATTTGCATAGGCAGCCCGCCTATGTACTTTTCAATTTCACGAGCAAGGGGAGTGATCATATGAGGCACCAATAGGCTCAGCTCTTGAAATCGGGTGGTGTAAGCCAGATTATCCCCGCTGTCTTGGGCAAGATCCCAAAACTCAGTCTCGAGCTTCCTCATTTCATTTCGAGGACAAAATTCATCAGTCATGGCTTTCTTCAGATCATCCCATGATAAAGATGTAGCAACCTCAACACCACGAGTGCGTTTCTCACCGTTCCACCAGGTGAGGGCTCTCTTTTGAAGTACACTTGTGGCATAGCGAACCCGAAGATTATCAGGACAGTCACTGTTTAGGAATGTGCTTTCCATGCTTTCAAACCATTGTAGTAGGCCGGTAGCACCTTCAGTCCCGAAAAATTTTGTAGGATTGCACGAGTTAAAGTGCTTAAACGTGCATTGAGGCGGGTTGGTACCACCGTTTCCTTGGATGTTGTGAGACCCGTCACTGTTGTTATTGGCTTGGGTCATTTGCCCCACCAGCTAGGCAAGAAGAGTAGCAAGATCCGGGTTGGAAGTGCTAGAGTTTGCACGTCGAGGAGGCATTCTAACACCATAAGAAAAGACAATGATATTTTAGATAAGATGGATATATATGAGTCATAGTGGGAAATAATGTAAGCAGAAAAGCGGGTTTCATCATGACGCGTGCATGTGTATTTATTCAAAGTTGATGGGGGAAACTAAGCCATCTATTCCGGATAGAACATGATGTTATAGATCATTATTCGCGTAATAGGAATTGCCGGGACTTGCATGCACTACAAATCGTTATTACGTGTGCACCCGTAATAATGATTTGCTTTGCATGTTCGTCTAGTTCTTCCTATCTTGCTATAATGTCCCCAAATTTTGAGTTTAAGTTCGGATCGTATCCTTGCGAATACATTGACTTATCAACGTTAAATAATTCCTCAAAACTTTCAAGGAGACATGCTTTAGCCTATAGGTAAACACTCACCTCAGGAATTCCCAGGAAAGCATACGGGTCCGTTTATTTGGATTTATACGAAATACTTTCATAGACAGAAAACCCAATGTACATGTGTCACCCTTCCAGATTGCACGTGTCCTTTACTGGTTTCAAGAAATTAAGTCGTTGACGAGATTTTCAAGATTTTAATAGACTTGAGAGTCTATAAGTATAAAATGTGTAGGAATGTTGCAATTAATATGGATTAGGAAAGAGTATGGATAAGGATGAGTAGTGTATTTGTTTGCATAAGTTTGTTTGTCAAATGTGTATGTAAAGTATGTATCATGTATTTAAGCCTTGTATGTATAAGTCTCATGTACCAAACTTGGGAAAATTCAAATAATACCTAGTTACAAATAATTCACATAACAATTAATCATTTAGCACATAACACATAAAAGGGAGTCCTAGGGTTATAGTCTAGGTCATTGTGTCTAATAACCTAATTCCCTATAACCATGGCTCTGATACCAATCTGTCACACCCCGACCGATGGCGGAATCATCAAGGCGGACAATGAAATGATTGTTCAAAAGCACATGATAACTAAAATGTTGTATAATTCATTAATTAAATTTAAAGACAACAAAGATCCAAATACAATACATTTCAAATAACCTAGTCTAGTTCAAAACATTGATTTATTTAACTAGGTCCATATTTCTTAAGTGGAGGAATCTTCGGCAAGCAATCACATATCCAAACCTGAAACATTATTTAAATCAAGTGTCAACTAAAAAGTTGGTGAGTACATAGGTTTTGTAGTTCCGATAAGTAGTAGATAAAAATGTTTTGCAACTCATTGTTTATCTTGTTAAACATAGTATATATATGGTGTATCATTTATCTAATCACAATTCAAACCTTGTTTGACGCGCTTGAACAAAGCACAACAGCTAAGTCCGGTATGTTTGAATATAGTTACCCACTATATCCGGTATGTTTGAATATAACACGCGGCTATATCCGAGTATGCAGTAATAAACACCCTAACCGGGTGGGCTGGTCAGGCACAATAGATGTATTAATATTACTGTTGGTTTTCTTGTGGTTAAATGTATGTACATCCAAGATAATAAGCATATAGTCCACATGTATAACACGTATAAACAATGTGAGTAGCATGTATAATGTTTCACCCCAAAATGTGCAAAAATGTAAAATAGGGGCTATGTAACTCACCTGGCTAGCGGATATGATAATCCACGAGTGCGGGTGATAAGGACGTTGAAACCTAAGCACGATGAAATCCTATGTGGATAGATAAGTATTATTGTATGTTTTATTTGTATGTGCGTATTCGTATTTAAATGTGTATGGGTTTTATAATAATATCCTTTAATATTTGTTTGTATAAAATATGGTAGAAAATAATAATGACTTGGTAAAACTTTAACTTAAAAATATATATATTGTTAAAATATTACATTTTTAAATAAGTAGTTATTATGTATTTATAAAAGTTTCTATTTATTTATTTATTTTATCATTAATATATATATATTTTTTTGTAAGTTAAAACTATTTTAACAATTTTATAAAAATATAGTGTTTATTATTTTATAAAAATTTGGGTGGGTTAAATATGTATAAAAATTTGCTTAATCGATTTTAAAATAAACGAACGAGTAAGCCGACTCGTTTTAGTTTTTATTGTATAAAAAGAATATTAAAATAAGTTAAAACAAATAAATAAAATAAAAACAGAAGAAAAAGTTTGGGCCGAAGGCCAACCGGGATTGAACCCGCGACCTCAGGATCAAACACACACACACATAACCAGCCGGGCTACTGCCCATCGTTGGTTATGTGTGTACCCGTTAATTTAAATACACAAGTGGGAAATTGTTCGCTGGTCCTCGGCAACCGGCAAACCGTGTCCGAGGACACTGGTTTGCCCGGTAACTCATTGGCGATGGTCGCGATTTCGACTGGGGTAGTTTGACAAGCGATAACAGAAGGTAAAGGAACCAAATTGAGGCTCGAACCTGGTCGCGAAGGGTCTGGTCGACAGAGTTCTAAATCCGAAAATGTCAAGAATGGGAATCGATCTTCTGGATGGAATTAGCCTTTAAAAACTTGGTCACAGCTTCACTCGGAGACGACGAATGCAATGGTGCCTTCAATTTGGAGTGAGAGTGGGTGGAAGGGCGGTAGCAAGCTCGAGCAGGTCCGAAGATGGCTATTTATAGCCGAGCTCAAACCTTATGACCCAACGTGCAATTAAGTATGTCTAGACATTCGTCTGGACGAGACGAAGCTAACGAGCTATCAAGCATGCGTGGAGGTTGACTGTCGGGCTCGAATTCGTGGCGTGGGTTCTCGGCCACCAACAGGATCAGACTATCCGTATGTTGGGGAGACCAATTGGTCGGGGGCTTTTACTCGCGTGGGAACGACGAGGTCAGGGCTGCCTTTAGCGGCTGTCGAGGTGCAGGGAACAGCCCTGTCGGGGTGTTCGCCGGAAAAACGCTTTACCCGCCGGACCAAGGAACATGGTGACCGGAAAGTCGATTTGGAAATTGACAGATTTGCTCCTTGTAGTTTGGTTTTGATTTAATTCGGCCCCTGAGATAATTACGGATGAGTCCTTGTAGTTTGATTTGTACATAAATAGTCCCTCAAGTGATTTTTATATTTTTTTATTTTATTTTTGTTTAAAACCCTTTAGTTTGAAAAGATTCAAATTAGTCCCTTAACTTTAATAAGTTTTCTTTTTAATTTCAAATATATTTTATAAACTTATATTATTATTATTATTATAAATAATTTTTATAAAAGTTAGTTATCTTATTTAAATAGGTTATTTTTTGATAAATATGAAACTTTTAAATTTAGATTTTTATATAAAATTTTATATAAGTTTTAAAACTTATAAGATTTTAATTATTTTAAATCCGTAAAATAAAAATACCTATTTGTATAAAACTAAATAAAACACTTGCATTTTATTTAAATAGAGAAAGATTACACGATAAATATATTACAAGTGCGCGGATGAAAATCCGAAACGTCACATGGTGGGCTCTGAAAAAAAAAATAAGAAATAATAGTTATACATAATACAAGCAAAAAAAAAGGAGAAATAGTTAACAAATATATGATATGGAGTTATCGGTCATGTAACATATGTATAATGATGTAACAGTAATATTGAAAATGTTCAATACAGGTTGTTATTATTGAACATAGCATGCTAAACAATGTAACATATGTAAATAAGAAAAAAAAGCAGAAGTTTAACTAAGTTGACGTTTACAAATTAGTGAAAATTAAATGGTTAAAATTAAGGTAACCTAGTAAGTTGATAACAGGAACAGAAGGACCTGGAGAAGTGAAGTCATGATATTTAGAAGTAGAAGATGAACCAGACAAAGGATCATGATCTGGCAAAAAATATATAAAAAAAATCAAAAAATAAATAAGGAAAATATAAAACTCAAATGCAAAATCATACCTGGATATTGAATTGAAACAGGAATCGGGCCATGTAACATCCCAAAAAAATAAAACGACAGTTATAATAACGGGTTAGAATGCGAGAACGAACGAGGCATGATGGGCCGGCGCGCTAGAAGGGGCGAACATAGGGGAGCCTCCCCTATATATAGCCTAAGTCACCACCCTTTTCTCTCATTTGCAACATCTAGAAAGAGAAACCATAGAGAGAGAAAGTTGGAGGATCGACCCGAGATTTTAGCAAAGTGTTGCTCCATAGCTCGTGAGAAGAACCTCCGAATCAGAAGCTCGATACAGGTAACAATCTGGCCTAGATCTGAGTTTTTGTTCGTTTTGGGGTTTTTCAGGTTTTAGATGAAAAGGTAACGTTTTTACGGATGAAACTGGAAGAAAAACATAGATTTGAGTTCTTAAACGAAAAGCAAACGTTTTGAATGTAAACAAGTTCGTGATCTTGACATGATCAGATCCACATGCGAAAGTTAGGGTTTTTGCGAGGAAGCAGGTCCTGCGTACTTATCAAGTACGCAAGAAGCAGTTCCTGCGTACTTATCAAGTATGCAAGAAGAAGGTTCTGCATACTTATCAAGTACGCAAGAAAAGGTCCTGCGTACTTATCAAGTACGCATGAAACAAAGCCTGCGTACTTATCAAGTACCAGAAACGAAGTCTGCGCATTTATTAAGTATGCAAGAACAAGGCCCTGCGCACTTGCTAAGTGCGTAGGCATCAGGCTGGTTAAGTAAATCAGTATGTTTAGAATGGTTAAACCGTTAGAGTCGGGATTTGGTCTGATGTGTATTTAACTAATCAATTCAGATCGGAAGTGACGTTGTTTGACCTTTTTTTAGGACAACCCAGATTAGATTATCCGGTGAGTTCTAGAAGCCCTCTTTTAAATGTTTTGAATAATATTTTTGGGCTGGTGTGCATACGTAACGATGTGACTATTTTATAAAACGATGTTTATGAATGTTGTATGTGACGTTTTATAAAATGATGTTTATGAACGATGTTTTGGAAGGAAGAGTTATGAAAGAAGTGTTTGTGAAATATTTTTCCAAAAGAAGTTTATGAAGTCTTTATGAATGAAGGAATGATTTTTAATAAAAAATACGAATGCTTTAACTGAAGGTTTGAAGTAAAAGAAGTGAATATCTACGAAAGTCACAAACGAACGAATCTGCCAATATTCCTTAGGGAATGAAGGTTATGGGTATGGGAAGTATGTTATGGGCCTTTACCTTTTAGGGACCTTTGTGGCTGGCCAACTGTTGTACAACTGGGGTGATGACGATCACCAAGGGGATTATCGTGATCCTTGAAGTTGGTACGATTTACCTTACGGGGTAGTCGTGCTTGAAGTTTGGTACTTGTGCCTTACGGGGTGCAGTGCTTGAAGTTTGGTACTTGTGTCTTACGGGGTGCACTGCTTGAAGTTTGGTATGTGTCATCCTTGTGATGTCGTGCTTGAAGTTTGGTGTTGAATAACCCAAGTATCGGGCCCTAGGAGTTCTTCACCCGGAGGACAGTACGGTGTTGATGTGCCTAGTGGTGGTGATCTTTAGGTTATTCCACTAGTATGTGACGTTTGGATTTGATGGTTACGAGAAGGCGCATGTTCGATATGTTCGTTGACTTATGGGTTATGATGTGTTATGTTTTTGTTATTGCATGTTTTCGTACGCTTTTATTAAACGAAGTATGAAGTTGTGTTTTTGGCAATTATTTGAAGTTAACGTTTTATGTTAAAACTAGAACTCACCAACGTAGCTGAATTTTTAGTATGCACATTCAGGTTAAGGCAGGTTATGATGATGGATGGTGATGTTGGGCGGCTTGATGAGTTACTCGGATGGTATGAAGACTGGCATCCCGTTATGAGTAGCTTATGTTATGTTTACGTAATAGACTGTGTTACGCTTCCGCATGTTAAACAATGTCACGATTATGTTTTAATGAAATTTTCCGCTGCGTTATTTTGATATTCAAGTCTAAGAACTGAAAATTCTTTCAACTAGGGGATGATGTGACAATCCGACTTTTCAAGGTAACTCTATTAACAATCCCGTTAAATATTCTGTTAAAACCAAACCCATTAACCCAATATTAAATCTCAGGGAATGAGTAAATCTAACGAGTGAGGCCTCCCGGGTTTGGGGCCTTACAAGTTGGTATCAGAGCAATAGTTTGAGAGATTCGGACACTCCCAGTATCTGAACTTAAACTGTGAATGGGACCGAAAGCGGATGCAGTACGGGTAACTCGAGCCACAGCATCAGGTATGAAGGTAGTATGTATTTACATATATAGTATGCCTTAGAAAGGGTTAGGTAAGGACTTGTGTTCTGATGGAATCACAAAGGTGGTCAAATAGAAATCGAAAAGGTAGTGTAATGGTTAATTGTAGATGGCAAGTGTATATTAACATCTTACAGTGCTTGTTGAATTCTATTTGTTAACTAGAGTGATGACATTGGATTCCTTGATTTATAGAACGAAATGGCAAGCAGAGGAAATGGAAGGCGTGGTGGGGGCCAAACCGGTGGTCGTACCGGTGGTCGTAACGGTGGGCGCGGCAGGACCCCTGCACGCTAAGAGTACAGTGAAGAAGGAAGTGTTCACACTGAGCCAGAAGTTAGTATGCACGGGACTGAGCCGACTCATGTCGAAGAACAACAGTTCACTTTTGAACCAGAGGTGAGAGCGGCTCTGGCACGCGAGTTCACTGAGTTGATGAAGGTTTCCTTGCCAGGACTGTTGGAAGAAGCGTTAAAGAAGGCTAGTGAGATGGGAGGGTCTAACACGGCGGTTGGTACCCAGAACACTGAGGCAATCAACACACCGCTTAACCGTGGTTGCGACTATAAGTCCTTTAAGGCATGCGACCCGCCGGTCCTGACTGGGAAGAAGGACGCGGTGGCTACTTTTGATTGGGTAATTCGTATGAAAGCTACCATTCGTCTAAGCGAGTGTCGAGCGAATCAAGTTGTGAAATTTGCTGCTAACTCCTTGAGAGAGGAAGCATCCCATTGGTGGGAAGGTGTACGTCAAGCCAAAGGGGACGAGGCTGTGGATGCGATGATGTAGACTGTGTAGGTCCTCATGGCACTTCTACAGATCGTTCTCGTGATAAGACGTGTCGTTAATTCGGAGTGCAGAATCCAACGAATCAACGATTGAATTCACAAAAGGCAATAAAGATAATCAAGTAAATAAACTTCATGCTTGTATTCCAATTCACAATAGAGTTTACAGACTCAATCTATCTTGTTCTACTTCGATTCTGATCATTGCTACAAACTGACTCTGTAAACATCTATATATAGACTACTGACCTGCTATAGGCGAACTTAACAAGTTCGCCTCTAACAGACTAAGCGAACTTAACAAGTTCGCCTATGTTAGACTAGGCGAACTTAACAAGTTTGCCTTTAGCAACTTGTATAAAAAACACTTAGAACATTAATTAATACAAAAACATAAAGACATTAGATCTAAACTATTACAAAGCTTTTGTCATTTCAAACTATGTCCTAACAGACTGATTTGAAAACTTTGGTGATCAAGAATTTCTATCCAAGGAATGAGATCGAAAAGGTAGAAAGGGAATTTCTGGGGATTAAGGCCGGGAGCATGACGCACCGGCAGTACACCACATGGTTCAATGAACTGGCACGTCTGGTGCCACACCTTGTCACGACTGAGGAAAGAAAGATTTCCTGCTACATTCAAGGGCTGTCGGACCAGGTCCGCACCTATGTTAAGGCAAACGCCCCTACTACCTATGATTCGGTAGTAGAACTGAGCGGCGTGGTATTTGATGATCTGGCGCTGAATGTCGTTGCCATTAAAGAGCCTAAGAAGAAGCTGAGTTTTCCCGCTAAGCGATCGACTGGGAAGTTGTTTGGGGCTCGGGATAAACAGGTCAGGGTAGGTGAGACGGCAGTCTATGGAAAGTGTGGGGTAAAACATGCGGGTGAATGTTTGTTAGGGTCAAATCTGTGCTTTAAATGCGACAAGACCGGACACTATTCCCGTGAATCCCCGTAAGGCTTCAAATGCTACAATTGTGGGGAGAGTGGTCATATGAGTCGGGAATGCACCAATCCCAGGATGGGTGAAGCCGGGAAGGGGAAAGGCCCGGAGAAGAAAGAAGAGAGGCCCCGAGCAAAGACTCGTGCGTACGCGCTGACGCAAGACCAGGCCAGGGTGGACCCCGACGTGGCGTCAGGTACGTTCATCCTTGACAACACTTTTGTTTTGGTGTTATTTGATTCAGGTGCCAGTAAGAGTTTTATATCTGCAACTTTTTGTAAACGAGTGAAATACACTGTCAGTAAGCTAGAAAGGGCCTTTAGCGTAGAAACCGCTGAGGGTAGGGTTGCGAGAGTAACCGATGTAGTTGAAAGTTCCACGATAAAAATAGAAGGCCATAGATTCCCCGTCATGTTGTTTGTTATGGTTTTGGGTGGGTTCGATGTCGTGTTAGGTATGGATTGGCTAACTGCCAATGAAGCGTGGACTATATGCAAACGAAAGATAATCCGACTCAAGGCTCCGGATGGTAGCAAATTCGAGATTTTTGGAGATCGTGACACCCCGATGCCCAACATCATCTCGATGATTAAGGAAACAGATTACTTGAGGCGCGGATGCGAAGCTTATCTGGTGTACGTGATTGACAAGTGTAAGGAAGTGAAAGAACGCGAGTACCCGGAGGTGTTTCCAGAGGACTTGCCTGGGGTACCACCCAACAGAGAGATGGAGCTCCGAATCGACTTAGTACCAGATGCCCAGCCCGTGGCTAAAGCTCCATATCGACTAGCACCAGTAGAGATGAAAGAGCTAATGGCACTACTAGATGAATTACTTGAGAAAGGATTTATCCAACCGAGCATCTCGCCGTGGGGTGCTCCGGTGTTGTTTGTGAAGAAGAAAGACGGTTCGATGAGAATGTGTATTGATTATCGTGAGTTGAAAAAACGTACGGTGAAGAACAAGTACCCTTTACAAAGGATCGACGACCTGTTCGATCAATTGCAAGGCGCAAGTTGGTTCTCAAAAATCGACCTTCGGTCCGGGTACCATCAGTTGAAGGTGAGGGAAGAAGACATACCGAAAACTGCATTTCGCACGCATTATGGACATTTCGAGTTCCGCGTAATGTCTTTTGGATTGTCGAATTCCCCCGCAGCGTTCATGGATTTGATGAATAGAGTTTGTCGACCAATGCTGGATCGACCGGTAATCGTGTTCATCGATGATATCCTCATCTACTCCAAGAATGAGGGTGATCACGCGTGTCACTTGAAGGAGGTATTGGAAGCTCTGAAGAAGGAAAAGTTGTATGCTAATTTCTCCAAATGTGCGTTCTGGCTTAGGGAAGTCCAATTCCTAGGTCACGTCATTAACCCGAACGGCATTATGGTTGACCCAGCAAAGATAATGACGGTAAGGGAATGGAATATTCCTAAGACGCCAACTGAAATCCGCAGTTTCTTGGGATTGGAAGGCTACTATTGGAGATTCATCCAAGTTTTCTCGAAAATAGCTTCGCCGTTGACAAAGTTGACTCGGAAGGAGGTAAAGTACGAATGGGGTTCGACCCAGGATGAGGCGTTTAAGGAATTTAAAGAGAAGCTAACCAAAGCTTCAGTCTTGGCCCTTCCCGAGGGCAATGAAGACTTGATGGTATACTCTGACGCTTCAGGTCAGGGATTAGGGTGCGTGTTGATGAAACACGATAGAGTGATTGCATATGCGTCGCGGCAGTTGAAAGTTCACGAAGTCAACTATCCGACTCATTATTTGGAACTTGCTGCTGTCGTATTTGTATTGAAAATCTGGAGGCACTACCTCTACGGGGTGAAGTTTACTATTTACTCCTACCACAAAAGTTTGAAGTACTTCTTCGAACAAAGAGAGCTTAATATGAGGCAGAGACGATGGTTGGAACTCCTGAAAGATTATGACTGTGAAATCATATACCACCCTTGAAAGGCAAGCGTAGTGGCTGACGCTCTAAGCCGAAAGGATGTGACGGCTCCTATTAGAGTGAAAGCTTACCAGTTGGTAGTAACATCAGATGTGATGAGGAAAATTGAAAGAGCTCAAGATGAAGCACTTAAGGAAGAAAACATAAAGAAGGAAAGGATGGTTGGCCAACAGGACAAGTTGGAACATAACACCCTTGGTGTTAGGACACGTTTTGGGCGGGTATGGATACCTATGGGTGGCGAGCTTAGAACCGAAATCTTGGATGAGGCTCATACGTCTCGTTACTCTATACACCCCGGTACCAACAAAATGTACCAAGATCTGAGGAAGGAATAGTGGTGGTCTGGAATGAAACACGAAGTGACAAAGTACGTAAGAAAGTGCTTGACTTGCTCGCAAGTAAAGGCTGGACACCAGAAACTGTATGGAAAGATTCAACCACTTGATATACCGGAATGGAAGTGGGAAAACATTACCATGGACTTCATAACCAAGCTACCTCGCACAGCTTAAGGTCATGACACCATTTGGGTAATTGTGGACCGTTTAACGAAGAGTGCTCATTTCCTACCTATTCGCGAGACGTTCTCGTCAGAAAGGTTAGCAGAAGTATTTATTAACAAAGTAGTAGCACGGCATGGGATGCCTTTGACGATCGTATCTGACCAGGACACACGATTCACATCGAGGTTTTGGAAAAGATTTCACGAGGCGATGGGCACGAGACTCAATGTTAGCACAGCATACCACCCACAAACGGATGGTCAGTCCGAAAGGACCATTCAGACATTGGAGGATATGCTTCGTACTTGTATTATCGATTTTGGCGGCAGTTGGGACAGTCATCTGCCGTTAGCAGAATTCTCCTACAACAATAGTCATCACACGACGATAGACATGCCGCCTTACGAAATGTTGTATGGGAGAAGGTGCAGGATCCCGGTTTATTGGGGTGCGATTGGACAGAAGGAATTAGGATGTCTTGAAGTCGTAAGAGAAACGTCGGAAAGGTTTGATCAAATCAAAGCACGAATGAAGGCCGCACAAGATCGTCAGAAATCCTATACGGATAAGTGATGAAGGCCTATTGAGTTTGATGTTGGGGACAGAGTAATGTTGAAAGTGTCACCCTGGAAGGGAATCATATGGTTCAGGAAGAGAGGAAAGTTAAGTCCGAGGTTTGTCGGACCATTCAGGATAATGGCACGGGTTGGTGAAGTCGCTTATCGGTTAGAGTTGCCTGATGAGTTAAGTGGGATTCATCCTACCTTCCATGTATCACACTTGCGAAAGTGTTTGCGGATAAATCGGCTCACGTACCACTTACTAACATCGAGGTCGACAACAACCTTAACTACATCGAAGAACCCGCGGCCATCTTAGACAGAAAGGAGAAGCGTTTGCGTAATAAGATTATTCAATTGGTTAGATTCCAATGGAAGCACCGAAAGGGATCGAAATCTACTTGGAAAATGGAGACGAAAATGAGGGAGTCGTACCCCTCAACTATTTGACTTATGACAGGTTTCAGGGACGAAACCTGTTGTAAGGGGGTTGGTGTGCACAAAGTAGTTTGAATTAAATGACTCAAAACAAGCTAAATAAAACACTAAGTAATACTCTAGACTCTCTAAACAACTAAACTACCGACAGGCAAGTGAACCTATCGAATGTAGTAAAGCCTAAGTAAGTCCGGATATCGAACCCAAAGGACCTCTACAGAAAACACTAACTAGAAACTGAAAGACTTATCCATACAAAATTGCTTAAATAAAATAATAATAAAGAGGGGGTTTGCTAATAAAAACTAAGAATAACTTAAAAGAAGGACTAAAGAGAAGACTACGAATGCAAACGAAAGTTGAAACGAGAACCAGACGGAGAAAGAACACTACCTAGGCTCGAATCCTACACATGCTTGACAAAGGTTCTATCGATAAGGGAACTGACGTGATACCGGGATCTTAAAATACTAAACTCAAAGGAAACTTAGAGCACCCTCGACCCTTCTCAAGGATTGTCAACCAAGAAACCTAAAAGTCGTTAAACCACCGGTTGGATGGATTTCCCTCACAGGTCCTCCAATTTACTCAAGAAGTATCCGCTAGACAATCTACCTCACAACGCGAAAGTCTCAATACACCTAAGTGCAAGGGATAACTAGGATTTTCCTATTGGATTCGGTAAACAAAGATATGAGACAAACTAGCAAGATCTTCTCACAAAGCCTCTAAACTAGCAATCTAACACCCTAGACAAACCGACAATCTCTCACCTCACAGCTATCGAGATTGGTTGCACATCTAAACTATCTATATCAAGAAGATTACCCTATGGTGAACTCGTACGTAGTTAACCACCCACTAATCAAAGACACACGGTAATTGATCTAGCATGCACCTATTACATGAAAGACATTCACCAAGGCACACGAGGAGTAAATCATCAATCCATAAACAATCATAGACACACATAAAACATCCAATAATCCAAACCAAGTTTGTTACATCATGAGTTCATCACATGCAAATCATCCAAAACCGGATAAAACCTAATGTCAATCATATGTATTCATCAACACCTAGGTAGTTCTAAGAGTTTAGCCACTAAACATGACAAAAACCATAGTTAGCATCAATTCGAAGCTCAAAAGAAACATGGGAATTGAAGATAAACAAGGAAAAACACAACCGAATGATTAACACCCGAGGAAATCGATCCCAGTGATCCCTAGCTTCAATCCTTGCCTTGTATCCTTTGAAATCGCCCTTTTTCGTCTCTCCTTTTCGCCTGCAGCCGCTCCTTGATTCTGTGTCTCCTTAGGGTTTCTAATTTTTGGGGTTTTAAAACAATTTCTGCGAAAAACCACCCGTCGCGTAGCGCGACGGGATCTTGCACACTCCTCGCGTAGCGCGAGGGCCCCAGAAAAGACAAAACAGTCGGGCAATCATTAAAAGGGCAATTCTGACATTTTACAGTCCTCGCGTAGCGCGAGGAACTTCCAATACCTGTCGCGCTACGCGACAGGGGTAAAAATCCAGAAAGTTTCTTTTTATCCACATCCCTCTCGCACGAACCGGAAACTCGTTCTTCTTCGTTTTCAATCATATCCGCTTCCTTTGTGACCTAACAACCATAAGATATAGAAATATTAAGTACAAGCAGTTATAGAAGAAAACCGAAGCAAAACAAACACAAAGTGGGAATAAAATTGACAGTAAAATGCATGTATTTTGCAATACATCACATCCCCACACTTATCTTTTTTTCGTCCCTGAAAAATTCATGCAAAATAGGATCATAATCAAGCACAAGGTCTTCAACATTTTATGGGTTATCTTATTTGTCCTTCTAAACCCAACCACCAACGGATTTTCCCCAATCATATTTCGTTATCTTCAAGTGAACACTAGGTCTAGGGTCTCACACTAAGGTATCCACAGTTCTACCTAATCCCATCTCAAGTTTTCGAAGCACAGATTAAATCATTTGTTTCATGATTTTTCTTCCACTGTAACCCAATACCCAGATGTATTTAAATTAACTAATGATGGATGGATGCATAAATATATATTTATTTATTTTTTTATTTTTTTTTGCAATATATATATATTTTTTTTCTTTTTTTTTTTTGCAATATATATATATATTTTTTTTTTTTTTTTTTTTTAGACATGTTGAGCTTTATATAACATAATTGTAACCTTAACTCAGAGGTATTGCCAACCAAGTCGCCATCCCAGCGGGCAACACATAAGCTTTAGGTTATAATATTTAAAGCACTTAGCCCATGGGTGTATCCACCAAGTCACCATCCCAGTGGGAAACACATAGGCTTCGTTCTTAAGTTATTTTTAAGCTCACGCAATGATACGATGGAATTTCCTAAAGCGCCACCAATCCCGGATTTATTCTCATAAAAAGGTAAGGTGTGCTAACTAATATGCTAATCTTAAATACATACGGGTTTTAACCTACAGTGGTACCTCTTATACTATTCGACAGTTTCGGCTTCACCGCTTCTCCTAAGATGAGAACCCACGGATGTTGTGATTTAAGATGCAGTGTATTATAAATACTCCTAGGTCTTTTTACTGTCAGTTGGGCCTACCAGACATATCCCGAGTTAAGTGTGTAATCTGATTTTTAATGTCTTATAAATATTAAATGAAAACCAGGGCCCAATTTCCTATCATCTCCTGCTTTTAAATGCAATCATCAAGTTTCTTAGACATTTTTTTTTTCAAGAACATAAATAAATAGATAAAATTTAAACTAACTAAATGCACTCAAAGTTAACTAGACTCAATAAAAAAAAAATAACTAAACGACAGTGTCCCATCCCCACACTTAAACTTTGCATTGTCCTCAATGCAGGAATGGAAACATGACTCAAAAACAAAAACAGGGAAAAGAAAAAGAAAATGGAAAAGACTTAGCTGGTATTTTGGCCGGTCAATATGCTCCAAGCATGCAGCAGCTCCCAAAGCCTTGTTGAGGATTCAGCATCCCCACACTTCGCTCTCGTTGTGTTCTCACTGCTAATAATTTTTTTTTTCGCGTAGCGTGACGGGGGACGAGAAAAGCGTCGCGTAGCGCGAGGGGTGTAATTTGACAGAAAGTTTCGAAATTTTCCAACACTTAGTCAAATTTCTCACCCCTTATTTTCCAAACCTTCTAACCACCATTTACAAAAACAAACATACCTGGGGACCCGCATTCTGCTGCTAAAAGCTCTTCCAAAAATCAATTATAATCCCTGCATACAAACATCAAAACACAAAACACAAAACACAAAACACACAACCGAAAAATAAACAACTAAACAACTAACGCAACCTAAACCACTCTACAAACTCTACACTTGGGGATTCCACCCAAGACACTCACAAACCACACTATGTGGGAGGATCAATGGAGAATTCCTCCCATTTGCTCGAAAACGAGCCACTTTCACCAGCCTCCCACATCTCACCAGCTACAGCCTTCATCATCACCTCCGGCTTTTTCTTAACATCCCCACACTTGGGGTTATCAACACTATCACCACTCCCTCCTAGGTTAATAGATTTGGCAACCACAAAAGTGACCGTCTCGTCACCGACCCTAAGTGTGAGCTTTCCGTCAAAAACATCGATGACGGCCTTGGCGGTGCGAAGGAACGGACGTCCTAAGATGATGGGAACAGTGGTATCCGCCTCCATATCCAAAACCACAAAGTCCACAGGGAAAACAAATTTATCAACTTTCACAAGCACGTTTTCCAAAATTCCCTGTGGACATTTTATCGACCGGTCCGCTAGGGAGAGTGTCATGCGCGTTGGAGCTAGTTCACCGAGTGCTAGCTTCTCATAGAGAGAATAAGGCATCAGATTGATGCTAGCACCAGAATCCGCTAACGCGTGACTATGAACATCGCCACCAAACAAACACGGGATTGTGAAAATACCTGGGTCTGTCAGTTTCTCCGGTAGCGTGTTTGTTATCACTGCAGAACACTCCCTACTTAAAGGAACCTCATTCAACTTACCCAACCGGTCCTTCCCCTTCAAAAGATCTTTCAAAAACTTAGCGTATTTAGGCATACGCTGAAGGGCGTCAATGAATGGGAGATTGATCTTCAGTTGTTTAAACATATCAAGAAAATGCCCGTATTCCTTAGCATGCTTTTGATTAGCAAGACGCTCAGGATAAGGAATACGGGCTAGATCAATCTCGTGGGTGGGCCTAACATCAATCGGCTTCATTTCAACAGACTTACCAACTAGAGACTCACTGTTTGGTGCGGTACTTGCTGGGACTAGTCTCGAATGCACCCTCCCAGGAGTCTCTCTCTCTACCTCATCATCAACCGGTTCTTTCTCAACCTCCACCGGTGAACTCAAAAGCTCTCCACCTCTACCACTACAGGTGGTGACCGCATTCACGTGGGCGGTTGGGTTGGGTTGGGTACCACTCGGAAACTGGCATTCCGGCCTTTTATCCAAACGCTTAGCAATGTCACCAACCGTACGCTGCAAATCTAGGAAAGCGGACTGCTGGTTCTTAAGAAGGATGTCATGCTCATGAAGGATTTTCTGAGTCGATGCATCCTTTGCCACTAACTGCGTCAGCAGTTCCTCAATCCTACCTAGGTTACTAGCACCGCCTCCAACCGAGGTACTCCCAGAATTACTACCCGAAGACTGACCACCCTGCCCTTGGTTCTGAGGAAAATTGGAATGGAAACCAGGGGGATTACTGGAAGACCTGAAGCTGGGATTTTGATGATTTCCCCAATTGGGGTTATAAGAATTCTCGTATCGGTTTTGACCTCCCACATAACCGACTTGCTCTTGATTCAGCACAGGGCACTCAACAGTAGCATGATCGCCACGACACACTTCACATCGCGCCACCCTCATCTTCAGCTCCTTCACATCTTTCACCAGAGCCTGAAGCGCAACAGCTACACTAGTGTCCACATTGACGTGGTGAACACCCCTCGAAGATGAGGAGGTACTAGTGCTAGGACTTGAATTCCTAGTAACAGACCGCTGCTCGTATTCCGCCTGGGCGAAACTCTCAAACAAATCATTGCATTCAGCCACATTCCTTTTACCCATAAGGTGGCCTCCTGCAGAAGTATCAAAGCGCGCACGAGTCTCATAAGTGAGCCCGTTGTAGAATTTCTCTACAAGGGCCCAGTCAGACAGACCATGTTGGGAGCAACGACTGAGCAGATTTTGGAACCGCTCCCAGGCCATATAATAGGGCTCATCGGGCGGCATTCTAAAATAATGAATCTCATCGCGCAACCGGGCAGCCTTCGCGGGTGGAAAATATTTATTTAGAAAAGCATCGCGTAGGCCGGCCCAAGTGGTGAATGTGCCCGGAGGGTGCGAGTCGAACCAAGTGGCGGCTCTTCCCGCAAGGGAGAATGGAAAAAGATGGAGAAAAATCGCATCATCTGTGGCACCTTGAAGATTAAAAGTACCACAGATGCGGGTCAAGCGGGCGATGTGAACGGGAGCATCCTCATCATCACGACCATTGAATTGGCAATTATTAATTGCGGTCATGATGTATGAGGGTATTTGCTAAGAATTTTCATTGGTTATGTTTGGCACAGTAATGGGGTTATTAATCCCCGTGAATCCCGTAGTAGACTGCTGATGAACAGTGCGACGGTTCGCCATGTCGCGATGAAAAGGTGGTGGGCTAGATGGAGTGGATGAATTAGATAAGGGGGAAGAAACAGAACTGGGGGAACTAGTGGAAGAAGAAGGAGAAGATAAAGAAATACTTACCTCGATGTGGGATGCCTCTGAGTATTCCCTGGAGTCGCTTTGCGAATCCAAAGAAAGAGCAGGTGGCGGTCCTTGCGAGCGCAAGTGGGGCATAAACTGCACAGAAAAATAAGAAGATAAGGTGAGAAAACAAATAATAAAATAAAGTAAGAAAGATATTTATAAAGAAATAAAAACAAGAACAAATAAACTCAAATAAAAAAAACAGATAAGTAATTCAGAACTAATCAGCGCAATCGACTCAGAGGTTCCCCGGCAACGGCGCCAAAAACTTGGTGTGCACAAAGAAGTTTGAATTAAATGACTCAAAACAAGCTAAATAAAACACTAAGTAATACTCTAGACTCTCTAAACAACTAAACTACCGACAGGAAAGTGAACCTATCGAATGTAGTAAAGCCTAAGTAAGTCCGGATATCGAACCCAAAGGACCTCTACAGAAAACACTAACTAGAAACTGAAAGACTTATCCATACAAAATTGCTTAAATAAAATAATAATAAAGAGGGGGTTTGCTAATAAAAACTAAGAATAACTTAAAAGAAGGACTAAAGAGAAGACTACGAATGCAAACGAAAGTTGAAACGAGAACCAGACGGAGAAAGAACACTACCTAGGCTCGAATCCTACACATGCTTGACAAAGGTTCTATCGATAAGGGAACTGACGTGATACCGGGATCTTAAAATACTAAACTCAAAGGAAACCTAGAGCACCCTCGACCCTTCTCAAGGATTGTCAACCAAGAAACCTAAAAGTCGTTAAACCACCGGTTAGATGGATTTCCCTCACAGGTCCTCCAATTTACTCAAGAAGTATCCGCTAGACAATCTACCTCACAGCGCGAAAGTCTCAATACATCTAAGTGCAAGGGATAACTAGGATTTTCCTATTGGATTTGGTAAACACAGATATGAGACAAACTAGCAAGATCTTCTCACAAAGCCTCTAAACTAGCAATCTAACACCCTAGACAAACCGACAATATCTCACCTCACAGCTATCGAGATTGGTTGCACATCTAAACTATCTATATCAAGAAGATTACCCTATAGTGAACTCGTACGCAGTTAACCACCCACTAATCAAAGACACACGGTAATTGATCTAGCATGCACCTATTACATGAAAGACATTCACCAAGGCACACGAGGAGTAAATCATCAATCCATAAACAATCATAGACACACATAAAACATCCAATAATCCAAACCAAGTTTGTTACATCATGAGTTCATCACATGCAAATCATCCAAAACCGGATAAAACCTAATGTCAATCATATGTATTCATCAACACCTAGGTAGTTCTAAGAGTTTAGCCACTAAACATGACAAAAACCATAGTTAGCATCAATTCGAAGCTCAAAAGAAACATGGGAATTGAAGATAAATAAGGAAAAACACAACCGAATGATTAACACCCGAGGAAATCGATCCCAGTGATCCCTAGCTTCAATCCTTGCCTTGTATCCTTTGAAATCGCCCTTTTTCGTATCTCCTTTTCGCCTGCAGCCGCTCCTTGATTCTGTGTCTCCTTAGGGTTTCTAATTTTTGGGGTTTTAAAACAATTTCTGTGAAAAACCACCCAACGCGTAGCGCGACGGGATCTTGCACACTCCTCGCGTAGCGCGAGTGCCCCAGAAAAGACAAAACAGTCGGGCAATCATTAAAAGGGCAATTCTGACATTTTACAGTCCTCGCGTAGCGCGAGGAACTTCCAATACCTGTCGCGCTACGCGATAGGGGTAAAAATCCAGAAAGTTTCTTTTTATCCACAGCCCTCTCGCACGAACCGGAAACTCGTTCTTCTTCGTTTTCAATCATATCCGCTTCCTTTGTGACCTAACAACCATAAGATATAGAAATATTAATTACAAGCAGTTATAGAAGAAAACTGAAGCAAAACAAACACAAAGTGGGAATAAAATTGACAGTAAAATGCATGTATTTTGCAATACATCAGGGGTAGACTTGTAAGATCCCAAAAAAATAAAATGACAGTTATAATAACGTGTTAGAATGCGAGAACGAATGGAATAAACGAACGAGGCATGACGGGCCGGGCCGGCGCGCTAGAAGGGGCGAACATAGGGGAGCCTCCCCTATAAATAGCCTAAGTCACCACCCTTTTCTCTCATTTGCAACATCTAGAGAGAGAAACCGTAGAGAGAGAAAGTTGGCGGATCGACCTGAGATTTCAGCAAAGTGTTGCTCCATAGCTCGTGAGAAGAACCTCCGAATCAGAAGCTCGATACAGGTAACGATCTGGCCTAGATCTGGGTTTTTGTTCGTTTTGGGGTTTTTCAGGTTTTGGATGAAAAGGTAACGTTTTTACGGATGAAACTGGAAGAAAAACATAGATTTGAGTTCTTAAACGAAAAGCAAACGTTTTGAATGTAAACAAGTTCGGGATCTTGACATGATCAGATCCACATGCGAAAGTTAGGGTTTTTGCGAGGAAGCAGGTCCTGCGTACTTATCAAGTACGCAAGAAGCATTTCATGCGTACTTATCAAGTACGCAAGAAGAAGGTTCTGCATACTTATCAAGTACGCAAGAAAAGTTCCTGCGTACTTATCAAGTACGCAAGAAAAGTTCCTGCGTACTTATCAAGTACGCATGAAACAAAGCCTGCGTACTTATCAAGTACGCATGAAACGAAGTCTGCGCACTTATTAAGTACGCAAGAACAAGGCCCTGCGCACTTGCAAAATGCGCAGGCATCAGGCTGGTTAAGTAAATCAGTATGTTTAGAATGGTTAAACCGTTAGAGACGGGATTTGGTCTGATGCGTATTTAACTAATCAATTCAGATCGGAAGTGACGTTGTTGGACCTTTTTTTAGGATAATCCAGATTAGCTTATCCGGTGAGTTCTAGAAGCCCTCTTTTAAATGTTTTGAATAATATTTTTGGGCTGGTGTGCATACGTAACGATGTGACTATTTTATAAAACGATGTTTATGAATGTTGTATGTGACGTTTTATAAAATGATGTTTATGAACGATGTTTTGGAAGGAAGAGTTATGAAAGAAGTGTTTGTGAAATATTTTGCCAAAAGAAGTTTATGAAGTCTTTATGAATGAAGGAATGATTTTTAATAAAAAATACGAATGCTTTAACTGAAGGTTTGAAGTAAAAGAAGTGAATATCTACGAAAGTCACAAACGAACGAATCTGCCAATATTCCTTAGGGAATGAAGGTTATGGGTATGGGAAGTATGTTATGGGCCTTCACCTTTTAGGGACCTTTGTGGCTGGCCAACTGTTGTACAACTGGGGTGATGACGGTCACCAAGGGGATTATCGTGATCCTTGAAGTTGGTACGATTTACCTTACGGGGTAGTTGTGCTTGAAGTTTGGTACTTGCGCCTTACGGGGTGCAGTGCTTGAAGTTTGGTACTTGTGTCTTACGGGGTGCAGTGGTTGAAGTTTGGTACGTGTCATCCTTGTGATGTCGTGCTTGAAGTTTGGTGTTGAATAACCCAAGTATCGGGCCCTAGGAGTTCTTCACCCGGAGGACAGCACGGTGTTGATGTGCCTAGTGGTGGTGATCTTTAGGTTATTCCACTAGTATGTGACGTTTGGATTTGACGGTTACGAGAAGGCGCAGATTCGATATGTTCGTTGACTTATGGGTTATGATGTGTTATGTTTTTGTTATTGCATGTTTTCGTACGCTTTTATTAAATGAAGTATGAAGTTATGTTTTTGGCAATTATTTGAAGTTAACGTTTTATGTTAAAACTAGAACTCACCAGCGTAGCTGAGTTTTTAATATGCACATTCAGGTTAGGGCAGGTTATGATGATGGATGGTGATGCTGGGCGGCTTGATGAGTTACTCGGATGATATGAAGACTGGCATCCCGTTATGATTAGCTTATGTTATGTTTACGTAATAGACTATGTTTTAATGAAATTTTCCGCTGCGTTATTTTGATATTCAAGTCTAAGAACTGTTTGTGAATGAGTAAATCCAACGAGTGAGGCTTACCGGGTTTGGGGCCTTACAGGCCAACTGTATTATCAAATCCGTTTGGGAAATTGGGTGGAGTATAATGAGCATTAATGTCAAAAAAAAACTTTCATCAAGTGTAGGATCACCATTAATGTCATCATAGGAATCGATATTGTTTGGAGTTTAATGTATGGGAGATGAATCCATTAAATGAGAAGAGCATTAATGGGAAAAAGATAAAGTAAATCTTGAAGAAGAAGAACAAGAAGATTAATGGAGAAAGTGGGAGAAATCGAAGGAGAGAGGAAAAGAGGATAGAAAAGGAAGAAATGATGTTGATGGATTGGTTGGAAAATGGTATGTAGTTGATGTTGATGGTTTGGTGAAAAAAAAAAAGACAAAAAGGATAAGGTTAATAAGATTAAATTAATTGAACATATTCTTGTAAATGAGGAAGACATGTGAATTTACCATACTACCCTTCAAGACAAAAATGATGATTTGGTAAAGGTGATTAGGTGGCATAATGAGAACCACTTATTGGGTTTCCATAGTTTTCTTAACTCAATTAGTTTCCATTGTATACTTACTTGTATGTATGTATATATATATATATATAGGGGAGGTTCAAATAAGAAGTGATATTTCGCTAAAAAGCCTAAGAAATGACAAAACCCTTAAGAAACGATATCAAACGAACTCCGATTGATCTCATTTCAACGGCGTTGGAACTGTCTCGTTGAACTCTACCATCTTAGCTTTTAGGGTTTAGATTTTAGGGTTTAGTTTTTAGGGTTGAATTTTAGGGTTTTAGCCTTAGGGTTTAGCTTTTAGGCTTTAGATTTTAGGGTTTAGGTTTTTTTTTGTGGGGGGGGGGGGTAGGGGAGGGGGGTTTAGGTTTTCGGGGGTGGGTTTAGGTTTTTGGGGGTGGGGTGGGGTGGGGTGGGGTGGGGGTTTAGGTTTTTGGGGTGTGGGGGGTAGTGGTTTTAGGCTTTTCGGGTTGGGGTTGGAGAGGGTTTAAGTTTTTGGGGGTGCGGGTGGAGGGGGTTTAGGTTTATGGGGGCGGGTTATGGTTTGATGAGACGGTTCCAACGCCACTGGAATAAGCTTAATCGGAGTTCGTTTGACCCATTTCTTAGCGAAAAACCACTTTTTAGTGGAACCTTCCCCTACATATATATATGGTAATGTTTCATTGTTAACTGACTATTATTGTGTTAATCCAATTAAATCTGCCAAAATCGATCCAAATTAAGTTTTTTAAATAACATTATTACACTAATATAACGTTATGTTATTTTTTGTATTTTTATAAATTCGCAAGTGTAAGTGATTTTACACATGTAAAATTTTACACCTGGTGCAGTGTAAGTTTTTTAGCAAAAAGTTACACCGGGTGTAAGTGTCCTTAAACTTACGAATTTACAAAGATGCAAAAAAGAACATTACGTTAATTGGTTTAATAATGTTATTTAATTTTTTTTATTTGGATCTATTTTGGTAGAGTTAATTAGATTAACACAAAAACAATGGTTATTAAAAGACCCCTTCTCTCTCTCTCTCTCTCTCTCTCTATATATATATATATATATATATATATATATATATATATATATATAGGGTTAGGATCAAATGAGAACTCAAAAATACTTGAGAACTCGCGAGAACTCGTCAAAATATCAATTAAAACCATTTTTCTTTGTTTTCACTACGTTTATTATTAAAATACAACATAAAAAAATGATTTATCTCTCCAATTAATTCATCTATTCTTTCTAAAATATTCTTAAGATAATTTAAACACATATGTAAATGGTTAACACTTACACATGTGTAAGTGGTAAACTTACACATGTGTAGATTTTTTTTAATAAATAAATACATGTAAATTTACATACATAAATTCATTTTTTTATGTTGTATTCTAATAATAAAGGTAGTAAAAATAAAAAAATATGATTTTGATTGGTTTTTTGACGAGTTCTCAAATGATCCATTCCATATATATATATATATATATATATATATATATATATATATATATATATATATATATATATATATATATATATATAGGGGACGTATCATTTGTAAACCCTTAGTTGTTGTGAAAACCCTTAAACTCAATCTAATCCACATATTAGTTTACTTATATTTTTGTTTTATTTTTAATATACATGGGTATTTGTGTCCTTTTACCCATCCCCTTTTTAAAACCCTAAATCTTCATCATGCTCCTTTATCCCGCCTCTCTCTAAAAATTGATTTGCTCTATCCTCTCTCTCTCTAAAAACCCTATGCCCTCTTCCATTCTCTCTCTTTTGAAGATTGGAGCACCAGATCCAGTTACTCGAAGGTTTAACAAGAAAAAGGTTTTTGATTCTGTTATTTCAATGTTTGGGAGATCTTCCTCTGATGAAAATTATATCTAGTTTTACTTAACCCTTTTCTTGGAGGTTAAGCAAGAAAACCCAATTTTAGCATCTAGGTCTAGACTCGTCTTTTCTAAAAAGAGAGTTGCAGAGCTGTTGTTCATCAATGGAAGCATGAGGAGGAGAAGGGCAAAGAAGAGGAGGCGGAAGATCACTTCCTCCATCAGTAAGAGGACCACCTGGTCCTCCTATTCACGCTAAACCTGGACCCCGATTTGAACCAGTCGATCGAGAAAACGTTAGGTTTTGTTCTCTCTTTATCCGTTTCCATTTACAGTTTCATTTCCATGTATGTTATCTTGTTTTTTATTGCGTGTGAGATTATATTGTTGATTCGGGAATTTTAAGTTGTAATTATGCGATGTTCATGTTGATTGTTGATGTTTATGAGTTATTTTGTCCGTTTAAAATTTCTAGGGTTTGAAATTATGCGATGCTCATGTCTCTGTGGAATTTTAAGTTGTATGTAGTTCAATGCTTTCTGTTTTTACCAGCTTATTACTTTGAAAGTTTTGAAATCTGCTCATTGTTTTCATAAGTTGATCCCTTTCACTACTTAATATTGGTCACTGTGCTAGCAGAAATGTTTTCATAAGTTTATTGGACCAAAAAGCCCCAATCTCCGTGCAAGATGGGTTTTTTTAATTAATATTCTCTTAATTGTAGGTTTTTGACTGAAAGTGAAGCCCCATGAGTTTATTTTAATACGGGTTGGGCTGCTCAGATCTAAATTTGTTTCATTTTGGAATGTGTTATTTGGTTAATACTAACATTAAATTTGTAATGATAATTGGTATTGAAAGCTATTTGTTGGAAGTAATATTTAAAATTTACTTGAAATTAGTAAATTGTATATTTTATTTTGTTTTAATTCACAGAGATTCAGATCTGAACTACGAAATAAAGTTTTTACACAAACTTGAAAAACCTAGATTTGAATTTACACATGTGTAAATTGAATGTACACATGTGTAAACTAAATGTACACATGTGTAAATAGTTGTGTATCCATGTGTTTATATTGAATCAGTTCTAAAAAGTTGTTACATATTGGTAAAAACCTTTTGCTCATGTGTATATGTAAAATGTCATTTACATTCATGTCTACAAGTAATGATTTCTGATTTTTGTATATGGGATTTACTTGTGTAAACTGAATTTACACACATGTAAAAAAATTTTGTTCATGTGTATATGTAAAGTGTCTTTTACATTCATGTCTACAAGTAATGATTTTTTTATTTTTGATATTGAGTTTTATAATATCGTAACAACTGTTATTAAGTTCAAATGCATGATTTAGATACTTTTTATGGCTCCATGTTTGTTTCAGTTGTAACTAAATTGTGCTTGTCTACTTCAATTTGATTTTGATTCTAGATTGCAGTAGAGGATTGTGGGGAGAGCACTCTCTTCACTGGTTGTCCCATAATGTCTTTTAATTTGAAATAGTGCTAACTTTTGTTCTGATTATTTCCCCCAATATGAAACATAATTACATTTTATTTAGCAGGTTTATCAAGTATGTTTATTTATGCTTTTATGGATTTCTTTATGTTATGCTTTTATGGATTTCTTTATGTTAAATAACAGCCCAGATCTGAGTTTTTGCAATTGTGTAAACTGAATTTACACATGTGTAAACTAAATATACACATGTTTAAACCAGGTTAAATCTTTGTTTTTTCTTCTTTCTTCTGATTGTTGATTCACGGTTAAATATTCGTTTCCTTTTCAGATCTTATTGAACAATCTAGGTCTGAGATGTAAACAATGAAGAATCAAGATGTGAACAAGGAAAAATCAAGAAAATATATGTAAATCCATCAATTTTTATGTTTTCTTTTTAGCCAGCCTTTGATTTTGGGTTCCACCTCCTTTCGTATATTGTTTTACATGTGTTTTTGATTCATTACACAACTGTAAACTGATTTTACACATATGGAAAGAGTTTTTTTTCATGGGTGTATATATATGTAAACTAGATTTACTACATAAAACATGTTTTGGGTTTTTATCCATGTTTATTTGATTATTACACTTGTATATTTTGATTTTTACACATGTTTAAAGTGATTTGTTCTTTGTTTTTTGGGTTTTGATTGATCAAGAGAAATATAATATTTTTTAAAACGTGATTTAATAAAAAAAAGGTACAATTACCTTTTTACCCCTTGGATAAATCTTAGCCACATACTTTTTTACATACAAATAAAAAAATCCAGATTTAATTCTAGCCACATATCTTTTTTCAGCTATTTTAACATGTGGTCCAGAATGAGTTTAAGGGTTTTCACAACAACTCAGGGTTTACAACCGACACGTCCCCTATATATATATATATATATATATATATATAAGGGATGTATCAAATGAAAACCCTTGGTTATTGGAAAAACCCAAAAACCCTCCCACAACCACATATTTTAAACAAATATAATAATATGTGGTACACATTAAATGTAAGGCCCCATTCCCGGGTAACCTCACTTGTTGGACTTACTCATAAACATAGTCGTAAATACTGAACTTAAATTTAAAACATTTGAATTCAATCATTACATAACGTAACCTAACATGACATAACAGCGGAAGTCTTAACAATTAAAAACATAACATTGTCTTAACATATATAAAAGTGGGATGTCAGTCTCGTGCCGGGTAACCTTCACGCCATCGCACGACCCTTTCTTCCTTTACCTGAAATGTATACTAAAAGTCAGCTAACGCTGGTGAGTTCTAGTTTAAAGACAATCATACATAACATTTATCTTATCATGAGTATTATATGTATATATATATAATATACATAATATTCGTGCTTTTACATATTCTTTGCTTTACTGTTCTCATATAACATTCATACTGAGTATATATACTTATGTACATACATACTTACTTGGGGAGAACATTCATTGGCCATACACATAGGGGTGATCAACCTGTCATACTTGACGCGAATGTCACAAAGACAGCGTAGTGAGAACTACCGTCGTAGCCCTTTTCATAAACCATCCGGCTCTAGAAAACCGTCCTACCGTCGTAACATAAATCCGTCCGGCAACCTTTGTCCGTCCGCTCTTAAACCGTCCTGCCGTCGTAGTCCGTCAATTCGCCCGTCTGCCCTAGGGCATCCGTTTCCCACGTGGCTATTATATATGCAACCGTTCTACATGTAATAAGGCATTTGCTTCGACCGTCCATGAGTACCTTTTATACGTCCTAGCTTGCGAAGGAACGTTTTTGTCCCGGTTGCAAAATAGTCACGTGGTCGTCCGTCTACCGAAGTAGCCGTTGTCATAGAAGTGTTCATAACGTTTACATACATTCATAAGATGCAATATATATATATATATATATATATATAATATAATATAAAGCAAGGTTACATTCATTTACGTTATGTCATTCTTTCATTCATTCTTTATAATCATACGTTTCATTCTTTGTTCATAATTCATTTTCGTATATAGGTATATATATATTTGTAAACCACGTATGATGACATTGACATTCATAGCATTTATTCATTTAGTGTATACACTTCAGCCCCAAAACATTTGAATTGATTTGCACATAACATAAAAGGGGGCACATAGAACTCACCTGATAAGCTAGTCTTGGTAGTCCTAAACAAAGGCCCAACAACGTCACGTACGATCTGAATTAGGTAGTTAATCACACATCAGACCCAATCCCGACTCTAACGGTTTAATCATACTGAATTAGGCGAACATACTGACTTCACTATCTAGCCTGATGCCTGCGCACTTAGTAAGTGCGCGGGGCCTTGCTCATGCGTACTTGACAAGTGCGCATAACATTCTTCTTGCGTACTTGATAAGTACACAGGATCTTCCTCCTGCGTACCTGATAAGTACGCAGGATCTTTCTCATGCGTACTTGATAAGTACGCAGGACATCTTTCTTGCGTACTTGATAAGTACGCAAGACCTGTTTCCTGAACAAGTCCGAAATTCTTGCATGCTAACCCGATTATGCTAATCTTACAACTTTCTTTGATCAAAATGTGCAGTTTTCATTCTAGATGCTAGTTCTAAGCTTATTTTTAAGTTTCATCCATAAAAACGTCTCCTATTTAGCTAAAACCCGAAAAACCCCAAAACGAACAAAAACTCAGATTATGGTCGAATCGTTACCTGGATTGGGATTCCGATTCGGAGGTTTTGCTCACGAGCTCAGTAGTAACGTGCTCCTTAAATTCCGGGTTGATCCGTCTCCTTTCTCTCTCTAGGCCCGAGCTCTCCTTTCTCTCTCTAGATTGCAAGTTGTGGAATAAATGAGAGTCTAAGACTGTCTTGACCTTTATATACTTGGGCTTCCCTCGGCCCGTTGGAGCCGAGCCCAAGCCCATCCATTTTCCTTTCATTTTTTACGGTTAAATCTCTATTGCGTTATTATGTATTTATTTACTATTTTTGGGATGTTACAAGTCTACCCTCCTTAAAGAGGTTTCGTACTCGAAACCGCTTATACGTTAAACAATTGAGGGTATAGTCCCCTCATCTCGTCTTCTTTTTCGCATGTAGCTTCTGACCTTTTTTTTGTGCTTCCGTTGTACTTTGACTAAAGGAATCGACTTATTGCGTAGTCGTTTCTCAGCTCGGTCAAGGATGGCTATCGGTTCCTCTACATAATTTAGACTGTTATCCACTTCGATCTCGTCGTAAGGTATGTGAGCTGTGTCGTCAGCTAGGCACTTGCGTAAGTGCGACACATGGAACGTAGGGTGTATTCCACTAAGCTCAACGGGTAGGTCGAGTCTGTAAGTAACTTGACCCACTCTCGCTAAAATCTTGAAAGGTCCGACAAACCTTGGACTTAGTTTGCCACGTTTTCTGAATCGAATGATTCCTTTCCATGGCGATACCTTTAACAGTACCATGTCCCCTACTTGAAACTCTAAATCCCGTCTTCTCTTATCCGCGTATGATTTCTGTCTGTCTTTTGCAGCTTTCATTCGAGCCTTGATTTGATCAAATTTCTCGGAAGTAGCTTTGACCATTTCGAGACTTGCAAAATCCTTTTGTCCAATTTCCCCCCAACAAACCGGGGTCCTACATTTCCTCCCATACAACATTTCAAATGGCGGCATGCCAATAGTTGAGTGATAGCTGTTGTTATATGAAAATTCTGCCAATGGTAGATGGCTGTCCCAGCTCCCACCGAAGTCAATGATACAGGCCCGGAGCATGTCCTCCAAGGTCTGAATGGTCCTTTCAGATTGACCATCGGTTTAAGGGTGGTAAGCGGTGCTGATATTCAGCCTAGTGCCCATCGCTTCATTGAATTTCTTCCAAAACCTTGGCGTGAATCTAGTATCCCTGTCGGACACAATCGACAGCGGCATACCATGTCTGCTCACAATTTCCTTGATAAATATTTCTGCTAGCTTTTCAGACGATGAAGTCTCACGTATTAGCAAGAAGTGAGCACTATTTGTCAAGCGGTTGACGATCACCCAAATGGTATCATTGCCTTTAGTTGTTCGCGGTAGCTTGGTAATGAAGTCCATCGTGATCTCCTCCCACTTCCATTCCGGTATTGGTAAAGGTTGCATTTTACCGCATGGTTTCTGGTGCTCGGCCTTAACTAGTGAACACGTTAGGCAATTGTTCACGTACTTGGTCACATCATTCTTCATGCCAGGCCACCAGTACTCTTTCTTCAAGTCTTGATACATCTTGTTTGTCCCAGGGTGGATAGAATAGTGAGACTTATGGGCCTCATCGAGTATTTTGCCTCTAAGCTCGCCAATCTTAGGTATCCACATCCGGCCAAACCTAGTTCGTACACCGTATGCATTTGCATCCAAATTTCCTTGTTGTCCTACTATTCTTTCCTGTTTTATATTTCTTTCTAATAGTGCTTCATCTTGTGCCTTTGATATTTCACTCATCAAATCAAGCGTTATAATCAGCTGACACGCTTTGATTCGGATAGGTTTCGATTCTTCCTTTCTGCTTAAAGCGTCAGCCACTACGTTTGCCTTGCCTGGATGGTACAATATCTCACAATCATAGTCCTTCAGTAGCTCTAACCACCTCCTTTGTCTCATGTTTAATTTCTTTTGTTCGAAAAAGTACTTCAGGCTTTTGTGATCGGAGTAAATGGTGCATTTAACTCCATACAGATAGTGCCTCCATATTTTCAACGCGAAAACTACTGCCGCCAACTCTAGATCATGAGTTGGGTAGTTAACCTCATGAATCTTTAGTTGTCGCGAGGCGTAAGCAATTACCTTTCCTCGTTGCATAAGTACGCAACCTAAACCTTGACCCAAAGCGTCAGAGTAGACTACCAAGTCTTCATTTCCCTCAGGTAGTGTCAAGACTGGAGCTTGGGTTAATCGTGTCTTAAGTTCCTCAAACGCATTGTTTTGGGTTGGAGCCCATTCGTACTTTACTTCCTTACGTGTTAGCTTTGTCAGCGGCGAGGCTATTCTCGAGAAATCCTGAATGAATCTCCGATAGTATCCTGCCAATCCCAGAAAACTTCGTATCTCTGTTGGCGTTTTCGGGATGTTCCAACCTTTTACTGTTTTGATCTTTGCAGGATCCACCATGATGCCGTTTGGGTTTATCACATGACCTAGGAATTGGACTTCCCTAAGCCAGAACGCGCATTTGGAGAATTTTGCGTACAACTTTTTCTCCTTTAGCACCTCCAAAACCTCTCTTTGGTGACAGTGGTGATCACCCTCATTTTTTAAATAGACTAGAATGTCGTCTATAAAAACTATCACCGATCGATCTAACATTGGTTGACATACCCTATTCATCAAATCCATGAACGCTTCTGGTGCGTTAGTTAATCCGAAGGACATCACGAGAAACTCATAATGCCCGTAACGCGTGCGAAACGCGGTCTTTGGTACATCTTCTTTTCTTACTTTCAACTGATGGAAACCTGATCTAAGATCGATCTTTTGAGAACCAACTCGCACCTTGCAGTTGATCAAAAAGGTCGTCTATTCTAGGCAGTGGATATTTGTTCTTTACTGTCCTCAGTTTGCGGTAGTCAATGCACATGCACATGCTGCCGTCCTTCTTCTTTACAAATAGTACCGGAGCTCCCCATGGTGAAATGCTCGGTCTGATAAATCCTTTTTCTGTTAATTCCTCTAGTTGAGACATCAATTCTTTCATTTCTGACGGAGCCAATCGGTAGGGGGCTTTGGCAACGGGCTCAGCTCCTGGCAGTAAGTCAATCTGAAATTCTATTTCCCGATCGGGTGGCAACCCAGGTAGATCCTCAGGGAATACTTCCGGAAAGTTGCACACCACAGGTACATTCTTGAGTTCTTTCGTTTTCATTCTATCGTCAATAACATATGCCAGATAAGCTTCGCAACCGCGCCTCATGTAACTTTCGGCCTTGATCATCGAGATGACATTCGGCATCGTGCAATTCCAATCCCCATAAACCGTAATTGGACTGCCGCTAGGAGCTTTGAGGTGTATCCTCTTACGTTTACATATGATTTGAGCTTCGTTGGCAGCTAGCCAATCCATACCCAATACTATATCGAATCCTCCTAAGGTGAGAAGGAATAATCTTGAAGGAAACTTATGGCCCTCTATTTCTATGATGTAATCCTCTGTTACTTGGAATACTGCCAAATTTTTATCAACGGCAGTTTTACGCTAAAGGCCTTTACTATGGTGTTGATAGTACAATCTAGTTTACGACTAAATGCATTGGATATAAAGCTTTTACTAGCACCAGAGTCAAATAAAATAGCAGCATGTTCATCATTTACTAGGAACGTACCTGACACAACATCAGGGTTTCCCCTTTCTTCCTCCTCGGTCAGGGCGTAGGCTCTGGTCCTGGCCTTCGGCTGTTCCCTTTCAGCTTCCTTTTCCTTTCCCAAACCGGATTGTCCGGTTTTCTGCAATCCCTAGTCAGGTTTCCATATCTTCCACAACGTTGGCACTTGACGTCCTTTATGCAGTCTCGGGAGTAGTGCTCCGGCCTCCCACATTTGTAACACATGGTTGTGCCAACTAAACATTCGCCTCGGTGTTTCCTTGAGCATTTCTTACAAACTTCATACTCTTCTACCCTAGGCTTCTTCACCTCAGCGGTGTAGTTTCCCTTCCCATTTCCTTTGAACGAGTTTTCCCATTTTCGTTTCAGAGCTTCGGGAGCTATGTCCTCGTTAGCATAATCGTCATAGACGATTCCAGACAGGTTGACTACCGACTCGAAGGTCGAGGGTAGATTAGTTTTCACATGAACACGGACCTTTTGAGGTAGGCCCTTCACATAGTACTTGATCAGTCGCTCTTTAGTCTCTACCAGGTGGGGTACCAATTGAGAGAGCTCATTAAACCTGGAAGTATACTGGCGGTGTGTCTTGCTGACAGCCTTGAAGTTTAGGAATTCATTTTCCACTCGATCAATTTTGTTCTGGGGATAGAACTTTTGGATTATCAGCTTCTTTAGGTCTTCCCATGTCATTCTGGCAAGAGCGTTTGGCGACTTTGTCCTCTGAATGTTCCTCCACCAACTTAGTGCCTCATTGGTGAAAGAATGAGCATCATATTTAACAGCCTAGTCTGGTCGACACTCGCTGATGTTGATTACAACGTTCATCCTCTCAATCCATTCGAACGTAGCCACTAAATCCTTGTTTCCATCGAACTTGGGTGGCTCTCTGTCCTTGAAACCCTTGTAAGTACACCCATGATTGCTTGATCCCACCTTTACTTCATCCCGATCACTGTCATACACCTTCTTTTCATGGTCTCCTTCATCCTCCTCTCTACTTTTCTTTAGTGCTTCAGATAGTAGATCAGGCAATACTTTCTTTAGAGTGAATACAACTTCGCGGGCAATAGCATCCCTGACCTCGGGTTCCAACTGTAGAGACCCTTGATTGTCGTTCCCAGTTGGGGCCACATCTGTTTCGTGCACACTCTCAGTGTGTTCTGCATGCACACTCTCTTCCTCTTCATGTCTTTGATTCAATGGAGGTCTACCGACTTGGCCAGTGTGACCGCCTTGGCGTCCTGTTCTTCCTCCACCAGCCATAATTCCTAGTTTCCTGATAGTTATAAAGGGAATACATCAATGCCATTCCTTCAGATCATAGTTTTAGAACAGTACGAGCAAGGTAAATTTTTAATTACAGTGACCGGTTGGTGATTATTAATTTACATTGCTTTTCGGGTTCAAAACTCTTCAAATCGGTTGTGACATTGACATCTATTTGTTCTAAGTTAAGGTATCTGTTCCTATCCAAGAGCAATAACTTTAGTACTTACTTACCGTGCTGGCGTTGGCGTTGGTTACCCATACTGACATCCGTGCGTTGGTCCCATAATCAGTTTGAGTCCAGACATTTAGGGATGTCTGAATCTCTCAACCTATTGCTCTGATACCAACTTGTAAGGCCCCATTCCCGGGTAACCTCACTTATTGGACTTACTCATAAACATAGTCGTAAATACTGAACTTAAATTTAAAACATTCGAATTCAATCATTACATAACGTAACCTAACATGACATAACAGCGGAAGTCTTAACAATTAAAAACATAGCATTGTCTTAACATATATAAAAGTGGGATGTCAGTCTCGTGTCGGGTAACCTTCACGCCATTGCACGACCCTTTCTTCCTTTACCTGAAATGTATACTAAAAGTCAGCTAACGCTGGTGAGTTCTAGTTTAAAGACAATCATACATAACATTTATCTTATCATGAGTATTATATGTATATATATAATATACATAATATTCGTGCTTTTACATATTCTTTGCTTTACTATTCTTACATAACATTCATACTGAGTATATATACTTATGTACATACATACTTACTTGGGGAGAACATTCATTGGCCATACACATAGGGGTGATCAACCCATCATACTTGTCGTGAATGTCACAAAGACAACGCAGTGAGAACTACCATTGTAGCCCTTTTCATAAACCGTCCGGCTCTAGAAATCCGTCCGTCGAAACATAAATCCGTCCGACAACCTTTGTCCGTCCGCTCTTAAACTGTCCTACCGTCGTAGTCCGTCAATTCGCCCGTATTCCCTAGGGCATCCGTTTCCCACGTGGCTATTATATATGCAACCGTTTTACATGTAATAAGGCATTTGCTTCGACCGTCCATGAGTACCTTTTATACGTCCTAGCTTGCGAAGGAACGTTTTTATCCCGGTTGCAAAATAGTCACGTGGTCGTCCGTCTACCGAAGTAGTCGTTGTCTTAGAAGTGTTCATAACGTTTACATACATTCATAAGATGCAATATACATATATATATATATAATGTAAAGCAAGATTACATTCATTTACGTTATGTCATTCTTTCATTCATTCTTTATAATCATACGTTTCATTCTTTGTTCATAATTCATTTTCGTATATAGGTATATATATATATATATATATTTGTATACCACGTATGATCACATTGACATTCATAGCATTTATTCATTTAGTGTATACACTTCTGCATCAAAACATTTGAATTGATTTGCACATAACATAGAACTCACCTGATAAGCTAGTCTTGGTTATCCTAAACAAAGGCCCAACAACGTCACGTACGATCTGAATTAGGTAGTTAAATACACATCAGACCCAATCCCGACTCTAACGGTTTAATCATACTAAATTAGGCGAACATACTGACTTCACTATCTAGCCTGATGCTTGCGCACTTAGTAAGTGCGCAGGGCCTTGCTCATGCGTACTTGACAAGTGCGCAGAACATTCTTCTTGCGTACTTGATAAGTACGCAGGATCTTCCTCCTGCATACCTGATGAGTACGCAGGATCTTCCTCATGCGTACTTGATAAGTACGCAGGACATCCTTCTTGCGTACTTAATAAGTACGCAAGACCTGTTTCCTGAACAAGTCCGAAATTCTTGCATGCTAACCTGATCATGCTAATCTTACAACTTTCTTTGATCAAAATGTGCGGTTTTCATTCTAGATGCTAGTTCTAAGCTTATTTTTAAGTTTCATCCATAAAAACGTCTCCTATTTAGCAAAAACCCGAAAAACCCCAAAACGAACAAAAACTCGCATTATGGTCGAATCGTTACCTGGATTGGGATTCCGATTCGGAAGTTTTGCTCACGAGCTCAGTAGTAACGTGCTCCTTAAATTATGGGTCGATCCGTCAACTTTTTCTCTCTAGGCCCGAGCTCTCCTTTCTCTCTCTAGATTGCAAGTTGTGGAAGAAATGAGAGTCTAAGACTGTCTTAACCTTTATATACTTGGGCTTCCCTCGGCCCGTTGGAGCCGAGCCCAAGCCCATCCATTTTCCTTTCATTTTTGACGGTTAAATCTCTATTGTGTTATTATTTATTTATTTACTATTTTTGGGATGTTATATTAAATCTGTATTTTTCTTCTTAAAATACACCCAAAAGGGTAAATGGGTAATTTTACTTGACTGGTTTAACAAAACCACACACTCTCTCTCTCGCTCTCTTTCTTTGTCTCTCTATCTCTCTTTCTTTCTTTCTTTCTCTATCTATCTATGTATATCCAGATCTAGGTTTACAAAAACCCATTCAAAAGCATTATTATTTTGAAAATCCTAAGTAACATTAGTTTAAAACATAAAAACACAAGAACAATGAACAACTTTTTTAAACATGTGTAAAACTCATATACACAAATCAACAAAAAAATCTACATCTAAATACCCAAATATTTTTACAAATCAGAAAAAAAAATTACATACAAATACACAAATATCTTTACAAATCAGAAATCTAAATTTACATACAAATACACAAATATCTTTATAAATAATTACATTATGTAAAAACTCTAATACACATGTGTAAATTCAGTTTACACAAGTGTAAAATCAGTTTACACATATGTAAAATCAAATTACAAATGTGTGAAAACCATATACAAATATTAAAATCCCAGAAAATTCTCATATCACCGGACCTTTTCAAATTCATTTTGAACTAGAAAAAAAAGTCAATTTTTAAGTGTTTTAGAACCAAACTTCTTTTTAAACAATGAATAATTGATTTTAACCTGCTCTTTTTGAAGCATGAAAATATCACTTTTTAAAACAAAACCTTTTGATTTCTAAATCACAAAAGTCCCCCCTAATTTGGAAATCTAAATTTTTTTGTTTAACAGCGATACAAAATTCCACCCAAATTTTGTTAAATAATATCACTTTTTTGTTAAACAATTTTTTTTGTTTAACAGTAATATCACTTTTTTTGTTAAACAGATTTTTTTTTGTTTAACAACAATCACAAAATTCCACAGCACCAAACTTAGTGACCTAAATTAACAACAATTCAGGATCAATCTCTAACAACTTATGCCCAATTTCATAAACAAATATGAAGAAATTATCCAAATTCAATCATCCCCAAGGGGGAATAAAGTCAAGGCCTTTTTCTCGTTGTAGATTGCGGATCATCCAACGGGGATTACTGTGAACCGACACAAACACCACCTTCTAGATTGAAGCACCTTCTCTATCTCTCTCTAAACAATCCCCATCTTCATCAAATCTGGAGAAGAAACATGTTAGAGCGTTTTTTCGAGAGAGAAAGAGATGCAACACCTTCGATTTCCTTCTGGATTGAAGCAGATTTGGGTTTGTAAATCGATGGACAGATCAGAGAAATATATTCAGATGCAAGACCTTCGAATTCCTTTTGATCCGTCTGCTCGCTGACACTTCTGATTTTGCCATTTTTATGGAGGCTTGAAAACCCAGATCTTGATCTTGCGGTTTGGTGGGAGGGAGAAAGAGGAAGATGTATGATATGCTTAGGTTTGAGATAGATAATGTGTATATGTATGTAAGAGTAATATGACCATACCCCTCCAAAATAAAAAAGCCAAAAATTAAAGAAATGAAATGTGTGGATAAGAATGAGTTTCTGGGTTTTCATAACAACTCGGGGTTTTTATTTGATACGTCCCCTATATAGGGAACGGTTCCACTAAGAAGTGGTTTTTCGCTAAGAAATCATAAGAAATGGGTCAAACGAACTCCGATTGAGCTCATTACAGCGTCGTTGGAACCGTCTGATCGAACCCTAACCCGGACCCAAAAACCTAAACTCCCCTCCACCCATACCCCCAAAAACCTAAACCCCCCTCCAACCCTACCCCGAAAAGCCTAAAACCACCACCACCCCCCCCCCAAAACCTAAACCCCCCACCCCACCCCCCCTAAAATTCTAAACTCACCCCCAAAAACCTAAACCCCCCACCCTCATCCATAAAAAAAACCTAAACCCTAAGGCTAAAACCCTAAAATTCAAACGTAAAATCTAAACCTTAAAAGCTAAACCCTAAAAGCTAATATGGTAGAGTTCGACGAGACGGTTCCAACGCCGCTGAAATTAGCTCAATCGGAGTTCGTTTGATATCATTTCTTAATGTTTTTGTTATTTCTTAGATTTATTTGCAAAAAGACTGCTTTTTATTTGAATCTCCCCCCCCCCCCCACACACACACACACACATATATATATATATGTATATATAAGGGAAAGATTAATTGGAAACCCACTTGAGTTAAGGAAACCCACGAAACTCATACGTAATTTGTTTTTTTTGTTTTATTTAGGGTGGTTTTATATGTATTTTCGTCACCAGAAAAAAAAATACAAAAAGTGCCGATTACTTTAAAAAATATGTTGAAAAATAAAAAAAATCAGCGTTTATATATATATATATATATCATCATGTTACATATGTAACAGAGGATGTTACGTACGTAAAAAATGTTTAAAATTTTTTTATAAAAAAATCTAGTCGGCACTTTTTCGTTTTTTTACCAAAAGTGATTAATTAGATATAAAAGCTATAACAAAAATCGAAAAATTATTTTACCAATTTTTTAAACTTTTACATATGTAACATAGGGTTTCGATATTATCCACCCCACACACACATATATATGTATATATATATATATATATGTATATATATATATATATATATATATATATATGGTTAGGTTCAAATAAAAAGGGTTTTTAAAATAAAAGGGTGAGAATTATTTAGAGCCATTAAATCAAATTGACAAAGATTTAATGGTTGTGATCAAATTGTAGGAGAAAAAGTTGTTACAATGGTATTTTAGTAATTGCCACTTTTGTTGACTTTTTATCAAGTTCCCCCATTTTTTTTAAACGTTCATAACTTTTACATATGACATTATTTTTTTTTTTTAAATTACACCATAAAAACGAGCGTTTTTAATCTTTAAAACGAGTATAGTGTCGTTATATACAAAATCGAAAAAAATTTACGTTTTCTAACTCATTGTTTAATTTGCTCGTCATTGTGTCTAATGTCAGGTAATTGTGCCTAATGTCAAGTTATTGTGTCAAATATTTTTCATCATTGTGTTTAATGTTAAATATTTTCTAATGTCAGGTAATTGTGTATAATGTTAGGTAATCGTGTCAAATATTTTCCATCACTTTGTTATATACAATACATAAAAAGCAGTAACAAAATAACATGAAGTTACCTAAAACGTAAAACACAATGATGAATACATATAACACAATGATAAAAAATATTTTACACAATGACTAGACCTGACATTAAACACCATAAAAACGAGCATTTTTTATCTTTAAAACGAGTATAGTGTCGTTACATACAAAAACGAAAAAAATTACGTTTTCTAGTTCATTGTGTAATTTGCTCGTCATTGTGTCTTATGTCAGGTCATTGTTTCTAATATTTTAATATTTTTTATCATTGTGTCTAATGTCAGGTCATTGTGTCTAATGTCAGTTTATTGTGTCTAATGTTTTATATCATTGTGTTGTATATAATACATAAATAACATGAAATTATTTAAAACGTAAAACACAACGGCGAAACGAGCATTTTTTTATCTTTAAAATGAGTATAGTGTCGTTATATACAAAAAACGAAAAAAAATTACGTTTTCTAGCTTATTGTTTAATTTGCTCGTCATTGTGTCTAATGTCAAGTAATTGTGTCTAATGTCAAGTAATTGTGTCAAATATTTTTTTATCATTGTGTCTAATGTCAAATATTTTTCTAATGTCAGGTCACTGTGTCTAATGTAAGTTCATTGTGTCAAATATTTTTTAATCACCGTGTTATATATAATACATAAAAAACAGTGACAAAATTAATCTAACATAACACGAAATTAATCTAAAATGTAAAACACAATGATCAATACATATAACACAATGATGAAAAATATTTGACACAATGACCAGATCTGACATTACACAATGACATGACATATTTTACACAATGACCAAAATGCCCTCCTTTCAAAAACAATAAAAGGACAATTATCAAGACCATAATCTTTCTTACCCTTTTTTTATTTTTAAAACCCTTTTTATCATATCATAACTATATATATATATATATATATATATATAGGGGACGTATCAAATAAAAACCCTTCCTTATTGTGAAAACCCATAAACCCTCACACAACCATATATCTTAAACAAATATAATAATATGTGGTCCACATTAAATCTATATTTTTTTCTTTTTAAATAACCCCTAAAAGGGTAAATAGGTAAATTTACTTGATTTATTTAACAAAAGCACTCTCTCTCCATCTCTCTCGACCTCTCTCGACCTCTCTCTCGACCTCTGCATATTTAGATCTGTATATTAAGATCCAGGTCTACTAAGAACAAATTCAAAAGCATGAACAAATTAAAAAAAAACCAGCAAAAATCACTACAACCAAATACCTAAATATCTTTACAAATGTCTTTACAAATACACAAGTGTAAAATCAAAATACATATGTGTACAAACAAAATACACAAGTGTAAAATAAAAATAGACATTGGCAAATTCCAAACCTGTTTCCTCTTAAGCTACTTTTTTTTCTTTTCCCAGTCCTGCCCAATGTACAAAAACCAATTCAAATTTCAACAATTAAAAAAAATACAAAATGGTTATGCTCAAAAACTACTTAAAAGGAAAATGGAAAAAATAAAATGAAAAAATCCCAGTGAACAAAATGACAAGTATACAGATCTCACAATCATATGAACAAAATGACTCAGTGAACATACCATCAACAAAAAGCTTCGAGGACATGCAACATGTTCAAAATGACTCGGTGAACATACCATACATGTTCAGATAAGAAATCAAAATACAAAGACATAAATAACAACTCTTTACACTTGTGTTAATTCAGTTTACACTTGTGTAAATTCAGTTTACACTTGTGTAAATTGAATTTAAACATGTGTAAATTAAAATTTGGGTTTTCCAAATATGTATAAAAACCTTATTTTATGGTTCAGGTCGTTTAAAACCATAAAGCCCCAATTTAAACATGTGTAAAATCTTTTTTAACAAGAAACTTTTTAAAACTATTCTGAAGTTTTTAAAACCATAAAGCCCCATTATCAAACCAAAACACCATTAATATTGGATTATCTATTCTGAAGTTGCCTTTCAAAGAAATTAAAAGAAAGCCTTTCAAAAAAATTGAACCTGGTGAGAATGAAGTTGCCTTTCAAATTTAAGTTTCAAGGTAAGAGAGTTTACACAAGCTCGAATGAAGTTGACCGGATAAATTGAACCCAGTAAGAATGAAGTTGACCGGAGACTAGCAGTTGCCACTCCATATCATAATTTTTCGAGCCTCTAGAAACACCAACACCACTCATAGCTGTCTTCGAAGATCTTTAGATCTGATGTGGCCAATCGAAGATGGAGGGTTATCATCTCAGATCTAAAACCCGCCATCGCGCACCACCCTCCACCATTACCGTTGCAAACTGATTTCCGATCTAAAACCCTACTCCTCCATCACATCGCCTCCGCCACTCCACAGCAACACCACCGCAAGTATATTGTAACGCCCCAAAACCGGGTACATCTCATAGTTGGCACAAGACATAAAAAATATAGTTCTTAAACTGGAAATCAGAATCTGTTACAGCGCAAGTCTTTAATTGATAACATTCATAAATCCAAATCCATAAAACATTGTTTGAAACATAAACTATCAGGAAAAGAAAATGTCAGTCTTCAACACAGCAACCCGATGTCCATGGTATCCGGCCCTCATGGATCATCTACTTTACTTTAATGTTACCTTTACTACATGTCATGCATACTAAAAGTCAGCTAACGCTGGTGAGTTTTATCTTTACTTTAAACTGTAAAAAACTTTCTTTTAGGTAGCTTAGTTTTATAAAAATAAAATAAGCTTTCTTTTTTTACTTTAAAAATATCTTTGCCTTTACCTTTACTTTAAAACTTTACAGCGTTCCAATTAATAAAATTGTTCCGTTAAATCTTTCGTTTAAAACTTTACTTTTGGGGTAACCGGTTAAGGTGTCCTCCTTTACTCTTTGCAACTTTACGTTTCACTCGTACCGGACAAGTGACTATAGCATACTTTAACTATCACATATGGATCATTGCCCGAGGGCAAGATCCCTTTGCTCGCTTACACCTCAAGGTAAGACTTTTACTTTGATGTGCCCACACCTCAGGGTGGGACTTTCTCGCTTACACCAAAGTGAAGACTCCTTTTCCTGCTCACACCTTAGGGTGAGATTTTCTACTTTGCTTGCTCACACCTCGGGGTGAGACTTCTACTTTGCTTGTCTGCAGGACTTTTTACTTTGCAACTACAATGCAACTACTATGCAATTATACTATATCACATAATATAAAGCCATTGAAACACATATCACATACACAAATAACACATATTAACACATACGCATATAATATGGCATATGTCACTGTCACTATCAAGTTGCACCGAGATGTAGCTTCTTTACCATTCTTTACTTTGCTTTACTTTCTTGAAATTACATTTCAAAGATAGTACTATTCTCTTTAACACTTTACCTTTCTTTTTATAAAAATAACCTTTTTATAAAAAGCTATTTCTTTCTCTTTCATTTTATAAAAATAACATTTTATAAAATACTATACTTGTCTTTCATTTTATAAAAATATACAGTTCTTATAAAATATTCTTTAACCTTGAAAACTATCTCTTTAACAGTATGCATGCCAGCCCAAAACCATTTAGGAAAAAGGGCAATAAGAACTCAACAGACTTCTATGGAAACTTATCTCACTTAGCTAGGAAACTTCGAGCTAGGTGGGATGCTGTTATATCTGTTTCATGAATCACGAATGGAACAAGGTTATAACCTTCATATTTCATCCAAAAACTCCTATGGCTTTTTCGTTCGAAAACCTTTGTCCGAGAACTGTTTTGTTCGAAAACATATGTCCGAAATTCTTTTCTATCCAAAATAATTTTTGACCGAAATGTTCCGTCCGAGTTACTTTTCGATCGAAAAGTCCTATCCGAAATCTATTCTGTTCCGAAATACTTTTTGGAACGAATCCGAGTTTTCGGACCATTCATAGAGATTTCGGACGATTCATCGGTTCTTGATCAAATCCTTCGTTTTTGATCCAAGTTCCAATCTTTTTACGTACAAAACTTATATCTAGCTTCCATGAAGCTAGATACATACTTTTTAATCAAATCTACACGTAAAATCCCACCTTTTTTTATGAAACCCACTTTAAAACCCTAAAACCCATTTTCAAATCCAAACTCGAATCTGAGAGGGTTTTGTTACCTGTTATCGCTTGATCTTTCCTTCTCAAATCCTCCGATAGTGTTCATCAATGATCTTGGGTCGAGTATGAAGGCCTCGGGTGTCGGTTTAGAGCTTTCTCTCTCTAGAATATGTGAAGATGATGGAGTGTGGTGAGAAGGAGGAAGGAAGGTAGGGTTTTATTCCTCCTCCTTGCGCCTCCCATACCTGGCCCGCAATCCAAGCCCACAAGCCCACTATGTTTCTCTCATTATCTTCTGAGCCTCGTTGTAAACTTTATTTCCTATTATTATTATTATTATTATTATTATTATTATTATTATTATTATTTTGTTGGTGTACCCCCCTTATGAAAGGTTTCATCCTCGAAACATGCTATAAGTTAAACAGGTGCGGGTACGACTCTTTCATTTCTGTCTCGGTTTCCTATGTAGCTTCCGACCCTTTACGATGCTTCCATTGTACCTTGACTAACTATATCACTTTATTCCGTAGCCGCTTTTCTTTCCTGTCTAGTATGGCGACTGGTTCCTCGATGTAATTGAGGATATTATCTATCTCGATGTCTTCAAGTGGCACATGTGCCGATTCGTTAGCCAGGCACATGCGCAGATGCGACACGTGAAAGGTTGGGTGAATCCCACTCAACTCCTCAGGTAAATCTAACCGGTAAGCAACTTCACCAACCCGTGCTAGAATTTTGAAAGGTCCGACGAACCTTGGACTTAGTTTTCCTCTTTTCCTGAACCGTATAATTCCCTTCCAAGGGGATACTTTCAATAGTACCTAATCCCCGACATTGAATTCGATAAGTCTTCGTGTAAGGTCCGGATTCCTGAGGATCTTCAATCAACGGATTCAACGACATGTTGAACCTGTCGGAAACAGACTCGACACATGACTTGTAGGTACAAACAGTAATGACGAGACACCAATGATTGTCAAACGATTTGTATATTGATTAATCACTGAAAAACAATACAAATGTCGCTCAACAACTCGTCTAACTCTCTGAATGTCTCAGATTTCCAACTTGTCTAACTTTAATACTGTTACAATATAAGCTATTTATAACCAAGATAAAAGTATTCGGTGGGTCAGGGCCTGGACCACATACTTCAAGTACGTGGCCGCATACTTCAAGTATGCTGCCGGGAACCGCATACTTCAAGTATGTTGTTGGCTCTGAAGTATGATGCTGGATGATGCATGCTGCTGCATGAAGTATGTTGCTGTATGAAGTATGCTGCCAATTGAAGTATGCTGACAGATGAAGTATGCTGCTGCATACTTTCTTGCTTCTTCCAATATTCGTCATCTGAATTTCTGAACAACTCAGTGATTCTTTGATACGTCAGCCTATTATATTTTTGGTCCTTATAATCTCCCCATAGGCTGATGCATTCAAAGCAGTCTTCAAATTTCAAAATCAACTTATGATCACCACCTCTTGCAATAACTTCTTTCCAAGATCCATTCCCAAAACCTTCACGAACGACTTTGCAGTTGTTGAGGTTGTTATTTTGTTCACTTGCTTTCTTTCTTTTCTTTGGATTTTGATCCGCCCAAATATCATAATCAGCATCATTAAAATCATCATTATGTTGAGAATAGTTGTTAGGAGGAGGATTCCCAATAGCCTTTCTCTTTTGCAATATCGCTTTATGATGTTTGTTGGTCGGTACTTTCTCTATGTCACTTTCGGTTTCTGAAGAGTCAACATCTTCTTCTTCATTTTCTTCTTGAAAATATCATGCTTTTTGGCGGTGATGACACTTAGTGCAACAATGTTGATATGCTCTTCATCATCCCTTGGACAAGGAATGTTAGCTTGTTGCTCCTGAAAGTTCACTTAAATACAAGTATGTACAAAATGCAATTATGCTCAAACTTATAAAAACTTTGAAACTTTCCTCCATTTTATAAAACCTCATTTTTCATGATTATTGAATCAAACAAGAACAATCAATTTTTGATGAAGAACATAATAAACACAAAAGTAAGATAAACATAAAATGACTCAAACTAAGTTAAAAACACAAATCTTTTTGTTCTTTTGACAACATACGACACTTACAAAAACACATTATTTTTTAGGGAAACTCTGTTATGGGATCATATCATTCTAGTGCAGACCAAACCATACTCATCGGACGTTCATTTTCTTAGATAGGTCTCGATGACTGTCAATATATAGTATCCTTCTAAAATCAAACCTTTATACCTTAATTGACAAGCAAGCAGTGAATGAAATTATCATGTTTTCTGGGTAATAATTATTCATGACTTAGTGGGACCCACACTCACATCTCAGAAACCTGCATTTATTTTAATGAGAATTGGATGAGTTTTTGATGAACTGAATGGACCCCACAACTTATCGGATAAACCTTCCCTTCCTCGTGATATTTTGAGCACCTAAGTAATAACTAAAAGAGCATAACTAGCATGGGTCAATGATTTGTTCAGGAGATCTCAGACAAATGTCATCAAAAGCATAGCACAATGGACTTACATGCTCTGATAAGAGATTCCTTCCTAGTCGCACATTTCCAAAAAGAAAAATATTTACACGTATACTTATATGTATGTCTTTAGACATATCTTTTTGAAATTTTCCTATAGCACGACATTAACATTGCGTGTCTTTTTGCTCAGAATTCTACTTTGCAGAGTAGCTTTGCACTATCATTGAGTGTCTTTTCACCTATTGCATGGCAATGCATGTCTTTTATCTATATATATATATATATATATATATATATATATATAAATATATGTACAGACTTGTATCAAGTCAGCTCGCAACCCCTTTGTGAAGGGTCTCGGTTTGTGCAATCCAGATATATTATGTTCATCCATAGTTCACCAACCTTTATGTTTAAGTGCTCAATTATTAACAGGAAATAAATATTCTACCAATCTATGAGATGTTCCCCACTATGACAATGACATTTATGTTTAAGTAAAACACTATCATGTTGTTTTTCTAGTTTTAGCAGAGCCTATCAACATATCACCATATGATCCTGATCTTTTCAACTATAGGCCTTACATTTAATGATCCAACCTCTAAAATGATGTACTATCATTTCCCATTTGACAGAGTTCTCAATTTTTATAGTAATAAAACAAGACATAAACATGAAATCTTTTTGTATTTTTCTAGACTTAAAAATATAAAGACTCAAAGATAAAATCTTTTTGTTAATTTTTTTTTTGAATTTTCTCCCCCAAAACTTTTTCTTTTGGACAACTAATAAACAAAACAAAATTATATCCTAAGAAAAAAAAATAAACAAAAATTATTTTTGGTGACCGAACTTGTGACTCGTTAATCAAAGTAGAACATTTTGAAACACTAAACCAGAAAAATGAATCTGGTCAGATCAAAGGATTTTGTAAAAACTTCTTAAACATAAATGTCATCCTCAAAGCAAAGAGTACCATTAGTGACCGTACCTTACATGCTGATCTTACCTCATTTATCTCATGCAAAGGAAACATACCCTCCATCAAAGTGTTTGATATCATGTAGTAGAAAAATGTCCCGCATTATGTACCTAGAACAACCACTATCAACGTACCATAGGTTGTTGACAGTCCTCCTTGGCTGTTCCTGCATGATTCAAGCAAGTTAGTTAGATAGAGGTACCCAAGCCATAGTGGTCCTAGGTACGCCCAAAGCATCAATGTAAGATACTTCCTGTAAACACATATCCTTATCGTTCTCTAACACTGGTGATTCAACTGCTTTTGATTTAGTTTTCCAAATTGGTGCAGGTTTAACAAACTTTTTAGTCTCTTTAGGAGTACCATCTTTAGTTTTTCTTCCTGTTTAGGTTTTTTACATTGCTTGTTTTCATGAAAAACCTTTTGTTTGTTCTTAGCAGCATTCCAATCACCATCAGAAGGCTTAACTTTGGGATGCTTATTCTTCATTACCTTAGGTTTTTCAACCTTCATTGGCTTAGAATAACACTTTTCCCTTTGTGTAGCCCTCTGATTTTGCAAATAATAGGGCTCATGAGGACGATGTCTGCAATTTCTTGCAATGTGACCAGCTTTGCCACATCTGTAGCATGTCCGTTTCCTAGTATAAGGAGCATTTTCCGATCTGTTAAACCATGATGATCACCGTTGAGGAGAACCTGTGAAGTAACCTGCATTTTCACAACTCCTAGAAAACCTTCTATCAAACACTTGGTCATCATATCGATCACAATTTCTGCGATTCGATCTATAAAACATTTCCTATCAGAATTTTTAACATTTTGTTCAAAAACATGATGATGATTATCAAATTTTGAATAAAATTCATTTTTGGTAAACCGTTGAGGCAATTGTTTAGAATTTGACTGACTTGTTGATGGTTTGCTATTTTCTCTATTGAGTGAACGGCTTTTATTTTTGACAAAGTGATGATTTTTTACCTTTGGAAATTTGTTTTTCTTCCCTTTATAAAGTACCACTTTTAACAAATGTGTATGTCAAACTCCCTTTCAACTTATCCCCTTTTGAAAGAATACCATTTTGAAAACAAGACAATTTGTTTTTAAGTGACGCAAACTTAAACTCAAAAACGCGACCATCCTCCTCATCATCATCACTCCCACAATCCTCCGCTATGCCCTCTACTAATCCCGTTGCTTCACAAGACTTAGACAGGTTAGTAATGTTTACACATTCTAATACGGGATCAACAGTCACAGGCATCGACTGTGTGGATGATAAAGGTTGACATGGCTTACTACCTACACCATATTCCATTTCAGTCTCTTCATGTTGATCACTAGGCATTGATGTGAAGTTTCCATTGAACGGATGCTCAACTACATGATAACCAATTCCCGGATTTCCTTTTTTTCTAACTTGGGAATCTATCATGTCATAAACAACTGATCGAGAGTGTTCAATTTTCTCGATTGTTAGTTTAGTGTTTGCCAATTAAGTCACAGCATCATTTAATTTTAAGCTAAGGTCGTCTATCCGTTTTAATGCATCACGATAAAGACATTCCTTAATGCTAAAATCCATTTCAAGTTTTGAAAAATCATTTTTGCTTGCTTCAATTGTATATTTGAAAACCTTTTTTGATCGTTTGTGTTCTGAGTTGGAATATCTAAGCTTTGTTATTTCTTGATTTAAGATATCGTTATCATGTTTGTAACGATTGACTTTCTCAATACAAACAGCAGAGCAAAGATCTTTGGTTACCTCAGTGTCGGTGACCTCAACTACGAAGGCATGATGTTGTTTCACTTCCAAATCTTGAACTTTATCACTCATGTCCTGCTGGCTCACAAGTGCCTTTGATTCACCTGAAGTAGATGTACTAGCTTCAACAATTTCAGAAACATCCATTGAACTGATATGATTAAGGTGACACTGTTTATCATCCATATCATAAGAGTACAAAATAGAGATCAGCTCACTCAAGGATGTCTGATACATATCCTTGGTTCTTTTGATGGTGGTGCAATTGAAGTTCCAGGTTATTGGTAAAGAGTTGAGTAGCCTTTTATTGATTTCTCCCTTTGTCAACTCTTTTTCAGCACTCTTCATCTCCATCATCAATTGCATGAATCTATTGATTTGAACTTCCAAATTTTCACCCCGAACATGATTGAACATTTTAAACTTTTGCTTTAGTATATCCTTATACTTTCTCCCATGTTGTAAGTTCACGTAACAAAAAGTATTCGCACCCGATGACAAGTACTTTGAAAAATCACAAACTTTGAAAAACCACGAACTTTCAAAACCGCAAACTTCCAAAACCGCAAACTTTGAAAAACTGCAAACTTTGAAAACCGCAAACTTTCAAGACCGTATACTTCAATACCGCAAACTTTCAAGACCGTATACTTCAATACCGCAAACTTTCAAGACCGTATACTTCAATACCGCAAACTTTCAAGACCGTATACTTCAATACCGCAAACTTCGAATACCGTATACTTCAAATACCGCAAATTTGAGTGACCTCAAACTTGAGTGACCACAAACTTGAGTAACCGCAAACTTCTAGATGAAGAAATTGACCGAAAACTTTGATTTTCAAGCCGAAAAATCAACTAATCAACCGTAAACTTCAACAAACATGACAGAAACAAGGTCCAATACCTGTCAATATGTCAAGAAACTCTTCTAAACACAATTCAGTTCAAATAAAAGCAAAATCAGTAACTTTGATACCTCACGAGTCAAAGAAATCCGTTATAAGCTTCACCGAATGAGCGCTAAGGCTCTGATACCAATTGTAAGGTCCGGATTCCTGAGGATCCTCAATCAACGGATTCAACGACGTGTTGAACCTAGCAGAAACTGACTCGACACATGACTTGTAGGTATAAACAGTAATGACGAGACACCAATGATTGTAAAACGATTCGTATATTGATTAATCACTGAAAAGCAATACAAATGTCGCTCAACAACTTTTCCAACTCTCTGACTGTCTCAGACGTCCAACTTGTCTAACTTTAATACTGTTACAAGATAAGCTATTTATAACCAAGACAAAAGTATTCGGTGGGCCTGGGCCTGGACCGCATACTTCAAGTATGCGGCCGCATACTTCAAGTATGCTGCCGGGACCGCCTACTTCAAGTATGTGGCCGCATACTTCAAGTACGCTGTTGGGAACCGTATACTTCAAGTATGTTGTTAGCTCTGAAGTATGCTGATCGATGAAATATGTTGCTGCATGAAGTATGCTGCTGGACGAAGTATGCTGCTGCATGAAGTATGCTGCCAGATGAAGTATGCTGCTGCATACTTTCTTGCTTCTTACAATATTCGTCATCCGAATTTCTGAACAACTCGGGGATTCTTTGATGCGTTAGCCTATTATATTTTTGGTCCTTACACTTCGCCTTTTATCCGCGTAGGACTTTTGACGGTCCTATGCTGCTTTCATCCTGGCTTTAATTTGGTTAAATTTTTCAGAGGTCGCTGTGACTACCTCTAAACTTCCCAACTCTTTCTTCCCTATCTCATCCCAACAGAACGGGGTTTGACATTTTTTTACCATACAACATCTCGTACGGTGGCATACCAATAGTGGTGTGGTAGCTGTTGTTGTAGGAGAATTCCGCCAATGGTAGGTGGCTATCCCAACTGCCCCCGAAGTCTATAATGCATGCGCGTAGCATATCCTCCAACGTTTGGATGGTCCTTTCAGACTGACCATCCGTCTGTGGGTGATATGCCGTACTGATATTCAATCTTGTACGTATTGTCTCATGAAATCTTTTCCAGAATCTCGATGTAAATCGTGTGTCTTTGTGAGATACAATCAATAATGGTACGCCATGTTGAGACACAATCTCATTGATAAAGACTTCTGCCAGCTTCTCTGATGAATACGTTTCCCGGATCGGTAAGAAGTGAGCACTCTTTTTCAGACGATCCACTATAGCCCAAATCGTATCATGGCCTTTAGCTGTGCGGGGCGGCTTTGTAATAAAGTCCATGGTGATATGCTCTCACTTCCATTCGGGCATTTGCAGTGTTTGGATCTTCCCGTATGGTTTCTGATGCTCCGCTTTAACTTGTGATAAAGTCAGAAATTTGCTTACGTATCCGGTCACATCATTCTTCACGTTAGGCCACCAATACTCTTTCTTCAAATCCTGGTACATTTTTGTGGTTCCTGGGTGGATGGAATATCGAGATTTATGGGCCTCGTCGAGTACTTTGGCTCTAAGCTCTCCGCCCTTCGGTACCCACATGCGACCATATCTGGTCCTCACTCCATGAGTGTTTATTTCTAACTTCACATGTTGACCGACCATTCTTTCTTTCTTTATGTTCCCTTCCTTTAGTGCTTCTGTCTGTGCTTTTTCTAGCTCTTCCATAAAATCTGGGGTTATCACCAACTGGTACGCTTTCACCCTAATAGGAGAATGAGTCTCCTTACGACTTAGGGCATCAGCGACCACATTCGCCTTTCCCGGGTGGTATAGGATCTCAGTCATAGTCTTTCAGCAATTCTAACCACCACATTTGTTGCATATTCAGGTCTTTCTGCTCAAAGAAATACTTCAAGCTCTTGTGATCCGAATAAATTGTGCATTTTACCCCGTAAAGGTACTGCCTCCAGATCTTTGCGAAGACAATTGCCACGAGCTCCAAATCGTGAGTCGGGTAGTTAACTTCGTGAATCTTTAGCTGTCATGACGAATACGTGATCACATTTCCCCTCTGCATCAAAACATCCCTAACCCCTATCCCAAAGCGTAAGAATATACCACAAGGTCCTCGTTACCGTCAGGTAATGCTAGCACTGGGGCTTGGGTCAACTTCTTCTTTAACTCTTCAAATGCTTTAGACTGGGCCTGACCCCATTCGTACTTTACTTCCTTGCATGTCAACTTTTTCAGTGGCGAGGCTATTGATGTGTAGGAAATATATATAAAACTAAGGTCCAGTTACATAATAGTTTTAAAATGGAAAATACCTAAAACTCAACCACACACAACAAGTGTACCGGTACGTATGTAGTGAAGTGAAGGTAAGTCCGGATATCAATCCGTGGACACCTAAAACAACCCTCGATAATAAACCTTTATCGGGTCCTAGCCTAATGAAAAATTCAATGATGAGATTTACTACAACCCTAAAAACATGAAACAAAATGCAAATGACTTAAAGACTCTATACTTAACGACTTTAAATGATGACCAATTGCAACAAATGAACAAGCAAATAAGCACAAGAGGACTCGAAAGAAATCAAATAACTAAGACAACCACCTAGGCGGGAATCCAATACACATGCAATGTCTATGGTACTGATCATATGACTATCTCTGTAACATCCCATAAATAAAGAAACGACTTATAATAATGGGTTAAACGCGAGACGAAAGGAATAAATGGACGAGGCATGGCGGGCCGGGCCGGATAGGCCTGCGGACTTAAGGGTGGCGTGCATAGGGGAAGCCTTCCCCTATAAATAGCCTAAGCCACCACCCTTTCTCTCATTTGGCTATTCTAGAGAGAGAAACCGTAGAGAGAGAAAGTTAACGGATCAACACGAGAAGCTAGCATCTTGTTCCTCTACTACTCGTGAGCGGAACCTCCAATTCAGAAGCTCGAAAGAGGTAACAACTCAATCTAAATCTGAGTTTTTAGTTTATGATTGGGTTTTCAGGTTTTGGATAGAAAGATGGCATTTTTACGTAAGAAACTTGGAAATAAACATAGATCTAGCCTCTAGAGTGGAAAACAAACGTTTTGAATGTAAAAAGTTCCAAACTTGATGGACCAATCGATCCAGATCTGAATCCATGCAAAAACACGGTTTTTGATGAAGTTCACGGTTTTGGGAAGTTCACGGTTTTGAAAGTTCACGGTTTGGAAAGTTCACGGTTTGTGAAGTTCACGGTTGAGTTAAGTTCACGGCTGGGGAAGTTCATGGTTTATGTAGTTTGCGGTTGGGTAAAGTTTACGGTAGGGTGAAGTTCACGGTTGGGTGAAGTTCACGGTTTGGGTGAACTTCACGGTTGGGTGAAGTTTGCGGTTTGGGAAAAGTTTGCGGTTGGGCGAAGTTTGCGGTTAGGAATGAAATGTAATGAGTTGTATGAGAAGCTAAAACTAGGTTGCGTACATACAGATTAGAAGATCCTTTACAGACCTTTGACCCTGTTTATCTCAGGTGAGTTATAGAGCCCTCTCTTTAACGTTTTAATAACCGTTTTGAGCTGGTGTGCATACTTACGAAATGATGTTTTATGAAATGATGTTTACGAGATGATGTTTATGAAATATTTTTCCAAACGAAGTTTACGAAAGGTTAACGAAATAGATGATGTTTTTTGTTTAATAAAACGTACGAATGCTTTAACTAAGATGAGGTAAAGGTTTTATGAAAGCCATGAATGAACGAATCTGCCACGAGTTCCTACGGGAGCTAGGGTATGTATGTATGTATGTATGTATGTATGTATGTATTGGCCTTACCCTTACGGGGGGCCTTTGTGGCTGGCTAACGGTTGTACAACTGGTTGAAGATGGGGTGACGACGGTCACCCATGGGATTACCGGGATCCCGATGGAAGGTATTATTCCTTGCGGGGAAATAATGCCTAAGTTATGTTCTGTCTACCTTGAGGTAACGAGCCTTAGGAGACATATGTTTAGTCCACCTAGAGGTAACGAGCCTTAGGAGACTTGGGTGACGGATGACTTAGAGGTAACGAGCCTTAAGTTCATCCGCTGGTATGCGATGTATGGAATTGACGGTTACGAGAAGGCGCAGATTTGATTCATGTTGAATTATATTATGATGCTATGTTACGATGTTATGATGAGGTTAAGTTATTGCATGTTTTACGTACGCTTTGTTAAATAAATGTATGTTATGTTTTGGGCAAAATGTTAATGTTAAGGTTTTATGTAAAGCTACAACTCACCAGCGTAGCTGACTTTTAGTATGCACATTCTGGTTGAGGCAGGTAAGGAAGTTGAACGGTGATGCTTGGCAAGCGATGAAGAGTTACTCGGCTGATACGATGACTGGCATCCCGTTACGTTATGTTTATGCTATGTAATGAATGTTTTAGACAATGTTACGCTTCCGCATGTTTGAACAAGTTTTAATTGTTTTGAATGAATGATTCCGCTGCGTTATTTGATATTCAAGTTTAAGAACTGTTTGTGAATGAGTAAATCCAACAAGTGAGGCCTCCCGGGTTTGGGGCCTTACAAGTTGGTATCAGAGCAATAGTTTGAGAGATTTGGACACTTCCGGTGTCTGAACTTAAACTATGAATAGGACCGAAAGCGGATGCCGGTACGGGTAACTCGAGCCACAGCATCAGGTATGAAGGTAGTATATATTTACATATAGTATGCCTTAGAAAGTGTTAGGTTAGGACTTGTGTTATGATGGAATCACAAAGGTGGTCGAATATAAATCGAGAGGTAGTGTAATGGTTAGTTGCAGATGGCCAGTGTATATTAACATCTTACAGTACATGTTGAATTCTATTTGTTAACTAGCGTGATGACATTGGATTCCTTGTCTTATAGGACGAAATGACGGGACGAAAGAGCGAAAGGCGTGGTGGGGGCACTACAATGGTCAAGTCAGTCGTCTATCGATCAAAACACAAAGTAAGGACGTCTAGCAGGCAAAACCCAACCTAGAAGACACGGAACAAGTAGGACACTGATTTTACTATCAAACTACAGCCTAGACACCAACCGCTATGGTTAAGTTAGTCGTCTATCGATCAAAACACAAAGTAAGGACGTCTAGCATGCAAAACCCAACCTAGAAGACACGGAATCATCTAAGACAAGTATGACATGATCATGGCAGTAGAAATCAAGTAAATACAGCATACATCATCATCAATAAGCAACCAACATACTGACTCTAAGATTAACGAAACAAATCATACGATTACAATACCGAAAACGTCATTACGCATGCATACTCATTCAAACCTAGGTAGCTAATGAAACTAGCCACTCATTACAGTAGTAAATGACATAAAATAATTTTAAAACATCTCTGGAATCAAACTAAATGACTGAAACAGATAAAAACAATAAAACCAAATTGTCTCAAACCGAAAAGATTCAATAATTCTCGATCCTTGTGTTCCCAGGCTTCAAAACTTCGATCTTCAGATCTCCTAGGTCGTCTACAGCCGCAAACGAATGATCCCCCTTCAATAAATTTGACCAAACTTATTATAATGGCTGATTAGGGTTTTTTGGCCCGTCAAGACGGTGGCGAACCGCTACAACAAGCCTTAGCGGTCCGCTAAGGGCTTACTTCAGCAAAGAATGACACGCGCGCCTGACAGCACAATGATTATGTCCTTCGAAGGCGTGGCGGACCGCTAGCAGTATACTTAGCGGTCCGCTACGGGTGCTCTATCTATAATTTCATTTATTTTTCTTCTTTTTCTTCCGGGTTCCTTCGGGTACTTTCGGGTACGATCTTCCTTCTAGAAATACTTCGAATTCTCTTATAGACCTGCAAATTCAATGAATGACCAAATAAATACCAAAATCTCATGAATTTGACAATTAATCCAACCTGAATAAGGTGAAAAAATGTTCGATAAACATGTGTGTTTTACAACACATCAAACATTCTCACACTTGAAGTTTGCTTGTCCCTAAGCAAAGCCCAAAGCACTACATCCAACTCAGTAATTACATGAATACAAGAACCTCAAGCTAGAGTTATTAACAGGCCACGAAATCCAAAAACAACGAATGACTCCCCAATTTTTACAACATTCAATAGATTTACAATTCAACCGGTCTATGTGCACCTTACTTTTTGAAAACATGGGTATGCCTATTCAAGACTCACTTTCTTTCAAGCTCTAACCGTGCGCAACTCGTACCCCTCACAAGAGTTCTCTCATCTCGGTTTATTTTTGTGACTGGCAAAAGATGTGCCAGCTCCTATTCTAACTCTCGGACCTATAAATGAAATGTCTAAGTCATATGCTTGAGAATCAATCAAATCTCCACCCAAAGGTGAAGACAAACACACAGATCAAAAAGGGTTTTTGATGGGTTGTAATTTTAGGCTAGGGTTCAGGGTATGGATAGGGAATTTTAAGTGGCTAAGTGAAACAGACCTGGACTAATGAAAATACAAAGAACAAACAAATAAAACAAAAGTATGCTGAACTGTGAGGATCACTTTGATCCTCACACTTATTCCTTGGAATACCCTATTTTTGTGATTTTCTCAAGATTTTTTTTTAACTACAACTTTTCTTTATTTATTTTTTTCTTGCTGTTAGTAACTGTACAAACTACACCAATCCGGACCAGTGACACGGGGTTTAAAACAAAAAGGCAACAAAGGCTAAGGGCGTATTAAGTGGGTTTAAGAAACGAAAGTGAATAAGGCTCGAAGGGGCTAACTAGGGGTTAATGTTCAGGTAGGTGAAACAATAGGCTAGGGTTGTAATGTTAGGCTAGGGTTCAGGGTATGGATAGGGAATTTTAAGTGGCTAAGTGAAACAGGCCCGGACTAATGAAAATACAAAGAACAAACAAATAAAACAAAAATATGCTGAACTGTGAGGATCTTTGATCCTCACACTTATTCCTTGGAGTCTAGTCTGTTATATTCTCCTAGGCATCCCAATAAGTTTTATTACTGAAAAACCGACTAGTTGAAAATACTTAATCCCGAATACTTGGAGAATATCGCGTTAAGGAAACGCAAACCCACACCCGACCCGCATAAAACTCTTGGTTTACATCGTGCTTTCCCTGCATGATTTATCTGGTTAGAACTTGATTATCTTGATACATGTCGAGACCCTAGGTTTAGACAACACACATAAATGATCTAAGGCATTAGGATTTAGCCCTTTTTGGTTTGACCTTTCCTTTTGTTTTTTCCCTACCTGAACATTAACCCCTAGTTAGCCCCTTCGAGCCTTATTCACTTTCGTTTCTTAAACCCACTTAATACGCCCTTAGCCTTTGTAGCCTTTTTGTTTTAAACCCCGTGTCACTGGTCCAGATTGGTGTAGTTTGTACAGTTACTAACAGCAAGAAAATAAATAAATAAAGAAAAGTTGTAGTTAAAAAAAAATCATGAGACAATCACAAAAATAGGGTATTCCAAGGAATAAGTGTGAGGATCAAAGATCCTCACAGTTCAGCATACTTTTGTTTTATTTGTTTGTTCTTTGTATTTTCATTAGTCCGGGCCTGTTTCACTTAGCCACTTAAAATTCCCTATCCATACCCTGAACCCTAGCCTAACATTACAACCCTAGCCTAATGTTTCACCTACCTGAACATTAACCCCTAGTTAGCCCCTTAGGGATAGGTTTTGATATTCCCAATCGTACACATGATTGTAAAACTGTATCTCATAGTGTAGTTTGTACAGTTACTAACAGCAAGAAAAAAAAAATAAAGAAAAGTTGTAGTTAAAAAAAATCATGAGACAATCACAAAAATAGGGTATTCCAAGGAATAAGTGTGAGGATCAAAGATCCTTTTGTGCGATGTAAACCAAGAGTTTTATGCGGATCGGGTGTGGGTTTGCGTTTCCTTAACACGATATTCTCCAAGTATTCGGGATTAAGTATTTTCAACTAGTCGGTTTTTCAGTAATAAAACTTATTGGGATGCCTAGGAGAATATAACAGACTAGACGGTAATAATTGTGCATAGCTTGTATCGGCAGCCCGATTCCACACAATTCAGTGAGATTTTTGAGCCTTTGACTTTATATTTATATTCACTGTTTCTTTTTGTTGTGTGCTTTCCCTGCATGATTTATCTGGTTAGAACTAGATTATCTTGATACATGTCGAGACCCTAGGTTTAGACAACACACATAAATGATCTAAGGCATTAGGATTTAGCCCTTTTTGGTTTGACCTTTCCTTTTGTTTTTCCCTACCTGAACATTAACCCCTAGTTAGCCCCTTCGAGCCTTATTCACTTTCGTTTCTTAAACCCACCTAATACGCCCTTAGCCTTTGTAGCCTTTTTGTTTTAAACCCCGTGTCACTGGTCCAGGTTGGTGTAGTTTGTACAGTTACTAACAGCAAGAAAAAAAATAGGGGCTAATTAGGGGTTAATGTTCAGGTAGGTGAAACATTAGGCTAGGGTTGTAATGTTAGGCTAGGGTTCAGGGTATGGATAGGGAATTTTAAGTGGCTAAGTGAAACAGGCCCGGACTAATGAAAATACAAAGAACAAACATATAAAACAAAAGTATGCTGAACTGTGAGGATCTTTGATCCTCACACTTATTCCTTGGAATACCCTATTTTTGTGATTGTCTCCTGATTTTTTTTAACTACAACTTTTCTTTATTTATTTTTTTTTCTTGCTGTTAGTAACTGTACAAACTATACCAATCCGGACCAGTGACACGGGGTTTAAAACAAAAAGGCTACAAAGGCTAAGGGCGTATTAAGTGGGTTTAAGAAACGAAAGTGAATAAGGCTCGAAGGGGCTAACTAGGGGTTAATGTTCAGGTAGGGAAAAACAAAAGGAAAGGTCAAACCAAAAAGGGCTAAATCCTAATGCCTTAGATCATTTATGTGTGTTGTCTAAACCTAGGGTCTCGACATGTATCAAGATAATCAAGTTCTAACAAGATAAATCATGCAGGGAAAGCACACAACAAAAAGAAACAGTGAATATAAATATAAAGTCAAAGGCTCAAAAATCTCACTGAATTGTGTGGAATCGGGCTGCCGATACAAGCTATGCACAATTATTACCGTCTAGTCTGTTATATTCTCCTAGGCATCCCAATAAGTTTTATTACTGAAAAACCGACTAGTTGAAAATACTTAATCCCGAATACTTGGAGAATATCGCGTTAAGGAAACGCAAACCCACACCCGACCCGCATAAAACTCTTGGTTTACATCGCACAAAAACGGATCTTTTGTGTGCCCGGATAAAAAAAATTGAATGTGAAGCTCTCGGGACTTGCAAAAACCAACTAATTTTATTTATTTATTTTTTATTTTTATTTATTTATTTATTTTATTTAAAGCTAAAATACCCCCATCCTCACACTTGAAATGCACATTGTCCCTAATGTGTTCGGAAGAAAGATAAAAAGAAACTAAAACTAAAGAATAACGAAAATGCAATTAAAATAAAAATAAAGCAGAAATAAAAGTCAAACTCCCCTGATGATGATGGTACCCATACGCGTGGGAATATCTCATAGCCAAGTTTAACGTCGTCTGTCATGTTGTATACAATACTACACAACCAAGCATCAACATACAAGATATACATAAATTGGATTACATACGATAATTTACACAATAAGGAAGTAACCTATACAACAAACCTACCTTCATCAGACCGTACCTGAATACAAAAGCTAGTACAAATACAACGATAAATACAAGTACAAAAGGAAACTAAGAAATACAAAAACAGTACAGTACAAAAGATCAAATTACAATAACAAACCCGACTACGGTGGTGGTGGCTAAACAGCAGGAGGAATGTGAAGATGGTCTATGATCCGCTAAAGCATCCCCCGCTGCGCCTGTAACTCGGCCCGTACCTCGTCCCGGAAAGACTAGTGGTCATCATGAAGGCTCTCGAGTGTGACTGGTGGTGCGCCCTCGGACGTGGCTGGCGCAATGGTGCTACGCCGATGGGAGCCACATCGTCGGGACCTAAACTTGGTGGCGGAGGCGCAAGCTGGACGGGTCTGACTGGTACGAACCTCTGATCGCCCTCTTAGGGGAAAATGCCCATCTGCTGCATATCCTCGTATCGGAACCGGGTGGCCACGGGCCCTGCGGTGAGTGTGGCAGGGGGATGGTCAGTGAAAATACCAAGACTCGTCGCGAGTCTGGCTACATAGACCCCCTGACACAGTCAGGATGTGTTGCCCCGGCCCCGTGCCCTGGTCAGAGAAGACAGCAGAATGATGGCCAGATTGGGCTGCTGTCTCTCTACCAAACAGTAGATGATGAGAAGATCCTGGAGGGTGACCTTCTCGATCCCCATAAAATGCCCTTGAATGGTGCCGGCGATGATGTGGTGGAAGAACTGGATCACCGGGTCACGGATGTGTGATGCAGGTATGCTCGGGCGAAATACCGCGTCGACCACGGTGATCCACCAGCTGTATAGTCGGTCGGCTGTCACGCCGGGTGTTTCGGCATCTGTAAATAAGCCTCTGGTGCTCTCTGTGAAGATGGGTTGGGATGTCTCCTCCTCGGTGTATAATCCCATGCAGAAGGCGAACCGCGGGATGCTCATGCTATGCTGGCGACGCCCTAGTGAAAACTGAACGGCGTGTTCGTTATCGAAACGACCACCGAAGAGGTGTAATGTGGAGAAGAACTCCAGCATCAGCTTCTCAAACTGTGGACCCTCTGCGTCTAGTAAACTCCTCCATCTCGGCGTAACCATCCCCTCTAGCCGCTGCTGGACGCCAAGTGTCCCCATCAGAGCCCAATCGATGGTGCGCGGCTGGTTGTACTGGAGTTGAATGATCCTCTGAAGGCGATTGTGCTCGTCACATCCTGGAACGAACAGCAATAGCGTATGACGCACCCTCTGTGCTGCTCGCGCTCCCTGATCTCCCTAATCAGCATGCTCGCCCTCGGCAGCTCCCTGAGGTGGCGGCGGCGGTGGCGGCGGTGGTGGTGCTGTTGCATACTGAATTCGCGGTCTCTCGCCAGATCGAACTCTCTTGCGGCCACCGCCGGCCGCTGATGAACTCGACGCCATAATCCTGGATTTAACTGGGTTGCGATTCGTTTACCGTGCTAATGCTTATGTCATATGTACAACTCGGATACACGGTTAAAATAATTACACACAAATAAAAATAAATACAAAATTAAAATACATGATTCCAGATACGATATACAGCTCGGGCTGCCTCCCGAGTGCGCTTGGTTTAACAAGTCCTCAGCCTGACTCATCCTCACACTCATTCTTTTAGAGGCTCGAGGTAGATGACCTCATCCTCCTTTTCCACGATCGAACCACTGATGTAATGTTTTAATCTGTGGCCATTCACCTTAAATTTTGTGCCATTCTTCTCCTCTATCTCAACTGTCTCTTACGGGAATACCTCCTTCACCACAAACCTTCCCATCTAACGGGACTTAAGCTTACCCGGGAATAACCTCAACCGAGAGTTGTAAAGCGACACTTGATCCCTACACTCAAAACTCTTAACACTCTTCAAGTGGCGATCGTGCAACTCCTTCGTCTTCGCCTTGTAACCCGTCGCATGTGTGTATGCGTGGTCTTGCAACTCCTCTAACTCATGCATATCAAACATCCTCTTCTCTCCAGCACTAGCTTCATCCAAATTAACCGTCCTCAAAGCCCAGTATGCTTGATGCTCCAACTCAACTTGAAAATGACACGCTTTCCCATAAATTAGTCTAAACGGTGTGGAACTGGTAGATGTCCTAAATGCGGTCTGGAAAGCCCATAATGCGTCATCCAGTTTATCCGACCAATCCTTCCTATTAGCCCCTATCGTCTTCTCTAAAATTCTCTTAATTCCTCGATTACTCACCTCAACTTGCCCACTAGTCTGCGGGTGATATGTTGTTGCAAGCCGGTGGGTGACCCCATAGCATTGCAAAGCTATCTACATTTGCATGTTGCAGAAGTGGGTCCCCCCTATCACTAATCAGGTACTTTGGCATACCGAACCTAGAAAACAACTGCTTCAGAAACCTCACGACCACTCTCGCATCATTAGTAGGTAAGGCCTTGGCTTCAACCCACTTCGAAACATAATTCCCGCGAGATGGTGGAAACGGACCCATGAAGTCAATGCCCCAAACATCAAAAACCTCCACAATCTGAATGGCATTTTGAGGCATCCCGTTCCGGGATGAGATATTCCCGACTCTCTGGCATGCATCACATCTCTTCACAAATGTGTGAGCATCCTTAAAAATGGTCAGCAAGTAGAAACCAGAATCAAACACTTTCTTAGCCGTGTAACTAGCTCCATTATGACCACCGGTTGGTCCCTCGTGACAATGTCTCAGAATCGATGTGCGTCTCTCTCATCCACACATCTCCTAACAACCTGATGAGCTCCAATCCTGAATAAATGGGGATCTTCCCACAGATAGTGCTTAACATCTGTAAAGAATTTCTTCTCTTGCTGGTATGTCATGCCCTTCATTAGGGTCCCGTCAACTAAGTAGTTCGCATAGTCGGCAAAACACGGATAACCATCATCCTGCGCAGTGACAAACATCATACTTTCTAAGGGGAATCTATCATCTACTCTCACCCCTCTATGTCCGTCACTCTCCAAACTCTCTAGACACGACAGGTGATCGGCCGCTACATTCTCGGCACCTTTCTTATCCCGGATCTTGATATCGAACTCTTGTAGCTACAGTATCCAATGAATAAGGTGTGGTTTAGCGTCCTGTTTGCCAAAGAGATATCTAACTGCAGCATGATCCGTGTAAACTAATGGTTTTGGATAACACTAAATAAGACCTAAACTTATCAAAAGCATACACCACCGCTAACAACTCCTTCTCTGTGGTAGTGTAATGCTCCTGAGCGTCGTTCAAGGTCTTGCTCACATAGTAAATCGGGTGGAAGTGTTTCTCCTTCTCCTGTCCTAAAACCGACCCTACTGCAAAGTCGCTGGCATCACACATCAACTCGAATGGCAGTGTCCAATCTGGGGCTATCATGATGGGGGCGTTTACCAACTTCTCCTTTAATAGCTCGAACGCCTCCAAACATTTCTTCGAAAACACAAATGGGGTATCCTTCTCGAGGAGTTGGGTCATGGGTCTGGCTATTTTGGAAAAATAACGAATGAACCGCCGGTAGAAGCCGGCGTAACCCAGAAAACTCCTAATGGACTTCACCGAAGTGGGGGGTGGAAGGTTGGAGATTGTGTCTATCTTAACTCTATCAACCTCTATACCTTCCCGGGAAATCTTGTGCCCCAAAACTATACCCTCTCTCACCATAAAATGGCATTTTTCCCAATTCAAGACCAAGTTGGCCTCCTCACAACAAGCCACCATCATCTTTAAGCTCCTCAAGCAATGATCAAAAGAACTCCCGAACACAGAAAAGTCATCCATTAATACCTCCATGGAGTCCTCGATCATATCATGGAAAATCGCCACCATACACCTCTGGAATGTAGCTGGAGCGTTACACAATCCAAACGGCGTGCGTCTGTACGTGAAAGTACCGTAGGAACATGTAAACGTGGTCTTTTCCTGATCCTCGGGTGCAATAGGAATCTGGAAGTAGCCTGAAAATCCATCGAGGAAGCAATAGAACTGCTGCCCTGAAAGGCGCTCCAACATCTGGTCGATGAAAGGTAAAGCAAAGTGGTCTTTCCTAGTGGCATCATTGAGCCTGCGATAATCAATACAAACCCGCCATTCAGTCACAGTCCTGGTAGGTATAAGCTCGTTCCGCTCGTTGATGACTACAGTCATGCCACCCTTCTTAGGAACTACCTGGACTAGGCTAACCCATGCACTGTCAGAAATAGGGTAAATCAGCCCTGCATCAAGCAGTTTAATCACCTCTTTCTTCACTACCTCCTGCATCTTGGGGTTAAGCCTTCTCTGAGGCTGTACCACCAACCTATAATCCTCCTCCATGAGGATCTTATGCGTACAAAAACAAGGGTTGATACCCTTTATACCGCTTGTGTTCCACGCAATAGCATGTCGGTGTGCCTTCAGCACCTCAAGTAATTTCTCCATCTCATCCTTCGTGATAATCACGGGTAACTTCCTCCCCTCATCCAGGAATGCGTACTCCAGATGAGTCGACAATTCCTTTAGCTCCAAGGACGGGGGTTGACTCTCCATCGATGGCCTCTCAGCAGGTTCATCTCTCTCAATCACCTCAAAATCATCAGACTCCCGGGGTTGCTCACTATCCAGGGGGCTAGAATGATGCTCAACGGCTGTAGCAATCATCTCAATATCCTGCATCTCTTGGTCCAGGATCTGTGTGTCAGAACCATCCCTCCCACATATGTCACCTAAACATCTCCCGACATGTGACATGATCGCGTCGATAAAGTAAAGGGAGTCATCATGGCTCTTCGAGTGTTTCATGGACTTGGCCACGTCGAATGTAACCTCCTCCTGATTCATCCTCAAGGTGAGCTTACCGTCATACACATCTATCAATGCTCGCGCGGTAGCCAGGAACGGTCACCCCAAAATGAGAGGCACCTTCTCGTCCTCATCCATGTCGAGTATAACAAAGTCCACTAGGAATATGAAGTTTTCTACTTTCACCAACATGTCCTCAAAAATCCCACACGGATACTTCACCGATCTATCCGCAAGTTGAATGCCCATCCACGTGGGCTGCGGCTCTCCTAGGTCTAACTTGTTGAAGACAGCATAGGGCATCAAGTTGATGCTAGCACCTAGATCATCAAGTGCGTTGATGACCGACAAACTACCAATAATGCAGGGAATCGTGAAACTCCCTGGGTCATCCCTCTTCTAAGGTAGCTTGTTCTGGACAACCACAGAACACTCTTAACTCAAAGTGACATGAAAGAGGTCTTCAAGTTTCTTTTTGTTGGACAAGAGGTCCTTCAGAAAGTTGGCATACTTGGGCATCTGGGTTAGAGCCTCTATGAACGATATGTTTATATGAAACTGCTTAAACATCTCAAGAAACCTACTACTCTGCTCATTCTTCTTCTCCCTCATAAGCCTGCCCGGGTACAGGATGGCAGGCTTATACACCCTTGGGGGTGTAGATGTCTTCACCTCGGTCTCCACCAGCTGTGCTGTACTTGCTGGGCTTAGCCTACCCTGGTGCACCTTTCCGGGTGCCGACTCCATCTCGGTCTCCTCATCCACCGGTTCATCATCATCCACTACCGGTGTCTCAGTCGATCCTCCTCTACCACTTCTTGTGGTCACTACCTTTACATGCGCCTTAGGGTTGGTCTCAATACGCGCAGGCAGTCCTTCTGCTTGTCTCACCTTTAGCTGCTCAGCCAGCTCTCCTGTATTCCTCTCCATATTCAGCAACCGGGCTCCCTGCCCCTGAATCATCGTGATATGCTCCTGAAACTTCATATGGTTCTCCTGGTGCCTGGACACATCTCCGTCCATAAACTGAGTCAAGAGCAGTGACTGTTGGGTCATCATCTCCTCTAGAATGGGCCTCTTCTCGCCTCCACACTGTCCACTACTCTGGTTACTTCTCGGGCCACTGCCTTGCCCCTCACTCGGGCTCTGAAACAGACTCTGCCTGTGGTGCTGGGAACCTTGATTGTTCTCGTTCCTCCAGCTAAAACCAGGGTGGTTTATCCAACCGGAATTGAATGAATTCCTAAAATCTCTGTTCTGATGGTTGGGATTCCCCCACGAAATCAACCTCCTCCTCAGCACGTCCCATCAGGCAATCAATGGTATCATGACCGCCCCTGCAAATCTCACACTTCTAGGTGTTCTTGACTTGCATATCCTTCACAGGCTTAGCTAAAGCTTTGACATCGGCGGCCAAAGCAGTGCTAGCATCAACCTGGTGTACGCCTCGCGGTGCAGATGATGAAGTGCCCCTAGCGCTAGGATACTGGTAATTACTCATCGCCAGATTCTCAAACAAGTCCATACACTCCTCAGGGGTTTTGCTTGTCATCAGATTACCACCAGATGTGGAATCCAGCATGCTCTTGGTCGCGAGACTAACTCCATCATAAAACTTTTCTACCAACGCCTAGTCCTCCAAACCATGATGTGGGCACCTGTGCAACAGCTCCTTGAAACGCTCCCACGTCTAATAGAAAGACTCCCCCTCCTCTTGCTTGAAAGCATGAATGAAACTTCTTAGACGAGTGGTTTTGGAAGGAGGGAAGTATTTATGCATGAATTTCTCTTTCACATCAGCCCAGGTAGTGATGGATCCCAGGGGAATGGACTCAAACCACGTCTGGGCCTTACCTGCCAGTGAGAACAGGAACATACACAAAAGGCATGCGTCTACAGTCATCACGTTGATGCGAAAGGTATCGCATATCATCGCAAAACGGTTCAGGTGCGAATTTGGGTCTTCATCGTTCAACCCATGGAACTGTGCAGAGTGTGTGATAGTGTTGATAAAATGAGAAGGGATCTGCCAGTTATTGGCTTCTGGCACAGGGTTAGTGATACTCGAACCTCCTCCAGTAGTGGGTTTAGCATAATCTGCGACAGTCTTCCTAACAGGTGGTTGATCTCCCATCTTAACTCTGACTCGCTGCCTCCGGTGAAAGAATCTCTCAAGTTCGGCTAACTCGATAACTCAGCTGGTCCCGCAGATCGGGTATGTCGCATGCACTGCAAGAAAAAGACAACAAAAGCAGACTCACAATACTAAAAAGGTCAGACCTAATATAAGGAACAAATAGCAAATAAGGGACCTACACTAAAGTGACACAAAAAGTCAAATAAAAATAAAATAAAATAACATAAAAATAGAATGAAGATCAAATAATAATAAAAAAAAATATAAAAAAACAAAGTGGCAAGACCCCCGACTCAGGTCGTTCTCAAAGTTGCCTATGTGGTGTCCCCGGCAACGGTGCCAAAAACTTGAAGTGTAGGAAATATATATAAAATTAAGGTCCAATTACACAATAGTTTTAAAAGGGAAAATACCTAAAACTCAACCACACACACGGCAAGTGTACCGGTACGTATGTAGTGAAGTGAAGGTAAGTCTGGATATCAATTCGTGGACACCTAAAACAACCCTCGATAATAAACCTTTATCGGGTCCTAGCCTAATGAACAATTCAATGATGAGATTTACTACAACCCTAAAAACATGAAACAAAATGCAAATGACTTAAAGACTCTATACTTAACGACTTTAAATGATGACCAATTGCAACAAATGAATAAGGAAATAAACACAAGATGACTCGGAAGAAATCAAATAACTAAGACAACCACCTAGGCAGGAACCCTATACACATGCAATGACTATGGTACTGATCATATGACTATCTCTAAGGATACAAGTCTAAAGTTAACCAGGTATATTGCTACTTCCTGAGAAAACCAAAAGACTCAGGTAAAGGTCGGGATAGGTTAAGCTAAAATGTCAAAAGAGGGTTCTCCGGTCGGTCTCACCACTCTCAATGTTGTGAAAGGTCATGATCCACAACCCCGGAGCAAAGGACAATCATATATGAAGGAAGCAAATAGACCCTAAAAATACTAACACCACGTCAAAAAAGATAGACTCGTACGGTCGCGTAATCTAAACTCAAAGGACAATGGGTAGGAAGTTTCAGACTAGTTCTATCACTTGGTCGGTCTCAAGAACAAGTAGGACACTGATTTTACTATCAAACTACAGCCTAGACACCAACCGCTATGGTCAAGTCAGTCGTCTATCGATCAAAACACAAAGTAAGGACGTCTAGCATGCAAAACCCAACCTAGAAGACACGGAATCAACTAAGACAAGTACAACATGATCATGGCAGTAGAAATCAAGTAAATACAACATACATCATCATTAATAAGCAACCAACATAGTGACTCTAGATTAACGAAACAAATCATACGATTACAATACCGAAAACGTCATTACGCATGCATACTCATCCAAACCTAGGTAGCTAATGAAACTAGCCACTCATTACAGTAGTAAACGACATAAAACAATGTTCAAACATCTCTGGAATCAAACTAAACGAATGAAACAGATAAAAAGAATAAAACCGAATTGTCTCAAACCAAAAAGCTTCAATAATTCTCGATCCTTGTGTTCCCAGGCTTCAAAACTTCGATCTTCATAGCTCATAGGTCGTCTATAGCTACAAACAAACGATCCCCCTTCAAGAAATTCTACCAAACTCTTTATAACGGCTGATTAGGGTTTTCTGGCCCGTCAAGACGGTGGCGGACCGCTACAACAAGCCTTAGCGGTTCGCTAAGGGCTTACTTCAGCAAAGAATGACGCGCGCGCCTGACAGCGCAATGATTATGTCCTTCGAAGGCGTGGCGGACCGCTAGCAGTATACTTAGCGGTCCGGTACGGGTGCTCTATCCAAAATTTCATTTATTTTTCTTCTTTTTCTTCCGGGTTCCTACGGGTACTTTCGGGTACGATCTTCCTTCTAGAAATACTTCGAATTCTCTTATAGACCTGCAAATTCAATGAATGACCAAATAAATACCAAAATCTCATGAATTTGATAATCAAACCAACCCGAATAAGGTTAAAAAATGTTCGTTAAACATGTGTGTTTTACAACACATCAGCTATTCTCGAGAGGTCCTGAATCAACCTTCGATAGTAACCTGCCAATCCCAGAAAACTCCGAATCTCGGTTGGTGTCTTCGGGATTTCCCATTCTTGTACCACCTCTATCTTAGTCGGGTCAACCATAATGTCGTCTGCGTTAATAACGTGACCTGAGAATTGGACTTCCTTAAGCCAGAACGCGCATTTGGAGAACTTGGCATACAACTTTTCTTTCTGTAGCGTCTCTAGTACTTCTCGAAGATGACAAACATGGTCACCTTCACTCTTTGAATAAACAAGTATGTCGTCTATGAATACTATCACTGACCTGTCCAACATCGGTGTACACACTTGGTTCATCATACTCATGAATGCTGCTACGGCATTGGTCAAACCAAAAGACATCACGCGAAATTTGTAATGCCCATACTGCGTGCGAAACGCTGTCTTAGGTATTTCCTCTTCCCTTACCTTTAACTGATGATATCCTGACCGCAGATCGATCTTGGAGAACCATCTGGCGCCTTGTAGTTGGTCGAATAGATCATCGATCCTTGGTAGCGGATATTTGTTCTTTACTGTACGTTTGTTCAACTCTCTGTAGTCGATGAACATTCTCATGGCACCATCTTTCTTCTTTAAAAACAGAACCGGAGCACCCCATAGAGAAATGCTCGGCCTGATAAAACCCATATCCAAAAGTTCTTCCAACTGTATCATTAGCTCTTTCATCTCTAGAGGAGCAAGTCGGTACGGTGCTTTAGCCACGGGCTGGGCACCTGGCACTAAGTCTATCTGGAAATCTGTCTCCCGGTCAGGTGGTAACCCAGGCAACTCCTCAGAAAACACCTCCGGAAAATTACATACCACTGGTACGTCTTTCAACTCTATCACTTTTAAATCATTGTCTATCACATAATCCAGGTAGGCCTCGCATCCGCACCCTATATACTTCTCTGCCTTTATCATCGATATGACGTTCGTTAACGAACAGTCAGGATCCCTGTAAACCAAAACTTCGCAACCGTCTGGAACTTTGAGCTAAACTATCTTTCGTCTACATACAATCCGGGCTTCGTTGGCAACCAACCAATCCATACCCAAAACTATATCAAACCCTCCCAAGGTCATAACATATAGCCTAACTGGGAATCTATGGCCATGTATCTTTATCGCGCAATTATCTACCATTTCATTTACTACCCTGGTCTTACCCACTACAGTTTCGACATTAAAGGCTTGTTCTACTTTTGTGACTTTACATTTCATTTTTTTACACTTTAATGATGATACGAAACTCCTACTGGCACCAGAATCAAACAATACTGAAACGTAAGTGTTGTCAAGGATGAACGTACCTGACACAACATTTGGGTTTTCCCTAGCTTCCTCTTGAGTCAGTGCATATGGTCGGGTCCTTGCCTTTGGCTTTTCGTCCTCCTTACCCTTCTCGGTGCTAGTAGCTTTGGGTTTTCGGCAGTCCTTGGCCACGTGGCCAGGTATCCCACAGTTATAGCATGACGGTGCACCCGAACATTCTCGAGAGTAATGCCCCGTCTTCCCGCACCGATAGCAAATGTTCAAACCCACACGGCACTCCCCAGAGGGCTTTCGTCCACACTTTGCACAATCATTCCCATCCTCTATCCTCAGCTTCTTCGCCTCCGGGCCCGCCCACTCTTTTGCTAGCCGTTTAACGGCATTTGTCACTTTCCTTTCAGTAGGCACTGGGTCCACAGATTCAAAGTTATCATAAACTATTCCAGCGAGTGATACCACAAATTTAAATCTTGTGGGAGTATTAGCTTTCATGTGCACACGGACTTTCTGTGGTAGTCCCTTGATGTAGTACTTGATCCTCTTTTCCTCAATGTCTACCAGATGTGGAACCAGCTGAGCCAACTTTTGATATTTGGAAACTTTTGATATTTGGAGGTGTATTGGCGATGGGTCATATCACCAGCACAGAGCCCTAGAAACTCTCTCTCTATTCTATCAATCTCGTTCTACAGACAGAACTTAGTGATCAACAGATTTTTCATGTCATCCCATTTCATCTTTTTCATTTCAGTAGAGGACTTGATTCTTTCAATCGACCTCCACCAACTCAATGCCTCATTAGTGAATGAGTGAGCGGCAAACTTGACCGCTTGGTCATCATGGCACTCACTAATGTTGATCTCCCCATTCATCCTATCTATCCACTCGAAAGTGGCAACAACATCTTTCCGTCCATCATACCCCCGAAAAGACTTATAGTTGCAACCCCGAGTTGTCATTTCATAATCAGAATCATCACCATCAGTGACTTCAGTTCTCTTGCTGCTTTCCTCTTTCTTCTCTTTCTTCCCTATATCAAACTCTTTAAGGGCCTCGCCCAGTGCTTCCGGTAGAACTTTCTTCAAGATTGAAGTAACCTTTGTCGCGATAGCTTCCTTCACAATCGGTTCCAAATCAAGCGCCTCGTTATGGGCATCGTCATGAACCGACTCATGGTTCCCACTGTCATTATGCTCCACGTGCACCGATTCAGTCTCGTTGCGGGAGTGTTCACTTTACTCATGACGGTTTCGGTTACCTGGCGGTCGGCCTCGACGACCAGTACGACCCCCAGTGCAACCACCTCTCTTTGCTTTAGCCATTAGTGTCTACTGCGAACAAAGATAGCTCGTGTTATCATGATAGGTAATAATTTAGAACACCTCGAGTAATGTAAATTACTAATTTACAGAGACCGGTATGAAATTACTAATTTACTTTACTACTCGGGTTCTGAACATTTCCTTTCAGAGTAACATTTGCATTCAAGTTTAGAGTTTCTACTATAAGGCACGTACTATCTACTGTCTATTGTCTGTGCTAAGGCATGTACTATGTACCATTTATGCTAAAGCATTTATTTTCTACTATCTGTACTAAGGCATTATTGTCTATGTTCTATGTAAGGACATTGACTACCTTCTGTCTATTATCATTCCATGGACGGGCTGCTCTGACTGACATTCCTTTCCTTTATTTTCTTTGTCCCATTCTCAGTTTAAGTTCAGACATTATCGCAAATGTCTGAATCTCTCAAACTATGGCTCTGGTACCAACTAGTAACGCCCCAAAACCGGGTACATCTCATAGTTGGCACAAGACATAACAAACGTAGTTTTTAAACTGGAAATCAGAATATGTTACAGCGGAAGTCTTTAATTCATAACATTCATAAATCCAAATCCATAATACATTGTTTGAAACATAAACTATCAGGAACAGAAAATGTCAGTCTTCAGCGCAGCAACCCGATGTCCATGGTATCCGGCCCTCACGGCTCCTCCACTTTACTTTAACTTTACCTTTACTACATGTCATGCATACTAAAAGTCAACTAACGCTAGTGAGTTCTATCTTTACTTTAAACTGTAAAAAAACTTTCTTTTAGGTGGCTTAGTTTTATAAAAATAAAATAAGCTTTCTTTCTTTACTTTAAAAACATCTTTGTCTTTACCATTACTTTAAAACTTTACAACGTTCCAATTAATAAAATTGTTCCGTTAAATCTTTCGTTTAAAACTTTACTTTTGAGGTAACCGGTTAAGGTGTCCTCCTTTACTCTTTGCAACTTTACGTTTCACTCGTACCGGACAAGTGACTATAGCATACTTTAACTATCACATACGGATCATTGCCCGAGGGCAGGATCCCTTTGCTCGCTTACACCTCAGGGTAAGACTTTTACTTTGCTGTGCCCACACCTCAAGGTGGGACTTTCTCGCTTACACCAAAGTGAAGACTCCTTTGCCTGCTCACACCTCAGGATGAGACTTTCTACTTTGCTTGCTCACACCTCGGGGTGAGACTTCTACTTTGCTTGCTCACACCTCGGGTTGAGACTTCTACTTTACTTGCCTGCAGGACTTTTTACTTTGCAACTACAATGCAACTACTATACAATTATACTATATCACATAATATAAAGCCATTGAAACAGATATCACATAGACAAATAACACATATTAACACATAAGCATATAATATGGCATCTGTAACTGTCACTGTCAAGCTGCACCGACATACAGCTTCTTTACCATTCTTTACTTTGCTTTACTTTCTTGAAATTACATTTCAAAGATAGTATTATTCTCTTTAACACTTTACCTTTCTTTTTAAAAAAATAACCTTTTTTTATAAAAAACTATGTCTTTCTCTTTCATTTTATAAAAATAACATTTTATAAAATACTATACTTGTCTTTCATTTTATAAAAATATACAATTCTTATAAAATATTCTTTAACATTGAAAACTATCTCTTTAACAGTATGCATGTCAGCCCAAAACCGTTTAGGAAAAAGGGCAATAAGAACTCACCAGACTTCTATGGAAACTTATCTCACTTAGCTAGGAAACTTCGAGCTAGGTGGGATGCTATTATATCTGTTTCGTGAGTCACGAATGGAGCAAGGTTATAACCTTCATATTTCATCCGAAAACTCCTATGTCCGAATTCTTTTTCAGTAGAAATGTATTTCCACCGAAAACTCTGGTATTAGACTATTTTCAGTTAATGGCATTTTCATTCGAAAACCTTTGTCCGAGAACTGTTTTGTTCGAAAACATCTGTCCGAAATCCTTTTCTGTCCAAAATACTTTTCGACCGAAATGTTCCGTCCGAGTTACTTTTCGATCGAAAAGTCCTGTCCGAAATCTATGCTGTTCTGAAATACTTTTCGGACGTATCCGAGTTTTCGATCGAGGTAGGGATGGGTGGGGGTTTTAGGTTTTTCGAGGTAGGGAGGGGTGGGGGTTTTAGGCTTTTGGGGGGGTGGTGGTGGGTTTTTTAAACGACTTTTTAAACCCACCCCCCCCCCCCTCGCCCGCAAAAAAAAAACCTAACCCCCACCCCCAAAAACATAAATCCTAAAAGCTAAACCCTAAGGCAAAAGCTAAACCCTACAAGCTAAGATCGTAGAGTTCGACGAGACGGTTTCAACGCCGGCGAAATGAGTAAAATCGGAGTTCGTATGATCCGGTTATGAGCGTTTTAAACGACTTTTTAGGCTTTTTACACTTTTTTGACTTTATAACCAAACCCTATACTATATATATATATATATATATATACTTGTAGGAAACCCACGCGATGCGGCGACGACAATTTACAAAACGGTACTCGTTTTCTGTTAGTTTATCAATCATCTCGTGATATATTGTATACTAATTCTGTTACATTCTTAAATCCAAATAAATAAAGGTTTTTTTTAAACAACTTTACATATGGGATTATGAGAAGTGTACATATCAGTTTTGTTTGATTGTTTCTTTTAGTCCCCTCCTCAACACCAAACCCATTTCAGTAATTTCATGTGTAATACATATCTACACATGCATGAGTGCACTAAATATGTATGTATGTATGTATGCATGCATTAGCAGCATGAACCTATATGGTCTTGTATAGTTTAAATACAAAAGTAGTGGGTGTTTGTATTCAATTGTTTAATGGGTTGGGTCATGATCTGAATGCCACAGCTCCTACCAACTAAAATTTCCATCCATTTCAAATCAAATTAATTCCAAAATAGATCATGAGTTCATAAATACTTTTGTAATTATAGTTAATATATACTAATTAGATATGAAATTCAAGAAACTGTGGATAGACATTCTACACTTGCAATTTTTAAGTGATAAAAGTAAATATTGAAAATTTTTTAATGGATAAAGTGAAAATTAGATTTTTTTAAGAGATAAAATGTAAAAATAGATATGAGCTTTGACACGTGCAATCAACTCGTCATCTCCTCTCACACTTATTCAAGCCTTGACCTGATGCAGCACTTCATTACTGATCGAACTATTGACAAAACAAATATCATCAACCCCTTCCGGTAACAGACCTTCATACCTAAATCAAACCAATTCAAGTTCCACATCATTCCTAGAATCAAAAAAATTAAAAACCCTAACTACAAAGCTTTTTACTTTCATTTCTGATTTTTCATACTTTTGATGGTTAGATAGCTGGTGATGTACGTGCATCCATGAACAATACGAAAAGGTTTTAATAAACTAAAGTTTTGGTTACCGGAAAGTAATCAGTTGTCAACTCTCCTCTTAACTGCAAGAAAAAAATCAAAGGTATTTAAATTCTTGCACTGTCCTAAATGTATCTAATTTGTTGAATTAAAAACCAAATTAATATTGCCCAATTGTAACAAATTCTTGCACTATCCTAAATGTATCTAATTATTTCATGTTTTATTCAATAAACATATGGTAAATACAAAATCTGATAAGGTAGTCAACGACAAGAGAGATGGTTTTTTTTTCTAATTAACCAAATAAGTACATTTTGGGCAAGGATCAATAGCAAATTTTTCAGGATTTAGTGGTACACAGAAAAACCACTCACCAATATTCTAGCAGCCAGAGAATTAGAGGGACCATGGTTCAGAAAGTGCTTCGCCTGTGTCACTGTCGTGCAGTAGTTAGGACACTCGTACGCCTCACTGGTAAAGTTAACAGTCGCCTTGAACCGTGGCGTGTGATCTGGACCTTCTCTTATGTACGTAGACGGTGACAAATTGAAGCAGCTCCTGATGCTCGTTTTTATACTTTGCTCTGTCTAAAATCGATCGGAAACAAAAGATTTTAACCAGCAGTGGGAGTCCCAGACTCATTATTTAACTTGGCAGAAGGCAATTACTTAGTGCATCCAAGAATGTGTTGAATATCACGATTAAGCGTGCCACAAATATTGGCATACCACAGCAAAATTGTACTCAGTGCTTCAAAATCAGTTCAACACTATTCCTCCGCATTGAATTCCTAAATTAAACAAAACGGTAAAAATGATACAGGTGGCTTAGAAATTGAAGTTAAAATTGTATGAGATACCTTTAGAGCAATATGAGAACTGCAATGGTTCTTGATCCGAACATCACTTCACACGTGTTTACCAAGCTCATGTGCAACACCAAAAACCATAGGAAATCAATCAATATTAGCCCTAGAATTGTTACTTCATGCCAAATACCTAATCTAAAAAAATCAGAAACAAAACAAACTTATTTGAGTTTAGTTGAATAAAAAATGTTAGGATTCAAACCCTAAATATCAAAGAATCATACATGGGGAGTTTTTCTAGACTGGAATGAAGAACAGACAGTAAAATGGGTTTTTTTATTTGATCTTTTATAAAGAAATGATGCGTTTTCTTTTAAAAAACTCGATTAAAAGAAACAAATTTTGTTAATGTGCATATTGTTTAAAAACATCATAATTCAAGAAAAGGAACTGATTTATTATTAGGTGTTTTGTTACTGGATTTAAGAAACCATCAGCAAAATTCGTTGATGATCTCAGATCATGATAAAGCTGCAATAGTGTGATTTATTTAAGAAACCATCAGCTAAATTCGTTGATGATCTTAAACCATCAGCACCACTTGTTTCTGCAAGGGAAAACCCCAAGCTCCGCCTCTTTTGTTTATTCGACACCTAATTCGCCTCTTCTTCACCTTCTTTTTTCCACGGCGGCTCCAGCTTCGCCTCTGCAAGGAGTACTCTTTCTTTTTCACTTGATTCAATCAATCCTTGCACACTATTTTTGCAATCAATTTTTACACAAATGCCTTGATCTCAGATCATGATTAAACTGCAATCAGTTTTAAGCTGCAATCCGTTGATGATCTGATGTCATGATTAAGCTGCAATCAATTTTAAAGAATTCAATAAATAAATCAGTCATATAGTTAGCAATATTTATAAGAAAAAGTTGCACTCAAATAGTAATCCTGATCAAGAACAGAAAAAATAATACAAAACTAAAAGCTAAAAAAAGATGTATTGGCTTAAATCACTCGTCCTCACTCTTGCTTTCAACAATCAATCACCCCCCAAAGAAACAAAATCATGAATACCTATTTTCAGGCCAACGAATAGAGCACAAAAATCCAATCATCAAGCTACCGTAATCGAGTCTCATAGATAAACTAATTGTCGATCTATACCTGCACAAAAATTGGCGTAAGAACATAAATAAATGCAAGAAGGTACCTGTAAATAATCTGACTTCAATATGATTATAAAATCATCTAAGCAAGTAGCAGAGGTTTCATATTTCTGTTCGGGAACCACTTCATATAATCTGCAATAACAAAGACAGATAAATCGAGGGTAAATATGGTTTATTGACAAGAAAATTTTGGTCTGATTCTGTGAGCTATGTAGTCTTTTCTACTTCATTTACAACCTCCCTAAAGGTAATGACTTGTTAATGCTAGAGCATCAAACATTTTTTAGTTCTATATTACAGTTAGATTTTGAAATGGGCCAAGTATTTAGTTCTATATCAGAAGGAGGAAGTCAACAATTCAAGGGTATGAACAATGTACTTAGCTATGACACCTCATGGAGAGGGGTGGTGATTTTGTAATACATCTACTTAATCAGGTATAATGGATATGATAAGTAACTGTTTTGAGTTTAAAGAATCCATAAATCTTAATAGTACCTGCACACATGTTTAGAGAATCCATAAGCTTAATAATGTAACTTGACTTGTGGTATGGATGACCTTTTGCAAATCGTTTGTGTGGTTGTTTATGGCGGAAAGAAGCAAAAAAAACGACATGATAGAAGCAGTAGGTACCTCCGTCGATGCCACCGTACCCTTCATTACTACTTCTCTTCAACGCCATCGACCTAATCGCTTGCCACGACGAATCCGACGACCTGTGTGGGCTTCACTACCAGACAGGAACGAAATCTGCCAAAACCCTAAGAATCGCCTCTGCCTCTGCCGATACGGAGGACTATGATTTGTGTGTTGAGCTAGGGTTTTAAAATGACCGGGATTTCAAAATGGAAGAGGGAAATGGGGGGAATTGAGAAAGTGTGTTTTAAAAGTTGTACAATGTGTTTTAAGAGTTGTATAAGTCTTAAAATTAAGACTTTTTATGAAATTATCGTTTTACCCCTCTAATATGTATATTATATATATATATAACATTTTAATAATGAAGATGTAATTTTGATAAAAAAAGATTAAAGAAAAGGTTAAAGAAATTAAACCTTTAGAATTACCACTTATAACAGATTATATTATTATAGAAGTTGATGGATGCAAAGATGGATGGGGAGCAGTCCTTCTTTGCAAACCAAACGTTCACAGTTATAAAAAAGAAGAAAAGATTTGTTCGTATTACAGTGGAAGTTTTAAATCTGGATCCACTTGGACCAGTTTAGATTTTGAAATACAAGCTTTAATAAATGCTTTAGAAAAATTTAAACTATTTTTACATAAAGACTTTACAGTTAGAACAGATTGCGAAGCTATTGTAAAGTTTATAAAAAATAATCAAAGTAAAAAGATAAATAGAACAAGGTGGGTAAATTTACAAAATGTTATACAAGGTAGTGGGTACACTATACAGTTTGAACATATAAAGGGAAAAGATAACGGGATAGCTGATTTATTATCTCGTAATATAAACAAATTATTTTATACAGATGGATAGAAAGCAAAAGGGAAAAGAAAAAGTGGTTATTAGACCATTACAGTATAAACAGACCCATTCACCCATGAGTATTTCGTCCAACGAAGATGACGACACAGAAAAACTACTCAGTCAGTCCATCAAAGCCGAAAAAATAAACAGTTCTAGACAAGCGGCTCTGGTACAAACAGCCCCTATTCTACAAAGCACTAGAAAACTCCCTCCTTATTTTCTTACATCATACACACATATCCCTCAAAGCCCAAACTTTATTCAAGACATGTTAAACAAAAAACCAGCCCATAAACAAGCCCAAAAGCTAGCCCAAAAACCCACTTCATCACAAAATCCTCTTATCTTCTCGTTTGGCACATATGACCTACAAACCTGCAATGATACACACATGAAATTCCGTCCAAACCACGGAATAAAACTGACAGAAAAACAGCAGTGTCTATTAGACAACTTGTGGCATATACAAACCATGCCACATGCTTCGTCTTTCAAAGTACAGGTTTTAAATTCTCTTAGTATATATTTCAGTGAATAGGGAACAAAATGCCTTGAAAAAACCCAGCCTCCTCCAAAGTTTACACATTACATAATTTTCAGAGGCACAAAAATTGGGATTTTCAATAAATGGGAAACAGTGGCAAAGTATATACAATGTCATAGTCCTATTTATAAAGGATATCACAGCTTCTCTGAAGCACTTGACACAGCCAGAAATCATTTTGGCTTAGACAATTTTTTTATAGAACCAGAAGAGGTACAGACCTTTTCTCAAGTTATAAAGAAGAGTCATGAACAGATTATAAAGACTCAGGAAGAAACTATAGCAAATCTGCAAAAACAGCTTATACAGCAGGGAAAGAATACACAGTTGGTTCAAGAACATATTGAAATCAGTAAACTAAAGCAGAAAGTAGAAATACTTGAAGCAAAAAACATGTTGATCTCAGAACAATTAGACAGAAAAGAAAACAGCTATAAAAACAGAAATTATGATGCGTTTAGAGCAAGGATGCTCGACACACCCTGGAAGACCTGTCTTCAATCGGTGTTCGATCAATTCCCTGAGTTCGAACATATTATTTCTCAAAAAATAAATACAGAATTCCCATTTGTGTTGTATGATTTACAACTCAGACTTATGTCCATTGCTCTCAACGAAGAAAAATATAAAGGAACAAAGGTCGTTGAAAGAACGGATGAAGATGGAGAAGGAACTTGCTTACTTCTTCTCCAAATAAATTTGAAAGAGACAGATATGCCTAATGATTTAATTCTCCAATTTTATCATAATGGCATGATTGATTATATTGAGTTAGAATTAAACCCCAAGGCAGAAAGTATTATAAATCTCTTCGGAGAAAAATTTGTAATAACCACAGGAAATATCTCTACTCACATCTCCACTCCTTTCATCGGTTGCAAAATCTTCAATTCCTTCCCTTTTGCAAACGATCACACATACAGACCTGCTAGAAAAAGAATATTTATCAGCTACAAAAATTCCGTCAATAGCTACCTAAAAAACCTAGCAGTTCAACCAGAAATCCAGTTTTCTGATCTTTACTGGGTTGACAATCTTGCCAGCCTTAGCTCAAAAGAAAAACAGAAAGACACCAAACACTTCATTTCTTTACATCAAAAAACCCCAGACCTTCCTCCTAACTTTCATTAGGACTGTTACCACTTACTCGCAGAAGGACATTATGTACAAATCTGGAGTCTTAAAAACTGGAATATGCTTCTACCATTCATCGGAGAAGGAGAGTCTCTCCAGTTGAATCACATAATCGATCAAGATGACTATTACAAGAACCCAGACGACTTCAGCGACACAGACACAATCCCAGACACTCACAGAGATTTTTAGAAGACAGACGTAAGCGATGACATCAAAGAATACACAAACGTAAGCCATGACGTCAAATTACACAAATAATTCTGCCGACACTCCACTCTTCAAACAGCTTCAAAAAAGATTTTGTCGTTTTTACTTTTGTAAGCAGACATTGTAAAGTTAGTGCGCCATGTGCGCTGTAATTATTTTATCTTTGTACGATAGATAGATAGTGCGCTTAATGCGCCCTTTTTTATTTTGTCTGATAGTTTAGACTTCTGCCTATTTAAAGGCAAGAAGAGTTCATTTGTAAAAACATGAAAGAAATACCAGAGAAAATATTCATAGCAATTCTCCTCATGAATACTTAAACTCTCCCTTTCTGATTTCTTCCCAAGAACCCTCAAGTCTCTTATTAGTTTTCTAAGCCCTTCATATTATATCCCAGATAAAAAAAAAAAAAAAGTCTTTCTGCTGCTACAACTCTGCAAATACAACTCATCCGCTGCAAATACTATCTACCATCCACACTAAAAACACTGTAAGTTTCATTATATAAGTTATGTTTATCTTAATGTTTCAAGAGTATATAGGCTGGAAACCCGAGTTTGCGGGGCTATTGGCCCTAAGGAAGATTAAATTCTTCATAACCCTACCTATATATATATATATATATATATATATATATATATATATATATATATATATATATATTTTAATTATAAAATGAAAACCCAATTGAGTTGAGAAAATCTATGAAAACCATATGGAACTTTGTTTTTTTAGTAGTTTTTATATGTATTTTCGTCACCAAAAAGTAAAAAGTATAAAAAAAAACGTCGAGTACTTTTTAAAACAAATTCATGAAAAAATAACAAAAATATACGTTTTTGTATCATATGTCAGCATGTTACATACGTAACACAGGATTTTACATACGTAAACAGGTTCAGCGTTTTTTATAAAAAAAAACACTCGACGTTTTTTTGATTTTTTTTCTTCAAAAAGTTATTAAATTAGATATAGAATCTATAAAAAAAAACCCCTTTTATTGTAAAAACCCTTAAACTTCATATGGACCACACATTCATTTCTTAATATTTTAATATGTGGTTAAAATTAATTCTACATTTTTAATACATACATATAAACACATAAATAAAACTTTTTATAAATGTGTAAAATCAGTTTACACATGTTTAATGAATCAAATACACATGAATAAGAACTCTTTACACATGTGTAAATTCAGTTTACACTTGTGTAAAAAAATCAAATACACATATTTAAAAATCTAATACACGTGTGTAAAAATCAAACCCTATTTATAAAACTCGATCTGGAATCCAAATCCTTTAAAATTCGGACTTTTACATCGTCTTGAGCCTTCTTGTCATACTTCGATCCTCATGTGGTTGTGTACACTATCTAAACATCAAAGGCGTCATAAAACATAATTTTTCACACATAAAAACAAGAAAATACAACGAACACAGATCAAAACGATTTTGTAAAGTTGAAAAATAAAACACCCAACCCCCCAAATCAAGAACACACAATTTACACATGTTAAAAAAAACCCTAAAACTGGTTTTAATTCCCTCTAGGTTTGTTTACACTTATGTAAATTTAATCAAATACACGTATGTAATTTCAGTTTTCACATTTGTAAACTTAGTATTCACATGTGTAAATTCAGTTATACATGTGTAAAATCAAATCTGGGTTTTCAATATCATTTCAAGTACTAAAGTCAGCAAAAAAACTATAAAATAAAAAGAAAAATAATAAAGCTTATGAAATTTAGGTAAAAGATGAAAATTGCTTACTTTCCCCCTTTTTTTATCTTCAAGACGCTTATGAAATTTGGATAAAAGATGAAAATTGCTAACTTTCCCCTTTTTTATCTTCAATTCTCAAGTCTCTTGCATATTCATTACACTGATGCAAAAAAAAAAGATGAACGAATGATGAAATCAAAAGAAAAGATCAAGGGAAAGAAAATATTTAAATCATTTGTCAATATAGATTTGTCATATATTTAACCATATAAAGTATAAACCATCACACAATCATAATTCCCAAAAAAAAATTAATTCTTCTTACTTAAATCAAAAGTAAATCTTGGGGAATGGAAAAATTCAGATAATTCCTATATATCTATTATATAGCAACCGTACTCCAAACTTGAAACAGATCCACCCAATTTTTGAGCAACAAGCGAACCTAGATCTTTGATTTCTGAAGCAAAAGCTTAAAAATAAACATAAATCAGGGAAGTATGGAATTTAAAATACATGCAAGTCGGAGTGAAGGCACCGGGGACACCAAAGAGAACGACTTTCTTTCAAGTCGGAGTGAAGGCACCCTATGTTTCACAGACGGTTCGTCCACCACGACAGCAGGACTTCGACCTCAAGCTCACAGATCCAGAAGATCCGGGTAGCACCGATTGAAGAACCCATTAATCTGGTTGGTGGAGGCGTCGATTGAGTTTCTGGTGGATTCAGATTCGCGTTTGAGTTTGGGTTGGAGAATGATTTAGGATCTCATGAAACGAAGATGTAAGGCCCCTTTCCCGAGAGACCTCACTTGTTGGATTTACTCATAAACATAGTCCTCAAACTCTAGACTTTCAATTAAAACATTTAAACATAGCGGAAGCGTACATATTCATTCAATTACATAAACAGCGGAAGTTTTAAACATTAAGCATTGTCTTATCGTTGAATCAGTTAAACAGGATGTCAGTCTTGCGTCAGTTAGCCTTCATGCCTTTGCCCGCCTTTTCTTCTTGTTACCTGAAGTGCATACTAAAAGTCAGCTAACGCTGGTGAGTTCTAGTTTAAAGCAAGTAGGCATAAACATTATTTCTTGTCATAATTTTCATAAGTATAAATATATATATATATATATGTATATATTTACCGTTTTAATTCCTTCCTTCATATTTCATTCTTATGTGGGCACGTATATAGATACATACATTCTTACATTCTTTTGTGCCTTTGCTGGTCTTACATATAAGGGGATCAGCCCATCATTGATTATGTGAGTCATAGAGACAAACGCCACGGTCTACCGTCGTAGTCCGCCATACTTACAACCGTTCGGCAACTAGTGTTCGTTCGTCATTATCTTACAACCGTCCTACCGAAGTAGTCCGTCATTATCTTACAACCGTCCTACCATAGTAGTCCGTCATCACCTTACAACCGTCCTACCGAAGTAGTCCGTCATTATCTTACAACCGTCCTACCGAAGTAGTCTGTCATTACCTTACAACCGTCCTACCGTCATAGTCTGTCTTATTTGTCCGTTCGTCATTATTGTTCCGTACATAACGTTCATTCATACTTAACAAGCAGTATATACATGGATATAAAGCAAAATTTCATTCTTACACGTTATGTCATACATTTCATACTTGACAAGCAATATATGCATGGATATAAAGCAAGATTTCATCCTTACATGTTATGTCATTCTTTCATTTCATTCTTTACATATATACGTTTCATTCTTAGTTCATTATTCATATTCATATATCACGTATGATCACATTGACATTCATAATATTCATTCATTTAATGTATACACTTCAGCCCCAAATCATTTGAAAGATTTGCACGTAACATATAGGGGGCACATAGAACTCACATGTCTGTCGGTACTCGACCCGTAAGTGATGTTTTACTATTGCTAATGCGTATACTGATCTGCATATAAGTTAAAGCATGATTTCTATTATTTAGAGCAAGAGTCGGCTAAGTCATTAGAGTGTCGGCTGAGAGTGTCGGCAATCCCACTTGAGTGTCGGCTGGGAGTGTCGCCAGCCACACTTGAGTTTCCGCTAGGAGAGTCGCCAGGCACTCATAAGTGTCGCTTGAACTTGCGTTCAGGACTTGGTGTTGTGCTAGGGTTCTAAGTCTTGTTGGACAATCTGGCCGGACAGTCGACCCGGAGAGTTGGCCCGTATAGTCGACAGTCGACCCGGATAAGCGAAAGTCGACCTTGCACCTGCCGGAACTTGCGTTCCGGACTTTTACTCAACAGTCGCTAACTAGGGTTTAAGAAATGTACCTATAATCATCATCATAGAGCCATCTTTATCCCATAATCACCATCCTCATCATAGAACATCATCATCATATTTTCATCTTCATCATATCATCATCATTGTAAATCATCATCACCATCCAATCATTATCATCATCATTTAACCATCATGAATTACCATATTCCTTATCTTGTTCAAACCATCGTGAATACAATTTCCGTGAAAACACAGCCGTAACATTCCGGCCACCACCACCGTGAATACCATCTATACCCGGCTGCTACAACATCACATTGCCACCGTAACCGAGTCTCCGCTTGCCATCATTCTGCCGTGAGCAAAACCACCTTCATCATCCCCGTCATTACACCACCAACACCGTGAACCATCATCGTGGACCCTAACAGTCACTACTGCCACCGTATCTCCACCGCTAACCACCGCTAACCTCCGTCTATACCTCCTTTAACCGTAACAGTCACAGAACCGCCGTGAACTGCCATGGAACCACCATGGCTCTACCATCCCTACTAGAATGTCATAACATCACCATGGCCCGCCTCTAACCACCGTGATCACCCACCATTACTATCAGCCTCCACCATCGCCGTCCACCTACCCATTGCTGTTGCCAAAGTCCATGGCAGCAGCTCTACGATCATCGCCGTCGTGGGTCTTGTACCATCTTCATTAACCACCATTTCCGTCGTGAACCTCCACCAGACACTCCACTGCCGTCGCCGAGCTGTACGCTTCCCCGGGAGTTTCTCCACTTTACCGAGCTAGATGAAATGCTTAGTTTGGTCGGTTTAGGGTTTAATCGGAGGTGGTGCTAGGAGTTGCAGGTGCAAAGGAAGAAGGAGAAGTGTCTGGTCTTGGTTTTGCAAGCGACGAGGGAACACAAAAGGAAGAAAAATGATGGCGACTGAATGAAGAGAATATGAGATTAGGTTTTAAGCAATTTTCATTTAGGGCCCCTCATCTTTGCAGAATTACCTTACCAGCCCTTTTGATTCAGTTAATAGTTAATTTTTCGTGCCATGTTTTCGTTCTTTGACAACCTAAGTTCTAAACTAATCTCGTGTTCAAGTAAAAGGATTTTGGGATGTTACAAGTCTACCCTCCTTATAAGAATTTCGTCCTCGAAATTCGATGCCTCTTATATATGACTAAAACTTTGTCTCTCATGACCAGATTTCCACTCAGGTTCCTGTGAACTCATGTGTTCTGCTTTGTGACTTTAACATTTGATGCCATAAGTGAACTGCGTGTAGTTAGGGTTTACATGACATTACTACCTTTTCTTCTTCGTAATGAATACTTCAGATGTTATATTGAACATTATTGTAACGTCCATGATTTTTTCGGTACTACTTATTTATCTATTCATTTATTTTTACAAAAATGACACTTCATTTTCAAATCCCGTACATATTCAACATTTTTTTTTGATTTTATATCAATTTTCAAATTCAACTCTACAATAACACGTTGTTTTTCTATTATATATTTATATAAACACATACTTATATATACATTGTTATAAAAATTATGATTTTAACTTCGTGTCTTTCCATCTCTTTTTTTTATATATATATATACTTATGTAATTATATATATGTATATATATATATATATGTAGATATAAAGATAACCATTGGTATCAAATAAATCAAATTTTCTTTTTTTTTTCTTTCCTTAATTCATAATATTATAAAAATGAATTTTCCTATATAAATTGGTTCAAGATAAAATAAATAATAGATTTGATTTCAAGTTTTATAAAAACTATTTTATAGCAAAACTTTAATTTAAAATTAGTCTTGGACCCCTTCCTAAACACTTGAACCCTAACCAATTGAACCTTCTAATTAAACCTTTGACTTCTATGTTGACCCCCTCCCCCCATGAACACAAGCCAAATTTTGACTTTTAAGTCAAAATTGCCTCAAAACTTTTGCAATTCAAGATCGAAATCGATCAAACCGAATGATTCGGACTTTCCTTGGATACCTGAATGAACATCGACTAATTTCCAGCACTGGTCTCGATCCAATTCAACCTATGACGCGTGTTATTTGAAATTCAAATAATTTGAATACTCGGAGTCAAAGTCGAGTCAAATTCGGTTCCAAATCAGAGATTTAGACGCGTTAGGGTTCGCTAATCACGCCTTGATTATTCTCGCGTGTATCCAGACCTTAATCACGAGTCAATTCATCCTAAACCTAACGAATTAGCGCGAAATCCCCCCCATTACAGCTGGCACTTTTCGTCCGTAACCGAACCATGGGTTTAGATGAAATTGAGTCATACAAATCCCACACACACACTTGCAAAATCGTTTCCAAACTCTCCCAACCTTCAATCCAATTGCATTGCGTGCCTGACACAGATCGAGCAACGAGGATCCCGTCTCTGAACCGGTAACCGCCCGCACTCATTACTCAGCCAAAACAGGTCAGTCTCGTGTCATTCGATTCGCCATTGGATGCTTATCGAAAGCCCCATACCAATTCGTAAGAACATAAACAATCGGACCGATTTCTAAATCTAGGGTTCGTGCTCATTGGTTGGGGCTAACCGGATTTGGGGGCAATCCATGTTTCCTATTTAAATAATCGAGATCCTTATTGACTAGCGAAACCACTTGGCTCGACTGGTAAGACCTTGCACCACGAGCCAAGTGGCGTGGGTTCGAAACCCACAACCCACACCCAACAAGCCTTTTTCGTGTTTTCTAATAACAGAACCCGGCCCCCTTTGCAATTTCGAGTTAAAACCAATTCGAAACAGACTTGTGGCAGGGACACATCCCTGGTTCAGTGGTTGGTACTCAACGCCCATGCCGGGCAGACCCGGGTTCGACCCGGGCAGTACCCCTTCATTTTTAAAAACCGATTTTTAAGGCTTAAAAATGTTTTAAAAATTATTTTTATAAACTTAACACTATTTAAATCAGAATAAAACACTAGTTTAAAAATTTTAACATAAAATTTCTATTTCTACAAATTTAATTGTTTAAAATCTTATTTTAATCATTTAAAAATAAATTTTTAATAATTAAACAAGGTATTTAATTTCCTAAATTTATAAATATCGTGACAAGATATTTCTATATATAAAATTTCATTCTCATAAACCATTTGTTTTCTATATAGACACATATATATATATATATACATATATTAGAGTTTAAACAAATAAAACTTTTTCTAATATAACTACATTTTTAAACAAACTTTATTTATTAGATTATCTTCTGACGTTAACAAAGTTATTTAGGGGTTTACCCTATATTTTGACACATTATAAATGAATAAATAAGATAGATTTATTTATAAATATAATATTACATTTCTTTTAAAGACGCAGTATTTTAAATAAATAAAGAAAATTTATTTATTTAAACTCAAACTCTAAAACAATTATTGATTTCTCTAAATATACATTGAACCCACATTTTTCTTATCAAACCTTTATCTAAATACATGTAACCTACAATCCCCTTTTTCATGAACTGACTAAACTCTTGTACAAACCCACACATATCAACACCTGATGGACATTAGATCATGACTTAGACTTTGTGCACAATATTAATACAAGTTCATACAATTCACTCTAGGTCAAGTCTGCAATTGCAAAATCACTTGTGAGACCTATTGCTCGTGTTATCTACACAATTGATACAAGTGAGTTTACATAGCCCCTTTTTCTTATTTACATATTTGGGGTGAAACATGATTACATTCAAATACTAACTGCAATTATACACGTACAATTCTACTATATGATCATATGCGTTTATTTGTGCTTTATGCTTGAATGCTAATTGTTAAGGCTACATATACATGGTATACACGTGCAAACACAAATACATTACGTAAGGCTAACATGTGTTGTTAGGCCCTACATTAGGATAACATGTGTTGTTATGCCCTACATTAGGATAACATGTGTTGTTATGCCCTACATTTACATGAGGATAACATGTGTTGTTATGCCCTACATTAGGATAACATGTGTTGTTATGCCCTTCAATTACAAAGTTTCATTTGTGCATCTAGCTTAACTTAGATTCTCCATAAATGCTTTATAAACCATGCATCATATGAATTGTACACAAAACCTTTGAACTTTACTTGTGGTGTCAAAACCTATGTATGCTCACCAACTATTTATAGTTGACCCTCTCATTTTATCATGTTTCAGGTACAGTGTTTGAGTTAAGATTTCAAGTCGCTTCACTTAGGATTGAGGACCTAGTTTTAAATTTAACAAAGTTATTCATGTATTTTTATTCTTGTAAGAGTTGTACTTGATTACTTGAGCTATGAAACGAAAGTTATTGTTTAATTATCACAACTTTAGTAAACCATGAGCTTATGAACAGTCTACATGTCCCGCCCCGACGTTTTCGCCGTTAGTTGGAGTGTGACAATTATGTCTTACTTTACCCTTATGCACGCCTCGTGGGTGGACTTAGCCTTAATCCACCAAACACTTGCGTGAATTTTTCGTGCTGAGCGGTCATGAACTCGTTTCAACATTTAGGAATCCTAGTATCCTGTTTAAGTTGTCCACTCTGTTCTCTAAGCATTTGTTATCAACCTCTTTCTAAGTCACTTCGGTTATTACGTGTACCTCATGAATTATCCTTGGTGTATTCGCCCACGAAGGGCCACACCATGTCGTTCCCGAATAAATCCTACTATCTCATTTCCGAAGGAACCATATCAGTTCGTTCCCGAAGGAACCGTATCGTTTCATTCCCTAAGGAACCGTATCGTTACGTTCCCGAAGGAACCGTATCGTTACGTTCCCGAAGGAACCGTATCGTTTCGTTCCCGAAGGAACCGTAGAAAGCATTACTCTGTCATACTCAAACTTTTCGGGAAGGTATTCGTTCAGACGTAACAATGGTTATACGATCTTTTCATTCATATTCCTGTACACGTCACTCCCTTCTTGTCTTTCTTTAAAACATACTCGTCATGGTTTCACATTTCTTATCATTAGTCTGTTACGCACTATTCTTTATTCATATCATTGAATGGTATTAGGGATTGGCATCCCCTCGTGGCCATCAATATGCATTCTCTAACCATTCGTGGTCATTAGCACTTTCCGTATGTGATTATTTCAAAATTACGTTCATAGGTTTTGTTACGAATGGATGACACGTGTGGTGATACTCGATCATTCCTTTCCTTTCGGGCATCATTGGGTTCTTTCTCGGCCTTGCAATTTCAGCAGTCTCACGTGCTATTGACTTGACTTAATCATTGTAGAGTGTTTCCTGACTCGTCTTGAGTCCTTGCTAGTATTCATGCCTTACTTCACACCGGTGGGTTTGCCTTTCACATTCATCCTGAACAAATTTTCCTTAGGTTGGATTTGGATTCATTTGGTTTTCCCTGCACGCCCTAATTAACATCACGGTTTCAGTCATTTTGTTTTCGTTGGTATATCTTATATATATCTTCTCGTTTCAGTAAATACTCATAGTAGTTTATCTGGGGTTGTCTTCTGCATGGAGAGATGCCATTTGTGCATGCGTGTACTCATCTCTTCTTGGGACATACAATTGTGTGGTTATTTCCTTCATACTTATGCATACTTCGACCGTAGGTCAATGTTCATTCACCATATCGTGTTTCCGTTAAGCATAGATAATTCCTATTCAACAGCAGTTCTCTGTACGTTCGTCTGACATATGTAGCACTCACATCTCGTACTAACGTGTAATTCGTGGTAGCTATTTTCTCAATTCGAAATAAATAAGTGTTGAGTTCCTCAAATTTTGCTTAATCGGTCTCGCCGTTTGCGGGTTGCCATGCGAAGCAATCTTCTCACCAGGATTTGATAGGATCGCTGTAAGGCCCCAAACCCGGGAGGCCCCACTTGTTGGATTTACTCATTCACAAACAGTTCTTAAACATGAATATTAAATAACGCAGCAGAAAATTTCATTCAAACATAACGTCATCATTGTTCATACATGCGGAAGCGTAAACATTGTTCAAAACATAATTACATAAACTTAACATAAACAACTCATAACGGGATGCTAGTCTTCATGATCGACCGGGTAACTCTTCTCGCTTGCCAAGCATCACCGTCCATCATCCATACCTGCCTTAACCTGAATGTGCATACTAAAAAGTCAGCTACGCTGGTGAGTTCTAGCATTTCATAAAAACTTTAACATCAACATTTGCCAAAAACGTATCATTCATTTAGTAAAAACCTTTCACAAAAGCATGTAATAATCTAACATCTTTAAAAAGGTTTCGTACCCATATCATCATCAATATCATAATCATAAACACCGTTAAACGGATCGTTCATTTAAAACTTTTAACATTCATTTAAAACTTTTAACATTCATTTAAGTCATACATTATTATCTAAATCTGTGTTACCTTTCGTTCCGTCATTCAGTATGGTATTGCCCCTAAGGCTTAACTGCACGAAGACCGACAATACCATACATTCCGTCAATTCCCTTTTTGGTATTGCCCCCAAGGCTAACTGCGCGAGGACCGACAATACCCATTCAGTTGCCCTTATGGCTCTCATGTCCATAAACCGACAACTTCCATCGACGGCCACGGCTCACGGCCAATGACACCGTCGGATCATAATTTAACCTTACATAGGGTCACGTTAACCCCTGAGCAACCGTCGTTACTCCCTTTACCAGTTGTACAACATCATAACCATTGACATGCCACAGAGACAATGCCCCTGTTGTTCTTGTGGCAACTATGGCTCGCTGTCCATAATCTACCACAAGGCTGGGAATCTCATTTCCCAGACTTCATTCGTCAATTCCATTCATTCGACAGATTAGATTTGTAATGACTTCTTTAAAACTTTTACCTCTTTCTCTCCTCATTAAACATTTCCTCATTTATACCGTTCATAAAACATTCATAACCCTTTTTGGCAAAAACACTTCAAAACCTTTCCTTTCGTAAACATCGTTTCGTTAAAACATCATTTCGTTAAACATCATTTCGTTAAACATCATTTCGTAAAACATCATTTCGTTAAACATAATTTCGTAAGTATGCACACCAGCCCAAAAACATTAACAAAACATTTAAAAGAGGGCTCTAGAACTCACCTGATACGCTAATATGGGTTGTCCTAAACGAAGGTCCAACAACGTCACTTCCGATCTGAATTGATTAGTTAAATACACATCAGACCAATCCCGACTCTAACGGTTTAACCATTCTAACATACTGACTTTACTTAATCAGTTCTGATGTCTGCGCACTTAGCAAGTGCGCAGACCCCTCTTCCTGCGCACTTAGCAAGTGCGCAGGCCCCTCTTCCTGCGCACTTAGCAAGTGCGCAGGCCCCTCTTCCTGCGTACTTGATAAGTACGCAGGACCTGCTCCGTGCGCACTTAGCAAGTGCGCACGACCTGTTCTTCGCGAAAACCCTAATTTTCGCATTCGGGTCTGATCATGTTAAGATCCCGAACCTGTTACATTCAAAACGTTCGTTTTCCATTAAGGAACTCAAATCCATGATTATCTTTCAGTTTCATCCGTTCAAACCTTACCTTTTCACCCAAAACCCGAAAACCCTAAAAACGAACTAAAACTCAGATTTAGGTCGGATCGTTACCTGAATCGAGTTTCTGATCCGGAGGTTCTTCTCACGAGTTATGGAGTATCACTTTGCTGAAGTCTCGGGTCGATCTGCCAACTTTCTCTCTCTACGGTTTCTCTCTCTAAAAGTTGCAAATGAGAGAAAAAGGGTGGCATAGGCTATTTATAGCCAGCTGACCCATCCGACCCGACCCGCCATGCCTCGTTCGTTTATTCCGTTATTATAACTGTCGTTTTATTTCTGGGATGTTACAAGTCTACCCCCCTTACAATAGGTTTCGTCCCCGAAACCTATCATAAGTCAAATAGATGAGGGTACGACTCCCTCATTTCCTCCTCCGTTTCCCAAGTGGCTTCCGATCCCTTTCGATGCTTCCATTGGACTTTAACCAATTGGATAAATTTATTACGTAAACGTTTCTCCTTCTGATCAAGGATGGCCATGGGTTCTTCGATGTAATTAAGGTTGTTGTCAACCTCGATGTCAGTAAGTGGTACGTGAGCCGATTCATCCGCCAAACACTTTCGCAAGTGTGATACATGGAAAGTAGGATGAATCCCACTTAACTCATCAGGCAACTCCAACCGATAAGCGACTTCCCCAACCCGTGCCATTATCTTGAATGGTCCGACAAACCTCGGACTTAACTTTCCTCTCTTTCTGAATCGTATGATTCCCTTCCATGGTGACACTTTCAGCATTCCTCTGTCACCAATATCAAACTCAATAAGCCTTCGTCGTTTATCCGCATAGGATTTCTGACGATCTTGTGCGGCCTTCATTCGCGCTTTGATCTGATCAAACCTTTCCGACGTCTCTCTTACGACTTCGAGACTTCCTAATTCCTTTTGTCCAATCTCACCCCAACAAACCGGGGTCCTACATCTTCTCCCATACAACATTTCGTAAGGCGGCATGCCTATCGTCGTGTGATGACTATTGTTGTAGGAGAATTCAGCTAACGGCAGATGGCTGTCCCAACTGCCACCGAAGTCGATAATACAAGCACGGAGCATATCCTCTAATGTCTGAATGGTCCTTTCGGACTGACCATCCATTTGCGGGTGGTATGCTGTGCTGATATTAAGCCTCGTGCCCATCGCCTCGTGAAATCTTTTCCAGAACCTCGATGTAAATTGTGTGTCCCGGTCAGATACGATCGTCAAAGGCATCCCATGCCGTGCTACTACTTCGTTGATAAACACTTCTGCTAACCTTTCCGACGAGAACGTCTCGCGAATAGGTAGGAAATGAGCACTCTTCGTTAATCGGTCCACAATTACCCAAATGGTGTCATGACCTTTAGCTGTGCGAGGTAGCTTAGTTATGAAGTCCATGGTAATGTGTTCCCACTTCCATTCCGATATATCAAGTGGTTGAATCTTTCCATACGGTTTCTGGTGCTCGGCCTTTACTTGCGAGCAAGTCAAGCACTTGCTTACATACTTCGTCACATCACGTTTCATTCCAGGCCACCAGTATTCCTTCCTCAGATCTTGATACATTTTATTGGTACCGGGATGGATAGAGTAACGAGATTTATGAGCCTCATCCAAGATCTTGGTTCTAAGCTCGCCACCCATAGGTATCCATACCCGTCCAAAACGTGTCCTAACACCAAGGGTGTTATATTCCAACTTGTCCTGTTGGCCAACCATCCTTTCCTTCTTTATGTTTTCCTCCTTAAGTGCCTCATCTTGAGCCTTTTCAATTTCTCTCATCACGTTCGATGTTACCACCAGCTGGCAAGCTTTCACTCGAATAGGAGTAGGCACATCCTTTCGGCTTAGAGAGTCAGCCACCACGTTTGCCTTTCCAGGATGGTATATGATTTCACAGTCATAATCTTTTAGGAGTTCTAACCATCGTCTCTGCCTCATATTAAGCTCTCTTTGTTCGAAGAAGTACTTCAAACTTTTGTGGTCTGAGTAAATAGTAAACTTCACCCCGTAAAGGTAGTGCCTCCAGATTTTCAATGCGAACACGACAGCAGCAAGCTCCAAATCGTGAGTCGGATAATTAGCTTCATGAATCTTCAACTGCCGTGACGCGTACGCGATCACTCTCCCGCGTTGCATCAATACGCATCCCAATCCCTGACCCGAAGCGTCAGAGTATACCACTAAGTCTTCATTGCCCTCGAGAAGGGCCAAGACTGGAGCTTGGGTTGGCTTCTCTTTCAATTCCTTAAACGCCTCATCCTGGGTCGAACCCCATTCGTACTTTACCTCCTTCCGAGTCAACTTCGTCAACGGCGAAGCTATTTTCGAGAAATCCTGGATGAATCTCCGATAGTAGCCCGCCAATCCCAAGAAACTACGGATTTCAGTTGGCGTCTTAGGAACATTCCATTCCCTTACCGTTACTATCTTTGCTGGGTCAACCATAATGCCGTTCGGGTTAATGATGTGACCTAGGAACTGGACTTCCCTAAGCCAGAACGCGCATTTGGAGAACTTAGCATACAACTTTTCTTTCTTCAGAGCCTCCAACACCTCCTTTAAGTGACATGCGTGATCACCCTCATTCTTGGAATAGATGAGGATATCATCGATAAACACAATCACCGACCGATCCAGCATTGGTCGACAAACTCTATTCATCAAATCCATGAACGCTGCAGGGGCGTTCGTCAATCCAAAAGACATTACGCGGAACTCAAAGTGTCCATAACGTGTGCGAAATGCCGTTTTCGGTATGTCTTCTTCCCTCACCTTCAACTGATGGTACCCGGATCGAAGGTCGATCTTTGAGAACCAACTTGCGCCTTGTAATTGATCGAACAGGTCGTCGATCCTTGGTAACGGGTACTTGTTCTTCACGGTACGTTTGTTCAACTCACGATAATCAATACACATTCTCATTGAATCGTCTTTCTTCTTTACGAACAACACCGGAGCACCCCAAGGTGAGATGCTTGGTTGGATAAATCCTTTCTCTCTCTACGGTTTCTCTCTCTAAAAGTTGCAAATGAGAGAAAAAGGGTGGCATAGGCTATTTATAGCCAGCTGACCCATCCGACCCGACCCGCCATGCCTCGTTCATTTATTCCGTTATTATAACTGTCGTTTTATTTTTGGGATGTTACACTCGCTTATCATCCTCATAATAATTCTCTTCTATTGCAATCTTTTCGTTTCTTTACATTTTCTTGATTTACTACTCTCTTCACTGCTGCATCAGGTTTAGTACCAGGTTTTGTTGATCTTTCTAAACTTGTTCCTTAGTGTTACTCTACTTTAGCAATCTTCATTTGAAGTCTCACTCCTTCCCGTTCCACTTTTGGTATGCAGTTGTCGCCACCATTTGTCTTGTTAATTCGTTACAATCATTATTAATTAAGTGACTAATATCGTAGTCCTGGTTGGAGTGATTTAATTGTTTTCGGTGACATGTGTATTAATCCACTCGAAAGGTTCATCAATATGCACGAGCACCTGTAAATTCACAATTACATAGATCCTGACGTAATTTCCAACTTACCTTACTCGTGAATTCCTGACTCGTCTTATCATGCTTCATAATGTGAATGTCTTCTATAAATAATGTCTAGTCCATATATTCTTCTTCCCTTCTCAAACTCCTAGTTGACGGGAGTCGTTCATGACTGTTCGTTACTGATCTACTCGGACCGTTGATAATCCGTCATCTTTCTTTCGTTGTGGTTCATCGAACTTCTACTCGTTGTTCGTGATTCACCTCACATGGATTGCACCGTTCTTATAATTTGTGAGTCATTCGTAGTACTATGCTAACATTTCTTTCACTCTCTGTGACGAACACATACGACGGATGACAAATCGAGACACACTTACACAGCAAAAGCTTAACAACAGTAGCTACGTGTTATTAAACATTTACTGTACTTATGTGCTCAAATCGTCTACCATCGTATGTGCAACATACTTTGAGCATATTTAACAGGCATCCGAGGAGTATAGAAGATATGTGGAGGAAAGTGGGTGACCGCCATCTATGAGGAAAGATGCCAATATAAGAAGTGTGTGAGAGGGATGAGATAAGAGGCGTCCCTCGGGATTTGTGGAAATTATTTTCCTTTTTCAAAGTAAGAAGAAGTATTATGTTGCAACTAGTATTCTCATGAAAGCTTATATACATTCATAAGATATGATGTTTTAGGACCGGTAGTTTTAAATACGATCTAAAACACGTCATGAAAATAATCAGGATTTGATTGACTAATATTACCATTGATAACGAGATAACTTAAACACGACCTGTCTAATTATTAGGTTTACCATAAACCGTTTAAGTTGAAGAGTTCTTAAAGACCTTCCTATCTAAAACAGGAAATTGTAACCAAGTCATAAGGTATTACTCATAGTCGCAAATGAACATGAGATATCATTATATAAATTGTTTGGTATATGTGGTTCACTTTTGATATATATTATAACCCGCGTGAATTAAACCATTAGTCAACTCTTTAGAATCTTAGTCATACTTATCTAATGTAAGAACACAACTTTTAATGATTATTTCCGTTTAAATATACATGAGTGAAAGAACGATACATGTTCCGAATTTATTTAGATTACTAGGTTACATTTCTGTATATTACACGGGCTGAATCATGAAAAGAATACAATAAATAAATGTCTTATATGTTGATAAATTATTATTAGATTTTAGATGGCCACAGTTAGCAGATAACTTAATTTCATTAGATTTTGTGAACGAAAATGTCAATCTAAATCATATGTTCATTACTGATTTAAAAAAAAATTACAAGAAATATTTTGTTATGGAATATAAATTAATTATGATATTGAATTATAAGAAATAATTTAGTTGTCTAAAATAATGAGCTAGGATGGTTTAGGCAAGAAAATATAAATGGAGGGGCTTTAGAATTATGTCACGTGTCTTGTAGGATTTTTATTTATTAAGTAGTATAAATAATAGATTATATATATGGGGGCGTATGAAATTGTTTTAACATAAATAAAACACTTATACAGTAACAATTCATAATACTCCAAAAAATAAAAAATTAACACCTCTAAATCTTATGAATTGGTTAAATTTAATTATAAATAATGTATCTAAAAAAGGAAGCTATTGGTCAACAAAAATTTATCATACATTTAATGTTTAAAATTTAAAATCATAAAAAATATGAAAACATTTAAATGATATTTAATCAATTTAGGAGTTTTAAAAAAAATTAAAATAGATAATTGAAAAATATTTAGGCGGGTAAACAAAGATCTAGAGGGTTTAGAATGATGACACGTGTCAACTCAAAACCTTTATTTATTATAATTGATAGATGATAGATTGTATAAAATCTATAAATAGTATCTTGAAATATCATTTAGGACATCTTAAATTTATAAATTATATCTTGTGAACCTTCATTATTCTTTGTAAATGTAGTGACGACAATTCTTGACACAACACAAACACGACATGATTTTGTGTGCATCCGGGTTAGAGTTGATATCTCTGACATGAGTGAATATACAGGTCTTATTCGAGTTCAGTAAATCAACCGCACATGTATAAAATAACTTGACATTAAAAAAACACACATCCAAATAAACAACGGCACGTGTGTAAAACGATCCTTCTCCGACCACCCCATCTTCGTTATCCTATCTCAACTACACATTTTCCACTAAACACCTTCGTTGTGGCCACCTGATGAATACATTTTTTAGAACGGCGAATATCTTTACTAATGTGAGACTTGAACCCAAGACCTCTAAACGTAGGTGTTCCAATAGGCTTTGGCTCTGCTACTGGGCCACCAACCCCAGTGGTCAGCCTGATGAGCACATATACATCGCGAGAAAACACTCATCAAGGGTTATGAAGTCCTCCTGATTAGGTGGAATAAGATACACACACTACGATGAAAACATACAACGACTAGAGTTAACTTCGAATTTAAGTTCAACTTCTATGTATGTAGTTACTAGGGTATTCTAGTTTTGAATTTAAAGATCATGCCTTTTCAATAATTTGCCATAATTTAGACATAAATTATTATACAATCAAGTTAAATTTTTATTTTTTTTAGAACAACAGGCAATATATTACCACCACACACCTAGCAAGAAACTAGATGAGGGAGAAAACAATTACAAAGACATAAGGGGATTTTTAAACCAATCTATCCAGGAAATGTTTACCTTACTGAACCTATTAGCAAACCATAAGAAGGAAAAAATTTGAACATCATCAAAAATGAAAGCTTTCTTCTTGACGATGGAATTGAACACCCGATCATTCCTGAATCTCCAGAGCACCCACCAAGTAGACATAACAATCCCTTCCGAAAGAAGTCTCTTGTTTAAACTTAGATGTTAAGAATCAATGTAGTCGATAACAGAAGTTGGAGTAAAATCTGAAGATGGCGGAATTTCAAGCCACTTCCAAATCAAATTCCACATTGAGGATGCCACCGGACAAGAGCCTAGAACATGGGACACGTCTTCCGAAGCCAACTCACAGATCGGGCAAAGCAAAAAAGGAGATCCAAATTTTTTTTAACCAAGTTTTTCCTGGTGGGAAGCCGGTCTAGGATAACACGCCAGACATGGATATTCACTTTCCTCGGAACTGATCGATTCCAAGAAGTTTTCTTCGAGCCAACCGTAAGAAAAAAAGTATTAATTACCCTTCGAACATGCTTAATCGAGAAAAAACCCACATCACTAGAAAGAGACCAAACCCATGAATCCGGAGAAGAGGAGAGATCCACAGAAGACAAAAGCGCTGTAAGGGAGGAAAGTTGAGAGGATTCCTCTCCACCTCGAATCTCTCTACGCCATGAGCCAAGAAAAGAGTGATTTTGAAATCTATCCCGAACCAAACAGTCTTTGTCCATTTCAAGTCTAAAAAGACGAGGGAAGAGAGAGAGTAAAGAGGAACCTCCAATCCACACATCCTTCTAGAAAGCAGTAGTGGAACCAGAACCAACATGTTTCTTTAAAGACTCATAGGGAATTATACCTTTGTCATGAAGATAGGAGAATGATTTAGTGATGTTATACCATACACCAGAACCATTTATGGGCTGAATAGGACCAAACAAACCCACATTTTGACTATAAATAGAATTGATCACTTGAGCCCAAAGGCTTTCCGAGGAGGTAACATACCGCCTGTGACACCTGGCTATTTCGGGTTAACCCCGTTACCCCAAATAGTAACTTTAAGTACTATTTCTGTCATAAACTCAAACATATATGCATGAAACTACAGGGACTAAAGCTGTAATTACCCTAAACCCAATTGTTTGACTTCTGAAAGTCAAAATTGAACATTTTAACTCAAAATCGATTGGTTGATTTTTAAAAGTCAAACCTTCATGGTCTTTGATCCAAATTCATGCCATAATTCCCAAGACCGTTCAAATTCGCGGTTGTTATACTCAATAATGATGATGTCGATCATCATTGAAACATTCCCATACGTTTCTGATCGTTAATGAGTACAAATTAATCTTATTAATCATCACAAACCCGTAACCATCGAACCATCATCGTTTGCTATAAAATTCGACCAATTCGTGTATCATTTTTACACTCAAACACTCTGCACACGATAAACGAACCCCTCTAAGACTTTTACACATCCTAATCTGACCGGGACGAAGCCGGAGTCACCGGAGACCAAGCCACTCGAAGTCAGAACCCCATTTAGTCGAATACCATCAATTCGAACTCCAAGCAGATAATTGAAACCTCCCTCACGTTCGTCTTAGTCTGTAGATTGAAAGCCCTAACCTAATTGAGGTTTATAACATCGAATTGATCATGAACCAATTCTAGGGTTCATAATATTTAGGGTTTAATCGAACACCAACCTAGACTCGATCTCAATTCAATTAACTTACATGAACAGGTTCACAATCCATCACTCTTTGAAAGCCCTATGATCCCAACTCTTAATCTTATCAGTTTTAGTCAATTTGATTCATGGTTTCAAATCTAGGGTTTTGGGATTTCAAACGAGCAATTAACAATCTGGACTTGATGTTTTTGGAAATTAAACACATCCACGGGTTCATAAGGGACCGATTAACAAAACCCCTATGATCTTAAGGTCATTCACGATCGATTTCAGGGGTTTATGGATGAGTCTTGGTTCGGGTCGCGATGGGGGGAGGGGGGAAGAACACTGAGTCTGTGAATGTTAAAACTAAACCGGTCCGACCTTTGTTGCGATTTCCCTAGCGGGTGGACTGGTTAGAGTGTTGTGTTGGTGTGGGTGAGACCCGGGTTCGAACCTCACCAACATTTTTATTTTTTTTAGCAACTTTTTAAGATATATTTTTATATAAAAACAATTCTTATATTATTATAATGCTATACTGATGCGAATTGTTACCAGAAAACACCCGTATGCTCAGGATTGAATTTATAATTCATTTTAAGTGTTATTTCCATTTTAAAAATAATATAATTATTTATATTATCAACTAAACTATTATTTCATTCATAAAAACACACGAACATTTACGTAATATTATTATCTCGTGTTTAATGGTTTTTCACACGTACCACATCCATATTAAATACTAAACTGGGGATTTTCTAATGCCGATAACAAGGTTCCTGTTCGTTATTTATTAGTATATTTAGGACAATCGATCTTTCCCGTATCGTCGTCATAAAATCCTACGTGTTCCTAACAATCGTAAACATATTCTAGGGCATTCGTAGACTGTCCACGTGCAAACTATTTGTGGTTTTGTTGCATCCTTGTGTGGTGCTAATTACTACACTCTACATACTCAGGTGAGTTTCACGGCCCCTTTCCTGTTTTTAAATTAGGGGGAGAAAACATGACGCAAACATATGATTACTGTAATTCTTATATTATCACTTGTTAAACTAAGCGTAACACTCCATCATGAAAATCCTTACACATCGACCCGTTTAATATGAACTTAGAGAGGTAATCTTGAGTAGTACTACTGGGTTTGACAAACCCCACCCGCGTTAGTCACGCTAACTCGATTGGAGGTCGAACAGGTGTAATATTGACCTAACACATTACCATTGTTGATAGACATGGTGGAAGGCATTCAAACACAAACAGTCAGCTTCGGTTGCGAGCGCTTTAGTAACATGAACATAGGTTAGCTACCTATTGATATATATTGAATGTACATAATCTTGCAAACATTATTACCAACTGAAACCTTTGAACTCACCAACCTAGTGTTGGCACATTTTCTTACATGTTTTCTCAGGTCGCTAAGGCACATGTGCACAATTAGGACATGAATTGCAGTCCTTTTAGTTATTGCAAACATTAAACTACTTATCTACTTTTATTAACGTTGACTTTTGGGCGCGTTTATTTTGCGCATTAAATACTAAATCTTTTGTAACATCCCAAAAATAGAAAATAAATAAATAATAACGCGATCGAGATTTAATCGTCATAAATGAAAGGAAAATGGATGGGCTTGGGCTCGGCTCCAACGAGCCGAGGGAAGCCCATGTATATAAGGGTCAAGGCAGCCTCATTCTTTCATACTTCCACCATTTGCAATCTTGAGAGAGAAAGGAGAGCTCGGGCCTAGAGAGAGAAAGTTGACGGATCGACCCGGAATTGAAGGAGCACGTTACTGCTGAGCTCGTGAGCAAACCTCCGAACCTGAATCCCAATCCAGGTAATGATTTGACCTTAAACTGAGTTTTTGTTCGTTTTAGGGTTTTTTGGGTTTTAGCTAAATAGATGACGTTTTTACGAATGAGACTTGAAAATAAGCTTAGAACTAGCATCTAGAATGAAAACCGCACGTTTTGAACAAAGAAAGTTGTAAGATTGGCATGATCGGGTTAGCATGCAAGAATTTCGGACTTGTTGGGGAAACAGGTCTTGCGTACTTATCAAGTACGCAAGAAAGATGTCCTGCGTACTTATCAAGTACGCAAGAGGAAGATCCTGCGTATTTATCAAGTACGCAAGAAGAATGTTCTGCGTACTTGTCAAATACGCATGAACAAGGCCATGCGCACTTACTAAGTGCGCAGGCATCGGGCTAGTTAGTAAAGTCAGTATGTTCGCCTAATTCAGTATGATTAAACCGTTAGAGTCAGAATTGGGTCTGATGTGTATTTAACTACCTAATTCAGATCGTACGAGATGTTGTTGGGCCTTTGTTTAGGACAACCAAGACTAGCTTATCAGGTGAGTTCTATGTGCCCCCTTCTATGTTATGTGCAAATCATTTTAAATGTTTTAGGGCTGAACTGTATACACTAAGTGAATAAATGATATGAATGCCAGTGTGATCATACGTGATATACAAATAAGTATATTATATATATATGAAAATGAATTATGAACAAAGAATGAAAAGTATGATTATAAAGAATGAATGAAAGAATGACATAACGTGAATGAATGAAATCTTGCTTTATATTTTATATATTGCATTTTATGAATGTATGTAAACGTTATGGATGCTTCGATGACAACGACTACTTCGGTAGACGGACGACCACGTGACTATTTTGCAACCGGGACAAAAACGTTCCTTCGTAAGCTAGGACGTATAAAAGGCACTCATGGACGGTCGAAGCAAATGCCTTATTACATGTAGAACGGTTGCATACATAATAGTCGCATGGGAAACGGATGCCCTTGGGCAGACGGGCGAATGAACGGACTACGACGGTAGGACAGGTTTAAGAGCGGACGGACAAAGGTTTCCAGACGGATTTATGTTACGACGGACGGTTTCTAGGACCGGACGGTTTATGAAAAGGACTACGACGGTAGTTCTCACTGCGTTGTCTTTGTGACACTCGTGACAATTATGACGGGTTGATCACCCCTATGTGTATGGCCAATGAATGTTCTCCCCAAAGTAAGTATGTATGTACATATGTATATACTCAGTATGAATGTTATGTGAGAACAGTAAAGCAAAGAATATGCAAAAGCACGAATGTTATGTATATTATACATATACATATAATACTCATGATAAGATAAATGCAATGTATGATTGTCTTTAAACTAGAACTCACCAGCGTGAGCTGACTTTTAGTATACATTTCAGGTAAAGAAAGGAAAGGTCGTGCGATGGCGTGAAGGTTACCCGGCGCGAGACTGACATCCCACTTTTATATATGTTAAGAAAATGTTATGTTTTTAATTGTTAAGACTTCCGCTGTTATGTTATGTACTGTTATGTTATGTATTCGATTGATGTTTGCTTCCGCTACTTCTGAATGCTTTTAATTTAAGTTCAATATTTATGACTATGTTTATGAGTAAATCCAACAAGTGAGGTTACCCGGGAAAGGGGCCTTACAAGTTGGTATCAGAGCAATAGTTTGAGAGATTCAGACATCCTTAAATGTCTGTACTCAAACTGATTATGGGACCAACACACGGATGTCAATATGGGTAGCCAACGCCAGCACGGTAAGTAAGTACTAAAGTTAATGCGCTTGGATAAGAATAGATACCTTAACTTAGAACAAATAGATGTCAATGTCACAACCGATTTGAAGAGTTTTGAACCCAAAAAGCAATGTAAATTAGTAATCACAAACCGGTCACTGTAATTAACATTTTACCTTGCTCGTACTGTTCTAAAACTGTGATCTGAAAAAATGACATTGATGTATTCCCTTTATAACTATCAGGAAACTAGGAACTATGGCCGGTGGAGGAAGAACAGGACGCCGAGGCGGTCACACTAGCCGAGTCGGTAGACTTCCATTGAATCAAAGACATGAAGAAGAAGAGAGTGTGCACGCAGAACACACTGAGAGTGTGCACGAAACAGAAGTGACCCCAACTGGGGATGACAATCAAGGGCCTCTACAGTTGGAACCTGAGGTCAGGGATTCTATTGCCCGTGAAGTTGTACTTACTCTGAAGAAAGTATTGCCTGATCTACTATCCGAGGCACTAAAGAAAAGTAGAGAGGAGGATGATGGAGACCATGAAGAGAAAGTGTATGACAGTGATGGGGATGAAGTGAAGGTAGAATCAAGCAATCGTGGGTGTACCTACAAAGGTTTCAAGGACGGAGACCCGCCCAAGATCGATGGGAACAAGGATTCAGTGGCTACGTTAGAATGGATTGAGAGGATGAACGCTGTAATCAACATCAACGAGTGTCGACCGGACCAGGCTGTTAAGTATGTTGCTCATTCTTTCACTAATGAGGCACTAAGTTGGTGGAGGAACATTCAGAGGACAAAGTCGCCAAACGCTCTTGCCAGAATGACATGGGAAGACCTGAAGAAGTTGATAATCCAAAAGTTCTGTCCCCAGAACGAAATTGATCGAGTGGAAAATGAATTCCTAAACTTCAAGGCTGGCAGCAAGACGTACCGCCAATATACTTCTAGGTTCAATGAGCTCGCTCAACTGGTACCCCACCTGGTGGAGACAGAAGAACGAAGGGCCTACCTCAAAGGGTCCGTGTTCATGTGAAAGCTAATCTACCCTCGACCTTCGAGTCGGTAGTCAAGCTGTCTGGAATCGTCTATGACGATTATGCTAATGAGGACACAGCTCCCGAAGCTCCGAAACAGAAATGGGAGAACTCATTCAAAGGAAATGGAAAGGGAAACTACACCGCTGAGGTGAAGAAGCCTAGGCCAGAAGGGTATGAAGTTTGTAAGAAATGCTCAAGGAAACACCAAGGCGAATGTTTAGTTGGCACAACCATGTGCTATAAATGCGGGAGGCCGGGACACTACTCCCGAGATTGCTTAAAGGACGCCAAGTGCCAAAGTTGTGGTAGATATGGACACCTGACTTGGGATTGCAGGAAAACCAGACAATCTGGTTCGGGAAAGGAAAGGGAAGCAGAAAGGGAACAACCGAAGGCTAGGACTAGAGTCTACGCCCTGATCGAGGAGGAAGTAAGGGGAAACCCTGATGTTGTGTCAGGTACATTCCTAGTAAATGATGAACATGCAGCTATTTTATTTGACTCTGGTGCTAGTAAAAGCTTTATATCCAATGCATTTAGTCGTAAACTAGATTGCACTATCAACACCATAGTAAAGGCCTTTTGCGTGCAAATTGCCGTTGGTAAAAATTCGGCAGTATTTTAAGTAACAGAGGATTGCATCATAGAAATAGAGGGTCATAAGTTTCCTTCTAGATTATTCCTTCTCACCTTAGGAGGATTCGATATAGTATTGGGTATGGATTGGCTAGCTGCTAACGAAGCTCAAATCATATGTAAACGTAAGAGGATACAACTCAAAGCTCCTAGCGGCGGTCCAATTATGGTTTATGGGGATTGGAATTGCACGATACCAAACGTCATCTCGATGATCAAGGCCCAAAGTTATATAAGGTGCGGTTGCGAAGCTTATCTGGCGTATGTTATTGATGATAGAATGAAAACGAAAGAACTCAAGAATGTACCCGTGGTGTGCAACTTTCCGAAAGTGTTTCCTGAGAATCTACCTGGGTTGCCACCCGATCGGGAAATAGAATTTCAGATTGACTTACTACCAGGAGCCGAGCCTGTTGCCAAAGCCCCCTACCGATTGGCTCCGTCAGAAATGAAAGAATTGATGTCTCAACTAGAGGAATTAACAGAAAAAGGATTTATCAGACCGAGCATTTCACCATGGGGCGCTCCGGTACTATTTGTAAAGAAGAAGGACGGCAGCATGCGCATGTGCATTGACTACTGCGAATTGAACAAGAGGACAGTAAAGAAAAAATACCTACTGCCTAGAATAGACGACCTTTTTGATCAACTGCAAGGTGCGAGTTGGTTCTCTGTAGGTCCCTCAGGTGTGGCGGATCGTCACATGCAAGTGGGTCTACTAGTCGGACCGGATGCGGAATGCCCGTGACTAGGTGGAGAGTCTAGCTAAACAAAGTAAACCGAAAAGAGAAAACACTTTAAATGTTCTTTGTATTATAAACACTTGAAGGTTACAGAGAAAAGCACTGAGATTACAATCTGCGTATTTGCACTAAAGCCTGCGTACTTAACTTCTGTCAACATATCCTATTTATACAGGACTTGATGCCTGCGCACTTAGCAAGTGCGCAGGGAAAAATGCTCTTGCGTACTTAGCAAGTACGCAAAGTTGTTCTTGCGTATGCGCAGGGAAAAATGCTCTTGCGTACTTAGCAAGTACGCAAAGTTGTTCTTGCGTACTTGCTAAGTACGCAGGAGCTTTCTCATGCGCACTTATAAGTGCGCAAAACACTTAGAGAATTTTGCAACATTCAATATGTAAAAGTAAATACAACTCGATAAACTAATACATAAAGACTCTTACATACAAAGACAATTACAAACAAGACAAAACAACCTAAGACTAAGACTCTATCTATCTAGAGTGTTTGTCACAGGAAAGTGCTTCAACAAACTCCCCCTTGACAACAGCTCTGGATAATCTTTAGTCTTCGGTCTTCACAGCTTCAGTCTTCATAGCGCTTGATCTTTAGCTTCCATCTTCTTCTTGTAATCAAGGCAGAAATTAATCACCTTGTCGTATTTAGAAGCAAGGAGCTTTGTCCACTCATCCGTGTAGACGCAGTAGCGTTCTGCTAGTACCTCTAGATCTTTCACAGAAAAGTTGATGAAACAGACTTCATCAAAAATTCTGATCAGTTCCTTTGGCACCATGTTCCCGCTCTCTGAACGTCCTTTACCCATGATCACAGCCTCGCCCGTTTTTGGATCTACGTACCAGTACCACATGTCACCAAGAATATCCTGAGATAACTTGCTCTGGGGAATCTTAGTTTCACATCGCACTGGCTTGTATACCAATTTCTTTAAGTGCTTCTTAGTCACAGGATGTACATCGTACTTATCCTTGACTCTCTTGGGCACTTGAGGCTTGAACATCTCGAACTTCCATGATCTTGCTTCTCGCTTCAGAACCACCGCAAACCCATCGCCACTGCGTGATTGGAATGACCCAGCAGCTCTCGGTATGCTAGGTTCACAAGGTCGTATTTGGGCAAGGAGCTGAACAACTGCTTGTCCTCCTCGAACCTTACAGCCAAGATCATCCCTGTTGCTCCGTGTTTGTCTATTATAGACGTCTTTTGCCACACAGGAGCTGGACCCTTTGATGAAGTAGAAGGCATATCTGTTTCTTTCGGTGTCTCTGGGTCCACAGGTTCAGGGTCAACTGGGGAGGCTTCAGTTGAGGCTTCTACATTACTAGCCTGCTCGACTGAACCTGTGTCGAGCGGAGCGTCGAAGGATGGAAATTCAAAGATCTCTCCATCTTCTAGCTCGTATTCTCCTTCCCCGTCACCCTTGGGAATTTCGATCACAACATCTTCGTCATCATCATCCCAATCGTCACCAGAGTCGATCTCTCCTTCTTCTAGGTTGAAGAGAGCATCGATCTGTGCTTCATTGGAATAGTCAGGCTCTAGATATAGGATCTAATCATCAGATAAGTCCTTAAGTACTTCAGCCACTGACTTTCCTTTCTCACCACCACCACCACCCTCTTGATGAGTTGACTCCCCCTGAGCCATTGGAACAGCAGAGATGGGCACGATTGCTAAAGCTTGGTGCTCACCTCCACTAGGACCGGCTTCGGGATCCTTGTCCTTGTCATCATCCTTAGTCAAGTCGACCGGATGACACGCCTCATCGCTAATAGTCCTCTTTTCCTTCTCTTTCTCTTTCTCTTTGTCTTTGTCCTTCTCCCCCTGAGCATCAAGCTTCTTGATCAAATCAGCAATCAGCTTGACCATCAGCTCATGCTCCTTCCTTTGAGCGTCAAACCTCAGCTCCAAGGACGACCCGGGACCCAGAAGCATTTCAATTGTCTTGGTTAGGAGCTCATTCTGGGCCATGACGTTCTTCAGTCGTTCCTCAGTCCCCGTTCTCTGGCTACGAAGGATTCTGACTTCGTCTACCAAAGAATTGATCTGTGCTTGTTGAGCGTCAGACTCCTCCTTTGATTTCCGAACAGTCTCCAGTAGTTCAACAACTTGGGTTTCCAGAACATCTGTCCTTGCATCATTCAGATCAGGATGTCTGGATGAGGAAGTCTCGGCATTATGAGTAGGGGAAGAGAATATGGTATCAAATTCAAACCCTTGTGTAAAGTCTCCATAGTTGAAGGGTTGACTTAAAGGCTCAGTGGTGGTGGTTGGGATGGAAGATGTGACAAGAGTTGTAGGGGTAATGGCAGGGGTGATGGTGACGGACTCCGTGAGAATTGGAGTAGGCATCGCCACCTAAGTAGTTGTGGTAGGAAGGGTCACTATCACAGGAATCACTTCTGTGATTGTAGTGACGGCCACTTCACTTTGCACTTGTGGCCTCCTCCTCCTACGGTGAAGCTGCTGTGAAGGTGGGGTGGAGGCTGAATCCGGACTTGCAGTTGATACTTGTACTTGCTGCTGAGCCTCCACCACACTGGGGATAGCGGGCTGTTGCCTATCGCCCCTGTTCTTGTGAATGCTTTCCCTTCTTTGTCTTTGTACAGCAGCGTCAGAGTCAGAGCCTGGCTCGTATTCGCTGCTAGAGGACTGACGCTTTATCTTGGAGGACGACACAGGTAGGGTTACCTTAGCCGTTCTCCTCGGGTGTACCTGCGACGGTGCATCATCGGAATCAGAAGAATCTGACTCAGTCGCTTCCGAGTCGGATCCCTCAGCACCAACATTTCCTCCTTCGTCGTCTCCATCATTAGACGATCCATCATCACTCTCCATTTCCTCCTGTTGTTGTTCCTGTTGTTCGTAGGAGTGTTCACTCAATTCAGGCTCCGAGTCGGGACTGTACCATCTCCAGTCACCTGGGGCCACATACGCTTCATTGATGAGGTGGCCAAAGAGTTCTGTATGCACATGGGTAGGATCTACACTGCCTGGCTTTAAGAATTGTGCGAACACTCTTTTGTCCACCTTCTTCACTTGCAGTCTCTCCCCTATAGCAGGTAGGTTTGGCAACGCGTCGTTAATCAAAAGTTGCACAAACCTAGGGTATAATAAGAACCTAAACCTCTCATCCGTGTTGATCTGGTTATTAATGGCTTTGAATATGTAGCGGGAGAAGTTGTAGCCCCTGTTGAAAGAAAGACCGACCATGGTTGCTGCAAGGTCATGACCCATGGCATCTTTCCCGGCTTTCCTTGATGAGATGCACATGATCATGACGTGGGAGAAATATCTCCATTGGTCTAACACCCACATCTTCTTGTATGAAGCATAGTCCCTCGCACCGACATATCCCATTCTTTGTCTCCAATAGCCGTCCACAAAGTAGTCTGGATAGGCTATCGGGTCGGTTGCAAGATCTCTGAATTGAAGGACCCTTCGTATAGTATCTTCAGAGAAAGCAATAGCAAGACCAGCAACGGTAGCCCTTATAACGTTGGGGGTTACCGTGCAGTCGTGCTCTGCAGTCTCCCAAAACTGCTCGAGGTAGGGTCTGGACACTATCGGGTCAGCAGAAATGGCGTAGCTGATTCTTGAACGGTTCAAGAAATCAACTATGTCTCTGTACTGCAATGCTGTACCCTTCCACTCTGGTTCAGTGTTAGCTAACAAGTTGAATTCGTTAGTAAACGCCCGAGCCATGATCTGCAAAAACACACAGAAAACATAATAAGAACAACACGTATCATTGGAAGCGGATAAACATGACTCAGTATAGCAGTTACTCTTTGAACTGAATTTCAGACTTAGGAATTTTTGCCAAGTGTTGGTCCTGCGTACTTAGCAAGTACGCAGGAGTTTCCTATTGCGTACTTAACAAGTACGCAGGAAGTGCTTCTTGCGTACTTGTTAAGTGCGCAAGAAACGTACTTGGTGAAAAGTTCAGAAGTTTGAAATCCAAATTGATGATCAAAAATTGGTGTGTATTGGGTCACCACTAGGTCGGAATCAACGATTCGAGCCTATGGTACCAATATTTACACCAGATACCTGCTAAACTTGACCTAATTTGTTCTAACAGTCGAATGAGCAACCGTCGGTTCAAATTCTAGCCTAAAGTCAAAATCAAACACTCGAATGGACGATTAATGGTCGATTAGTGATCGATAAATGATTCTTAACAAGTTTTAATTATTAGGTTTTACCCAAACAACCCAAAAATTGTCTAAAAAAATATCGAACAATAACCTAGGATAATCGGTCCAAAATTGAGAGTTTTTGTGGATGGATTAAGCCCAAAATCTCACCAAATCGATGTTATGAGGTGATGAAAATAGTAGTGGGACGAAAAAATTGGATTGGAACACTTGGATTTTTTGAGTAAGTTTGCAGAGGGAAAAATCTGTTTGAATGTGGTGAAAAACCCTGAAAATCTCTAAGTCCTCTTTATATACTCAACACTAAAAGGCCGTGCGTACTTAATAAGTGCGCACATTTTAACTCGTGCGTACTTATAAGTTCGCAAGATTTAACTCTTGCGTACTTATAAGTGCGCAAGACTTAACTCTTGCGTACTTATAAGTGCGGAAGACTTAACTCTTGCGTACTAGTTAAGTACATAGGGCTTACCTCATGCGCACTTACAAGTACGCACAAACCCTTAAGTGCGCAAACTTTTAACTCAAATTTATGAAGTTTTTCAAGTCAAATAACGAACAAGTTAAAAATATTCAATCAAGAGGATTCAAATACAATTCAGGAAGGTTGAACACAAATATTTTTGGCTTTTCTGAATAAAATTGAACTATGCATAAACTTAAAATCTTTTTTTTTTATCTTTTCTAATAAAAATATACAAGTATTCACAAAAACTATTTTTGATCAAAGACACGAGCAGAGGATCATATCAGGCTATCTTTTAGCAAAAACGATACAGTATAAACATCAAAGAATATGGGAATGTCATGGATTACTATTTATTCATACATAATAAGCACATAAACAAGTAATTCAAGTTGACAATATTATAAGATTTGAAACTATAAGCATCTTTGTATCACATTCTTGTGTATTAAGGTATTATTTATAAGATATACAACGTGTACCCCACTGATATGCTATACTAATATAAATTGCATTATCTCAAGGCATCTAAGATTTTCCCAATGATTTTCTAAATTTTCAGAATGAAGTCACATCTATTAGCACAGGAAAAATCAAGCAGAATCCATAAGGATTATCAGGAATCATAAGATTCAGAATCGAGTGATTCAATTGTCTTGGTTTCATTTGATTTTCGTCATTGAATATCGGTATGATGATTCAGGATAATATATATGGTGTTTGAGTTTTAAGGTAAGGGGATCCAACTTTTATCTGGATTTGATTTCAATGAATCAGGAGTGATTCAAGGGTGAATACATGCTCAACGGTTAATGTATAGACATGTCTTGATTCAATCTCTCCTTGCATACTTGTGAGTATGGGCAGTGAGATGAACCGCATTAATTGTGCTAATGTCATAACCCGAAACTGACCTCAAAAGAAAAATTATTGCCAAAATCTAACATCCTTTATCTGATAATGATCTTTTCTATTCTTTTACGCACACACACTTGCAAACATGGGTTCAAATCACAGTTGTAATTTAGATTTAGTTTCCACACTACTAGTGATTCAAAGATGCATACAGCCTACTGACAATTTAAATTACTTGTAAATAAGCAGATTAAGAACATAATAAGTTAAACAATTAAGTAAGTATGATGCAATCATTTCCCATATGAGCAGTCTGTGACGTTTAGATCATTTCTGATGTACTATCATTTCCTCTTTCCTCAAGTTAACTTTGTAATTTTCTCCATTTTCTATTTTGTTTTGTTTTTGTAAAATATTTTGAAACTTAAAAGAACTATACAGAAAATTTAAAAGAAATAAAGTTTAACTTCCATGAATTGAATTGATTTAAGAAAAATTAATTTTCACTCAGGATTGAATATTCCTATTAAGTTGACAAGATGCTCAAAACGGGATCGATCAAATGCCTTTGTGAAAAGGTCAGCAAGATTGTCATCCGTGTGAACTTTTACAAGTTCAATTAAATGCTTTTCAGCACAATCACGGATGAAATGATGGCGAATCTCTATATGTTTAGTTTTGGAATGTTTCACCGGGTTATTTGTGATGGACATGGTGGCATTGTTGTCAATGAATAGAGGAGTTCCAGTGAAGTTTAAGCCGTAGTCTCTCAACTGCTGCTGAATCCACAGTATCTGAGAACAACCGCTCGCTGCAGCAATGTATTCTGCTTAACAAGTTGAGACAGAAACCGTTGGCTGCTTCTTACACTGCCAGGAGACCAGTCTGTCTCCTAAGAATTGACATCCACCAGAAGTTGACTTTCTCTCAAGGTTACAACCGCCATAATCTGAATCAGTGTAGGCTTTGAAGTCGAATGACTGCTGCTTAGAGTACCAAAGACCTAATCGGGGTTTCCCTTTCAGGTATCTGAAAATTCTCTTCACGGCTATCATGTGTGACTCCTTCGGTTGAGACTGAAACCTTGAGCATAAGCACACAGCAAACATTATATCGAGTCTTGAAGCTGTGAGATACATAAGTGATCCGATCATCCCATGGTACAATCTGCTATCTACATCATTTCCATCTTTGTCAGGATGCAGACCATGATTGACTGGATAGGTGTGCCATAAGTACTGCTATCATTCATCTTGTATTTTGACAAGATGTCCTGCACATACTTAGTTTGATGTAGATAAATGCCATCCTCTCTTTGACTGACTTGCAGACCCAAGAAGAATGACAATTCACCCATATTACTCATTTCAAACTTGGACTTCATCACCTGCTCGAATTCCCTACACATCCCTTCATTGGTAGATCCAAAGATAATGTCGTCGACGTATACTTGTACAAGAAGAATGTCACCGCCTGCTTTCCTAATGAATAGGGTCGAGTCAATCTGTCCACGGTCGAAACCATTAGACAGTAAATGCTTAGATAATGTCTCATACCATGCCCGCGGTGCTTAATGAAGACCATAAAGTGCTTTGTCGAGCTTATACACTTTATTGATATTATGCGGATCTTCAAAACCGGGAGGTTGAGTGACATAGACCTCTTTATGAACTTTACCATAAAGGAAAGCACTCTTCACATCAAGTTGATAGACCTTGAAGCCGACATATGTGGCATAAGCCAAAAACAGTCGAATGGCCTTAATTCTAGCAACTGGGGCATATACTTCCGTGTAATCCAGGCCCTCTTGCTGATAAAAACCCTGAACAACCAATCTTGCTTTGTTCTTCACAACCACATGACGATCATCCGTCTTGCATTTGAACACCCATCTGGTTCCAATTGGCTGAAAGCCTTTTGGCAAGTCAACCAAATCCCACACGTGCAACTTTTGGAATTGAGACAATTCATCTTGCATCGCCTCAATCCAGCAGTTGTCAGTGAGAGCCTCCTTCACATTCTTCAGCTCTAACTGGGACACAAATGCAGCATGCAGACATGTTTCCATGACACCAGTGTCAAGTATCTCTGTGTAAAGACTGGTGTTCTCAGTGATGGTTCGATAACGAGTCTGAACACCGGCATAAGGATCACCAATAATGTTGTCGATTGGATGATTCCTATGCAATCTCGTCTCCGGTACAATCGGTTCCTGAATTTCTGGATCTAGATTCGTGCTTAACTCCCCCATTTCTTGTGTTCCAGAGGAAGAAGATTCAATGTTAATTGGATCAGCTGGAGCTTCATTTCCTATAGTTGTGTTAGGATTGGCTTGAGCGTCATCTCCAACCACATGAACACTTTCACTATTATCACTGTCATGAGTGTAACATTTCTGATTTTCATCATGTAATCGTTTGATTTCAATAAACAAACACATTTCAGTTTTGATTCATGTACAAACAAACTACGATGCAGTTACATATACAAACTATTCTATTACAATAACAAATTAAACAAAAACACCATTATCTCACAAGCCCCGAGGACCAAATCTGACAAAACTCAAAAACTACAAAACTAGGCAAGCACGGTCGCGCCTAGGACTAGGCACGGTCGCGCCTGCAGACCTAAGCACGGTCGCGCCTAAAGTAGGCACGGTCGCGCTGATGAACCCACTTGACTCTACAGAAGTCAAACCATACCATACCCTCTGAATTCGAGAAATTTAAAATAGAGAAAAGCCGGTTTTCACGCGTCAGACCTTACTCGACTGAATTCAACCTGCAACACGCCTAAATTGTCCTCCAATTTGCACATTTGTTTAATCCCATACCCACCACAACCAAGTCTCGCGAATTAAACAATTGAGAGCAAGTTGCAGGCTTCCTACACCCTCATATACACCCACTCAATCTCTCAGAACTCTCACTCGACGCTCACAACACCTCTGTCGTCCGATTGATCGCCAAGAAACGAAGCCGCTCGACCCGTAGCCGACCGCATTCGATTGCCCACTTTCAGCAAGTAAGTAACACGTCTTCAGCTTTGTATCTACCTCTACTACGAAAGCCCTATATCAATTCGTAGTAGAAACACTCAAATCGATCCGATTTTGAACCAAAAAGCCGAAACATAAATTTTACTCGAACTACACTCTAGACAAGATATAAATATAATTAAACTATGTAGAAACATTCGTAATCATCCACTAAGTGAAAGCCCTAAGAATCCAGAAGCTATTAATATAAGAATCGATCGAATTGTGTCTGAAAAAGGCCCGACACGGTCGCGCTCATCCCTGAGCGCGGTCGTGCCTGACCAAGCACAATCGTGCCCCAGGTGTGGCCCGGTCGTGCTTACCGAGCAAACAAGTCTTGACCAAAAACAAAACACTAGACGTGGTCGTGTCAGATACGAGCACGGTCGTGCTCCATGTCCAGAACCTCTGTAGTGCCTTCTGACTCGACCACGGGCGCGCTCTGACCACCACGGTCACGCCCGGCAACGAGCGCGGTCGTGCCCTACTTGAGCACGGTCGTGCTCCTTGAACAGAATCAATTATTTTTCTGTTTTAAAGTCTATTTAACATATTTTAGCTAAAAAATTTCAAAATGTAATTATAAAAATTATTTTATAAAATCCCAAGACCCGGGAATCATTTATAAACCAAATCCTTGATTTAGAGATTTAAAACGATTAATTCCCGATAGTTCGAAACCGATGAAATCGTGAGTTTATAAAACCATTTATACAAATATATATTTTGACTTAAACAAATATTATTTATTTAAATCTATATTTAAATAAATATAAATATATATCAGTTATTTAAATTTACATTTTAAAGAATATATATATCACTACTATTTAAAATGTACTAAATAGATAAATAAAATTATTTATTTATTTATTTCAAACAAACCCTAAACATACAAATCCATTTTTCGACATAAAAATAACACAAACAATGACACGCGTTATACATTTATCCAATAGGTCAAACGTGGCGACCTACAACACGCTTGGTATTTTTGTTGATCTGTGCAAACTACACTACCCAACACAAGTGAGTTACATAGCCCCTCTTTTACTCTATTTTACAAACTTTTGGGGTGGAACATGCGTTCTATTTACTATGTTTACAAACTACACAATATACAATTCCACCCTACAATCATGTGTTACAATTTTGAGCTTTGTGCTTGAGTACTAGGTGTGTAGACCAACACGCAGTTTGCTATTCACGTGCAATCATTAACTATTTTATAGCCTACAGTAAACAGTGATAGATCTATTGAGTCTGACAAACCCACCCAGGTAGGGTGACTGTTACTGCCAACACGCGTTTGTTTTGCATGCTAGTTACAAAGGTTTGATTGTACTACCAGGTCACACGATGGTATCTCTCCATAAATGCCTTAATTGCCATGTTTGTATGAATTGTATGCACACGACACTATATTCTATTACATGACACGAAAACCTATGTATTCTCACCAACTTTTTAGTTGACTTTGTTTTTAACCATGTTTCAGGTGACAATGTTTGAAGTGTTACAAGCTGCTACATATAGGATTTGGACCTAGCAATTAATCTAAACTATTTATATTTTGTAATCGCTACATTTGGTTCTTGTATGTTATGAACTTGCTACGTGTAATGAAAATGAATGTTTAAATTATTCAAACTTTAGCAACCATGAGCTATGAACAGTCTGCACAGCTTCACGCCCCGACGTTTTCCGCCGTCGGTTGGGGTGTGACAGATTGGTATCAGAGCCTTGGTTATAGGGAATTAGGTTATTAGACACCATTGACCTAGACTATAACTTTAGAACACCCAACAATGTCATGCTATATGTTTTATGTGATACGTGCTATTTGCTATATGTCACATGCTTTATGTGTTAGTTATTTGATACTTAAAATGTTTAGACTACATGACTTAATAAGCATACGTAAATAATAAATTAAATAAATCGTATCCATACCCGTATCCTAAGCCGCGTATCCTCCTTAACTGCTTCTATGTCATCATCGCCATAACTTGTGGAAAAACTCATACTCGTAGACACTAGTCTATCAAAAATATTTTTATATACCCGTTAAGGTTTTAGACTCTGTTAATTATTAAAGGACATGTGCAATCTGGAAGGGTGACCCCTGTATTCTGGGTTTTCTGTCTAGGAAAGCATTTCATATAAATCCCAATCAACCGAGGGATCCGTATGCTTTCCTGGGAATTCCCGGGATGAGTGTTTACCTATAGGTTAAAGCACGTCTCCTTGAAAATTATATGAGTCTAATTAACCTTAATATGTCATTGTGTTCAAGTAGAAATGTGATTACTTGAAAACAATCCGAACTATGAAATAAATATGTTATTTTTCCTCCTATCCTAAATTTCAACAGATTTTTATAAATTCTCACAACACTTTTGTATCATTCTCTTTTTATAGAATGCCTCCTCGTCGTAACATCAACCGCAACAACACCGACAACGCCAACGATAGCACCAACACCAATACCAGCAATGCCAACAACAATAATACCGACCTTGCTGCTCTCCTCACTCAGCTAGTAACTCAACTAACTCAAGCCAATAACAACAACAATGGAAACGCCAGTGGTAGTGCTAATACTGGTGGTGGCGGTGGTGCCAACCCGCCACATTGTACCTTCAAGCATTTCAACTCTTGCAATCCCCTGAAATTTTATGGTACCGAAGGAGCCACGGGACTCCTTCAATGGTTCGAAAATATTGAGGGCACCTTCCTCAATAGTGACTGTCCGGACAATCTGCGTGTTCGCCATGCCACTAGTGTCTTCCAAAAACGGGCACTAACCTGGTGGAATGGGGAGAAGAGAACAAGGGGAGTGTCACACCCCGACCGATGGCGGAATCATCGGGGCGGGACATGTACGACTGTTCATAGCACATGGTTGACTAAATTGAAATATATTAAAGTCAAATTTGCATTACAATAAATCCAAGTACAAGATCAAATTCAAACAAGAAACATAAACAATTCATAAAATTCTTGATTTATTTTGCTAAGTCCAAATCCTATGTTGAACACGTCTTGAATCAATCTCACATATTGGGGCCTGAAACATGAATAAAATAAAGTCAACTAAAAAGTTGGTGAGTATAACACAGTTGTATATAGATAGCATATAGTTGAAAACAAATCCTTTACATGACATGATAAATAAGGCGTTTATGGGGAGTAACTATTGTGTAACCAAATGTACAATCAAACCTTGTAACTAGCATGCAAAACAAATGTGTTGTCGGTTTCAATCACCGCGTACCATGGGTGGGTTTGTCAGACTCAATAGATCCATCATTGAAAACCGTCGGCTTGTATAGTTAATGATTGCACATAAGAGCATACAAAGGTTAAACACACATATCACTCGGGCACAAAGCTCAAATTTTTGCACACATGTATGTAAATAGGATTTTTTCACTTGTGTTGTTTGTGTAAATGTAATTGTGTAATGTGTAATGAGTATAGAGTTCATGTTCCACCCCAAAAGTGTAAAAGAGTAAAAAGGGGTTGTGAATACTCACTTGGTATGGAAGTGAAGCTAACAAGGAATATAGATAGCAAAAGATCCTTGAAAAGCACACTTTAACCTAAATAGTAATATGCATTGAATCACATAGATGTATAAAGTTTAAGAATGAAAGTTGGATTTGTATGTAAAACCATTGGTTTGTATTTAAAAAGGATTGAATAAAATATATAAAGTTTGAGGTAAAATATGTTTGAAACAATTTAATTAGGTTTGAATTAAATAAATAAGTGTATAACTATAGTTTATGAAATAATGTCAATATTAATTGTAATTAAGTATAAATAAATAAAACGATTTTGATTTAAAATGTAAAGTAAATAAGTCATCATTATTTATAAATCTTGTAACTTAATTATTTAAAATATCATTTAAGTGTAAGATGATAAATATAAATTTAATTTTTATAAACTTTTCAATAAATTACATTTATGCCAAGATTAAACTTTTAATCTATTTTTAAATACAGAAAACATATTTTTTATAAAATCTGAAACATTTACTGATTAAAATATAAAAATTATAATTCTGTTAAAAATTCTGAGTCTAGCACGACCGTGCCTCGGAAGGGCACGATCGTGCTCAAACCACGGGCGCGACCGCGCTAGTCGGGGCGCGACCGGGTTGATCAATCAGGAGCACAATCTAGACAAGTCATCAGGCACGACCGTGCCTTAGCCCGGCACGGTCGCGTCTATGATTTTTAGACACAACAGAGACTAGCCCAAAGGGCATGACAAGGTCTGGACGGATGACACGACCGCGCTAAACGAGGCACGGCCGCGCTAGATGATTAGCGCGACCGTGTCTAATCTAAATCAGTCATGAATCGAGAATTTCTTGTATTTTAAACACTGGAATTGTTAGGGCTTTTGATTAATAGGTTATTACGTGTCTTTTCATATACCTTAATTGTATGGAAATCGGGTTTAAGTATGGGTTCGATTAAATCATTTTTATTGGAAACATGGTTTCTGATTCTGGTCGATTTCTATTGTGGAAGCCCAAATTGGATGAGGGCTTTTGATAATGATACTGAAATGAATGAGAAGACGATTATATTTACCCTGAAACGAAACGAATTTATAGAGAACGGTTGGAAGGAAGCTCCGGCGACGACGGCTCGAGTTCCGACGATCTTTACTGCAACTCCGGTCAATCCAGACAGTCCGGAAGCTTCAGAGATGGTTTGATATCGCGATTCTGCTACTGAGTTGGGAGAATTTGGGTCGAAAAGCTTTGAGAGAGTTTCTTTCTTGAAATTTGCTTGAGAGAGTTTTCTTGCAAATGAATACTGAGGCGTTTGGGATTTGAAAAGTGGTAATACAATTGTTAAGGGGAAAAGAAACGTATAACGGTTTCGGATTCGAACGATCGGGTGATTAATCTGCATTTACGTTTTTCTGTTACGCAGGCGCGACCGTGCCAAGGAGAGGCGCGACTGTGCCTAGGCACCGGGCGCAATCGTTTCAGAGCAGGTCGCGCGACCGTGCCAAAGCACTTGGCGCGACCGTGCTAGAACGAAGCACGACCGTGCTAACTAGGGTTTCTTGATGTTTTTCAATTTTAGTCCTTGACTTTTCAGGTTTGATAAGTTTGTACCAAGTAGTTTCTTGTATAGCGTTTAAATGTAAATAATCGAGTAAAACTTGCGAATTTGTATAGGATCATTGCATTAAATTTTACGACGAGAAAATAATGAGGCATCGCACGAGTATAGAACTTGAAATTGCATTACATTGAACTGAAATAGGAATACTAAAATCCGAAATGTTACAGGGAGTAGAAGCAGCAATGGCTCTGCCATGGGATGAGCTGAAAAGGATCATGACCGAGGAATTCTGTCCTCGAAATGAGATGAAGAAACTGGAAGCGGAATTTTGGGATCTTACCCAAGATAGCGGTGAAAGCTTGGCGTACACCAACCGTTTTCACGAACTGAGCATGCTGGTACCTCACATGGTTACACCTTTGTCTAGGTGTATTGAAAAATATATCGGTGGCCTACCGAGACAAATCCAGGACACTGTTCTGGGAAGAAATCCTGCAAACCTAGAGGATGCTATTCGTCTAGCTGCCACACTGACCGATAATCACGTTAAAGCAGGTACTCTTACCAAAAATGGGGCCAAGAAAGTTTCTGACACCACAACTCCTCCTACTCATGTCAAATAAATTCAAAACGAACAGTATCGAAACACCAGGAAGAGAAAGGCGAAAAATTTTGCAGTAGTCACTCCGGCCGCCCCAATTAATCAAGTTGCACCCTTGGCTCAAAATCCAGCCAAGAAAGCTTATGGAGGTACCTACCCACTCTGCAACAACTTCAACTATCATCACCCACAAACTATCCCATGTCGCATTTGCAATCATTGTGGGAAACTTGGCCATACGACCAATATCTGCCGACAAAAGGCACTTACTACTCAAGCCAACCCGGTTAATCAACCCGGAGCTAATCAAGTGGTTCCAATCAATGCAAATGGACGGGCTTGCTTTGAATGTGGCAACCCGAACCACTTCCGAAACCAATGTCCAAAACTTGTGAACAATAATCAGGGCGGAGCTCGTGGACGTGCTTTCAACATCAACGCCAATGAAGCTCAAGCCAACGATCATGTGGTCAACGGTACGTTTCTTGTAAATAAACAATTTGCATCTATACTATTTGATACCGGGGCCGATAAGAGTTTTGTGTCACTTAACTATGAACCTTTACTTGCAAAAACACGATCCAAACTCGAGAAAACCTTCACCGTTGAAGTAGCGGATGGAAACTCCATCACTATTGACTCCATCATTCATGACTGCTCACTAGAACTCAATGGTCACACGTTTCCAGTCAACCTTATACCAATGCCGTTGGGAAGCTTTGACGTCATCATCGGCATGGATTGGTTATCTAAAAACCATGCCGAGGTCATGTGCTTTGAAAAGTACATCCGAGTACCTCTTCCACCGGGAGACATATTGAAAGTCTTTGGCGAGAAACCTTGCAAAGGACTCAAACTGATGTCATGCATAACTGCCCAGAAATACATTCGAAAGAAGTGCATGGTTTTCCTAGCTCATGTGATTCAAAAAGAAGACAAGGAGAGAAGAATAGAAGATATTCCCGTCATTCGGGAGTTTCCCGAAGTCTTTCCCGACGACTTACCCGGTCTTCCACCTGTTCGGGAAGTAAAATTTCGAATCGATCTTATACCCGGAGCAAACCCTGTGGCTAAAGCTCCATACCGGCTTGCACCTTCCGAATTGCAAGAACTTGCAAGTCAACTTCAAGAACTCGCTGACAAAGGTTTCATACGGCCAAGTCATTCACCGTGGGGTGCACCGGTCTTGTTTGTTAAAAAGAAGGATGGTTCATTCCGCATGTGTATTGACTATCGAGAGCTCAACAAGCTTACAATCAAAAACCGCTACCCGTTACCTAGGATTGACGACCTCTTCGATCAACTCCAAGGTTCTACTTGTTTCTCGAAGATTGATCTTCGATCTGGTTATCACCAACTGCGTGTCCGAGAAGAAGATATTCCAAAGACCGCCTTCCAAACAAGATATGGTCATTACGAGTTCACGGTTATGCCTTTTGGGTTGACCAATGCACCTGCTGTCTTTATGGATCTCATGAACCGCATGTGCAAACCATACCTTGACAAATTCGTGATCGTTTTCATCGATGACATCTTGATCTATTCCAAGACTGAGGAAGAACATGAACAGCACCTTACACTGATTTTGGGTCTCCTGAGAACCGAACAATTATACGCCAAGTTATCCAAATGTGAATTTTGGCTAAAGGAGGTTCAATTTTTGGGTCATGTTGTCAATAAAAAGGGAATACATGTCGACCCTGCCAAGATCGAAGCTGTCAAGAATTGGAGTGCTCCTCAAACCCCTACCGAGGTTCGTTCGTTCCTTGGTTTAGCGGGTTATTACCGAAGATTCATTTCCAATTTCTCCAAGATTGCTGTTCCCCTCACCGCCTTGACACATAAAGGTAAACCTTATGAATGGGGGCCGAAACAAGAAGAAGCTTTCCAAACTCTTAAACAGAAGTTATGTGATGCTCCTATTCTGACTCTTCCCGAAGGAAACGATGACCTAGTCGTCTACTGTAATGCCTCTAACCTAGGCCTTGGTTGTGTTCTCATGCAACGAGGCAAGGTAATCGCTTATGCATCGAGGCAACTCAAGATCCATGAAAAGAACTATACGACGCACGATCTGGAGCTAGGTGCAGTCATATTTGCCTTGAAGATTTGGAGACATTATCTATATGGCACAAAATGTGTGGTATTCACCGATCACAAAAGCCTCCAACACATCTTCAACCAAAAAGAACTCAACATGAGGCAACGACGTTGGGTTGAACTCCTCAATGATTACGATTGCGAGATTCGTTATCATCTCAGCAAGGCTAATGTTGTAGCCGATGCGCTGAGCCGTAAAGAACGCGTCATCCTCCAAAGTGTCAAGATTCATTCCGACATTCAAACCCGTATTCTAGAAGCTCAACACGTCTCGATTACCGGGGGCAATATGCATGAGGAAATGTCGTGCGGTGCTGAATTCCAACTAGAGACTAAAAACAATGGTTTGCTTTATTTCTTGGATCGTATTTGGGTTCCCAATCGCAATGGTCTCCGGGAATTCCTCATGACTGAAGCACACAAGTCTCGGTATTCTATTCATCCCGGTGCGGATAAAATGTATCACAATCTTCGACCACAATATTGGTGGCCTGGTATGAAGAAAGACATTGCACTCTATGTTGCAAAATGTCTAACCTGCTCTAAAGTCAAGGCCGAACATCAACGTCCTTCCGGTTTACTTGAACAACCGGAAATCCCCGTGTGGAAATGGGAAAATCTAGCCATGGACTTCATTACTAAACTCCCCCGTACTTCAAACGGCTATGATAGCATTTGGGTAATCATTGACCGTCTCACAAAGTCCGCACACTTCCTGCCCATCCGTGAAGACTATCGGGTTGAGAAATTGGCCCGAATCTATATTAACGAAATTGTGAGTCGACACGGTATACCTTTGAACATAATCTCCGACAGAGATGCTCGTTTCACTTCCAGATTTTGGCAATCTCTGCAAAAGGCACTTGGCACACGATTGGATTTAAGCACAGCCTACCATCCCCAAACTGATGGTCAGACAGAACGAACAATCCAAACCCTCGAAGACATGCTGAGAGCCTGTGTCATAGACTTTGGTGGCAATTGGGATTCACACTTATCACTTATTGAATTCTCCTACAATAACAGCTACCACACCAGCATCAACATGGCTCCATTCGAAGCTCTTTATGGTCGCAAATGCCGTTCTCCCATCTGTTGGAACGAGATTGGTGAAGCACAAATCACCGGTCCCGAGTTAATTCAGGAAACATCCGACAAAATCCTTCAAATCCGTGACAACATCCGAGTAGCGAGAAGTCGACAAAAGAGCTATGCCGACAAGCGACGAAAACCCTTGGAATTCCAAGTGGGTGACCTTGTGCTTCTCAAAGTATCCCCTTGGAAGGGTGTGATCCGCTTTGGAAAGAAAGGCAAGCTAGCACCTCGTTACGTAGGCCCGTTCAAGATCCTTGAAAGAATCGGGAAAGTGGCTTACAAACTTGAGCTACCTCCAGCACTCAACAATGTTCATCCAACCTTCCACGTGTCCAACCTGAAGAAATGTCTTGCTGATGAGAAACTCCACATACCTCTTGACGACGTGCGCATTGATGAAACGATGCATTTCGTCGAGAAACCATTGGAAATCATGGATCGTGAAATCAAGCAACTCAAGCGCAGCCGCATCCCTATAGTCAAAGTCCGTTGGGATTCAAAACGCGGTCCTGAGTTTACTTGGGAACGTGAAGACCAAATGAAACTCAAGTATCCTCACCTATTCACAAATTCTGCAACTTCAACTAGTTGAATTTCGGGACGAAATCCCCTCAACAAGGGGAGACTATAACATTTCTGATTTTCATCATGTAATCGTTTGATTTCAATAAACAAACACATTTCAGTTTCGATTCATGTACAAACAAACTACGATGCAGTTACATATACAAACTATTCTATTACAATAACAAATTAAACAAAAACACCACTATCTCACAAGCCCCGAGGACCAAATCTGACAAAACTCAAAAACTACAAAACTAGGCAAGCACGGTCGCGCCTAGGACTAGGCACGGTTGCGCCTGCAGACCTAAGCACGGTCGCGCCTAAAGTAGGCACGGTCGCGCTGATGAACCCACTTGACTCTGCAGAAGTCAAACCATACCATACCCTCTGAATTCGCGAAATTTAAAATAGAGAAAAGCCGGTTTTCACGCGTCAGACCTTACTCGACTGAATTCAACCTGCAACACGCCTAAATTGTCCTCCAATTTGCACATTTGTTTAGTCCCATACCCACCACAACCAAGTCTCGCGAATTAAACAATTGAGAGCAAGTTGCAGGCTTCCTACACCCTCATATACACCCACTCAATCTCTCAGAACTCTCACTCGACGCTCACAACACCTCTGTCGTCCGATTGATCGCCAAGAAACGAAGCCGCTCGACCCGTAGCCGACCGCATTCGATTGCCCACTTTCAGCAAGTAAGTAACACGTCTTCAGCTTTGTATCTACCTCTACTACGAAAGCCCTATATCAATTCGTAGTAGAAACACTCAAATCGATCCGATTTTGAACCAAAAAGCCGAAACATAAATTTTACTCGAACTACACTCTAGACAAGATATAAATACAATTAAACTATGTAGAAACATTCGTAATCATCCACTAAGTGAAAGCCCTAACAATCCAGAAGCTATTAATATAAGAATCGATCGAATTGTGTCTGAAAAAGGCCCGACACGGTCGCGCTCATCCCTGAGCGCGGTCGTGCCTGACCAAGCACAATCGTGCCCCAGGTGTGGCCCGGTCGTGCTTACCGAGCAAACAAGTCTTGACCAAAAACAAAACACTAGACACGGTCGTGTCAGATACGAGCACGGTCGTGCTCCATGTCCAGAACCTCTGTAGTGCCTTCTGACTCGACCACGGGCGCGCTCTGACCACCACGGTCACGCCCGGCAACGAGCGCGGTCGTGCCCTACTTGAGCACGGTCGTGCTCCTTGACCAGAATCAATTATTTTTCTGTTTTAAAGTCTATTTAACATATTTTAGCTAAAAAATTTCAAAATGTAATTATAAAAATTATTTTATAAAATCCCAAGACCCGGGAATCATTTATAAACCAAATCCTTGATTTAGAGATTTAAAACGATTAATTCCCGATAGTTCGAAACCGATGAAATCGTGAGTTTATAAAACCATTTATACAAATATATATTTTGACTTAAACAAATATTATTTATTTAAATTTATATTTAAATAAATATAAATATATATCAGTTATTTAAATTTACATTTTAAAGAATATATATATCACTACTATTTAAAATGTACTAAATAGATAAATAAAATTATTTATTTATTTATTTCAAACAAACCCTAAACATACAAATCCATTTTTCGACATAAAAATAACACAAACAATGACACGCGTTATACATTTATCCAATAGGTCAAACGTAGCGACCTACAACACGCTTGGTATTTTTGTTGATCTGTGCAAACTACACTACCCAACACAAGTGAGTTACATAGCCCCTCTTTTACTCTATTTTACAAACTTTTGGGGTGGAACATGCGTTCTATTTACTATGTTTACAAACTACACAATATACAATTCCACCCTACAATCATGTGTTACAATTTTGAGCTTTGTGCTTGAGTACTAGGTGTGTAGACCAACACGCAGTTTGCTATTCACGTGCAATCATTAACTATTTTATAGCCTACAGTAAACAGTGATAGATCTATTGAGTCTGACAAACCCACCCAGGTAGGGTGACTGTTACTGCCAACACGCGTTTGTTTTGCATGCTAGTTACAAAGGTTTGATTGTACTACCAGGTCACACGATGGTATCTCTCCATAAATGCCTTAATTGCCATGTTTGTATGAATTGTATGCACACGACACTATATTCTATTACATGACACGAAAACCTATGTATTCTCACCAACTTTTTAGTTGACTTTGTTTTTAACCATGTTTCAGGTGACAATGTTTGAAGTGTTACAAGCTGCTACATATAGGATTTGGACCTAGCAATTAATCTAAACTATTTATATTTTGTAATCGCTACATTTGGTTCTTGTATGTTATGAACTTGCTACGTGTAATGAAAATGAATGTTTAAATTATTCAAACTTTAGCAACCATGAGCTATGAACAGTCTGCACAGCTTCACGCCCCGACGTTTTCCGCCGTCGGTTGGGGTGTGACAGATTGGTATCAGAGCCTTGGTTATAGGGAATTAGGTTATTAGACACCATTGACCTAGACTATAACTTTAGGACACCCAACAATGTCATGCTACATGTTTTATGTGATACGTGCTATTTGCTATATGTCACATGCTTTATGTGTTAGTTATTTGATACTTAAAATGTTTAGACTACATGACTTAATAAGCATACGCAAATAATAAATTAAATAAATCATATCCATACCCGTATCCTAAGCCGCGTATCCTCCTTAACTGCTTCTATGTCATCATCGCCATAACTTGTGGAAAAACTCATACTCGTAGACACTAGTCTATCAAAAATATTTTTATATACCCGTTAAGGTTTTAGACTCTGTTAATTATTAAAGGACATGTGCAATCTGGAAGGGTGACACCTGTATTCTGGGTTTTCTGTCTAGGAAAGCATTTCATATAAATCCCAATCAACCGAGGGATCCGTATGCTTTCCTGGGAATTCCCGGGATGAGTGTTTACCTATAGGTTAAAGCACGTCTCCTTGAAAATTATATGAGTCTAATTAACCTTAATATGTCATTGTGTTCAAGTAGAAATGTGATTACTTGAAAACAATCCGAACTATGAAATAAATATGTTATTTTTCCTCCTATCCTAAATTTCAACAGATTTTTATAAATTCTCACAACACTTTTGTATCATTCTCTTTTTATAGAATGCCTCCTCGTCGTAACATCAACCGCAACAACACCGACAACGCCAACGATAGCACCAACACCAATACCAGCAATGCCAACAACAATAATACCGACCTTGCTGCTCTCCTCACTCAGCTAGTAACTCAACTAACTCAAGCCAATAACAACAACAATGGAAACGCCAGTGGTAGTGCTAATACTGGTGGTGGCGGTGGTGCCAACCCGCCACATTGTACCTTCAAGCATTTCAACTCTTTCAATCTCCTGAAATTTTATGGTACCGAAGGAGCCACGGGACTCCTTCAATGGTTCGAAAATATTGAGGGCACCTTCCTCAATAGTGACTGTCCGGACAATCTGCGTGTTCGCCATGCCACTAGTGTCTTCCAAAAACGGGCACTAACCTGGTGGAATGGGGAGAAGAGAACAAGGGGAGTAGAAGTAGCAATGGCTCTGCCATGGGATGAGCTGAAAAGGATCATGACCGAGGAATTCTGTCCTCGAAATGAGATGAAGAAACTGGAAGCGGAATTTTGGGATCTTACCCAAGATAGCGGTGAAAGCTTGGCGTACACCAACCGTTTTCACGAACTGAGCATGCTGGTACCTCACATGGTTACACCTTTGTCTAGGTGTATTGAAAAATATATCGGTGGCCTACCGAGACAAATCCAGGACACTGTTCTGGGAAGAAATCCTGCAAACCTAGAGGATGCTATTCGTCTAGCTGCCACACTGACCGATAATCACGTTAAAGCAGGTACTCTTACCAAAAAGGGGGCCAAGAAAGTTTCTGACACCACAACTCCTCCTACTCATGTCAAAGAAATTCAAAACGAACAGTATCGAAACACCAGGAAGAGAAAGGCGAAAAATTTTGCAGTAGTCACTCCGGCCGCCCCAATTAATCAAGTTGCACCCTTGGCTCAAAATCCAGCCAAGAAAGCTTATGGAGGTACCTACCCACTCTGCAACAACTGCAACTATCATCACCCACAAACTATCCCATGTCGCATTTGCAATCATTGTGGGAAACTTGGCCATACGACCAATATCTGCCGACAAAAGGCACTTACTACTCAAGCCAACCCGGTTAATCAACCCGAAGCTAATCAAGTGGTTCCAATCAATGCAAATGGATGGGCTTGCTTTGAATGTGGCAACCCGAACCACTTCCGAAACCAATGTCCAAAACTTGTGAACAATAATCAGGGCGGAGCTCGTGGACGTGCTTTTAACATCAACGCCAATGAAGCTCAAGCCAACGATCATGTGGTCAACGGTACGTTTCTTGTAAATAAACAATTTGCATCTATACTATTTGATACCGGGGCCGATAAGAGTTTTGTGTCACTTAACTTTGAACCTTTACTTGTAAAAACACGATCCAAACTCGAGAAAACCTTCACCGTTGAAGTAGCGGATGGAAACTCCATCACTATTGACTCCATCATTCATGACTGCTCACTAGAACTCAATGGTCACACGTTTCCAGTCAACCTTATACCAATGCCGTTGGGAAGCTTTGACGTCATCATCAGCATGGATTGGTTATCTAAAAACCATGCCGAGGTCATGTGCTTTGAAAAGTACATCCGAGTACCTCTTCCACCTGGAGACATATTGAAAGTCTTTGGCGAGAAACCTTGCAAAGGACTCAAACTGATGTCATGCATAACTGCCCAGAAATACATTCGAAAGAAGTGCATGGTTTTCCTAGCTCATGTGATTCAAAAAGAAGACAAGGAGAGAAGAATAGAAGATATTCCCGTCATTCGGGAGTTTCCCGAAGTCTTTCCCGACGACTTACCCGGTCTTCCACCTGTTCGGGAAGTAAAATTTCGAATCGATCTTATACCCGGAGCAAACCCTGTGGCTAAAGCTCCATACCGGCTTGCACCTTCCGAATTGCAAGAACTTGCAAGTCAACTTCAAGAACTCGCTGACAAAGGTTTCATACGGCCAAGTCATTCACCGTGGGGTGCACCGGTCTTGTTTGTTAAAAAGAAGGATGGTTCATTCCGCATGTGTAAGCTTACAATCAAAAACCGCTACCCGTTACCTAGGATTGACGACCTCTTCGATCAACTCCAAGGTTCTACTTGTTTCTCGAAGATTGATCTTCGATCTGGTTATCACCAACTGCGTGTCCGAGAAGAAGATATTCCAAAGACCGCCTTCCGAACAAGATATGGTCATTACGAGTTCACGGTTATGCCTTTTGGGTTGACCAATGCACCTGCTGTCTTTATGGATCTCATGAACCGCATGTGCAAACCATACCTTGACAAATTCGTGATCGTTTTCATCGATGACATCTTGATCTATTCCAAGACTGAGGAAGAACATGAACAGCACCTTACACTGATTTTGGGTCTCCTGAGAACCGAACAATTATACGCCAAGTTATCCAAATGTGAATTTTGGCTAAAGGAGGTTCAATTTTTGGGTCATGTTGTCAATAAAAAGGGAATACATGTCGACCCTGCCAAGATCGAAGCTGTCAAGAATTGGAGTGCTCCTCAAACCCCTACCGAGGTTCGTTCGTTCCTTGGTTTAGCGGGTTATTACCGAAGATTCATTTCCAATTTCTCCAAGATTGCTGTTCCCCTCACCGCCTTGACACATAAAGGTAAACCTTATGAATGGGGGCCGAAACAAGAAGAAGCTTTCCAAACTCTTAAACAGAAGTTATGTGATGCTCCTATTCTGACTCTTCCCGAAGGAAACGATGACCTAGTCGTCTACTGTGATGCCTCTAACCTAGGCCTTGGTTGTGTTCTCATGCAACGAGGCAAGGTAATCGCTTATGCATCGAGGCAACTCAAGATCCATGAAAAGAACTATACGGCGCACGATCTGGAGCTAGGTGCAGTCATATTTGCCTTGAAGATTTGGAGACATTATCTATATGGCACAAAATGTGTGGTATTCACCGATCACAAAAGCCTCCAACACATCTTCAACCAAAAAGAACTCATCATGAGGCAACGACGTTGGGTTGAACTCCTCAATGATTACGATTGTGAGATTCGTTATCATCCCGGCAAGGCTAATTTTGTAGCCGATGCGCTGAGCCGTAAAGAACGCGTCATGCTCCAAAGTGTCAAGATTCATTCCGACATTCAAACCCGTATTCTAGAAGCTCAACACGTCTCGATTACCGGGGGCAATATGTATGAGGAAATGTCGTGCGGTGCTGAATTCCAACTAGAGACTAAAAACATTGGTTTGCTTTATTTCTTGGATCGTATTTGGGTTCCCAATCGCAATGGTCTCCGGGAATTCCTCATGACTGAAGCACACAAGTCTCGGTATTCTATTCATCCCGGTGCGGATAAAATGTATCACAATCTTCGACCACAATATTGGTGGCCTGGTATGAAGAAAGACATTGCACTCTATGTTGCAAAATGTCTAACCTGCTCTAAAGTCAAGGCCGAACATCAACGTCCTTCCGGTTTACTTGAACAACCGGAAATCCCCGTGTGGAAATGGGAAAATCTAGCCATGGACTTCATTACTAAACTCCCCCGTACTTCAAACGGCTATGATAGCATTTGGGTAATCATTGACCGTCTCACAAAGTCCGCACACTTCCTGCCCATCCGTGAAGACTATCGGGTTGAGAAATTAGCCCGAATCTATATTAACGAAATTGTGAGTCGACACGGTATACCTTTGAACATAATCTCCGACAGAGATGCTCGTTTCACTTCCAGATTTTGGCAATATCTGCAAAAGGCACTTGGCACACGATTGGATTTAAGCACAGCCTACCATCCCCAAACTGATGGTCAGACAGAACGAACAATCCAAACCCTCGAAGACATGCTGAGAGCCTGTGTCATAGACTTTGGTGGCAATTGGGATTCACACTTATCACTTATTGAATTCTCCTACAATAACAGCTACCACACCAGCATCAACATGGCTCCATTCGAAGCTCTTTATGGTCGCAAATGCCGTTCTCCCATCTGTTGGAACGAGATTGGTGAAGCACAAATCACCGGTCCCGAGTTAATTCAGGAAACATCCGACAAAATCCTTCAAATCCGTGACAACATCCGAGTAGCGAGAAGTCGACAAAAGAGCTATGCCGACAAGCGACGAAAACCCTTGGAATTCCAAGTGGGTGACCTTGTGCTTCTCAAAGTATCCCCTTGGAAGGGTGTGATCCGCTTTGGAAAGAAAGGCAAGCTAGCACCTCGTTACGTAGGCCCGTTCAAGATCCTTGAAAGAATCGGGAAAGTGGCTTACAAACTTGAGCTACCTCCAGCACTCAACAATGTTCATCCAACCTTCCACGTGTCCAACCTGAAGAAATGTCTTGCTGATGAGAAACTCCACATACCTCTTGACGACGTGCGCATTGATGAAACGATGCATTTCGTCGAGAAACCATTGGAAATCATGGATCGTGAAATCAAGCAACTCAAGCGCAGCCGCATCCCTATAGTCAAAGTCCGTTGGGATTCAAAACGCGGTCCTGAGTTTACTTGGGAACGTGAAGACCAAATGAAACTCAAGTATCCTCACCTATTCACAAATTCTGCAACCTCAACTAGTTGAATTTCGGGACGAAATCCCCTCAACAAGGGGAGACTGTAACATTTCTGATTTTCATCATGTAATCGTTTGATTTCAATAAACAAACACATTTCAGTTTCGATTCATGTACAAACAAACTACGATGCAGTTACATATACAAACTATTCTATTACAATAACAAATTAAACAAAAACACCATTATCTCACAAGCCCCGAGGACCAAATCTGACAAAACTCAAAAACTACAAAACTAGGCAAGCACGGTCGCGCCTAGGACTAGGCACGGTCGCGCCTAAAGTAGGCACGGTCGCGCTGATGAACCCACTTGACTCTGCAGAAGTCAAACCATACCATACCCTCTGAATTCGCGAAATTTAAAATAGAGAAAAGCCGGTTTTCACGCGTCAGACCTTACTCGACTGAATTCAACCTACAACACGCCTAAATTGTCCTCCAATTTGCACATTTGTTTAATCCCATACCCACCACAACCAAGTCTCGCGAATTAAACAATTGAGAGCAAGTTGCAGGCTTCCTACACCCTCATATACACCCACTCAATCTCTCAGAACTCTCACTCGACGCTCACAACACCTCTGTCGTCCGATTGATCGCCAAGAAACGAAGCCGCTCGACCCGTAGCCGACCGCATTCGATTGCCCACTTTCAGCAAGTAAGTAACACGTCTTCAGCTTTGTATCTACCCCTATATCAATTCGTAGTAGAAACACTCAAATCGATCCGATTTTGAACCAAAAAGCCGAAACATAAATTTTACTCGAACTACACTCTAGACAAGATATAAATACAATTAAACTATGTAGAAACATTCGTAATCATCCACTAAGTGAAAGCCCTAAGAATCCAGAAGCTATTAATATAAGAATCGATCGAATTGTGTCTGAAAAAGGCCCGACACGGTCGCGCTCATCCCTGAGCGCGGTCGTGCCTGACCAAGCACAATCGTGCCCCAGGTGTGGCCCGGTCGTGCTTACCGAGCAAACAAGTCTTGACCAAAAACAAAACACTAGACACGGTCATGTCAGATACGAGCACGGTCGTGCTCCATGTCCAGAACCTCTGTAGTGCCTTCTGACTCGACCACGGGCGCGCTCTGACCACCACGGTCACGCCCGGCAACGAGCGCGGTCGTGCCCTACTTGAGCACGGTTGTGCTGCTTGACCAGAATCAATTATTTTTCTGTTTTAAAGTCTATTTAACATATTTTAGCTAAAAAATTTCAAAATGTAATTATAAAAATTATTTTATAAAATCCCAAGACTCGGGAATCATTTATAAACCAAATCCTTGATTTAGAGATTTAAAACGATTAATTCCCGATAGTTCGAAACTGATGAAATCGTGAGTTTATAAAACCATTTATACAAATATATATTTTGACTTAAACAAATATTATTTATTTAAATTTATATTTAAATAAATATAAATATATATCAGTTATTTAAATTTACATTTTAAAGAATATATATATCACTACTATTTAAAATGTACTAAATAGATAAATAAAATTATTTATTTATTTATTTCAAACAAACCCTAAACATACAAATCCATTTTTTGACATAAAAATAACACAAACAATGACACGCGTTATACATTTATCCAATAGGTCAAACGTAGCGACCTACAACACGCTTGGTATTTTTGTTGATCTGTGCAAACTACACTACCCAACACAAGTGAGTTACATAGCCCCTCTTTTACTCTATTTTACAAACTTTTGGGGTGGAACATGCGTTCTATTTACTATGTTTACAAACTACACAATATACAATTCCACCCTACAATCATGTGTTACAATTTTGAGCTTTGTGCTTGAGTACTAGGTGTGTAGACCAACACGCAGTTTGCTATTCACGTGCAATCATTAACTATTTTATAGCCTACAGTAAACAGTGATAGATCTATTGAGTCTGACAAACCCACCCAGGTAGGGTGACTGTTACTGCCAACACGCGTTTGTTTTGCATGCTAGTTACAAAGGTTTGATTGTACTACCAGGTCATACGATGGTATCTCTCCATAAATGCCTTAATTGCCATGTTTGTATGAATTGTATGCACACGACACTATATTCTATTACATGACACGAAAACCTATGTATTCTCACAAACTTTTTAGTTGACTTTGTTTTTAACCATGTTTCAGGTGACAATGTTTGAAGTGTTACAAGCTGCTACATATAGGATTTGGACCTATCAATTAATCTAAACTATTTATATTTTGTAATCGCTACATTTGGTTCTTGTATGTTATGAACTTGCTACGTATAATGAAAATGAATGTTTAAATTATTCAAACTTTAGCAACCATGAGCTATGAATAGTCTGCACAGCTTCACGCCCCGACGTTTTCCGCCGTCGGTTGGGGTGTGACAATGAGTTCCAGATACAGATGCAACATTGGAATCAGGAGATACAATCGGTACAGTAGCACGAGTAGAGAAGCTGGAGTCATTGTCGCCATCCAATAATTCATAAACATTTGCGGCGTCAACTGCAGATAGATCAGGAAGATTGAATGACTTGAATAGCGCATCATAATCAAAACCCCAAGCTGGACCTATTGGTTCGGGTGGAATGCTGTGTTTACTACAATCCACTTTAAACCATTCCTCGACAGTACGAGTTCCTATGTTGTACACTCTCTTGCAAGGAGAGTTGGCAACGTATCCTAAGAAGATGCCTTCCACCGCTTTTGCATGAAACTTAGACTGGCGGTCTTTGTACTGTAGCGACAAGGAACATGGACTACCAAAAAGAACTAGGTAATCAAGATTGGGAAGTCTATTGTTGATCAACTCGTAACAAGTCTTGTTGTGCCTCTTCACAACCAGAACTCTGTTTAAGACGTGACAAGCTGTATTAACGGCTTCTGCCCAGAATGTGACAGGAAGCTTTGCATCCGACAGCATAGTCCTTGCAGTCTCAATCAGTGTTCTGTTCTTCCATTCAGCAACTCCATTCTGCTGAGGCGTGTACGGCGCGCTGAATTCGTGACGGATCCCTTTCTTGAGACAGAAAAGCTCCATCAAATTATTCTTGAACTCAGTTCCGTTGTCACTGCTTATTCTTCTAACTTTCAGTTTGCAAAGAGATTCCAAGCTTAGGATCAAGTATTGAAGAATATCAGCAGTCTCGTCTTTAGTACCTAAAAAATGCACCCAAGAAAAACGTGAGAAATCATCAGTCACTACTAGACAGAATGACTTACCTCCAATACTCCTGATACTTATGGGGCCAAACAGATCCATGTGTAATAGCTCCAAAGGGGAATCAATAGAGTTTTGGAGCTTGGGCTTGTGAGACTTCCGTTGCTGTTTGCCCTTTTTACAAGGCATACAGTCATCTGCAACGGTAAATCTCAGCTTAGGAACTCCGGTTACCAAACCGTTTCGGACAAGAGGATTCATTTTACGATACGAAATATGTCTGAGTTTCCTATGCCACAAGATGGAGTCAAGCTCTGTCGCTTTTGTAAGTAAACAGGTAGCAACTGATGAGGTGGTTGTTGCCACGCTCATATCGATCTGATAGGTGTCGTTTGTTCTTGGTGCTCTCATCAGGATCCATTCTTCTGGAAGTTCAAAACCAGGTTTGAGAATCAGGCATTCTGACTTGTCAAACATCACCGAGTACTCCTTATCACACATTTGGGAGACACTCAACAGGTTATGCTTCAGCTGCTCGCAGAAGTTGACATTGTCAAAGCTGACACAACCGTTCGAAACCACGCCCTGAAACGTGATGCTGCCGCCTTTTTCTCCGGCAAAGGCCACATAGCCGCCTCTGAATGGTTTAACGTCTTGAAGTAAGGCCATGTTTCCTGTCATGTGCCGGGAGCATCCACTATCTACATACCAACGGTTAGAGATAGTACCCTTCGGACGTCCCTGCACGAGTCACAAAAGAATTAGTTAGATTTGGAGACCCAAGCCATTGTGGTCTTGGGTCATCCATCATTTTCAAAATAAACTACTTCCTTTAACTCACAGTCATGATGACTGTTCAAAATTGATGAATCTTTAGAAGAAATAGAACTAGGAGATTGAGAAGTTTTGGATTTTGTAGTCCAGGATCTATTCTGTTTCTTAACCGGAACAGGAGACTTTGGTTCAACTACAACAGGTGAACTTGTGGAAGCTTCACCTGATTGAACTGAATTCAACTGTTCAAGCTTTCTCAATCTCTTGTTTCTTCTTCTTCTTCTTTGTGGGTTAGAAAGTCTCGCCACAGATTTCTCACTAGTGCGTGTACTACCGGAGGTAGATACACAAGGTACAGCGGGTTGCGTTACCTTTCTTGAAACAGATGGTTTAGCTTCAGATTTGATCTTAGGCTTTACCATCGGTTTGACTGGTGGTTTCACCACATTTTGCTTTGGATGTTTGGGAGATGGTTTCACTGGTGGCGACATGGGGATAACAGCTGGTTGTGAAACAACTTGCCGTTTCCCTTGGTTCTTAGAAGGACAGTTCACAAGAATGTGACTAACCAAGCCACAGTGAAAATAATTCCTCTTGTCTACATAAGTTCTCTTGTAAGGCTCATTAGATATGGCCTTAGATAACTCAGCATTATGAGAAGGAGGAGTTGGTTTATGAACATTAGTCTGAACCTTAACAGTTTGGTTTTTGGGAGTATAATATTTTTCCAAATTTTCTTTATACCCAAGCCCATAATGAGCTGAAAAAGCCTCTTTCTTTGCTTGGTTAAGACTTTTATACCCCCCACAAAGCATTACCTTTAGATTATCATTTGTTTCAATGATATCGGGTTTAGTTAAAATGCAATTATCACCATTAGTGATAACATTTTTCTTTACCTTTTGTTCAGTGAACAACTCCTCAGATACTGCTCCTTCAGGGTAAGTGTTAACCGACCCATCTTTAGAAGCAGTAACAAACTCCTCACTAGATGTGGAGTTAGCCTTACTTGAGGATTCATCCTTGTTAGGGGAATCATCCTTATCAGAGGACTCATCTAGACAAGTGAGATCAATGTCTATTAAGCTATTGACAAACTTCCCGCTCACTGGTGGAGGAATGGCATTAGTACCCAAACCTAACCCATTCAGTTGTCTCACCACAGAGTCGTAGTGTTCCACTATAAAGCGAGAGTTTTTCAACTTCTCATTAGTGCATTTTAACTGCAAGATCTCATTTTGCAGTTTGTTGATTTCATTGTTCCGTTTTTCTAACCCCCTGTATGCAACATCTAAGTGAAGCTATTGATCACTTATTTTTAAAGAATATTCACACTTTTCCTTTTTTAACGTTTCAATAGAATCTTTAAAACGTTTTTCATTTTCTTTGTAGTTTAGAGCTGCCATACTTAGGGGTTCGATTTTGTCTTGGAGCCTAGAATTTTCAAGTTTTAGCCCTAGACATTTAGAACATGAAATAACAGAGAAAGGGTTAGAGTCTACCTCAGAAGATGAACTTGTTGCTTCTCCAATGGCCATGAGAGCAACAGCTGTGGTCGATTCCTCCTTATCAGCTACAGGAGCTTCCATATCTTCAGCTTCCTTCATCTTCTCTGTAGCAACAGTTGTAGAATCTTCTAGGACAGCCATAGAAGCTTCCCTTTTCTCTACTTCCATCATCTCCATGATCTCATCCATGAGACCAACCTGGGTTTGTGCGATGATGGCATCCTCAAGATGAACACCCTAATCAAAGCTTTCGTCCTGTTGGGCTACCAGTGCATTGGACGTTCCAGCTTGGCTTTGATTGAGTTGGTTTGAGTTGTTGTGGCCATGGCTATTTCCTTGGCTGGGTCGGGTAAAACCAGAGGCAGGTGCTCTGTCTTTCTGACACTCATGAGCAAAGTGTCCATAGTTCAGACACTTGTAGCATTTGGCCTTAGATTTGTCAAACCCGACCTTGGCATTATTATGCCCGCCAATAAACATTCTTCCTGTTCTGTTCATGAAACGCTTGGCTCTCCTCAATAGCATGGCCATATTCCATTGAATATCCATGTCCTCCATGTCATCAGGATCCACTTGATTAAAATCTTCTTCAATCATCTCTGGATCAGTAAGCTTGCCACCAATGAAATTCTCATACGCAAGCATACAAGATGAGAATAGTGCTACATGATCTTCAACTATTCTGGCTATAGCTGAGTGGTTAGCTGAAGACGTAGCAGGAGGATTTCTTGAGGTATTTTGATGATGAGACCCCAACCCTGATCCTAAAGCATAGAAGCATGACCACCACACCGAGTTGAGTGGTCTTCTTCAGTAGGATTTCCAGTGAAGAGGGCAATTCCAGAGCCCGATGACTTGGATGTAGAAGTCGTCCCATGATACATAGAAGGGTCTTGTATTTGGGGTCTTCCTGAGCTCTCATTTCTTCTTAGGTTCATGTCATGAGCTTGAACCTTTCCTATTGCCTCCTCAACTGTCAATTCATAGAATTTACGATTTTCCCTTATCAGGGTTGTGTACATCTCAAATTTGGGTGGTAAAGCATCCAAAAACTTTTCCACCATCTCTTCATCTGGATACCTGAGTTCAAAAGCCTTCAACTCAGTCTGTAAATGATAAAATCTAGAGATGAGGTCATCTAAAGATTCGTTCTCTAAAAATCTGAAGCACTCATACTGCTTCCTGAGAAGATCCCGCTTACTCTTCTTGATGTCACTATTTCCTTCGAATCTCTTCTGTAAAGCTTTCCAGAGATCCTTAGAATTGTCATACCCTCGGAAACTGTGGAACAATTCCCGAGTTAATGCAATAGTGATCGAACCAAGTGCCTTCTTTTCACGATCATAAGCTTTCTTTTCTTCGTCAGAAAGCTTAGAGATAGGTTTGGGCATGATTTCATCAAGATAGATGTGTGTGGGATGCTTATATCCCTCAAGGATTGGTATCCATAGTGATGAGTCGGTATACGAAATGTAGTGCTCAAAACGTGCTTTCCAATTAGAATAATCATTCACGTTCAGCAACTTTGGTGGGTTCTGTGGTGTACCGATCTCATTATCATAATTTAACAGGTTTCCAAGATTCTGAAGATTCGACATAGTGAACACTTAGTCAAATTTCAGAAAAGTCAGACATAGTTGCGCACTTGATTTTTGGCCTTGCGCACTTGAGAAATGGTCTTGCGTATTTAGATTTCCTCTTGCGTACTTACAAGTACGCAGGAGTAAATAATAAGTACGCAGGATATAACTTAAGTTCGCACAAGATCAGTCTTGCGTACTTGTAAGTACGCAGGAGATAAGTCTTGCGTATTTAGTAAGTACGCACAAAACTGTACTTTTTGCCAGAAATGGTAAGTACGCAGGATACCTTTTCAGCAACTCTCACCAAACTTTTTCGGTCACTTGAAACTCGCCAGAGATGGTAAAAATTCGTCTGATGATCAATGCAAATGAGTCAAAGGGTCAGAAACTTGTTTCTAACCAACCTTTGAAGCTCAAAACACTCAAATACACAACAAAAATCAGTTTTTGAGTGATTTTTGTTTCTAAAATAGTGCTCAAGAGCTACCCCTATTTTATCACAAAAATCAACAAAAATACCTCTTTTTGCTTGTAAAAACTCTCCAAACTCACTCACAACACTCGAAATTAGGAGCAAAGCTCTGATACCACTTGTAGGTCCCTCAGGTGTGGCGGATCGTCACATGCAAGTGGGTCTACTAGTAGGACCGGGTGCGGAATGCCCGTGACTAGGTGGAGAGTCTAGCTAAACAAAGTAAACCGACAAGAGAAAACACTTTAAACGTTCTTTGTATTATAAACACTTGAAGGTTACAGAGAAAAGCACTGAGATTACAATCTGTGTATTTGCACTAAAGCCTGCATACTTAACTTCTGTCAACCTATCCTATTTATAAAGGACCTGATGCCTGTGCACTTAGCAAGTGCGCAGGGAAAAATGCTCTTGCGTACTTAGCAAGTAAGCAAAGTTGTTCTTGCGTACTTTCTAAGTACGCAGGAGCTTTCTCCTGCGCACTTATAAGTGCGCAAAACACTTAGAGAATTTTGCAACATTCAATATGTAAAAGTAAATACAACTTGATAAACTAATACATAAAGACTCTTACATACAAAGACAATTACAAACAAGACAAAACAACCTAAGACTAAGACTCTATCTATCCAGAGTGTTTGTCACAGGAAAGTGCTTCAACATTCTCAAAGATCGATCTTAGGTCGGGTTACCATCAATTGAAAGTAAGAGAAGAAGACGTACCAAAGACCGCATTTCGCATGCATTATGGGCATTATGAGTTTTTCGTGATGTCCTTCGAATTGACCAACGCACCAGCAGCGTTCATGGATTTGATGAATAAAGTATGTCGACCAATTTTGGATCGATCAGTGATAGTTTTTTATAGACGACATACTGGTATATTCGAAAAACGAGGGTGATCACCACTGCCACCTAAGAGAGGTTCTTGAGGTACTAAAGCAGGAAAAGTTGTACGCAAAATTCTCCAAATGCGCGTTCTGTCTTAGGGAAGTCCAATTCCTAGGTCATGTGATAAACCCAAACGGCATCATGGTAGATCCTGCAAAGATCGAAATAGTAAAGGAATGAAACGTCCTGAAGACACCAATAGATATACGAAGTTTTCTAGGATTGGCAGGCTACTATCGGAGGTTCTTTCAAGATTTCTCGGGGATAGCCTAGCCACTAACTAAACTAACATGGAAGGAAGTAAAATATGAATGGGGTCCAACCCAAAATAACGCGTTTGATGAACTTAAGACACGATTAACCCAAGCTCCAGTCTTGACTCTACCTGAGGGAAATGAAGACTTGGTAGTCTACTCTGACGCTTCGGGACAGGGTTTAGGTTGCGTACTTATGCAACGAGGAAAGGTAATTGCTTACGCTTAACGACAACTAAAGATTCACGAGGTTAACTACCCAACTCACGATCTAAAGTTAGCGGCGGTAGTTTTCACGTTGAAAATATGGAGGCACTATCTGTATGGAGTTAAATGCACCATTTACTCCGATCACAAAAGCCTGAAGTACTTTTTCGAACAAAAGGAATTAAACATGAGACAAAGGAGGTGGTTAGAGCTACTAAAAGACTATGATTATGAGATATTGTACCATCCAGGCAAGGCAAACGTAGTGGCTGACGCTTTAAGTAGAAAGGAAGAATCGGAACCTATCCGGACCAAAGCGTGTCAGCTGATTATAACGCCATATTTGATGAGTGAAGTATCAAAGACAAAAGATGAAGAACTATTAGAAAGAAATATAAAACGGGAAAGAATAGTGGGACAACAAGGGAATTTGGATGCAAATGCATACGTTGGCCGGATATCGATACCTAAGATTGGCGAGCTTAGAGCCAAAATACTCGATGAGGCTCATAAGTCTCGCTATTCTATCCACCCCGGGACAAACAAAATGTATCAAGACTTGAAGAAAGAGTACTGGTGGCCCGACATGAAGAATGATGTGACCGAGTACGTGAACAAGTGCTTAACGTGTTCACTAGTTAAGGTTGAGCACCAGAAGCCATGCGGTAAAATGCAACCTTTACCAATACCGGAATGGAAGTGGGAGGAGATCACGATGGACTTCATTACCAAGCTACCGCGAACAGCTAAAGACAATGATACCATTTGGGTGATCGTCGATCGCTTGACGAAAAGTGCTCACTTTTTGCCAATACGTGAGTCTTCTTCGTCAGAAAGACTAGCAGAAATATTTATCAAGGAAATTGTCAGCAGACATGGTATGCCGCTGTCGATTGTGTCCGACAGGGATACTAGATTCACGTCAAGGTTTTGGAAGAAATGCAATGAAGCAATGGGCACTAGACTGAACATCAGCACCGCTTACCACCCCTAAACTGATGGTCAATCGGAAAGGACCATTCAGACCTTGGAGAACATGCTCCGGGCCTGTATAATTGACTTTGGTGAGAGCTGGGACAGCCATCTACCATTGGCATAATTTTCATATAACAACAGCTATCACTCAACTATTGGCATGCCGCCATTTGAAATGTTGTATGGGAGGAGATGTAGGACCCCAGTTTGTTGGGGGGAAATTGGACAAAAGGATTTTGCAAGTCTCGAAGTGGTCAAAACTACTTCCGAGAAGTTTGATCAAAATACAGACAGAAATCATACGCGGATAAGAGAAGAAGGGATTTAGAGTTTCAAGTGGGGGACATGGTACTGTTAAAGGTATCACCATGGAAAGGAATCATCTGATTCAGAAAATGTGGCAAACTAAGTCCAAGGTTTGTCGGACCTTTAAAGATTTTAGCGAAAGTGGGCCAAGTTGCTTACAAACTCGAGCTACCCGTTGAGCTTAGCGAAATACACCCCACGTTCCACGTATCGCACTTACGCAAGTTCCTAACTGACGACACAGCTCACAAACCTTACGACGAGATCGAAGTGGATAACAGTCTAAATTATGTGGAGGAACCAATAGCCATTCTTGACCGAGCTGAGAAACGACTACGCAATAAGTCAATTCATTTAGTTAAAGTACAATGGAAGCACAGAAAAGGGTCAGAAGCGACATGGGAGAAAGAAGACGAGATGAGGGGACTATACCCTCAATTGTTTAACGTATAAGCGGTTTCGAGGACGAAACCCCTTTTAGGAGGGTAGACTTGTAACATCCCAAAAATAGTAAATAAATAAATAATAACACGATCGAGATTTAATCGTCATAAATGAAAGGAAAATGGATGGGCTTGGGCTCGGCTCCAACTGGCCGAGAGAAGCCCATGTATATAAGGGTCAAGGCAGCCTCATTCTTTCATACTTCCACCATTTGCAATCTAGAGAGAGAAAGGAGAGCTCGGGCCTAGAGAGAGAAAGTTGACGGATCGAACCGGAATTGAAGGAGCACGTTACTACTGAGTTCGTGAGCAAAACCTCCAAACCTGAATCCCAATCCAGGTAATGATTCGACCCTAAACTGAGTTTTTGTTCGTTTTGGGGTTTTTCCGGTTTTAGCTAAATAGATGACGTTTTTACGGATGAAACTTGAAAATAAGCTTAAAATTAGCATCTTGAATGAAAACCACACGTTTTGAACAAAGAAAGTTGTAAGATTGGCATGATCGGGTTAGCATGCAAGAATTTCGGACTTGTTGGGGAAACAGGTCTTGCGTACTTATCAAGTACGCAAGAAAGATGTCCTGCGTACTTATCAAGTACGCAAGAGGAAGATCCTGCGTACTTATCAAGTACGTAAGAAGAATGTTCTGCGTACTTGTCAAGTACGCATGAACAAGGCCCTTCGCACTTACTAAGTGCGCAAGCATCAGGCTAGTTAGTGAAGTCAGTATGTGTGCCTAATTCAGCAAGATTAAACCGTTAGAGTCGGGATTGGGTCTGATGTGTATTTAACTACTGATGTGTTAGTATTTACACATATTTTTGGCACAAAACTTCGTTCATTTAATGATCAATTATTGGTTATATTCAACGTTTAGACACTTATTTGCTTCATTTCCTGTTTTGTAGGTTTTTGTGAAGCTTGGTAAATAAACAAGAAGATTCCAGGACAAACAAGTGAAGTTTTAGGGTTTCTGTGATGGAGGTACGGTCGTGCCCCTATTTGGCACGGTCGTGCCAAGCTCCAAAACCCTAGGCACGGTCGCGCCCACATCTGGCGCGACCGCGCCAAGCCAAATTCCAAGGCACAACCGTGCCTTGGCCGCCCACGGTCGCGTGTCATCTCGTGAGTCTGAACAGCCATACGTCCTCGATCAGTGGTACCCAATGGAAGCTACGGATCGGTCAAACCTCTGTCACACGGTCACGCCAAGACCTAGACACGACCGCGTCCATGTCTTAGGCACGGTCGTGCCTTCTCTCCTGGCACGGTCGTGCCTCCCCTTTTCTACTTAAACAGAACTTAATTCTCATTCAGACATTCAGCAACCCAGGGGAGAAACCTACTGTTCCAGCTCGAGTTTTCTTTGTTCCAGCCATATTTCAAGATTCTTGGAGAGGATACAACACCAAAAGGATCATCATACATCAACAACAACATCTAGGCTTGGAGGAGTGGTTTGATTCTTGTTTTCATATCATGTTTCTCTCTATTTTTCCCTGCTTACTTGTAATTTTGATGCTCACGATGAGCTAAAACTCCTGTTCACTTTGGTTTAGATGAAGTTTAGATAAATTTGACAACATTCATGGATTATTGACAGTTAATGTTATGACAACCGTATGATTATTCTTTGATGAAATTATGTATTCAAGTATTTTGAGTTGTTTACAAGACTTGTATTCGTGTGTGTCATATTATGTTGGAAAACTTATGATTTATGCTTATATTCATGGATTGGTGTATGTAATTATACTAGTTTATGGCATTTGACTAGGAATGGTGAATGAAGTCTTGTTTATGAATCATTATATTAGTATGTGTAACCTTATGCTTATGTTTGGAAAGACAAGGTATTTGTTATGATGTGTCATATTTAGTATTGTGTTTATCTAGGAATTGTTGACACATCCTCCTAATTTATATAACCTTTATATGAACATTGTATGTTGAAGAAATGCATATTGTTGTCTAAATTAATCAACTTGAGGTGGGTAGTGTGTTGTTCATATTATCTTTCCAACTAGTTGTTGGATTAGTGTATCTTAATCGGAAGCTAGTTCAATCTTTATAAACATTGACATGATTTTTAAACACGTGAGCCTCATTGTATGACTTTAGGTGGTTGGTTTGTGTAATTCATGCTAGCTTTTCGAATAGTCATTTGATTAGATATCTTTGACGAGAATTTAGTCAATTTATGTATCGTGTAATTGCCATGTTTCTATGAATGTATTCTAAATGGATTCGACACCGAAGTGATATTTTCTCCTTGATTGTTTGATTTGTGACTTTAGTCTAGTTTTATATTCTTGTATAGTAGTTTAATTAAGAGATCAACTTAAACATCTTTTACCCATACTTGATTGAATCTTAGTCCCGGTTTATAATCGCATCCCACCGTGTCCACGGATTGATATCCAGTTCTTACCTTTACTATATTGCTATCCGACGGGTACACTGCCCGGTGTGTGTGATTAGTATTTGGTGAAAACCCTTTTTAAAACTAATTGTGTAAAACACTTATAAAAATATATATAGTTTACACGCATCAAGTTTTTGGCGCCGTTGCTGGGGATACGGTTTTGCGAGAACGATTGGAATTAATTTTTAGTCATTTAGTATATATATTTTTGTGAATATTGTTCTTTTCTTGTTGTTATTTGCAACTTTGTGTGTATAGATATTTTTCGCATTTTAATTGTTAATTTTTTTAGCTTCATTTGTTATATATATATCTTGGTTTTCATCCCATTTTATTTATTTTACTTTTACTTTCAATTTTTTTTATTTATTTTATTTTTATTTTTTTTATTTTATTTTTGTTTTATACTTGTTTTTGTCTAACTTGTGTTTTCCTTGTCTTAGGTTCGCGTATTTAAATCTAACTTGTCGTGCAGATCGTGTATGTTCTCAACTCCCGTCGAGGAGGTTCCTGAGCCGTCTTCCGAGCCAGAGCGTGATCTTCATCGGAGATTGCGAGCCCATTCCCGATTTGTGGCCCGGTTACTCGAGTTTGACGAGATTGTTGTTGACGAGGTAGAGGAGATGGCGAACGAGGATGCGGGTCGGACGCTTTCGGATTTTGGCAAACCGACACTTGAGGGTTTGGAGTCGAGTATCAATAGGCCGACGGTTGGAGCACATCAGTTCGAGATCAAATCCAGCATTATACAGATGGTGCAGAACATGTGTCAGTTCGATGGCAAGGATCACGAGGATCCTAATACTCATTTGGCTGGTTTCTTAGAGATTTGCGCCACTTTCAAAATTCGTGACGCTACCGACGATGCTATTCGGCTCCGGTTGTTCCCGTTTTCCTTACGGGATCGAGCCAAGGCTTGGTTACTGTCACTTCCCCTTAGGTCCATTAGTACTTGGGACCAGATGGCTGCTAAATTCTTAGAAAAGTACTTCCCTCCGGAGAAAACATCAAAGTTGAGGGCTAGGATTCTTTCTTTCCAGCAGGACGACGGGGAGACGATCTATGAGGCATGGGAGAGATTCAAGGAACTGATGAGAAAGGTTCCCCACCAAGGATTGTTGAAGTGGTAGCAGTGTGAGACCTTTTAAAATGGTATGGAGATGACCGGGAAGCAGTTGATTGATGCATACGCGGGTGGAGATATTGGAACAAAGACACCCCATGAGGCGTATGACTTGCTAGAAAAGGTGACAGCGAAGAGCTACACTCAGCATACTTCCCGAGTGAGAACTCAGAGGCAGGGTGTCCATCAAGTGGATGGAATTACCTCTTTAGCTGCCCAGGTGGAAGCACTTTCCACCAAGATTGATCAGATGCATGTCCACAAGGCCCAGTCCTTGTGTGAGTTTTGTGGTGGGGCGCATCCCACGAGTGCTTGTCAGGTTGGGGATCAGGGGGCCCACGAGCAGGTTGATTTCATGTCCAACCAGAATCGCCCCCAGAATAATCCCTACAGCAACACATATAATTCGGGTGGAGGAATCACCCGAATTTCAGTTGGAAGTCTGGCAACAATAACCAGCAACCACCCGGATTCACTCAGCGCCCCCCATTCCAACATCAGCCCCACCAGTCTTAGGGAAAGAGTTCCCAGTTTCGACCTCAGCAGGGCCAGTTTCAAGGCCAAGGTTCTAGCAGCGGTCCACCACCCGCACCTGAGGGTAAATCCAGCTTGGAGGACATGGTTGCACGGCTACTTGCCAACTCAGAGAGTCAGAATCAGTTGGCAGAGAAGCAGAACCGGTACATGGAGGAGCGTTTCCACACGCATGAGACTGAGTTGAGGAATCAGAAAGCTTCGATCCGGACCATAGAGAAACAGGTCGGGCAGATCGCGAAGCTTCTTTCTGAGAGACCGCCAGGTGGCCTGCCTAGCAACACTGAGCCCAATCCCAATGCTCATGTGAAGGCCATCACTTTGAGGAGCGGTAGAGACACAGGACCGGATCCATAGGTTCCTGTGCACGAGTCATCTGAGGAGGAGGTTGTGATTGAGATTCCTGATGAGACACCGCCGAGGGGTAAATCAGCGAGCACATCGCGCCCTCGCGAGCCTGTGAGAGATTATACTCCCGCCATTCCATACCCAGGAAGATTGAAGAAGCAGAAGATGGAGGAGCAGTATGGTAAGTTTCTAGGGTTGTTTAACCAGTTGCATATCAACTTACCGTTTGTGGAGGCTCTGGCTCAGATGCCTAAGTATGCAAGATTCTTGAAGGATATCCTCACGAATAAGAGGAAATTGAAGGAGTTGTCTCAGGTGACACTGAATGAGGAGTGTTCGGCGGTGATTCAGAACAAGCTACCAGAGAAGAGACAAGATCCGGGGAGTTTTACCATCCCCTGCTTGATAGGTAGCTTGTCGGTTAGCAACGCCTTAGCTGACCTTGGTGCTAGCATTAACCTCATGCCATATGCGGTCTTTGCTAAGCTTGAGTTAGGAGAACCTACACCGACACGCATGAGTATCCAGCTGGCCGATCGCTCGGTCAAGTATCCGTGAGGGATAGTGGAGAATATGTTGGTTAAGGTTGATCGTTTTGTGTTTCCTGTAGACTTTGTGATTCTGGACATGGATGAGGACAAGAATGTCCCTATTATCCTAGGTCGACCGTTCCTGGCCACTGCCAAGGCCCTGATTGATGTGTATTCGGGGAGGCTTACACTGAGGGTGGATGAAGAGGAAGTGACCTTTGATGTAGGGAGATCCATGCAGCATACCCAGAATCAGGATGATTCACTCTACTTTGTTGAGGCTGTTTATTCTTGTGTGAGTGATCATCTCCAGGACACAGCTGAGGAGGAGTCCCTGGACACCCAGATTGTAGGGGGGAGACATTTGATCCAGTTGGTGAGGATCAGTTTGATGAGCAGTTGCATAGCCAGGTGAGCTATGAGTTTCCCCAGTGTTCAGCGGTTTTTGCTATGGTTGATAGAGAGTCTGAGCCGATGGAGCGGCCTTCTATTGAGGACCCACCGCTTGTTGAGCTTAAGGAGCTCCCGAGCCATTTGGAGTATGCCTTTTTAGATGGTGAGTCTCGATTACCCGTCATTATCGCCTCTAATTTGACGAGTGATGAGAAGGAGAGGCTACTGGAGGTGCTGAAGCAGCACAAGCAGGCTATTGCATGGAGGATTATGGACATTAAGGGAATTAATCCCTCTTTCTGTACCCATAAGATCCTTATGGAGGATGACTACAAGCCCGTTGTTCAGCACCAGAGGAGGTTGAACCCGAACATGCAGGAGGTAGTGAAGAAGGAGGTGATTAAGTTACTGGATGCTGGTTTGATTTATCCCATCTCCGATTCTCCTTGGGTTAGCCCGGTTCAGGTTGTCCATAAGAAGGGAGGCATGACTGTCATTACCAACGAGAGGAATGAGCTGATTCCTACTCGTACAGTCACCGGTTGGAGAGTTTGCATCGATTACCGCAAACTCAATGATGCTACTCGGAAAGATCATTTTCCCCTCCCGTTCATTGATCAGATGTTGGAAAGATTAGCGGGAAAGATGTTCTACTGTTTCCTGGATGGTTTCTCAGGCTACTTCCAGATCCCGATTGCTCCTGAGGATCAGGAGAAGACGACATTCACATGTCCCTATGGCACATTTGCTTATCGGCGGATGCCCTTTGGATTGTGTAATGCTCCGGCCACTTTCCAGCGTTGCATGGTGGCCATTTTCCATGATATGATTGAGGACTCCATGGAGGTTTTCATGGATGACTTTTCTGTGTTTGGGAGTTCCTTTGATCATTGCCTCGAGAATCTGGAGAGGATGTTGGCTAGGTGTAAAGAGGCCAATCTGGTGTTGAACTGGGAGAAATGCCACTTCATGGTGAAGGAGGTCATTGTGCTTGGGCACAAGGTTTCACGTGCGGGGATTGAGGTTGATAGAGCTAAGATTAACACCATATCTAAGCTGCCCCCGCCGACCTCTGTGAAATCTATTCCGAGCTTCCTTGGTCACGCGGGCTTTTACAGACGTTTTATCAAAGATTTTTCTAAGATTGCCCGACCGATGACCCAGCTTCTTGAGAAGGAAGCCCAGTTCGTGTTCTCCGACTAGTGCCTCAGTGCATTCGATTTGTTAAAGGAGAAGTTGGTGAATGCCCCTATCATGGTGGCTCCTGATTGGAAGCTGCCATTTGAGATCATGTGTGACGCGAGTGACTTCGCTGTTGGGGCGGTCTTAGGACAGAGGAGAGAGAAGCAGTTTCATCCGATTTATTATGCGAGCAAGACGCTCAATGACACACAGGAGCATTACACCACGACAGAGAAGGAGCTCCTAGCCGTTGTCTTCGCTTTTGATAAATTTCGGTCTTATCTCGTCCTATCAAAGACCATTGTATTCACCGATCATGCAGCCCTTCGGCACCTGTTCAGCAAACAGGATGCCAAACCCCGGCTAATCCGGTGGGTTTTGCTGCTTCAGGAGTTCGAAATTGAGATCCGCGATAAGAAGGGCGCGGAGAATGTCGCGGCGGACCACTTGTCCCGTCTTGAGTGCTCAGTTTCATCTAAACTTGTGGGGTCATCCATAAATGACAATTTTCCCCCACGAGTTTCTCATGCACATACAGACACAGGATGAGGAGTGTCCATGGTTTGCTGATTTTGCAAACTTTCTTGCTAGTGAGATTGTGATTAAGGGCTTAACGCATCAGCAGAAGCGAAAGTTCTTTGCAGATGTGAAGCACTATCTCTGGGAGGATCCCCATTTGTTTCGAGTCGGAGCTGATCAGATCGTGCGCAGGTGTGTGTTTGGAGATGAGGCACTTCAGGTGCTTAGACACTGCCACGAGGGCCCGACAGGTGGACATCATGGAGCTACATTGACCGCGAAGAAGGTCTTTGACGCCGGTTTCTTCTGGCCTACCATCTTCCGGGATGCTCATGAGATGATCCGAGCTTGTGACGCTTGCCAGAGGGTGAGCAACATTTCATCTAGGAATGAGATGCCCCAGAACAGCATCCAGATTTGTGAGATTTTTGATGTCTGGGGTATTGACTTTATGGGACCTTTCCCAGCTTCTCGTGGCAACCGATATATCCTAGTCGTTGTTGACTATGTTTCTAAGTGGGCCGAGGCTCAAGCCTTGCCTACTAATGATGCTAGGGTGGTTGTTCAATTTCTGAAGAAGCTGTTCTCTCGCTTTGGTGCCCCCAAAGCCCTTATCAGTGACCGTGGGACCCACTTCTGCAACGCCCAGTTGGAGAAGGCTCTATCACAATATGGTGTGAACCATAGATTCTCCACAGCCTATCATCCACAGACCAGTGGACAGGTAGAGGTCACAAACCGGGGCATAAAGCGGATTCTAGAGAAGACGGTTGGTCAGAACCGTAAGGATTGGTCGGATAGGTTAGATGATGCACTTTGGGCCTTCCGGACTGCCTATAAGACACCTATTGGTACCACACCATTTAGGTTGATCTACGGGAAGGCGTGCCATCTTACGGTGGAGTTGGAGCATAAGGCCTATTGGGCATTGAAGGCGGTGAATCTTGACTTGGTGATTGCGGGTGAGAACCGGTTCACTCAGATTCATGAGCTTGATGAGTTGAGAAATCAAGCCTATGCAAACTCCACGATCTACAAGGAGCGCACTAAGAGTTTACATGACCGACGCTTGAAGGACAAGAAGGAATTCCGAGTGGGTGGTCGTGTTTTGCTTTATAACTCTAGGTTGCGTTTGTTTCCCGGGAAGTTGAAGTCCCGATGGACGGGTCCCTACACGGTTAGGGAGGTGTTTCCTTATGGGACCGTCGAGATTGAGCACGAAGATGGGAGGATCTTCAAGGTCAACGGTCATCGTCTTAAACCATACATTGACGGACCGGTTGACCCGGCATTGGAGGTAGTTGACCTCCACCCCAAGGACAAATGAATTCGGGGACTTGAGTCTAGCTAACGACTCGTTAATAAACTTAGCCTGTTCCGGTATCATCTGTGGTAACAATTTTTAGATCTTGTTTCTATGTTTATTTTCTTATTTTTATTTTCTTTATTTTTTTTAGATTTTACCGTTTATTTTTGAGTTTAGGTGATCGGAACGTGTTTTGGATCAAGCGGACATTGGTTAGTGATTGAGATGTCTTAGGTACGTTTTCTGAATTTTTAGACAATTTAGTTTGGAAGAATCGCAGTCGGGTTGGGTTCAAGCTGCATAAAACTCAGGTTTTTCTGTCTGCTGGGTTGGAGACACGGTCGTGCCTAAGCACTAGGCGCGGTCGTGCCTCTAAACCTAGGCGCGGTCGTGCCTAAGAACTTAGCGCGGTCGTGCCTAAGTGATTGGGGCAGTTCAAATTAGTTTGAAACAGATCTTTTTCTCACACTATCCACCGAGCCCACGCCATATTGCGATTCTCTCAAATCCCCGTCGCATTGCTTCCTCCTCCACGATCTAAGGTACGCTCCGACTACCTTGTATTTGTTTAGAATCACGGTGGGTAGTCCATTTGCATCTAACAATTTAGGGTTTGAGTTAATTTCTTTAGTTTTTCTTCATTTTTCCGATTGATTGTTCCTTGTAGCTTGTAAATTCATAGGATCGTTGTTTTAGACCCCTTAGTTTGTTTCTGTATTACAAGCCCCTTCATAATCATGCTTAAACTGTAAAATTTTGATTCTGGAAACCCTAAAATAGGTTGAGCACGGTCGCGCTCCAGACCAGGCGCGGTCGTGCTCGGGTTTTCAATCCCAGGTGGACTTGGTTTGGTCAGGCGCGGCCGTGCCTCTGTCGAGCGCGGTCGTGCCTGTTGAATTTGGCCTTAGCACGGTCGTGCCCTCACCTGGCGTGGTCGTGTTGACTTGAAATTGTGCCCGTGGTCAGCCACAGCGCGACCGTGGGCTTAGATATTGGCCTTGGCGCGGTCGTGCCCCTTCCCTAGCGCGACCGTGCCCCCTTCATAATTAGGTCAAAAACTTCATAACTTCAGTTTAGCGTCTTCATAACTGTTTTGATTTTAATTTTGTTGTCGTGCAGATGGCAGGCAACAGGGACCACCCATACCTTGAGTTCGACTTGAATGAGCATGAGTACGAGGCTCGTCTGGACGTTTTGTGGCCACGCAGAGGCCGGATTTTAGCCGCTCGACATTTAGAGTCGGGCGCTATAGATGCCATTGGTCAGAGGGACCGATGGAATGATCTTGTCACCGCCCCCTGCGCCGGTTGTTCAGGCTTCACGCCATACAGTACGTAGAGCTCGTGATGGAGTTTTTTTCCACTTATGAGTTTGATTACCCCTGCGCGGATCTTGAGCAGCCCGAGACTGTTAGGTTTAGGTTAGGCGGGGAGTGGCGTGTGATGTATGTCGCCAGATTCGGGAGACTTCTGGGGCTGTACACTCGACAGGAGCTTCAGACAGAGCTATTTACCGCAGGGATCATCGAATTCCCGTCTGAGGAGGATAAGGATCAGTTTTGGTACGAGTTTGGGTTCGGGATATATGATCCGAGTTTGACAAAGGCTTCGAGCCTTCGGGATCCCTTGCATCGTGTTCTTCACCGCTGCATCGTTTATTCGATTTCTGGGAGAGGTCAGGGGGAAACGGTTGTGAACCTTAGGGAGCTATTCTATTTGTTTTGCCTGGTACGCCCGCGCGCCTGCAATCTTGCGCATTCTATTGCGGGGTACTTGGTAAACAGCTCGGGTCGCGACGTCACCAGCGCGATCTTTGGAGGTCACTTCGTGACCAAGCTGGCGCGACACTTCCAGCTGCTGACAGATGATTTGATAGGGGATCTGACCCCTGTGGCCGAGACCGTCATGATGAACGTGCAGACATTGCGCAACATGCACGTCGCTCGTCGCGGCGCAGGAGGGATTAGATTGGTTGATCGATGGGGACGGACTTGGGATCCAGACTGTCCGGGCCCCGATCCAGATCGTGTACAGGCCGAGGCCGAGGCCGCCGCCGCCCATCAGGAGCATGCGGCTCAGCAGGAGCAGGGTCACGAGCATCAGCAGCCAGACCAGCCGCCTCCTCTGCCTCCACCGCCACCACCACCACCACCTGCGATTGTCATTCCGCATGACCTGTTCTTGCGTTACTGGACCTGGCAGTATGAGGTCCAGTGCGCCGCTGCTGCTGCTGGCGGGGCACCATACGTGGTTCCCCTTCCGTTCTTTATGCAGTCGGGGCAGCAGCCCGAGCAGCCACCACCATCTCCACCGCATCAGTAGCCACCACCGTCTCCACCGCATCAGCAGCCACCACCATCACCACCAGCAGCAGAAGGCGAGGGAGGCGGGGCCTCCGGCGTCGACCTTGAGGGTGTGCAGTGGGAGTAGTACCTCCCATTGCCTTTTGGTATCATTTTTGTGAGTTGTACTTTCTTGTTTATTGTACAAACTCTTGTATCACGCTTCGGCGCTTTATGTTGTTCTTTTGTTGTACTTTTGTTTCCATGTACTGTTATATATATTTGTATTTACATTTCTGTTGATATTTTGGCTTGATGTTACTGATCTGTGTTTGATGTTGTTAGTCTTGATTAGATCTTGGAATTGTGGAACTCCGTGGAACGTCATTGTTGTGGGTTGGATTTTTGCGTGTGCCATGATCGACACGAGGGAAGTTTCAGTTCTCCCTTCACACTCCATTGCATTGCATGTTTTTATATACATTGAGGGCAATGTATGTTTCTAAGTGTGGGGTTGGGTGTTTATTCTTCGCTTTACATTATTTTTTTGTTGTACATTGAGGGCAATGCACGATTCTAAGTGTAGGGTGGGAATTTATTCACGCGATGTTCGTCCTTTTGAGCATCTTATCACTTTAATTTTTGCAAAATCTTCCTTCATAATTTTTATTGACACTAAATCAGTTTTATGAAATTGAAAAACACAAAAATATAATAAAAGTTAACCGTTTAGCATTCATAATTTTTATTAAATAATAGAGGTTTAATTTTTCTAAAGCAATTGAAATAGAAATTCAATCGAGTCAAACCCAATTTTTTGTGATAACCATGAGTTTTAATGGACTGAACGAATGAATTGCATGTAACCTTCTGCTTACACCCATTCCTTTCCGTTTCCGTGAGTTTATTTTTGAGCCTTGATAGCTTTAGACGTTGTTTGCTCTCGTTTTTGCGGATTTGAGTTTGCCGGATGTTTCATGCTTATTAGAACTTGCTTTTAGTATGCATTTCGAAATCATGAACATAAATATTGCATAAAAATGATTGAGGCATTAAGATAAACCACTTTGTTAGCCTTTTATTTTTATTTTCCCTCACCCGAACACATCCACTAGTTAACCACATTGAGCCTATCCTGTTCTTTTCTTTAATTACCCACATTACACCGCCATTAAACCTTCATTAGACTTTTCATTTATTTTTCACCCGTGTTAGAAATCCGGTCGGCTAATGTTAATTTTATAGCTTTTATTTTTTTGTAATTTTTAAATGCTTGAAAAGTTTTTAGCTAAGGAAATATGCATATTGACTTAGTTCCTTTCAAAAAAAAATCATCAAAATTAGGTGAATTATAGCCGATTAGAGCAATTTTGTGAGCAAAGATGGAAATAATTCGGTTGTTAGCTCTTATCTATACGGAAGTATTAGTTAGTTTATTTTTCATATTAGCAGTTGTTTTAGTTTTTGAGTTAGCATAACCGCCGGGTTTTTAGCCATTTAGCCATTTTAAAATTCCACTTCCTCACCCTTAACCATTGCCAAGTTACAACCCATTTAAAGCCCTCTTGATTTGTGCTTTGTTTCATGTTAGTTGGTAGAGATTTGATCTTTTAGCAAGCTTATGATTTATGCATGATTCACTGTCTTGGCATTTGAGTGTTCTATACATACTCCATTACTTGTATGATCATATATATTCCCGAGTGTGTGTGAACATTGTGAGAAGCATAAAGTTGCATGCTAATGATTTCCTAGGCATATTCATTTGCTCATTCGGTTATCACGTCATTGGGCTCATTGGGTTTCATTTAGTTAATTTTGCATTTCTTGAAAATCTCTTCAAACCTTTATAAGTTTATTATGCTTACGGTTTTCCCGATTTGATCCATAGTGTCATTGGAAGTTTTGTTTCATTTTGATTTCTTGCTTGAGGACAAGCAATGTTCAAGTGTGGGGTTGTTTGATGTGTTAGTATTTACACATCTTTTTGGCACAAAACTTCGTTCATTTAATGATCAATTCTTGGTTATATTCAACGTTTAGACACTTATTTGCTTCATTTCCTGTTTTGTAGGTTTTTGTGAAGCTTGGTAAATAAACAAGAAGATTCCAGGATAAACAAGTGAAGTTTTAGGGTTTCTGTGATGGAGGCACGGTCGTGCCCCTATTTGGCACGGTCGTTCCAAGCTCCAAAACCCTAGGCACGGTCGTGCCAAGCTCCAAAACCCTAGGCACGGTCGCGCCCACATCTGGCACGACCGCGCCAAGCCAAATTCCAAGGCACAACCGTGCCTTGGCCGCCCACAGTCGCGTGTCATCTCGTGAGTCTGAACAGCCGTACGTCCTCGATCAGTGGTACCCAATGGAAGCTACGGATCGGTCAAACCTCTGTCACACGGTCGCGCCAAGACCTAGACACGACCGCGTCCATGTCTTAGGCACGGTCGTGCCTTCTCTCCTGGCACGGTCGTGCCTCCCCTTTTCTACTTAAACAAAACTTAATTCTCATTCAGACATTCAGCAACCCAGGGGAGAAACCTACTGTTCCAGCTCGAGTTTTCTTTGTTCCAGCCATATTTCAAGATTCTTGGAGAGGATACAACACCAAGAGGATCATCATACATCAACAACAACATCTAGGCTTGGAGGAGTGGTTTGATTCTTGTTTTCATATCATGTTTCTCTCTATTTTTTCCTGCTTACTTGTAATTTTGATGCTCATGATGAGCTAAAACTCCTGTTCACTTTGGTTTAGATGAAGTTTAGATACATTTGACAACATTCATGGATTATTGGCAATTATTGTGTTAATGTTATGACAACCGTATGATTATTCTTTGATGAAATTATGTATTCAAGTATTTTGAGTTGTTTACAAGACTTGTATTCGTGTGTGTCATATTATGTTGGAAAACTTATGATTTATGCTTATATTCATGGATTGGTGTATGTAATTATACTAGTTTATGGCATTTGACTAGGAATGGTGAATAAAGTCTTGTTTATGAATCATTATATTTGTATGTGTAACCTTATGCTTATGTTTGGAAAGACAAGGTATTTGTTATGATGTGTCATATTTAGTATTGTGTTTATCTAGGAATTGTTGACACATCCTCCTAATTTATATAACCTTTATTTGAACATTGTATGTTGAAGAAATGCATATTGTTGTCTAAATTAATCAACTTGAGGTGGGTAGTGTGTTGTTCATATTATCTTTCCAACTAGTTGTTGGATTAGTGTATCTTAATCGGAAGCTAGTTCAATCTTTATAAACATTGACATGATTATTAAACACGTGAGCCTCATTGTATGACTTTAGGTGGTTGGTTTGTGTAATTCATGCTAGCTTTTCGAATAGTCATTTGATTAGATATCTTTGACGAGAATTTAGTCAATTTATGTATCGTGTAATTGCCATGTTTCTATGAATGTATTGAATGTATTCTAAATGGATTCGACACCGAAGTGATATTTTCTCCTTGATTGTTTGATTTGTGACTTTAGTCTAGTTTTATATTCTTGCATAGTAGTTTAATTAAGAGATCAACTTAAACATCTTTTACTCATACTTGATTGAATCTTAGTCCCGGTTTATTATCGCATCCCACCGTGTCCACGGATTTGATATCTGGTTCTTACCTTTACTATATTGCTATCCGACGGGTACACTGCCCGGTGTGTGTGATTAGTATTTGGTGAAAACCCTTTTTAAAACTAATTGTGTAAAACACTTATAAAAATATATATAATTTACACGCATCAACTACATAATTCAGATCGTACGAGACGTTGTTGGGCCTTTGTTTAGGACAACCAAGACTAGCTTATCAGGGAGTTCTATGTGCCCCCTTCTATGTTATGTGCAAATCATTTTAAATGTTTTGGGGTTGAACTGTATACACTAAGTGAATAAATGATATGAATGCCAATGTGATCATACATGATATACAAATAAGTATATTATATATATATATATATGAAAATGAATTATGAACAAAGAATGAAACGTATGATTATAAAGAATGAATGAAAGAATGACATAACGTGAATGAATGAAATCTTGATTTATATTTTATATATTGCATGTTATGAATGTATGTAAACGTTATGGACGCTTCGATGACAACGACTACTTCGGTAGACGGACGACCACGTGACTATTTTGCAACCAGGACAAAAACGTTCCTTCGCAAGCTAGGACGTATAAAAGGCACTCATGGACGGTCGAAGCAAATGCCTTATTACATGTAGAACGGTTGCATACATAATAGTCGCATGGGAAACGGATGCCCTTGGGCAGACGGGCGAATGAACGGACTACGACGGTAGGACGGGTTTAAGAGCGGACGGACAAAGGTTTTCGGACGGATTTATGTTACGACGGACGGTTTCTAGGACCGGACGGTTTATGAAAAGGGCTACGACGGTAGTTCTCACAGCGTTGTCTTTGTGACACTCGCGACAATTATAACGGGTTGATCACCCCTATGTGTATGGCCAATGAATGTTCTCCCCAAAGTAAGTATGTATGTACATATGTATATACTCAGTATGAATGTTATGTGAGAACAGTAAAGCAAAGAATATGCAAAAGCACGAATGTTACGTATATTATATATATACATATAATACTCATGATAAGATAAATGCTATGTATGATTGTCTTTAAACTAGAACTCACCAGCGTTAGCTGACTTTTAGTATACATTTCAGGTAAAGAAAGGAAGGGTCGTGCGGTGGCGTGAAGGTTACCCGGCACGAGACTGACATCCCACTTTTATATATGTTAAGAAAATGTTATGTTTTAATTGTTAAGACTTCCGATGTTATGTTATGTACTGTTATGTTATGTATTCGAATGATGTTTGCTTCCGCTACTTCTGAATGCTTTTAATTTAAGTTCAGTATTTATGACTATGTTTATGAATAAATCCAACAAGTGAGGTTACCCAGGAAAGGGGCCTTACATCTTTTGCTTCCGCATTTACTCTGAACATTAATGGTTTTATTTAAATTCATATAGTGTCATTTGATATGACTAATGACTGAGATCCTGGTTTGTCACACGCCTCGCAGTAAAACGCCGTTAGTGGATTTTGGGGGTGTGACATCGCCACCTCCACTTCTAAAGAAGCACAAGGTTAAGAGCCTTCAACGAACCAATACCTAAACCCCCGATCTCCTTAGAAGCTAGAACAACCATCCAATTAATCCAATGCATATTCCGATTCTCGAGACCACCCCCCAAAAAATCTAGCTCGATAGCGTTCAAGATAATGATTTAAATGAGAATGAAGAGGGAATAAGGACATGTAATAAATACCCAAAGAGCCAAGAACCGAGGAGCAAAGAGTGGATCGACCCCTAATGGAAAGCATATTCGCTTTCCAAAGAGAAAGCTTCACCTCAAACTTATCAGTTATAGGCTTCCAACCAGAAGAGTTTTTCATATTAGCAGCCATCGGAAGACCAAGGTATGATAAGGGAAGCTTATCAGATTTACACCCAATGAAATAAACCCCCACACCAAAAAGCTTATCAGATTTACACCCAACCATAAGAGTTTTTCATATTAGCAAAAAGATTCACTTCTGTCGAATAAACCCCCACACCAAAAAGCCGCGTGTTTTGAAGATTAATCTTAAGACCGGAGACAAGGAAAAAACAGTTAAGGGCACAAACCACGTTTTTAATGTTACTAGACGACCATTCACCCATCACAATAACATCATACGCAAAGAAAAGATGAGATAGAGGAACATCCAAAGCGCCAACCCTAATGTCACACCCCAACCAACGGCGGAATACGTCGGGGCGGGACATGTAGACTGTTCAAAAGCACATGGTTCAACTAAAGTTCCATATATTAAATTTACTAAATTTCATAACAAATTCAACTAATACAATCAAAGAAAATGAAATACATCAACAAGGTTTAACTATTTATTTAACTAGGTCCTCAATTCCTATGTGTAGCATCTTGAATATGAACTCAAAGCTTAGTACCTGAAACATGTTTAAAATGAAAGGGTCAACTATAAATATTTGGTGAGCATACATAGGTTTTGACACCACAAGTAAAGTTCAAATGTTTTGTGTATAATTCATATGATACATGGTTTATAAAGCATTTATGGAGAATCTAAGTTAAGCTAGTTGCACAAATGTAACCTTGTAACTAAAGGGCATAACAACACATGTTATCCTAATGTATGGCATAACAACACATGTTATTCTAATGTAAATGTAGGGCAAAACAACACATGTTTTCCTGATGTAAATGTAGGGCATAACAACACATGTTATCATGATGTAAATGTAGGGTGTAACAATACATGTTATCCTGATGTAGGGCATAACAACAAATTTTATCATGATGTAATGTGTTAATGATTGCACGAGTATGTCATGTATATGTAGCCTTAACAGTTAGCATTCAAGCACAAAGCACAAATAAACACATATGATCATATTGTAGAATTGTACGTATGTAATTGTAAATAGTGTGTTATTGAGTAATCATGTTTCACCCCAAAAATGTACAAAAAGGAAAATAGGATATGTAAACTCACTTGTATCAGCGATGTAGATAGCACGAGGAATAGGTACAACACAAGTGATTTCTAGCCACAAGATTTACCTAGAGTTGGATTGTATGAACTTGAATTAATATTGTGCACAATATCTAAAGTAGAGTCTAGGGTTCCAAAGGGAGTGGGTATAGGGTCTTGTACAAAGATAGTGTCAAGTTATGAATATGGGATGTAAGTTTTGAAATTGTGTTTAGAATAACCTAAAGCATAGGAATGTAAATTAAATGAAATATTAATGAACTTAGGTTTTGAGTTTGAATAACTAAATAAATTAAATAAATAATTTCTTTTTATTTATTTATTTAGAAGAAGTAATGAGAAAATATATATTTGTGTAAATATAATTTAAATGAATAAATTTATTTTATTTATTTATTTGTGTAAATGTGTCAAAATATATATACTAGTACAAATTAAAACCCTAATTGAATTTGTTAATGTAAAAGGTAATTAATAAATAAATTTATTTATTTAGTTATTATTAAAGTGATATGTTTTAAAAAAGAAACATTATGGTTATATATTAGAAAAGTTTTATTTGTTTAGACTCTAATAATATATATATATATATAGTTTTAATAGTAAAGCAAATGATTTATGAAAATGTATTTTTATAAAAATCTCGTCACGATATTCATGAATTTAGGTAATTAAATACTTTGTTTAAAATATTAATAATTTGATTTAGAATATATTTTTAAATGATTAAAATGAGATTTTACAGAACTAAATTTGTAAAAATAGTTTTTTTATATTAAAAATTGCTAATTATTGTATTATTCTGACCTACTGGTATTAAGTTTATAAAAATAATTTTTGTAGAATTTTTGGAATGTTAGAAAGGGTCAAAAAAAAAATAAAAGGGCTTGCCCAAGTCGAACCCGGGTCTGCCCGGTGAAGGTTTGGTGTGTTAACCACGGGACTAGAGGGACCAACCTGATCTTAAGCCGGTTCGAATATATGTTAAGCACTCGTTCAAAGAGATCCGGTTCTGAGATCAAAACACGGGAACAAAAGAAAAGACAAGGTGCGGGGCTGGTTTGAACCCGCGACCGTGTCTGTGTTGCGCATGGGTTTTTACCGGTAGACCAGGGCATATGCCTTGGTAATACCCAGTTTCCCTAACATCAAAATCCATAATTCGAACCCTTCTCCCTCCCCTTTATCGTCCCCGAATGAAAACCCAAACCCTAGCCTTGGAATTGATCTGATAGCTTTCCCAATCATTCCCGAACTCATAGGGCTAAAGACCCTAGCACAAAGACGAAGCCAGGGGTTCAGGAGTTACCAGGAATGATGAGGCGATGAAGGAGAACGGCTGGTGCTTTAGGTCCGGAGTTCTCGGTGCTCGATAGAGTCCCCGCGGTGTAATGCCGAGTTTGTAAGTGCTCAGAGAGTTTGCCAAAGGTTTCGCTAAGATGTGTGAATGGCTCAAACAGATCGATTTCGTTTAATTTGTTCGATTTGATTCGGGTTAGTAAGGAAAGCTGCCAACGAGGATTACGCGTTAATTCGATCGAATGCTAATGAATTTGGTCGTGTATGAGGTTCGAATACATGGGAGGATCATTTATGCGTGATTTGCGGCCATTAACACATCCAATTTCCTCGATTTGGAAATGAATCACTCGGTTTGATCTTGGATGGTCAAATTCATTTGAATTTCAAATTCTACCGCTAAACGGTAGGTTAATTGGGTTTAGAAATGATCGAATATCAATCAAACTTATGAGGCAAGTTCACTGAATCCGGATTTCGATGGTTTTGGATCGATTTCAAAGCCAAGATGTATGATTTTGACTTTTACGAAGTAAAAATTAATTGGGGATGGTGTCAAGATCTTGAACAGGTTCAAAATGGAGGTCAAGGGTCAAATTGGAAGTTCAAGTGCTAAAAGGGTTCAATTGTTATGCAAGGGGGTTCAAGACCAACTTTATTCGATAAATGATCATTAAATTTAATTATAAGCTTTATTTATTTATCTATTTATAAAAACTTATAAAAGTTAATCTTGAACGTATAAATTTATTTATTATAAATATCATCTTTTATAAAATACCTCTTCACTTTAAAATATTTAAAGTTTATTATCCCAATAGATTATATATATATATATATATATATAGATACATATATATATATATAAGATTGCATGGTTGAAAACTTTAAATTGATACTTGTTTAATTAATAGTTGAAGTGGCATATCATGTTGGAAAAAAATGGGATTGAAATGTAGAGTCATTGTTGATCATGATAAGATAAATAAAGGAAAAATTATAGTCTGAAAAATCATGGATGTTACAGTATCCCCACGTTGAGAGAATTTCGTCCCGAAATTCAACTGATGTGGCTACTGATCTAGGAAAGAGGTAAGCTTGGATGCTCAACGAGTCTTGATTGCCAGTGTGACGAGTACGATAGGTAACAAGATATAGGTCTGACGCTCCAGTTAGTGGATTTAGTTTCAAGAGGATTAAGGAGGAAAGCCGTTGAAGGATGTTTTGGACTCTAAAGATGAAATGCATCACTTGAAATGGAAGCTATGGGAATTTGATGATCAAGGCTTACTTAGGATGTAGTCAAATATGTTCAAGATACGTTACCGGACAAGAGGTTTCATAAACATTGGTTAAGGTCAAAATAACATAAAACTTCATGTGATACGAACAACGCTACTTCTGACAATATGACAGGAACACCTATATATAGGAAGTACCAGCGTCGTATCCACTATGCCCTTATCATATCACATTAGTTTCGTTACTATGTATCACGATAGGTTTTATGTCATAACACACAACAGAATTCACTATGTTTCCCATGCGCTGATTTTTATAATTACGTGTGCACCCGTAATTATCCAAATCGTCGCATGGTCCGTGTAGTTCATCCCATTGTGTGTGGGTAAAGGGGGAGCACAATTTCACTTAGTTCATATCTATTGTTTTCACATATGAGTTGCTAATAAGTAACGGTGTCCCTAGATAGTAAGGTCACTTAGCATTTAAAGAGTAATAACATGGCATAATTTAGGGTTCCATAGCTTCCTCGTGTTTGAACAAGAATACGTCAAACCACGAGTAGCTTTCAAGGATAAGGTGGTTAATCATGCCTTGTGTACAATGTGATCGATCAATTGCAACAATTGTAAACAATTTAGTTCTGTGTATAATGTAAACACATAAGCTCTATGTATGATTTAGTGTCATGTACATTGTAAACAAATAGATTTCATGTATAATGTGAACAATTTAGTATCAAATAAGGTTTCATGTATGACGTAAACAATTTAGTATAATGTATTTTGTAAATGTAAACAATTTAGTATCCTGCATTTTGTAAACAATGAAGTTTCAGGTATAATGTGAGCAACATAGTATCATGTATATTGTATAGTGTGAACAATTTGGTATCATGTATTTTGCAAACAACTAAGTTTCATGTATTATGGGATCAATCCAGTATAATGTATTTTGCAAACAAGTTTCGTGTATTATGTGATCAGTGTAACATTATGTATATTGCAACTACTAAGTTTCATGTATTTTGTGATCGTGTATAATGTGCTCAGTCTAGTATCATGTATCAATCCAACAAGTTTCATGTATCATGTGATTAACCTAGTATCATGCATATTGTAAATAACTAAGTTTCATGTATCATGTGAATGTTCATATGTAAGTTATTGGATCTCATGAGTAATGTAAACTATCGAATTTTACAGGTAGTCTTGCAGACAAGCGTGTTGTTTGGCGTTCATGTATGATGTGGGTAGTTGGATTTTTTTAACCTGTAAATCTTGTTGAGGTTTATATGTATGGCTAATGCCTACGCGAAATAATTCATCTCATTGCAGTGCCTAGTACAATTATGCATTTCTGAAGGAGTAAGATAACGAGAAAGTTATGTAGATACTTAGAGCAGTGTGCTTACGAATAACTGATATGTGCTCTTTGTTTGTAAATAAACAAGTAGTTGAAATTTATTCTTGTTTGTAAATAAAATGATGAAAAATAGTCGAATAATTAACTATACTGATAATTAAATGAAAACTTTTTTATTTAATTTTTAAATTATTATAAGAAGACTATTTTTATGAGAAAATAATGGCTAGATTATTTAATATATAAGCCAAGGTTTAATAATAATTAATTTAGCGAGAAAAGTCATAATTAATTATCAATTAAAAATAGTGCTTTTATAAAACGAGTTGTATTAAGTTTCCTTACAATGTAAAAAAAGTTTATAGAAAATTTATACTTCAGATACTATTTATAAACTAAAGGTTTGATATTCGCTTTGTTTGAACGAAATAACGATGTTGTTTAAATCAAATAATAAAATGGTTAGTTTGCAAAGAAGGCTTATGTACGTGTACTAAATTGTAATAAACAAAACGATGGTGTTTAGATTGTACTTCATTTGATAACATAATCAGATGGATACTTTTACAAATCGAAATGATTCAAACTCTTACACTTTCAAGAAGACATGCTTTAGCCTATAGGTGAACACTCACTTCGGGAGTTTCCAGGAAATCATACGGATCCTTCGGTTGGTTTGGATTTATATGAAATGCTTTCCTAGACAGAAGACCCAAAGTACAGGCATTCTCCCTTCCGGATTGCACATGTTATTTACTAGTTTTCAGAACTCAAAACTCTGGCGGGATTTTAAAATCTTAATAGGCTTTAGGCCCAAGAGTTTAAGTTTTTGTTCACAACTGATAATGGTGACATGTGAGCAAGAGTGAGGGTGCATAAAAGATTAGGTGTGAATAAGTGTGTGATAAGACTTAGGATAACACTTAATGAAATCAAATAGGTAGCATGTAGAAAGCAATGCTTATAAGCACATTAGTTATCAACTAGTGTAGTACATAGGCTATCGGGTATTGTATCATGCGATGTAACACTTACAATAACATGTAAAAATATTCACACAATGTAGTAATCATGTAGCATTTAGTAATGTGACTAATGTCATGCACATAGAGCATGACATAATATGGGTGTCCTAAGGTTATAGTCAAGGTCAAAAGTGTCTAATAACCTAATTCCCTATAACCAAGGCTCTGATACCCATCTTTCACACCCCAACCGACGGCGGAATACGTCGGGGCGGGACATGTAGACTGTTCAAAAGCACATGGTTCAACTAAAGTTCCATATATTAAATTTACTGAATTTCATAACAAATTCAACTAATACAATCAAAGAAAATGAAATACATCAACAAGGTTTAACTATTTATTTAACTAGGTCCTCAATTCCTATGTGTAGCATCTTGAATATGAACTCAAAGCTTAGTACCTGAAACATGTTTAAAATGAAAGGGTCAACTATAAATATTTGGTGAGCATACATAGGTTTTGACACCACAAGTAAAGTTCAAATGTTTTGTGTATAATTCATATGATACATGGTTTATAAAGCATTTATGGAGAATCTAAGTTAAGCTAGTTGCACAAATGTAACCTTGTAACTAAAGGGCATAACAACACATGTTATCCTAATGTATGGCATAACAACACATGTTATTCTAATGTAAATGTAGGGCAAAACAACACATGTTTTCCTGATGTAAATGTAGGGCATAACAACACATGTTATCCTGATGTAAATGTAGGGTGTAACAATACATGTTATCCTGATGTAGGGCATAACAACAAATTTTATCATGATGTAATGTGTTAATGATTGCACGAGTATGTCATGTATATGTAGCCTTAACAGTTAGCATTCAAGCATAAAGCACAAATAAACACATATGATCATATTGTAGAATTGTACGTATGTAATTGTAAATAGTGTGTTATTGAGTAATCATGTTTCACCCCAAAAATGTACAAAAAGGAAAATAGGATATGTAAACTCACTTGTATCAGCGATGTAGATAGCACGAGGAATAGGTACAACACAAGTGATTTCTAGCCACAAGATTTACCTAGAGTTGGATTGTATGAACTTGAATTAATATTGTGCACAATATCTAAAGTAGAGTCTAGGGTTCCAAAGGGAGTGGGTATAGGGTCTTGTACAAAGATAGTGTCAAGTTATGAATATGGGATGTAAGTTTTGAAATTGTGTTTAGAATAACCTAAAGCATAGGAATGTAAATTAAATGAAATATTAATGAACTTAGGTTTTGAGTTTGAATAACTAAATAAATTAAATAAATAATTTCTTTTTATTTATTTATTTAGAAGAAGTAATGAGAAAATATATATTTGTGTAAATATAATTTAAATGAATAAATTTATTTTATTTATTTATTTGTGTAAATGTGTCAAAATATATATACTAGTACAAATTAAAACCCTAATTGAATTTGTTAATGTAAAAGGTAATTAATAAATAAATTTATTTATTTAGTTATTATTAAAGTGATATGTTTTAAAAAAGAAACATTATGGTTATATATTAGAAAAGTTTTATTTGTTTAGACTCTAATAATAATATATATATATATAGTTTTAATAGTAAAGCAAATGATTTATGAAAATGTATTTTTATAAAAATCTCGTCACGATATTCATGAATTTAGGTAATTAAATACTTTGTTTAAAATATTAATAATTTGATTTAGAATATATTTTTAAATGATTAAAATGAGATTTTACAGAACTAAATTTGTAAAAATAGTTTTTTTATATTAAAAATTGCTAATTATTGTATTATTCTGACCTACTGGTATTAAGTTTATAAAAATAATTTTTGTAGAATTTTTGGAATGTTAGAAAGGGTCAAAAAAAAAATAAAAGGGCTTGCCCAAGTCGAACCCGGGTCTGCCCGGTGAAGGTTTGGTGTGTTAACCACTGGACTAGAGGGACCAACCTGATCTTAAGCTGGTTCGAATATATGTTAAGCACTCGTTCAAAGAGATCCGGTTCTGAGATCAAAACACGGGAACAAAAGAAAAGACAAGGTGCGGGGCTGGTTTGAACCCGCGACCGTGTCTGTGTTGCGCATGGGTTTTTACCGGTAGACCAGGGCATATGCCTTGGTAATACCCAGTTTCCCTAACATCAAAATCCATAATTCGAACCCTTCTCCCTCCCCTTTATCGTCCCCGATTGAAAACCCAAACCCTAGCCTTGGAATTGATCTGATAGCTTTCCCAATCATTCCCGAACTCATAGGGCTAAAGACCCTAGCACAAAGACGAAGCCAGGGGTTCAGGAGTTACCAGGAATGATGAGGCGATGAAGGAGAACGGCTGGTGCTTTAGGTCCGGAGTTCTCGGTGCTCGATATAGTCCCCACGGTGTAATGCCGAGTTTGTAAGTGCTCAGAGAGTTTGCCAAAGGTTTCGCTAAGATGTGTGAATGGCTCAAACAGATCGATTTCGTTTAATTTGTTCGATTTGATTCGGGTTAGTAAGGAACAGCTGCCAACGAGGATTACGCGTTAATTCGATCGAATGCTAATGAATTTGGTCGTGTATGAGGTTCGAATACATGGGAGGATCATTTATGCGTGATTTGCGGCCATTAACACATCCAATTTCCTCGATTTGGAAATGAATCACTCGGTTTGATCTTGGATGGTCAAATTCATTTGAATTTCAAATTCTACCGCTAAACGGTAGGTTAATTGGGTTTAGAAATGATCGAATATCAATAAAACTTATGAGGCAAGTTCACTGAATCCGGATTTCGATGGTTTTGGATCGATTTCAAAGCCAAGATGTATGATTTTGACTTTTACGAAGTAAAAATTAATTGGGGATGGTGTCAAGATCTTGAACAGGTTCAAAATGGAGGTCAAGGGTCAAATTGGAAGTTCAAGTGCTAAAAGGGTTCAATTGTTATGCAAGGGGGTTCAAGACCAACTTTATTCGATAAATGATCATTAAATTTAATTATAAGCTTTATTTATTTATCTATTTATAAAAACTTATAAAAGTTAATCTTGAACGTATAAATTTATTTATTATAAATATCATCTTTTATAAAATACAACTTCACTTTAAAATATTTAAAGTTTATTATCCCAATAGAATATATATATATATATATATATACATATATATATATATATAAGATTGCAAGGTTGAAAACTTTAAATTGATACTTGTTTAATTAATAGTTGAAGTGGCATATCGTGTTGGACAAAAATGGGATTGAAATGTAGAGTCATTGTTGATCATGATAAAATAAATAAAGGAAAAATTATAGTCTGAAAAATCATGGATGTTACAGTATCCCCACGTTGAGGGAATTTCGTCCCGAAATTCAACTGATGTGGCTACTGATCTAGGAAAGAGGTAAGCTTGGATGCTCAACGAGTCTTGATTGCCAGTGTGAGGAGTACGATAGGTAACAAGATATAGGTCTGACGCTCCAGTTAGTGGATTTAGTTTCAAGAGGATTAAGGAGGAAAGCCGTTGAAGGATGTTTTGGACTCTAAAGATGAAATGCATCACTTGAAATGGAAGCTATGGGAATTTGATGATCAAGGCTTACTTAGGATGTAGTCAAATATGTTCAAGATACGTTACCGGACAAGAGGTTTCATAAACATTGGTTAAGGTCAAAATAACATAAAACTTCATGTGATACGAACAATGCTACTTCTGACAATATGACAGGAACACTTATATATAGGAAGTACCAGCGGCGTATCCACTATGCCCTTATCATATCACATTAGTTTCGTTACTATGTATCACGATAGGTTTTATGTCATAACACACAACAGAATTCACTATGTTTCCCATGCGCTGATTTTTATAATTACGTGTGCACCCGTAATTATCCAAATCGTCGCATGGTCCGTGTAGTTCATCCCATTGTGTGTGGGTAAAGGGGGAGCACAATTTCACTTAGTTCATATCTATTGTTTTCACATATGAGTTGCTAATAAGTAACGGTGTCCCTAGATAGTAAGGTCACTTAGCATTTAAAGAGTAATAACATGGCATAATTTAGGGTTCCATAGCTTCCTCGTGTTTGAACAAGAATACGTCAAACCACGAGTAGCTTTCAAGGATAAGGTGGTTAATCATGCCTTGTGTACAATGTGATCGATCAATTGCAACAATTGTAAACAATTTAGTTCTGTGTATAATGTAAACACATAAGCTCTATGTATGATCTAGTGTCATGTACATTGTAAACAAATAGATTTCATGTATAATGTGAACAATTTAGTATCAAATAAGGTTTCATGTATGACGTAAACAATTTAGTATAATGTATTTTGTAAATGTAAACAATTTAGTATCCTGCATTTTGTAAACAATGAAGTTTCAGGTATAATGTGAGCAACATAGTATCATGTATATTGTATAGTGTGAACAATTTGGTATCATGTATTTTGCAAACAACTAAGTTTCATGTATTATGGGATCAATCCAGTATAATGTATTTTGCAAACAAGTTTCGTGTATTATGTGATCAGTGTAACATTATGTATATTGCAACTACTAAGTTTCATGTATTTTGTGATCGTGTATAATGTGCTCAGTCTAGTATCATGTATCAATCCAACAAGTTTCATGTATCATGTGATTAACCTAGTATCATGCATATTGTAAATAACTAAGTTTCATGTATCATGTGAATGTTCATATGTAAGTTGTTGGATCTCATGAGTAATGTAAACTATCGAATTTTACAGGTAGTCGAGTGTTGCAGACAAGCGTGTTGTTTGGCGTTCATGTATGATGTGGGTAGTTGGATTTTTTTAACCTGTAAATCTTGTTGAGGTTTATATGTATGGCTAATGCCTACGCGAAATAATTCATCTCATTGCAGTGCCTAGTACAATTATGCATTTCTGAAGGAGTAAGATAACGAGAAAGTTATGTAGATACTTAGAGCAGTGTGCTTACGAATAACTGATATGTGCTCTTTGTTTGTAAATAAACAAGTAGTTGAAATTTATTCTTGTTTGTAAATAAAATGATGAAAAATAGTCGAATAATTAACTATACTGATAATTAAATGAAAACTTTTTTATTTAATTTTTAAATTATTATAAGAAGACTATTTTTATGAGAAAATAATGGCTAGATTATTTAATATATAAGCCAAGGTTTAATAATAATTAATTTAGCGAGAAAAGTCATAATTAATTATCAATTAAAAATAGTGCTTTTATAAAACGAGTTGTATTAAGTTTCCTTACAATGTAAAAAAAGTTTATAGAAAATTTATACTTCAGATACTATTTATAAACTAAAGGTTTGATATTCGCTTTGTTTGAACGAAATAACGATGTTGTTTAAATCAAATAATAACATGGTTAGTTTGCAAAGAAGGTTTATGTACGTGTACTAAATTGTAATAAACAAAACGATGGTGTTTAGATTGTACTTCATTTGATAACATAATCAGATGGATACTTTTACAAATCGAAATGATTCAAACTCTTACACTTTCAAGAAGACATGCTTTAGCCTATAGGTGAACACTCACTTCGGGAGTTTCCAGGAAATCATACGGATCCTTCGGTTGGTTTGGATTTATATGAAATGCTTTCCTAGACAGAAGACCCAAAGTACAGGCATTCTCCCTTCCGGATTGCACATGTTATTTACTAGTTTTCAGAACTCAAAACTCTGACGGGATTTTAAAATCTTAATAGGCTTTAGGCCCAAGAGTTTAAGTTTTTGTTCACAACTGATAATGGTGACATGTGAGCAAGAATGAGGGTGCATAAAAGATTAGGTGTGAATAAGTGTGTGATAAGACTTAGGATAACACTTAATGAAATCAAATAGGTAGCATGTAGAAAGCAATGCTTATAAGCACATGAGTTATCAACTAGTGTAGTACATAGGCTATCGGGTATTGTATCATGCGATGTAACACTTACAATAACATGTAAAAATATTCACACAATGTAGTAATCATGTAGCATTTAGTAATGTGACTAATGTCATGTACATAGAGCATGACATAATATGGGTGTCCTAAGGTTATAGTCAAGGTCAAAAGTGTCTAATAACCTAATTCCCTATAACCAAGGCTCTGATACCCATCTTTCACACCCCAACCGACGGCGGAATACGTCGGGGCGGGACATGTAGACTGTTCAAAAGCACATGGTTCAACTAAAGTTCCATATATTAAATTTACTGAATTTCATAACAAATTCAACTAATACAATCAAAGAAAATGAAATACATCAACAAGGTTTAACTATTTATTTAACTAGGTCCTCAATTCCTATGTGTAGCATCTTGAATATGAACTCAAAGCTTAGTACCTGAAACATGTTTAAAATGAAAGGGTCAACTATAAATATTTGGTGAGCATACATAGGTTTTGACACCACAAGTAAAGTTCAAATGTTTTGTGTATAATTCATATGATACATGGTTTATAAATCATTTATGGAGAATCTAAGTTAAGCTAGTTGCACAAATGTAACCTTGTAACTAAAGGGCATAACAACACATGTTATCCTAATGTATGGCATAACAACACATGTTATTCTAATGTAAATGTAGGGCAAAACAACACATGTTTTCCTGATGTAAATGTAGGGCATAACAACACATGTTATCCTGATGTAAATGTAGGGCATAACAACACATGTTATCCTGATGTAAATGTAGGGTGTAACAATACATGTTATCCTGATGTAGGGCATAACAACAAATTTTATCATGATGTAATGTGTTAATGATTGCACGAGTATGTCATGTATATGTAGCCTTAACAGTTAGCATTCAAGCACAAAGCACAAATAAACACATATGATCATATTGTAGAATTGTACGTATGTAATTGTAAATAGTGTGTTATTGAGTAATCATGTTTCACCCCAAAAATATACAAAAAGAAAAAGAGGCTATGTAAACTCACTTGTATCAGCGATATAGATAGCACGAGGAATAGGTAGCACAAGTGATTTCTAGCCGCAAGATTTACCTAGAGTTGGATTGTATGAACTTGAATTAATATTGTGCACAATGTCTAAAGTAGAGTCTAGGGTTCAAAAGGGAGTGGGTGTAGGGTCTTGTACAAAGATAGTGTCAAGTTATGAATATGGGATGTAAGTTTTGAAATTCTGTTTAGAATAACCTAAAACATAGAAATGTAAATTAAATGAAATATTAATGAACTTAGGTTTTAGGTTTGAATAACTAAATAAATTAAATACATAATTTCTTTAATTGATAAATAAATTTATTTATTTAGTTATTATTAAAGTGATATGTTTTAAAAAAAAGAAGCATTGTGGTTATATATTAGAAAAGTTTTATTTGTTTAGACTCTAATAATAATATATATATAGTTTTAATAGTAAAACAAATGATTTATGAAAATGTATTTTTATAAAAATCTCGTCACGATATTCATGAATTTAGGTAATTAAATACTTTGTTTAAAAATTTAATAATTTGATTTAGAATATATTTTTAAATGATTAAAATAAGATTTTACACAACTAAATTTGTAAAAATAGTTATTTTATGTTAAAAAATTGCTAATTATTGTACTAATCAGACCTAATGGTATTAAGTTTATAAAAATAATTTTTGTCGAATTTTTGGAATGTTCGAAAGGGTTAAAAAAAATAAAAGGGCTTGCCCGGGTCGAACCCGAGTCTGCCCGGTGAAGGTTTGGTGTGTTAACCATTGGACCAGAGGGACCAACCTGATCTTAAGCCGGTTCGAATATATGTTAAGCACCGGTTCAAAGAGATCCGGTTCTGAGATCAAAACACGGGAACAAAAGAAAAGACAAGGTACGGGGCTGGTTCGAACCCGCGAACGTGTCTGTGTTGCGCATGGGTTTTTACCAGTAGACCATGGCATATGCCTTGGTAATACCCGGTTCCCCTAACATCAAAACCCATAAGTCGAACCCTTCTCCCTCCCCTTTATTGTTCCCGATTGAAAACCCAAACCCTAGCCCTGTAATTGAACCGATTGCTTTCCCAATCGTTCCTGAACTCATAGGGCTAAAGACCCTAGCACAAAGACGAAGCCAGGGGTTCAGGAATTACCATGAATGATGAGGCGATGAAGGAGAACGGCTGGTGCTTAAGGTCCGGAGTTCTCGGTGCTCGATAGAGTCCCCGCGGTGTAATGCAGATTTTGTAAGTGCTCAGAGAGTTTGCCAAAGGTTTCGTGAAGATGTGTGAATGGCTCAAACAGATTGATTTCGTCTAATTTGTTCGATTTGATTCGGGTTAGTAAGGAACAGCTGTCAACGAGGATTACGCGTTAATTCGATCGAATGCTAATGAATTTGGTCATGTATGAGGTTCGAATACATGGGAGGATCATTTATGCGTGATTTGCGGCCATTAACACATCCAATTTCCTCGATTTGGAAATGAATCACTCGGTTTGATCTTGGATGGTCAAATTCGTTTGAATTTCAAATTCTACTGCTAATCGGTAGGTTAAATGGGTTTAGAAATGATCGAATATCAATCAAACTTATGAGGCAAGTTCACTGAATCCGGATTTCGATGGTTTTGGATCGATTTCAAAGCCAAGATGTATGATTTTGACTTTTACGAAGTCAAAATTAATTGGGGATGGTGTCAAGATCTTGAACAAGTTCAAAATGGAGGTCAAGGGTCAAATTGAAAGTTCAAGTGCTAAAAGGGTTCAATTGTTATGCAAGGGGGGTTCAAGACCAACTTTATTCGATAAATGATTATTCAATTTAATTATATGCTTTATTTATTTATCTATTTATAAAAACTTATAAAAGTTAATCTTGAACGTATAAATTTATTTATTATAAATATCATCTTTTATAAAATACAACTTCACTTTATAACATTTAAAGTTTATAATCCCAATAGAATATATATATATATAAGATTGCAAGGTTGAAAACTTTAAATTGATACGTGTTTAATTAATAGTTGAAGTGGCATATCCAATTGGACAAAAACAGGATTGAAATGTAGAGTCATTGTTGATCATGATAAAATAAATAAAGAAAAAATTATAGTCTGAAAAATCATGGATGTTACACCTAACCCCTTTGAAAAGGTCTAAGTGAATAAGATATTGGAAGGCACAGTTCAACCCTTCCACAGCTATAATAAATAAGAAAGGGGAAAGGGGGTCTCCTTGCCTTAGACCACGCTCCAATAGAAATTCCAAAGAAGGACTACCATTAACCAATACCGAGGACTTCCCTGAGAAGAGACAAGCTTTTATCCAGTTTATCCATTTGTTCCCAAAATCCATAAAGCGAAGAATAGAGAATAAGTAGTCCCAACTAACTGAATCAAAGGCTTTCTCAAAGTCTATCTTAAGTACCATCATATTCTTCTTCTTCTTTTTATAAAAGTCAATAACCTCATTTAAAATAAGAGGCCCATCCATAAAATTTCTGCTCTTAATGAATGCCGATTGATGTTTTCCAATAATGGAGTCAATCACCAACCCAAGTCTATTAGCTAGAATTTTTGCAATGATCTTGTATTGCAACCCAATGAGACTTATAGGCCTATAATCAGTAACGAGAAGAGGATTAGAGACTTTAGGGATGAGAGCGATAAAAGAAAAGTTGCAACCATTTGGGATACAAGATGAAGCAAAGAACTCCTGCACGAAAGCAATTATATCAAATTTTAGCATGTCCCAGAAAGACTTGACAAAACCAATAGTGAATCCATCAGGACCTGGTGATTTGTCCCCACCACAAGACCAATAGGAGACTTAATCTCCTCTTCAGAACAATGCGACTCAAGAAGGATATTTTGGGCCAAGGTTAACTTATGGAATCTGTCATTATTATTCAAAAAAGGAATACAATGAAGATGAGAGAATTTAGACTTGAAAAGTCACAAAATGTGGCCTTAACACGAGGAGGGTCAGTCAGCCAATCACCAATAGATTTTATACCCTTGATAGCCTGTTGTCGCCTATTTTTCTTGATTATGGCATGGAAAAACTTTGAATTCTCATCCCCATGAACGACCCAATTAGATTTAGATTTTTGGGCAAGATCCATAGCTTGAAAACGGTCCAAATCTGATAATTTATTGATATAGTTTTTTCTAGCATCCAACGACTCGGGGGACCCACGATCTGCCTCCCAATCGGCTTCAATGGAAGCAATTTTGGATTCCAAATCAAGCCGAGTGTTTCGAACCCCCAACAGCCTAGACTTATTCCAAGATTTTATTTTGCTTTTAAGGAACTTGAGTTTTTGTTTGAACCGGATTATCGCATTTGAAGGAAGAACCAAGCTAGAATCATTCCAGGAAGAACAAACCAAAGAGTTAAACCCATCCATGTGAAGCCAAGAATTAAAGAATTTAAATGGAGAAGTCCCATAATCAACCGGCTTTTGGCATAAAAGAATTGGTCGATGATCCGAAACTCTGTTAGGCAAAACTAAAGCCTCAACAGACGAGAGACAATTTACCAAATCATCCGATATTAAAAATCTATCCAACGTCGACAGCTTACCACCTTTAGGAGACAATCTTGTGAACTTAAAGCCCCCCATGTGAACGTCAAAAAGATCATTAGAGATAATAAAATCAGCCAATGAGCTGGTAGTGGAGTGGTAAGGGAGAGACTTGGTGTTCCTTATGACTCAAGTTACGAGCCATAAATGAAGAAATAAAAGACCAAAGATCCTTCTTGTTCGATTCAACTTGAGAGGCATAAACATTTATCATAAAACAAGAAATATAAAGATTTAGCCACAAACCTCCCACTACGAGAAGATTATCCAGACAAAGAATTATGAACAAATTGTTTTCGAAGAAACTTGCTACCAATTAAATGTTGTTATCAATTAGATGTTGCTACCAAACCGAGTTTCTATCGAGGATGACAGAAGATTAAATAAAGATATCGATGAAGATTTTGTTTATCTTTATTTGGGTATGTATCCTTGTAATATTTTAATTATTTACAATATGTTTTCGACTTTAAGGATATGTTAGGTATAGTATTTGCCTTTCAAAAAAAAATGTTAGGTATAGTATATAGCATAGGAAATTGTAAACATAACTGCGGTTGATATAATTTTAGATTGATCGATAAACTTCACATTTTTGGATTTTTGTTTTTAAGTTTTTGAATTGTTTTATTTAATTGAATGTTAGTTGTGTTCAATGATTTCCAAGCAATTAAGAAAACACAATTAATTTGAACTAGAGAACAAGTAGTTTAATTGTCTTAAACTTGAGTGTACTTGTATTAACCTATAGAATGCATTACCAAATCTTGTGGAAGAATAAAAAATGTCAAAGCTAAAAGATAAGCAAAGAAACCACTTGCTGATAATATTTATAATAGTATTATAAATATTACATTAATTCTAAGAAGATTATAGAAATATATAAGTTTGTTATTTAGTCAAATAATATTTATTTAATATAATTTTTTTGATTTTATGTACACTGTATGATTTCTAGTATGCATTTACTAAAAGTAACATAGGTAAGGATACGGATAGTTCATGTGGTATATATATAAATTTTAGATTTAGTTTATAAGTTTGAAAAATTACACTGTCAGTCTCCAAATTATGTATAAACGTAACATGTTTAGTCACTAGAGTGGATGTCAGTTAACTTTTCTGTTAAACATTTTAAAAATGACCAAAATACCCTAGATTAAAAAAAATAAAAAAAATAGGTTTAAAAAAATGTGGTTGTGCTGCCTGCGAACTAGGGGTATAAATATAGGTTTTTTTTGTTTTTTTTTTAATCTAGAAGCATTTTGATCATTTTCAAAATATTTAACAGGAAAAATTAAATGTCATCTACTTCAGGGACCAAACATATTACGTTTATTTATAATTTGGGGACTTACAGTACTTAGGGACCAAATCCAAAATTTGGACATACTGATGTAATGTTAAATATCATGTTTTTAAAGAGTCTAATTTGTATAGTTTAAGCATTCGGCTATGTATCTCGAGTCTGTTTTATGTGCGTTTGGTATTCTTGTATCTTACAGGTTGAACATGCTAATTGAGCGGAGAACTATGAGTTTAAATCAAGAGGATAGCAGCATACACAGGCCCAGAGAAGTCAAAGTAAAAGAAAATTAAGAAAACAGGGGAGAAGTCTCACGGTACGCGAGGGGCTTAAAAAGCCCACCGGACTATTTTGGCCTTCGTGGTACGCGAAGGGCTGGCTAGTTTGCCTCGCGGTGCGGGAGAGATGGAAATTTTGGCAAAACTAACCTAATTTCAATTAGAAGCCATGTGAGAGTCTATTGCCGAATTAACTTGCATCCATCCGTCCCAGAGCTTTCCCTGGGCGATTTCCAGAGATAAAGTTTCAATATTTTCCAGTTTTTGATGCTAGATCGAGTTGTACGAATCAGCGAAGAATCTACGATGATGTCGATGAGCGGCTAGTTCACTCGTGGTTGTTTACGGGTGTAGGATTGTCTTTGTAAGGTGATTTTTATCTGGTTCATACTCTGATTTGGTGTAGACTTTGTTTAATCTTTTGGTTATTCGATATTTATAGTTACTTTTTTTGATTAAACGATTTGGTGTTTTTAGATTTGATACGTTCATCAATTTTTTGGTTTTATATCGTGAATCTTTGAGTGTTTATGTCTGATGTTCTAAATTAGTAATTGATTATTGGGTAATAACTTGTGTCCAATATTCGGTTTTATAATCGTTGCTCAGCGCAGTCACTATCTTGGTTGTTGATTATTTATCAAACTTAATAAACGAGTCATGTCTATGTGATTTCCGATTAGTACAAACTAGTGATCACCGAACTTGCAATCTGAACCCAGAAGCAATCCTTTTCTCATTATTGTTTTCAAAGTTTTAAAGATCGTTGCTTTTTAATATGAATTTAAACAGTTTTCATAATTTAACACTTTCCACCAATTCCTTGTGGATACGACGCCCTACTTCACTAACTATAGTTTAAGGTAGCTAGAGATTAGAGTTATTATTGTTTTTTATTAACTTTAACAACGCGATCACATACCAAAGAACTAAAGGTGCAAAAAAAAATCGGAACCTGTTCTTGAATACCTGAAAACGAGTACAAGGGTATGGTTTTTCAACCAAGAACCGGACCCGGACCCGGAACCGGTTCCTTCTAATACCCGGTTTTCCAGAACCGATCATACCCGAAACCAGTTCTTGAGAATACCCAAAATGTGCACTTCTAACCGTAAACCCTAAAACGATACCCTGTTCAGGAAACAATCTAGTTTTTTTATATAATTTATCTATGTTTTATGACTTTATGTTTTAAACATTTATATATTTTGTAACATTTTAAGTTTTAATGTTATTGGACTTTTTAAGTTAGTTATTTATATGTTTAATTAATGTATTTATATGTTTAACTAAGTCTTTCGAATACACAGAAATAGTTTCTTGAAATACCCGTCTTGAATACTCGGAACCGGTAAGAACCGGAATTGGTTCTTGAATACCCGGAACCGGTTCTTGAATATCCGGAACCGGGTATATAGGGTATGATTTTTCAACCAAGAACCGGACCCGAAACCGGAACCGGTTCTTGAGAATACCCGGTTTTCCGGAACCGGTTCCAAAACCGGAAACGGTTCTTAAGAATACCCAATTTGTGCACCTCTACACATGACCATCCGTGTTCTTAACTCAAAGAAATATAACATTTCCAAAAAAAAAAATTAGTTAAAATGTTAATCCTCGTTATTTCAAGTTCATGAATCATGAGAGTTCATAGTTGTTCGACATTGCTTAATCCACAATCCTAGAGTCTTTTAAGTCCATCAACTACAATGAGTGATAAATAATATCTAATGTTGGAAACACCGATTATCATCATTTATTCAAGGCTTCACTAAAATCCTAGTTCATAGTTGTTTGAAATTACAACCACTAGCTTAGCCTAGTGACAAATGTTTATATCCAAAACTTCATTAAAATGGAAAGGTCTTGGGTTCAAGTCCCACTTATAACAAAAAAAATGGGGTCCAGGTTAAGAGGTTTTCTCACATATGGTGGGTTTCCTCCTGAGTCATGAGGGAGATAGAGATGATCGGGTGGGTCAGTGACCCGTCAGTGATCCAAATTACCGTTCGAAAAAAAATCTATTTTAAAATTATTTATAATTTATTGTTTGTATCCTCTATACCTATATTTCATTTTATTTTTTCTTTTCTATCCAAAATGATTAAAACCAAACTAGGTTTTTTACATTAAAATGTAATTTAATGATAACACGATATATAATGGCATTAAAATTTTTTAGTGTTTTCTTATTGGCCCACGTGTAGTAGTTTAATACAGTTAAGTTTCTTTAAGCGGGTAAATGAGTTGTGTCAGCTACTTGAAATTGGCTCGCTAAACATATCGAACCGAATTTAAACGCGCTCGAACTTATATTGAAGCTCACTTAATAAACGAGCCCGAACTTTACTAGGTCCATGAGCCTAAGCAAGCTTATAATTTTTATTTAATACATTGAAATATATTCACATAATAACTATTATATATGAAATTATGATATAAATAATTAAATGATATATATTATGTTAAAAAATTTAGAATTGTAAATATCTACAAAAATAATTGCAAATGTATATAAATAAAATAAACATATAATTATAAACCTTTTAAAAGGCAACCGTTATGAATAGTGAAACAGCCTAGCAGGCTGCTTAATCTAACAGACAGGCTGCTAATTTTTTTTTACCCTGTTTTTTACCTGTTTAATTATGCATTGATTTCGTCTTTCTTTAATAACTTTCGTTCGTTAACTTAAAAAAAAACGGAATGCACAAGGCGCACAGCTGCTTTCAAATTTTTTTTAAGTTAACGTTCCGATATAATTTTTTTTTAAAACGGACTTGTATTCAAAATTGAGTATTTTTTTGGTATCGTAGCACATAGCAAGTGTCGTTATCGTTATGGTACCGCGATGACCCGAATCTATTATGCGGCGTGACACGGTAATTCGAGTTAGAATACGTTTCGAAACCGCCGCAATGCGCGGTGGATAAAACTACTAGTTATTAATAATAAATAAGCTCGAACTTAAAAACTACTTACAAGTCAAGCTCGAGCTTAAGAAATAAAGCTCTAAACGACCGGACCTTAAGCTTACTCGAACCAAGACTCGGCTCATTTACATCAATAGTTTCATTTACTAGTTTTATGGTTTCATCCCAAGTATAGCACAGTTCTACATATATTATTTGATAAACATCGTCACTAACGTTCATTCAAAACTTTCTTACACATTAATAGAAAGATCGCGTTCCACATAACTAACACTAGATAGAACCAACCCGCATAAAATGCAAGAGTGTTTGTTGGATCGATGGACGAAATGATTCACGACGAGCTTATAAAAGAATCTTGTGTAACGGGGTTATGATATCTTGGGGGTACTAATCAATCAATAGCAATGATAAGAAAACCAACAGATACATACATGAGTAGGACGGGGTAGAGGGCGAGAGCTTTTCTTCTCGGGTTGACCGCCATGCTTATGAATGGATACGCGGCCCATGAGCTCCATGCCAATGTCACACAGACCACCACAATTTTTAAGATGACATTATCCTTCAACATGCAGATTAGGGCTCCAATGTCCAGAGGGAATAGACAGTAACCCAATAGGCTTAGACTTTGGAAGAAGATTATATGACCACCCTACAAATGACCACACCATGTTTTAGACAAGAACTACTTTATAGTCAAATATAATAGATTCAACAAGGGGTTATTATTCAAGCTTAGGGATGACAGAAAACCTAAACCCGATGAGAAAACCCAAAACATTTGGGACAAATATTCGGGTATGAGACTAAAATTTTTCGAGGTTTTAGGACGAGTATGGCATTAAGGTGATACCTGCCTGATTGCACGAAACCGATCTTATACTTGTTTACCCATACTGAAACCGAATAAACTAACATATTATATAATCTTAATAAAATAAATGGTATTTTAAAGTTGTTTAAAACTTGAAATTCTTAAAATTATAGAATTGTAAGAAGTGTAGTTGAGTATTTGATGTTTCAAGGCGGTTTTTTGGGTGAGTTTAAGATCGAGTTTCACGTAACGAGAATCCCAACAAGTAATTTTTAACCAAATAAGATCATAAATGGGTATACTCGATACCTGCAAGGAAACCCGCAAACTCGACGGGTAACGAGTAACGGGTACTCAACCCAACCGGCATAAGCACATTCAGACACTATTTCCTACATGTTTTTATTTCCTTTAATTATTTGATTCTGAATATTCAATATCACAAAATTAGTTTTAAATGTAAATATCTTTTTATATATCTAATTTATCTATGAACAACCACACACACCCATCCACAAGGTGATTCAAATGAGAACCACTAAATATAAATATTTAGGAACCATTTGATTCACGGATGAATACGACTATTCACAAGTGAATGCACTATCTTGAGATGTGTAGTATATTAAGTTACTAGCTTAGACCCCGTGTAATACACACGGGTGAAAAATATCAATACATAAATTTCTTAAATTTTATTTATGTATTTTACATGTGTAAAAATGCATTACTTTATATTAAGGATATAAAACAAAATTCAAAATATGTAAAAAATAATATATAATTGGGTTTCGGAAATACGTCAATTACTATTTAATGTAATTTGACTTTCATTTACTATTTGATTGAAAAAAAAAATTACATAATTAGATTTCAAAGTTTTTTTTATAATAAAAGATAATTTAAAAATAAATTTGTTTTATTAGTATATTATTAATTTATTAAAATATATGGATGCATTTAATAAGAGGGGCGAGAAAACAATGATGAGATTGAATATGGTGACGACACGTGGCATACAAAAACCTTTCTTTATTATATAGTATAGACTAGCTTAGACCCCGTGTGTATCAATATATAAATTTCTTAAATTTTATTTATGTATTTTACAGGTGTAAAAATGTATTACTATACATATATTAAAGATAGAAAATAAAATTCAAAATATGTAAAAAATAATATATAATTGAGTTTCGAAAATACGTCAATTAGTATTTAATGTAATTTGACTTTTATTTACTATAAATAAAATAAATAAAAGTCAAATTACATTAATATAAATGGAGAGCGGCCTCAGGCTGGTTGGTGTAAATGGAGAGCGGCCTCAGGTGTTTTGTGCGACAAGAGGTTCCCAATAGGGTTAAAGGGTAAATTTTATAGGGTAGCAGTTCGCCCAGCGATGCTATATGGAACCGATTGTTGGGCCATCAAGAAGACACAAGCTCGAAAAATGGATGTAGCTGAGATGAGGATGTTGAGGTGGATGTGTGGACACACAAGAAAGGACCGAATAAGAAATGAAGTTGTTCAGAAGAGATTGGGAGTCACATGTATCTCAGATAAGATAAGAGAAGGAAGATTGAGATGGTTTGGACATGTCAAGAGGAGACAGAGCACAGATCCAGTGAGAACGGTTGAAACTCTCGTTGTAGAGGGGAAAAGGAGCAGGGGGAGACCGAAATTAACGTGGGATGAGAGGATTAGGCTTGATTTGCTAGATTTACACCTCTCAGAGGACATGATCAATGATAGGATTTCATGGAGACGTCGTATTAGGGTTTTAGGATGAGTGACCCGTTGTGTGGGAGAGTAGAGTTGTTTAGCAAAGATTTTGCGTATGTCTTGTTTCTTGTAGGTGTGTTGTGTTTCTTGTGACTAATATACTCTAGTCATACACTGCTAATTGTTAGATTACTGTTAGATTTATTTTACTTTATTACTCATTAATTTTATTTATATTTTTATCTTTTTCTTTCCCATGGAGCCGGGGGTCTAAACGGGAGCAGCCTCTCTATCCCTTGGGATAGGGGTAAGGTTTGCCCTCATCACACCCTCCCCAGACCCTACTAATAACGTTAGCTATGTGTGGGATTATACTGGGTACGTTTGGTTTGGTTTGGTTTGGTTTGACTTTTATTTACTATTTGATTGAAAATAAAAACTACATAATTAGGTTTCAAAGTTTTTGATAATAAAAGATAATTTAAAATAAATGTGTTTTATTAGTATAATTACTAATTTGTTAAAAGATATGAGTGCATTTAATAAGAGAGAGAGGCGGGAAAATAATAATGAGATTGAATATCGTGGCGACACGTGGAATACAAAAACCTTTATTTATTATATAGTATAGATTAACTAGTGAATCCATGTATTCGCTAGTGAAAATAATGGTTTGTAATGGTTGTCGATGAATCCACAACAATGTGTGTGTATAAGAGAGAGGAAGAAGAATAGAGTACCAGCAGCAGCACATTCAATGTCAAGATGACAGCACCTGTTGCAAGTAGTGCAAAGGCGACCGCAAAAACTTCAGACTGCAAGAAAACAAATACACAATTACAAACAAACAAACAAACAAACATACCCGGTAAAATCCCACTCAAAGAGTAGGGTCTAGGGAAGGTGGGATGAGGGCAAACCTTACCTCTATCCCATAGGGTAGAGAGGCTGCACCCAGAGAGACTCCCCGACTCGGAAAACATACAAACATGCATGCAATAGACAACCAGTAACATATATCCAGGATCAAAAGCATATATAAGAACAAGATATAAAAGTTCATACCATAAGCATATAGAAAGAGCAGCATGCATAATAGTCCCTAAATCTAAAGTTGTGAAGCATACAAGAACTACATAGTCCCTAAATCTAAAGTTGTGAAGCATACAAGAACTACATGTACCAAGAATCAAGTAGTCATAACAGATATAAGAACAAATTGTTTTAAGAGATACAGAAAGAACAAATACACAATTACAAACTGTTTTAAATCAAATTGGCAGACATCTTGTACTTTTGGATGTTACTCCTACAATCTCTTATTATCAACATACTTTTCATACCAAATTTCATGCATCCACCATAGAACTCTTTAAGTCATCATCATTAATTGTGACAATGTGGATCAGTAGGAAACCACCAACAATTTTTTTTAAAAATTTTGTTATTAGTTAAGTCTAGAATATTAGTTATATTGACCGAATATAATACTTTGGTTACATTTTCTATTTCATAATGTCATAGTTAATGTATTGGTTACTTTGACTGAACTTAATATATCAGTTACTAGAATCTCCCATAAATAAAGGCTCTTTTGTAATACTTTGGGACAACTTTTAATATGATAATAAATTTTCTCCCTTTTGGAATTTATCTATGCATTTGCTAGAATGCATCTAGTCTTTTTTTTGTTTTGGTTTTGCGTGGTAAGCGACTGTTTGAAATACCATCCTGTATCAAGAAATGACACTAAAATATATGGGAATAATTGAACAAACATTATTCACACGTATGTCAAGTACCATCTCAAGAGAAGCTAGGGAGGTTCTGTATCAATGAGATTACATCAATGATCTATGGAACATAGTATGTGTTTTAATGATGGGCAAGGCTAAATATATTCCAAGGACTTAGCATAGGATTGATACTTGTTCATAGCATTATCACTTATAATACATGAAAATTGAAATTAGAGCTGACTGGAGTGTAAACTTTAAATATAGATAATATCATAGTAATCAGTGTTCTAAACTTGGTTTTAAAAAGCGCGCAAGGCGACCTGAGGCGCAAGTCCCTTCACTTTTGTGTACATAAGGCGCGAGCTGTACGAAAAGGACACAAAAGGCGCACCAAAAGCGCAAGCGAGGCGCGCGCCTCACGTACAAAAAGTGCAAATGTGCATTAGGATCTTGTACAACAGGCTTCTAGGTTGTACATGTAGGTAATTCAAAAATTCATATATTAAATCATATATAAAGCTTATTTATAGCTAAATTTTGGGTAGGGGATGCTAAAATCCTATAGGATATATAAAAAATAATAATATAAGTATCTTGCGCTTTGCGTACGAAAAGCGGTGCGCTTTTAAGCTTTGCACTTTGCGCCTAGGTTTTAGACCCCGTCGCCTCGGTGCGCTTCTCGCTTTTTAAAACCAAGGTTCTGAAAGAACAATATGCAGAACAATACAATAAATCCCTACTTAAACTTTTGATATGTAAATTTACCAATTTGCTGCTAATGAAGAAATAGACAAACTACACAATAGTGGCTTAAGCGGCCCTAACCGCATGTAGGTGGTAAATCAAAACTTACACTTAAGCAAGAATTTCTTTTGAATATTGTTATAAATGGGGTATAAGAAAGTCGAGTTAGTTTTTTCTGTGATATAAAAATAAACGAAAAGTTTAATGACTGCTAATAAGAACTACGGGTGTTCATAACCCATTGAGATCGACTGAACCGACCAAACAGAAGAATGCTGACCGGTTTGGCCGGTCTGGGACTTATGAGGTTCGGCCAATGGTTTGGAATTGGGAACCGGTCATTTAGCAATTTTTTTTATTTTTATTTATTTTTATTTTTGGAACCGGCCACGTATATGCATAGTTTAAAAAAACGGTTGAGGCGTATGCCTGAGGCGCGCCTCGAGGCGAGGTGGTAAGAAAATGAGTATGAGGCGACGCCTCAGGGGACATTTTTGTACGTGCGCCTCAAGGCGTTCAAAAAAACTTTAAAGACGTACGCCTCGAAGCATGCCTCTTGTTGTTTTAGGGTTTAGACGATGAAATTAGTTAGGAAAGTTCTATATTTATAAGATATATAATTTTTATATGCTGTTTTAGACTTTCTATGATGAAATTAGTAAGGAAAGTTCTATATTTATAAGATATATAATTTTTATATTTATTTTTTAATTCCGCCTCGGGCTTACGCCTCGTGAGGCGAAGGGAAAATGCCTCGAGGTGCGATTCCGTTCTTTTAAACTTTGCGCATATGTATTATATTCATGAACTATCTTTGTCATTTAAAAGCTTTTTTGTACAATCTACCATGGTTTTAAAAGCACGAGGCGCACAAAACTGATAGGGTCACGAGCTGAGGCACTAGGCGCAAAGCGAACCGCTTTTTGTACGTGAGGCGCAATTTATTTTTATATATATTCTTTATATATTTTTCATAAATATTTAGTATCATCTACCCAAAATTTAGCTATAATCAGTCTTTATATAGTATTTAATTTTGGGTTATCTGGAGGCTTTGGCCGCAATCCACAAGGGAGCCGGCCCTGGTAGGGTTAAATGGCAAGTTGCAATATTTACGTTTTCTTAACCCCCAAGTTATTTACCCTAATCTAGTGCTTATATATGGATGGGTACGGCCTTTGTAACAGTAATTCCTTGTACTTGAGCACAGAATAATAATACCACTAGTTGCAATTCGTGGACGTAGGTCACACCGATCGAACCACGTTAAATCCTCGTGTTCTTTCAATCTTGTTTATTGTGTGTGTGTGCGCATGTGATCTGACCTAACATTTAATGCATATAAAAACATATATCTACAACCTAAAAAGCTATATGTACAACATCATGATGCTCAAAACTTTCCCGTACAAAAGTTGCGCCTCAAGACAGCGCTTTTTGATGCTTTTCTGTACGTCTTTTGCGCTCAAGTGCGCTTTTTGTACAGGCTGCACCTCACCTAGTCAAAAGCGAGAGAGCGTGCGCCTTAGGTCGGCTTGCACCTAGCCACCTAGGCGCACTTTTTAAAACCAAGCAAACTAATGATTTTGTAAAAAAAAAAACTGGTTTAACCGTCAAAACCAAACCGTCAGACCAGCCGACCCAACAACCCGGCCAGTTTAGTTTTCGTTTTCCGAAATAGGCTCAAAATTTTCGTCAAAAACCCGTCGAACCTAGTGTTGGAGGCCAAGTAACCTCGTGTTGGATCGCTAGTAACTATAATTTTACACAGAATAAATGAAGCAAGAATTTCTTTTGAACATTGTTCTAAATATAAAAAACAAACTAAAACATCAATTTTCCAAGAATTTTATAACCCTTTGAGATCGACCGAACCGCCGAAACCGAAGAAATTCGGCCGGTTTGGGATTTATGCAGTTTGGTTCACGGTTCAATTTTGTCGCTTTAACGGTTCAGCCAAGGTTTAGAACTGTGAACCGGCCGTTTAGCCTTTTTATTTATTTATTTTTATTTTTAGAATATACAACCATCTTTTATCACCAAAATTTTTAAAACAACCTAACAATTTTGAAAAAAAAAATAACATTTCAACCGTCAATACCGAACCGTCAACCCCCCTAACTGGCCAACCAAACAACCGGCCAGTTTAGCTACAATGGAGTAGTTTTTGTTTGATCAGATACAATGGAGGCCAAGTAACCTCATGTTGGATCGCTAGTAACTAATGCATCTACCTACTTAGCAAATTGTTTAGCAGCAATTCACAAAACCTAAAATCAATCATAGCAAGAGAAGCTCCAGACTGAAATTGGTTAGTAACAAGACTTGGTAAAACCGAGGTGCAAGACACAAAGCACACCGCTTTTCATACGCGAGGCGTGATTTATTTATATAACTTTTTTATTAATTCTCATAGGTTTCTAGCATCGTAGATTCAATGTGTTGCTGTGTAGATTCAATGTGTTGAACTCTATGGTACTAATATACTTTTTAGGTCCTGAGAAGGTTTTTGGAGCTGAGGGTCTCCATAGAAGCAGCCTCTCTATCCTCTTAGATAAGGGTATGGTTTGCCTACATCTCACCATCCACCCTCCACATACCCTACCAATAGCTTTGTTATTGGTAGGATTTTACTGGGTATGATTGTTGTTGTTGTTATAGGTTTCTAGCATCGGTTACCTTAAATTTAGACATATATAAGCACTATATATGGTTTAATATATAAATAACCTATTAGTTTAATACATAAATATGTATAACCTAAAAAGCTTTATGTACGGCATCTTGATACACAAAACCTTCCACTGTACGGAAGACGCGCCTACTCTCACTAGATCTACAATGCTAATTTCGATCCAGTTCAATTTGCATATAACCTAAGATCTACAATGCTAAATCTGTACACAATAAAACACAAAGCACGTAAATGCTCTAAATTATTACGGAAATAACAAACTCACGTTCTTTACTGAGGCGGACCAGGACAGAGTGAGACCTAGAAACACAATAAAGAAGAACGGCCCCCAAAGATCCCAATCTCTCAACGCCTTTCCCGGATCTTCACGAAACGGATTCGGAAACACAACTAACTTCAAATTACTAACAATCCTTGACAGATCTCTCTTCACCGTATCCCACACCGGTTCCGTCAACGTGTTCGGCGGCGATCCGAAGCCGGTCAAGTTCGACTGTTGTTGACCGTTAGCAGTACGGTTGGAAGGCTGTTGAGGTACGGAGGGGACGGAGGCAGGTTTCTGAGGCGGCGGAGGGAGGTTGGAGGGGATGAACGGGGATGAAGATACCGGAATGGAAGGAGGAGATGGTGGACGGGCGGGGAGGACCGTGGATTGGACAGTGTAATTGATTAGGTTTTCGATCTCGTCGATGTCGGATTGAGAGGATTGGTTGAGAGGGACGGTGTCTCGTTCTGTGTAGGACATTTTTGACGGAAACTGCGTGGCGATTGGGCAGATCTGAGGGGAAATGCGATGGTGGTTTTAGAGCATGGTGGTGGAGAGTTTACGCAAAGAAACGAGATTGACTGGTTTTGACTTTTAATATTAAAGCTTTTTTGGTGTATTTTATTTTTTTCGTGGAATTTATATTTTAATAAATATAAAAGTATGCAATAACCGTTGTATTATGTTTTTTTTAGAACGGTGATGATAACATTAAAAGACTAGCAAGATGATGGATAAAGAACAAGTTACAAGTTATAGAAAAAAAGTCCAAGAGCAACATTGTTCCGATCACGAGAAATTACATAATTTGGTACTATAGTAAATCTAATTAAATGAAAGAAGTATAACGTTATATGTTATTTTCATGAAAGAACGAACCTCCATCTAGAAATGATGAGAGTTCCTAGCTTTTTAATTTTTCCATATGGTCTAGTAAATCAATGCCGCCTTAAGCTTGTTTCATTTCTCTGACCCTAAGGGATTCTAAAACAAACTAATAAGATCCAACATGTAGGAGCGAGATAAATAGGCCGCTCCCCGAGCATAACCAATTCTAGGTCGTTGATGAGAAACTGCATTTGAAAAATAGATGATCGACCTCTTCTTCCACTTTTTCTCAAAATGAGCATGAAATAGACGAAACATTCACCTCTTTGATCATAAGATTTTGAGAGATAAGGATCTGATTTCGAGTCATTCTCTAAATAAACACATATGATTTTAAAAGGAATCTAATTCATCCATTTCAAATTGTAATCTTAATCGCCATCATCCCCACCTAACATTCTTTTTCGTGAAGACTTAACCGAGAAAATCCATAAATAGAAATTAAACTCACCAATATCCCTACATAAGCTTCCAGCTCCACAGCTTATCTAACACATCTTGGATGTCTTTTCTAATTTCATTGAAACCGAACGCTCAACTCCAAATCAGCCTCTTTGACCACCTTGACCAAAATCAGACAGTTTTTAAACGATTCTAAAGCATAAATTTGGGTATATTTCTCATTTAAGACCACATTTTCGCACCATTTGTCTTTCCAAAAGTACGTATTATCTCCTTTGTCGAACTCCTTTCAAATAAAAAAACTGTGAGAGACAGAGAGATCGAGATAGAAAGAGAGCGTCTGGATCAATGGTGAAGAAACCCTAATCTGGGTGTTTGGTGTGAAAAGAGGAAAGTGGAATGAGACGTAATAAACCAGCAAAAAGGAGAGACTTGTACTCAATGCAATAAGAAATGTAAACCACTGTACTACTATTCCCTCCCGTCTTCTTTAAATAAGAGTATAATGAGGATACTCCCAAGTTTCTAAGATCATCTTCAATCTTAGATATCATTAACCATGTTCCGGTAAGCAATAGGTTTGCCATCAATAAAAGAGATGTTGTGGATGTTTTTTGTACACCTTGCCGAAAGACCTTTATGTTCAACATCGCCCAAAGACGGTTGTATACGTATTATGCATCCTTTTCTCCATCATTATATTAGATTTATACATGTAAAAATGAATGTGGGTGCTCCTCATGCATGTTACTCTTTCTAATGTTTGCCTAATGCTTGAGGTACAACTTGGCACATCACGTTTTGGTTATTTTTTTGATTTTGAAGTTCTTTTTTGTATAGTGTATGCATACAATTGCCTGCGGAGTTTTAACCAAGGCCTCTAGCCAAGTAGGCAAGTAGTGCGCGCGTCCCCTCCTCATCCGCGAGGCTCCGGTTCAAATCCCAGCTCCTCCCGGCCACTTCAACTGCTGAATTGAGCTTAAGTTAATTTTTTTCCCCCCTTTTTTATGTTTTTTATTTTTATTTTTTGAAGACGTTAATTTATTTCACAGTTTAAAGTTTGGTTAACGTTAATTTTTTACGTAACTACGTGCGGGTTTTAATACTAGTTTTAATTAAAAAAAACTTATGAAATAAATTCCATATATAATAGCTTAATTTTCAATAAATTAAATCATTAAAAAATATTTTACATTATAAACGTAAACAAGATATTTATGATTGTATCATTTATAATAATAATAACTAGTCTTTTTACCCCGCGTTTCGCGGGGGAGCGCGGTCATTTTTTTCTCTGCATAGCTCGGCGGGGGTTTGGTCGTCATCGTTTCGACTCCTCAAAAACCATAAGAGCGAACACCGATACATGATAAGATGGAACACAACACCGCTAACGATTTTGTTCGTTCATAATCGGGTGGGTTTGTCACGGCACCTAAACAGTTAGGGTGTGCGATATAGCGTACAACACAAATAAAATACACTCGATATTAAATACAAACACGTTTTAAAAAAAAATATTACGGAATGTTCACGAAGAAGATCCAAAAACAGCCTAGCATTTCAATATTTTTAAAAAGGTAACCAAAGAAAGTGAGACAGAAAAAAAAAATTATTATAAAATTAAATAATAATAATAATAATAATAATAATAAGTATCGTTTCAATCAAAATCAAATTCTAAAATAATAATAATAATAATAATATATTACAAATTACGTCATTTAAGTATTAACCAAATTTCACAATACGTCATTTAACTAAGAAAATTACAGAAAACATCATTTATGTTTATAAAAACCTTGCACGTTACGTCCTTTGGACTAACGGGCGTTAAATTTCACCGTTAAGTCAGGTCATGTGCAAATGTGTCATTTCACCTATACAGGGACTAAATGTGTAATTAACTTAAACCCTAAAATGTAAAATGTGATCCTTAAATGGCAAATGTGAAATTTGGGTAATACCCCCACCATGTTCTCTCTTCCCATCGCAAGAAACCTCCACCTCCAAATCGATGAGGATGAATCAGATGAATACAGTCAAGGTTGATTGATCCTGGCGAAAATCGATGAGGTGGAAATAGAGGTTTAACAGTCAAGGTTCAACGGTCAAGGATGAATCAGGTGAAAATCGAAAGAGGATCAGCATCAGATCAGACAAAAATCAATAACAACATCAGAACAACAGCATCAGATCAGAACAACAAATCAAGATACAAAAGTCAAGGTTGATTGATCCACCGGAGGTGGAAATATAGGTTCCATTATCCGGTCTTGCCCTCAATATCTTAGACCAGTCCGGAACATCACCGGCAGGGACGCCGGCGTTCCCCCAACCTGTCCTCGCTTCATTGCCACAGACGAAGATCTCTTTGTCATCCGTGGAGTCAGCACCGTTTTACGCAACTCAGGCGACACGACAACGTTCTAGACATCTGATTCGTCGAGCTCAAACATCTAACCAGATCCAACAGAACCGTCAATTTCGCCAGGGAAAAACTGGTATTTTGGTCGAACAAAGTAGCTATTTGATGCCGCAAGTGCTATCAACAAATTTGTTATGTGATGAATTTTAAGCAGGATCCTGAATGATGCATGATCCGAAATCCAAGATCCTGGTAACTTCGGTATCCTGAATATTGTTATTAATGGCTACTTGTCCATTGTTTTCTTTGTTATTCGCTGGAGAAATAGTCATAACGTTATACTTACCTGAAGACTCAGTCAGTAGGACGTGGACCACGTGGGAAATGCGCACGATAAGTGGACTAACGGTCACAGGAAGAAGATAGAGTCAAGCCTTTATTTTCGCAAAGTTAGTTAGGATCATTTTGTATTTAATTAGCGATAGGATCGTTTAGGAAACACACAACTCACTCGCAAACTTCTGTAACACCTAGCAAACGATCTTATTTCGCTCTCATTGTACTCGTTTACTTCAATTTTATAAAAGCTATCAAGGCAGCTCGACGTTTATTTGGCTACCGAGGTTTTGTGCCAGATATCATCAAGGATCAAGGGCTTTCCTCGTAAACACTCGTGTTGATTTACTGTTTTATATACATTCTTCTTTAAAAATTCGACAAGCACACTACCTCACTCACTAAGTTTGGTTACAAAATTATTTAACATAATTTTTACCCAAAACAATTTGGCGCCCACCGTGGGGCAAGTGGTGCTTTTCATCTTCAAATCTTTACTAAAGTTTGTGTTCAATCACTATCTTTCCAAACTGATTTAAAAAATGTCGTCCCAATCCAAAAACGTTTCTGTTTCTGCTCCATCTTCAAGCTCTGGGTTGAACAACCATATTCCTCCCCATCTGTCATTCCAGAAGAAAAGTGATAATCAGTCGAAGAAGACTGTTTCAGCAGGTTTTTCGGGATCCAGGATACCTGCTGGAGGACCTGTGCTAGTTTCAAATGATGATATCCTCAACCTGTTCTCAGAAATGAAGCAACAAATGGAACAAACTCAAGCCAATGGACAAGCAGAATCTAGTAACAAGATCATCGTTAACAACCTCAAGAAGAGATTGGGAGCAAAGAAAGGAAGATGGGCTGAAGATGCAGGAATTCAGTTAACAAAAACAGCACATGAAGGACAAAACTGAGATCCTCCACATTCAGCGCTGCTATAATGAAACAGTGGAACAGTTTTTGGTTAGATACAACCTCAAGAGCTTGCAGATAGGGGGAGCAACAGAGGAACTCATGATAGCAGGGTTCATCAATGGAGTCCACGATGATCACTTTATACAGCGTCTCCATGGCCCAGAAGACGTGCCCTAAACCATGGAATCACTAATGACAGTGGCCAAAGTATACATCAAAGCTGAGAAATCCGTAGCACAAAATAGAGCGTGGGAGAAACCAAGGTACGCAAAAAGAGGTTATGAGGCGTACTCTAGAAGAGACTCAGATAAACCATATAGGAAAGGGCATAGTTCAGGGTACGGACCAAGATTTTCGGCACCAAGCGCTTATCCAAGATCCGATAGGTCGCAGGAATCATACTCTCCGCGCATATCCTACTCGATAAGGCATGAAACATCCAGTATATCTCATAGACCATACCCGGTGTCATCTTACCCGACTCTAAGCAAAACCCCGAGTGCAATCCCGACGTAAGAAAATCTGAGGTTAGAAGAGACGCGCCCCATCCGGGAAAATACCTCACAAGATTGTAAGACATATTGCGCCTATCACAAAGCCGCGGGGCATGATACGGGTGCTTGCTATCACTTGAAGAAGCAGATTGACCTTCAAGTGAAAGCCAAAAAGCTGGCGCACCTTCTTAAAGACAACAAGCTAGCAGGCCCTTCAAGCGGGAAGGGGAAAGAAACAGAGCCCCCACCCCGGGTCCGTGACAAGTACATGATCAGAGGGGGATTACATACCCCACGCGGAAAGAAGAAGAGAGCTGCGGAACCATCACAATCATGGATGGAGGTACCATTGACCTTCCCACCCCAAATAGGGGACTATCATGTTGATCCCTTGACAATCACAACCCTAGTAGGTCCTTACAGGATGCGCCGTGTCTTCATTGACACTGGAAGTTCCTCTGATATTCTATACGAACAGTGCTTCAGACAGATAGACAGGGAAGATCAAAAAAGATTGGAAGAAGTGCACGCACCCATAATGGGATTTTCACGAGAAACAATTAAACCGTTGGGCCAAATCACTTTCCCCGTCACAGTTGGGGATAGGGACAGGGTGCGGACAATCTTACTCCAATTCTTGGTGGTTCCGGCGCACTCCCAGCATAAGGTTATCCTATGAAGAACATCCTTAGGAGTTTTGGCAGCGGCAATATCTACATCTTTGGGCTTAATCAAGTTTCCCACACCAAGGGGGGTGGCAAGAGTATGGGCAGATCAAGAATGTGCAGCAATAAAACAGACAACAGCAACACCACCCTCACCCCCTCTCACAAAACAGGAAAAATGGATAATTAACCCCGCTTTCCTAGAACAAACCATTACCCTGGGACATACCATATCCGCGCATGTTAGACAGCACCTGAAAGAGCTGTTGCGTGCAAACCTTGATGTATTTGCCTTTCAACCATCGGATATGACGGGGTCCCACGGGATACGAAAGTTAGAGGTCGCGGGAATCCTGTGAACATATCGATCGATGGAGTCAGTGGTACAAAAGCGGAGAAGCATGGCGTCGGAGCGGCGCGAAGCAGTAGTAAAGGAAGTATGAAATTTAGTGGCCGCGGGAATCCTTAGAGAGGTACGATACCAAACATGGATTGCCAATCCAGTGATGGTGAAAAAATCAGATGGGTCATGTCGAATGTGCGTGGACTTCAAAGATCTTAACAAGGCATGCCCAAAGGATTTATATTCACTTCCGAAAATCGAGTCTAATGTGGATTCCCTTGAGTCCTTTCCATACAAATGCTTCCTAGATGCCTACAAAGGGTATCATCAAGTACATATGGCACAAGAAGGTGAAGACAAAATGGCTTTTCATACAGACATCGGCATATTTTGCTATACATAGATGCCGTTTGGACTAAAGAACGCGGGCGCTACGTATCAGCGCCTGATGAATAAGGTGTTCAAGGATCAAATTGGAAAAAACTTGGAAGTATATGTGGATGATCTAGTGATTAAGAGTAGGAATAAAAAGATCATGCTAGTAGATATATCAGAAACTTTCATCCAATTAAAGAAGGCTGGTATTAAGCTGAACCCAGTGAAATGCTCTTTTGGAATGGAGGAGGGCAAATTCCTGGGGGTCATTGTTACCCGCGAGGGCATACGAGTCAACCCAGAAAAGGTAGCCGCGATCACATGAATGGCTTCTCCAAGATCGTTGAATGAGGTACAGACTCTGAATGGCTGGTTGGTGGCCATGAATAGATTTTTGGCAAAACACGCGAGGAAATCTTTACCCTTTATTGCCACGCTAAAAAACTGTTTAACAAAGTCCGATTTCAAGTGGTTCGTAGAGGCTGAAAAAGCATTCCAAGAATTGAAGAACTACTTAACCACTCTACCTACACTAGCCGTGTCAACCAAGGGGGAACATTTAAAGGTTTATTTGTCCGCATCACATAAATCAGTCAGCGCAGTCCTTATGGTTGAGCGCGGGGGGGGGGGGGGGTACAGACATCGATCTATTATATATCAGTAGGGTTTTGACAACTTTTGAAACCAATTACTCCATGACTGAGAAGTTAGTCTTAGCCCTAGTACATGCCTCCCGACGGTTGCGCAGATACTTTCAAGGGCATGATGTAGATGTCTTGACTAATTTCCCGTTACAGCAAATCCCTGTGCCGACCTGAGTTATCGGGGTGGATGACCCGGTGGGAAATTGAGTTAGGTGTATTTGAGTTAACCTTCAAGCTGCGGTCCGCCATCAAAAGCCAAGTCATCACGGATTTCATAACGGAGGTTCCCGCAGGAACTATTAAAGAGGATGAGGCGCGTGAGGCAATAGAAGTGCAGCCCGCTGGAACACAAACCTTTTGGGAATTATTCACAGACGGGCAGCGTGCATCGAAGGATCAGGAGTAGGTTTACTACTGATTAGCCCGGAAGGGACATAATTTACACGAGCCCTGAAGCTGCTAATCTAGACATCCAATAATGAGACAGAGTACAAAGGACTCCTCGCGGGGCTTCGTTGGTCAGTAGAGAAGGAGGCAAGACATGTCCGCGAACATGTAGACTTATTGTTAGTGGCAAATCAGATCAAAAAAATTTACAAGGCTAAAGGCCCAATCATGATCCGATACCTTAGCATCTGCAGAAATTTGCTCAAAAGTTTCTCCTCGTGGGAAGTGATTCACATACCACGGAGCCAGAACAAGAAAGCGGACGCACTGAGCAAAATAGCCTCCAATTTCAGTGACCCAACGAAAGCCATCTACTTGGAGATGATTGAGAACCCATCAACCGAGATAACAGAGGTCAATGTCACATAGCATGAGGAATCTTTGATGACACCGATCCACAAATACTTGGACACGGGAATCCTGCCTCCAGAGAGATCAAAGGCATATAGGCTCCAAGCCAAAGCTGTTCAATACCAACTGTAGGATGGAATACTGTATCGACGATCATTCCTGTGTCCGCTATTGCGTTGCGTGGATCGAGCGGAAGCCAACTACCTGATCAGAGAAATCCACTTTGGTATCTGCGGAATCCACGCCGGTCTACGCGCAATGGTAGCCAAGTTGATGAATAACGGCTACTATTAGCCAGGGATGCATGTAGACGCCATGGAGGAATTAAGAAAGTGCCAAAGCTGCAAGCGGCATGCGCCAATGGTGCACAGACCAAAAAATAACCTCATTCCAGTATTGACGGCATGGCCATTCCAGAAGTGGGGTAATGATCTGCTAGGCCCATTCCCAGATGCACCAGGGCGCATAAAGTTCTTGGCAATGGCCATCGATTACTTTACCAAGTGGGTGGAGGTGAAACCCTTGGCCACCTTTACAACAACCAACATCAAAAAGTTCATATGGGAACACATAATTTGTCGCTTTGGCCTTCTGCTTTACATTGTCAGTGATAATGGGAAGCAATTCACGAACAGAATTATACAAGAATGGTGCGCGGAGTTGCAAATCGTACAAGTGTTTACTTCTGTGGCACATCCTCAGGGGAACGGACAGGTAGAGCGGACCAATAGAAGCATAGTGGAAGGAATAAAAACATGCCTAGAGGAGGAGGGAACATCTTGGCTAGAAGAATTTTCGCACGTCCTATGGGCGCACCGGACAATGCCAAAAAGTAGTAATGGAGAACCTCCCTTCAGCCTAACATATGGCACAGAAGCCATGATACCGGTGGAGGTCGGGATACCTACTGTGCGGCGGCTGAATGCAGAGGGAGAAGAAAATGAAGCATAATTAAGACTCAACTTGGACGTCTTGGAAATGCACAGAGAGACGACGATCATCAATGAGGCCAGGTATAAGCGTAAAATAGAAAAAACATACAACAAGAGAGTCCATGAATATGCTTTCAAAAAAGGAGAATATGTATTAAGAAGCAACCAGACAAGACGCGCGGAAAACACGGGGAAGTTAGGTCCAACATGGGAAGGCCCGTACGTGATCCGCGAGGCCTTGCGAAAGGGCGCCTATACGCTTAATCAGTTGGATGGAAAAGAGGTACCTAGAACCTGGAACGCAGCCCAATTCAAAAAATGCTACATGTGAATCGAAGGCGGTAGCTATATAATGCTTACTTGTAGGAACAGTTTTTTATGTTTCTAATGAAAAGAATCGCATTTATGAGTTAACATATTCTTTGTGATGTATATTTATCAACACCTATAAGACCTAAAGTATTTTCCCCTAACGGCAAAGCCCACAGCATTACACGCCGCCTGAGACACAGGCGCGCGCATAAGACCTAAAGTGTTTTCCCCTAACGGCAAAGCCCACGACACTACATGCCACTTGAGACACAGGCGCACGCATAAGACCTAAAGTCTTTGCCCCCAACGACAAAGCCCACGACATTACACGCCACCTGAGACATAGGCACACGTATAAGACCTAAAGTCTTTGCCCCTAACGACAAAGCCCGTGGCATTACACGCCGCCTGAGACACAGGCGCGCGCATAAGACCTAAAGTCTTTGCCCCTAAAGGCAAAGCCCACGGCATTACACGCCGCCTGAGACACAGGATCGCGCATATGACCTAAAGTATTTGCCCCTAACAGCAAAGCCCACGACATTACACGCCTGAGACACAGGCGCACGTATAAGACCTAAAGTCTTTGCCCCAAACGGCAAAGCCCACGGCATTACAGAGACACAGGCGTGCGCATAAGACCTAAAGTTTTTGCCCCTAACGACAAAGCCCATGGCATTACACGCCACCTGAGACACAGGCGCGCGCATAAGACCAAAAGTCTTTACCCCAAACGGCAAAGCCCACGGCATTACAGGCCGCCTGAGACACAGGCGCGCATAAGGCCTAAAGTTTTTGCCCCTAACCGTAAATCCCACGACATTACACGCCGCCTGAGACACAGGCGCGCATAAGACCTAAAGTCTTTGCCCCTAACAGCAAAGCCCATGACATTACATGCCTGAGACACAGGCGCGCGTATAAGACCTAAAGTCTTTGCCCCTAACGGCAAAGCCCACGACATTACGAAGACACAGGCGTGCGCATAAAACCTAAAATGTTTTCCCCTAACGACAAAGCCCACGACATTACACGCCGCCTGAGACACAGGCGCGCGCATAAGACCTAATGTCTTTGCCCCTAACGGTAAAGCCCACGGTGTTACACGTCGCCTGAGACACAGGCGCGCGCATAAGACCTAAAGTCTTTGCCCCTAACAGCAAAGCCCATGGCATTACACGATGCCTGAGACACGGGCATGCGTATAAGACCTAAAGTCTTTGCCCCTAACAGCAAAGCCCACGGCATTACACGCCACCTAAGACACAGGCGCGCGCATAAGACTAAAGTCTTTACCCCTAACGGCAAAGCCCATGGCGTTACATGCCGCCTGAGACACAAGCTTGCACATAACACCTAAATTCTTTGCCCCTAACGGCAAAGCCCATGGCATTACACGCCGACTGAGACACAGGCGCGTGCATAAGACCTAAAGTCTTTACCCCTAACGGCAAATCCCATGGCGTTACACGCTGCCTGAGACACAGGCGCGCGCATAAGACCTAAAGTCTTTGCCCCTAACGGCAAAGCCCATGGCATTACACGCCACCTGAGACGGGTGCAAAGTTAAACAGACACGTAAACCCAAAGATGCATGACAAAAAAGTATTTTCACAAATAACCCAAATTTAAGTAAACATAATAATCATAAGTAACAAGCACTGTTCTAAAACCCAAAAGGGGGCACGCATGTCTGGATTATGTGGCACGCAGGCCATAAAAGGAGAGACAAGACCCAAGGGTTAGACACGACACGCGTGCCAGATACAGGGAAGATTAAGCCTCATCAGTCACCACCCTCCGCATGCCCACCACCATCCACATTCCCACCATTATCACCATCTACTTCCTCATTACCAGCCCCATAACTAGATGTACCGGCACCCCCTTCGTCAAAAAACATCACGCGAAGGTGGGCCAGGTTTTCATGATCAGCGCAATCTGTAATCTCCTTCAGAATGGAAAAGGACATATTATCAAACTCCAATGTCTTCTCATCCAACCCTTCTTGACTGTTCACATCATATAGGGCAAAGTCGGTCTTGGGGAGCGTTTCCTCAGCAACTGATAACCCTCCTCAAAGCCTTGTTGGCGTCCTAGAAATTTGTTGGTAGTGAGCAATTCAGAGAAAACTTGTTGGAATTCAGGGCATCGTTTAACCATATCCACAGTAAGGGGCAAGCACTCTTTAAGTAACAAAGGCGATCAGCGCGAAGCTCTTGAATATTCCTTTCCACGGCCATCCTATGGGCAGCCTCATTATCCCGGGCATAAGCAGTTTCCTGCAACTTGCGGCAGAGATCAGCTATCTCCGCATCCCTAGATACAACTGCTGTATCTTTTAAAGCCAGCCTTTCCAAAAGATCTTGATTAATGGCTTCTAGGGTGCCTACGTGGGCGCTGGCCTGGCGACCTTTTTTGATGGCATTGGCCAGCTTTTGATTACACAGTTCAGAGGCCTTTTTCCAGTCCACCGCCGCCTTTAAATGCTGCTCCTTAGCCTTATCCACCTCAGCCTAGGACGCAGACAACTCCCATTCCAGTTTCTTCACCTTCTCAACACTACGCTGGCCCTCCTCCACCTCGCGCCTAAGGTCTTCATAACTGGCCCGCTCGGTGTGGAGGACCTCCCAATCCCTTAACAATTCTAACATGGAAGATAGGGTCCCGTCAACATCCCTGGATAACTGATTCTTTAACTGCCCGCGTGGAAGATTCTGCTGGAACAGTCACTCGGCGGGGGGAAGGGATAACCGAATAAAATTATTACAAGCAACGGGATCCACTAGGCGGGTCCCCTAATTAAGCCGCCAGTTCGGCACATGAACGTGATCCACCGACGGGTCCTCCTCCCTAGGGACTTTAGTGGTCGTGATGAAGGAGGAGCCCAACTGTCGAGGAATATTAGGTTTGGCGGATACAGGGTCCTCTAACTCCACCACATGGGGCCCACCAGATGTGACCCCAGTAGCTTCACCGATCGCTTGGTCAGGAACAATAGGGGAGGACTGGCGGGGAGGAGAAGGTGTAGGAGGGGCATCTTGACACGAACCACCCGATTGAACAGTCGGAGGCCTCTACGCTAGACTTGCTGAAAAAGAAACAAAGAAAAATTAAGGAAGATTAAAACAACCAATGACAAATGAGAGAAACACATACCAAGATCATCCTCTTCCGCAAGCCTCAAAGAATCAGACAGTTTTTGCCTCTTAGCTTGAGGGGAGGTCAAAACCTTCTTCGCGAGGGAAAGAGGCCTCCGCTTAACATTAATTTCTTCAAACGACCACTACCGTTGCTAACACCTACAAGCGGATCTACAACGGGCTTCTCAGGCTCTTCGACCCTAAGCTTAGGATCTGCGCGACGTGTACGACGGATCAGTAGGGTTCCTCTCTAGATGAACCTTAAGGTTCGTCACTAGACAAAATCACACACGCCTCTCCAGCGGAATTAATAGAATTGAGTGGCCTAGGATTAGAGTCGAAATCCACACCTGAAGTTTCGTGTCGGCTGGAGTCACTATCCATAGCACGAGGGAATAGGAAGTTGTCCTCCCACCTATCCAAAATAGAGGGTTCCCCTGGCGCTTTGTCCCGCCAAACCATTTTCCCATGAGGATCATCAAAGAGCGCGCCGTAGACTATATCTACAGCTGCAAGGCAAATATTTGCAAGAAATAGAAGGAATGTAAAGAATAAGCAACCGACACCATACCTTGACCATTGATAGAGTTGTATGGGACCTTATCAAAACGCTTCCAAATCTGGCTCATCCTTACAGCAACCAAAGGGCTCTCGCGGAGAGATTGGATATCCGCATAGCTAGAGATAAGGGTGTTATACCAGTCCTTGCCTTCGAAATCCTCCACTTCAGGCTCCACAAGAGAATCAGACGCGGGGCGAATGTTCATAACCAAAGGGAGCACATCCCTTTTGACAAAGAAGAAACATTCACGCCAATCATGAAAGCTGGAAGGAGCCTTCGTAATGTGACTCTTGACCTTCCGCCACGATCGATAAAGGAGAACCAACTGTCACGTTGCACCATCTTATAGAAGACATTAAATTTATCGCATGTTGTTTCAACACCCTGGCTCCGGCAGCTGAATTCGAAATGAGTAGCGGGGCACAGACCCATAGGATGCATCTGGGTAATATGCACCTGGTAGAAATTCAAGAGGCTCCCAATAAACTTGGTAGTGGGAAGACAAAAATTGCAATACAGGAAAAAGGCTGCATAGAGGGCAATCTTTCCATTAGAAATGTCAGTGGCAGACCTACCAGAGTTGGGGAACTCCAGCTCCCACTCACTATTGATACAATATGACTCACAGATCTTCTCGAACCCCTCTTGGTTCCATCGGATGGGAGTATTCTCAATCAGAGACATATCAGAGCCTTTCCCCTTACCCTTGCCTCGATGAGTAGTGGACGCCATTGATCCGGAGAAAAGATGAAGGAAAACAAAGAAGTGGGAAGGAGAAAAGAGAGAGAGGAAGGTGATGAAGAAGGAAACGGCAACCCTTGCAGTCCTTATATAGGCTTCGAATTAAATACTAGGCGGAAGCGCATGAAAAGGCGTGTAACGCGTGGGCCCAGAAACGAGTAGGAAGCGACACGTCATACGAGGAATTGTACACGACGAGCAGAGGGTACACTGGCGCGTCCCATCTATCTACAAAAAGGAGAGTAATGATGACACCCGGTAACCTTGCGTAACCCGATAAAGTCAAACATCCCATCAGACACCAAATACCCCATCTCTGGGCGGGCGTTCAGATATTAAAAAATTTTCAAACCCGAAGTAGCGCGCAAAGAGTTTGGGATGTTATTCAAGTCCAAAGCCATGCGAAAATACTCACGCATAACCTTGGATTGGGGGGACTTGAAGACGTAAGGTCCCTCGCGGAAGTCCATTCACCCCGCGAAACGTTTTTGCCATGGAATGAACCTACTTCTGACAGTACTCAACAAAAGGATAGGAAAGTCTGCGTGTACGGAAGGATACCCCACAGAATGATCAGAGGATGTCCTGTGAGAAGAGACACTGCCATGCACTCCTGGGGGCCCACCGCACAAGACATGGTTCCCACTAACGGTTATAAGTTAGGGGACCAAAGAGATATTCTTGACAGAGACCTCTCCACCAATAACATTCGTGCCAGGTCAGCCCTAGGAAAGCGACATCATAGCGTCTCCCTTCCCCTCAGGTATAAGGCATCGACTCCCTTCATACTCTCACTTACACCTTGATATCTCGAAGATACTTATTCTCACACTGGAGGGCCGATACAGGGATTATCCCCTCCCTGTAACGCCCTAACACGTTGTTACCTTGTGAAGGGTCTCGTCAGAGTCTGAGAGAGTAACCACCATTTAGTCATCCATTGGAGCTTGTGTAATCTGTTCACCGGATCAGCCTTACCCACCGGTGTCTGGATTTACAAGATTCAATATCAATTTTGTCCATTTGGAATCTAGTGTAACTAACCCCACCACCATCGTTCCTTCTTAACTGTGTTTTGCCATGGCCACACTCAATTTCAGGCGATGGCGTGTGGTGGTGGTGTTCTTGTTGCAGACAAACATGAAGTGGGTGGGGCCTAACGAAGAAGACAAAGAAAAGGATAGCTCAAGGTACGCCCCACTTGTCGTCCACTGTAAATAAAACACGGTACCGTCTATATGCATATAGACCCTGAGTCCTCGACTTAATGATTTGCGCAAACACATACAATTTATCTATTTTTAATACACTCATAATAACAAGAAACTCATCAAAACTCTTTATAGAATTCATTTTTGACGTGTTAATTGCATGAGTTTTGATTTGCTTACAATTTATGATATGATACACTAAACTTGATTTTGGTGGAAGTCGGGTGGTCATGACACACCGACTTGAGATGACGTATGTTTTGAGCATGTATTAACATGGAATTGTGTATACTTAGAACTCACCAGTATAAACTGACTTGTTTTAGCATGTATTTCAAGTAAATGTTAATACCTTCTTTGCATATGCATGGAGTTGGGCTTGAAGGTACTAGATCTAGATGGCTATTTGACAAAGTCTTGTATTTGACATGAAGAAATTTTGTAGTACATAGTTGTAAATAAGTTTAATGTACTTTTGGTTTTTGTGGACCTTAAGACTTCCGTTATGGTTTATTATAAAACGGCTATGTAATATGTAAATCAAATTGTTCGTCTAGCACCGATGTTGAGGTATTGCTAGACTTGACATGATTGATTGATATCAACTTACGCAACAGAAAATACATCATTTCATTACTTAAATATTTAAACAATACATCATCAAAAGAACATTTGTCTAGTAAAATTAAAAATTCCAACAAAGTACAAACAAATAAACACAAGGACTTCTAACAACCTCTTTAAATCAACAACTACCCTCGTTTATGTAACACTCATTTATTTTATAAAGACTCCACGTCATACTTTAAGTGCGGAATTTAAATTCCAAAAATTTCTTTTGGTTATAACTTTATAAACTTGGATATATCATCTAGACATCAACATAATATACTTATAAAACTTTATCATCTAGTAAGTTATGTTCGAAAAACAACATAAACAAAACAACTTTTGACACACTTGCAATGTGTAAACCCAAATTTCAAGATGTGTTGTTCATGTGATGTCCCGAGGGCTTGATCATTATCCACCTACAAACCGGATATTTACGTTTCTCCCAAAAGCATGCTCCAAGTTGAACCGAAAATCCCCAAGTGACTAATCCTCCATGCGTAATTCGCCACCTGACATATTATAAACACTTAAAAGATTAGTCATGACTAACTGAGATCGTACAACACTAATTATATGAATCTTCAAGAGCGTTTTATAAAATTTCAGTAAAAGCGATTATAGGCTTGACGCAACCTTACTCCACATGGCATAGCTTTACTCCACTCAAAAGACACCAAAATTTAACCTTCTAGCGTAAGAGGGGCGTAAACCACTACAAAAGTCCAACATTAGAAAATTTTGTTTTCCAGGTGGCGTAAGCTTATGCCACCTGGCGTAACCTTATGCTTCTGCACATTTTGATATGGTTTTGACAACAACTCTATTGTTTTATTTTTTGACCCATAACATCCCCACAACAAATAACATGTTTAGAGATCAAGATTCAAGTCTTAGTAAGGAACATAAGGTTCCTAGTCACAATTGAAATTGTTTATACTTCAAGATCTTAAAAATCATGACCCGTTTTAAGATTAAATAAAGTTTATTGATGTCAACATATCTAGGGTCATGCAACAACTTCATACTTGTGAAATTTGAGGTCTCATTATCAATGCTACTCACCCAGTTATAAGCTAATGATGATATCAAGTTAAGAGAGTTATTACCTTCTTGTGCAATGCATTGCAACTAACTTATGAAATCTCAATCTTGACAAAAATGCCATAATCCTTATGCTTTAAACCATAATGAAACAATATCCAAAAATATGGTCATACCTTTAACATATAGAATCCTTGAACAACATTAAGATTGTAAGTATTGTCGGGTATGGAGCCTTGGGTAAACCAGTCGACCCTAGGTTTCATGGGATTTATGGTTTGGGCTTTTCTTTTTTTCTTGGGGATTAAGTTACCCTAACCTTAGACTAGTCTCTCTCTCTCTCTCTCTATATATATATATATATAATGATATGTACTTGTAATCCTTTGAGCAAATCAATATTATAAACCCTAGTTGCAGCAAAGTGGACGTAGGTCATATCGGCAGAACCACTATAAATCTCTTGTGTTCCTTACTGCCTTCGTGTTGTGTTTGTGAGTTTGTGTTCGCGTGATACATAAAAATTGGTATTAGATCTTAGTCTCTTAATATTTAAAGTTCTTCCACCTGTTTCATGGATCGAACTAGCCGCCGCCAACCCTACCGATCAGGGTTTCTGCTGCCGGATCACCAACTGCCACCCTAGCCACCGCCTGCGACTAGGGTTCTGTTCTAATCGCCGCCCCCGCCGCCGGAACTAAGTTTCCGCCGCCGCTGCTCTTTGTTTTTTATCAGAACCATTTTCAGCCGTCGATTAGTCTCATCACGTCTGATCGTCCATCACCGTCCGGTACAAATAGTTAAGTCGCTTTCTGTTTCCCCTTTTTGTTTCTTCACTTACAGTTGTTTACTGTTTTAGTTGTACGTTTCGATAGTAAAAGACAATGTTTAATAGAATAACTAACAAGTCCAGGCTCCAGCTGTTGCTGTGTTTGTTCTATAATGTTAAACATTGAGTTGACTAGTAGCACTATGGTAGTTTGTTCAAATGGCAGAGGACAGAAAGACAAGGATTGAGAAGTTAGATGGACTAGATTTTGGATGGTGGAAGATGCAAATCAAGGATTTGCTATGTTAGAAGGTTTTGGACCTGGCATTGACATGTCAAAAACCAGAGAAGGTAAAAGATGATGAATGGGCAGCCTTGAATAAAAAAGCAACATCCTACATCAGATTCATGCTGGCAAAGAACGTTGCTTTTAACATCGTGAATGAGACAACGGCTTATGGGTTGATGAAAGCGTTATCAAACATGTACGAGAAACCATCTACTTCCAACAAAGTGTTCCTGACTAGGAAATTGGTTAACACTAGAATGAAAGTAGGAGCGTTGTTTACCTATCACGTTAATGACTTTAAGGTGATTATTGCTTGCCTGCTATCTGTTGACATCAAATTTGAAGATGAAGTTCAGGCTCTACTATTACTGTCCTCGTACCTGAAAGCTGGTTAGGATCAGTCACTTCTATATGTAGTTAAACCGAAACTACAAAACCCAAGTATGAGGGCGTCCATGACTTTATCCTAGGTTAGGATATTCGCAGGAGAAGCACTGGAGAATCTTCTAGTTCTTTGCTTCACACTGAAGGAAGAGGAAGGAGATCATAAAGTAATAGCAATAGAGGAAGGTCAAAGTTAAGAAATAGGGGGTAAGTCAAAGCTGAGGTAAGACATAGAATCTTGGAATTGCAAAGAAAATGGTCACTTCAGAAGCCAATGCCCTAAACCATCAGCCTCAAAGAAAGAAGTAAACAATGTTGCTAAAGAAGACGCTCTTACTGATGTGTTGAGAAGTTTGTCGAGTCCTTGATCATGGATTTAGGAGCTTTGTTTCATACTGTATTATGCCCTAACATGGTCAAGAATCTGTGAACAAGTAATCTTGTTAAGGTTCGTTTAGCTGATGACCAGACTTTGGATATTGCAGGAATTAGGGACGTTGATTTGAAGACTTCCATGGGAACTACTTAGACATTGAAAGATGTCAGAGTGATTCCCAACCTGAGGAGGAAATTGAGTTTTGTTGGTCAATTGGATGACGAAGGGCTTGATGTCCAGATCATGGGTGGACAATAGAAAATGATTAAGGGGAATTTGGTGATAGCCAAAAGAAAGAAGAAAGGTACTGTCAGACCCTGGATTTTTCCTACCCGGGCGTGCGACCATCAGTTGGTACCTATTTCTTATTTTATAATATTAGAGTTTGTAAACACGGAAAATGGTTCATGAATTTTCATAACTCAAATATTTGAATTCACAATCATAGGGAAAGACCCTATTTCATTTTATTTCATAATTATAGGGAAACACCCTGCTTTAGTACAAAACGTTTTTACAAAACCAAGGTTTATAGAGCCATTCATTTCAGTTGATGTCTAGGATGTACATTCCCTTTCTGACATCATGGCTTTCTCGCCAAGGATACACCGTCCTTTCGGCATATTCATGCAAACATAATTAACCTTGGCTACCTGTAAAACATTTTGAAAACATTTATCAGCACAAGCTGGTGAATACAAGTATGCTTTTTATAATCTGACAAGACTGAATAAATAGAACAATTTGCCCATAATGGTCAATTTACACACTCAACGGACTACCTTCAGCCCGAAAGTATAACCTCCAGCCAAACTAGGTACTTTCTCAGATGATCTTTGTTTTACGTTAATCACAACCTTACGTACATGCGGTGTAGTTATTTTATGAGAGTCTTACAACCGAGCCATAGCCCTAGCCCCACTACATCATTTCATTTGTAACATGTGCATGATTATACGTGACTCTATGGCTTGAATGCTATATTTTAAATCACCTTATGCGACCAATGATTGTATTAGTTCTTTCGAATCAGACCACAAATCAAAGTGGTTTATGGTTTTAAAAGCATTCTATAAAAATACAAGTATTCACCTTTGACAGAGTTTCCGTTTACAAAAGCTTCGTGGGCTTCTAAAGTTGTTTCCTCAGTCGGACAGTACCTATGTGTAGCTTCCTAGCCTCGGGTATTGCTTATGGAGGTTCTACCAGCGTTCCTCGGGCATTTCTCGACTTAATCGGCTAGTGCATTAAATAAGCGGAGGTCAGATATTTGATATGCCCATGGCATAATACATACACATAGTGGAGTATTTATATTCTGAAATCATCAATTCTAGAAAACTCGTTAATATCTTCTTAACTCTTCCTACAAATCACGCCCAAACAATGATCTGCCATATTTTACATACATGAAGGTAGCCATATTTACTCTTGGCATACCCAACGATATGTGTTTCTATTTATAGAAACTTCAAGGCTAGTACTTATAGAAAGTTTTACTGACATATTTCACAGGGAATGCCCGTCACAAACTAAAACATCTTACTTATTTCTTATTATTTTATCAGAGTTTATTACGGAAAACGGGTCCCAGATTTTTCAAAACCTTGTCTTTAAAGTGATAAAGGTATATTTTATTAGAAATATTGTCTTTACATAAAATATTACATCATGTAACATAGGGATTCTTCAACTTCGACCGACCATGTGCTCAAGAAGCTTCATTCCACGTGCCTCTTTTCTACAGTGTTTGAAAAACGTTTTTACGTTAGCTTACGCTAAGTAAGTACACTGCGTTGTTCATTTTATTATTCATTTTAGGTCCTTCCATATCATAGACTGGGCACCACTACCAGGTCCTTCTGTCTATAGACTAGGCACCTTTCCATCCATATTCATAAGGCCCTTCCGTCCCGTAGACTTGGCACCTTTTTAATTTCATTCACATGGTCTTTCCGTCCCGTAGATTTGGCAACCCTTTTCAACCCCGTAGGTTATTTAATTACAAGGCCCTTCCATCCCACAGGCTTGGCAACCTTGTTTTCCCATTGGGATCTTAAGTATCATTGACTCACAGCCTCCTAATTTATGGAGCATTTATTCCTATTATGTATGCTTGATTTAATCCTAATCAGACCTCACCTTAAAACTTTGTAACGGTTTCCCCACAATGTACTAAAGAGGTTTATATATAGAAAGTACCAGCGGCGTATCGACCACCTCTTAAACACTTTGTGAATACTCCGTTATTCCATTTTAAGACTTATACTCGTTTTCATCACACAATCACATTTAACACATATAGCATGATCATTTATCATTTGTTCACATATTCACATTTAGCACATATTGCATGTTTGCATTTCATGCACAACATGACCTCTTGTCATGCTTTCATCCTGCTCTAATTTCTCGTAAAGGTTTCTCCATGTTACGTTAAAGAGGTTTATATATAGGAAGTACCAGTGGCGTATCCACCACCCCTTTAACGGCTCATGAATACTTCTTTACTTAGAATCAAGCTTTCCCATTATTCCTTATTTATTTAATAGCATGAATTAGTCATACTTTTATTCCGTTCTTGCCCTAATCCCTCCTAAAGGCGTCTCCATAATGTATTACAGAGGTTTATATATAGGGTGTACGAGCAGCGTACCCACCACCTGTAGGTCCACATGGCGTTTCTACGGATCATTCTTGTGATAAGACGTATTGTTAATGCGGAGTGCGGAATCTGTGACACCCGACAATTCAGGTCAATACCCGTACATGTTATAAACAAGTTTACATTATAATTGTTTTGTGATTTACTTAATTTCACAAACAAGGACACTAAGGTCTAACAAAAACTGTACAGGGTCTCATTTTAAATCTTTGGTAATTCTGGGAGTTACCGGTTCACATACCAGTATAAACCGAATTTAATTACCATTTGAAACTCTAAATAATATATACCTAAAACTAATTGTTTGATAAATCAAACAATCCAACCCACTTGCTTGACTTTCTCGGCCGAAAGTCAGGGGAGCCATTCCCCCACTTGCTAATACACTCAAATTCAGATAAAAACCATACCTCCTCAGTCGAAATCCCACAATCCCTTCCATACTTCTCATTTTCATACGGCAATTTCCCAATTCTCCTTCTAGTCGAAGTCCAGTTTAAGGCAGAAATCCACCACAATTCGGTATTTTAAGAAGATTTCAAGTGTTCTAAAGAAAGTTTAACAGAAGATTCAAGACTCTTCTCTGTTTTCTTTCATCATCTTCATCTCGGTTTTAAGGTAAAAACTCGATATTATCCACTTTATTTTCTTTAAAACCGTATCTAAGCCTACAAAAGGTTCAATCGCAAGTAAGATAACAAGAAAAGTGTGTCAAATTCAAGATTTGAACATAAAAATATACAGGACGAATTCTGTCAATCAAAGTGCAGTAATCGAAACTAGGAGTTTCGATACCTGTTATTCAATCGAAACTAGGAGTTTCGATACCTGTTATTCAATCGAAACTAGGAGTTTCGATACCTATTCAATCGAAACTAGGAGTTTCGATACCAGTTTACTCAATCGAAACTGGGAGTTTCGATACTAGTTGTTCAATCGAAACTAGGTAGTTTCGATACATATTGCTCAATCGAAACTAGATAGTTTCGATACCCTTCTTGCCAATCGAAACTAGATAGTTTCGATACCTAACTACTCAATCGAAACTATGAAGTTTCGATACTCAATTGCCCAATCGAAACTAGGAAGTTTCGACATCTGTTCATCAGTCACTTTGAGCAGTAACTAAGATCTGTTTTATAACAAAACAAGTATTGAACAACTTACGTATAAGACGGGTAGTTTTAACACATTAGTACCCTTGTGTGATTAGGGTACGGATATACAAGAACTAGCACAAGTTTGTTTGCTAGGGTTTCATCGGACACAAGGTGAGTTCACGGCCCCCTTTTAACTCTTTACTGTTTTGTAAACATCGGGGGAGAAATATACTTACTTGTTATGTTTTGAAAACATGAATTACATTGTTTATACGTTTGACAATATGAACATTTTGGTATAACTTCTTGTGAGTCTCCCAGCCCCACTTTTACTACTGGTTTTTAAATTGTTTTTAAACAAACGGGGAGAAAACTTGCTCAACTAAACAGCTGGACACAAGTACACACAATGATTGTTCGGATGAACAACACACAACGATTGTTCGGATGAACAACACACAACGATTGTTCGTATGAACAACACACAACGATTGTTCGGATGAACAATACTCAACGATTTGGGGGAAAAAAAAACATACTTCAACTATTTTATGGGATAACAAGAGAATAAGACACGACTTTTATGTTTACATGGGATGAGAACAACACAATGGAGGCCGCGAAAGTCCCCTGGAACAACATAGTAACCATTAACTGTAGCCTAGGGTCCTATGAATAGTACTATGGAGAGTGACGTCTCCCGGTCATGGTTAGTCGCGCTAACCACAATCTGGAGGATTTATGGCCGCATAGAACTGAATAACGAAATTAGGGGCGTGTACACATGTCAAGGTTTGGTTACGCCCCATGTATGAACATATTATTTGTATTCCTAGCTAGTTTACAAATGGGTCAACAATTCTTATTCTGTTTATCACATACAACTGAAACTATTTACGAACAATTGAGTTTAAACAAAAGAGTTTTGATTCGGTTAAAGAAATCATGTTTATACAAAAGGATTCTGATCAGGTTATAAGGATCATGTTTAAATATTGAATTTATGACGGTTAAGTCATGATAATGTTTTCAAAGGACAACTTCATATTTTATGACGGTTAAGTCATGATAATGTTTTCAAATGAAAACTACTTAGTTTTATGACGGTAAAGTCATGAACATGTTTTTGGGAAAAACTATAAGCACTATTATAACTAACTCTGTGAACTCACCAACCTTTGTGTTGACAATTTCAAGTATATTTCTCAGGTAACTGTTAGCCATGGCACGGTTGGAATAAGCTAGCTATGTTGGATCAATTCCTAGTAGCTGGAAGGACGTAGAATATCAAGACTCAAGTCTATCGTTGATCTAGAAGAACTTAGATCCTAGTATTACTTAGTCTTAGCATTTGTGTATGTAATCAAGTCTTAGAAATCATTATTACAGCTTCCGCTATCGTGTAATGAACCAATCGTTGCAACCTGTATTTATTTAATAAGTAAATAAAATATGGGGGTGTGACAGATTGGTATCAGAGCAATGGTTTTAGCGAATTAGGTGTCCTTAGTGATACCTAGGCTCTAACCGGACTCATCTAGGGACCAAGATTTCTAAGACTTGCATCACACTAAAAACACCCAAGACTTGAGCATAGGAATTCCAACCGTTGCCGAACAATTTGTGTAGACTATTAGTGTATGGAGTTACACTAGGGTACCATTAGCTACACTAATACAATTACATAACACATGTAATGAACACTTAAACACATACAACAATGTGAAAATAATAAACACATATAAATGTTACTATTCGGATTACGAGTCAAGAATAACGGGTACTCAGCATACTGCAACCTTAGAAGATCGAGTTATGAGATGAGCTTGAACGATGACGACGGCGGCGATCGTCAGTTACCGATCTTGGTATCACAACAGGTTGAACTCGTACCAGAATCTGTACCTATACCTGCACCACAACTACTCCAGCCATGGAGGCAACTATCTTTCTAACGTATTTGCGATATAAATACTCTCATTCATAAGTTGTCGGATCGGATGCCTAGACTCTCGCCATGATATATGGCAGGCATGATTGCCCAGACAAAAGGGAATTCAAGGTGAGTAAGCAGGACTAAATGGGAGAGAACTCCAAGGGTCAGGAGACCCAGACATACATCAGGATCATGTGGATCCATGCATATATACAGACTTGGAGCATGAGTTGCTCGACACTCGTTTGAGGATCTCTGCCCAACACATAGTGCCTGAATTTCACCATGCACATTTTTTTTAAGAGACACTGGTGGTGCCTCTCTACCCTTAGCCTCATCCGACAACTGCCATATTCGGCAGATTCATGAGTATTGGTACACATAATTAACAGTAATCCGATAAAACAATACACACTCCTATACAAATGTGCAAACGCAATCTAATGATCGTTTCAAATCACTTTTGATTAAAAGCTAGGGATAGAAGAAACACTATAGGGATCAGGCAAGGCAAATCATCATTACGGGTGCACACGTAATCATAATTTGCAGTGCATGGGAACTTTAGTGAGTCTTGTTGTCTAAGCTGATGATCAACTCATGTTCTCAATCACTTGATTAAGGATTGGATCTTAACAAATCAGAATTCTCAATTAGGTACTCACAAAGCATTCTCCTAGTTTTGGAGGAACGAGAGAAATTCAAATTGAATTCAACCAATCCTTAGTAAATCCTGAACGACGAAGAAATTCGCACATTCACTCTTTGAGATTCTACTTGTCAGGAATGCTTCAAATTGAGCGTTACCACAACTAACACTTACAGTAATTGCACAACTATTGTGGGAGATTATGGCATAATCTCAGGATCCATCATACAGTTCAATCTCACAATTGCTTGAAAGTTACGCCAAGAGTGTTATGCACTAACTTCAGTAATAGGGCAGGGTATTATTCTGACCCGCATACACATGGCACCTATGGATATTGTGGAAGCTCGACATGAGACAAGTAGGAAATCGGACATTTCAGAATGTCGGTCAAACAGGATTGCTCTCGCAGCCATTGACATTCAATATATCTTTAAGTCTGACTATTCTCTCTACAATGGATAAGCCGGGGTTGATGCTCAAGCGAATGCCAAAGAAACCTAAGTGTGGACTAACGACTATTGTCGCACTAACCAAAACGACATGCAAAACCCTTAAAGGAGTCCCAAATGCGGAATCTCATGCTAATCTCATTAGCTCATGATATGCATAAAGGACGTAAACTCGAACTATTCACAATAGGCCACTGTCCACAAAGAGTTGAGAAGAATAATTTATTACTCTTTTATACTCGCACTTCCCCGAAGTTCATCTTGTTGGATGGATCCCAGATTTAGCCTAGAAGAGAGGTGTGATTGCATCTTTCACTCCTAGTTTTCTATAATTGGGAAGCTCTAGAGCATCTATTGTTAAGAAATGATCTCTTAGAGTAGACTCAGTTAGAATACAAAAGCCTCGACGTTCAACACTCACTACCTCCAGTTTATCCTTGTGCTAAGGATTTTGAGGCTATAACCTGAATGAGTGGAATACGTAATGGTATGTCACCAAAGTACCATTCAAACCCTAAGGAAGTGCAGATACACTGAATGACTACAAAATGGAAATTGTGAAACTCCTAAAACATCTCAGCCAACTTAATGGGTTGACAAGCCCATAGCCGATTTTGGGGAAAACACTAATTCGATGAGACCATTCTTACAGTATTATTATTCATTCCCTCAGCTAGACGGAATATGAATATCCCAAACAAACATCAAACTTCGTATGGCTTACATACTTTGAAGGTATGGTAGTCGAGACATGAGTTTACATATCAGGACGCTACAACCCAAAGGCTAGTCTGCCTCGAAAGGTAGGGCGAGCAAAGGGGTAAAGTGGTGATTAGACTCGAAGTTCGCAAATAAGAGCTCCCAAGGAACATCAATTCCTAGCTCCATGAAGGCACATGGAGAGGAAAATCATAGAAAACATGAAACCTGAAATAAGAGAAAAGTCTTAGTCCGGGAAAATGCTTTCGAAAAGCATAAGAGGGACAAACATATAGTTTCATTTTCATACTTTTTCATTTCTACCCAATATACAACAAAAACTTGGACACCTCGTCGAGTAATTTTTTTTCATAAGGCCGAGTTTCTCACCATGGGGAGTTCCGGTCCTGTTTGTAAAGAAAAAGGATGAAACCTTTAGAAGGTGCATCAATTATCGGGAGTTGAACAAGCTGACAATCAAAAACCGGTATCCTCTTCCTCGAGTAGACGATTTGTTTGATCAACTTCAAGGGTCCAGTTTCTATTCTAAAATTGATCTACGATCAGGGTATCCTCTACTGAAAATTCAGGAAGAAGATATACCAAAAACGACTTTTAGGACTCGTTACGGTCACTACGAGTTTCTAGTTATGCCATTTGGCTTGACTAATGCACCGGCTGTTTTCATGGATCTAATGAACCGTGTGTGCAAGCCATACTTGGATAAATTCGTGATTTTATTTATCGATGACATAGTAATATATTCATAAACCAAGGAGGAACATGAACATCATTTGAAATCAATCTTGGAACTACTCCGGAATGAGAAGCGTTATGCCAAATTCTCTAAGTGTGAGTTTCGGATTCAAGAGGTTCACTTTCTCGGACACGTCATCAATAAGAAGGGTATTCACGTAGTCCCAACCAAGATTGAAGCTATCAAAAACTGGGAAGCACCAAGAATTCCGACTGAGGTGCGTCAATTTCTGGGTTCGGCAGGATATTACAGGCGATTTATCGAGAATTTTTCAAAGATAGCCTTGCCTTTGACCACGTTAACTCAGAAGGACAAAAAGTTTGATTGGACTGATAAACAAGAATCAGCGTTTCAATTGTTGAAGCAAAAACTTTGCAGTGCACCAATCATATCCCTTCCCGAAGGAACTGACAATTTCATCGTGTGCTGCGACGCATCACACCAAGGTCTGGGATGTGTATTGATGCATGAAGAAAAAGTCATAGCATATGCATCCAGACAGCTAAGAGTACATGAGAAAAATTATACGACTCACGATCTGAAATTGGGTGCTGTCGTGTTTGCACTCAAGATTTGGAGACATTTCTTTTATGGTACAAAATGTATTATCTTTACAAACCACAAGAGTCTCCAGTACATCTTTAATCAGAAAGAACTCAACATGAGTCAACTTCGTTGGGTAGAACTACTGAATGATTACGACTGGGATATGAAGTATCACCCTGGTAAGACAAATGTCGTAGCAGATGCCTTGAGTCGTAAAGAACGGGTTAAAACTCTCCGTGTTCGTGCCCTAGGATTGACAATTCATGCGAGTCTCACGATTCAAATCCGGGTGGCACAACAGGAGGCAATCAAAGAAGAAAACATTCAGAGTGAAGCTATATGAGGAATGATCAGACAATTAGAGCCAAAATCAGATGATACTTTATACTTTGCAAATAGAATTTGGGTGCCATGTTTTGGTAACCTACGGGAGTTGGTTATGGACGAAGCCCACAAGTCCAGGTACTCCATTCACCCAGGTTCGGATAAAATGTATAAGGATCTGAAAGAACTCTACTGGTGGCCGAACATGAAAGGAGAAATTGCTATTTACGTCGGTAAATGCCTGACATGTTCAAAGGTAAAGGCAGAACATCAGAAACCGTCGGGATTGTTATAACAACCCGAGATACCTCAATGGAAATGGGAACAAATTTCAATGGATTTCATTTCAATGTTACCCAGAACACCTAGCAACTATGATACTATATGATAATCGTCAGTCGTTTGACGAAATCCGCGCATTCCCTACCAATAAAGGAGATAGATAAAAGTAAGACGCGTGCAAGGCTAAATATTAAGGGAATTAAGGCTAGGCATGGTATGCCAGTTTCCATTTTCACAAAAAGGGACAGTCGATTCATGTCAAGAACCTGACAGTCTGTACAAGAAGCCTTGAGCACACGCCTTTACATGACCACTGCATATCATCCCCAGATGAACGGTCAAAGTAAAAGGACTATCCAAACTTTAAAAGATGTGCTCCGTGTGTGCGTAATCGATTTCAGAAGAAATAGGGATACTCACCGCCGTTGGATGAGTTTTCATATAATATCAACTACCATACCAGCATTAAAGCCGCTCAGTTGAGTCTTTGTATGGTTATAAGTGTCACTCATCGCTATGTTGGGCGGGGGTTAGCGAAAAGCATTTGACTGGTCCTGATATTGGCTAGGAAACCACTGACAAGATCGTCGAAATAAAAGATCGTCTGAAAGCCACTCAAGACAGACGAAAGATGAGTGGAGCTAGCAACAGACGAAAACCAATAGAATTCCAAGTGATAGACAAAGTCACGTTGAAGGTCTCACCTTGGAAAATAGTGGAAAAATTTGGCAACCGTGGCAAGCTTAACCCTAAGTGCGTTGAACCATTTGAACGAGAGGATCAAATGAAAACAAAAATACCCATCCTTGTTTAAGGATACAACAGTTCAAGAGGACACAAATTGAATTTCGGGACGAAATTCTTTTAACATGGGGAGAATGTGACACCCGACAATTCAGGTCAATACCCGTACATGTTATAAACAAGTTTACATTATAATTGTTTTGTGATTTACTTAATTTCACAAACAAGGACACTAAGGTCTAACAAAAACTGTACAGGGTCTCATTTTAAATCTTTGGTAATTCTGGGAGTTACCGGTTCACATACCAGTATAAACCGAATTTAATTACCATTTGAAACTCTAAATAATATATACCTAAAACTAATTGTTTGATAAATCAAACAATCCAACCCACTTGCTTGACTTTCTCGGCCGAAAGTCAGGGGAGCCATTCCCCCACTTGCTAATACACTCAAATTCAGATAAAAACCATACCTCCTCAGTCGAAATCCCACAATCCCTTCCATACTTCTCATTTTCATACGGCAATTTCCCAATTCTCCTTCTAGTCGAAGTCCAGTTTAAGGCAGAAATCCACCACAATTCGGTATTTTAAGAAGATTTCAAGTGTTCTAAAGAAAGTTTAACAGAAGATTCAAGACTCTTCTCTGTTTTCTTTCATCATCTTCATCTCGGTTTTAAGGTAAAAACTCGATATTATCCACTTTATTTTCTTTAAAACCGTATCTAAGCCTACAAAAGGTTCAATCGCAAGTAAGATAACAAGAAAAGTGTGTCAAATTCAAGATTTGAACATAAAAATATACAGGACGAATTCTGTCAATCAAAGTGCAGTAATCGAAACTAGGAGTTTCGATACCTGTTATTCAATCGAAACTAGGAGTTTCGATACCTGTTATTCAATCGAAACTAGGAGTTTCGATACCTATTCAATCGAAACTAGGAGTTTCGATACCAGTTTACTCAATCGAAACTGGGAGTTTCGATACTAGTTGTTCAATCGAAACTAGGTAGTTTCGATACATATTGCTCAATCGAAACTAGATAGTTTCGATACCCTTCTTGCCAATCGAAACTAGATAGTTTCGATACCTAACTACTCAATCGAAACTATGAAGTTTCGATACTCAATTGCCCAATCGAAACTAGGAAGTTTCGACATCTGTTCATCAGTCACTTTGAGCAGTAACTAAGATCTGTTTTATAACAAAACAAGTATTGAACAACTTACGTATAAGACGGGTAGTTTTAACACATTAGTACCCTTGTGTGATTAGGGTACGGATATACAAGAACTAGCACAAGTTTGTTTGCTAGGGTTTCATCGGACACAAGGTGAGTTCACGGCCCCCTTTTAACTCTTTACTGTTTTGTAAACATCGGGGGAGAAATATACTTACTTGTTATGTTTTGAAAACATGAATTACATTGTTTATACGTTTGACAATATGAACATTTTGGTATAACTTCTTGTGAGTCTCCCAGCCCCACTTTTACTACTGGTTTTTAAATTGTTTTTAAACAAACGGGGAGAAAACTTGCTCAACTAAACAGCTGGACACAAGTACACACAATGATTGTTCGGATGAACAACACACAACGATTGTTCGGATGAACAACACACAACGATTGTTCGTATGAACAACACACAACGATTGTTCGGATGAACAATACTCAACGATTTGGGGGAAAAAAAAACATACTTCAACTATTTTATGGGATAACAAGAGAATAAGACACGACTTTTATGTTTACATGGGATGAGAACAACACAATGGAGGCCGCGAAAGTCCCCTGGAACAACATAGTAACCATTAACTGTAGCCTAGGGTCCTATGAATAGTACTATGGAGAGTGACGTCTCCCGGTCATGGTTAGTCGCGCTAACCACAATCTGGAGGATTTATGGCCGCATAGAACTGAATAACGAAATTAGGGGCGTGTACACATGTCAAGGTTTGGTTACGCCCCATGTATGAACATATTATTTGTATTCCTAGCTAGTTTACAAATGGGTCAACAATTCTTATTCTGTTTATCACATACAACTGAAACTATTTACGAACAATTGAGTTTAAACAAAAGAGTTTTGATTCGGTTAAAGAAATCATGTTTATACAAAAGGATTCTGATCAGGTTATAAGGATCATGTTTAAATATTGAATTTATGACGGTTAAGTCATGATAATGTTTTCAAAGGACAACTTCATATTTTATGACGGTTAAGTCATGATAATGTTTTCAAATGAAAACTACTTAGTTTTATGACGGTAAAGTCATGAACATGTTTTTGGGAAAAACTATAAGCACTATTATAACTAACTCTGTGAACTCACCAACCTTTGTGTTGACAATTTCAAGTATATTTCTCAGGTAACTGTTAGCCATGGCACGGTTGGAATAAGCTAGCTATGTTGGATCAATTCCTAGTAGCTGGAAGGACGTAGAATATCAAGACTCAAGTCTATCGTTGATCTAGAAGAACTTAGATCCTAGTATTACTTAGTCTTAGCATTTGTGTATGTAATCAAGTCTTAGAAATCATTATTACAGCTTCCGCTATCGTGTAATGAACCAATCGTTGCAACCTGTATTTATTTAATAAGTAAATAAAATATGGGGGTGTGACAGAATCCAACCGAATCAACAATTGTATACACAAAAGACAATAGAAACAATCACGTAAATAACATTCAAGCCTGTATTCCAACAATCATAGAGTTTACAGACTCAATCAGACAATTCGTTCACTTCTGTTCAATGCTCCTCTGTTGCTCTCTCACTCTTAATTTTCTGTTCTGAACCTGTAAACTCCTATTTATAAACACCAGTTCTGCAGTAGGCGGACTTATTAAGTTCGCCTCAAAGATGCTTAGGCGAACTTATTAAGTTCGCCTCTAATAGGCTAGGCGAACTTAACAAGTTCGCTCCTAAAGATGCTTAGGCGAACTTATTAAGTTCGCCTCTCTATGAACTTATACAAAATTTTATCAAAAGTTTCAAAACATGTCCTAACAGACTCCCCTTTAACTGTTGCTAACAATTCTATCAATTACAAGTCAAAGACTCTAAGACTAAGACATAATATCTTCAAGCTCGTTGTCACCAGAATATGTTCCAACAGACTCCCCCTTGACAACAACTTTAGAAGATTGTCATCTGTCTTCATATATCAACAAACACACTTTAGTCTTCATCTTGTTCATCTACACACTCTCTTTATTTCTATCTAGAAGAAAACTTGGGAGAAGGACCCCTTGTCAACTTCTGTCTGCAATATTCAGTTTATGCAAAGGAAAACAACCAAGAATAACCAACAATTAAGATTTCCATGGAAGCTGGAAAAATTAAATCTTTTTGGTTTTTCAAACATAAGAAACACAAAATCTTTTTGGTTTTTCTCTATATAAACTGAAATGTAAAATACAAAATTACATCTTTTTGGTCGAACATCACGAGTAAGAAGATCATATCAGTAAATATGAGATATCAATCACACATCTTGGATATAAAATCCATATAATATCAAATGGTATCCTATGTCATTCTTTCAAGCCTTGACCAATCAAACCAATATCTTTCAAGATTATCACACTCTATCTTTTCAAGACTTTCATATTGCATGTTATGATACTCGATAAACATTCAAAGAAAATAGGATCAGGCTATGACACACAAATTCAAATTGTCAATATTATAAGATTTGAAACTAAAGCATCTCATTCCCACTTTCTTGTGAGTTAATGTACCATTTAAGTATGAAATACAACGTGTACCCCACTAGTATGCCAACATAAACTAAATGCACTATCTTCAAGACATATGAGATTTTACTAAAGATTATCCGAATTTCCAGAATGAGGAGACATCACTTAGCACATGAATAGCAGAATCCAAATTGGATTGTATAGGAATCAATGAGATTCAGAATCGAATGATTCAATGAATTGTCTTATATATGTGGAATCATAAGATTCAAGTACGTGGATCCAAATGTTATCTGGATTATGAATTCAATAGAATCAGTAAAGATGATTTATCAATATGATCCAAGGGCTAGTATATGTTTGACAGATGCTGTCAAGTACATATCTTGATTATACTTCAAATTGCATGCTTTTCGGGACATGGGCACTGAAGCAAATCGAATGAATAGTGCTAAGGACATAACCCGAAACCGATCTCATAGGACAATCTTTATTAAAAGCTAATATTCTTTATCTGATAGTGATCTTTTAACACACACACCCAGGCATAAAATGAGTTCAAATCACAGTTGTAACATATGCAATTATGTTTTCACACTACTAATGGTTTAGTGACGCTTTTAGTCTACTGACAATTCAAATTATATGCATACACAACACTATCATTTCCTATTTGTGCAGTCTCTGAAGTTTAGATCAAAACATATAATTCAGATATATTAACATAAAGCACCAACCAGTCAATCTAAGGTCATGTGTGAAAGAACATCTACTGATGTACTATCATTTCCCCTTATAACTTCAAGTAATGGCGATTTTATCTTTTTCAATTTGTTTGGATTTTTCAAAATCTTTTTCAAAGAAAGTAAAACAAACGAAAATAAAATCTTCCATGAAAACATTTTATGAAAAACATTTTACTTGGTTACTCAGGATTAAGCAATTTAATCAATTAAAAAACTCAAACCGATGTAATCCTATAATTGAATGTCTTTGCCTTTGTCACCAACACAAATCTGTACTCCCCCTGTCCTGTAGACTCCCCCTCAACTAGTCAAATGGTTGCATCAATGACTTTATGCTCACCATTGTCATCCTAAGTTTCAGGTTATCATTTGGACTTTGTAAAACTCTTTCCAAAACATTGTGTGTGACATATTCTCCCCTTGAGCATCAAGTCGTTGAATCAAATAGATTCTTAGTTGTTAACAACTCATTACTTTTGCAGATGTCATTCCCTGTCATGTGCTTAGAACCACCACTATCAACAACCCAAATGTTATTAATAGTCCCTTTTGGTAAATCCTACACATCTAACAAGAAACATTAATTTGAAATTGGGACCCAAGCCATGGTAGTCATGGGTCGTCCATCTGTATCAAAATAATAAACCTCACTCCATTCACAATCGAATCTCTCATCAATTTTCGATGATTGCTCTGATGAGTCAAAAACAGAAACTTTAGATTTCCAAACATACTTCTGTTCATTAAGTTCTTTTTTCTTAAAATGTGAAGTGTTTGAACATTTTCTTTCATTTGAAAATTGATTTTATTGTGAAAACTCTTGTTGTTCTAAAAGTTTTCTCAATCTTATGTTTCTCCTCCGTCTTTGAGGTCTAGAAAGCCTAACCTCAGATTTTGAATTACCCTTTGATGTATCATGAGGTTTAACCACATTTGGGTTAACATAAGGCTTACCAAGAGTTCTTACCTTTTCTGGAGTAACATGTCGGTTACCTTTGGCGTTGTGAGGACAAGCAATCCGAATATGACGCACAAGACCACAGTAAAAGCAAGATCTCTTATCACTATAATATTTCATATAAGGAATCTTCACACGATAAGATACACTTGAAGAAGATTCTCCTACATGAACTTCTTTGGAGTTTGAGACGAAATAAACTTTTTCTCAACAGGTTTTGATTCAGGTTTCATCTTCTCAGGAACTACATGCTTCTTTCCTTTATTTTTGTAAGGACAGTTCACCACAATGTGTCCCATCTCATTACAATGAAAGCATGTACGCCTGTCTTTATAATCTCTAACATATGGAACTCTCCTTGAATTTGAAAAACTTCCAAATGTATAATTTCCAGATGAATTAAAATCAACCTTTGAGTGTTCTTTCTTAATCTCTTTCGGTATCCCCTCTACCTTTGAGTGTATTGAGAGAATAGAATCACTGAAGAGGGATATAAGTTCTCTGACTTTGAAGATCAAAGAGCAGGCATATCACCTGGATACTGCCTAAGTGAACACTAGCTAAGTTCGCCTGATACTGCCTAAGTGAACCTAATAAGTTCGCCTGAACTTCACTGAGCGAACTTGACCCCAAGCGAATTTAATATGAAGTGAACTTAATAAGTTCACTTAAACCAGAATCCAGAAATCTGATTAAGTTCGCCTAAAAATTAAGTTCGCCTAATTTGAGAGAAGCGAACTTGACAAGTTCACCTGCACCCAGATTCAGCAAGTTCGTTTGCTTCAGCAGAATCAAACTCAGGAAGAACTCAACCCAAAAACAAGAACAAAAATTCACCTAAAATATTCATATCTCACTGATTTGAAGGAATTAGACCAAATTAAACCATAGGATTGTGTATTTTCTTAATTAGAACCTTTCTATCAGATCAATTTCTTCAAAATCCACTTCAAAAACACCAAATCAGAAGCAAAATAAGCTTGAAAACTCCATGGAAATGAAAAATTCAAAGATGATGAATTTCTTGTCAATTTGCATACAAAACCGTCTAAAGTACCAAGAATCACGAGCATGAGCTCTAATACCACTTGTAGGTCCACATGGCTCTTCTACGGATCGTTCTCGTGATAAGACGTATTGTTAACGCAGAGTGCGGAATCCAACCGAATCAACAATTGTATACACAAAAGACAATAGAAACAATCACGTAAATAACATTCAAGCTTGTATTCCAACAATCATAGAGTTTACAGACTCAATCAGACAATTCGTTCACTTCTGTTCAACGCTCCTCTGCTGCTCTCTCACTCTTAATTTTCTGTTCTGAACCTGTAAACTCCTATTTATAAACACCAGTTCTGCAGTAGGCGAACTTATTAAGTTCTGCAGTAGGTTCGCCTCAAAGATGCTTACGCGAACTTATTAAGTTCGCCTCTAATAGGCTAGGCGAACTTAACAAGTTCGCTCCTAAAGATGCTTAATCGAACTTGTTAAGTTCTCTATGAACTTATACATAATTTTATCAACAGTTACAAAACATGTCTTAACACCACCCTATAATACATCATAGATATTCCTTTATTTAGAATTAAGCCCTTCATTATTTATATTAGTTTATTTAGCAAGCATTCGTGTCCTGCCAATTGTTCTTAGTCTATACCCCTAAACCTTTGTAATGGTTTTGCCACAAAATATTAAAGAGGTTTATATATAGGAAGTACCAGCGGCATATTCACCACCCTTTGATATCTCGTGATTACTACATTATTCTAGTTTAGTGTCTAGACTAAATCCCATACCTTAGTTCCACACATAACACATAACACATAACACATAATCACGTAATTACATAATGAGTTTTATCTAAGGTACGGGTCCAGTGTACTTACTATAATCTTGGGTTAGTTCCTAAGTTCGTTCCTTGCTAAAACGTCTCTCCGATCCTCGCTCGTAACTTTAACGCTCCGTACTCGCCACCGCCACGCTTGTAATAATCGTGCTTGCTTCGCCTCCGTATGTGTGCAAGTGTGTGTGTAATAATGGTGGTGATGTTGTTGTTGTTTGAAAAGTGAACGGCCAAGGCATCTATTTATAGGGCTGATAAGCCACCCGTAGCGGACTGTAAAGCTAGGCAGTAGCGGTCCGCTACCGCCCACTAGCCAGCTGTCTGGTGTACTCCCCACGTAGCGGACCGTTTGCGGCTGGTGTAGCGGTCCGCTACCCAGATTGCGGCGTGGCGGACCGTTATGGACCTTGTAGCGATCCGCCACAGGGCTGAGTCAGCAGACACGCATGCTGACGCGTGTCAGTATCTCATCATTGCCTTTGTCAACATGTAGCGGACCGCCAAGAGCTTGGTAGCGGTCCGCTACCGTCCAATTTCAGAATTCTTTTTATTTTTAATCCCTCAACTTTAAGTTATTTACATTTTAACCCTTGGACTTCATTTTTCTTAAAATTTTGGGATGTTACAACTCTCCCCCTTATATTAGGTTTCGTCCTCGAAACCTGTTAATCCTTAAATAGTTGAGGGTAATTCTTTCTCATTTCTTCCTTACTTTCCCAAGTCATCTCCGATCCTTTTATGTGCTTCCATTGCACCAACACTTGTTTGATCGTCTTATGACGTAACTGCTTTTCCTTCGTGTCAAGAATCTTGACAGGTTTTTCGACATAAGTCAGTTTATCGTTAACCTCTATCTCTTCGAGATACATGTGCAATCTTGTCAACTAAACATTTCTTAAATAAGATACATGAAATGTATTATGTATCTTATTCAATTCTTCAGGTAGCTATAATTGATAAGCCACCTTTTCGACTTATTTAATGATACTAAAAGGACCAATAAATCGTGGACTTAGCTTGCCACGTTTCTTGAATCGGATCAGACATTTCCAAGGAGATACTTTTAACAGGACGTAATCTCTTTATTGGAATTCTATTGGTCTACGTCTCTTGTCTGCATATGATTTCTGTCTATCATGTGCAGCTTTTAAACGGGCTTTAATTTTTTTTTTTTTGCTTTTCGGCTGTAGCTTGAACAATTTTTTTGCTACCTAATTCTTTCTGTCCGACCTTTCCCTAACATACGGGAGTTTGACACTTTCTGCCGTATAGCATCTTGTAAGGTGGCATACCAATACTTGAATGATAGCTGTTGTTGTATGAGAATTCTACTAATGGCAGATGATTATCCCAACTTACACCAAAATCGATTATACAAGCACGCAGCATATCTTCGAGAGTTTGTGTCGTCCTCTCACTTTGACCATCGGTCTGAGTATGATATGATGTGCTGATAAATTATTTAGTTCCCATCTCTTCGTGGAACTTTTTCCAGAAACGTGAAGTGAAACGAGTATCTCGATCAGAAACAATCAAGACTGGCACTCCATGCCATGAAACAATCTCTTTAATGAATAAGTCAGCTAACTTCTCTGAAGAGTATATCTCACGTATTGCTAGAAAATGAGCACTCTTCGTTAGCCGATCTACAACCACCCAAATGGTATCATAACCCCTAGCTGTTTTTGGTAGCTTGGTTACGAAATCCATAGTGATATGTTCCCACTTCCATTCTCAGATTTCTAATGGTTGTAATCTCCCATACGGCTTTTGATGTTCTGCTTTAACTTGTAAACAAGTCAGGCACTTTGCTACATATTTCCTGATATTGAATTTCATTCCGGGCCACCAATAATATTTGCGTAGATGTTGGTACATCTTTGTAGTACTCGGATGAATAGAATATCGTGATTTATGAGCTTCATCAAGAATCCTAAGTCTAAACTCACCTGATCGTGGTATCCACATACGACCAAATCGAGTCTTGACTTTATATTCACTCTCTTCTAAAAATTTCTCCTGACCAACCATTCTCTCTTTCTTGACATTTTCATCTTTTAATGCTTCGATTTGTGCGTCTCGAAGTTAGCTCATGAAATTAGGAGTTATCATTAACTTATATGCTTTCACCTGAATAGGATAATGCTCTCCCTTACGGCTTAGAGCATTGGCTACTACATTAGCCTTTCTAGGATGGTATAAGATCTCACAATCATAGTCCTTGACCAGTTCTAGCCATCGTCGTTGCCTCATGTTCAAGTCTTTCTGGTTAACAAAATATTTAAGACTTTTGTGGTCTGTGTAAATTGTACACTTCGTTCCATACAAGTATTGCCTCTAGATCTTTAGTGCGAACACCATCGCAGCTAATTCTAGATCATGGGTTGGATAGTTTGCTTCATGTGTCTTTAATTGTCGAGAGGCATAGGCTATCACCTTTCCTCTTTGCATTAAAACACATCCTAACCCAAGTTTTGAGGCATCAAAATATACCACAAAATCTTGCACTCCTTCTGATAATGCCAGAACTGGAGCTTGCGTCAATCTCTCTTTCAATGTTTGGAATGCCTTCTCCTATTTTGCATTCCACTCTTACCTTGAATTCTTCCGAGTTAGTTTAGTCAATGGGGTGGCTATCCTGGAAAAGTGCTGGACGAACCTTCTCTAATAGCCAGCTAACCCCAAGAAACTTCTAACTTCTAATGGATTCTTAGGTGGAGACCATTTCATCACAGCCTCTACCTTTACTGGTTCCACTGAGACGCCTTTCGCATTTACAACATGGCCCAGAAATTGAACTTCTCTTCACCAGAATGCACATTTTAAGAATTTGTCGTATAACTTCCCCTTTCGTTAAGTAGTACGAACTTCATGAAGGTGTTGTGCATGTTCTTCCTCATTCCTTTAATAAATTAAGATGTCATCAATGAAGAAAATAACAAACTTGTTTAACATTGGCCGGCATACCCTATTAATGAGGTCCATGTGTAACATCCCGAGTTTTAGACCCGGTATAGTTAGCAAAAAAATTAAAACTTAGCAAGAATATGAGGAGCGGGCTTAGGCTTGCGAGTATGGGCTAAAAAGGGCAAGGGTTGGGCCCTTTATAAGCCTTAAGATCAGCTCTCAACCCCCCCCCATAGCTGCCATTTTTGGATTCTAGAGAGAGAAAGTGAGAGAGAACCTAGAGAGAGAAAGTCTCGATTTTTGGATTAGAGCTTCAAGGATCGTTAGCAAGAGTCTCTTGAGTGTTTAGTAACGAAAAGGAAGTGATTTCAGGTAACCGATTCTCCTAGATATGAGTTTTTTTTATGAGTTGGGTTTTGAAGAAAAATCGGGTAAAGGTTAGGTTTTTACATTTAAAAAATGGAAACAAAGTATAGTTTTAGACTCTCGGTTAGAAAAATACGTTTTGAATGTAAAAAAGTTCGGATCTTGAGGAGGTCGGATCTACATGAAAAAGTTAGGGTTTTTGCACCCGCAAGCAGGTTCTGCGTACTTATCAAGTACGGAAGAAGCAAAGCCTGCGTACTTATCAAGTACGCAAGAAGCAAAGCCTGCGTACTTATCAAGTACGCAAGAAGCAGGTTCTACGTTCTTATCAAGTACGCAAGAAGCAAAGCCTGTGTACTTATCAAGTATGCAAGAACGAAGTCTGCATACTTATTATGTACGCAAGAACAAGGCCCTGCGCACTTGCTAAGGGCGCATGCATCAAGTATATGGATATATATAGCTGGTTAGTGAAGTCAGTATGTTCGTCAGGATAGAAAGAGGCGAATTTAGCCTTAAGTTCGCCTAGCTAGAAATGGTGAAACCGTTTAGTGTCAAGTTAAGTCTGATACGTGTCGAATTGTTATGATTGTGTGAGATCCGGTAGACCATTCCAGCTAAGATACCAGGTGAGTTCTAATCCCCTTTTTGCCTGCTTTAGGGGTGGTATGCATACTTAGTGTAAAGTGTTTATTATATTTTATATATTATAAACAAAAGTGAAAAGCTATATTCTAGTGTAAAGTTTAAAAGAGGCAAATGTAAGTTTTGAGCAAAGTATACCTATATTATTGGCAAGCATTTACTATATTTCCATATACATAAACAAAGGCGTAATATATGTGTTAGTATTTTCAAGTAAAGAAAGATTTTGGCAAGCGTTTACTATATTTTCATATACATAAACAAAGGCATGATATATGTGTTAAGATATATTTCAGTAAAATCAAAGGTATTTATGGCAAGCGTTTACTATATTTTTATATACATAAACAAAGGCATAATACATGTTAAGTTATGAACTAGGCAGATAAAGTTTTATGAACATAAAGTGAATAGATTTCCTACGGGAATGTATACCAGCTATAAAGGTACTTGGGACAGATGTTACTTTTACAAGATGTCAGATATGGGTTCTACCCATTAGTAAGAACCTTTGGGTTCGCTAACGGTTGTGCAACTGGGATGAGTGACGGCGGTTGCTCGAGGGGTCCACGCAACCTCCCCATAGTGTTAAGCGGTATTGTCGGTTCATGGTCGTTGATCATGGGGGCATTGACCAGGGTATTGTCGGTTCATGGTCGTTGATCATGGGGGGCATTGACCAGGTACTCGTCGGTTCATGGTCGCTGACCATGGGGGGTACAGTAGTGACAAAGGAATTGACGAATAAGCGGTATTGTCGGTTCATGGTTGTTGATCATGAGGGCATTGACTAGGTACTTGTTGGTTCATGGTGTAAGCCATGAGGGCAGTACAATGTAAAGCAATTGACGGTTTATTATATGCTTTTAAACTGTTTTGAAAAGTATAGTATGTAAAGTTTAGCCTTATTGGCAGTATATATGTTTTAGTAAATCTTTTGTATAATTGATTTAAAGTAAACGTTAGAACTCACTCAGCGTTGCTGTTTTTTAGTATGCACATCAGTTAAGTGTAGGTGGCAGTAGATGGATATGGATGCTTGGCTTGGCTAGAAGAGTTACCCGAAGATTCAACATCTGGCATCTTGATTATGTTTCTTTTGATTATGTTGATTAAGACAAGTTTCAGTTATATTTGACAAGTTATGTTTTGGCATGTTATGTTTCCGCTGCGTATGTTGACATTTTAAATCGTTTCCGCTGTGATAATGAATGTCTTATGTTTAAGTGCTATGCGTTGTTGAGTAAATCCAATACGTGAGGCTTCCCAGGTTTGGGGCCTTACAAGTTGGTATCCGAGCCATAGTTTGAGAGATTTGGACATCCCCGATGTCCAGACTTAAACTGAGAATGGGACCAAGTAGCGGATGCCAGTAACGGGTAACTCAAGCCAAAGCATCAAATGTGTATAGTAATTAAAGTTTCTTTCCTTGTTTTAGAGTGTCAAGATAAGAATAGACGCGTTAGTGGAATCAAGAAAGCGAATAAATAGAAAACAAGAAGTGATGTAATGGTTAATTGCAGATGGCCAGTGTATATTAACATCTTACCTTACTTATTGTGTTCTACATATTCCCTAGCATGATGAAATTAAATTCCTTTGTTCTCTATCTTTCAGTTAGAAATGGCTAGACGTGGAGGAAATAGAGGAGGTGGAGGAGGAAGACGTGGTGGACGTACAGGCTGCCGTGGTGGAGCTAGAACCAACCAAGAGATTGAGGGGAGTGTTCACACTACCCATACTGATACGATACTCAGCCAGCACAATGTTGAGCATGCGACAGGAGATGATCAGACATTCGAGTTCGAGCCGGTCGTGCAAGCAGCTCTTGACCGTGAGTTTACCCGACTGTTGAAGGAAACCCTACCGGCTATACTAGACGAAGCCTTGAGGAATGCCAAGGAGAACCCCAACACAACTGAAGAGCTTGTGGTGCTTCCAACAATGGGAGGACCAAATCTGGTAGAGAATGTTGCACCGCCTGCTCGAGGCTGCGGCTACAAGGCGATTAGGGGTTGTGATCCACTCGTGCTTACTGGGGATAAAGAAGAAGAAGATACTTTGGATTGGATTAATGGCATGGAGTCTGTCACACCCCCAAAATCCACTAACGGGGTTTTACCGTTAGGAATGTGACACACCAGGATCTCAGTCATTAGTTACATCAAACGACACTGTATGGGACTTGAAATTTCATAACATAAAAGTTCAGAGTTAAATGCGGAAGCGTAAACGTTAATAGGAAATCAAAAGTAATTACATGCAACAAGCGTCAATTAATGTAAATAAGTAAAACTGTTTAAAATGAATGATATGACAGTAGGACTCCATGCATGTCCTAAGTGTGCAACCTGTGCCAAAGCGACCTGAGAAACATGTAAGAAAATGTGTCAATACGAGGTTGGGGAGTTCACAGGTTTCAAGTTAGTAATAAGAGGGTGTTTTCCAGATTACGTACATTCAATATGCATATCTATAGGTAGCTAGCCTATGCTCATGTCTTACTAAAGCGCTCGCAACCGAAGCTGACTGTTTGTGTTTGTATGCCTCCTGCCAGGTCTATCAACTCTTGCAAATGTGAGTAGGCTAATATTTCACCCGTTCGACCTCCAATCGAGTTAGCACGACTAACGCGGGTGGGGCTTGTCAAATCCAGTAGTACTACTAAACATTACCTCGCTAAGATCCATATTAACGGTTCGATGTATGATGAAGACTTTCTGTGATAGTGTGTCACGCTTAGCCTCAACAGTAATAACATATAAATTACAATAATCTAAAATAGTTGCGTCATGTTTTCTCTCCCAACGGGAAAAATATGTAAAATAATGTTTGTCTGTGTACCTGTTTCTCCCCCACGGGGAAAACAAGTAAAAGTTTGATAGTTTGTGTACATGTTTCTCCCCCAACAGGAAAACGAGTAAAAATGGGCCGTGAAACTCACCTGAGTTGTGTACAAGTGGTAGATAGCATCTCACAAGGATGCAAGTAGGAAACACAAGAGTCTGCCTGCGAATTGCTTACGTATGCCCTAGAATTATAAACATAACAATTAGGAGCACATGGGATTTGTGACGACGACACGGAAGATTAGAACGTCTTAAAACATTCTAAGGCTCAATGAGTAGATGAACGTGTCCACAGGAAATGGGGTTCCTTAATATAATAATTGAAATAAAAGTGTTTTGTGTCGAACGTCTCTAATTACGGATAATATTAATTAATAAATAAATTCATACGCTTGTAACATTTAACAATGGCCTAAGAAAATAATATAGTTTATTATATTATTTTTGAACTCGTAAAAATATACGAAAATCGCTTAAGTGGCAAAAATAATAAATATATTATTTTTATTCAAGGATATAAACATGAATAATAATATAAATAATTATATTATTTAATTAATTTGAAACGTTTCGTAGAGTCTATGAACGTGACGAAAATAATATATAAATATTATTTATAATTGGAGTCATGGGTTGAAAATAATAATAATATATTATTTTATCTAAAATGGTGGGTCGAAAATAATATAAACATATTATTTTAAAAGTGGAAATATATTAAATAATAGTTATAATTTCAAACCCGAGTCTACAGGTTTTTTCCGGGGTTAAAACACTTTAATATATTAATATAATAATATGGGAAAATAGTTTTCATAAAAAGAAATTCATTGAAAAAGTCCCCAAAAATAATTGCAGGAGACCGGTTTCGAACCCGGGTCTCGTGCGTGTATGTACAAAGCTTCAACCAACTCAGCCCGCTAGGGTATCGCAACCAAAGTCGGATCAGTTGGGTTTTAACACGAAGCCAACCAGTGTTCTTTCCCCATTCGATGATCCAAACAAAACCAGTCCCGATTCCAACGATTACAACAATGATTTGAAATGAGAGTTTGGGGGTTTTGATTATCAATCCATTTCGAAGCTGTAGGTGGATTTAATTGCGGAATCATTAAGTTTTTAGTCGTTTAATTCCTGTTTTTTTTAGTAACCGAAACCCTAGGTATGAACACAGATTCAAATTGATCATATTAGATAATATGAGTTGCTGAAATCATGGGGCTTTCAAAGGATAGATGATTGTGAGTCTGCCCATGTATTTTGATTGAAAGTAATTTGAGGTTAGAGTGGAGCCCGACCAAATTGAATTCGTATGAACCCTAGGTACTGATTCGTGTTTAATTCGATATTGTAAGTCTAAATTAGGTTAGGGCTTTCATTACAGAGATGAAAACGAAACTAGAGGTATGTTCAATTTCCTGAATCGATGTCGTGTTGATGGAGGTCGACTAAAATGGGTTCCGGCATGCGTGAGTTTTGTCCCCGGCTACCACGGCTTTACTTTCGATCAAATTGGATGATGAAACAAGTTTAGAGGGATGCTATTTAGATGCGCAGGTGTTCAATTGAGAGATTAACAACGAATCAATCGAATTTGATTGATAATAGACAATGGGGTCGACGTTTTTGGTATAACTACCCACAATTGGGTTTAATTCGAATAAATGGTGTGGTTTAATGTCCCATGATGGTCGTTTATGACTTGATTGTGCATATCGATTACAAATTTCCAACAGGAATCGATTATGGGACTTGAATTGCATCAAAACCGTGAGTTTGACTTTCAAAAGTCAAACAGAATCAAGTAAGAGCTATATAAAGGTTTAGTCCCTCTGTTTTCATGTATTTAAGTTTGAAACTTGGCAGAAATGGTCCCTAGGGTTTAGCTTTGGTTAACTAGCTCAAAGGTTTGGTTAGTTTGACTAATAAAGCCAAAGGGAAATAATTATAGGTTAATTACAAGTTCGGTCCCTCAAGTTTTGTGCATGAGAGTTTGACAATAGGCAGGCTCAGTCCCTGGAGTTTGAGATTTGTTAAATAAGTTAGGATTTGACAGAGTTTGATAATGGAGTTCACCCTAAATAGCCGGATGTCACATCATCCCATAGTTGAAAGAATTTTCATCCCAAAAATTAAAATAAATAAAAAAAACAATTTCTAGGTGTTACAGAGTCGACCATTCGTCTTAGTGAATGTCGACCGGAGCAAGCAGTCATGTTCGCTGCGAAGTCATTAAAGGGGGAAGCAGCACACTGGTGGGAAACTGTGAAATAAGCTAAGGGTGACCAAGCGGCCAGATTAATGAGGTGGAATGATTTGAGAGCATTGGTAATTGAAAAGTTTTGTCCTAAGAACGAGGTCCATAGGGTGGAAAGGGAATTCTTGACTCTGCAAGCTGGACTCATGACTCACCGGCAATATACTTCAAAGTACAATGAGTTGGCGCGTCTGGTGCCCCATCTAGTGATGACTGAGGAAAGGAGAATTCACTACTATGTCCAAGGATTGCCACCAAAGATCCGTACCTTTGTCAAGACCAACACACCTAGTACCTTTGAGTCGATGGTCGTTCTGAGCGGGGTTGTGTACGATGACATCGCCTCTGAAGTAGTTGTTGAAACACCCAAGAAACAGGCAGCTAAGCGAACTGCTGAGGAACTCCAGGGTCCTAACGATAGGAGGGCAAGGGTAGAAGCTGAGGGTATATGTGGCAAATGTGGAAGGAGGCATGAGGGTGAATGTAAGGCGGGTCAGGTGGGATGTTTCAGGTGTGGCAAGTTTGGACACCAATCACGGGACTGCCCGGAAAAGCCAAGATGCCACAATTGTGGGGAACAGGGACATAATGAGCCGAGATTGCAGGAAACCCAAGGAAGGGGAAGCGGGGGGATCTGGAAAGGGAAAGGGTAAAGAGAAGGAACATTACATCAACAAAGCTAAAGCAAGGGTCTACCAGATGACTCAGAAAGGTACGTTACCAGTTTTCTTATGACAAGTTCAAGTTATTGTTTCCCTAACTAGTAGTTACACCCGCCAGTCTAGATGCCTTATAGTTAGAGATTTCCCTGGTTAGACTCTCAATGGTAGTTAATCACGATGGCTTTCATGACCAAGCTGCCTTGCATAGCTACGGTTTATGCCACCCACTCTGTGATTTTCTAGCAGTATAGCTTATGGCAGGTTTCGAGGACGAAACCTGTTGTAAGGAGGGTAGACTTGTAACATCCCGAGTTTTAGACCCGATATAGTTAGCAAAAAAAATTAAAACTTAGCAAGAATATGAGGAGCGGGCTTGGGCTTGCGAGTATGGGCCAAAAAGGGCAAGGGTTGGGCCCTTTATAAGCCTCAAGGTCAGCTCTCAACCCCCCCCCATAGCTGCCATTTTCGGATTCTAGAGATAGAAAGTGAGAGAGAGCCTAGAGAGAGAAAGTCTCAGTTTTCGGATTAGAGCTTCAAGGATCGTTAGCAAGAGTCTCTTGAGTGTTTAGCAACGAAAAGGAAGTGATTTTAGGTAACCGATTCTCCTAGATCTGAGTTTTTGTTATGAGTTGGGTTTTGAAGAAAAATCGGGTAAAAGTTTAGGTTTTTACATTTAAAAAATGGAAACAAAGTATAGATTTAGACTCTCGGTTAGAAAACACACGTTTTGAATGTAAAAAAGTTCGGATCTTGACGAGGTCGGATCTACATGAAAAAGTATAGATGTAGACCATTCCAGCTAAGATACCAGGTGAGTTCTAATCCCCTTTTTGCCTGCTTTAGGGGTGGTATGCATACTTAGTGTAAAGTGTTTATTATATTTTATATATTATAAACAAAAGTGAAAAGCTATATTCTAGTGTAAAGTTTAAAAGAGGCAAATGTACGTTTTGAGCAAAGTATACCTATATTATTGGCAAGCATTTACTATATTTCCATATACATAAACAAAGGCGTAATATATGTGTTAGTATTTTCAAGTAAAGAAATATTTTGGCAAGCGTTTACTATATTTTCATATACATAAACAAAGGCATGATATATGTGTTAAGATATATTTCAGTAAAATCAAAGGTATTTATGGCAAGCGTTTACTATATTTTTATATACATAAACAAAGGCATAATACATGTTAAGTTATGAACTAGGCAGATAAAGTTTTATGAACAGAAAGTGAATAGATTTCCTACGGGAATGTATACCAGCTATAAAGGTACTTGGGACAGATGTTACTTTTACAAGATGTCAGATATGGGTTCTACCCATTAGTAAGAACCTTTGGGTTCGCTAACGGTTGTGCAACTGGGATGAGTGACGGCGGTTGCTCGAGGGGTCCACGCAACCTCCCCATAGTGTTAAGCGGTATTGTCGGTTCATGGTCGTTGATCATGGGGGCATTGACCAGGGTATTGTCGGTTCATGGTCGTTGATCATGGGGGGCATTGACCAGGTACTCGTCGGTTCATGGTCGCTGACCATGGGGGGTACAGTAGTGACAAAGGAATTGACGAATAAGCGGTATTGTCGGTTCATGGTCGTTGATTATGAGGGTATTGACTAGGTACTTGTTGGTTCATGGTGTAAGCCATGAGGGCAGTACAATGTAAAGCAATTGACGGTTTATTATATGCTTTTAAACTGTTTTGAAAAGTATAGTATGTAAAGTTTAGCCTTATTGGTAGTATATATGTTTTAGTAAATCTTTTGTATAATTGATTTAAAGTAAACGTTAGAACTCACTCAGCGTTGCTGTTTTTTAGTATGCACATCAGTTAAGTGTAGGTGGCAGTAGATGGATATGGATGCTTGGCTTGGCTAGAAAAGTTACCCAAAGATTCAACATCTGGCATCTTGATTATGTTTCTTTTGATTATGTTGATTAAGACAAGTTTCAGTTATATTTGACAAGTTATGTTTTGGCATGTTATGTTTTCGCTGCGTATGTTGACATTTTAAATCGTTTCCGCTGTGATAATGAATGTCTTATGTTTAAGTGCTATGCGTTGTTGAGTAAATCCAATACGTGAGGCTTCCCAGGTTTGGGGCCTTACACCATGAAAATTGCAGGAGCATTCGTCACTCCAAAAGGCATCACCACGAATTCATAGTGTCCGTAACGAGTTCTGAATGCCGTCTTAGGCACATCCTATTCTCGTACCTTGACTTGGTGATAACCGGATCTCAAGTCGATTTTAAAAAACCAACTAGATCCTTGCAATTGATCGAACAGATCATCAACTCTAGGTAAAGGATACGTATTCTTGATAGTCAATTTATTCAATTCTCGGTAGTCTTTACACATACTCATACTACCGTCCTTCTTTTTCACAAATAGAATTGGTGCACCCCAAGGAGATAGTCTAGGTGGTATAAATCCCTTATCCAACAACTCTTGCAGTTGTGACATTAATTCCTTCATTTCAGTTGGTGCCAACCGGTAAGGAGCTTTAGCCACTGACTTAGCTTCAAGAATTAAATCTATTGTGAATTCGATCTCTCTTTCTCAGGTGAATCACCCGGGAGATCGTCTGGGAATACTTCAGGGAATTCATTCACCACTAGAACTTGATCTAGTTCCCTCTCTTTCATCTTCACATTAGCTACGTAGGCTAAGAAGTCTTGATGACCTTGTCTTACGTAGCTATTTATCTTAGCCATCGCACACAATGTAATTGGATTTTTTCGTTCACCAATGAAACTAACTTCCTTTCCTGCAGACCTCGTGAATCATACAATCTTTTGATTGCATATAATCGTCGCAACATGCAAAGATAACCAGTCCATTCCAATGATCACGTCAAATTATTGCATCGACATCGGAATTAATTCGATAATATATTCTTCTCCTTCTATCAGTAGTCGGCAATCTCGACATATTTCGGTTACTACGCAGTTTCTATCGTTTGCGATTTCAACCTCTAATGCCTTAGCCAACTTACTTCTAGTAAATTTTCTAGATTTCACATATTTTAATGAAATAAATGATCTACTAGCTCCGGTATCGAATAAAACACAAGCATGTAGGGAATTCAAGAGGAAGGTACCTGATACAACATCAGGGATATCTTTAGCTTCCTCGGTCGTGATCTGAAAAACCCTACCTCTTGGCTTCGGAGCTTCGATCCGTTTGATTTCATTATTCACCACACTCGAACCTTCCTCGGTCTTCTCTGTTTGAGCTCGTAGCTCAGGACATTTCCTGCAAAAGTGTCCTGGCTTATAACAGTTATAGCACAATTTAACTAGACTCATGCACCAGTGCGTCGGATGTCCCGTCTTTCCACACTTCATACAATTGAGAGGTCTGAGCTGACACTCTCCTGGATGTCTCCTCCCAAAAATTATGTAATCCTTCACCTCTTTTCTTTGAGAGGGACCGCTACCTGGTTTTCTGAATTTAAATTTCTGAAGAGGCATAGGAGATGGATAGTTTTCCCTCTTCCTCTTCCCGTCTCCTTCCTTCTGTCTCCTGGGCTCTGTCTCTCATTCCCGATCCCAATCTATCATTTCCTCTAAGTTCGCACACTTGGATGGATGAATAAATTCCGTAATCTCGGTTTTCAGAATGAGATGGTATCGTGTCATCCATATCTCAAGAGTTGTCGAAAGAGAAGGACAGAATCTGGCTTTGCGAAAGAAAATGCCAGTAATCTCGTCCACAGATTCATTTTTCTGGCGGAGTTGAAGGAACTCCTCTGTAATTATGTCTATTGCCACTCGCGGGCAATAATGCTTCAAAAAGATATCCTTAAATTCCTCCCATTTCATTTCCTTGATCATATTTCTTCCATTTTCTCTCTTGACTATGCCCCACCAATTGTCGGCTCTCTCTTTCAATTGGTTGGTGGAGAAAGTTACTTCGTCCTCCTTACTACAATGACATGTATCGAAAGTTGTTTCCATTGCAGCTATCCATCTTTGACTTTTCAAGGGATTAATGGCTCCTTTGAACTCCATTGGTTTGCACGTCATAAAGTCCTTATACATGCATCGGTTTAATTTAGAATTTCTATTTGCTTCGTTATGGGGTTTTTCTATATCCTTATGGTTCTCGAACCAGCTTTCTAATGACCTTTGTAATTCTGCTTACATAATCGAAATGTTTGCATCTAAAGCTTTTACTTCTAACATGATCTGTCTCCGGATATTCTTCGGGGCTTGTTCTACTTCGTTCTCATCATGAAGCGGAGATGCAACCCTCCCGCGGCTCCCTTCATCACGCATTTCATTGTTCTAACATTCATCCATCATTTGCTGATACATGAATTTCATTTATTCTCTCATTCGTTTACCCTAATTGTAGTCTAGGGTTTTATACTACATGCCTTGTATTATTTTTACCCTATTCAAATATTCTAGGGTTTCACATAAGGCCTATTCATGCATTTCCACATACACACATTTATTCATGCATAATCACATTTCAGCTTACTATCTGCTGACATAAGTTATTATATGATGTTTGCGATATCATAATGGTCCCATACTGTAACACCCAACAATTAAAACCGACTTAAACTTTTTAAATACGACGCGAAAATGGTCCCAATTACAACATTTAACGTATCTACACGTTTTAGTTTTACAAAAATGAATTAGACTACAATATTTTCCACAATGGTAGTTTAATCAAAAGTTAACACCCACAAGTTATCCGTAACTTGTAACGACTCTATATAATTTGTAAAACATCAAAAACCAACTTTGAGAATCGAATATCCACCTTAGGCGAGACCCGAGATCACTACGGAGCGTTTCCTACATTCAAAACAACAATTTGAATATGGTTAGTAAAGATAAGTAGTTTTAGGGACCTCTCCACAAGTCCCCACAATGATTACCAAGTCCGTAGACCCCCCCTCATGGGTAAAATCCAAGAAAAGTCATTTTAAGAATAAAAATTTCTGACATTGTTGTGTTTAGAATGAACACAAACATGTTCCCTGAACACAACCGTGATCATCTTCAGCTCCATAAAAAGCAAGGTTGCTGACACGGTTGTATTCAGATAAACACAACCGTGTTCAGGCGAACATGATCATGTTCAGATGAACACAACCATGTTCCATGATAGCACTTTCATTCTCACCATTTCTACAATTTTTTGCATATAACAAGTATCTAACGTATATTTACTTGTTTTTCTACCACGCAATGTCTACCACATTAACTAACATTAATTTGTTAGTTTATCCACCCCCAATACGAGCACCACTACTCGTTTTTCGTTCCGACCCTTACCAACCCGTTTGCATCTTTGTGCAATACGACACCAATATAACACGAATAACAACAACACACACACATGTTTACTCCCACCCATTTATCACCTTTTAGTTGGCTTACAACACCTCGGTGCGAGAACCACAACTCGTCTTAACCGTAGTTGGAGTATTTGACTCCAAGTCCACCCTTTGAAGTATTCCACACTTCTTATTGGGTTTAGGCCCCTCGGTGCGAGTGCTACAACTCGTCTTACCCATAATTGGAGTATTTGACTCCAAGTCCCCCCTTTGAAGTATTCCACACTTCTATACACCATTTCACCAAATTATCACATTTTGTTGACTTTATACTACATAGTCAACTACATCAATTTAAACCACATTAAGCATACAAGTTTGACTTTACCACATAAGTCATTATGCCAATTTCAAATCACATTATGCATAAGTTTGACTTTTACAACATAAGTCTTTACACCAAAATTTTAAACCACAATGTGCATACTACCTTGACTTTTACCACATAAGTCATTACACCAAATTCAAACCACATTATGCACACAAATTTGACTTTTAGCACATAAGTCTTTACACTAAATTCAAACCACATTATGCACACAAATTTGACTTTTTCCACATAAGTCATTACACCAAATTCAAACCACAAAGTGCATACTACCTTGACTTTTACCACATAAGTCATTTTATTTCGATTAACCTCATTAGTTAATATAGTTTGGCTAAATACTACTTAAGCTAGTTTACACACATTATCACACATCAATGGTTTAGTTTTACTACATTTCCACATTGGGTTAAACATACAAGTTCTACCATAACCATTAAACATTGACTTTATACCACGAAAGTCAAACACATTAACAACATGTAAATAGCATACCACATAAACTACTTACACATAGACTACTTCTAATAGTAAGTAAGTGCAAAGCACTTACCTTTGCCAATGAAGATTCCAATCGGTCTTCAAAGCTAACATCTTTAACGCCTTAATCACCTAAACATTCCACATGTTTTAGTAATCTAATTTACCCCAAAACACACATTAATTGAAGTTTAACACCCACCCAAGAGCTTATGATCCTCACTCATAATCTAATCTAGGTTTATTAAGCTTCACAAAAGCTTTTATCCATCTAAGTCAATTCCACCCATTTTGACCCGTTAAGGTTTTTCATCCACTTTCCACATTTTCATCCAATTTATAATTCACCAAAACAATTGAGTTTTAAAAATGTAATTGTGTTTATCTAACACCATAAACAGTAACACATACTCATTTAACCAATATAACACCCCCAAATGAAAAACCCCCAAATTGGGTTCTCAAGAACCCTAATTTTTCAAACATCAAATTAGGTGTCATAATCATGTAAAACATAATTCTTCAACATTAATAATACTATATTAAGGTTTATAAACAACTTTTAACCATAATTACCACACCAATTGACCCAATTTGGGTTTTCTACTCAAGAACACCAAGAACTCTAATCATGGAGGTTCAAAGAAGAAGATGACACTTACTTGATGCTTTGAGAGAAGATGAACACTTTAATTCAAACAGATTTCACCTTGGATTTCTAGATTTCTTGAGTTCTTGATCAATCCGCCTCTCCTCTTCTTTGTTTATCACGCCACAAACACACACATAAGAGTGTGTGTGTCATTGTTCCCCCCTCCCCATATCAGACACATATTTGTTTTTTTATAAAATGTTACACACAACCCCTTGAACTTCCATTATTGACCCCTTGCAACAAAACTAGTTAAAATTCCTTTTTTTACAATAAACCTTCAACTATCAATTATTTAAAAACACCCCCACAATATAATTAATATATTATACGGCAAACCCGAAAGTTGGTTCGTTACACATACATTAATTCTCATACTGGCCAGGTATGAGGTAATATATGTTACATATCGTGATACTCCCAATTATCATATGGAGCTTATCCCATACAAAGTTCAGCCCACGTATACTCACACACTATGTCTAAGCAATGGAATTTAAACATATCTGCTTTCTTGGATGGCCTCTGATAGAATCCCTATTTATATCATGAGCACTTGTGGTTTGAGTTTAAGTATGCATCCGATACTCAAATCCCTCAGACCATGCTCTGATACCAACTTAAAACATCCTACTTATTTCTTATTATTTTATCAGCGTTTATTGTGGAAAACGGATCCCAGATTTTTCAAAACCTTATCACTAAAGTGATAAAGGTATATTTTATTAGAAATAATGTCTTTACATAAAATATTACATCATGTAACATAGGGATTCTTCAAATCCGACCGACCATGTCCTTAGGAAGCTTCATTCCACGTGCCTCTTTCCTACAGTGTTTGAAAAACGTTTTTACGTTAGCTTACGCTAAGTAAGTACACTGCGTTGTTCATTTTATTATTAATTTTAGGTCCTTCCATCTAATAGACTGGGCACCTCTAATAGGTCCTTCTGTCTATAGACTGAGCACCTTTTAATCCATATTCATAAGGCCCTTCCGTCCCGTAGACTTGACACCTTTTTAATTTCATTCACAGGGTCCTTCCGTCCCGTAGACTTGGCAACCCTTTTCAACCTCGTAGGTTTTTTAATTACAAGGCCCTTCCGCCCCATAGGCTTGGCAACCTTTTTTTCCCATTGGTATCTTGAGTATCATTGACACACAACCTCCCAATTTATCAAGCATTTATTCCTATTATGTATGGTTGATTTAATCCCAACCAGTCCTCACCTTAAAACTTCGTAACAGTTTCCCCACAATGTACTAAATAGGTTTATATATAGGAAGTACGCAGCGTATCCACCACCCCTTTAACACTTTGTGAATACTCCGTTATTCCATTTTAAGACTTAGACTCGTTTTCATCACACAATCACATTTAACACATATAGCATGATTATTTATCATGCGTTTACATATTCATATTTAGCACATATTGCATGTTTGCATTTCATGCATAGCATGACCTCTTGCCATGCTTTCATCCTGCTATAATTTCTCGTAAATGTTTCTCCATGTTACATTAAAGAGGTTTATATATAGGAAGTACCAGCGGCGTATCCACCACCCCTTTGATATCTCGTGATTACTCCATTATTCCAGTTTACCGTCTAGACTAAATCCCCATTACCCCGTACCTTAGTTCCACACAAAGCACATAACACAAAATCACGTAATCACATAATGAGTTTTATCTAATGTATGGGTCCAGTGTACTTACTATAATCTTAGGTTAGTTCCTAAGTTCGTTCCTTGCTAAAACGTCTCTCTGATCCTCGGCCGTAACTTTAACTCTTCGTACTCATCACCGCCGTGCTTGTAACTGTCGTGCTTGCTTCGCCTCGGTGTGTGCAAGCGTGTGTGTAATAATTAGGGGTGCAAACGAGCCAAGCCGAGCACGTGCTTTACATTACTCGAGCTCGGCTCGCCATATTTTTCTGAAGCTCGAGATCGAGCTCAGCTCGATTCGAGCCTGTATTTTCTGGATCAAAATCAGCTCGTTGATAAAATGCAAAGATCGAGCTCGGCTCGGGAAAATTCAAGGGAAATCTTAACGAGCCAAAGCTCGGCTCTAGCTCGTTTTAAATAACCTTAATGAGCCAAAGCTCGGTTCGAGCTCAGTTGTCTAGTAGAGTAAAAAAAAGAATTAAATAAAAAGAGCTAATATATAAAGACCTTGACTAATACAAAATTAACATAAAAAATCCATCATAATGCAAATAAAAATGGAGAAAAGCATGCGTAAACCATTCGAAGTTACGAGACAAATATAAATAACCATACGAAGTTACGAGACAAGTTAATATTCTAGACCAAAAATATCCAATGTTAATAAACAAAATCTCTCGTCTTCTCAAATTTCCATAGCCAATATTCCCCCAAACTTTATCAAGCCATTATATCATCAAACCTATACAATAAACCAGAAATTATTAAACCGCAACGCATACAAACAAGAAACAAATATATCGATTAATTAAAGAAACTTTGAATTATAATCAAAGCTGAAATATACCTTTTGTAGTTTTGTTATCAACATTTACTTGTAGAAATATTCAAAACCTGCAACCAAGCTGAATGGTCATTTGAGATGTTCTAATAACAACAAAATTTAAAAATGAAAACTAAAACAAAGCTTCAATGTACCTTCTATTAACAAAATGTCATAAAAAACCAAGAGCATAATGTTCACTGAATCTATCTAGTCCTTTTATCTACAAGAGAAAATATGTATAAAAAAAGTAATTGCTGCTGGGTTTTTTGCTTAATCATTGCTGCTGGGTTTTTTGCTTAAAATCTTGCATATGACATGAGACTTGTTAAGAAATTGCCCAAGTTTGTCACTTTATATGATGGCCAAAAGCTAATAAAGTGCTTGAATCAGAAACAATATCAGATTATCTCAATTAACACTCTAAAGCTAAAGAAAAATGTAAACAATTTTAGATCACAGTTGTGTAAACATTTTGAAAAAAATGGTCATTAATTTAGAAGCATATAAAAGAATCAAAAGCATTAATGTAAAGAAAACAGATTTAGAAGCATCTGTACATATGTTTTTACCAAAGATTTAGAAGCATCTCTACACAAGAAAACAATTTTAGAAGCATCTGTACATTGTGAAATTATATGATGAAATTGGAAACTTATTTAAAGAAAACATATTTGTAAGTATCATCATTGTGATAATAACATTACTTTATTGTGCTTCATGGTACCTCATTATGATTTATAAGCATCATAATCTAATATAAGTTTATAAGCTTTGTTTTCTGAATTAGAAACTACCAGGAAGAACAAAATTTATAAAAGAATACTCAAACATGTAAACGATGAAGTATAACAGCCGGTGATCTCTTTTATCTCTGATTTCTTCTAGGGCTGCAAGGGAGAAACAAAACAAAAAGTTTACATTACACAAGAATTAGGGTAAACGATGAAGCCTAAAGAGGATGATGGATTGGAGACAAACCTGATCGATGATGCAAGGTTCCAGAATTCCGGTCGCGTCGATTCAATTTCAGATTTTACATTTTCACCTGGGCGACATAGGGGATGGGGGAGAACGAAACGTCGTTAGGTGAAATTAGATTAAAATGGATTTTAGGTTTTTACTTTTTAGTATTTTGTAAATAGTAAATACATGGGTATGGGTTGGATAAACTTGGGCCGGGTAGTATTAGGTGGAGTGAAACATAATAGAAGCCCATATAATTTAAAGTATACAAGGCTCGTTAAGGCTCGTTAAGGCTCGACGAGCCTAAACGATCTTTACATACAAGGCTCGAGCTCGGGCTTGATAGCTAATTGAGCTTTATTTGGGGCTCGGGCTCGATAAGGCTCGGCCCGTTTCGAGATTTTTATCGATTCGATCTCGAGTAGCTCGCGAGCGGCTCGGCTCGTTTGCACCCCTAGTAATAATGGTGGTGATGTTGTTGTTGTTTGAAAAGTGAACGGCCAATGCATCTATTTATAGGGCTGATAAGCCACCCGTAGCGGACCGTTAAGCTGGGCAGTAGCGGTTCGCTACCGCCCACTAGCCAGCTGGCTGTCATACTCCGAACGTAACGGACCGTTTGCGGCTGATGTAGCGGTCCACTACCCAGATTGCGGCGTGACAGGTCGTTATGGACCTTGTAGCAGTCCTCCATAGGTCTGAGTCAGCAGATATGCATGCTGACGCGTGTCTTTCTCTCATCATTGCCTTTGTCAACACGTAGCGGACCGTTAAGCGATTCGTAGCGGACCGCTAAGAGATTGGTAGCGGTCCGCTACCGTCCAATTTTAGAATTCTTTTTATTTTTAATCCCTCAACTTTGGGTTATTTACATTTTAACCCCTGTACTTCATTTTTCTTAAAATTTTGGGATGTTACACAAATAGACCCACCCCGACAAACGAATGAAAAAGACGGGTGAGAATCCAATCCAAAATTTTATCCTAAAAAACAACGGAGTACCGACGATTGTTCATTGGCATTTTGTTGCGTCGACAATCTATTTGTTGATGTTAACAAATTACCGACCGTATTAGTCAATTTACATTTTAAATTCTTGTTATGAGTGTCGATGATTACCAACAGATGACATCCGGTGATACTCATCTGTTTAGTAGTGACTTTAACAACAGATTAACAACCGAAACAACATCACAAGCAAAATTAGCAACCGAAAACCAACCGGTCGCAAAACATACCTAATTGTATTATTTAAAAACAATGAAAAATAAAATGAAAAATACGATATGTTTACTTAAACCCATACCATATGAATTATTCTAAAGTTCTCAGAAATTATCATTACTATTTAGGAGTGTTATGAATAGTAATTTTAAAACCCTAAAAGCATAAGAAAATTACAAGTGATTAATGCATGTTTTCATTGTTTTATTTTGATTTTTAGTTTTTAATATTTTAGTAATATAATTATTTTTAAACATAGTTTGTTTTCTCTTATAACTTTTAAAATATAATGTTTTCTTAAATTCAGAATATACCGTTGCGAAATGGTTATTTTTATCTTCGTTTCGACATAAATTTTATTTAAAACTGAGCCCAGTCAAATATAATATTATTTTACTTTTTTATTTTTAAATTCGTTTGCGTATTCCTTAACGTTCATTTTCCCAACAATGCAATGTTTTCTTAAATTATGAATATACGGTGGAAGTTGCAACACTTTCATATTCCTTAATGCTCATTTCACAACAACGTAACGTCTTCTTAAATTACGAATATACAGGTGTAAGTTGCGGTGTTAAAATAAACTAGAAAAAAACCCGTCGGGAATCTGAGGATAGATAGTTAGGTGATCCTTAGATAGTTAGGTGAAACACTTGTGGCATTAGCGTATTAACCAAGTATTTGTTCGACGGGATCCTTAGATAAGGGCGGAAACTACTCGGGAATCTGAGGATAGATACTCGAATGTTACCCTAATCTTTTGGTGGATCGGGTTTCGGGGACGAAACCCAAAATTGGGGGAGTGATTTGTAACGAACCAACTTTCGGTTTATCCAATGATATGTTCATATTATTATAAGGGGTGTTTTTAAATAAAATGAAAATTGGTGGGTGTTTTTATTTCATCAAAACAAACTAGTTTTGGATGAAATGGTTTAATTACAAAGTTGAGGTACTAGAATTGTAATTAACCAATTCTGGATTTGTGGGTGGATAAGAATGGCGACGCACAATCTGAGAAAAAGGGGGAGAAGAAGGAGTCTTTCAAAAGCAAATTCCACACTTACATGCTAGGATTTGAGGGTGTTGATCTGCACAATTCCTCCAAATCATTAAGTAAGTATTCTATCATCTCCTACATCCACCATTGTTGGTGTTCTTGAGGATTTTAGAGAAAAAACGAAGTTAGGGCTGCTTTGGTAGGATTGATGATAGATAACTTGAAAAAACTTGTTATCTAACTTGTTTAAAGCTAATGAGTAGTTATTATCACCCTTTAATCATCCAATTTGGAGTCTTGAAAATTAGGGTTCTTGAGAACCCAATTTGGGGGTTTTGAAATTAAAGATGTTTGAATGGTGAATTGAGTGGGAATAAGTGTTTATGGTGTAATATAAACACAGTTTCAAGAAGAAAACCTAATTGTTTTGGAGAATTATTAATTAGATGAAATGGTGGAAATTGGGTAAAAATCCTTAACAGGTCAAAATGGGTTGATTTTGATTAGGAAGGATAAAAGCTTGTGTAAAGCTAAGTAAACCAAGATTAGATGATGGGTGAGGATCATAAGATCTTTGGTGGGTGATTAACTACATTTGATGAATGTCTTGGGGTAATCTAGATTACTAAAACATGTGGATGTTTAGGTGATCAAGGCATTAAAGGTGATAGCTTTGAAGACTGGTTTAAACCTTCATTGGCAAAGGTAAGTGCTTTGCACTTACTTAGTAGTGGATAAGTAGTTTATATGTAAGTAGATTATGTAGTTTAATTCTATTTACATGTTGTATATTAATTTTCACTATGTGGTATATGGGCAAACTAAAGTGTGAGTATGGTAGAATTGGTGTAGTAGACTTAATGAGGAAATTAGTCATACTAACGGGTGAAATGTGGTAAAAGTGGTGTAATTGACTAATATGGTAAATAGTCAAACATAATGTGATAAATTAGTGTAGTTGACTAGTGTGGTACATAGTCGACTAGTGTGGTACATAGTCAAACTAAAATATGGAATGTGATGATTTGTTGTAAATTGACTTAGCATGGTATAAGTCAAACCATTTGTGGATAAATGGTGAAATTGATATAAAATTGACTTAATATGGTATAAGTCAAACCATTGTGGATAATGGTGAAATTGGTGTAATTGGACCTTAGTGGTATAGGGTCAAACTATTATGTTGAAATAGGTGTAATTTGACTATGTGGTTAATAGTCAAACTTGAATGTGCAAATGTGGTAAATATGTGTATTTAGACTATGTGGTTAATAGTCAAACTTGAATGTGCAAATACTGTAAATAAGTGTAATTAGACTATGTGGGTAATAGTCAAACTTAAATGTGCAAATGTGGTAAAAGGGTGTAATTAGACTATGTGGTTAATAGTCAAACTTGAATGTGCAAATGAGGTAAATAGATGTATCTAGACTATGTGGTTAATAGTCAAACATGATTGTACAAATGTGGTTAAATTGTGTAAATGATTCATTGTGGTCAAGAGTAAACTAAAATGTAGAATGTAGCATCATTAGACTAGAATTGACTTAATGTGGTAAAAGTCAACCGTTGGTGCTAAAACAGTAAATTGATTGATTACATGAAGTGTGGATACTTCATGGAGGTGTTTACGTGAAGTATGGATACTTCACGAGTGGTAGTGAGGTCAAGTACTTCACGGGTGAAAGAGAAGTCAAATACTCCACGGGTGACATGAATTGTGGATACTTCATGGGTCGGCATGGAGTCAAATACTCCATGCGAGAAAGCGAGTGGTGGTCCTTGAAATAGACATGTGGATATGTCAATTTGATGAATGGTGAAATGTTGGGACTTATATGGGTCAATACATGTCTAAGTTATAGGTCTTTGCATGACTAAACAATTAAATGATTGAACTTGAAGTCAAACACTTCGAGGGTAAAATATGAGTAGTGGTACTTGTTAGAACATAGATGCGTGACAATAGACCTTGTAGTATATTAGATCTACTATGTCTTTATGTTCTTGTAATGATTGGTTAAGTTTTGTTATAGGCGAACTTAACAAGTTCGCCTAGGCCTAGTTTAGGAGAACTTGCTAAGTTTGCCTGCATGGCTGTCAGTCTATAAATAGGAGTTTACATGTTAGTTTTAAAGAGGTTCTGCAAATTTGTGTTCAAGATCTGTAAACTCTGAGTTTTGTGGTAATCAAAGAGAATATTATTTACATCTTGTGTTGATTCTAGTGTATGTCTTGTTTACACGATCTCGCGTACGTTAGATTCCGCACTTCGTATGCTTGATACACGTCACGTCTCAAGTTAGATCCATAGAAGATTCGTGTGGACCTACATGTGGTATTAGAGCGTCGTGCTCGTGATTGTGACGGTTTGTGTATGATTTGACATCAAAAAGACTGAATTTTCGAGAAACTTTCATTTCTATGGAGTTTTCATGTTCTTGAGAAGATTTTGAGGCTGATTTCATCAATTTGGAGTGGTTTTTGAAGAAATTGATCCGTTCAAAGTGTTCTAATACATATTATATTCAATCCTATGATTTAAATTCCTCAAATTCATTCAAATCAGCAAGTTATGATGATTTTTGAGGTTTCAAGTTCGTGTTTTGGTTGAAGATATCATCTTCCTGAGGATTTTTTGCTGAAACAAGTGAAGTTAGCTCAAATTCAGTTACAGGCGAACTTAGGAGGCGAACTTAGTCTAAGTTTTTGTTTAGCGAATTTATCAAGTTCGCTTGGCACAAGTTCTCTTAAGGAAAGAGTTAGGCGAACTTATCAAGTTCGCTTGTGGGTAAACTTGTTTCAATTTTATTGTCTTGTGATATTTTGCATATATTTTTTGTTATGGCTAACATGGTGCAGGTTACAAACATGTTCAACTATGACAATGAAATTGGTACTTCTCAGAAACCACCAAAGTTGCTAAGTCTTGCTGATTATCCTAACTTGAAAGATCGTTTTGATCAATTTGTTTCTTTCACTGATACCAGTTTATGGATTCCTATTCTAGAAGGATATACTCATCCGACTTATTCATGGATGGATAGTGATAATGTTCCAAAGCCTGTATCTGCTTTAACAACTGAAGAAAAGCTATTATTTGATCGTGAAAAGAAGGCCATGGTGAGTATTTCAATGTCACTACCAAAAGAAATTTATCACAGTTTCAAGCAGTTTAAATCTTCTAAACAGTTATGGGAAGCTTTACAGAAGAGATGTGAAGGAAGTTTGGATGTGAAGAAAAAGCCGTAAAGAATTATTGAAGAAACAGTTTTTAGTATTCAAACACTTTTAGAATGAGAATTTGGATGATCTGGCTACAAGATTTTATCATCTACTGAGTGAATTAGCAAGTGCAAAGGTTGTGTATGAACCTGAAGAGATTAATGACAAGTTTGTGGAAACGTTACCATCAAAATTTGATGTGTGTACTGTTTTCATCAAAGAAAATGAAAAATACAAGACAATGTCACTTGAAGATGTTCTTGGAAAAATTCAATCTCATGATCTGAACTTAAAGAAAAAGGAAACTAATAAGGAGCACATGCAAGATCCATCAATGTATTTTGCCAAAACAGCTGGAAAATCTGGATCAGGAGTTGCTTTGTTTTCAGGAGATGGTCAAGATAACTGTAATGAAAATAGTTCTGGTTCTTATCAATCTGGTTTCTCTGCAACAACATCAAATTCTCCTGGATCACAACCATTGAATTCACATCATGTGACTCAAAGGGTAGCTGAAGATTATATGGCAATGTTTTCATCTTTTATTGCTTCATATGAAAATTTTATTGGAGGAAAGATTCATGATCAAGAAGTAATTGAAGAAGATTATCGTCAAATTGATCCTATTGATCTAGAAGAAATGCATATTCAGTGGAATATGGCAATGTTGATGAGACAAGCAAATGATTTTCTTAAGAAAGCTGGAAGGAAGTACATTGGATCAAACAGCAGAACAAGAATGGGTTTTGAAAAGACTAAAGTTCGATGTTACAACTGTCAAGAATATGGTCACTTTGCTAAAGAATGTAATAAACCAAAAGTTGAGTTTGATTCTCAAAAGAAGAACAAAAATTATCAAAGTAACAAAAATCAACAAAGTTCAAGTGGTTCTGGAAATTATGCAAATATTTCAACATTATCTGCTTTGGTTGCTCAAGGAGATGATAACTGGGGAATTCATTTCGAAGATCTAGTTGGTGCTGTGAGTCAAGAATTTGTGGCTGAAATTCATTCTGATACGACATCTGAAGATGGAAGTTCCAGTGATAGTGAAAGTTCAGGGAGTGAAGTAGAAAGTCAGAATGATGAATCTCCTGAGAATGTCATTACTGGAGAAATTTCTGAAGAAATTGATTCTGACAGTGTTGATGAAGCTCATTCTAAAGAAAATGTTTCTACAACAAGTGTATCTGAAGATGCGATTTTGTTGACTAAAAGAGTACCTGAGATGACTGAAGAGATTCCAACTGCTAAAGTCTTCATGTCTGACATGTCAGATCCATCAAAGGTAAAAGATGTTATCTGTAATATATATTGTTTTAACTGTGTTTTGGTGAAGGATAAAATGATGAAACTTATGGATGATAACACAAACTTGATTTGTGACATGAAATCGATGAACTCAGTGAATCATAAATTAAAGGACAATGTTAAGTTGTGTATTGATAGAATTGAATCACTCAAGAGAGACATAAATTCTCTAACTTTGAAGATTAAGGAACAATCATATCGGTTGGATATGGCTTATGCTGAGATTGAGAAAAGAAATGAAATTGTTGCTGAGAAAAACAAAGAAATTTCAGACAAAGAAGTAGAAGTGATCAGATTACATTAGAAAACTGGAATGTTTTGGAAATTCATCACTATTGTTTGATTATTTCAATGACAATGCTGATCCTGTTAAGAGAACAACTGGAATTAGATTTGCTCCTCCACCATTTAATGAAAATTATGCTGTTGAACCAGAGATCATTACTGAAGAGGATATTGATCCTAAGACAGTTTTAAAGATTAATCCAGTCACAGGAGAAGAAATGGTATATGGGTCTGACAGTGATGATGAGATATTTGATGCTTAAAAAATTAATGGTGTTCCTAAAGATGTGAAGTTTGATGAACCAAAGGTGGTAAAACAAGTCACAAGAGATAGGTGTATTCTTACATAGCCCGATGAAGTTGAACAACCAACTATTTCATTAATTTTATCAAAAAGTGGTTTTATTAGTGTTGGTGATATCAAGAAGGAAGTTTCAAAAGTTGAAAATAAATCAACAAGTGATTTCATTAACTAGAAGGTGAATGCGACAAAACCTAAAAATAATCAGTTTCAAGTTTCAAAGCCTTATGTTGGTTAATCATCCAGAAAGATGTATGTTCCAAAGAAACAAGGAGGTAGTGAGGCTAGATCTACTAAAGGTTATTCATCAGGAAGTTCTTCAACTTCAACAAGGGTTCCTTACATCAGAGAATACAAGGATAAGAGAGTTTGCTTTCATTGTAATGAGGTGGGGCATATAGTGTTATATTGTCCTTACAAAAACAAAGAGAAAATTTTTCTTATTTCAAAAAAAGTTACACCTGCTATTACTCATGGTCAATCAAGAGAAGTGAAGATTTTGCAAAGACCGAATGTGGGAAAGTCTACATCTGATAATGTGAAGAAACAATCTGTCAAAGGAAATTTTCCTAAGCAGCATGTTCATAAACCTTTTGGGTTTAAGAAAGAGATGACACAACATGTTCATGATAGATTGTTTGATTCTAAACCAGAGTTTGTGCAATCTGGTGCTAGAAACAATGTTATTTTTCATAAGTTTGTTGAGAATCCTAAAGTTGGATTCACAAAGAATTCACAATCTGAGGTCAAACTTTCAAGACCTCAAAGGCGAAGAAGGAACAGACGGTTAAGAAAACTTTTGGAAAACGATCAATTTGAATATGAATTTCAACATCAATCAATTTTTGATAAGAAAAAGAATGCTTCAAAATTCAAAATGTCTAATTCTGATTTGCCTAAATCACCAAGGGTAGATGATAATAGAGATTGTGAAATGCTTGAGGTTGTTTATTTTGATGCTAATGGAAGACCCAAGACCACAATGGCTTGGGTCCCCGTTTCTAACTGATTTCCTTTGTTTGTGTAAGGAAGACTATCAACAACAAATGATATGTGGATAGTGGTTGCTCCCGACATATGACAGGAAACATTCGTTTGCTTGAAGATGTTATTAAAATTGATGGAGGTTATGTCGCTTTTGCTGGTAATAAAGGCGGGTACATAACAGGTCAAGGAACGTTAAAGAATGAAAAGGTGAAGTTTGAGAAAGTCAATTATGTTGAGAAACTCAAACATAATCTACTCAGTGTATCTCAAGTGTGTGATAAGAAGTTTTCATTTCATTTTAATGATGCTAAATGTTATATTCTAAAGCCAGGATTTGAAATACCTGAAGAATGGATTCCGATGAAGGCTCCGAGAAGAAATGACACATATGTTTTAGACATGAGTGTTGCTACAACAATGGATTCAATTCCTACATGTTTACTCTCAAAAGCAACTGAATCTGACTCTATTCCTTGGCATCGAAAGCTAGCTCATATCAATTTTAGAAAAAAATGAATTATTTGGTGAAGAATGATTTGGTATCTAGTATTCCAAAAATGAAATTTGCTATGCCTGTTGATTGCATTCCTTGCAAGAAGGGCAAGCAACACAGGAAGTCTCACAAATCCAAGAAACAAAATTCTATTGTTACTCCTTTGGAGTTACTGCATATGGATTTGTTCGGACCGATAAGTATTCGAAGCATTGGAGGTAAATCATACTGTCTGGTGGTAACAGATGACTTCTCAAGATTTTCATGGGTTAAGTTTTTGGCAACAAAGTCTGAAACGGCAGAGACAATTCAATACTTAATTCTTGGGTTGGAGAATCTTTTGAATCGGAAAGTCTGGCGTATCAGAAGTGACAATGGCAGCGAGTTCAAGAATGGCAAGATGGGATTCTTTTGTTTACAAAAGGGTATACATCATGAATTTAGTGCGCCATATGTTCCTCAACAAAACGGTGTTGCTGAGCGAAAGAACATAACTCTGATTGAGGCAGCTAGAACAATGTTGGCGGATTCTAAGCTACCGGTTACTTTTTTGGCCGAAGCTGTGAATACGGCATGCCTTGTCCTGAATCGTGTTCTGATCGTCAAGCGACACAACAAGACGTGTTATGAGTTGTTAAATGGTCAAAAGCCTAATTTGAATTACCTTCTTCCTTTTGGAAATCCGGGTACTCTTCTGAAGATCCGGGATGTTTCTACTAAGTTTAGCGAAAAGGTGATCGAAGGAAACATGACAGATCGAAGAATGGTTTCATATTGATTGTTCTAATCGATCTATTCCCCAGAAGGCGGTTGGTCCAGAATGGGCGTTTGATTATGACAGCTTGTTCAAGTCTTTTAATTTTGCTCCTGACTTATCTAATGAAGAAGTTGCATTATTATACAATTCATGTCAAGGTGACCGAGATTGTGGTTTAATTCCAAAATCAACGGTTCCATATTCCGTTCCATCATCATCAGTTCACTCTAATCCAAATGTTCCATCTAGTTCGGGAACTCATAAGACTGATAGTGAGGATGATGAAGAAATTTTTCAGGATTCTTCGACAGATCCATTAATTTTTGATGATTCATCCAATACTACACATGTTCAGGGGGAGTCTATAACTTTAGATTCTGAGATACCAGTTGATCAACCTTCTCAATCAGATATTCCTCAAGTTGATATTTTACCTGTTCTGGAGGTGGCTTGCATAAAAGAACTCAAAGATCATCCGGTGACGAATATCATTGGGAATTTGCATGATGGAGTTCAAACTCGTTCTTTAACTGAAAATACTTGTTTATATTCTTACATTAGAGATACTGGAGTACTTGATGTTTTCTTACATTCTTGTTTTATTTCTCAGGTAGAACCTAAAAATGTGGAGATGGCCTTACAAGACAATAACTGGATAGAAGCAATGCAAGAAAAGCTTGCTCAATTTGATAAGCTAAAGGTGTGGAATTTAGTTGATTTACCAAAGGGATTGTATCTGATTGGCACCAAGTGGGTTTTCAAATGTAAAAAGGATGATCGTGGTGTCGTGGTACGGAACAAAGCAAGATTGGTCGTATAGGGCTTTAATCAACAGTAGGGTATTGATTATACTGAGGTGTACGCACCTGTAGCAAGGTTGGAAGCAATTCATTTGTTTTTAACTTTTTCTTCGTTCAAAGGTTTCAAGGTTCATCAACTGGATGTCAAAAGTGGTTTCTTGTATGGCAAGGTGAAAGAGGAAGTTTATGTTTGTCAACCACCGGGATTTGAGGATCCATTGTATCCTACAAAAGTATTTAAGCTAGATAAGGCTCTTTATGGTCTTCATCAAGCACCCCGTGCGTGGTATGAAACGTTGTCGCAACACCTTTTGGACAATGGTTTCGATCGTGGTCAAATTGATTCCACCTTGTTCATAAAGAAATCAGGGGAGATTACCAGATGGTTCAGATCTACGTGGATGATATTATATTTGGCTTAACAAATGAAGAGTTATGCAAAGAGTTTGAGAGTGTTATGAAGTTGAAGTTTGAAATGTCCACTATGGGAGAGTTGTTGTTCTTTTTAGGATTACAAGTTAATCAAAAAGAGGATGGTTTCTGTCACAACCCCGGGCTACCCCTGCCCGGGCGTCGCGAGACAACGCTGGTATCTGAATGAGGTCCCATAAATTTGGACAGCGGAAGTCTTTGTTTTTACTTGATGCCTTTTTGTAATGAAATGTAATGTAAATAACCTCAAGGGTTAATTCTATACATTTGTCAAAACTTGGGATCCACGTCCCTTTTCATTTCATGATAATAGACATTCAAAAGTCTATTATATAATGTACATCTGCTGAATTAATTTACATAATACAAGCCATTTAAAATGTCTAGGATCTATGTCCGTTCCAACATTTGGTCTTGTATTAGTCTGCCACAGGGATTTAAATATGCCTAAAGATCTTGTCTTTACTGCACCACCCTGAATTTAATGATTTCTTTCACTACCTGTGAAAAACGTTTTGAAAATGAACATCAGCATAAAGCCGGTGAATCACATTTAACTGACACGAAAATGATTTCTAACATAAACCAAATTAAAGCCTTTAAGCACGTTTTTGTATGGTAAATCTACACATTCAGCAGTCTTTTTCACCTGAAGTATATACCACCTACATACACTGGGTTAACTGCCATGGGGTCAACTGGCTGAGCTCTATGTCTCAGACTGATAGCCTATTCCCAGGGTCGTGATGCTAAGAACCTTGTTCTTAGTCTTACATGATCTGCTAAGGAACCATATCCTCAGTCTTATGATATCCCCTTACATGATCTGTACCCAGCCACGGACCGGACTTTCACCCGTCACATGTATACCATTTGATCAAATCTACGTATGCTTATGGCCTGAATGCTATCACGTAGATTACCCTTATGATTAAAGCATTTAATTTGTTTCATGCCGTTTTCGTAAATAAAATGGTTTTATCGTTTGAAAAGCGTTAAACGTGTTCACCTTGATTTTGATGGCTGGTAGGGTTGTAGGCTTCGGAATTTGAGCAGAACCTTGACACGTTTCTTCCTAGGGAAGACACGATTAACGAGAATATATATGAGAGAATATATATATATAATTGCGGTTATATATATATGAATATTTTTAACGATACCTACTTTGCGGGATTTGGACAGAACTACGGCTTGAGTTGGGTGTCGTAGGATTCTTGAACAGCGCTTCGGGACGTTGTGGAGTTTTGAGAGATCGGGTTTGTGTGAAACGAATGTTTGGAAACTGTACAGAATTTCAATCCCGTTGAAGGCCTTTTATTGGCTGATTTTCCAGTCCCTCGCGTACCGCGAGGCCGACCAAGGAAATCCCTCGCGGACCGCGAGAGGATAAGGTGTCACGAACGGTGCTGAGTCAGCATGACACGTGGCGGCTGGTGGCAAGGGTGAATGACACGTGTTTTCTGGCCCTGACGCGTGTACTATTCCCTCGCGTACCGCGAGGCTTGGTTGGGAATCTTCTCGCGTACCGCGAGAAGGTGTAAATCTGGCGTATAAGCAGTCCCCTCGCGTACCGCGAGGTTTTGTCAAAATCTCCCTCGCGTACCGCGAGGGAGTGAAATTTTGAATTTTTCTTTTCTTTTTATTTTGGGTGTTACATCCTCCCCTCCTTTAGAATAATCTCGTCCTCGAGATTCATTGAAAGAGATGTGGATACTTTTTGCGCATTTCTGACTCAAGTTCCCAGGTATATTCTGGGCCACGCCTGGAGTCCCATCTTATTTTGACTAACGCCAATTGCTTTCGTTTAAGCTTTTTGATTTGTCGGTCTTCAATTTGTAACGGTCGTTCAATGAATTTGAGCTTTTCATTTACTTCCACATCTTGTAAAGGCATAAGCAAGGATTCATCAGCTAAACACTTACGTAGGTTTGATACATGGAATATATCGTGTACCCCACCCATCTCTACTGGTAGTTCAAGCTGATAGGCAACAGATCCGATTCGTTTAATGATTTTGAAAGGTCCAACAAAACGTGGACTTAACTTTCCTTTCTTTCCGAAACGAATAACACCTTTCCAAGGTGAAACTTTTAATAACACCTTGTCACCGAATTGGAATTCTAACGGCTTTCTTCGTTTATCTGCATAACTTTTCTGTCGATCTCGAGCCGCTTTTAAACGTTCACGTATTTGTAATACTTTATCAGTGGTTTCTTGGACTATCTCTGGTCCTGATAACTGATTTTCTCCGATATCTGACCAACATACAGGCGTTCGACATTTCCGTCCGTACAATGCTTCAAATGGTGCGGCCTGAATACTTGTGTGATAACTATTGTTGTATGAGAATTCCATTAGAGGTAAATGATCATCCCAATTACCTCCAAAGTCTATCACACAGGCTCGGAGCATATCTTCTAGGGTTTGTATGGTTCTTTCGCTCTGCCCATCAGTTTGTGGATGATAAGCAGTGCTAAGATTCAATCGAGTTCCTAGAGCTGTTTGAAAACTTTGCCAGAATCGAGATGTGAAGCGACTATCTCTATCTGACACTATGGATAGAGGCACACCATGTAATGTTACAATTTCATTAACGTAAATTTGTGCCATTTTGTCCATACTCATGGTGTCTTTAATAGGTAGAAAGTGAGCTGATTTGGTTAAACGGTCAATGATAACCCAGATTGCATTATTTCCACGAGTGGTTCGAGGAAGTTTGGTAATAAAGTCCATAGTTATCAATTCCCATTTCCAAACTGGTAATTCTAACTGTTGCAATAATCCAGCTGGCTTTTGGTGTTCGGCTTTGACTTTGGAACAAGTCAAACATTTTGCTACGTAGATAGTAATGTTCTTTTTCATACCAATCCACCAGTAACTTTCTTTGAGGTTCTTGTACATTTTATCACTTCCTGGGTGCATGGTGTATTTGGACTTGTGTGCTTCTTCGAGGATTCGCTCTCGAAGATCACCTGTAACTGGTACCCAAATACGTTTATTCATGCGAAGGATATTATCTTCTCCTTTGATCAGTAAATCAAGCATTCCTTTCATTCCTTCTTTTTCAAAGTTACCTTCCTTCAAAGCTAACTCTTGTGCCTCTTTTAACTGACTTACAAGATCAATTTGTAGTTCAAGTCTGAGAGAACGTACTCTCTTTGGCTTGACATTTTCTTTTCGGCTCAAGGCATCTGCTACTACATTTGCCTTTCCTTCATGATAACAAATTTCACAATCATAATCATTCAGGATTTCCATCCATCTTCTTTGTCTCATATTTAACTCCTTCTGGCTAAATATGTACTTGAGACTTTTATGATCAGTGTAGATTGTGAACTTAACCCCATAGAGATAGTGTCGCCATAATTTCAAAGCAAAGATTATAGCGCCCAACTCTAGATCGTGGGTTGAGTAGTTTTTCTCATGAATTTTCAACTGACGAGATGCATAAGCAATGACTTTCTTGCGTTGCATTAATACGCAACCTAAACCAGTATGTGAGGCGTCGCAGTAAACTACGAAGTCTTCAATACCATCTGGTAAAGATAGAATAGGTGCGTTTGTCAGTTTTTGTTTCAAGGTTTCAAAAGATTCAGATTGTTTGGGTCCCCATTCGTACTTTACAGATTTCCGAGTTAAGGATGTGAGTGGGATTGCTATACGAGAAAAATTTTGAATGAACCGGCGGTAATATCCCGCTAATCCCAGAAAACTACGAATTTCGGTGGGTGACTTGGGAATTTCCCATTTGGATATAGCTTCAATTTTGGAAGGATCTACTTGAATTCCGTTCACGTTGATGACATGACCAAGAAATTGTACTTCCGTTAACCAAAATTCGCATTTGGAAAACTTAGCATATAATTTCTCTTTTCGAAGAAGTTCAAGTATGGTTCGAAGATGAGTTTCGTGTTCAACTTGGGTTTTGGAATAAATAAGTATGTCATCAATAAAAACTATGACAAACTTATCCAAGTAAGGTTTGCAGACACGATTCATCATGTCCATGAATGCGGCAGGAGCATTTGTAAGTCCAAATGGCATAACCGTGAACTCGAAATGTCCATACCGTGTTCGAAATGCAGTTTTCGAGATATCGTTATCATGCACTTTCAACTGATGATAACCTGAACGAAGATCGATCTTTGAAAAATGACAAGCTCCTTGGAGTTGATCGAATAAATCGTCAATCCTTGGGAGTGGGTATCGGTTTTTAATGGTAACTTTATTTAATTCCCGATAATCAATACACATGCGCATTGATCCGTCTTTCTTCTTAACAAAGAGAATTGGAGCTCCCCAGGGTGAAGAACTTGGTTGGATAAAACCTTTCTCAAGAAGTTCATCCAATTGTTTCTTGAGTTCTGCCATTTCTGTGGGTGCCAGTCTGTACGGGGATTTGGCAATTGGAGTTGCACCAGGTACAAGGTTGATTCGAAATTCTACCTCTCGTTCTGGTGGTAATCCAGGCAGTTCTTCAGGAAAAATGTCTGGAAATTCAGATACTACATGTACTGATTCTATCTTTTTCTCCTTTTCCAAGGCAGTAATTGATACCAGACATGCCAGATATCCTTTTCTTAAGCACTTGGTTGCTTTAAGTATGGAGATTATCTGGATAGGTTTTGTGGGTTTATCACCTTGGATAGTTAGAGTTTTGTTTGTTGGTGTAACGAGTTTTACAACTTGTTGATTACAAAGGATTTCGGCTTGGTTATTGGATAACCAATCCATCCCCAAAACAATGTCAAAGCCAGTTATTGACATTGGTAACAATTGTACTGGGATAGTGAAACCAGCCAATGTAATGTAACAATTGTTCAGTGATTGGGATATTTTTATCAAATCACCGTTCGCTGTTTCTACTTCATATGTTTCAGCTAAGGGACTTAATGGTTCGTTTAATAGATTACAAAAATTATAATCTATAAAACTCCGGTTCGCACCCGAGTCAAATAAGACCTTAGCATAAACATTATTAAGAAGAAATGTACCGGTAATTACGTCCGGCGTTCTCTCAGCTTGGTTAGCATTCATGACAAAAGCTCGTACGGTCTTTTTGTTTTCTGGAGTGATCTTGGCTCCTGATCCTCCAGCTCTTCCGGTCCTTGCAAACTTAGGGCAATTAGTGCTGATGTGCCCCAGCTCTCCACAACTAAAACAAGTTATTCCCTTTTTCTTGAAGCAATTCTCAGTAGAGTGACCTGAGACCTTGCAATGATTACAGAATGGAGTTTCAAAAACACACTTTCCACTATGCCTGCGTCCGCACGTTTTGCATGATGGATTGTTAAATGGTAACCCCTTTTGCCCAAAGTTCTTGCTAAATCTTTTGGCCTCGGGTTTTGATTTTATAGAGGATTCGACTTTCTTCTTTTCCTCTATATTTCTGATTAGTCCAGCCGTCATGGTACCGGTCAATTCTACGGTGGACTCAATGGTTTTTGGTGAGACAACCTTCACCAAATCACGGATCTCTGGAACTAAGCCATAAATATATCGAGTTATGAGAACTGATTTAGGTTTAGCCAGGTGAGGTGCCAATCGAGCATATTCAAAGAATTTGGTAGTATACTCTCGATCATTGGTACCCACCATCCTGTGCTCCAGAAATTTTCTTTCAGCTTGTTCTTTTTCAGTCTTGGGGCAAAATTTCCTTTTCACCTTTGCTCGGAATTCTTTCCAATCCATAGCATTGGTCTTTCTCCTCCCTTTGGCAGAAATGATTGAATTCCACCATTCCAACGCTTCATTTTTGAAGGAGTTTGAAGCATACAGTACTTGATCTTTCTTAGCACACTTGCTAATTGCTATTACTGACTCCATCTTCTCTAGCCAGTGAAGAGTAGCAATACCGCCTTCGGTGCCCTTAAATTCATAAGGTTTACAGTCCTGAAAGGTTTTATAAGAACACCCTTTGTGTCTATACCTTTTTGTTTCATTTTCTTCTTCTGAGCTCTCACTGCTTAGATTTAACGATTCTTCAGATTCAGAATACTTATTGCTTGATGTTCTGGATCTTTTCGAGGTTTGAGGTTTACGAGAGCTTGCTACTTGCTCTGTGTGGGTTTTCGAAGGGTTTTCCATTCTTTTTGAAGGAAGAGTTACGTGGCTTGGAGTTTTGATGTTTTCTTGTACTTCCTTTATTATGGCAGGAAGCATTTCTTTAATGCTTTGTTTGACCAGTTGTTGCAATTCTGGTTGTTGAGTAGTTATTTCAGGATTATTATTAACTTCTTTTCCTTTTTCCTTGGTAATGTAGGTAGCTGGACCGCTATTGTTATTTTGTTGAGACATCTAAGAATACAAGACAAGAATTTGGGTCAAAATTTGAAGTTTATTATCGCTTAAACTTCATCTATTTGTTACAAATAGAGAAATATAGATATGCATCTATATCACTTAAAGTTAGCTAATTATACAAATACTATCATTAACTTTAATCGAGAAGCACATCTCCCAAATCTTGATAGAATCTCCCCAGGGTCTCGGTCATAGCACCCTTCTGGATCAACTGATCTGCCACCCATTGTTCTGCATACTTCCTGTCTTCCTGAGCTAGCTCATAATCAATTATAGTTTGTTCGTTTTTAACTACGACTTGTCTGGTGAAGTACAGTTCAGCACGTAGATCGTCAGCCTCTCTAAGAGCACGATCGAGGTGTTCATCAATTGATTTTGGCAGTTCATCATGGTATCCATAACAAGGAGGTGGTTCCCTGTGTCCCATCCTAAGATCGTGATATGCTGAGTTAACAGACCACACGACTTTTCCGTCGGTTGCATACTGACGTCCATCGGAGGGATCTACATAGAAGAAAGGTTCCTTGAAAACGGGATGTTCTGGAATAGGATCAAAGAAATACTTTCCACCACTGCCTTCACAAACGGCAGCCTTGTCGGATTCAGAAATCGAATGTGGAGTTTCTTCACTTGGACTGGGTGGATGTTCTTGAATTGTTCCGGTAGGGTATACTATGTCTAACGATTGAGGTAATGGCATAGATGTCATAACAGGACGTAAAGATTCTCTTGAATCTTCCATTTCCACTGAATACTCTGATTCTTCTCTCAGAGGTTCAAGCCTTGCTTGAGTCTGCTCCACTTGTTCTGCGACCATTCTGTTCCAATTCTCCGGGGTCGGTAGATAGTGGACATAATCATCATAGCTTGGTACTACTTGATTAGATGATTCTCCAGGGAAGTAGTTTGGGTAATTATAAGGATAATAGTATGGATCTGACATCCTGTAATTTATTGGTTATGTTAAAGGCATTTTCCTACCGTTCATTTAGTAGGCACAACTATTGGTTAAAGCTAAGATACAATCATATAAGTATCTAGTTTTGCTAAAACCCTTGAATGTGGCTCTGATACCAACCTGTCACAACCCCGGGCTACCCCTGCCCGGGCGTCGCGAGACAACGCTGGTATCTGAATGAGGTCCCATAAATTTGGACAGCGGAAGTCTTTGTTTTTACTTGATGCCTTTTTGTAATGAAATGTAATGTAAATAACCTCAAGGGTTAATTCTATACATTTGTCAAAACTTGGGATCCACGTCCCTTTTCATTTCATGATAATAGACATTCAAAAGTCTATTATATAATGTACATCTGCTGAATTAATTTACATAATACAAGCCATTTAAAATGTCTAGGATCTATGTCCGTTCCAACATTTGGTCTTGTATTAGTCTGCCACAGGGATTTAAATATGCCTAAAGATCTTGTCTTTACTGCACCACCCTGAATTTAATGATTTCTTTCACTACCTGTGAAAAACGTTTTGAAAATGAACATCAGCATAAAGCCGGTGAATCACATTTAACTGACACGAAAATGATTTCTAACATAAACCAAATTAAAGCCTTTAAGCACGTTTTTGTATGGTAAATCTACACATTCAGCAGTCTTTTTCACCTGAAGTATATACCACCTACATACACTGGGTTAACTGCCATGGGGTCAACTGGCTGAGCTCTATGTCTCAGACTGATAGCCTATTCCCAGGGTCGTGATGCTAAGAACCTTGTTCTTAGTCTTACATGATCTGCTAAGGAACCATATCCTCAGTCTTATGATATCCCCTTACATGATCTGTACCCAGCCACGGACCGGACTTTCACCCGTCACATGTATACCATTTGATCAAATCTACGTATGCTTATGGCCTGAATGCTATCACGTAGATTACCCTTATGATTAAAGCATTTAATTTGTTTCATGCCGTTTTCGTAAATAAAATGGTTTTATCGTTTGAAAAGCGTTAAACGTGTTCACCTTGATTTTGATGGCTGGTAGGGTTGTAGGCTTCGGAATTTGAGCAGAACCTTGACACGTTTCTTCCTAGGGAAGACACGATTAACGAGAATATATATGAGAGAATATATATATATAATTGCGGTTATATATATATGAATATTTTTAACGATACCTACTTTGCGGGATTTGGACAGAACTACGGCTTGAGTTGGGTGTCGTAGGATTCTTGAACAGCGCTTCGGGACGTTGTGGAGTTTTGAGAGATCGGGTTTGTGTGAAACGAATGTTTGGAAACTGTACAGAATTTCAATCCCGTTGAAGGCCTTTTATAGGCTGATTTTCCAGTCCCTCGCGTACCGCGAGGCCGGCCAAGGAAATCCCTCGCGGACCGCGAGAGGATAAGGTGTCACGAACGGTGCTGAGTCAGCATGACACGTGGCGGCTGGTGGCAAGGGTGAATGACACGTGTTTTCTGGCCCTGACGCGTGTACTATTCCCTCGCGTACCGCGAGGCTTGGTTGGGAATCTTCTCGCGTACCGCGAGAAGGTGTAAATCTGGCGTATAAGCAGTCCCCTCGCGTACTGCGAGGTTTTGTCAAAATCTCCCTCGCGTACCGCGAGGGAGTGAAATTTTGAATTTTTCTTTTCTTTTTATTTTGGGTGTTACAGTTTCTTTATTCATCAGTCCAAATACGTGAAAGACATTTTGAGTCGGTTCAAAATGGAAGATTGTTCCCCATATGACACTCCGATTTCGGTAAATCGTAAGATGAATCCAGATCCGGAAGGAAAGGATATTGACAGCCGCTTGTACAGAGCAATGATTGGTTCTCTCATGTACTTAACTGCATCAAGGCCAGATATAATGTTTTCCATGCATCTCTGTTCCAGATTTCAAGCAAAACCAAAAGAATCACATCTGATTACAGTCAAACGTATTTTTCGGTACCTGAAGGGGAAACCGAGATTAGGATTATGGTTTCCGCATGGTTCTAATTTTGAATTTAATTCTTATACTGACTCAGATTTTGGAGGTTGTTGTTTGTACAGGAAATCTACAACAGGAGGTTGCCAATTTCTGGGTAATCGTCTTGTGTCATGACAATATAAAAAGCAGACTACTGTCTCAATTTCAACATGTGAAGCAGAATACATCAATGCTGCAAGTTGTTGTTCACAAATTTTGTGGATTCAGTAACAATTAAGAGACTATGGTTTGAATTTCACTTGCACCCCCATGTTCATTGATAATAATGCCACAATGTCTATTGCAAACAATCCAGTTAAGCACAGTAAAACAATGCACATTGAAATTAGATATCATTTTATTCGTGATTGTGCAGATAAAAGGTTGATTGAGCAGGTGAAAGTCCATACTGATGACAATCTTGCAGATTTGTTCACCAAGGCATTTGATCGTACAAGGTTTGAATTTCTGATAAAGATGATTGGTATAATCAATCCCAAATGAGTTTGCTCAAAATCAGTCTCATGGAGGTTTATTTTTTTTAACTGTTTTCTTTTATTCCTGCATTTCAATATACTGTCAAAAAGCTTGTTATTTATAAAAATTTTTATTTTCATTCAAAAAGTTTTAGAAAATCCAAACAAATTGAAAAATCTTAAAAATGACATCATTTGAGCATGAGAAGAAATGATAGTAGATCAGTAGATATTCATTCACACATGACCTTAGATTGGCTGGTTGGTGCTTTATGTGTATTCAATATATCTGAATTATATATGTTTTGATCTAAACTTCAGAGACTACACAAAAAGGAGATGATAGTGTTGTGTATGCATATAATGTAGCGTGTCAATAGGCTAAAAGCGTCTTTGAACCATTAGTAGTGTGAAAACATAATTACATATGTTGCAACTGTGATTTGAACCCATTTTATGCCTGGGTGTGTGTTAAAAGATCATTATCAGATATAGAATTTGAGGCTTAAAGTGTTTCATGAGACCAATATCGAACTATATTAATTAGCATAATTTTTCAGTTCACTTCACTGTCCATGCCCTGAAAAACATGCAATGTGCTGTTGAACTAAGATATGTTTCTTACAACATCTGTTGGAACATATGCTTGCCCTTGGATCATATTGATACATCATCTTTATTGATTCCATTGAATTCATAATCCAGATAATAGTTGGATTCACGTATCTGATTCTTATGATTCCACATATATAAGCCAACACATTTAATCATTCTGATTCTTTATATCCTTCGGGGTCTGTTTCTTTTCCTATGCTAATTGAGATAGTTTCATCCTGGAGATTGATATTATCTTTGCATAAGTCTTATATGTCTTGAAGATAGTGCAATTTACTCTCTGTTGGCATACTAGTGGGGTACACGTTGTATTTCATACTTAAATGGTACCTTAATTCACAAGAAAGTGGGAATGAGATGCTTTTAGTTTCAAATCTTATAATATTGACAATCTGAATTTGTGTGTCATAGCCTGATCCTGTTTTCTTTGAATTTTTATTGCGTATCATTACATGCAATATATTAAAGTCTGTAAAAGATATAGTTTGAAAATATTGAGAGATATTGGTTTGATTGGTCAAGACTTGAAAGAATGGCATAGGATACCAATTATCTTGATATACAGATTTTATATCCAATATGTGTGATTGATATATCATATATACTGATATGATCTTCTTGCCCATGGTGTTAAAAAATTTTTGTTCTTTATTGCTTTTTAGTTTACTTCTTTTCAAAGATTGTAAAGAGAAAAACAAAAAATATGTGTTTTCAAGTTTGTATAGATAAAAAACCAAAAAGTTTTTTTTGTCATGCTTCCGTGAGAATTCCATCTTTTTAAACAAAGGTTCGGGATTGGATCGGATACAGGTTCTAGGTGATTGACAAGAAAATTGAGAAAGAGACGTATAAAAGGTTGAAAGTTCAAAAGTCCAAAATTTCTCTAAGTGTGGAGAAGAAGCGAACTTATTTTGTTCGCCTAGGTTAAGTTCGCCTCGTAAGCGAACTTAAAACTGAAGCTTGTATTGTGCATCTGAAGCGAACTTGTTCATATTCTCACAAACTTTGTCTGAAGCGAACTTATCTCATTTTAAGCGAACTTGTTCTTAGTATTAGTTGTGTGTTTGAATCTGTGTTGCTGTTTCTATTTTCTGGTTATTCAAGGAATTGCGATTCAAACCAAGGTATAATCAGGTCTTTTTATCCATTGAATTGTTCATATCAAGCATGCTTATCTTCTAGGTTACGGTTTTTGTTGCCTCGACTGTGTTTAGATCTAATCCTCGATCTCATTTGTGTTATGCTTGAAATTGATGTTTGATAAAGGTTTATCGAGTTGTTTCGATCATGTGGTGTTCGGTTTATTCATCGGATTTCATCGTATAGGAGGTTTTTGATTTCTGTGGGTTGTTCTGAGCTTGGAGCGAACTTAGTTCGCCTCTTGCAACTCTAAGCGAACTTAATAAGTTCGCCTCAGGGGACTGAAGTAATTTTGACTTAGCATTTTTTTTTCTTCCTTTGTTTTATATTTTTTTGTTTGTATCGTGTTTTAACATATTTTACGCTATGTCCTTGTTACAGATGGATCGTCGAGTTGAATATAAACATAACCAAGTAGCGTTGGTGGATCCAAATTTATCTGAAGATGTGAATTACCGAGATATCATTAACTTTCTGAATAGATTAAGAATTAGTGTTGCTGTTTCGGCAAATCCCTACATCAGCTTGAATTAAATTCAACAATTCTGGGATACAACACAACATGATTGTACAGTTGATCCGAATGTTATTATAGCTACTGTCAATAACACGGTAGTAGCAATTTCTGTTGATACTATTCGTCAAGCTCTACACTTGGGAGGACTTGATGAAGAACCTTTGGGGTTACCGTCTACTTTGATTATGGGTTGTTTTCAAAGGATGGGTTACAAAGGACGAGCTAATGATACTCAATCAAGGAAAGGTGGTCTAGTAGGACAATGGCGATACTTTATGCACATCATTATTCAATGTCTTTCTCCTAGAAAAGCTGGAACTGATGATTTGAAGACTTCACTACAATCAGCTATGGTGGCTCTTACTTTGAATATAGGGTTTAACTTTGCTCACTATTTTTATAAGGAGATAGTTGAACAGATTACTCCACCGGCTGGTCAAGGATTTCTTTTATATCCGAGGTTTATTCAAATGATTCTGAATCATCTTATACCGAATTTACCTCATTTACCACAGTGTCTTACACTCACTCCAATGACAAAAAGTATTTTCACTGATTCTAACAACATCAAGCAGCAAAATCCAGCCTTGATACTTGTTCCAACTCCTTTGTTTGGACATATTATTAATCCTGATTATATTGCTCCTCCAAATGATAATTGGATACATCTAGAGGAGGTTCAACCACAAAAACAACCGCAACCACAAGCTCCACAGCAACATCAACCACAACAAGTTGCACCTGAAGTACAACCAGAACAAGTTAATGTACAAGTTCAAGATGCTGCTCAAGATAATGTGATAGAACCTAATTGGAGGTTCATGAGGAAGGTCAGAATGTTGAAAATGAGAATGTGAATGAAGGAGCACAAGATAATCAAGAAGGACAAGTTAGTGATTCTAGACAAGCTCATCTGAAAAAGCTACTGATGCTGATTCTGATTCTGATTCTGAAGCTACACAGGACTTTGATCCAGATCATTATGCTAAACTTGCTACTATTCCGTCGGTAAATGTTGGTAAAAGATTAAAGTCCGTGGCTACTAAACCAAGATGCAAGTATGTTCGGGGTCTTCCTCCTGGAACATCACTTGGCAAAAGATCGTTAAGAGATGAATCGTCTTCTGATTCTAATTATGTTCCTACTCCGAAGTCACAAAAGCTATTGTCTGCTTCCATGACTGCTGCTGCTCGAGTAGTTGATGACTTGGATTTTTTAGATTCTTTACTTATATCTCCAAATCCGTCTCAGACTACTTCACCTCAAGGTACTCCTGCTCCAGTTCCTCTGCCTACTTCTTCTCAAGCTGGTCCGTTTAGTTCCTCGAAGGATGCTAAAATTGTTGCTTTACAAGGCAAAGTCTCTTTCCTAGAAGCTCAAGTTGTGGGTCTTCAAGGTCAAGTGGATATATTAAGAGCGAATGATTTTCAAAGAGAACAAACTCTTCATTCTCAAAGCAAGCAGATCTCTGAGATGCAGTTTCTTGTATCCCAATTGATAGAGCGTATTGACGCTCAGGGGGAGATGCCTGTAGTAATTAAAGATGCTTGTCATACAGAGGTAGTTCAAAGAAATGACAATGAAGATAATGATCCTAGTGGAAACAAGGGTGATCGTCAATACACTGACGCTGCTCCGATATCTCAATTTCAGGGGGAGTCTACTTCAAATCAGTTTGAAGCTTCTAGTGAAAAAGATACAGGAGATAATGAAGAGGTTTTGCTTCTAGAAGTTTTTAACGATGATTCTGATTTGGATGAAGCTGAAAAGATAGACTGCTTAGATGGCATAGATGAGTTATTATATGACTTAGAAGATGAAGATAATGACTCAGAGATAGAAGAAGGATAGATAGTCGAAGTGGAGATTATCAAAGATAAAACAAGTTTGATGTATGAAGGTTGTGATGGTCTTAATGTGCCTTTTGACTTCATCCTAGATGATATTATTCCTGAAGTAACTTCTGATGGAATGACTGGTTCTATGGACTCTACTAAAGATGTCAATATGCCTGATCCTAAATCAGATTATGCTCAGTCAAAGACTACTGAAGAACCTGTGATGTATAGGGATACAAGTATGACGAAAGAAAAATGGTTAGAGATGGTGAAAAGCTGGAAGAAAGTGTTACCCAAGTCACCATCACCACCTGTTCTGAAGGAAAAATATGTAAATAAGGAAATATGTGTTGGTAGAATTATCAGTTGGTTCTTCGAGGAAGAAATCAATCTGTTTGCCTTAAAGAGATCTGATGGTGTTCAATATTTGAAACCAAGACTTAGGTATTTAAATACTTTACCTAGATGTGAGCTGAATGGTTTGGCAACTAAATCATTAATCAACAATTCAAAGAATGGTGTTGCTGATGCTATAGCAAGGTTGATTAGATTGGAAGGTAGTTCAGGGAAATATGATAAGCTGAAACCATAGAAAGGCAAAAGAGTTAAGACTACTGATTCTAAAACTGGTAAAGTAATTTGGAGTTACAAGTTTAAACCAGTCAAAGTTGTAAAGAAGGTACATTTGAAGAAAATACCACAAGATTGTCTGGGAAATATGAAGTGGTGGTATGTGGATGTGAACACTTGAGAGGCTAAGATTGAAGATCAAGACAATAAGGTCATAGCTTGTTTCTATGATGCTATGAACCTTATTAACTTCTCAAAGAATGACCAGCACATGTTAAAGAGGAAAGAGATTATGTTTACAAGTGAATGGCGTGAGCAGGGTTTACAGTATAAGAGAGTATTGGAGATTCGCATCAAACATGGAGTGTGCGCAGGGAGTAAACTACCAGAGAGTTGGAAGAGATCAACATGAAGATAGATGATCAAGCTATTGTCAAGGGGGAGTCTGTTAGAATATAGATGTGTGACAATAGACCTTGTAATAGATTAGATCTAATATGTCTTTATGTTCTTGTAATGATTGCTTAAGTTTTGTTATAGGCGAACTTAACAAGTTCGCCTAGGCCTAGTTTAGGCGAACTTGCTAAGTTCACCTATATGGTTGTAAGTCTATAAATAGGAGTTTACATGCTAGTTTTAAAGAGCTTCTACAAATTTGTGTTCAAGATCTGTAAACTCTGAGTTTTTTGGTAATCAAATAGAATATTATTTACATCTTGTGTTGATTCTAGTCTATGTGTATGTCTTGTTTACACGATCTCGCGTACATTGGTCTCCGCACTTCGTATGCTTGATACACGTCATGTCTCAAGTTAGATCCATAGAAGACCCGTGTGGACCTACAGTACTCGGGTTTGGGGGTTGATAAATAACAAATATATGTTAGAACATGTGGGTGATCATATATGTAGTTTAAACATGAGTTTATGATGGTTAATAGCCTAAATATGCAAATGGGTCAGTCGATGGAGGGTTACATAGGCTGAAAATCAATTTTGGGGCATGTTTCAGCTGCTGCCAGTGCATCATACGCCCAGGCAGCGCCTCATATGCCCGGAGCGTATGATACGCCCATTTGGGTCTGGTAGACGCTGGAATTTTCAGGTTTTTGGGGTTTTGGCCTGTCGTTGTTGTAGGGACTTGTGGGAGGTTCCTAGGGCTACTTATCTTTACTAACCATGTTCAAATTGATGTTTTGAATGTAGGGAAAGCTCTGGAGTGATCTCGGGTCTCGCATCGTGTGGATTGGATTCTTGTGGACATGTTTAGTAATTGGTTTTTGTTAATCTTCTCGTATAGAGTCTTTACAAACAATTTGGGGTTGTTACAAGTTGCGGATAACTTGTTAGTAACTTTTGTTAAACTAATTTGTGGAAATTATGTTCGTTTAATTCATGTTTGTAAAACTTAACGTGTGGATACGTTAAATGTCGTTTTAGGTCCTAACTTCCACGTGTTTTTTAAAATATTTAAATTGGGTTGAATTTTTGGGTGTTACATCACAAAAACCAATGAAGTTTGTCGGTTTCTGCCACCCCGGATGCCCAATTGCAGATAATTGATCACAGATGGCTTTAAACTTTCGACCAAAATCAGGAACAAACAGTGTACCTTTAGAGAGCAGACGAAGTTGATCCCGTAAATTCTGAATGCGCTCGACAGATGAATTGCTATATGCCGCTTCAAGGGCGAACCAGATATCACGAGTAGTGTCAAGCCCCACAATTTCTGCAGCCGATTCTTCGGTTAGGGAGGCTTGGAGAAGAATGATTACGCGCTGGTCAGCTGAAATCCAGGCAGAAAAGGCTGTATTGGGAACACGTTTTTCACTGACAACAATCGAGACGCTGGTGCCATGGATGAGCCATAAACATGAGAGATCAGATTTTGATAGGTTAGGATTGGGAGTAATTGATTTTTCCACAATAGATAATTTGAGGAGGCTAATTTGATGGTTATCATGTGCAAAAGGGTGTACATGGGAAAAGATGAATCTGTTGAGGATGATGAAGAAGCCATCGCACAGGGGAGAGGAAGACAGAAGAGTTGAAGAAGGGAAGATGAAGGTAGAGGATCGATGGGAGGGGAAGGGATAGGTCAACAATGAATGGCTGATACAATATTTGGTAAATGTCTCCTTATCAAATGAGGAGGAGAACCTATCTATAAATAATAATATAATTTACACATAAGTACATACAAAAAGAGTAAAATACAAAATAAGGTCTTAAGTATGACTAATACTAGTTACTTGAAACCAGGTCATTCGGCACCATCGGAAAGAATGATGGAGGATCGGAGGAAGTCCATGGATGAGTCCTCGTCGGTGAGCGGTGGTGGAGATGATGGAAGTGTAGTCAGGGCTTCTGAAACACACCACTTTTAAAAACAAAACTTTAACGCGCGGAAGTCTTAACCCAGGAATTTTTTTTTTTTACCCTCTCGCGTACCGCGAGAGAATCCTTCCTGGACTCTCGCGACCCGCGAGTGACCCTTTTTCTCAGAATGTTTCCAGTTTTCAGCAGTTTTCACACTTAACCATTTTTCCAACCTTTTTCATTTTGCTTAACATCAAAACTTTACCAACACTTAGATTTTTGACCAAAAACATCATGACAACATATGATTACATCAAAACATAACTTTTGTGCCAAATTACACCACTTTACAAGGATTTTACGAAAATCCTCAAAATACCAAAAATGCAAACGAGAACCCTCCAAGCTTGGACGTTGACCTTGACCTATTTCGGAGCTTTCCCTGCATAACCACATAAACTTATAACCATTAGTAATGAGATAAACACAACCAACAAGTATTTACAACTTGTTTTCATCCTTTTCACCCATTTGACCCGTTTGCCTCTATTTGGTCAATTATAGTTCCATACATTAGCATTTCGTCAACATATTACCAATGTAACGTGTTAAACATAACAAACAAGTGATTACAACTTTTTTTCACACCTTTCACCCATTTGACCCGTTAACACCCATTTGGCCAATTAAGGATTTCATACACTTGTATATCACCTACAAGTTACTTTCATCATTTCATTACCACTTTTCCATTTCCATTATGGCACGTAGGCCATAACTTCATATCCCAAAGGATACGAGATCATAACTCCATAACTAATCTATCCATTATGGTACTTAGACCATAACTCCATATCCATTCTATCCATTATGGTTCATAGACCATAACTCCATATCAACATATCCATTATAGTGTAAATACTATAACTACATTCCTTCAATTATACATACCATTTTATACTCATTCATACCACATAACAAATTATGCAACTTTACACATTATACATACAACATTGCATAAAACTCATTTATCATCAAAACTAAGTAAGTGCAAAAGCACTTACCTTTCGGGTTAGAAGATCCCGCACCGCTTTCAAGCTTTGCAATTTGATTACCTAAACACATTCGCCTAGTTTAGTAATCTAACATATACCAAAATTTCATTACAATTGAGTTCACAACTCAATTTCCCAATTCCAACCCAAATTGACCCGTTTGGGTTATCCTCATAACCAAACACCCTCTTTCACCACAAACTCACCTACTTGAGTTTCATTAACTTAATCTTAACACTAATTCTTCTTTCAAAAATTATTATTAAGTTAATATGGTGTTTGTTCTAGTGTCTAACATCTTAAAAACACTTAATCTTCATTAATTCACCATTCAAGCCTTATGACCCAAATACCCCCAATTTTCACCATATGAACCCTAACTTCTCATAATCAAAATCAAAGGGTTCTAGGATGTTAATCATCATTCTTTAACTTTAGTTTAGCTAGATTATCAATAATCTAACACCATTTCATCACATGCATACATAATTTCGGATTTCACCCAAAACCTACCAAGAACACATACATGATGAAATCAAGAGGAAGATAATCACTTACTTGATGTTAGGAAGGTGTTGTGTGAGCCAAAACCTTCACTAATCAAGCTTCAATTGCACGAAAATGGCTTCAACACACTTTTCTCCTTTTTCTCTCTTGATATGAACGACTCAAAATGTGTAAATGAAGCCAATTTTGACTTCACCAAGTCAAATGGCAGTTTTTTTGGCCATTTTACACATTTAGTCCTTCAACTTCCATTTCACCCATTTCGTTCTATAGTTAGTTAAAACTAACATAATCCCATTACAAACTTGAAACCCACTTGTTTCAACTTATTTATAAAATATTATTTCCACCATAATATTAAATATAAATATTTAATTATTTGAAGACGAAACCCGGATTTTGGTTCGTTACAACTTCACCGCCACATCATCATCGATTTACTATGTGACATCCGATAATTTCAGGTTAATATCCGTCCCCGAATCTTACATGATTACGCATAGTTTCACATGCATCATACTTGATTATAGATTAATAAAATTCCTTTCATACATAGCGAAGCCCATTCATTTCACGTATCGGTAATTAGGAGAATTACCGGATCACACACGCGTCCTGTCGCACGAACGTTGGTGAATTTTGAATATAATACTTCAGTGTATATTTAGAATATATAAATTACATGTAATACTATGATATAATATTTCATGCTTAAGTAAGTTTTTCAAGAATTTTTAGAGCATCTTTTATTTTCCATGCAGTACAGCATATATGCGATATGTACCGACAAATAAAAAGAGAATTTTTCCAAATTTTAGTGTATTTTATATACCTATCATTTATTTAGAGTATTTCTACAAAAAAATATTTTATAAAAGTTCCATCTTTTATAAAAACCCTTTTTTTTTAAAGAAAACCCTAATCACTTCCCCTATAAATACCCCTTTATAACCCAAGCTTCCACCCCATTTTGCAAAACCCTAAACCTAACTCTCCTCCTTCTCTCCCTCTTTGTTTGGCCACCGCTCCCCATAACCCCCATCCCATTTTCAATTTTTCATTTTAGAATCCAAGCATTCTAAGGTGATTTCAAGGTGCAATTTAAGTTTTTCAAGCAAGAAACTTCACATTTCATCCACCATTTTCGGTTTTGTAAGTCCATGTTACTACTTTTCTTTTGTTTTTCTTCAAGTAGATGTTATAGAGCTACTACACCGTCACACCCCGCCGAAGGCGGAAACACAGAGTGGGACCGATATATCGCACTGAACACAAGTATAAGAGAAACTAAAAGGAAAGTTGTGCATTATATTGAACCATAGTACATGCTTCTAACGAAAGTACGAATACATGAAAATTTCGAATCAATACAAAGTATCTAAAATGCCTGACTACAACCAAAGATACATAATAATAATTCTTCCCAAAAGCAAGCCGTTTAAAGCTCGTGATCCCAATAACCGTTTACCTGAAAAAAATGTTTCGAAAATGGGTCAAATTTAAAAATAGTTGGTGAGTACGCAAGTTTTGCGTCTCGATAAAAAAGTAAGTAAATAAATTTTAAAAATATGTAAAAAGTACGGTTAACCGAAGAAACCGCAAATATGATGTTCTAACCGAGTCCTACTAACCAAGTAGACACGAAACAAGCATTTAGAACACCTAATGTGTGTGAATAAGTCAACAAAACAAAAGTGGATATGCAGTCGGTTGCATACCCAAAACCCGTGCATACGTGTACGAACTGTTAGAAATTGTAAAACCGTCTTTTATATAAATTCGTGACCTTAAAACCTTAAGTTTTAGATTTTAATAAAGAACATCAGTAGTTATAAAATCATATATGATAAAACCTCAAGTCACGGTTTCGTTTGATCAAAAACGCGGTTACGCTCGTAAAGTCTGGTATATGGTTTGAAAATCCGATTCGTCTGAAATTAGGGTTTTAGTGTGATTTTAGCACCCAATTAAAAATTCCAAATTTATGTTTTTAATATGATCATACTTCTGTCCAAAATCCCCTAAAACTTCTATAAAAAATCAATTTTATACAAAAATTTCCAAAAATAGTAACTTTTTATAAAGTTTTAATGGACTAAAATTCTAAAATCATACTTAGATATAAAATTAATGCTTTAAACTTTTACCAATTGATCATATATGTGAAATATAATTTCTAACAAAATTTCATAATTTTTCAGTATTCAGATTATTTATTATGAATATACTATTGTTAAAACTTAACAAATTCGGGAAAAATAGTTATACTTTTCCAATATTTACCAAATATTTACCAGGTTAGTTTTAGGTCCATATGAGGTTTCATTCCAAGCTTCAAGTCAAGAAGTTGTCCAGAGGTATATGATCCCAAATTCAATCGTTAAAACTTCATAAATACTAAACACCTACTTAGACACCTCCAAATTTGGACAGGAGTCATGTTTTAGCATATACTAACTACTGACCAAATTCCAAATTTTTTTAATAGTCAGAGGTATTTTTCCCAATTTTCATGTATTAAACTTGTAGTAGTTTTAATAAATAATTTATAAAGAGTTTGCTTACCAAAACTTTCAGATCCTCATTTTAAAACACATCCTACTGTTTAAATATAATTTTGGGTGTTACATCAATAGTTTTTAAAAATCCATCAAGAACATAGATGTTCTTGATCATTCAAGCTATTAACAACTTTAATCAAAGATTATACCATCCAATTCTGCAAATGAAGGTGAAGTTTGATGCTTTTCTCCTGTAATTCTTTGATTTAACAACCTACAATCACAATGTGGTTCAATTCCAAGATCAAAGACTCAAAATCAACAAAAATGCACTTTAAATTTGAGAAAATGCAAGTATGAACACCCAAGTGTTCATGCACTTTGATCATCAAAATTTTGCAAGCTTTTCACTAGATAACTTATTGTGGATGATTACAACTAGTTTTCATCCACAAATCCTTGTTAAAAATGTAAAATTTGAGCTTAAAATCAACAAAACTTGAAAATCAAAGTGAGTGTTTGTAGTGTGTGTGTTCTTGGTGTTCTTGAGAACACATGCAACCATTAAAACAGAAAATTAAATATAAAAATCATGATGAAATACCTTTAAATCACTAAAACAATGCTCATAAATCCATTGGAACCAAGAATCAAAACTTGGATGGATGTTCTTGAGCTTTGAAGGAGATTTGAGAGTGTTTGGACAAAGTGGGGAGGGGGAAACACGGAGTGGGACCGGTATATCGGATTGAACACAAGTACAAGATAAACTAAAAGGAAAGTTGTGCATTACATTGAACCATACTACATGCTTCTAACGAAAGTACGAATACATGAAAATTCTGAATCAATACAAAGTGTCTAAAATGCCTGATTACAACCAAGGCACACAATAATAATTCTTCCCAAAAGCAAGCCGGTTAAAGCTCGTGATCCCCATAACTATTTACCTGAAAATCATGTTTTGAAAATTGGTCAACTATAAAAATAGTTGGTGATTTAGTTTCAGTTTGGACACCACAGGACCGAATCTAACAATGATTTCATACGGTCCAAAGCATCTTAAGTTAATCTTACCTTTCTTTCCAAATAAAACTATACCCTTCCAAGGTGATACCTAAAAAGTACTTGTAACCGATTTGAATTTCCAGAGGTTTTCTTCGAACACCAGCATAACTCTATAGTTGGCCTTCGACAACCTTATGACTACCTTAGGTTTGACTTTCGGACAGGCCAAAAAGATTATCACCAATGTCGGTCCAACGAGGAGGTGATTGCTATTTACGTACGAACAAAGTCTTCACATGGCGTATAATCAATGCTAGTGTGATAATTGATATTGGAAGGGAATATGACCAATGGTAATTGAGCGTCCCAATTACCACCAAATTCTATCACACAGCCCTGAGCGTATCCTTCAAGGTCGGAATGGTTCTTTCACTTTGACCATTAGTTTGAGAAAGGTAATCAGTGCTCAAGTCTTAAACGCGTTCTCAAAGCTTTCTATAGTGTCTGACAGAAACGAGATGTAAAACAACTACCCCTAACGGGGATAATAGAAACAGACACTCCATGCCTTGCTACAACTTAACAGATATACAGTTGAGCTAATTCCTCCATCTTGGAGTCATTTCGGATAGGAAAGAAACGTGCAAATTTCATTAATAGGCTAACAATGGCTCAAGTCAAATCGTGACTGCCAAACGTTCTAGGTCACTTAAAATGAAATCTATTGAAATTTGTTTCCGCTTCCACCGTGGAATCTCGGGTTGTTGTACCTAGTGATTGCTAGTAAGAGTAGGCACTAATCAAAAGTTGGTACATTGTTGCATCATAGGGAGATACAACATGGTTGACATGTATACAACATAACCGTAAAAGTCGATACGTAGGGATTCTGAAAATCAAAATATCAAGTGGACGAGGTTTACACTCCTTGTACTCGAATAGAAGAGTGTTTTTTTCATATAGGTAAAGCTCTGGTTTGAAGTCTCGGGTCATGCTTCGTGTCGGTTTGGATTCTCATTCATTTTGGTGGATGTTGGCGGTTGGAGTTGGAACTCTTTGTTGGGGTTCATTAAACTTGTTTTAAGTCATCTCTTAGATATTGAAACGCGTTGTTGTTTTGAGATGTCGGTCGAATGTTTTAAAACAAGTTATGTCGTAAATTAACATGTGTTGTTTTGTCAAGAGTGTTAACTGGGACCTATTTTCCGCGTGTGTTGAAAGTTAAATTTGGTTGAAAATTTTAGATGTAACAACTTGGTATCAGAGCACTGGTTTGAGATACTATGAGATTGCGGTGTTCTGTTTTCTGCTTTGGTGAAAATCCATTTTGGATAAGGTGGAAAATTTTAAAGGCGTATCTATAGACCCATTAAAGATAAAGATAAATGAGGGTAAGTGGTGTTTGAAGTCTTAGAACTTCACATGGGGTGTTTGAAGTCTTAGAACTTCACAAAGTGTTGTTTGAAGTCTTAGAACTTAACAAATGGCGTTTGAAGTCTTAGAACTTCACAAGTGGTGTTTGAATTCTTAGAACTTCACCAACAGTGTTTGATAAATGAATTTTCCAACTTTAAAGGGGGGGTGGTGTGATTGGGATCCTTGAATCTCAAAGGAGGACTTATTATTAAGTTATTGGAGATAAACTGAGTGCTTGGGTCACGGATAAGTAGCTGCCTTTCAAAGTTGTGAAAGAGGAATTAGGTAAGGCATTTGTCATGTCCTTACTTGGAGAAACTGTATGCTTGTCGATTATTTTTGTGCCTCACACATTAGACTCGGTTATGTCTCTATGCAACGAGGCAGGTTTATCGTGTATTCTCCTAGACATTTATGAGCTTGATTGTAGTAACTAAAGGAGATAACTTGAGGAGGGAGTGGGTGACTGTATACGCAGGTGAATATTAAGTGGTTGAATTGAAGTCTCAAGCTTCAAAGGAGTGTTGTATGTAGGTGATGGGATTCTTGAATCCCAATAATATGAAATACTTGAGACCTTGAATCTCAATGGAGAGATTGGTATGGAGGTTATGAATTCCTATTCTTGGAGGAAACCTAATGTCGATTTAGTGGAGGGTGTGACACGACATGGCATGACCGTATCTTTTGAGTTAGATTGAAATGTCGGTTTCACTTGTCCATTTGGAGGAATCGAGTGATTATTTTACCGTTGGTCGGGAGATATGGTGTCATCTTATCCGTCTTTATGGATGTTGATGTGCCATTGTACGATTTACTACATGGTGGATGGTGTCAGACACCGATTAATTGGTTGGACTTGATTGTGTTAGACTAAGAATCATGGTGTGATTCAAGATTTAGCGTAAAAGATCTTGTATATTGAGTGCGATTGAAAAATCCGCTCAAGATGTGACAGGAATCCCTAATCGAATATAGGGAGGAGGTGTGTTGTTATTCAAATGGATAACTTAGTGTTATAAAAGTTTTTCCTTGAAAAGTGGTGATTCTGGTTCGAAAATGTGGGAGGCTAAGTCCCCGTTTTGTTGGGTCGTCCAACTTATGGACTATAATGGTGTGGATTTCCAATTGGAGTTACCGGAGGAATCAAGTATATTCCATGACACATTTCACGTGGTCCATTCACGGAAATGTTTGGCGGGAGAAGTTGTGGTTACTTGTTTTGAATCTAGTAGAAGAACTGGTGACTATCTTAGTTGGTGGTTCGAATTATTTATGCAATAAGGAGATTGACCATGTGTTAGTCCTTGAAAGCACGGTCAGAGGCGGAAAATGACTTTTGAAAATTAATGAAGAGTTTTTGAAGTCACTACCCTAAGTGGTTTATGTGATGACATATTTCGGGGACGAAACCCTAAATTAGGGGGGATGATTTGTAATGAACCAACTTTCGTTTTAATAAAATAATATGAGAATCATATTATAAAGGGGTGTGAATAAATAAAAGAAAGTTGTGGGTTTTAATGATTATGTTGGATTTTGACTAACTTGTGGAAAAGGGGGTCAAGACTGAAAATGGAGGAACTAAATGTGAAATTCGAAATTGGTGGTGGTCTTGGTGGAGAAAAAAATGCAGGCACACATACACACTTGTGTGTGTGTTTTCCAAAATTTCAAGAGAGAAAGGGAGAGAAGGAGCTTGATTAAGAACTCAGATTCTGGAAGGTTACAAGCTTGAGATTGAAGGTTCTGATGTGCACATATCCTTCATAACATCAAGTAAGTGTTCTATCATCTCCTACATCCACCATTGTTAGTGTTCATGGTGGGTTTTTGGTGAAAATGAATTTGGGGCTGAATTGGGTGGTCTAGGTGGTTAATAACTTGTTAAAAGTGATAACCTAGCTTGATTGAAGATAATAGGAGGTAGATAACATCATCTAAACATCTAATTTGGTGATTCAAGAATTAGAGTTCTTGAGGGTGATTTGGGGGTTTTTAATCTAATGATGTTTAAATGATAAATTGGTGGTTGAAAAGTGTCTATGGTGTTGTTAGACACATTTTTATGTAAGGAACCTCATTCAATTTCATGAATTGAAATTTAGGGTTCTTGAGCACCAAAATTAGGGGTTTTCGATTGGGGGGTTTTTAATGGTGTTTGAAAAGTGTATAGATGTTGTGGTATGTCCATAAACACTAAACCAAGTAGAAACCACAATCATAATGGGTGAATTATGAAGCTAAAGTGTTGGGTGAACTTGGATAAACCTTAACAGGTCAAAATGGGTTGAAAGGTTGAATTGGGTATTTGAGGTTTGGTTAAGGTTGTGTTAGCCAAACTAAGTTAGGGTGTTGATCTTTAGATCCAATGTGTGTCTTAAATCCCAATTTGGTGTGTGGATTGATATCATAGGATTGCTAATGCAATTGTATTGTTAGGTGATCAAGGCGTTAAAGGAGCTAGCTTGGAGATCAAGTGGGATCCTTCTTAGCAAAAGGTAAGTGCTTTGCATTTACTTAGTAATGATAGGTGGTAGTAAATTCACATACTTGATATACATGTTGATTTTGTTGATTATCATATGTGCAAATGTGTGTGTGTAAATGTGATGAATTTGACTTGTGTGGTTTAGAGTCAAACAAATGTGGTGAATTTGACTTATTTGGTTTAGAGTAAAAAAAATGTGGTGAATTTGACTTGTGTGGTTTAGAGTCAAACAAATATGGTAATTGACTTAAATGGTTTATAGTCAAACGAATGTGGTGAATTTGACTTGTGTGGTTTATAGTCAAACAAATGTGGTGAATTTGACTTGTGTGGTTTAGAGTCAAACAAATGTGGTAATTAACTTAAGTGGTTTATAGTCAAACGAATGTGGTGAATTTGACTTGTGTGGTTTAGAGTCAAACAAATGTGGTAATTGACTTAAGTGGTTTATAGTCAAACAAATGCGGTGAATTTGACTTATGTGGTTTAGAGTCAAACAAATGGTATCAGAGCACTGGTTTGAGGGATTTTGGCTGTAACAACTTGGTATCAGAGCACTGGTTTGAGGGATTTGGGTGTGCGAGACACCAAAATCAAACCTAATGCTCTTGATGTGGTGGGTGAAATGAGAATCCAATTAAGTCTTGACCGAGACCCGGAGCTTAAAGGTGAAGGTTAGTAATGATTAATGTCGTTTGTCATTATTTAATTGGTGTCCAAGGTTTTTATGTGTGCTGAAACTTGTCTTGGGAGTTATCGCATGGGGACAATGAATATACTTAGGCATAGTATATTACTAATCATGTCTGGCCCGGATGATTAGTAATGTAACATGTCTATGTGTCTTCATAGAAGCCATTTAATAATAATAATGACCAAGGAGTAAGTGAAGGTGATTATATATGAATTTGGGGTGCCTCGACGTAAGGAATTCAAAAAATGGGGTCTCCATTGGGTTGGGTGTAATTTACATCCATTGGTAGTAAATTACGGTGGGCTGGCGTAAATTACACCCATATGGGGCTGTTTACGGTCACATTTACGCCCAAAATGTTGAAATGTCGTTTTTGGTCGATTATTGTTATAAGCGCCTGGGGGGCTCACATGGGGGGTCGTATATCAATACTAATGGTTGTTTTATGGTGTTTCATGTAGGTAAAGCTCCGGTTTGAAGTCTCGGGCCACGCTTCGTGTCGGTTTGGATTCTCATTCATTTTGGTGGATGTTGGCGGTTGGAGTTGGAACTCTTTGTTGGGGTTCATTAAACTTGTTTTAAGTCATATCTTAGATATTGAAATGCGTTGTTGTTTTGAGATGTCGGTCGAACGTTTTAAAACAAGTTATGTCGTAATTTTACATGTGTTGTTTTGTCAAGAGTGTTAACTGGGACCTATTTTCCGCGTGTGTTGAAAGTTAAAATTGGTTGAAAGTAAACATGTGTTTTAATGTCTTTCATGAAAAAAAAACTAATACTTTTGCAAAACAATGGTTTCTAAATCTTGGTTGATACATATTGTTAGTTTAAATTGGATTTGTATTGAGTTTTATGCACATTTCTATTTAAGAAAACTTTATTGATTACAATTGTAAAATATTGTTCTATATGTGTCTTTGATGATTTGATATGCTTTAGTAACACTTAGAATAGTAGAAAACATGAGTTTTGAGTAATTGTTCATTGGAGCACGTTTCTATAAATAGTAACTTTGTTTGTTACAAAACCGGGTTTTCACTCTATACATGACATTGATGGGTTTAAGTGTTCTAGTAATACTTAGACATGTCAAATACATGAGTTTCTAGTTTTGGTATCATTGTTTGATGTCTTATGGTACATTTCTATATTTAGTAATTTTGTTGATTTCAAAACCGGGTTCTTGTGCTAGAAGTGGTATTGTTGAGCTTGATTGTTCTAGGAACACTTAGTCATATGAAATACTTGGTTTTCTAGCATTGGTTCCTTGGTTGATGTTGTAGTGTCAAAAGGCTTAACTTTCCAAATAAGAAAACTTTTCTATTTCAACAATGGGTTTCAAACCATAAATTGTTTCTGATGGTTCAAAGGTGTTTAATATGTTACTATTAACCACTTAGAAGATTTAGTTGCTAGTATTACTTGATTTGGTTCACTCCACATGAAACCCTAACACTTGAAGTACATGATCCCAAGTATGTACAATACTTAGTATACGTTGTGTATATGAAATACTTAAGTGTTGGGGGTTGAGGAGTGCAAGATATTACAAACACTGCTTATATTTATTTTAGTATAAATATACTTTCCAATTCATAACGTGTCACCAACGGGTCGTCGGTTCAAACTTAGTCAACCTTTTCGAAACATCAAATGCAAGTTTCACATTGAGTCATTTGGGTGTATACTGTTACATAACCCAACTTTCACATTACATAGACCTTATAGTCTTAACGTTTCTAGGACTCTAGTAGGTCGGTTATGTTGGGTATCGTGCACCGGTTTTAATATTTAAAACAATAAATTTATAAAATCAGATTTACAAGTGCGGAAGCGTAAGCAATAACACACGATAATAAAGTTCAGAACTTTATCCGACAGCTATCCGATTACACAGCGTTTACATTTAATTACTAACTGATTACCGTTTAATTAGTTCCAGTCCCCGTAGTTTATAATTACATTAATTAACAAACTATCTTGTGTAAACCGAACTAGTCTTACATTTAACCATTAAATATAAAATCCTGATTATATATATATATCACAAATATATATATGAAAACTTATTCCGTTTATCGTTATATTTAGTTATTCTAAATAATTAAACATAAATAATAAATATCTCTCTAGATATTTATTCCACCAAATATGTGTTTCGTGTAATAACGTTTAACAATTAAACGATATAATTTGTTCTTTGCCCAAAGTATAACTCTTCGGATCGTACCTCAACAGCAACATTGATATTAACGATGATTGGACATCTAATATCCAACAATCTCCCACTTGGACGATTCATCGATTAATTGGGTCAACATAGACAATGGTGGACGTCTAACTGCATCTTACTGCCCCTGTCAAGGTTTGACGTATTTATAATCGTCAACTAATTTCTTGTGTTCAAGTAACCCTTACTTAACCAAGTACTATAGCCATGGCAAACATATCTATGTATCCTTTCTGTTTAGGCCATCAGTTGAACATGAGACATGGATTCAAGTCAATTCTCATATGTGGTTCAACCATTCTTGTTCTCGTCCTCCAATTCAAATTGGTCTAAACAAACTATTCTTTAGTTTGTGCGTGGCCACGCGATTTATACCAGTTTGAATCAACGAGGGTGCTAGAATGTCCAACTCCTATTTAAAGGAGAAAAGAGTTCCTTTGGTCACGTACAACTCCCACTTAACTTCAGATTCATTCCTAATCATACCCTTATTATTGCCTATTAAGGTACAACGTTAGATAAGATTAAAGAACAAATGATGTGTTGCAAAGCACACCTCTTATTCCTGTGTGTTTCATGTCGTTTTTGTATAGTTTTAGAGTCGTATAGAGTGGATTATGTTTAGTACTTAGTTGTGTTTTATTTTGTAGGTAATCAGGTCACTTTGGAGCTTAAACGAGCAATTATGGTGAAGGAATGAGCAAAGGAGAATAACCGAGAAATGACAGAAACTTTCTGTCAATGTGTGGGCCTCGCGGTACGCGAGCCACAGGTGGTCTCCCCCTCGCTGTACGCGAGGGGTCTATTTTTAGGAAAACTTCGCGTCAAGCTAATCTCTTGCGATACGCGAGAGATTGGACTCTTAGGCCTCGCGGTATGCGGGAGAACCCAGTTACGGGTCTTTTTAGCTATTTCAAGGTATAAAAGGTGAGGTTCGATTCTAGGGTTTAGAATTCGATTCCAGACGTAAAGTTGAGAGATTTTTGGTGATTACAAGTGGGAGAAAGCTTCTAGGATCAATTGGAAGTGGTGATTGAAGTTGGAGATCATAGATCGGGTCGTTCTCGTCTTCCGGTTCTTGTCTTCTGGTTCTTGTTTTCTTTCTTTGTTCGACTTTTCCATATTTGAAACCATGAATTCTTTGTTTGATTATTCTATTTTGATGTTATTAGATGTGATGATTGGCTAGAATTTCATAGCTACCTAGATTTTGATGATTATGCGTTGTTATTTGGATTGATTTCGGATTTCGGTTTCTTGTTGATGGATTAATATTAAAGTAAAGAACTTGGTTTTGTTTGATTGGATGTGTATGCATATTTAATCTTGATTTATGAACTATTGAATATTCCATATACTGCTTTGTGAATGTCTTTCATGTATGGTTGCATATTAGGTCACTTGCTGTGTGCATGTGATTTATTTATGGTTTACTATGTTGTATCCATAGGAACATCGATTGAGAGTCTGTTAGGATTGAGTATCCTGCCTACTTCAATAGCTGAAAGGTGCGAAGTTGTCGGGTAATCTTTGGTGTTAGGGTTTTTAGGTCAACTGCTCTGAAAGGAGGGTTTCCTATGGTTTCTTAGCGTCATTGTTATTACGTGTCGTGTCAAGTGAATTCAAGGTACTCCTTGCACTGAAAGGTGTATTGAGATAGTGAGACTGAGAGGTAATCTGTCTAGCGAGTACTTTAGTGTTGTTGGAGATAGCTGAGAGATGATCCGACTAACTAGTGAGTTTCACACGTCCCTTAGGGTTTCCTATTAGGTTACAGCCGGAGAATGATCTGGGATCCATTAGGTATTCTCAGTGTGTCGTATTCTAAGAGCCCGGTTCTATCATAGTTTCTGTATCCGAGAGAGTTCCAAGGTACATGCATAGGATTCAGAGTCTAGTTAGTGCTTTCCCCATTTGTGAGTTGTCTAAAGTCCTTTGCTTTCTATTTGGTGTCATTAGTTAGAGAGTTCCATTAGTTATAATCAACACAAATTCCCCCCAACATATTTCAGTTTAGTTAGTTGAGTCAGAGTCTAGGTAGAGTTGTCGCTAGTGTCTCGTGGGTTCGATATCCGGACTTATAGTAGACTTTATTGCAATTGATCGGTACACTTGCCGGTTGTGTGGTCTATTATTAGGTTGAGTGTAGATTTAAAAATTTAAAGCTAGAGTGTCTAGGTTAAGTTTTTATAGACCGTCCAGCACACATCAACAAACTTTAGTCAGAGTTAGTTCTAGTATGCGCCTCGGGTCGATGGATCGATAGATCTTACCATATTGAAAACTTCTCAAGACCTTGACCCATGAAGATAGTTTTGAAGCGAGTTACGTTCAATAATCATTTTCTAATGACTATCTGTGAATATGATGTCCAACCGTTTGGACTTTTATTCCTAATGAACCAATCATCCAATTCACAATAGTCTTTTGTTCAGATTGATTCCCATGAATCTGATCGACTACGAACATTTAGAATATATAATATTCAAGGATTTCTAAAACGTATAAACTATCGAACATAGAAAACACCTATTTATAATGCATTTAACCTTTAAATCAATATAAAACACTAATGTTTCTATATATAGTTCGAAAGCACCCAATACTAACATACAAATCAAACTCAAGTCTAACACCTATCAACATGCTCCTCATATGCAGTTGTGGTATAGGTTTAGCGAATGGGTCAGCTATATATTGATTTGTGTGAATTTTGTTTCAGTGTGATGTCTCTAAGTTTCATGATCCCAATAATGAAACTTATGATGGAAAAACTTCTTTTGGAACTCCTTTCCAAACTATTAGAATTCATCTGAACCCCCTTCAGAATACTGTCTTCTAATGTTTCCAAGTCACAACATCTTATGTTTGTGTAATTGATAAAATTATTTTATCAGATAACTCTGATGTATCTTATAATCATTCTCAATGATCGTCTTTTGGTGTTTATGCCTTAACTTTTAAGACAATAGTGTTTAACTGACAAGTTATCATAACTAATTATGATATTGTTTCAAGAACCCTTCTTGATTAGTCAATGTTGGTACTCATGGCATCTTATCCAATAAGATAGCATTATCTCATCATAACACTTTATGATCATCACCATCATGTGCTTCTCAATCAGTATCCTTTTCTTCTGTCATATTTAAATTTCAAAGTTCTTTCATCGTATAAAAAGGTATTGACAAAGCTCATTATCTTTTAGATGAAACTACATGAACCTTTTCACTTTCATCCTATCCCAAATATCAGGGAATATAGATAATGTTAACGATTTGTCTTTATTGATTTGTCACACAAAACATTTAAGACAATTTTACCAACGTCAACAGATTGATGTGATTCTTACACTAGAACTCTCCTTTATATATCTTATATACGGATGCAATCAATGCAAGCTCTGTAATTTATCTCTAAAGATACTTTATCTTTCAATGATATGTTTAAAACTCGTAATTTCAGCAATGTATCAATATACATTCTATGATAACACTTATCATCCCCTTTAATGGTGTTCCGTGTATCTCTATACACTCCTCTTAATAATGTGTCTCTACACATTTCCATTGTTGTAGGTACTTACTCCCACTGGTCTTTGCATCTATCATATTGAATCTTCTTTGAATTGATCTTATCAATTTAATGATTCAACAGACTCAGACATATTCAGACTTTTATACTTTCCTTGAAGCTACTTTATTACAAGAACATTCTAGTATTCATAATACATGTTTATTTTTATTAGTTTGTTCAACTATTCAAAACTTGTAATATGTTTCTTCTTAAAGAAACTCGGAATATAATTCCTATTTTATCACCTTTTGATAATATGTCAAGCTTCTAGTATGAACAATCCATTTGTTGTTTCCAAAAAGAACTTCCACATCTTGATGAGTCTCATTCATGTTGTAGTCTGATCAAATCTCATTTGTCACAGCATGGATTGTAGTCTAGGTTATCATAAAGTGATTTTACTAAAGAATCTTATTCTTTCATCACATGATTTCATATGTCTATTCTAAAAGATCTCATCTTTCGCTTTCATATATTAAGGATCTCACCTTTAAGTGTCTATATGAATTTTGTGTTTATGCAATTGAATAATACCATTTATTCAGAACATTAAAGAACGTTTGTTTCTTGTTCAAGAACCAGGTATATCTTGGTTATGAACAGCTTCAAATTTCATGATAAAGTTTGAAGGTTTATTAAGGTGACACACGAAACTCTTTCGTATAGGGGTTCATAACATCCTATCCTTAATTGTTCATAGGATTCTTCCTTCATATTCATATCCCATATGGATTGTCATACCGGTTCTGGATGAACCTTTTGGTTCAAGGCTAGTCATTTGGATCATGTCAATTTGGGGTAGCTGTTTACTCATGACTAACTGCTTAGTCTTGAAGCAGTGATAACTCTTATCGCTCTTTATGTCTTATCTTATAAGATTGTTTCGAGATAAACTTTATTGAAATTATAAAGTCGTATGTAAAAACATTATATCTCATATATATATATATATATATATATATATATATACCTTCTACAAGACTTAATCAATTTGTTTCACGGTATATATTAGATCTGATCTAATGTAGTATCTATTATACCTAAATAACATGTCTCACATGTCTTTATGTTTCATGTTGAATAGATAGTATTGAATTCTCAATTCATAGTTAGGCAATGGTGTAATGCATAAAATATTTTAAATAATAAGTCATACTTAAAAAAATAATCAAGTAATACTCAAAAGAAAATAAATCCGGAATTTAAATTTGTTCTAAACAAAATAAAATAACATCATCAAATGGTGTAATAAAAAACTTGAAACAATCTTCAAGCTTTGTCCGTCTTCCTTTCCTTCTTTTCTTTTATCTCTGCAAAATAGCAAGTTTTGCATACATGTTAAAAGTCTAACTTTTAAGTGATAAAAAACAATGGAAAAGTTGTCAAGATACCTGAAGTATATGCATTGAAGCATTCTATAGCAACAACAGCTTCGGGCATCTCTCTTACATGACATCTGGGTTTAGAGTGGTGCGTCTTGGTCTCACCAATAGCTTTGCCCTTATCCCCGGTCTTGATAGTGTCTACCTATACCTCTTTGCTTATAAAGGACAAGTGAATGCCATCATCGAATATATCTCTCATGATGTTGTCACTGGGGTAAATCCTTGTCCTTTTAACCTGGTCAATTAAGCATGACATTCTTAAAGCATCTTCGGGGACCACCTTGGCGTACCAAGAGATGAAATCCGTAACATCATCATAACGACTAAGTAGACGCTTTTCCCATTTACAGTCGTCAAACACGTCATCAATAGTAATATCTATGACCAAGTGATCGTCTATGGGAATGCATGCTTTCTCTAGGTTTGCCACTTTCCTCCTCATGATCATAGCACGTCTCGGATTCTCCAAAGAAACGTCTCTAATGTGTGACATTAAAGAGTAAGAAGGATCCTTGTTGTAATCTTGATGGTATCTAATCTTCAAGTTATGGATCATGTCATAAGCAGTCAAGCACTGGAGTGATTCTCTAATCTCAAGGCTCACAGATGCAAGCAAAAGGTTTGATATAGCATGGCCAGCATCCTTAGGTGGCTGCTCAGGTAAAGGGAACTTAAGAACATGTATTTTCTTGTTGTATCTGAGGACCCTCTTTAGATTGTAGTACCATTCCAAGAAATTTGTTCCAACGAGTTTGATTTTAAGGATATCGTTAAGACGCTCTAGGATTACCACATTAGCGACGCTCTAGGATTACCACATCAGCAGATTGATACATCTACAAAATTCAAATAAGGTTTAGTATTTTCATGCTTAAATTTCCTAACTAAATTAATGACCTAAGGACGATATATATATATATATATATATATATATATATATATATATAATTAGGAATGAGATCCCAGTTCACCATGACTCAGTGAATTGCTGAGCACTCTCCACTGACATAGCTAGGTAGGTAGGTATGAAAATACAAATTGTGTCGACTACACAATTCTCAGTTTGAGGGGCATGACGAGCAGGGTCAAGCTTTGGATACGTTTCCCTCAATTACGCCCACTTAAACGACCTAAGTGATATTTGTCCTACAATTGTGACTGTAGACCCGACCTAAGTAACTCAGGAATCGCAGTCCTATCTTCAACCAAAACCGTGGCGCCGGATGCAGGGTAATTCACTAACACCGACGTTTCAGATAGATTAGTTGAAGTGTCATAATTTAGGGTGGCGCAGAAATATCGGTTTTAAATTGGGATTTCTTTAATGTTTTAAGTTACCGGTTAATGGTCAAAAACATATTGAACGACAAGAAGCATGAGCCAAGTCGTGCAACGCTTTCAACACTCAACACGGTCCAATTTTAAATACCTTATTTATAAACTAAATTGGCCGTTAGTCACGAACTTAATTTTAAACTAATTAACCTTTAATTAATTTAAATGTGTTTTTAAATCAAACAATTAAATTTAAAAACCCGTTTTAGTTTTAAATAAAACTCTTTTATTTAATTACCTTTTCGAGAAGATTTAAAGCTTTTAATATTCTCGTCGTTTTATAAGATCGTGTTAAAAAACGTTTTATAAAATATTTGTAGTTTAAATTATTATCCTAAATAATTGTAGCAACCACAAAATATAAAACAACCATCGAGCCACTAGTAAGGTTGTCAGGTTTCGTTCAAGCCATCAAATGAAAACCGAACCGGTCTAAGGGACAACAAATAATAAATAAATATGTCGCCTCCCACTTAGTTTAAGATCTCTATCTACAAATCCCGTCTTTGTCAATCTTCTGTCTTCAAGTCTTCGTCTTGTTAGGTTTACAACATATATACTTTACAATAAAATAAAAAAAAACCAAACTATTACATCCGGGTTTCAAATAACCCAAAATAAAATACAAAAAATATAAAAACAACCATGACAAACAAGAAACCACGGGTCACTAGGGCTCGATGTATCAAACACAATCACAACCAAAACGACAAATGTTCGATCTTTTGTTAACCAAAAGTGTTAAGAAATAAAACGAAGATCGAGAAAAAAAATAATTATGTCTAAACGCTCGTAAAGGTGGCTCTGATACCACTGTTATCGTGCACCGGTTTTAACATTTAAAACAATAACTTTATAAAATCAAATTTACAAGGGTGGAAGCCTAAACAATAGCACACGATAATAAAGTTAAGAACTTTATTCGATAGTGATCCGATTACACAGCGTTGAGACAATAATAAAATAAATAACAACCATAAGGGGTTAGGGTTTTATACATTTGACGAATAAAACCACATTGTAACACTCGGGTACAAAGAACGTCACCCTAGATGACAATACACGAACTCGTCACATGAAGAACACTGCAAACGAGAACCCAGTTCTCTCCTTCTTTTCGGTCCGGCTCGCTGAAGAAAACGGAAGTGGGAATGGCGGCTCCGGTCAGCTATGCAACAAGGCAGCGGCGGTGGAACCTTGCGGCGGGTGGCGGCTATCCACGGCGGCGGTAGCAGGGTGGCCGGTTGGTGGCGTCTGACGGAAAACGTAAAGGGGGTTCGACTTCTCGGTTGGCGCAAGTAGGGAGGAGGCCAAAAAAATCTATTAGGGTTTTGAGATTATGCATGTATATATAATTAGAATATTTACATGTTTAAACCCTGGGTAATTAACATTCCCCTAGTTTATAATTATATTAATTAACAAACTATCTTGCGTAAACCGAACTGGTCTTACATTTAACCATTAAATATAAAATCCTGATTATATATATATATCACAAATATATATATGAAAACTTATTCCGTTTATCGTTATAATTAGTTATTCTAAATAATTAAACATAAATAATAAATATCTCTCTAGATATTTATTCCACCAAATATGTGTTTCGTGTAATAATGTTTAACAATTAAACGATATAATTTGTTTTTTGCCGAAAGTGTAAATCTTCGGATCGTACCTCAACAGTAACGTTGATATTAACAATGATCGAACATCTAATATCCAACAGGTTACTCTGTCAGACATTTGCTAGTTTTCATATTCGCGTTACGCATTCACTTGCCGCATCACCAAGTGAGTCTCACGACCCCACTTTTACCTATTTTCCATTGGGGGAAATACATGCAAAATACTATTTTCACTGGACACAATTTCACACTTACTTGATTTTACATTGATATATAAGTGGGTACGTTACGTACAAAGTTGTCTCAAAATCGAACCGTTAATTACATTACACAGCGAGGTGATCGTGAATAGTACTATTTGGTTTAACAACCCCTACACATGTTAGTTGCACTAACTTTGACCGAAGGTCTAACGGGTGCATCATTGACCTAATCATTTCCGTGCTAGGCACAATAGAGATAAAATGCATGTTACAACATTAGTTACAGTTAGCTTCAATTTTGATGAATGCTTATTATATTTTTGTTATATTGTCTGATCAACAATCAAATTATTAGAAGTTACGTGGTCCATTACACTGTTTTACTGTTACTTACAAACTTGTTAACTCAGCAACATTATGTTGACCCGTTTAAACATGTTTTCTCAAGTCATTGATTTTTGCATTTGAATTAGGCTTGCACTATTCACATGGAGTCTCATGCATTACTAGGAGCATGACTTTTGGGATATTTAAACATTATTATTTCTATGTTTTCGAAACTATTATTTGCTTCCGCACATTACATTCCACATTTCAAACTCTGTTAAACTATTCGTTATTTTGAATGAATTGAAATGGAATGATTTTGAAAACCATTTAGAGGTCACTCAAAGTAACCGGTATCGATGATGCTTAATAGTCACGCCCTGCGGGAAAACTGCGGTGGTCAGGGTGTGACATACTGTTCTTGATGCAACGAATTTTTGTTCTTGATCCAGATTCAACAATGGAGCTATTTTTGTTACTTTATTTAATTTAGGGTTGGAGAAAGAGGGGATATTTTTTGAAAATATAATTTAGAGTAAATTATGGATGGATGAAAATACCCTCTGATGAGAGATAGGGTTACTGATTTTTAACGGACCTGCTAGACGGCATGAGCCATCTGGACTCAAATGGAAACAAAAATGAAAAGTCAGGGTGCATATCAAGATTTTGAAACATAAGGGACTCACATGGTTAAAATTGACGAACGTCCCAAACTTGAATAAGCTTGTTTAAACGAATACCCGTGCTTCGTCGCGGAAGTCTTGTTGTTTTTCACCAACGCCACGCGACAGGAGTTTGACCGTTATCGGTTCGGGACGTCGAAAACCATAAAAGCGAATACCGAATACCAAATACCGGTTTTGATAGTACCAATACCGGTAATGATGTTCGCTCATAATAGGTTTGGCTTGTCACTGTACGACAACGATAACGACACTCGCAATATAGGCTACGATACAAAAAAAATACTCGATCTTGAATACAACTCCGTTTAAAAAAAACTATATCGGAAAGTTGACAAAAAACTAAAAACAGCCGCGTATTTTTTTTTTTTTAAGTTAACGAACGAAAGTTAATAAATAAAAATGAAATTATTAGAAAATTAAACGGATTAAAAGCGTATATTATATATAGTATAAGGCGTGAAAATAAAAATTAAAAAAAAAATAGCATGACTTTTCACACAAGCACCGGAATAATTGCTTTAATGATTAATCTATTGTATAATTAGACTTTCTAGTCGTTTGATTACTTTAAGTAGTTTACAACGTGCTACTCCGCGTCTCTTGCTGGACAAGCTGTCACACGTCACCTTGTTTCCCTTTTCTTAACGTTCTCATCTATGTTTTTAGTTAATTTCTACGTATTTTCTTACATATTCTCCAGCACTCAACACCACCACCATCATTGTCTTTATATCACCCATTTCATTTTCATCTATTCTTATAATCACCACCCCAAAAACCATGGCAGAAAACAATAAAAAACGGCACTTATTAAGCCGGCTAAAAACCGTCATCAAGAAGGTCACTTTCCTCATGAACTCAAACATAAACCGGTGGCGGCTTGTCTCCGCTTTCACAGGCCGCGGTCGCAGGCAGCTGAGCTTCGGTGAAGGATTAGGGTTGACAGCAATCGTGTCGTCCTCTGACGACGATGAAGAGGATAAGAATTCGCAGTTTCGTGAGTTGAACAAGAATAAAAGCTTTCGTGTACAAAGAACAATGAGTTTCCCGGAAGAAGATGATATTGATAAGAGAGCCGAGATGTTTATTGAGAATTTTTATAGACAGTTGAGATACCAGAGACAAGTTTCGTTACAACTAAGGTATAAAAGAGACCCTAGTTTTGGATCGAATGAATCTAATTCTAATTCTTATTCACCATGAAGTTGTTCTTGAGCATGATGATATGATGATGATCCATGTTAGATGATGATGATGATGATGATGAAGATTGAAGAAGGGATGAAGTACATTCTTGACTATGATGTTAGAACACTTGAGAAAAGTCAACGATCTTGATCATTTGATTTCTTTAATATTTAATTGGTGACTCAAATTTCAGATTTACCTCTTGGTTGTAAAGATTTGTTTTGGTTGATTTTCTTCATATGTAACTTAAATAATAATAGTTAGTGAATTTATTAATTTGAAATATTAATTAAAAAACTTAAGTTGTTGTGTGAAAGAAAAGCAAAAAAGAATAAAGCAAATTTATGGAGTTCAAGTCATTACAATTAGGACGTTTATTTGAAATTGTGATTAAATGAAAATAAATAAAATCAATAATGTAAATAAATGGATTCAAAAAGGGATGGGGTTCACCATTCTAAACTCTATTTCATTCACGTTTCTCTCATCGATTGTTTTCTCCGCCACCACCTAAACGTTGCAAGAAACAACTATGTGATCTTCCAAATATGATTTCAATTTTCAACCACACCAGGGCACCCGGAACGAAGTCACCAGGTTCACGAATCTGAACCTGTGCGATTAAGGTATAACGTATATATTTTTTACCATTTTAGTACATATAAGAGTGGAGGAGGTGGAGCTCGGATTCCCACGGCTTCTCGGCAACGCCACCGCAACACCAAGGGGTTCACAGGTTGGATGCCATCGGGTTCCATTTACGGGTTCGTGAAGCCGAGAAGGAGGTGGTTCAATTTACATGTTTTACGACATTTATTGTTTTGTGAGTTTTGTTTGTTTGTTTGTTTTTTTTTCAAATCACAAATTTGTGTGTTTACAAAGTTTACGCTTTTTAAAATTTTGATATCTTTACAAGTTTGCAAATTTATAAGTTTACAAGCTTACAAGTTATAGTGTTATGAGTAGGCAAGTTTATGAGTTTACAAGCTTACGAGTTTACGGGGTTTACACTTTTATGAGTTTTATAAGTTTACGGGATTCCATGTTTACAAGTTTACGAGTATGGCGGGTTTTGCAAGTTTACTAGTTCTACTATCTAGGATTTTTATGCGTATTACAAGTTTATAAGTTTAAAGTTACATAACATGTCACAAGTTATATGTTTACAAGTACAAGTACATGATTACAATTACATGCTTACAAGTACATGATTACACTTACAAAGTACACGATTACAAGTACATGTGGCTAGAAGAGCCCATCCATTACGATGTTTGTGTTCTTAACGCGTGGCACCTTAAATTAACGTGATGGGCTAACTATGTAATTAGAAGCCCCATCACCACTCGTGTCAAATTTTATAAACCACCACAAATATTTAACAAAGTTGATCTACCATGCGTTAACGATGACACCACATACAAAGACGTGGATTCCTAGACCACCATTTTTGCATTTAAATTCCGAGAGCATCGATTCCAACATTTTAGTCACCACCAAATAAACAAAGAGGGTATATAATAGGGTAGCTTCGCAGGGTATGAAGGAAACCAATAGAAGTTAGAAGTATAGAATAAAAATGATTACCATTTTGGGTTTGGTTGATGTTGGGTTGCCATTTATGGTAGGTGTTGGTTGATATTATAGACATTATTACCGACGGATACCCGTTGGCCGTTGCAAATAGATCCCACATCGAAAAATGACTGAAAAGTTTGACGGAAACTTATCTGAAATCTTATCCTCAAAATTAACGACGGATATTTTGTTGGTAATGAGTTCTCACCAAAACCGACGAAATATGGACCGAGAACTTATTTATTACTTCTTACTAGATTCCGTAATTATCAACGGATCTCAGCCGTCTGAGATACTCATTTGTTTAGTGGGGGTGGATTTTATTTATTAAAAATGTAAAGATTCTTTAAATACTTAAATGTGTTTTAAAGATAAGTGTGACGGACTAAACTAAACCTGTTTTAGTTTGGGTTAATTATGTAATTATTAGAAAGTATAGTTTAGTGTCATTTAAAGGGTCCTGGTGTAAATGTTGAAAGATTGTAACTATTAGAACGTATGTAGGGTTGTGTCGATTTCTAATCAACGCGTCGGTCCTTGTAAATCGATATATAACCAATGCATGTAAACATAGAATGGGTGACGAACCCTAATCGTTAATTATTGTTTAATTCTTGTTCTTGATTTCTTGATGGTTGAAACATGATCCATGGGCCAACACAGTGTTACTTGATGTTTGTTGAGAAGACTTATCAAGTGATCATATTACATTTATATCGTCTCCAAGACTCCAACAGATTAATATTAACTTGGTTGCTTGTTCCCTAGAAATCTCTTACCCTTGTTTTGTAATTTGAAGCACATACTTGCCTACAGGAGGTAAAGGGTCCATCATAAGCAGACTCCCATGAATCATCTTACCCTTGTTGATTCTACTAGATCTTAGAAATAGCACTACCACTTCCAAAAGTACAACTAGCTAGGAATATTCACTAAATATTAAAGAACCATAACTTCTTCATTCTAGTAAAAAACACAGATAACATACAAGTTTTCTTGAGGGGAAAAATAAAGATCTTGTTGAACTTGATATATTCTTGTGCCTTGACTATGTCCATATCGTTGAGACGTACAATTCGGTCCAAATTTGTGCAGCGGAAGAACAAGATAGTAATCGTTTTGATATATCTTTGGTAAAAGATTGGAGAACCAATTGAGTCATTTTTTTATGAGTTTGCATGTGATTTGCTCCGGTTCCCATACTTGTCACCTCCAAGAACTTGTGCAGAAAGGTTATGATCCATATAGAACATCAGAAGGATCATTGGTTTCAGTCTTTCAGATAGATTTGAAGTTGGAGGCAACACAAATTTGTAGAAAAACTCAATGAATTCTTATGAACCAGTAGTAATTATTTTAAGAAGTTTACATCCTAATTGGATTTGAACTTTTTTCTTTATTATAATTTAATGTTTATGAGCTCAAATCCTTGTTATTTCTTGTGTTATGTAAATAGGTACATGAGTAAAGAAGTAAATCAAAGTCTAAGAGACAAGTCAAGATGATTAACACTATCTTGATCAACATTCTCACCCTTATAACCATACTCTACATGATGTTGAATCCCAACAACCATAGGCGGCTGCACCTGCGCAACATGGGTTGAGCCATAGGAATCGAACCCAGACCCCGACAACACGCAGTTCCACTCTGGTTGATGTCTAGCAGCTGAGCTCAGCTCGCGGCTTTTCTTGGCTAAGGTTCTTTCGAGCTTGTGAGCATTTTGATGGCCCCCGAAGGCTTGTGGGCTGTAGAATTTTCTGCTGCAATAACTGCATGAGAAAACGCGTTGCTCCGCGTTGTGTAAAGAAGACAATAGCAAAGAAGAAGATAACGAAGAGTGATCGTTTTTGGGTTGGTGTAGATTGAGGAAACTCATGGTTATGAGAAGTACAGGATGGTTAAAGAATGTTGGGTTTATATAATATAGAGTTGTAGTTATATAAGCAAAAAAGGTCGTCCTAAAGCCTTTTTCTTAGTGGAATAAAACATGCAAAGTAACAGAGATTATACCGTCACATCTACTTTATAAATATAAGAAAACTTACCCACCCTTTTGTGTGCCGAGGTGAAGTGACCATGTACTATTTTTTTTGTATGTCAAGTACATAGTATATTATTGAAAAACGATTGATTTGTGGTTTTTCGGTAATGGCCCTACAAATAATTTACGCTATTGAATTAATAGATGATATATGGTTGAAGTGGTTAATAACATCTATCTTAAATCAGAAAACCTAGTTTCGTACCTTACAAGCATGGCTGTCTCTTAGATTTAGGATGTGCTATTCGACTAGTAAAAATAGGTCTCTGAAATATAAACTTACATACATACATACATACATACATACATACATATATATATATGGAGGGTTCAATTCAGAAAACTAAATATTGCAAGAACATTTACAACAAAACGAATCATTCACTTTTTCAATCTTAAAAAGTTTTAAAATATAAGAAAATTATATAAATGTAATTTTTATTTGTTTTTCTTGAAATTCAAACAAAAAATATGAAAAAATTTCGTTTATATACATACATTCACAAGTGTAATTCATGTGTAGGTTTTTTTACTTACACATAATCTACACATGTGTAGGAAGCTTTTAAATATATAAAAATATATGAAAAAATTAGTTTGATTGTTTTTTGTGCACATAAATATACATATTTGTATGTAAAAAGTATAAACTTTTAAATTTTTTTTACCATGGATCAAAAAAATAAACGATTTAGGTTTGTTACCCTTTTTCTCGCAATATGTAAGTATAAACTTCTCCATATATATATATATATATATATATATATATATATATATATATATATATATATATAGGGGTTGTATCGGTTGTAAACTATGAGTTGTTGTGAAAATCTTTAAACTCATTTCTGGCCACACATTCATTTCCTAATAATTTAATAAGTGGCTAGAATTAAATCTACAGTTTTAATATACTTAATAAAAAAAATTTATGGCTTAGATTAAATAGGAGGGTAAAGTTGTCATTTTACTTTTTTTCTTTTTTCCTTTTTCTTTTGTGATTAAATCATATTTTCAACTTTCTGCATATCCATAGAAATATTTGCAGAACATGATATTTACATGTGTGAAAAAACCAAATACAAATGTGTAATAATCAAAATAAACATGAGTAATAACCCAAAACACATATTTTATGTAGTGTAATCCCTAAAACTGATCCATCAAACACATGTGTAAACCCATTGTACACTAATCAGATCTATGAAACAGATGAAGAACAATTCAAGAAAAAAAAAATACTCAAATAACTTTACAAATTAGAAAGAAATTATACATGTTTATACTATGAAAAAAAACCCTTAAATACATATGTGTAAAATCAAATACACATGGGTAAAAACTCCTTTACACATGTGTATATTAAATTCAAACATGTGTAAAAGAATCAAAATACAAGCGTGTAAAATCCCAATTCACATGTGTAAACTCAAACCCTATTATAAATTTAAACAAAAAACCTAAATATCTAACACTTACGTGTGTATCAAACCCTTTAGATCTTGAATCCTTATCTCAAACTCGATCCTACACCCAAATCGTTGTCTAGAAGAGTGGTGGAGTGGTTCTTCATTTATCATCGTTTTAAACCCATGTGCTTGTCAACCTAGATCTGCTTGTCAAACCTCATAACCCCAAGTTCTTGAGTCTCCACCAGATACTTTTCATCTCCAAAACAATGTTTTATATTACTTTTTTTAACACAAAATTGATGAATTTGTCACTGTCCAAAATCAAATTTTACCACCATATATGAAAACAACTTTTACCACTATATATGAAAACAAATTTTACCATCAAACATCACTCTTTCTTAAATTCAACCACAAAGGTAATACGAAAACAACTCTTACCACCATATATGAAAAAGTATTTCAAAACTTTGAATCCCAATAATTAAAAATTATAAACAAAGAAAATTTTTATCATGGAAAGCATTAAACTACAATTTTGGTTGCCCGTCTAATGGTGAGTGCAGAACTAAGATCACAATAATCAAAAAGTGCAAAATAAACTTCAAATTTAATTTGCACGTTATTAAAGGGTTAATTACGAAAAAGAATGGAAGAGCAAGATTTACCCGTTAAACTCCACGAACCAAACGACTCTTCACAGCCGATTTGACCCCGAAGCCGCCGCCGCTGTCGAATTAAACACCCATCGCCGCCACAGTTGTTAGTTTCACCGAAAAACACCACACAACTAGCGATAGAAGAAGACGATCACCGGATCTCGCTTAGTTAGATGAATCACGGATGGAATCGCGTTTTTCCGGCCATCTTTGATACATATTTTCTAGAGTAAACCGAACTAAGCTTGAAGGACGATGATGATGGTGGTGGTGGTTGTGGCGCCTGTTGTGGATTTCACACGGTTGTGGTCGGCGGTCTTCTACAGCACAACGAACTTCGATTTCAGATCTGTGTTTAGAGATGGTAGACGAGATCTGGATGTTTTGAATCCGATTATTAGCGTTTGAGAGAGAGAGAGAAGTGAGAGATAAAGAAGAGATCTGGATGAATGAGGGATAAAATGATTAGATTAGGGTTTTTAGGAGAATGAAAAAGACACAAATGCCCCTGGAAAATTTTAAAAAACCATAAATTCAAGAAAATTAATATGTGGTCCAGAATGAGTTTAAGGGTTTTCACAACAACTCAGGATTTACAACCAATATGTCCCTATATATATATATAATGAGATGTCAATGCTTTCTTTGGACAAACCTATCTAGAGCCTTCATTTGAGACTTTCTTAATTCTTTATCTTAATTATTCATCTAGTTTTCTCTTTTGACGTTTTTGACTATCGGATAGTGGTTTAGGAGGCATATTTTTGTAAATCATATAAGTTTCAAGGTATTAGCTAACATTATTCTCAAATAAGCTAAACCAACTAATCAAGATTCACATATAAATCATATATTCATATAATCTAACTAGTAACTATCAATTAATCAAATAAAAAGTTCCAATAGTAGTTAAAGTGTGTAGAATATAAATTTTCAATACTCAATTATATGACTATATGAGTGTAAACAAATTATAATTAGGTTTAAAAAACGTTTAACTTTGTAATTGTGTTAAATTGTGGGTTTACAATTTTATATGTGTTAAATGGATTTAGATGGATTAAAACTAAAAAGGTTCTTGGATTAGTTTTTAAAAAAAGACGGAATTACATATATCCCTTTATTTTAAAACTTAATTACATATATATCAAACCCAAAATTTAAATTACATATATATCCTTATTTTAAAGTGAAAATTATATATATCCCCTTATTTTAAAAACATGACTCTTCTGATTCTCGAGTTAGTAATAGGACCTTTTGATTCAAACCTAACAGGTGATTCAACCGGCGATTGTTTCTTAACGGGCAATCGGAGATTTCAATTTCATCGATCCCAGTATAACGGTTGATTCCAAGTTAGCTGATTCCAGCGATATGACCTTCTCATCCAAGTCGGTTGATTCCAACAAGTGCATTTTTTCTTTTTGCGTTCCCAACATCCAAACAGGTCGACGAATTCAGGTTATCGAATTTATATTGTTTTGAATGTTTTCCGATTCTAACATCCAACATCAAAACATTGGCTCTTATATCGTACATTTTGGTGATTGTCGAAAATAAAGAAAGTAAAAATCGATAAAAAAGGCAAAAAAAAAAAAAGGAAGTATAACAGAAAAAAAAGGCAAATTATTTTTTAAATAAGTAAAATTTGAAGAAAAAGAAAGTAAAAAAATAGTTAAAAGAGTAAATTTGAAAGTTTCACGCTTTAGTGAAAAAAACGGGTGAAATAGTTATTCTATAATTTATTTTTAATAGAATAAATCAAAATGAGTATATTTGATATTTTTATCTTTAAGCAAGTAGACATATGTAATTTATATTTTGGTTTGGGTATACAGGTAATTTTAAAGTATATAGGGGTATATATGTAATTGCCTCAAAAAAAGTATTTTTAGCTGAGTTTTGAGTTTATAGGGGTATATATGTCTCCCCCACCCCCAAAAAACCGGGCCATGTGCAGTCCCTACCTGACACACCCATAGGCCGGCGTTGCTTACAAGTTGCATCTTTTCTTTGTTTCCCATGCTTTTTTTTTGTCAGTACGCAAAGCCAATTAAATTAAGCTCAAAATTGTTAACCTAATTAGGTCAATTACCCAACCGTTTTAAGCGACCGCTTGAATCCCAAGAACTAATTACCCATTCTATAACCCTCTCTCTTGCCATTTTAATCGACAACTCCTACCTTGATAAGTTGACTGCTTGATTTCTAGCTCGACATGTAGAACCACAAATCCTCAATTTTGACGAACGATGGTAGTGTCGTGCTTTACACTCCTACTCATCAAAGCTCCTTAGTCCAATACTCCGACCAGGTCTCCCTAAATTTATAAGTTTGGTTTGTTTTTGTCTTTGTAACTTGTTGTAACATCCTAGGAATACGGAAGTTAACAATTCGGGTTAGTGGACAACCCGAAATCGTATTTAGCTTAATGACGAGTAGAGTTGGCCAAAGAATGTACGTTAAGTACCGAATTAGACCCGAATGGTCGTTATTGAGTAGTGCAAGTTAAAAAACGTGCAGTTAAGAATAAACGAGGACCCGGATGTAACTGTAGGATGCATATAATCAACTTATTAAGAAACCCTAAGCCATTTTGGCTAGGTCTTGTGCGACGGTACAAAGAAACTAAGAGAGGGAGAGTCACTGGAGAAGGAAGGAGGAGCACGGTGGTGATCGCGCGTCGGGCTTGCGGCGCCATTAAACGGGGAATGAATACACTCGTGCGTAAGGTAACTCCCGAATCCTATTGTTTTATTTCTTGTTTCAAGAACCGATTAGGGTTTTGGTGGGAGTGTAGTCACGCCTAGCGATGGGGATGAAGGAGGGGGTGCGACAGGTAATGGTGGCGATCATGGGAGAAGGTGTGTCAGGCAGTGGTGTCCTTGGCAGCCGTATACAGTGGCTCTAGGTGGTGGAGCGGCACTTGTCTGACGGTGATGAGCTGAAGAGAAATGTAGCGGGTCTTGCCGGTGCTGATACACCACGGCGGAAGACAGAAGGCTGGAAGCGGCCGGTGATGGACGACGGTGCTGACCCGGTGGAAAGACGCGAAGGAGAATGGGAGGCCGACTCAGGGCAACCGACCACGGTGGTGGTCGTGTGGGTGGCGCGAGGCGGTGTTGGGGTGGTGGTGTCCTACTGCGGCTAGCAACAGTGACGTCAAGGGCCACGGGGTGGTGGTGCACGGTGAGGGAACCTGAGTGCCACCCTGTTAGGTTTTACGCATGGCGTGCAAGCCATCATACGTAGGAACTCGGATCGGCTGAGCATGCATTCATGGAGCTTGGGTTTGCATGGAACCTGCATGTGCGTGCACGTAAGCGTGGACTCCGGAAGCTAGGGTCTCGTGTGGAGGAGACGTTAGGATCACGAGCCAAGCATTAGGGTTTAGTTATTGTTTTACGTTTTTTCAACGTATCATTGGAACGTGTCTGACCAAGTGGTCATGCTTTTGTCAGGTTCGGGTTTCAAGCATGATCGAACGAGTTGCGGAGCAAAGACCGAGGATCGGCATAACCAGTGAGTTTCTAATCCCCTACTTTTAATCATTTTACTGTTTTTGGGGCTATCATATTAAATGTGTTAAGAGTTTTGGATTTTAACCCGATGTGTTTATGAACTAAAACATTCGGTAATGAGTCGGAGGGTCTATGGGGGTGTCTAGGAGATCATGTGAGCTACGGGTGATACAGTAGCGACGTGTGTCGTGTTAAGGGTTAGTCGGGGTGAGTCAGGATATAAACCAAACGCTTATGGGTGTGAGTAGGATATGTTATCCTAGGGCTATGTGTGGGGTTTAGACTTAGTTAATTAGTCATGTAAATGAAATTTGATGTTATGTGTTTATAATTGTGTTGTGTGTTTGCATCGTCGTCTCTGCGACACGACAAACGAGATTATGAAGGACGAAGTCTTTCTGGGAGTCACCAAAGGTGACAATGATTCAGCAGGTCAGTGATAAGCTCGGGGTGTGTCGAACGCCCTAACGAGGGTAACCCTGACGAGGGTGCAGGTGACGAGGTATGTGTTTATGTGCATATATATATTTGTTGAATTGCAAGCAAGTATTGAGTTATATTTATTGTGCATTGAGATGATATTAATGTGATGTGTAGATGATATTAATGAGGTGTGTGGAGTTAGGTTGACCGTTGTGTCGGGATGATGACGTGGTGCTTACAACCGTTGTGTTAGTTGACTTGTGAGAGTCTTGGTTAAGGCTGGTTAAGTTGATGTCTAGGTATTGGTTGTGTTACCTAGGTTTTTGAGTAGTAAGTGTGGCAGAGTTCGAGTTATCAGGGTAGTAAGCTCGATCCATGTCGGTGAGACTTACTGAGTCATAATTATGGGTTGAGTCTGGGGTGGTGAGCCCTTATGGGATATTGTAAGATAACGGGGGTTATCTATATGTCTTTAAATGACAAATCTATTTTTATAAAGGACAGAATTGTCCTGAGTTCACATAAATGATAAATTTGACGAGATAGTTTCTTATTAAATTAACTATTAGAACTCACTCTGCGTAGCTGACTTTGTGTACGTTAGTTTATTTTGCAGGTGAGTTCGGGGTCGACTATCTTGGCTTAAGAGCAGTGCTACTCGGATCGGTGTGCAGGCATTCATGAGGTAAGGTTATTAAAGGTAATGTCTAACAAAAGTGACTATTGTTTTTAGAAAAAACTTTCGCTGTAGTTTGAGTTATACCTTAATTGTTAGAGTATTAATTGTGTAGTGTAACACTACATGGAGTTGTGTAACATTTCTGATTTTCATTATCTGTATTTCAATTCAATGTGATACATTCCAAACCTAATTCTAGTACACTGATTTATTCTATTCGTACCAACAATTAAATACTATGTTTCAATACAAATTCGCAAATTTTACACGAGTATATACTATTAAATTTTACATAGATTCATATTTATACAAATCTATCAAAACTGAAATTTGCAAGAACTGATTTTAATAAATTAACAAGAAACCCTAATCGGCACGGTCGCGCCTCGTTCTGGCACGGTCGCGCGTGTTGCTTTGGAACGGTCGCGTCCGGTGCCTTGGCACGGTCGCGCCTCGTATAGGCACGGTCGCGCCTTTCGTCATTTGAAACATAAATGCAGCTTTTAATCGCAAAATCGTTTGATTTCGTAACCGTCCACACGTTTCTACTATTAACGAACAAAATTAAGTCTTTTAATCATCGTATTTACAACAAATAAACTCAATTGCGTTGATTCATCTCATAACCGTCCAATTCTTTCATGAAACCATCGAATCCACCATTTTGATTGCAATCCTCCCAAGAAAACCACATTATCGATCCTCTCTGAAGCTCCCGAAAACATTGAAGCAGCCGAAATTGTAGTAGCAGACGCCGGAGATCAAACCCGTAGTCGCCGGAACTCGTTCTATCCATACGCCACGATTCATCATCCTTCCGGGTAATTGAAAGCTCCTACACCTTCGTTTTAGTCTATAGATCAAAAGCCCCAACTTAATTTGGGCTTACAATAGCGAAATTAACACGATCCCGAATCTAGGGTTCGTTCTAAAATGGGTTAATCGAATACTACCTTGGAGATGTTTTAAATACAATTAATCTATACAAAAAGACTCGTAATAACCTAATGGGTGAAAGCCCTATGAATTCTAACACTATTATCATAAGAAATAGTCAATTCGTTCCTGATTTGGAACAGACACGGTCGCGCTAACCATTTAGCGCGGTCGTGCTTCATGAGACACGGTCGTGCCAATACCAGCGCGGTCGTGCCTCACACACTTAGACCCGGTCATGCCTCTTGGCTAGACTTGGTCGTGCCTCAGAACCCTAGACACGGTCGTGCCTAGTGAACAACTTTGTTATGCCTTCTGTTTGATCAACACGGACGCGCCCTGACTAGCACGGTCGCGCCCGTGGTCCTAGTACGATCATGCCTTGTCCCAGGCACGGTCGTGTGTGTGAGAATATCTTGACAGAATACTAAATTTTATATTTTAACAAAAACAATAAGCATTTCAAATGAATTTTTAAATAAAAAAACTGATTTTATAAATATTTATATTAACTTTATTTAAAAAGATCAAATGCCTATTTCTAAAATAAATAGAAATTATACATGAAAATCAACAAAAGTATATTTATACATATTTATAAAAAAAATGATTAACAAAAGTTAATTATTAAATTATAATTAATATAAAATACCCGATACATTTTTATGACTAAAAGACTAGGTTACATATTTTATAAATAAATAAATAAGATAAAAATTATTTATTTAATTTATATTTAAGAATTATTTATTTAAGTTTTACTTAATTACCCCTAATACCTATATTATTTTTATAACTAAGTAAATAAATAATAATTTTGTAATTTATTTATTTAGTTATTCAAACTCAAACTTTGATCAAAATGTTCTAAAAATATCTATTTCAAACCTTTCATTTTATGCAATACCTTCCAAGAACAAACCACTAACTTTATACACACGTCCAATTCAACCCTAGACTTAGACATAGACTATTGTGCACACTATTAATTTAATATACATTTCAATCTAGGTTAACGTTGTGCATTACAAGGCTTATATTTCTATCTAGTCTCTCGTCTTAGCTATGCCTTTTGAATCAAGTGAGTATTACATAGCCCCTTTTACTCTTTTACACTTTTTGGGGTGGAACATGAACACTATACAATACTATTGCTTACATTTATACAAACTATACAAATACAAATCCTCTTTACATTCATGTGTGTAATTTGAGCTTTATGCCTGAGTGCTAGTTGTGCTAACTTTTGTGTGCAATTTATGTGCAATCATTAACTATTCAAGCTGACGGTAAACAATGATAGATCTATTGAGTCTGACAAACCCACCCAGATTGGGGTGATTGTTACCGACAACACATTTTTGCATGCTAGTTACAAAGGTTTGATTGTACTTAGTTACACAATAGCTACTCTCTATAAATGCCTTATTTTATCATATTATGTAAGGATTTGTTTATTCATAATCTATATGCTATCTATATACAAACCTGTGTATACTCACCAACTTTTTAGTTGACCTTATTTTATTCATGTTTCAGGTACTAATGTGTGATTTTGATCAAGACTTGCTACACTTAAGTTTTGGACCTAGATAACTTTAAATAAAGGATTATGTATTTCATTTTATGTACTTGGTTTGATTTGGTTTTATCTTGAATACTTGAAATGAATTTGAATGATTAATATATTTCAATTTAGTCAACCTTGTGCTCATGAACAGACTACATGTCCCGCCCCGATGATTCCGCCGTCGGTTGGGGTGTGACAGATTGGTATCAGAGCCAGGTTATAGGGAACTAGGTTATTAGACACCCTTGACCTAGACTATAACTTTAGGACACCCACTTATGCCATGCTTCATGATTATGTGATATGTGCTACATGCTATGTGTTACATGCTATGTGTTACATGCTTACTATGATTAGTTATTATTTCGTTTTTGATGCCTTACTTGTTAAAAATTCATGACTTATTAAGATATACTTAAATAATAATTAAATAAACAATATCCCTACCTATACCCTAAAACCTCATAATATTCTTACCTACTCCTCTATCATCATCTTCTTAACATGTGGAAACTTCATGGATCTAAATCTATAAAAATTTATTTATTTCCTCGTTAAGGCTTTTTAAACTTTGTTAATTATTTGAGGACACGTGCAATCTGGAAGAGTGACACCTGTATTCTGGGTTTCTATCTAGGAAAGCATTTCGCATAAATCCCAATCAACCGAGGGACCCGTATGCTTTCTTGGGAATTCCCGGGATGAGTGTTTACTTATAGGCTAAAGCATGTCTCCTTGAAAATTATATGAGTTTAATTAACCTTAATGTGTCACAGTATTCAAGTGATTTTATCACTATTTGAGTATAATCCAAAGTATGATTAACTATTTTATTTGCTATCTCATCCTTTTAAATCCAAATAACTTTCATAAGTTCTTACATCTTTTCTTGTCTTATACAAATCTGTAGAATGCCTCCCCGTCGTGCTACCGTGACCAACAACAACACCGATATTGCTACCATCCTTGCACAACTTGTAAATCAACTCACTCAAGCTAATGGGGCTGCCAATGGTAACCATGGAGCTAATGGGGGTGGTGGTGCCAACCCACCACAATGCACCTTCAAGCACTTCAACTCATGTAATCCTCTTAAGTTCCATGGTACCGAAGGAGCCACTTCTTCAATGGTTCGAAAGTATTGAGAATACCTTCCTCAATAATGACTGCCCCGATAACCTTCGTGTTCATCATGCCACAAGTGTCCTATAAAAACGGGCACTCACGTGGCGGAATGGGGAAAAGAGAACTAGAGGCGTGGAAGTAGCAATGGCATTACCTTGGGATGAGGTTAAAAGGCTAATGACCGAAGAATTTTGTCCTCGAAATGAAGTAAATAAACTGGAAGCCTAATTTTGGGATCTTGCCCAAGATTGTGGTGAAAATCTAGCTTATACAACTCGGTTCCATGAGTTGAGTCTCCTTGTCTCCCATATGGTCACACCTTTATCCCGCTGCATTGAGAAGTATATTGGTGGATTACCTAGGCAAATTCAAGATACTGTCTTAGGGAGAAATCCCGTAACACTCGAAGATGCTATCCGCTTATCTGCTACATTAACCGACAACCATGTGAAAGCGGGAACTCTGACTAGAAAAGGCACCAAGAAATTTCCCGACACCACAACTCCTCCCGTACACATCAAAGAAGCCACAACTGAACCTTCTCGTAATAATAAGAAAAGAAAGGCTAGAAACTATGCTATGGTCACTCCTGCTATCCCTGTTAACCAAGATGCACCTATTGTTCAAGCACCAGCCAAAAAGCCATATGTTAGGATTTACCCACTCTGTGCCACATGCAACTATCACCATCTCCAAAACATTCCATGTCGCCTTTGCACTCACTGTGGGAAATATAGCCATACAGTCAATGTTTGTAGAGCCAAAGCACTTGCAGGCCAAGTCAACTCACCAAACCGAACCAACCCCCAAGTGGCTAATCAAGGTGTTCCCGCTATTGCAAATGGACGTGCTTGTTATGAATGTGGTAACCCAAATCATTTCCGTGATCAGTGCCCAAGGTTAATCAATGCTAGACAAGGCGGAGCTCGTGGGCGTGCTTTCAACATAAACTCTAATGAAGCTCAAGCCAACAATGATGTGGTCAACGGTACGTTCCTTGTTAATAATCAATATGCCTACATTTTATTTGATACCGGTGCCGATAAAAGTTTTGTGTCACTTAACTTTGAACCCTTACCTGCAAAGACACGATCCCAATTAGAGAAAACCTTCACCGTCGAAGTAGCAAATGGTGACTCCCTTACAATTGACTTTGTTATTCCAGACTGTTCTCTAGAACTTAATGATCATACATTTCCAATCAACCTTGTACCAATGCCACTAGGAAGTTTTGATATCATAATAGGCATGGATTGGCTATCAAATCATCATGCCGAAGTCATCTGTTTTGAGAAGTGCATCCGAATACCTCTACCGTCGGGAGAAACGTTAAGGGTCTTTGGTGAAAAGCCTTGCAAAGGACTCAAGTTAATGTCATGCACTACCGCCCAAAAGTACTTACAAAAGAAATACGTAGCCTTCTTTTCTCATGTTGTTCAAAAGGATGTCAAAGAGAAGAGTATCCAAGACATTCCCATCATTCGGGATTTTCCCGAAGTATTTACCGAAGATCTATCCGGTCTTCCACCCGTTCGACAAGTAGAATTTCGCATTGACCTTATACCCGGAGTTAACCCCGTGGCTAGAGCTCCCTACCGTCTTGCACCTTCTGAAATGCAAGAACTTGCAAGTCAACTCCAAGATCTCTCCGACAAGGGCTTCATTCGTCCAAGTCATTCACCGTGGGGTGCACCCGTCTTATTCGTCAAAAAGAAGGATGGATCATTCCGCATGTGTATTGACTACCGCGAACTCAACAAGCTTACCATCAAAAACCGTTATCCCTTGCCTAGAATTGATGACCTCTTTGATCAACTTCAAGGCTCTACTTGCTTCTCGAAGATTGATCTTCGATCTGGTTATCACTAACTCCGTGTACAAGAGGAAGATATTCCAAAGACTGCTTTCCGAATAAGGTTTGGTTACTACGAGTTCATGGTCATGCCTTTTGGACTAACCAATGCACCCGCGGTCTTCATGGATCTCATGAATCGTGTGTGCAAACCGTACCTTGATAAATTTGTGATCGTCTTCATTGACGATATCTTAATCTACTCCAAGACTAAAGCCGACCATGAGCAACACCTTAGACTGGTTTTGGACCTCTTGAGGAAGGAACAACTATATGCCAAATTCTCCAAATATGAATTTTGGCTAAAGGAAGTTCAGTTTCTTGGTTATATCGTCAACGACAAGGGAATTCATGTTGACCCTGCTAAGATCGAAGTGGTTAAGAATTGGAATGCCCCGAAGACCCCCACCGAAGCTCGTTCATTTCTTGGTCTTGCGGGATATTATCGTCGCTTCATCTCAAATTTCTCTAACATTGCTGTCCCTCTTACCGCTTTAACCCACAAGGGTAAACCTTATGAATGGGGACCAAAATTAGAAGAAGCTTTCCAAACTCTCAAGCAAAAGTTGTACAATGCTCCTATTTTGACTCTCCCTGATGGGAATGATGATCTAGTTGTCTACTATGATGCTTCCAACCAAGGTCTCGTTTGTGTCCTCATGCAACGAGGCAAAGTAATCGCTTATGCATCAAGGCAACTTAAGATTCATGAGAAGATTTATACGACGCACGACCTCGAGTTGGGTGCAGTCGTATTCGCATTGAAGATTTGGAGACATTACCTCTATGGCACAAAATGTGTGGTGTTCACCGACCATAAAAGTCTCCAACACATTTTCAACCAAAAAGAACTCAATATGAGGCAACGACGTTGGGTTGAACTCCTTAACGACTACGACTGCGAGATTCATTACCATCCCGGCAAAGCGAATGTTGTAGCCGACGCCCTGAGTCGCAAGGACCATGTCATGCTTCATTGTGCCCGAATCCAAACCGACATACAAAACCGCATCTTAGAAGCTCAACACGTCTCAGTCACCGAGGGTAACATGTACGAGGAAATGTCGTGTGGTGTTGAACTCCATCTTGAACCAAAACCCAATGGCTTACTTTATTACTTGAACCGTATTTGGGTTCCCGATCGTGATGATCTCCGTGCATTTCTTATGAACGAGGCTCACACGACTCGTTATTCTATTCATCCTAGAGCGGATAAAATGTACCAAGATCTTCGCCAACAATATTGGTGGCCATGTATGAAGAAGGAAATTGCTCTCTATGTTGCCAAATGTCTAACTTGCTCCAAGGTCAAAGCCGAACATCAACGTCCTTCCTGTTTGCTTGAACAACCAAAAATTCCCTTGTGGAAATGGGAAAATTTAGGTACGGACTTCATTACCAAACTCCCTCGCACGTCAAGTGGTTATGATAGCATTTGGGTGATCATTGACCGTCTCACCAAATCTGCTCATTTCTTGCCTATCCGTGAAGATTATCGAGTTGAGAAACTAGCCCGAATTTACATTGACGAAATTGTGAGCCATCACGGTGTTCCCTTAAACATAATCTCCGATAGAGATGCTCGGTTCACCTCTAGTTTTTGGCAATCTCTCCAAACTGATCTTGGTACACGATTGGATTTGAGCACGGCCGAGCATCCCCAAACTGATGGTCAGACCGAGCGAACAATCTAAACTCTTGAGGATATGCTTAGAGCTTGTGTAATTGATTTTGGTGGCAATTGGGATTCACATCTATCACTAATCGAGTTCTCCTACAATAATAGCTACCACACGAGTATCAACATGGCTCCATTTGATGCTCTCTATGGTCCAAGTGTCGTTCTCCTATCTGTTGGAACGAGATTGGTGAAACACAAATCACCGATCCCGAGCTAATTCAAGAAACATCCGACAAGATTATCCAAATCTGTGACAACATTCGAGTAGCGAGAAGTCGGAAAAAGAGTTATGCCGATAGACGACGAAAACCCTTGGAATTCCAAGTCAGTGACCTTGTTCTTCTAAAGGTGTCTCCGTGGAAGGGTGTGATCCGTTTTGAAAAGAAAGGCAAATTAGCACCTCGCTATGTGGGTCCATTTAAGATCCTTGAAAGGATTGGGAAAGTGGAATACAAACTCGACTTACCTCCATCACTTGGCAATGTGCATCCTACTTTTCACGTGTCTAATATGAAGAAATGTGTTGCTGATGAGGATCTCCACATACCTCTTGACGACATGCACATTGACGAAACGATGCACTTTGTTGAGAGTCTAGTGGAAATCATGGATCGCGAAGTCAAACAGCTCAAACGAAGCCGTATTCCTATTGTCAAAGTTCGTTGGGAATCTAAACGTGGTCCTGAATTCACTTGGGAACGAGAGGACCAAATGAAGCTCAAGTACCCCCATCTCTTCACTGATGCGCCACCACTAGCTAAATTTCGGGAAGAAATTCCCTCAACATGGGGATACTGTAACATTTCTGATTTTCATTATCTGTATTTCAATTCAATGTGATACATTCCAAACCCAATTCTAGTACACTGATTTGTTCTATTCGTACCAACAATTAAATACTATGTTTCAATGCAAATCCGCAAATTTTACACGAGTGTATCCTATTAAAATCTACATAGATTCATATTTATACAAATCTATCAAAACTGAAATTTGCAAGAACTGATTTTAATAAATTAACAAGAAACCCTAATAGGCACGGTCACGCCTCGTTCTAGCACGGTCGCGCCAAGTGCCTTGGCACGGTCACGCGCCTTGCTTTGGAACGGTCGCGCCCGGTGCCTTGACACGGTCGCGCCTCGTATAGGCATGGTCGCGCCTCTCGTCAGTTGAAACGTAAATGCAGCTTTTAATTGTAAAATCGTTTGATTTCGTAACCGTCCACACGTTTCTACTATTAACGAACAAAATTAAGTCTTTTAATCATCGTATTTACAACAAATAAACTCAATTGTGTCGATTCATCTCATAACCGTCCAATTCTTTCATGAGACCATCGAATCCACCATTTTGATTGCAATCCTCCCAAGCAAACGCATTATCGATCGTCTCTGAAGCTCCCGAAAACATTGAAGCAGCCGAAATTGCAGTAGCAGACGCCGGAGATCAAACCCGTCGTCGCCGGAACTCGTTCTATTCGTACGCCATCGATTCATCATCCTCCCGGGTAATTGAAACCTTCTACACCTTCATTTTAGTCTATAGATCAAAATCCCCAACTTAATTTGGGCTTACAATAGCAAAATTAACACGAACCCGAATCTAGGGTTCGTTCTAAAATGGGTTAATCGAATACTACCTTGGGGATGTTTTAAATACAATTAATTTATACAAAAGACTCATAATAACCTAATGGGTGAAAGCCCTATGAATTCTAACACTATTATCATAAGAAATAGTCAATTCGCTCCTGATTTGGAACAGACACGGTCGCGCTATCCATTTAGTGCGGCGTGCTTCATGAGACACGGTCGTGCAAATACCAGCGCGGTCATGCCTCAAACACTCAGACCCGGTCATGCCTCTTGGCTAGACTTGGTCGTGCCTCAGAACCCTAGACACGGTCGTGCCTTGCCCAGACACGGTCGTGCCTAGTGAACAACTTTGTTATGCCTTCTGTTTGATCAACACGGTCGCGCCCTGACTAGCACGGTCATGCCCGTGGTCCTAGTACGATCATGCCTTGTCCCAGGCACGGTCGTGTGTGTGAGAATATCTTGACAGAATACTAAATTTTATATTTTAACAAAAACAATAAGCATTTCAAATGAATTTTTAAATAAAAATAACTGATTTTATAAAGATTTATATTAACTTTATTTAAAAAGATCAAATGCCTATTTCTAAAATAAATAGAAATTATACATGAAAATCAACAAAAGTATATTTATAAAAAAAATGATTAACAAAAGTTAATTATTAAATTATAATTAATATAAAATACCCGATACATTTTTATGACTAAAAGACTAGGTTACATATTTTATAAATAAATAAGATAAAAATTATTTATTTAATTTATATTTAAGAATTATTTATTTAAGTTTTACTTAATTACCCCTAATACCTATATTATTTTTATAACTAAGTAAATAAATAATAATTTTGTAATTTATTTATTTAGTTATTCAAACTCAAACTTTGATCAAAATGTTCTAAAAATATCCATTTCAAACCTTTCATTTTATGCAATACCTTCCAAGAACAAACCACTAACTTTATACACACGTCCAATTCAACCCTAGACTTAGACATAGACTATTCCGCCGTCTGTTGGGGTGTGACAAGTTGTGTGGTATGATTAGGTGGAATTATGTTTTGTGATTAATAAAACGAATATTTTAAGGAAAATACTTAGTGATGAGAACCAACTGTAGGGTGCCTAGTTCGGGCCCTTACAAGTTGGTATCAGAGTCGTGGTTTAAGAGAAAGTCGGTGTTTTTATAAAAAATAAAATATCTTAACTTAAACTGAAAATGGGACGAGGGTGAAACGAATGCGACCACGAGTAACCGCGAGCCAAGCGGTACGTCTTTTGAGTTATACCTTAATTGTTAGAGTATTAATTGTGTAGTGTAACACTACATGGAGTTGTGTGGTATGATTAGGTGGAATTATGTTTTGTGAGTTGGGTATTGTGGAATACCATTAATTGTAACTATGTGAGATAGTTTGGGGTGTCGGCATGGTTTAGTGATTTTGTGTGTAATCATGTGTGGTGTGCAAACGTGATAATTATGATGATTTGCTAGTTATTGTGTGGTGTTATGTGGGTTGTGTGGGATGCATGTGCATGTGCATCCGGGGTATGTGAAAGGTAGAAAGTTAGTGTGAATATGCTAGGAAAGGTTTAGAATTTGAGCAGTAATGTGGACTACCACCTCGCATTTGATCACCGTGATTTGGCAGTCTATGATTACTCTTATATTCTGAATTTGTTGCCCATAGTACTCACTCCAACGTTCTATCTTGTGCAAGTGCCGATGACTAAGGCAAAGCGTACGAGGTCGGTCAGACAGGGAGCTCCAGCTAGGAGGAATGTAGGTCGACAGGACAAGCGACGACTGCTGTAGATGGAGCTGACGGGGATATGGGGGTGGTGTTGGCGCTTCCCGCGCCAAGTGTGACTAGAGCTGGGGATGACAACGTGCCACGTGGTACTGTGACCAGAATGACCAGATGGAAAAGGAGGGCGGTGTCAGCAGTACGCGATTTCCCTCTAGGATGTGGACCTGCGTGGTTGAAGGATCGACCACTTGCGACAACTAAGGGAGCTCTGTTTCAAGAAGTCCCGGTGAACGACCTGAGATTCGATGAGGAAGAACAAGGGGAGGACGCATCAGATGCACTTGATGTGGTTCAGTAACGATTTTGCGAGTGCTTTTTGAGATACTTGATTTCTTGATGATTAGTGGGTGTGACAGTTGTCACGAGAGACTAAGGGGTGATTTGACGTTTTGATTGATTAGACGTTTATGTGGTGTGATGCTTAAATTCAAATGTTGACTATTTGATTTGGATATTGATTTTGAGTTTTACCACATTATGATTTGAACATAATTAATAAAAATTACGCTTGTGATGGTGCGTGATTGTGTTTACAGTTATGGATTTTGTGCGATAATGTGCTGATAGGTGATTACATTTTGAATGTCGTGAGACCATAATGTGATATTGGTTGAGTAGGTCGTGCAGATAGACTTTTATAGACATAAAATTGAATTTTTCTGTGCCTACAGTCTTGAGGTAGTGTCACATATGTGCTAGTGTTTAGGTGATGTGTGAAGTGCAACGGGTATATTGCACTTTGTGTGAACGTTCAGGACAGGGTCCTATGGGAAAATGTGGTTCTATACCTTGTGTATATGTATAAATGTTCTGGACGAGGTCCTGTGCGGAATTATGAATTATGTATTATGTGTATGAATGTTTAGGATGAGATCTTGTGTCTAGAGTGAGTAGTGTGTCGTCCTAAACAGTTGGTACGACCAGTGTGGGGTACGGCCGTGTGAACTCTAGGTGAGTATGTGACGACGTGTGGTAGGGGCTACCGTTGTGATGAATATACGGTGGAGTTAAGGAGTTTGTGTGTCTATAAATGACGAAGTCATATCGTATACATGTAGATTTGCTCAGGTCTAGCTAGTGATGTGTGCACTTTGTGCGAGTTAGAGAGTTGCGATACTATATACCTATATACGCATTGAACATGATAGGTTTTGTTATTATGACCTGACATTATGTGTCCGGGTAGTACAGGCTTGGTCGTGCATAGGATGGGTGGTTGGTGTGATCAAGCATAGTATTTCTATCTTGACGTTTTTCTCGACGTTAGTACTTCGAGGCGATGCGAGGAGTTTGGACGTTTTTCTAGACGATCGGTGAGGTGCTCTTATGAGATGCCTATGCTTATATCTCGGAAAATTCAGAGCACGAACCAAGGGGTGGAGCTGTGAGAGATGATGATAATGAAAGCGTTTACGTGGGTGCTTGATTGGAGATAGTTATAATGTGATCGAGATGATGATGTTAAACACTTCAACACTAGGTAAACAAGGTAACGAAAGGGTCTCCGTGGGATATGTCCCATATGAAGAATTCTATCAAGGCAAGATACATGAGGAGGGGGAATGTTCTTCCTGAACAATACAAGGGGTGACTAAGGTTTGTGTTAAGACGAACTTCGTGTTCGTACTCGATGAACGAGACGCGGTCGACAATCACGTGGTATTGATGGAGCAACGGAGAGGAAAGCATGATTCAGGAGGGATAAGGGCAGGATTGCACACAAGTGACTGGAAAGGGAACACCTACCCTGGCAAATATGTGACTAGTTTAAGGCAGACTCATGTGGAGCGTCAAATGAAGCGAATGCCTTACTTCCGAGACAGGCATGATGGGGATATGTGGACTTTTGATAATCAATGGAAACTGATGATTATAACTCTAGTCTTGAGTAGTATGAGCTCACTTAAGAGGCGTATTGAAGGCGTGATAATGAGGTAAAGAAAGGTTATGGTAGAGGAATTTTGTGGGGACCAGTGTAGCTTTGCACAATCTCCTAGAGATCATCAGAAAGAGACTATAGTGATACCTATATGGGTAGGGAAATCATCTCAGGATGGCGGACAGTGTGTGAATTATAGAGGATAACAACTCCACTAGGAAGGAGTGACGAATGTTTTCAGTCACTACAAGCAAGAAGCCTTGCTTGGGGGATGATCGTCGGAATGATGAAATCAACAGATTATATGAAGAATGGCGGCAAAGGTGCCCGTAAGCAAAGCAGGAAAAGGTGACAAGTAAGCAGGTAATTGACGGTGATGGGCCGTCTAATTAATGGTTGGGAGGAAACGAGTCATGAGGGAATGTGTAAATGAAACCATCAAGTCACGAAATTGGGAGCAGGCAATGGAGAAGACTTATTAGAACACCAAGGTTGGTTGCTGTGCAAAAAAGTAATGATCAGAATGATACGTATACAAAGGAGAACATGTAGCACCTAAGGGTCTTGGGGCACGAGTAAAAATGGAAAGGATGAGTTATGTTGGTTTGTGCCGACGAAGGATTCGAGGACGAATCCTTTTGTAAGGGGCTAGACTTGTAACATCCCAGAAATACGGAAGTTAACAGTTCGGGTTTAAAGACAACCCGAAACCGTATTTAGCTTAGTGAAGAGTAGAGTTGGTCGAAGATTGTACGTTTAACTACCGAATTAGTCCCGAATGGTCGTTATTGAGCAGTGCAGGTTAAAAAATGCGCAGTTAAGAATAAACGAGGACCCGGATGTAACTGTAGGATGCATGTAATCAACTTATTGAGAAACCCTAAGCAATATTGGCTAGGTGTTTTGCGACGGTAGAAAGAAACCGAAAGAGGGAGAGTCGCCGGAGAAGGAAGGAGGAGCACGATGGTGATCGCGCGTCGGGCTTGCAGCGGCGTTAAGCGGGGAAGGAACACACACGTGCGTATGGTAACTCCCGAATCCTATTGTTTTATTTCTTTTTTCAGGAATAGATTAGGGTTTTGGTGGGAGTGTGGTCACGGATAGCGTCAGAGATGAAAGAGGGGGTGCGGCAGGTGATGGTGGTGATCATTGGAGAAGGTTTATCGGGCAGTGGTGTCCTTGGAAGCCGCATACGATGGCTCTAGGTAGTGGAGCAGAAGTTGTGTGGAGGAGAGGAGCCGACGAGAAGGGTAGCGGGTCTAGCCGGTGTTGATACACCACAACGAAAGACAGAAGGCTGGAAGCGGCCGGTGATGGACGACGACGCTGAGCCGGTGGTCAGACGCGAAGGAGTATGGGAGGCCAATTCGTGGCAACCGACCATGGCGGTGGTTATGTGGGTGGCGCGAGGCGGTGTTGGGGGTGGTGGTATCCTACGGTGGCTAGCAACAGAGACGTCAAGGGCCACGAGTTTGTGGTGCACGGTGAGGGAAAAATGAGTGCCATCCTGTTAGGGTTTACGCATGGCGTGCATGCATGCATACGTGGGAACTCGGCTCGGGTGAGCGCGCATTCGTGGAGCTAGGGTTTGAATGGAACCTGCATGTGCGTGCACTTAAGCGTAGACTCGGGAAGCTAGGGTCTCGCGGGGAAGAGACGTTAGGATCACGAGCCAAGCATCGGGGTTTAGTTATTATTTTACGTTTTTTCGGCGTATACTTGGAACGTGTTTGACTAGATAGTCATGTGTTTGTCAGGTTTAGGTTTGGAGCGTGATCGAACGAGTTGCTGAGCAAAGACCGAGGATCGACATAACCAGTGAGTTTCTAATCCCCTACTTTTAATCATTTTACTGTTTTTGGGGCTATCATACATACTTTTAAGAGATGTTTAACATGTAAAGTCTTGTATTTTTATAAGCTGATGTCATCAATTTATTTTGAACAATGTTAGTTTAGTTTATTTACTTGTAATTTCATTTGATGTAATTTCCTGCTTTTTATTCTAGGTCTGGGCCATCGAAACTACCTAGTTTAGATTGAGTTTTGTTCAATCGAAACTAGTAGTTTCGATAGATGGTATGTTTCGACAGGAGGTTCTTTCATTTGTAAATGCTCTACGGTGAGCATAGTTTCTAATTTGAGAATGTTTAGGGTGTGATTAGCGGATGTAACCCTGAATTCTATCTTTCACTATTCCCGAAGAATACATACAATCTGCATTTGTTTAATTCTTTGTTCTTACATTTCCACATCATATTTGTGTTGATTCTATGTGTGGTTAGCTGTTATCTTCACCATTTTCTGTTTCTCTCCTTTGTTTCACCACCATACACACAGATTCCCCTTGTGTGTATGTGTAATCGATCTTTTGAGTGATTTCCGATTGAAATCTGGACATACAATTGGTTTAGAGCATTATGCTCTTGTTTTTTGAGTGTATCCAAGTTTTAGTGATTGATTCTAGGTGATTTTCAGTGTATTTTTGGCTTTTTCTGCATCTTGGTTTTCGAAGCACTGTTCCATTGAAATTGTTACTATTTCATCGATTTACAGCTGTCTGTGTTCGAGTTTTCAAGATTAAAGGTTATTTTCGTGATCAGGATTATTATTAGAAGCTTTTCCCTGTATTGGATTGCTATTCTTTGCTACTGATTTTTGAAGGTGTTCATCAATGGAGATATTCTGAGTTTGGGAAGAAGACATCAAAACTACTAGGGGACAATCTCTGCATTTTCGTTGGTCATCGAAACGTCTTGTCTATACTTTTTTTTGGAGAAGGTATCATCGAAACTAGTTATTTGTCTTGTTATATCGAAACTAACTTATGCAGATCGATCACCCGAAACTACTGCATTATCGAATCTTGTAGTTTCAACTGAGTTTGCTGGATTTTCTGCTTAGTCTTCATCATCGAAACTAGTTTTTTCTGGATTCTGTTTTTCTATCGAAAATAGAATTTTCGACCAAGCCTTGTTCAATCGAAAGTAGGAGTTTCGGTCAGCATCTTCGCAATCGAAACTAGCTATTTCGATCAACCATGTTCACCTGAAATTAGCTACTGATTGATTTTAATTTTCTGATATTATGAAAACTTCAAGCACCAATGAGTATTATGGAGGAAAAAAACCACCTGTTCTTGTATCTACAAGATACTTTGATGATTAGACCAAGAAGATGAAGACCTACTATTAGTTCCATGATTACACCCTAATGAATTCAATCACTAATGGTCCTCACAAGCCTGTTACCATTATTGCAGATGTTCAGCGTCCTAAGCGTGTGTTTGAATATGATGAAAGAGATATTGCCTTAATTGCCAGAGATAACAAGGCTTATGGGACTATTGCCATGGCTCTCCTATGGATATTTTCAATACCTTTGCTGAGTACACCACTGCCAAAGACCTATGGGTAGCTCTGTATACAAGATTTGCGGGAAGTGCTGAGGTTAGGGAAAGCAAGAGAGATCTTTTCAAGAAGCAATATGAAATGTTCAGCAGTGTTCGTAGAGAATCTATGTCTGACTTGATCAACAGATTCTCTAGCATCGTGTCAAGACTAAAGGTCATGGGAGCTAAATACCCCACTGTTGAGTTGAACAAGAAGCTACTTGATGCACTCCCTGAAGAATGGAACATGTACCGTATCATGATCAAGAAGACAGAGAAACTGAGCAATTTGTCACAACAAGAATTATTTAGCATTCTTGAGTCATATGAGCTTGAAATTAAGAAAGGAGCTATTACTCCTACCAACCAGTCTAGAAACACCGCTCTTATTGCTAGATCAAGTTCCTCCAGTTCTTCTATGTCATACTTCCAGACTGATGTTCCACCTTCTGCTTCAGGAATTCAATCTACCAGTTCCTCTCCTTCACAGAAACCAGCTACTATGATTCCTGATGAATATTTACCAATCATGACTGCCTTTATGTCATGCTATGATGCCCTGATTTATGGAAACCTGACACCGGTCAGTTTTCAACCTGATGACTTGGAGCAAATCAACCCTAATGATTTGGAGAAAATGGATATTGATAGGTGCATGGCCATGTTAACTCTAAGGGCTAAGAGATTCATCAAAAGGACTAGTATGGATAGATTCAAGCAAGGAAAGACTCTGGGTTTGACATAAAGAAAGTGAGGTGCTACAACTGTGACCAGCTGGGTCATTGGGTAGGAATTGCAAAGAGTCATAATCAAAGGAGCAGCATGAGAAGAAGAACTCACCTGGAAAGCAAGTTGCCGTCTCTCCCAAATCCACTACACCTTCAAACTCAATAGCTCTGGTCTGTCAAGCTGATGGACACCATCATTGGGGAGATCAAGAATGGGATGCAGCTGATAAGGCTTTGATGGCGGATATTGAAGAAAAGGAGAAATGTGTCATGATTGAACCAGCTGAGGATCTCACCGTCGTACCAGCTGAGGTAACGTCTAGACTTTGTAATGCTAAATCTTGTTTAAATGAAATTCAAAAATATAGATTCATCAACCAGGCCTTGGTTGATGAACGAGATCACATAAAGGTGATGTATGATTTTGTGGCTAAAAATGAGAAATTATACTTAAAGAAAATTCATGATATTTCTGGAGAAAACCGATCCTTAATTGTACAACTTACTACTCAAAAGAATAATAATCAAATTTTAACTGAAAGAATTCAAAAGGCTGAAAAAGCAAATTTTCAAGTTGAACACATGGGTATGGATCAGAAAATTCTATTTGGGATCATAGACAATCAAATTCATAAAAAGGTCACAAAAGGCATTGGGTATAACACTCAACCTCCTCCATATTCCAAGTCTGGTAGATTTGCTGATATGCCAGCTCCTCATGTTCACACACCTTATGTTTGCAAGTTATCTGCTGATGATTATATTAAAACTTTAGATTCTGAAAGTTTTGCTTCCTGTGCAGAATCAGATTATGTAGGTTCCGAAGATGATTGTGATGAGAGTTTTAGTGAAGGAAATGTTTTAAATGAAATTGAGTCGGATGAATGTAATAATATGTCCGTGTCAAAACCAGATATTTGTGAATATGTTGAAAATTTGTACTTTGGTCCTATGCCTTTTGAGCATGACAATTTGAGAAATGAAATTTCTAAGTTTAAGAATGCTTTACCTTTTGTTCCTAAATCTGTTAATGCTATGAGTTGTATTGCAAATTTTAAAAGTGCAGGACTTGTTGTGACTGACATTCCACAAGAAACAATGGGTAATATGAAATTTTTCAGATTAAAGGAAGATTAATGTCTTTAAAAAAGAAATGTTGAAGAACGAGTTGCCTTTAGTTATGATGCCTCAACATCACAATCATCTTCATCATCTTGTGATGACAATTATCAGGCTAAGCCGACATGTGATAAAGTTTGTTTAAGTTGTGGTGAATCCAATCATGTTTTAAATACATGTAAATTGTCTACATATCGTTTCAAAGAAGAAAACGTACCATCTGTTATTCAAAATTCAATTGAATGTGCTTCAAATGTTTTCTCTAAATCACAACACGGTAGAAATCTGCGACGTAAAAGGATTAAAAATGCTAAAAATTGGTCGAAAAGAATTTGGAAAATTAAGAATAATGATCTTTTTGATAATACATTAATGGAGGATTCTGACTATGATTTTCGAAATGCATCTTGCAAAATTAAGAAGTTCCAAGTTGGCAATGGCTTGGGTACAAATGTCTAAATGATTCATTTTGTGTAGGGGCAATCGAGGAGGACTGGAGACAATATCTGGCATGTCGACAGTGGTTGCTCAAGACATATGACTGGTCATTTTTTTTGCAAAATTATCATCCAATAGATGGAGATTTTGTCGCCTTTGCAGGCAATCCAAGAGGAGGAAAGATTCAAGGACAAGGAACTGTGTCCAACGGTGTGAATAGCTTGGAGAATGTCAACTTCGTCCCACAGCTGAAGTATAATATAATGAGTGTGTCCCAGATTTGTGATAAAGATTTTTGTGCCCTCTTCAACTCTAGAGAATGTTTGATTCTGAAGCCTGAAGTGGTTATTCCCGAAGATCTAATCCTTATGCTTGCCCCTCGAAGATTCAATACATACAGTCTGGATATGAAGAACCCATCAGGAATCGAATCCTGCTTTCTCTCAAAAGCTTCTGAAGATGAATCTTTTTTTTGGCACAAAAGATTGGGGCACGTAAACTTCAAGACCATGAATCGTCTCGTTCGAGGAAACCTCGTCACCGATTTGCCTCTAAAATAATTTTCTCCCATGGAACATTGTCTTGCCTGTTCCAAGGGCAAGCAGCACAAATCAACTCACAAGCCCAAAACCACTAATTCCATTGACTCCACTCTTTAACTGCTTCACATGGATCTCTTCGGTCCTGTGAGTGTCATGAGTCATGGACGAAAATCTTACTCTTTAGTAGTAATCGATGACTTCTCTCGGTTTACTTGGGTATTTTTATTGGGAAAGAAGGATGAGACGCCAGAGACTCTGAAGATTCATCTGCTTCTGATTGAGAATCTGTTTAACTTAAGTGTGAAGACCATTCGTAGTGATCATGACACGGAGTTAAAAAATTCCACACTTGATTCTTTTTGTGAAAGCAAGGGTATCTCTTGGCAGTTCAGTGCACCTCACACTCCTCAACAAAATGGTGTAGCTGAACGAAGAAGTCGTACGTTGATAGAAGTAGCAAGAACTATGATCGTTGATTCTAAGCCTCCTGTCACGTTTTGGGCCGAGGCAGTCAATACTGCATGTTTTGTGCAAAATTGAGTTCTCATCACCAAAAGCTGCAACAAGACACCTTATGAAATTATGTACAAGCGCAAGCCTGTTATTAATTTTTTTAGGAAGTTTGGGTGTGTTTGCACAATGCTGAATACTTCTGATCAGCTGAACACGTTTGAAGCCAAAGCGGATGAGTGCTAATTCGTGGGCTATTCCTCTAACCAAAGGGCATTTCGTGTTTACAACAAACGAAAAAGGATTGTGCTGGGGTCCATTGATATCAACTGGCACAAAAGCAATCATACGGTCACAGGGGACGGTCCTTATTGGCTTTTTGATGTCAATTCTTTGTTTAAATCATTTAATCTTCCTGAATTCACTAACATATCTGTCTCAGCTAATCCTCTTATGTCTGTAAATATCCTAGGTACCTCTACTGTTTCAGGCTCTTCTTCGTCAAGTCAACATGTAGATGTTCCTCCTGTAAGTGCTAATGTTGAATCTAATGAGGGTTCTTCTGGTGCTGGTGCAACAAGTGAAACTGTTGAAGAAAACAATCACCCAGTAGTGGATGTTGCTCCACAATTATCCACTGAAGGTCCTATTGATGATGAAGCTGACCTTCCTGACAATAACATTACCAATCTAGATGAAAACATGGAAGAGGATGAGATGCTACAGTTGAGAATTCACAAGGATCATCCTACAGACAACATCATTGTTCCACTCAATGTGGGAGTCCGAACTCGTAGTGCCACCGAGGCAATAAATGACGATCTCTTCACTTGCTTCATATCTCAAGTCGAACCTAAGAATATCAAAGCTGTCTTGCTTAAGAACAGTTGGGTGGGGCCATGCAGGAAGAATTGCAACAGTTCAGCAAGTTACAAGTTTGGAATTTAGTGGACCTTCCCAAAAACAAAGTCCCTATCGGCACTCGTTGGGTCTTTCGCAACAAGAAGGATGAAGGGGGAATAGTGGTTCGAAATAAAGCCCGCTTGGCGGTCCAGGTGTTTTATCAAGAAGAAGGGATTGACTTTGAGGACGTCTTTGCACAAGTGGCTCGCTTAGAAGCCATCAGAATGTTTCTCGCCTATGCAGCCTAAATGGACTTCACAGTTCATCAAATGGATGTCAAAAGCGCATTTCTGTATAGAAAGGTTCAAGAGGAAGTTTATGTCAAGCAGCCGCCGGGTTTCATTGATCCAAACTACCCTGACCGTATTTACAAACTAGACAAGGCATTGTACGGTCTCCATCAAGCACCTTGTGTGTGGTATGAAACCTTATCTAAGCATCTGCTTGATAATAGTTTCACACGAGGGGCAATTGACCAAACTTTTTTTAAAAGAAAGGATGGTGCGGATACCATTTTGGTGCAAATCTATGTTGATGATATCATTTTTGGATTCACAAATCCTCGATTGTGTAAAGAGTTCGAGGAAGTGATGCGTTCAAAGTTTGAAATGAGCTCTATGGGAGAAATGAAGTTCTTTCTTGATTTGCAAGTAGATAAGTCTGAGCCAGGAATTCTTATCCATCAAGAAAAATATGTCAAAGAAATCCTGACCAAGTTCAAAATGACTGAGTCTCATCCTTACAAGACTCCCGTGGAAGTTAGACATTTTCTGTCTCCTGATTTGGATGGCAAAAGCGTTGATCAGTACTCTATCCCTCGATGATAGGATCTCTCATGTATCTCACTGCAAGCAGACCAGACATCATGTTTGCAGTGTGCTTATGTGCATGTTTTCAGGCTAATCCTAAACTTTCTCATTTAATTTCCGTCAAACGTATTTTAAGATATTTAAAGTATAAGCCAAAACTTGGTCTTTGGTATCCTAAATATAACTTGTTTGATCTTGTGGCATATTCAGATTCTGACTACGGGGGATGCAACTTAGACCGCAAATCCACTTATGGGGGTTGTCAATTCCTTGGCAACTGCCTTGTTTCTTGGCAATGTAAGAAACATACCACCGTTTCCCAATCCACAGCCGAAGCCGAATACATTGCCGCAGCCCTTTGTTGTTCCCAAGTAAGGTGGATCCACCATCAAATGCTTGATTACGGGATCACATTCCATGAAACACCCATCCTTTGTGACAACACCGCAGTTCCCCATATCACCAAAAACCCCGTTCAATATTCCAAAACCAAACACATTGAGATCAAAAACCATTTCATCCGTGACTGTGTTGAAAAGAAGCATATCAAAATAGTTGAAGTCAAAACCGACAAGCAAACCGCCGACATCTTCACAAAAGCCTTTTACTCTGCCAGATTTGAAAAACCGGTGGAGATGCTTGGAATGATCAATTTTCAGTAAATAGTGTCTCTTCTGTTTTTAGACTTGTTAATCGGGAAGATTTCCAAAAAGATTTTACTTTCTGTATAGTTATTTTTTCTTTACAAGCAAATCTTTTAGGGGAGAAATTGAAATTCATGCGTTAAAAGGAAAAGAATTGCTTTGTCAAGCTTTGTATATAGTTAAAAAGAAAATGAATTGCGTTATTAGCTTTGTATATACCTTTAAACTCTAAATCTTACAAGTGGTCTCAAAATTTTGTGTTTCAGGAAAACTGGATCCGACCTTTGAGAAATGATAGAGTCTGATCACATCTCTTGAACATGGAATTGACCAAAAGTGATAGTGTTTACTGAGGAATGGCCGGTAGGCCCGGCATGTGGTTACAACTTGAAAGTAGTGTGAAAACCTAAATCTTAAATCATACATGTGTGTTTGAACCCATTCTTGAAACATCTAACCTATTTTAATTCTTAGAAAACCAATTCAATCAGATACAGTCCTACATGTTGGATTCCTATTCATGCGCCAGGTGACGTCAAAGTAACGATACTTACCGCCGATGACCCCATCTGTTTTGCTTACACAAATATCTCGGGTGTTCATCTCTTTCCCATCCACTTGGATGATTTGACCCCGTCTGGTTTGCTTACGCAAAGATCTCGGGTGTTCAACCTTTTCCTATCCGCTTGGATAATTTTACGACTTCTTCTGTTTTGCTTACGCAAAGATCTAGAATGTTTGTACTTTTTAATATCTACTTGGATATTTTTCTTTTTACACCTTCTTGATCAACTTGGATTTTTTTTTATTTTTTGGCGGTATGTTTGACTTATCAACCTGGTACTCTAGTTAACTGGAAATATATGATAGGATGAATATGGGTATTTCTTGAGAATTGATAGGTTTTCAAAACAATTTTATTTCAATATGTGGGGTATGTCGTGTATCATTCTTAAATGGTACCTTAAATCACATGAAATCTTTGTACAAACAAATGTTCGGGTTTACTTTGCACAAATATCGGCTATCTTCAGGGACTTATAGTAGTTGACTACAAAACGAAGTGTTTCATGGGACTGACCAGACCTGATCTCATGTTGGATCTTTTCCAAAGGTTAAGTGTGAATATTCTCTGATTAGCTATTGTTCTATTTTATTTTATTTTATTTCCCCATTTGAAAATCTAATCTTCCTTATTAACTTGTTTAAAAAATGTATATTTGAACCAAAACTTCCAGGAGTGCCCGAAAGTACCTTTTTCCTGAAACTTAATGTTTTTGCCCGAAACAAAATCGTACCCGAAACTCCCTTGGCACCAGAAACTTCTCAATCAACCGAAACTACCTTAGCCTATCGAAACTAGTAGTTTCGACAGGGGCTTTAAGGTCATTTGTCATTTGAAAATTAAATGTCTTCATAATCAAATTTCTTCCATGCCAAGTTCACTTGAACTCTCCGAACCTTTCACACCTTCATCTTCACACACAAAATCTCTCAATTCCTCGGTCTAAGTTTGCAAAATAAGTGTTTCTCATCTGATTCCCTCGTCTTCTTCATCATCAGGTACTGATTTCTGTTCATATGTGTGCGATTTTACAAAATGCCAGACCTAGGGTTTAAATTCTGAGAGTTTTACGACTAAATCTTCATAATCTTGGTCGTTTTGTGTTCATATCTTGTTAATAATCTTCCCATTGTTGATATCTCATTTGTGTATTGCATATATTTGCAGATTTTTCTACAAATCTCGGTAAGATGGAGTTTCGAAACTTACATGCCTTTCTTAACCTATCTTTTTATCTGTTTAGCTTGTTTGATGATAGTCGATGTGTCTGTATATAAGTTTAGGTCTTTTTCTTTTTGTTTTGAGTCTCCTTAATCTGTTCAGAATTCAGGCATCGAAACTAGTAGTTTCGATAAAAAGGGTGTTTTTCTTTAAAAGGGTCTCAAAAAAATCTGAACATGTTTTTCAATCGAAACTAGTTATTTCGATGCCTAAATTTGCCCGAAACTTTTAGTTTCGATTGACTTTACTCAATCGAAACTAGTAGTTTCGATAAGCTTTTTATGAAATTTTTCTAAGTGTCAGAATTTTGAATTTTTTTGTTTTGGTTTGTTCTTTGCAGATATGGATCTTCTGTTTGTCAAAAGACATAATGTCTGTGCATTTTTAGATGCCAATGATCCAAAGAGTATAGATTTTGTTCAAGTCCTGAATTTCCTTGCAAACTCTAACATAAGCTTTGCCATAAGTCACAATGTACCAGTCTTCGAATCAACCATAAGGCAGTTCTGGAACACTGCAGAGACTGTAATCATTGACAATGTGGAACACATTCGAGCTACTGTTTATGATCAGGCGGTGTTATTTTCAGAGGCTATAATTTGACAAGTGTTTCATTTCAATGATGATCCAGAGAAAACTGTTGAGTTTCCAATCTTTTATATAAAGGAATGTTTTAAAAGACTGGGTCACCCTGATGAGTTCAAGAGTGGGCAAATCATCAAGAATTCCCTTCCACCTCTCTGGAGGTATATTGTGCACATCTTCATCCACTGCTTGTCCATTCGAAAATGTGGATTTGACTCAGCAAATTCCATGGTGGCTTCTGCAATGCTAGGGCTGATCAAAGGAAGGGACTACAATTTCTCAGGTCTAGTCTTTAAACAAATGAAAGAAAATCTAACTCGGGGTGCTAAAGATAAATTTTTAGTCTATCCAAGGTTTCTCCATATCATTATCAATCATCTTCATCCAAACCTGCAACAAGATGGTCATGTGTTCATTTCTGATCATATGACAGCCAAAACCCTAAGCTATATGAAAAGTACAAGCAAAAGAACAAACAAAGTGATTGCCAATATTCCTCTGTTTGGTCACATTATTGGTGAAGAGGAAGAGGAAGTTCCTGATGTGGATCCAGAACTAGAAGTTGAATCATCATCAACTGAAGAGGAAGAAGAAGATCTTGAACAAGAACAGGAAAATCAGGAAAACCAAGAGGTAGAAGCTGAGGTAGAGGCAGATATACCACATGATCAGGAAGTTGAACCGCCTATCTTGGAAGATCCTTTTATTCATTAAGTGATTGAGAATTTTGAGCATGTGAATGGAGAGCAACCAGCTGAAAATGTTGAAGCTGGAGTACACGCTAAGAATGAAATACAGGCTAATATAGAGGCCGAACCGGTATCAAGTGGAACTTTGGACAAAAGAATCTATGGAACAAAATATGATCACTCAGATTATGAGTCTGAATCTGAGGAGCAGACAGAACCTCCTGCATCCTCCTCCAAGAGACATGCTGACTCAGGTTTTGATTATGAGCTGGAGGAACCTAGAGCTAAGAAAATTAAAACTGGTGTTGAAGAATTATTATCCTCTGCTGAGTCCCTTTTCAATACTCCAGAACATACTACACCACAACAAACACCTCAATCAACACCACCACCATCTCCATAACATGCACCCATTCCTACACCACCTACATCCCCTGCTCCTAAACCATCACCATCAGTCCCAAGAGTCAAAACCCTACGCTTGGAGGTGAAAAAGCTATAGGAGAAAGTGATAAAACAAGATGGAGTTATATAAGGGTTAAAAACCGAACTGAGTGAGTGCAAGGAAGAAGTTAAAGATCTTAAGCTGGAAGTTGGAGGTTTGCAGACCCAACTAGATGTTTAGCATACTCAACTTGAAACTCAACATAAGTTAATCTCTCAACAACAACAAGATTTTAAGGCTCTATCTGACTTTGTTGAGCAACTCAAGGCTTCATTGATTAAATCTTCTCAGCAAGAAACCCCTTCCACTGTTCAGGGGGAGACCACTTCAGCTCATGGACCTTCTTCACTTGCCTTTGTCTATAACCCTTAATCTGCATTAACTATCTTCACTGGCCCCATTGCCAAGACAAATGAAACTATGGAAGTCAAGATTAAAGAAACTGAGTTTGATCTTCCCTCGACTAGTGAAAGGAGAGTCTCCAGAGAAGGAGGAAAGGGAAAAGAGTCTGATATTGAAGTGGTAATTCTTGATGAAGAGGAAATTGGGTCAGATCATGAGCTGAATGCTCTTCTAGATGAGATTGACAATAATGACCAGTATCCAAAGATTATGGCTAAAGAAGATCTGCATGAGGAAAAAGTGAGATACTTCACAGAGGAAGGAGATGAGATCCAGGCACTTTCTGATGATGATAAAGATAAAGCAAGTGTAAAAGTTGATTTGGTGAAAACTGAACCAACCCCTACTGAACCAACCCCAACTGAACCAACTCAATCAACTCAAACTAAGCCAACTCCATCTCAAACCACTCCGACATAACCTATCCAAGAACCAACACCAAACCCTAACTATCCCTATCCAAATAGACCTTGGTTGAGGAAGATGGAAGAAGAGGAGGTTCCACTGACTTATGAATGGTTTGTCGAGTATCAGGAACTCAAAAGACCTCCTATTGGATGGAAATATGATGCTGAAAGGTAATTATTCATTATCCGAAGGTACAAGGAGGAGTGGAGCATTTCAAGCACATGACTGACTTCAACTCTCTTCCAACCTATGACTTGAGAGCATTGGCCAAGCTTCCACTACAAAACCCTGGCAAAGTCATGATGGCTTCTGACTTTGAACATTATCTGCTCACACACGTGGAATGACTTCAAGGGCATGAGGCCGACACCCCACGGAGAAGGATTTCAAAAACAAGAATACATCCAAGGACCAACAGGCCCTATGTCTTCCTAAGGTACAAGCCAGCTCAAAATGTCAAAACAATCACATTGCCAAAGATGGTACCTGTTCAACTCAAAATTTTCAAAAGATGGTACTATAATCCAAACATTGGAAATGTCATGATAGAATGTGAAGGGAAGGAAGATATTGTGATCTTTGAACCTATGGAGCTTCTAAAGTTTCAGCCTGAAGACCTGGAGGTATTATTTAAATTCCATAGCCAAGTCTATAATGAGGATGATGAGGCTGACGCAAAGGCATGCCAAAAGGTTGTAACCACAAATGTGAAGCCATACGATCCACCTCCAAGTCAAGGGCCAACTGTTTAGAGAAAAGTTGAAGACATTGATGCAAAAACTTAGGGGGAGATTATAGAGTCTTGAATTTTTATAAGCTGATGTCATCAATGTATTTTGAACAACGTTAGTTTAGTTTATTTACTTGTAATTTCATTTGATGTAATTTCCTGCTTTTTAGTCTAAGTTTGGGCCATCAAAACTACCTAGATTAGATTGAGTTTTGTTCAATCGAAACTAGTAGTTTCGATAGATGATATGTTTCGACAGGAGGTTCTTTCATTTGTAAATGCTCTATCGAAACTAGTAGTTTCAGTGAGCATAGTTTCGATGGCTGTCAATTTACTATAAATAGCCTAGTTTGAGAATGTTTAGGGTGTGAGTAGCGGCTGTAACCCTGAATTCTCTCTTTCACTGTTCCTGAAGAATCAATACAATCTGCATTTGTTTAATGCTTTGTTCTTACATTTTCACATCACATTTGTGTTGATTCTATGTGTGGTTAGCTGTTATCTTCACCATTTTCTATTTCTCTCCATTGTTTCACCACCATACACACAGATTCCGCCTGTGTGTATGTGTAATCGATCTTTTGAGTGATTTTCAATTGAAATATGGACCTACATAACTTATTAAATGTGTTAAGAGTTTTGGGTTTTAAACCTACGTGTTTATGAACCAAAACATTCAGTAACGAGTCGGAGGGTCTATGGGGGTGTCTAGGAGATCATGTGAGCTAAGGGTGAAACAGTAGTGACGTGTGTCGTGTTAAGGGTTAGTCGGGGTGAGTCGGGATATAAACCAAACGCTTGTGTGTGTGAGTAGGTTAGGTTATCCTAGGGCTATGTGTGGGGTGCAGACTTGGTTAATGAGTCATGTAAATGAAATATGATGTTATGTGTTTATACTTGTGTTGTGTGTTTGCAACGTCGTCTATGTGACATGGAAAACGGGATTGTGAGGGACTAAGTCTTTCGGGATGTTACCAAAGGTGAAAATGATTTAGCAATCAGTGATGAGCTCGGGGTGTGTCGAACGCCTTAACGAGGGTGCATGTGATGAAGTATATGTTTGTGTGCATATATATGTGTTGAATTGCAAGCAAGTGTTGAGTTATATTTATTAGGAATTCAGATGATATTAATGTGATGTGTAGATTATATTAATAAGGTGTGTAGAGTTAGGTTGACCGTTGTGTCGGGATGATGATGTGGTGAGAGTCTTGGTTAAGGCCGATTAAGTTGATGTCTAGGGATTGGTTGTGTTAAACAGGTTTTTGAGTAATAAGTGTAGCAGAGTTCAAGTTATCAGGGTAGTAAGCTCGATCCATGTCGGTGAGACTTACTGGGTCATAATTTTGGGTTGAGTCTGGGGTGGTGACCCTTATGGGATACTGTAAGATAACGTGGGTTATCTATATGTCTTTAAATGACAAACCTATTTGATAAAGGACAGAAATGTCCTGAGTTGACATAAATGATAAATTTGACGAGATGGTTTCTTATTAAATTAACTATTAGAACTCACACAGCGTAGCTGACTTTGTGTGTACGTTATATTATTTTGCGGGCGAGTTCGGGGTCGACATATCTTGGCTTGGGAGCGGTGCTACTCGGATCGGTGTGCAGGCATTCATGAGGTAAGGTTATTAATGGTAATGTGTAACAAAAGTGACTATTGTTTTTAGAAATACTTCCGTTGTAGTTTTCATTAATAAAACGAGTATTTTAAGAAGAATACCTAGTGATGAGAACTAACTGTAGGGTGCCTAGTTCGGGGCCTTACTCTTGTATAGACACTTGAAACTTGATTGTTAATTTGATAGTTAAATTCTACTTAATTACTTGTTACACACTTAAAACTTGATTGCTGATACTTCATAGTTCGTTTGAAAACTTTTCATAGTAACCATCTTAATTGCTTTGATGAAATAATTGTTGAACACATGTGGATGTTAGATTTAGGGATTTAGGATGACCGTAGCAAAATTATATAGATACCACAACAACCTTGGCAATTAAATAAATGTGATCAATTTTGCATATTTTTTCCTACACTTTTTACAAAACAAATGCTCTTTACACACACACATATAGTGAAAAAACCTTAAAAAACCTCGCAAAAATAGATTCAATCTTCATTTCATTTTTTAATAACATTATTACATGAATTCAACGTCGTGCGCTTTTTGCATTTTTGTAAATTCTAAAGTGTAAGAGAGTTTACACCCGTGTATGTTTTTACAAAAAAATATATTTTTTAAAACTTACACTGGTGTAAACTTCCATTACACTTGCGAATTCAACAAAATGCAAAAAAGAACACGACGTTAAAATTGTGTAATAATGTTATTTAAAAAAATGAAATGAAGATTGAATCGATTTTTACGGAGTTTTTTTGGGTTTTTACATGAAAACGGGGTTTTGATAGGATCCTTACCCTATATATATATATATATATTTATATATATATATATAGGGAAAGGTTCAAATGATAACTAACTTTTTATGTGATAACCGTGCTAACCACTATCAAAAAATCACATAATTTATAAACTATTTTTTCTTTTAATTGTTAAAAGAGTATTTAACTATCATGTATTTATATTTTGAACATAAATATGGAAACGATGAGTCTTACATATAAGTACCAAGTAATGTTACATATACGTGACACATAGTGTTTAAATATATGTAATACTAACAAAATGAAAATTGTTTTATTCACGTAACACTATTTTTTATAGTGGTTTTCATGGTTATCACATTAATATTGGTTAGTATTTGAACCTCATCACATATATATATATATAGGGTAAGGATCCAATCAAACCAGATGTTATTGTGTTAACCCAGGAAACTTTTCCAAAATCAATCTCAATCATCAATTTTTTTAATAACATTAATACACTAATATAACGTCATATTATTTTTTGCATTTTTGTAAATTCAGAAGTGTAAGAGAGTTTACACCGGTGTAAGTTTTGTCCATGAAATATATGTTTATACCAGTGTAAAGATTTGCTGAAAACGTATAAAATATATTTTTTAGCAAAAAATTGCACTGGTGTAAACTCCCCTTACGCTTGCGAATTTACGTAAATACAAAAAAGAACATGACATTGTATTGGTTTAATAATGTTAAAAAAAATAATGATTTGATGTAACATCCCGAAAATGATAAATGAATAAATGGAGTTGAGAACGAATAAAAAAAGGAAATAAATGAAATGGGCTTGGGCCATGGGCCCAAAATGAAAGGTAAGGGGGAGGGCTACAAGCCCTAGCCGCCCCTCACCCTCCTCACTTCACCACATCCTTGCTATTTCTAGAAAGAGAGAGAGAGAGAAAAAGAGAAAGAGAGAGAGAGAGAGAGATAGAAAAGCTAGAGAGAGAAAGTTGGGTTTTTAGATCGTGAAGCTCGAGGATCGTTCCATACCAGCAGGAAAAAAAGAGTCGAGAAGGCAAGTTCAAACAGGTAACCTCATGACCCGAATCTGAGTTTTTAAGTTTTGTTGGGTTTCATGGTTTTCAGATCAAAAAGTTGGATTTTTACATTTAAAACTCGAAACAGAACTTGGATCTAGCCTAATGGATAGTAAAGGAACTTGTTTAACGTAAAAAGTTTAAAGCTTGATCTTCGTTATGTCGAGCCACCATTAACATGCAACGTAGGGTTTTTTTGGGAAGAAGCTGCTCGACAGGCGAACCTGGCAGTTATTGGGGAACATAGCACATGTTCGCCAGGCCTGGAGGGCGAACTTGATGCTTAGTTCGCTAACATATTGAACGAAAAACTTGACTCATGTTAGCTAGGGTTAGGTGGCGAACTTAACCTTTATGTTCACTTAATGTTATGAGCGAACTTAGCCTTATGTTCGCTGAGTATCATGAGCGAATTTAACCCTTATGTTCGCTAGGTAATGTGGGCGAACAATGCCTTATGTTAGCTGGTTACATCAAGCGAACTTGGTAAGTTCGTTGGTAATAGAAAGGGCGAATTTAACCTTAAGTTCTCTAGGTCAAAAGTATAGAAACCGACTAGTGTCGTATAGACCTGATAATTATTTATTTATCCAGAATGTGTGTGACATAGTTTCGGCAGTAGAGAACACTTTGAAATTAGCATTATCAGGTGAGTTCAAGAACCCCTATATTAGGGTGGTGTACATACTCAAGAATTTAACATTTATAATAAAGATAATCAAGATAACAGTTTATATACTTAAACGTTTTATAAGAAAGAATGATAAGCAAGATAATGGTTTATTCAATCATATACTTTACAAGAAAGAAAGATAAGCAAGACAATGGTTTATTTAACTATATGTTTTATAGACAAGAAAGACAAGAAATAAAAGGTTTATTTAACTATATGTTTTATAAACAGAAGGAAAGAGATTAGTCATATATATATATATATATATATATATATATATATATATATATATTGTCTAATCTGTAAAACTATGCTTATACGAAGAAATTCTTGAGGTAGTTACGTAGTCTTGATGGCTAATGCTACCCGAAGCCTATGGTTTGTAGAAGCATCTTTATGACAGGCACTCTGGATACTGCGCTGAAGCTTTTGTTTATCTACATTTCAGTCATTCTATTTATGTATATACTTGTATTTGTCTTTTTATCGAGTTGTAATTTGTTTAGTCAATACCTGTAATGTTTGATGTTTTTTTTTCAGTTGTAAGTACATTTTGGGTACTGAATAAATATGCATGGAGATGTTCCTACGTATTTGATAAGTACACAAAGATGGCCATGTGTACTTAGGTAAGTAGGCATGAAGAGTGTTCATGCGTACTTACAAGTACGCATGAGTCTCGCCTTTAAATAGCTTAGCTTGTTTCTCAGTTGTTAGCGATAGAAGTACACACACAAGTACGCACTCATTAACCTTGGATCAGTTCAGAAGTCATTTCAGAGTCTGTACTTGTGATTGTAACCACTTTGCTATAATAGACCGAGTATTTTGAGTACGAGTGTTTGTTATTATCATGTTTACATTTGTCGTCTTTTGTTCCATATAGTCACAAGGATTCCGCACTCTTGTTGACTAGACTACACCCCCACACGAACACGATCTGACACACACACCTAGGACGTACAAGTGGTATCAGAGCCTTTGCTCTTGTTTTCGAGTGTTCTGAGTGTGTTAGGAACATTTTCCGACAAAGTGTTGTATTGATTACACATCCCTTGAACCAGCATTGGTGATTTCAGAACCAAGTATTACACTTGTTCGTATACTTTTTTATCTTTGAAAATCCCAACATTCATCTTTGTTTTGTTGTTGTTTGTATGATCAGTTCATCAACAGTTGATTAGTATTAAGAATCTGATTCTTTGATTGTATCACATTGATCATACACAACAAACATTACAGGACCAGACAAGTGGATATACTTGTTCAAAAAGTGAATTTTTCATACTGATTTGAATCTGGTACTGTTGTTGCGTACTTATTAATTCCTGCGTACTTAATCAACTCATGCATACTTAACAAGTACGCCAGGCTAAGTTTGTATGTAGTTAGTTAGCCATGAGCTGAGGGCATGATGCCACCATATGAATAACCGGGACAGTGCTCGACAAGGCACTGTAACGAGGAAGTTGCAACTGGTTAAGATGAGTAACGACGGTTACTCTAGCGACGACGGTCGCAAAGTAAGATTAAGAAACTCGCTTGGGGGCACAGACACGGTAAGAAAGAAATTCTTTTGGAAACCGAAATGTTCCTTCGGGAATCAAGATTAAGAAGCCCGCTTGGAGGCACATAACAGATTGTAGACGTTAATGTATTACTTAAAGAAAAGAGTACAAAGTAAATACGTATGTATTTAAAGGAAGAAAGAAATATTTTATTGTATTATGAGTATAATATAATATGTATGTTTAAAGAACATTTAAAAAAAACCCTTTTCATAAAGGTAAAGAAAAACTTGAACTCACCAGCGTTAGCTGACTATTTTAGTATACACATCAGGTGACAAGGGAAAGAGAAAGATATGAAGCCGCAAGGGCTTAAAAAAAGATGGCTGGATGGCAGTTGCTGGCAAGATTGACATCCCCATTGTATAGTTTATGTTATTAGACAATGAATGTTTAAATTTTTAACTAACTCAGAAGTATATGAAAGACTTCCGCTGTTAACTTTAATGTTTATTCGAAGTTTAAGAACTATGATTATGCTTATGTGTGCCAACTATGAGAGGTACCCGGTTTAGGTCGTTTCAAGTTGGTATCAGAGCCATAGTTTGAGAGATTCGGATATTCGCCAAAATTTCTAAACTTAAACTAAGAATGGGACAAGAGAATGATTACCTATCATGATGACACAAGTGTATCTTGTTCACAGTTAGAATACGAAAATGGTCGGAAAGAGAGGTGCACGTACCAAACGCAAGGGTAGACCTCGTGTCAACCATGTCGAAAGGGAAGAAAGTGAACCTTCAGTCCATGGATCAGTGTCGGTTCATACTGCTAATGAGAACCATCCTAGCAACCACGAAGAGCACGAAGATGAGGGCTTAGTTCTAGAGCCGATTGTTAGGAAAGCTATAGATGATGAAGTTTCCACGGTTCTGAAGAGCACTCTGCCAGCAGCACTAAGATAGGCTCTAAAGACCGTGGAAGAGGATAGGGGAAGGGGCCTAAGGGCCGAGAATAAGAACATGATTGAAACTGAGTCTGATAGTGATGACTCTAACTATAATGCGAAGCGCGAATGTGACTACAAGTCCTTCTGGAACTATGATCCACCAACTTTTGACGGCAAGAAGGATGTTATTGTCGCGTACTACCGGATGGACCGTATGACTGCGGTCATCAAGATGTGTGAATGCCATGCAGATCAGGCTGTGAAATTCGCGGCGCATTTATTGGCTTTTAAGGCATTAAGCTGGTTGGAGAATGTGATGAAGTCCAAGACTAAAAGGGATATTGAAAAGATGAAGTGGGACGATCTGAAGGCACTTATAATTCAGAAATTTTATTCCCAAAACTAGATTGATAAGATGGATGATGCCTTCGTGGAGCTCAAGGATGGTAGCATGACACACCGACAGTTCACCTCCAAGTTCAATGAGTTAACTCAGTTGGTTCCACACTGAAGAGAAGAGGATCAAGTGTTATATCTAGAAGCTACCTCTGAGAGTTCGCGCTATCATCAATGCCAACACCCTTTGTTATTTCGAATCTGTAGTGGCATTGAGTGGAAAGATCTTTGATGACGTGGCAGCTAAAGGCACAACCCCTGCCGAAACTCAAAAGAGGTGGTCTAGCACCACCAAGTGCTCGGGCGGGGACTGGTCTACATCAAAGAAGAAGAAGCCTAGAACTGAGGACTCGGGCGAATGTGGTAAATGTGGGAAGAGGCACTTTGGGGAGTGCAAATATGGATTGAACATATGCTATCATTGTGGCAAGACAAGGCACATATCTCGTGAAGGTACCAAGGTCCCAGGTTCTGCAAACTATGGGAAATGCCACAACTATGGCGAATTTGGGCATTTCTCCAAGGATTGTCGTAAACCAAGGGACGCAAACACGGACAGGGTCAAGGAAGATGAGAAAGGAGGGGCGAGAACCAAAGTGTATGCCCTGACACAGGAGGAAGCAAGGGAGATCTCAACGTGGTGTCAGGTACGTTAATCCTTGACCACACCTTTGTTTCTGTTATGTTTGATTCAGGTGCTAGTAAAGGTTTTATATCTTATTCGTTCTTTAAAAGGCTGAAATACAAAATGTCACACCTCGGGTTTTAACCTGCCCGGGCGTGCGACTCCCAGTTGGTGCCTGTTTCTAATTTTATTATATCAGAGTTTTATAAACACAGCGGAATAATTCTTTGAGTTTCATAGCTCAGTATATTTTCAAAATACGGGAAACACCCGTTTCATTCTATTCATAAACAGGGAAACATCCTGATTTTTTATACAAACGTTTCATTATAAAACCAAGGTTTACATGAGCCATTCTTTTCAACATATGTTTAGGGTGGACTTTCCCTTTTGTGACATCAAGGATCCATTGTCCTTTATGGCTATTTCATAATCATAATCATCCTTGGTTACCGGTAAAACGTTTGAAAATATTTGATCAGTATAAATTGATGAATACATGCATACTTTTATCATAATCTGACAAGTGTGAATAAATAGAACAATTTGCCCATATTTTTATGGTCAATTTACACATCCAGCGGACCACCTGGCCCGAATGTATAACCACTAGCCATGCCAGGCACTTGGATAATCTTTGTTATATCCCGCCTTACGCTCATGCGATTTAGGTCTTACGTATTAGAAATAACCAAGCCATAGCCCTAGCCCCGTTTTAATGTTTCATATGTAACACGTACATGATCATGTGTGACTCTATGGTCTGAATGCTATATAGTAACTCACCTTATGCGACCAATGGTTGTATTAGTTCATTCAAGTCAGATCAAAATTCAAAACTGTTTATGGTTTTGAAAACATTTTATAAAAATACAAGTATTCACCTTTTTAGAGTCTCGTCTTAGGAAGTCTCTAAGGTGTAGGCTCTATGAGCAGTGGTTCCACTTAGTGTTCCTAGCTTGGTTTCTCAGAATGAGAGCTTCCTAGCTTCTCGGCTTTCTCTAGATCGATCCGGCAACTCTAGGACTTAAACGTATGAACGGAAATAGATTAATGGGACTGGAAATAGTATTTTTTAGCTCTAAAGTTCATTTGATTATGTATGAAATCTCTGGATAGGAGTTGCTATTTATAGACCTATTTGTCAGATGTGACGGACCGTTATGAGGGGTGACGGTCCGTCACCGCGAGGTCGTAACGGACCGTTATGTATGGTGACGGTCCGTCACCATATTAGGGTTGCGTAGTTAGATGCCACGCGTCAGCCTCAAGTTAAATTGCGGCGTAACGGACCATTACAGGGCGTGATGGTCTGTTATGGACTTGACACGCGTCAGATCTCAGCCGTTAGTCAGCTGACAGGTGTCGTTCACCGGTTATTTTGTGGCGTGACGGACTGTTACCAGGTGTGACGGTCCGTCATTGGGTTTCCATGAGTCAGATGACTCTCATTAGTCTCCGGACACGTGGCACGTCATCATTGCGTGCGTGCTCAACCCGTAACGGACCGTTACAGTGGGTGACGGTCCGTTACCGTCCAATTTTCAAGTTTTTTAACTTTTTGGTCCTTGTTCTTTCATGTATTTACAATTCTAGTCCTTGTGCTTATATTTTTATTTAATTTGGTACTAGAAAATTAAGAATGTTACGCAACCTCTATATTAGAACGGCCCTTTAGTGTAGAAACTGCTTTGGGTAGTACCACTAAAGTAGTAGAACTGCTATACGACCTTACCATGAAAATAGAAGGCTACAAATTTCTTGTTATGTTATTTGTTATAGCCTTGCGAGGTTTCGATGTAGTATTGGGAATAGATTGGCGAACGGTCAATGAAGCTCGAATCTTGTGTAAACGAAAGGTGATTCAGCTCAAAGCTCCAGATGGTAGGGAGGTCGTGATTTACTGATATCGTGATATCCCGATGACGAATGAAATCTAAACGGTTAAGGCACAAAAGTATATGAGGCATGGTTGTGAGGCCTACCGAGCTTACGTGATTGACAAAAATGTGAATGTGAAAGAGCTAAAGGATGTACCTGTGGTGTGCCATTATCCGGAAGTGTTCCCTGAGGACTTGCCTGGGTTACCACCAGATTGGGCAACATAATTTCAGATATATTTGCTTCCAGGTCCCAGTCCATCGCCAAAGCACCTTACCGACTAGCGCCATTAGAGATGAAAGTGTTGATGACCCATTTGGAAGAACTTTTGTATAAAGGATTTATCAGACTGAGCATTTTGGGTTGGGGTACTCTGGTGCTGTTTGTGAAGAAGAAAGACTGTGCCATGAGAATGTGCATCGATTACAGAGAATTGAATAAACGAACCGTGAAGAACAAGTACCACTACCCAGGATCGTCGATCTGTTCGACCAATTGCAAGGCCCAAAATGGTTTTCTAAGATCGACCGGCAGTCGGGTTACCATCAACTGAAAAGTAAGAGAGGAGGACATACCTAAGACCACATTCCACACGCGGTATAGACACTACGAGTTTCGTGTAATGTCCTTTGGATTGACGAATTCCCCCGCAGTATTCATGGATATGATGAATAGAGTGTGTCGGCCGATGCTAGACCGGTCAGTAATAGTCTTTATCGACGACATCCTCATTTACTCTAAAAGTAAAGGTGATCATGCATGTCACCTACGAGAAGTGCTAGGCACATTGAAGAAAGAAAAGTTGTATGCTAATTTTTCTAAATGCGGGTTCTGGATAAAGGAAGTTCAGTTCCTAGGCCATGTGATTAAAGCGGATGGCATCATGGTTGACCCATCAAAGATTGAGACGGTGAGTGATTGTGAAATACCGAAAACACCAACAAACATACAGAGTATTCTAGGATTGGCAGGCTACTACCGTAGTTTCATTCAGGACTTTTCAAAGATAGCCTCTCCCTTAACCAAATTGACCCACAAAGAAGTAAAGTATGAATGGGGCCAGGCCCAGCCCGATGCTTTTGAAGAATTAAAGAAGAGATTGACACAAGCACCAGTGTTGACCCTATCCGACGGTAATGAAGACCTGGTGGTGTATTCCGACGCTTCAGGTCAAGGGTTAGGCTGCGTGCTAATGCAACGAGGGAAAGTGATCACGTATGCATCACGACAGCTAAAGACTCGTGAAGTCAACTACCCAACTCACGATCTTGAGCTCGCGGCGGTTGTATTTGCATTAAATATTCGGAGGTGTTATCTCTATGGAGTCAAGTGCACCATTTACTCCGATCAAAAGAGTTTGAAATACTTCTTCGAGAAAAAGGAGTTAAAGATGAGACAACGACGATGGTTAGAGCTGTTGAAGGAGTAAGACTGTGAAATCCTTTACCATCCCGGGAAAGCGAATGTGGTGGCCGACGCCTTGAGTCGAAAGGAGACGACAACTCCTATCAAGGTGAAGGCATATCAGCTGGTCGTGACTCTAGACCTTATGACGAAGTAGAATGTGCCCAAAATGAAGCTTTAAAAGAAGAAAATTTCAAGTGAGAGAGAATGGCGGGTCAGCAAGAGAAGTTAGAAACGAATACTTATGGGCTACGGACACGGTTCGAGAGAATGTGGATACCCAGGGGTGGCGAACTTAGAGTCAACATCCTGGACGAAGCTCATAAGTCCCGCTACTCTATCCATCTCGGACTAACAAGATGTACCATGATCTAAACAAAGAATACTGGTGGCCCGGCATGAAGAACGATGTAACCGAATATGTGAGAAAGTGCCTAACTTGTTATCAGGTGAAGGCCGAGCACCAGAAACCATGTGGAAAGATGCAACCTCTGTTCATTCTCGAATGGAAGTGGGAACACATTACAATGGATTTCATAACCAAGCTACCGCATACAGCTAAAGGTCATGATACCATATGGGTCAATGTGGATCGATTGACGAAAAGTGCTCACTTCTTGCCTACACGTGAGACTTTATCGTCTGAAAATCTAGCAAAAAAATTCATCAACGAGATTGTAACCAGACACGGTATGACTTTGTCGATTGTGTCGGACCCTGACACGCGATTCACATCAAGGTTCTGGAAAAGATTCCATGAAACAATCGGCACAAGACTTAACATTAGCACCGCTTACCACCCGCAGACCGATGGACAGTCCGAAAGGACAATCCAAACCCTCGAAGACATACTTTAGGCATGTATTATCGATGTTGGTGGTAGCTGGGATAGTCACTTGCCACTGGCGGAGTTCTCCAATAACAATAGCTATCATGAAACCATCGGTATGCCGCCCTAAGAAATTTTGTAAGGTCGGAAGTGTAGAACGCCCGTTTGTTGGGGTGAAATTGGGCAGAAAGAAGATGTGGTCAAACTTAGCACAAGTTCGCCAAGCCTGGAGGGCGAACTTGATGCTTAGTTTGCTAACAGATTGAACGGCAAACTTGACTAATGTTCGCTAGGGTTGGGTGGCGAACTTAACCCTTATGTTCACTTAACGTTATGAGTGAATTTAGCCTTATGTTCATTCAGTATCATTAGCGAATTAAATCCTTTTGTTCGTTAGGTAATGTGGGCGAACATGGCCTTATGTTCGCTGGTTATATCCAGTGAACTTGGTAAGTTCCCTAGTAATAGAAAGGGTGAAGTTAACCTTAAGTTCGCTAGGTCAAAAGTATAGAAACCGACTAGTGTCATATAGACCTGATAATTATTTATTTATCCAGATTGTGCGTGACATAGTTTGAACAGTAGAGAACACTTTGAAACTAGCATTATCAGCTGAGTTAAAGAATTTAACATTTATAATAAATGTATTTTTATTACTTAAAAGTTTGCAAAGAAAGATAAGCAAGATAACAGTTTATTTAACGTTTTATAAAAAGAAAGATAAGCAAGATAGCGGTTTATTCAATCAAATGTTTTACAAGAAAGAAAGATAAGCAAGACAACGGTTTATTTAACTATATGTTTTATAAACAAGAAAGGCAATAAAGAAGGGGTTTATTTAACTATATGTTTTACAAACAGAAGGAAAGAGATAAATTATATACATTGTCTAATTTGTAAGAGTATGCTTATACGAAGAAATTCTTGAGGTAGTAGCGTAGTCTTGATGGCTAGTGCTACCCGAAGCCTATGGTTGCGCCATGGGCTGAGACCATGACGCTACCATATGAACAACCGGGACACTGCTCGGCAGGGCATTATAATGGGAAAGTTGCAACCTGTTAAGATGAGTAACGACAATTACTCTAGCGGTGAACGTCGCTAAGTAAGATTAAGAAGCCAGCTTGGGGGCACAGACACAGTCAGAAAGATGTTCTTTCGGAAGCCCGCTTGGGGGTACAGAATACATTGTAAACGTTAAAATATGACTTAAAGAAAATAGCACAAAGTAAATATGCATGTATTTAAAGGAAGAAAGAAAGATTTTATTGTATTATGTGTATAATTGTATCCTCCTAATTAGGGACTAAAAGTGTAATTAGGTTAAAATTAAAGATATGAAAAAGTGAAATCTAAAATTTGAGCCGGTAGCGGACCGCCACCGGGCTCCATAACAGTCTACCACGTGTTGATTAAGCAAATGATGAGGGAATGACACATGGCAGACGTGTGGTCTGCTGACTCAGCTCTATGGCGGACCGCCACCATGGAGGGTAACGGTCCGCCAGCCGTAATTGGGTCCGGATAACGAGGGTGCGACGCGTGGCATCTGACTCACACAAAAGCAAAGGGTAGAGGACCGCAACCCAGGACCATGACGGTCCGCTACTTAGGCAGCCCGCCAGACAACTGGCAGAGGGCGGTAGCGGACCGCTACCACCTGTCTTAGCGGTCTGCCAACGATGCGCGAACAGCCCTATAAATAGGAGGCTTTGCCGTTCATTTAAGAAACATCATAAACCACCACCACTATCATACACACACAAACACGCATACCGAGGAGCAACAGAGTGATGGTTACAAGCGCGGCGGTTACGAGTGCAGTGCGTTAAAATTACGAGCGAGAGTCGGAGAGACGTTTAAGCGAGTAACGAACTTAGGAAGCAACCCGAGAATTATCGTAAGTACACTGGACCTGTACCTTAGACAAACTTTTATGTGATTTATGTGATTATGTATTATGTGCTCTGTGTGGAACTAAGGTACGGGACAAACCTTTATAAGAAATTAGAGCAGGATGAGTATGAAAAGCATAACAAGAGGTCATGTTATACATAATATTCAAACATGTAATGTGTGCTAAATGTGAATATGTGAATGCATGATAGAAGCTCATGCTATATGTGTTAAATATGAATGTGTAATGGAAACGAGTTTAAGTCTTAAAATGGAACAACGGAGTACCCATGAAGTGCTAAAGGGGTGGTGGATACGCCGCTGGTACTTCCTATATATAAGCCTCTTTAGTGCATCATGGAGAAACCATTACGAAGTTTAAGGAAAGGACTGGTTGGGAATAGATCAAGCATATACATGCATGATAAATATGCATGGTATAAATAAATGTTTGATAAATTGGGAGGATGTGAGTCAACGATACTCAAGATCCCAATGGAAAACAAGGTTTCCAAACCTATGGAGCGGAAGGGACTTGTAATAACCTACGGGGTTAAAAAGGGTGCCAAGTCAATGGGACGAAAGTAACTTGTGAATGAAATTAAAAAGGTGCCAAATATACGGGACGGAAGGACCATATAATTGGGAATGAAAAGGTGCCAAGTCTATAGACGGGTGCCAAGTCTATAGACGGGTGCCAATTCTATGAGACGGAAGGGCCTAAAATAAATAATAAAATGAACGACGCATTGTACTTATTTTGCGGAAGCCAGCATAAACATGTTTTCCAAACATTACAGGAAAAAGGCACGTGGAATGAGGCTTCCCGAGGACGTGGGCGATCGGAGTTGAAGAATCCTTATGCCATATGATGTTATATTATATGTAGAAACAATGTTTAAATAAAATATACCTATGTTACCGAGGTAACAAGGTTTTGAAAAAAATCTGGGACCACTTTCCGCTATAATAACTCTGATAATTAATAAAGTAAAAGTAGGGTGTTTCAATAATATAATATGTATGTTTAAAGAACGTTTTAAAGAAAATCCTTTTCAAAAAGCTAAAGAAAAACTTGAACTCACCAGCGTTAACTGACTATTTTAGTATGCACATCAGGTGATAAGGGAAAGAGAAAAGACATGAAGCCGCAAAGGGCTTAAAAGAAGATGGCTGGATAGTTGTTGCTAGCAAGACTGACATCCTCATGATCTAGTTTATGTTATTAGACAACGAATGTTTAAAGTTTTAATTAACTCAGAAGTATGCGAAAGACATCCGCTGTTAACTTTAATGTTTATTCGAAGTATAAGAACTACGATTATGGTTATGTGTGCCAACTGGGAGAGGACTTAAAAACCAATAAATTAAATTCTAAACACACATTTATTTTAAACGTACTACTACAAAAGTTAACATGTAATCTCATTCACTAATTAAAATAAATGTGCAGCCATAATTTAGTTTATTGATTTTTACATAGGGAGGTGGTTTTCATTTGATCCCTCACTATTATATAGAGGGAGTAAATCATGAGGAAACTCATCATATATGAGAAAACTTAAAAAAAATGTTATGAACCAATCACATAACTTATAATTAATTTTATATTGTATTATTTATAGGGTTAAAAGATGAAGAGTCACTATTGTTGACTTTTATCAAGTCTTCCCTCTTCCCCTTCCCCTTTTTTTAAACATTAAAAACTTTTTATAAATTATTATTAAAATAAAAAACGTTATTAAACTAAAACATTATTTACTTTAATTTGAATATAGTATCACTATATTAAGAAAAAAATTAAACGTGTTGGAACTGGGTAATCTACCAGATTACATATGTAATAATACTTTTTTGCTTGTTTAGAACCTGGTTCATCACAAACAGTTAAAATCATAATTATACAAAATCTCATATCATCATTCTTAATTAAAAAAAAATATAACATTAACTTATAGTATTTATACTCGAAACCAAGTTAACATCAAAACACAACAAAATTAACTAGTAACAACAAAATTAACTAGTAACAACAATCTCCAAACCCGCATCTATGGATGAAACCATTGAATTAGGTGCTTTATTGACAGACGAGATGATAAGAACCCAAGAAGAAAATAAAAAAGAAAGAAGGCACCAATACGACCAAAAACGAGTATAAAAGATTTGATAACAACTTCAGTCGAAAAGATACTCGTTCCCCAATTACAGAAAGTAGATTTTGTAAGAAAAGACATTTGGGGAAATGTAGCTTTAGACCCTATTGCAAACTTCCGGGCCATACAAACTAAAACTGCTTTAAAAGGAAACCTACTATTTGTTATGGAAACGTAGAGCCCGGACATATCAAGACAGAATGCCCAAACACAAAACAAGGAAAGTGGATCCAGAACAAAACCTACCGATGGTGTGAAAAAGAACAAGAGAGCATTTGTTCTTAACACTCACGAAGCAGATAAGATACCGGATGTCATCACCAGTATGTTTCTTGTCGACAATGTTTATGCTAGGGTTTTATTTGATTCAGGTGCAAAACAAAGTTTCATAGATGATAAATTTTGTAGTCTATTAAATAAACCCTTAGCTAAACCAGACAAATCTTACGAGGTTGAAACCGCAAACGGAGTCCGAATCTCCAAATCACTAGACGACTGTAAGATTGTCTTATCAGGACATGTCATACCTGTACAACTGTTGCCAATTACATTGGCAGGTTTTTACATTGACTTGGGTATAGATTGGTTGTCCACCAACCAAGCCCATATCCTTTGTGACAAGAAAGCTACAGAACTTTGTGTGCCAACTAGAGAAACAATAACCATTCGTAGGGATAAGTTATCAATCCTCGTTGGAATAATTTCAATGTTGAAGGCAATAAAACATCTCAGAAAGGGATGCCTTGCATACATAATATCTGTAACAATCGACAACAAAGAAAAGAAAATAGTGTAGGTCCAGAGAAGACCTGAAAGAACAGATATGCGGAGAAATTCTTCGAACAGTCCGGACCGAGAGGCGGAATCTCTGGATCCGGTATCACTCTCGAATCAGAAATGGTAGAGACGGGTGTGGGAATCACATACACGAACAGAAACATATGAGAATGAAAAGAACAGATAATTGAAAGCATAAAACATATGATTCTTTGATTGAAATGAAAATAAACGCTCGATCATACACTAACAATTAGTCTCACCCCAGGGTGAGCTCCTCCTGGGGTGGTGATTCCCTCTACAGACACACACTCACTCCTATGGCATAATCTGCTATACATAGGAGGCCAAGCACATGCGCCTTGTTTTCCAAGCCACCGCCCAATGGGCCTGAAAAACAGGTATCGAAACTACCTAGTTTCGATTGAACAAAAGTTCAACCGAAACTAGTAGTTTCGATACTGTAATTTTGATTGACAGCATCAGTCTCAAAATTATAACCAACAAATAGAATATGTGCCAGTTTTAGCTGAGTATGAGGATATATTCCCCAATGAGCTTCCAGGCTGATAAACCCTCCAAAATATGGATCCAGCTCTGCTTTGATAGAAACGAGTAGAGACGGGTTTTCGTGAGCCAAAACATACAAACAAACACATAAAAAGATAGATCGAGACGAGTAGAAACTAAAAGCGATAAACTTCATTGATTTTTGACAACAAAATTACAACTTTCATTCACCCCAGGTGACCTCCGCCGAGGTGGTGGCTCACACATAAACCAACAACAAAAAATGAAACCCTAAGGTCCTATTTATAACCCCATGAGCCTTAGTCTACAAGCAAGCCGCTTCTTCTTGAAAACCTAGAGAGAATTGGCTATCACACGTTAGAAATCATTGACAGTCCGCTATCTGCACATCCGACACTCTACGGGAGTCGGCCAAAACCGACCTAGCGACTCTTAGAGAATCGGCAATCTGCACAACCAACACTCTACGTGAGTCGGCTGAAATCAACCTAGCGACTCTCAGAGAGTCATCTGAAGCCAACCTAGCGAATCTCAGACCAAAACGCGTGACATGACCCTACACTTTTCGTGATCGCTTGATTTGATAAACATCATTCTCAAAGTAAACCCAACACAGACATACCGCCAAAAAGAGAAATGGAATTCAGAATCAATCAAGTAATAGATACGACTACAATTCCCAAATCCCTATACAGATTGGCTCAAAATTAAATGGCGGAATTAAAGAAGCAATTAGACGAATTGCTGAAAAAGGGATTCATAAGACCAAGTTCTTCGCCTTCGGGAGCTCGTGTCTTATTTTTGAAAAAGAAAGACGGTTCGATGCGTATGTGCATTGAATACCTTGAACTGAACAAGTTGACTATCAAGAACAGGTATCCGCTTCCACGAATCGACGACTTGTTCGACCAGCTTCAGGGAGCGTGTTACTTCTCAAGGTATACCTTCGTTGAGGCTACCATCAGTTAAAGGTTCAAGGAAAGACATATCCAAGACTGCGTTTCGAACGGGGTACTGACATTATGAGTTCACAGTTATGCCCTTTGGACTCACTAATGCTCCGGCAACATTCATGGATATGATGAACTAAACCTCCAAACCCTACTTGGATAAATTTGTTATCGTATTCATCGATGATATACTTATTTATTCCAAAAGTAAGGGAGAGCATGAGAATCACCTCAGAAGACTAGTTGAGTTGCTAAGAAATGAGAAATTATACACCAAATTCTCAAAATGTGAATTCTGGCTATCTGAAGTGCAATTTCTCGGGCATGTCATTAATGCTAATGGCATTCAAGTAGATCCTGCAAAGAAACAAGGCATAACTAAATGGGAGACTCCAAGATCATTGACCGAAGTTCGGAGTTTGTTAGTTCTGGCTAGATATTACAGGAGATTTATCCAGGAGTTCTCCCGAATTGTTGTCCCTTTTACTTCATTGACAAGAAAGAATGTAAAGTATGATTGGGGACAAAAGCAAACCGAAGCATTTGAAAATCTAAAACAGAAATTGACGCATGCACCAATTCTGGCCTTGCGATGCATCACATACCGACCTCGGTTTTGTGCTAATGCAAAGAAACAAGGTCATAGCTTATGCATCACGTCAATTGAAGAATCACGAGAAGAATTATACGACTCCTGAAATTATGGAGATACTATCTCTATGGAGTTAATTTCACTGTGTTCACTGACCATAAAAGTTTTAAATCCATTTTTGGTTAGAAAGAATTAAAAATGAGGCAGAGAAGATGGTTAGAAGTCTTAAGACAATAAATGTCCAGACCTTTATCGGTCAAGGTACAACCCTGACCTCTCTTCCATTACTTATCAAGGCACACCATGATAAGTTCTAAAACATGTTCTTTCTTTAAAATCTTTACTCTCTATCCTCTTTCCCCATATCACTTATCAGGGCACACCATAAAAAGTTCTAAACCAAAACATTCTTTCTTTATTTTCTTGAATGGCACTCTGTCAATAGATCGGGAATCTCGTCTCACATCATAGCCATTACCCTAAGTCATAACCAAGTTTATTCACGTTGTATATAACGGGCTTATAATTAGGAAGTATCAGTGGCGTATCCACCACTCATCCTATACATCATGAACTCGTTTGTTTATGGGGTTAGGGTCCTGACTATAACTCTTACCCATTATTTACCAGTTATAATATGACTTTAAGCCAAACCTGATAAAATCTTTCCTTCCAGACTAATATGGTCAAAATATTTGACATGGCAAAACATGACAAAAACTCTATCTCGTTCTCTACTCTTTGTCAAGACAATCAATGTCAAGACTTTTATCAATCAAGGTAAAACCCTAATCTCTCTTCCATTACTTATCTGGGCACACTATAAAAACATTTTACGTGTCAAAACCATTTTCATTCTCAAAATCTTTACTCTATGAAAGCATGCCAAAAGGCAAGTTTTCATTCAAACCATTCCTTGCAAAACCAGTCCTTATCTTACATCCTTGTAATGGTTTCTCCATGGTATATCAAAGAAGACAAAGTGATTATCTTCCCATAGTAGTACCTCTAACAGAAACGTTCCCAAGAAAGAATAACGGGTCCAGGAGGGATTTATACACCATTCTTTCCTTAGACAGAACATTCTATTTGTCAGATAACTACATACTGGTCTGATGGTTACCTACCACTCCTTTGATATTTCATGAATACTCTGTTACTTAGTTTTAAGGTTCTAGACACTATTGATAAACATATCTCTTGTAACATCATGGATACCAGCCCAAAGTATTTAAATCAATCGCATACAGTATCTATGTAAAACATTAATAACACATGAATCATGCCCAAAACATTTAAAAACGTTCAAAAAGGGCATTATAGAACTCACCTTAACAACGTCTCTACTTTTATAATCTACAATCAAGCAGATCCGGTACTAGCTCTCGTAACCACACGATCCTATGGAAACATAATACTATTTTAGTCTCTATCTTAGATGATATAATCCCCCACAGGGATGCTTCGTCATCCCTGTCCTAATACCTATCTATGTTTGGCATTATTCGGGCATTTCCCCATTCCCATGCCAACCCTCCGGGTATAACCTTTACTAGTTGTCACTTCTCGGGCATTCCCCTTATGCTTGTGCCATCCCTCGAGTCTACCCATTCCTAAATAAGGGAGAGGACTTACCGAAAGACTATCTACGGCACGTTGATGTAGAGTTTACTCGTCCCTTGCTCCAAAAATGACCTGCTTGTAACACCCAAAGGGGTATTTCAAAGCTCGGGATTCTCAAAATAGAGCGTTCCCGAAGAAATAGGAATGATAACTCAAATGAAATCCTTAAAATTCTCTATATAGGCTGATTCTAGACCATTGGACCGCTAAGGGTTCTGGTAGCGGTCCATCACCGCCTCACTTCAGATTAGTCAGCTTGCCACGCGTCTGATTCTGATTTTTTGCTTCCTATGCACGTAGCGGACTGTTATGCCATGGAGTAGTGATCTGCTACCATCTTAACTTATATGTTTTTCACTTTTTCCTTGCTGAGAAACATCGTTTTCATATATTATGGTTTTCGTAACTCATTTTCTAACCCGAGATATGCTTATGTGAAGCTTTGGGCTGTTTCCGGTCACACCGTCTTTTTGTTTCGAGTCCAGTTACGTTCTATTGTTGTGTTTCTTAATCGACACTCATACTAACTTATTGTTTGGTGTCTTTCGGACCCCCAAACATTCATGGTTCAAATTTTGAGATTTTACACTAGTCGTCATCTTCCATGCAGAAACTAGGGTTTCTACTGAAGAAGACGATCAGGCGAAACTAGTAGTAAAGAGAAACTACCTAGTTTCGCTTAGTTATCAGAAAGCGAAATTAAGCCAGTTTCATTGGAACAAAGGAAGCGAAATTGACTAGTTTCGCTTAGCCAGAGGAAGCGAAACTGCCTAGCTTCGCTGAGTTAGTAGAAAGGATAGGTCTAATGTTCTATTAACCCTTAATTCAGATTGTGAGCGACGTCTCTCGGACCGGTTATTGTACGTAAAAGATAAACTTATCAAGTGAGTTCTAGAAGCCCTCTTTTAAATGCTTTAATAATGTTTTGGGATGAGGTACATACATAATGAAACAAATGTTTAAGAAATGAGTTTTCAAGTGAATGTTACGAAAAGACGTTTATGAAGAGAAGTTTATGAAATATGTTTACGAAATGTTTTGTCAAAGAAGTTTATGAAATGTTTTATGAATGAGAAGTTATTTGTCACACCCCCAAATTCCACTAACGGAGTTTTACCGTTTAGCGTGTGACAAACCATGATCTCAGACATTAGTTACATCAAACGACACTATATGGGACATAAATGAAATATCATAAAAGATGCGGAAGCGATTTATGTCAAGTAGTTATTGCGCAAAACAAACGCGCCCAAGTTTAGTTTAATAAATGCAGGTGAGTTGTTTAAAATGTTTGAAAATGAATGACATGACAGCAAGACTCCATGCATGCCCTAAGTGTGCAACCTGTGCCAAAGCGACCTGAGAAATATGTAAGAAAAAGTGTTAACACGAGGTTGGTGAGTTCACATGTTTGTTAGTAAATAAACTGTTTGAGTGATGGTGGATCCACATACGTAAGTCACACCTATTGCTAGCTAGACAATGTACAAGTTACTCCAAGCGCTCGCAATCGAAGCTGACAGTGTGTTTGTCTTTTTTGCTTCCAGTCATGTCTATCAACTCTGACTAATGTGTTTAGGCCAATATTACGCTCGTTCGACCTCCAATCGAACTAGACGACTAGCCCGGGTGGGGTTTGTCAAACCCAGTAGTACTACCAAACATTACCTCGCTAAATCCATATTAACGGTCCGATGTGTGTGAGGACTTTCATGATAGTGTGTTACACTTAGCCTCAACAGTGATATCATATGAATTACAATAACCCAAAATAGTTTGCGTCATGTTTTCTCCCCAAAAGGAAAAAACATGTAAAATAATGTCCGTTTGCGTACCTGTTTCTCCCCCATGGGAAAACAAGTAAAGGTATGATTGCTTGCGTGCATGTTTCTCCCCCAACGGTAAAACAAGTAAAAGATGTTTGTTTGTGTACATGTTTCTCCTCCAACGGGAAAAGGAGTAAAAATGGGCTTTGAAAACTCACATGAGTTGAGTGGTAGGTTGAATCACACAAGAATGAGATTGGATACACAAGTGTTAGCCTGCAACGGCTTACGTATGCCCTAGAATTATAAACACAGAAGTTAGAGACATATGGGACTTTGTGACGATAACACGGAAGATTTGGATGTCCTAAATATACGTAGGATCAACGAGTAGACGAACGTGTCCACGAGAATAAGGATTTCTTAATTTAATTATTAAGATAAATAAGTTTTGTGCCGAACGTTTCTAATTAAGAATAATATTAATAAATAAATATCCGTATAGTTGTACCATTTAAAAATGGTTTAGGAAAATAATATACATACAATATATTATTTTAAATTCGTAGGATTAATAAAATAATCATTTGCGTGAAAAATAATAAATATATTACTTTAAGGTAAAACTGAGGGTAAATAATATAAATGACTATATTATTTAATAGTTTGAAACGTCACACAAAGTTTATAATTGTGGCAAAAATAATATAAAAATATATATTATTTTTAATTGAGTTACGGGGTTGAAAATAATATAAATATATCATTTTTTTAGAATGCTGGTTTGAAAATAATATAAATATATTATTTTAAAAGTGAGAATATTATTAAAAATGAGTATAAAATAAAACCCGAGCCTACGAGTGATTTACGGAGTTAAAACACATTAATATATTATTATAATAATATAGGGTATTGGTTTTATATTAAAATAATAACTAAAAATTAGTTTAAAAAGAAATGGGGGTGGAGGGACTCGAACCTGGGTCTCCTCCCCCAAAGCCAAACGACCTAACCACTCCTGCACGCTAGGGAATCGCAAACAAACCCGGTTCTAAATGGTTTTAATTAATAACTCCCGTGAGCCCCCTTCCCGAATACACGCACGATCAAGACCAGCCCAAAACCATCGATTTCATTAATGATCGATCAAAAAAGCAAAGGGGTTTGGTTAATTGGGTGTTTGCGAATTCGTGTGCAAGTTTAATTTGAAAAATATCAATTCTGGGATTGTTTGATTCAGGATTAAAAGGGCGTAACCCTAGATTATGAACACATATTTGATTAGATCCGTTTTGGAAATGAAAACGTTTGAAATCAGAGGGCTTTTATTGCATAGGTTGATATGAGTCTAGCCAGGTATATTGATTTGATTTACGAAGTAGCTAGGATCGAAATCCCCAAATCGTATTATGAGCAAACCCTAATTACTGAATCATATTCCTTCCGATGTTATTAGGTTAAATTAGCATAGGGCTTTCATTTGACAAGTGGTTACGAATCTAATGGTATAGGTTAATTGGGTTTAAACAGGTTCCAAAGTAGAGTTTGATTAAATCGTTTTCTTAAGAACCCTAGATTCTGGTTTTGGCCAATCGATGATACGAGTCCCAATTGGCATAGGGCTCTCATATAATTGACTCAAGCGAAGCTAAGGGTGAGATGAATTACGAGAATAGGTGTTGAATTGATTGAGATCGACTAGAACATGTTTCGGCTGTGAACGACTTGATCTGCGGTGACTCCTGTTGCTATTCCGATCGAATTGAAGTGTGAAACAGGTTCTGTGGAGTTCGAGTAAGATGCGCAGGTGATTCAATTGTGATGTTAACATACGAAATGATCGAATTTGATCACTCTCGATGGTACAATCGACGGTTATGCTTTGATTACTCATAACTGGGTTTAATTAGCAGTAAAATCGATGATTAAAGCTTTAATGGTGACGTGATTACCATTAACGTGGGAATTTAGTTACAATTCAATCAGAAATCGATCATAGAGTTCGAATTTAGATTAAGGCTGCGAGTTTGACTTTCTAAAGTCAAACATAAATTGACTTTCGGGTAAATACAAAAACAGTCCCTATGGTTTTATGCATTTTAGGTTTACAAGGTTGGCAGAATCAGTCCCTGTGGTTAGAGATGAGTTAAGAATATGGTTAGTTGACTTTCAAAGGTCAAATATTGGATTTTGACTTTACAAGGTCAAATAGTATTGGATTTAGGCTAATTACATAATTAGTCCTTGTATTTAGGGTTTGAAAAATGGTAGAAATAGTCCCTGAAGTTTGACTTAATTTAATTAGGTTAACTTTAACTGAGTTTGGTTAACGGAGTTAACCCTAAATAGCCGGATGTCACATTATTTAATAAAATATACAAATGTTTTAACTAAAGTTTGAAGTAAAAGTTTTCCCGAAAGTCACAATATGAACGAATCTGCCATGGTTCATTTGGGAATCGAAGTGAAGTATGTTATGTATGGGCAATTCCTTTATAGGGGGCCTTTTTGGTTGGCCAACTGTTGTAAAATTGGGGGTGATAACGGTCACCGTAAGGATTAACGTGATTCGTGAAGTTTGGTACGAGCTATCCTTTGGGAAATCGTGCTTTAAATTTGGTACGTGTGCTCTATGAAGCACCGTAGTTGAAGTTGGAATTGGCGGTTACGAAAAGACGCAGATTCAGTGTATTTGTTAACTTATGTTTCCTTATTATGTTATTGCATGTTTACGTACGATTTTATTATATGTTTTTGCAAAATATTTGAAATAAATGTTTATGTAAAAGCTAGTACTTACTCAGCAAAACTGACTTTTTAGTATGCACATGCAGGTTAAATGTAGGAAGAAGAGGATGCACGGATGCTTGGCTAGCGAGGAAGAGTTACCAGATTATAAAGAAGTCTAGCATCCCGTTATGTTTATGTTATGACAATGTTAAGACAACATTTATGTTTTAATTTTATGGACATGTGATGTTATGTTTGAATAAAAATTTTCGCTGCGTTATTGATATTTAAATTTTAAGAACTATATGTTTATGAGTAAATCCAACACGTGAGACCTTCCGGGTTTTTAGCCTTACATTAAATTGGGTGGATTCTTACTTAGATCTCTTAGAATCTTTGATCAAGAGGATTTTTCTTTCTTTCTTTTAGTTTTTTTTTAAATGGGGGGGGGGAGGGAGATGTTGACCATATAAGTAAAACCAACACGTGAGATCTCTGGATTTGGGGCCTTACATTAAATTGGGTGGATTCTTTCTTAGATCTCTTAGAATCTTTAATCAAGAAATGAAATCGATTTGCCCACTCCATCTTAAGTTCTTCAAATGAAATGGGATTTTCGTGAAAGACATTTGATGAACGTGGCATTCTTTTGAACCAAAATAAGTGTGTGTATGTGTATATATACGTTTGTTTTCCAATACTTATCTTATGAAATTGTCGACACGTTAAATGCATGTTAGGTAAGAGCAGTGGCGGAACCACGTTATTGAGTATAGGTCAAGTGACCCATCAAATATGTTTTTATATTGTGTTTAAGCTACTAAAATTCAAGTGACCCTATTAGATTATTTAGAGTGAACCCAAAAAAATAATTTTCTTGGCTAAATAAAAGAATGTAAAATAGCTTGAATTGTTAACCACATCTAAACTGAATTAAACCACCAAGTTTCAAACCCCAACGAGTGCTAGAGTTTTTGGTATTTATTTTTTTAAGCTCGTATTTAAATAGGGCTGTAAACGAGCCGAGCCAGGCTTGGCTCGAGCTCGAAATTAAACGAGCCAGCTCGGCTCGATTTTTTTTTCGAGCTGAAAAGTTGAGCTCAAGCCAGCTCCTGGCTCGTCGAGCTAGCTCCTGGCTCGTCGAGCTAGCTCGTTTTTTTTTTTACATATATATATATATATATATATATATATATATAACAACAAAAAAAATATTTTATTCTCGGTTTGAAGTTGATTGTCTTCAAAAACCTAAATAGATGGAAGGGACAATATATATAATACAAAAAAAAACATAGATAACTCAAAACTTACAAAGTAGAGAGTAAATACAATTGTAGATAAAGTAAAATTTTAGTCCAAAACTCAGAGTTCTTGAAAACAAATGAACTTAAAAAATCAAAACATCATATTTCAAATATAACACATATATAACAAATATATATATATATATATATATATATTAGTTATTTAGACGAGCCGAGCCACGAGCCAATCCTAGCTCGAGCTCGGCTCGATTACAATTCGAGCCAGCTCGGCTCGGCTCGTTTACAACCGAGCTTTTTTCGAGCCGAGCTTTTTTCGAGTTTTTTCGTGCTATCTTCGAGCGAGCTACGAGCCGCGAGTTTTTTGAACAGCCCTATATTTAAATACTAAAGATATAGACTAGTATTAGTTTGAGGTTAGGGTTACTTTTAACATATTTAACCAATTAAATTATTATTATTTCACCCATCAATTTTACTACAATTGATTGCAAAAAAAAGAGTTTGTATAAACTTAGTGAGCGCAAATGATATTGGGAAATAGAGTTCATTTGAGTTCTACCTGACCAGACCCAAAAAATGTGTAAATCGAGTATATAGATATCAGAACACTCAAAAATAACGACATCATTGGAAAAAATTCCTAGCTCCTCCACTGGATATGAAAGACTCAAACGTTTAGTGAGCAAATTGTACACGGTACATGATAACATCAACACTAATTGGCACGTTCAGATTATTATGTTGTGGACTTTCTTGTAAAGTACTGTCCTAGTTTAACACTTCATACTAACTAGAAAGAAACATTGATAAGTACCAAAACCACACGAAGTTCTAGTTATGGGGAGTCGTTTCATTTATTTAAGTTAGGTATAGAAATGACCTAAAGATTGACATCGGGTCCAGTTATATGAACGATCTACTAATACATTGATCGGGTTATATTCTACTTGCTACAAAAGTAGAAACTTGAAAAGATCAAGAAATTGTATTGTTTGATGAGTTATAGAGTGGTCGATCTATCCTATCAACTTTACATGTACGTTTGCACCCAATGCTCTTGATATAACAATGAGTTGGGTCCATGTCATGGTGACTTTGATGTTAAGATTATGTTCCCTCAAATTCTACATGTATGTTAGTAACTTTGCTTTCAATAGTGTAGTTTTCTTTGTCTATGTGACATCCATGTTGCCCTAGATAATAATTGATTATCTTGCATTCAAATGTTGTAAAATGAACTTATAATGAAAATAGTGTCATTCTGCATTACCATTCACAACCGAAACATTATGTAAATAAAATTATGCCAAGTTTTCAGCGGATGCATTGAACTTTGCAAGTTTTCTTTAAAATGTAGTATGATTCGGACTAAATTGAACTTTTTTTAAATTGGCTTGTTCTGACCTAAACCCGATATAAATTGTTCCAGACCTGACTCGTCTATTTTGCTAGACTTACATTTTTGTAAAAGTAGTTTTATTTTATTATTATATCAACTATATAATATCGTGAATTATACTACAATACTGGGAAAATACTTGTACCGACGAAAAATTCTTTGACGGATCAAACAAAATCCAAAAAAGAAGTTGGAATGAAGATCATTTGTATCCGTCGGTGATCACCAATAAAGTAGACAATCTACCAAACAAGAAAAAGTTAATATTCCGTAGCTACATTTAATTTGGAAATATGAACAACATTTCAAGGTGTTTCATACCATTACAATCGATATACAATTAATTAATTAGGGTTTTTAATATGAATCAATATACAATATGAACAATATGCCATTGGGGTGGTGGCACAATGGTAAAATCAAAGCCTCTTAACACTAAGGTCCCGGGTTCAAGTCTCTGGGAACTCAAGAAATTTGCCTTTCAAACAAAATTAATTAGGGTTTTCATATTATCACAAATTAATGGTGTCTCCTTTGATTGATCACCATGATGCTATAGGGTTTAGCCCCTCCTAATTAGTTTTGCAAGACAAGATTGACAATTAGTCACTACATTGCTTGTAGTTTTCATAGAATTATTCTTCTTGTTTGTTTGTTGATTTAATAATCTTTTAGGAAAAGAGATCATCTTTGGATCTAATTAGAGATGGTTAAATGTCCCGTTAGGTTAAATGTGTGAGTATGAGATCAAAACAAGTAGGGACAGGTTAACATGAAAACAATTCTTTCATTTTTTTTTCCTAATTTTTTTTAATAAATACCTGATATCTAAAATTTGATTGTAAAATAATATTATATGTTGACAATAAAGAAGTAAAATTTTGAATAAAATAATTTAGTACATTGCGTTTGGTAAAAATATAGTTAGGTTGCTATTTGACTCATATTACATGGTTGATTTATAGGTGAGAAGGCAAATAATAATTGTGATAAAAAAATCAAGAGGTGTCATTGATATTTGACACCAAAATATGTATATATGAAGATAATCAAATAAAAAAACTTTTGCGAAGAAAGAATAGGATGGATTATTAACCGTTGATCACATTAAAATTAAGACTGTGTTAAAATTGTAATTAATAATAAGTTAAAATTAAGGGGTTCCAGGTTGAGACAAGAGAATTTCTCACCTACGGTAGGTTTTCTCCGGAGGGTGGTCTCAGGTTCGGGACTGATGGGGACGGACTGATATACGAGCTTCCCTTCGGGGACATACCATCCTAGAACCCTATGGTTCTGTACTCGAGTAATGGAGATGATCAGTTGGGCTAGTGACCCGTCGGTGATCTACAAAAGCTGTTAAAAAAAATAATAAGTTAAATATGTTTTGAAATGGTAAAAGAGGAAATATGGTTGTGAATGTTAACATTTTAATTTAAATCTAGTTCAATCAATTATTTAAAAATCAAACAACCCTTTTACACTTTATTATATTTAAAAAAATATTATATCATAAAACCAAAATTTTACCTCCATATAACTTTGATATTAAAGAAATGATTTTATATTTAAAATGTTGACGTAATATTACTACAACGGTGCATCTAAACTAATTATGAGGCGTCTAACTTACACAATGATGCATCGAATTTAATTAGAACGATGCCTCTAACTAATACCAAGATTCGCCTAAATTCCATGTGCGTCTAAACTAATTGGTTTTGAAAGTGATTTTAGTTTTGTTTAAATGATTTGATTTGTATGGGTTTTGAAGGTGATTTTAATTTTGTTCATATGATTTTAAGTTAATTGTAATTTCAATAATTTTATTAGTTATTTTGAAGGTTTATAGTACATACACTCATTTGTATTTGTGTTCCTTTGCCACCAATATTAACTGACTTTTCCTATAACACAATTTTGATGGATTAATTATCATTGGCCCTTAGTAAGTTCATAATGGATTATACTTGTCAACAATCAATTTCCTCTATGTTGATTTAAGTAATTTGATTTTAGTGGCCCTAACTCAAGTATTTCATATAACCGTTGAATTGGCCATCTAGAGTTTAGCAACTCTATTAAAGAAACTAAAGAACAGCTTCAGTCAATTACGTCTGTGAGAAATCCTAAAGGTTACCTAACTTTTAGTCTGAGTTCCCTCATCTATATAATTTTGCTACTATCATCCCAAATCTAACATCCACTTGTGTTCAACAATTCTATCAACAAATCAATTAAGTGTGTAACTATGAAGAAATTTACATAAAATATTATCAATCAAATTTCAAGTGTCTAACAAGTATATATGAAATATTAACAACTATATAGCATATAATTATTGGAATTGGTGCGTCTAACATATTATGATAGGGTGTCTAAAAGCAATTGTCTATGTGTGTCGCGCGAACACACACATATATATATAGGAAGAATCAAGAGAAAACCCCATTAAAATGAGAAAACCAAAAAACTCTTGAAACGCCTTAAACCCGGTAGGTCTTAATTGTTGGATTTGTAATTGTTGGTCATTCTCTGAGCCACCACCTCGGGCGAGCTCACCCGGGGTGGAGCTATGTTGTTTCTTTGTACAAAATCAATGAAATTTTTAGCTTTTTTGGATCTTCTATCTGTTTATTATCTTGTTTGATTGTTTGTTTGGCTCACAACCACCCATCTCTACTCGTTTCTATAAAAAACGAGTCTGGAATCAAGATCTGGAGGACCCGCAAGTGGTATCAGAGCTTCGGTTACTGATTTCGGCTTCCTACTGATCGGATATATATCAGAAACCCACCAGAGACGTTTAACGAGGCCAAATCTGAAGATTTTGGGTATTTTTTGAGCTTTTTCGCATTTTTCTGGGCTGGGCAGTTCATCGGCCGACACTACTCACGCATATCGCGACACTCATCTTCAACTGGCGATACTCATATTCATCCAGCGACACTAGTGGTTGACGACCCTAAAATCTTGAACGCGAGTTCACTGGCGACACTATTGGCGACAGTCATCACTATCGACATGTCTTCACTACTAGCGACACTTGTTAGTGTCGCCCGGATTTCATTGTTGGCGACACTATCCAAGTACCCAACAATCTCCCCCTAAAATGATACTATCGATATATTCTGACATTGTCTTGCATATTCATGAATCCACCGATAACCAGACGTCTTTCAATGTTGTTCTCCCCCATAGACGTAGATCCTCTTATCTTGTAGGCAAAAGATAGGGCTTAAACTTCCAACAATTATCCATCAAATAATCGGCTTTAACTCGAAGGTGTTTAACTCTGTCAATGTGTCTTGAAATGATCCAACGATTCTTGAGATCCTGATATCCAAAGATCAACTCTGTCACACGTCTTCACGAATAATTGATATTCCGATACTTTTCACTTTGATTCTCCCCCTCAAGTGTAGATCCTCCTAACTTGTAGGCAAATGATAAAGGATTGCACTTCCACTTATCAGTACCAAAAGGTCAGGTCTTCAGATGAAGACAAAACTCCAAATCCAAGACATGAACCTCAAATCTTGGGCAGTTGAGAAGACCTTCAAATATCTTGGATCCGCTATTGCCAAAGAAACAAAATTTCAATTGAAAACACTGTGATCTAGTTTTTGGACTAAGGTTCTTGACATTCACAAACGCTTGAGAAACAAAATTTCCATTGAAAACACTTCTTAGCCTACTCTTCCCCGAAGAAAAATATAAAAATAAAGCAGTGACCCACTTATTCTTGCATTTCATAACTTGATTGATAATCTGAAGCCTTTTGTGGTGATTCTCCCCCGAAATGTCAGATTCTCCAAATTTTTAGGCAAATGATAAAGGTTTGAAATACCATGTAATTAACTTCAAATAACCAGCTTGTCACTAATATGCTTGACTTTGCTTCACAAGGCTCAATCTTAAAATTCAGTCAAAGGAATTACGGCTGGTCCACGCAAGACGTAGTACATATTTCCGAAGAAACCAAATTATTAAAAACCCGAAAACGCTGTTTCCCAGTTTTTGGAAAATGATCCTCCTTTTCTTTACAATATCCACTAAAAATTAATCCAAGAAAATTGGTCAGTGAATCTTTAAACTTTTGGTTTCTTCGGCAATATGTACGACGTCTTGCGTGGACCAGCCGTATTTCCTTTGACTGAATTTGAAGATTGAGTCGTGAGAAGCAAAATCAAGCTTATCAGTGACACGCTCGTTAATTGAAGTTAATTACATGGTATTTCAAACCCTTATCATTTGCCTAAAAATTAGGAGAATCTAACATTTTCGAGGGAGAATCACCACAAAAGGCTTCAGATTATTAGTCGAGTTATGAAATGCAGGACTAAGTGGGACACTGCTTTATTTTTATACTTTCTTCGGGGGAGAGTAGGCTAAGAAGTGATCAAGCATTTGTGAATGTCAAGAACATTTGTCCAAAAACTTGATCACAGAGTTTTCAATTGAAATTTTGTTTATTTCGCAATAGCGGATCCAGGATATTCGAAGGTATTCTCAACTATCCAAGATTTGAGGTTCATTTCTTGGATTTAGAGTTTTGTCGTCTTCTGAAGACCTGATCTTTTGGTACTGATCAGTGGAAGTTCAAAACTTTATCATTTTCCTACAAGTTAGGAGGATCTACACTTGAGGAGGAGAATCAAAGTCAAAAGTATCAGAATATCAGTTATTCGTGAAGTCGTGTTAGAGAGTTGATCTTCGGATATCAGGATCTCAAGAATCGTTGGATCATTTCAAGACATATTGACAGAATTAAACACCTTCGTGTTAAAGCTGGTTATTTGAGGGATAATTGTTGGAAGTTCAAGCACTATCTTTTGCCTACAAGATAGGAGGATCTACATCTTCGTGGGAGAACGACAATGAAAGACGTCGGGTTATCGGTGGATTCATAAAGATGCAAGAAAATGTCAGAAGATATTGATAGTATCATTCTAAGGGGAGATTGTTGGGTTTGAATAATAGAATGATATTATCAATCGAACGATCTAGACGAAAAACAGAGTTTTAGTGTCGCCCCTGAACATGGAGACAGTTTGAAAGTGTCGTGGCTGGCTTGGGGAGCAAGGCTCAGTGGCTATAAATAGGGCATTAGGTTATCATTTGTAATTTTTTGTCATTCTGTGAGTCACCACCCCGGGAGAGCTCACCCGGGGTGGAGCTATGTTGTTTCTTTGTACAAAATCAATGAAATTTCTAGCTTTTTTTATCTTCTTCATGTTTATTATCTTGTTTGATTGTTTGTTTAGCTCACAACCACCTGTTTTACTCATTTCTATAAAAAAACGAGGCTGGAATCAAGATCTGGAGGACCCGCAAGTGGTATCAGAGAAAATGGAACTTCATTAACAAGTAATGCCATCAACAAGGAAGCTGATAGTTAAAGTGTGTGATAGTCTCTTGTCCTGTACGAGTGAAATGAAAGTTTTAAAAGAGTAAATGAGGACACTATAATAGGTTTCCTTAAAAATAAACTTTTAAAGTAAGAAAGTAACGAAACGATTTTATAAATTGTAACGTTGTACAATTTTAAAGTAAAGGTAAAGTTTGTTTTTAAGTAAAGAAACAATCTATGATCTGAATACCAACTTGAAACGCCCCAGACCGGTTACATCTCATAGTTGGCACAAAACATAATATCATAGCTCTTTAACTGTTAATCAGAATCTGTTACAGCGGAAGTCTTTAATTCAAGCATTCATAATCCAATAACATAAAACATTGTTCAAAACATAAACTATCATGAACGTAAATTTCAATCTGTTCTAAACGATGATTTGAAGGAATGACAATGATATCTGTCACACCCCCAAAATCCACTAACGGAGTTTTACCGTTAGGAGCGTGACATACCAGGATCTCAGTCATTAGTTACGTTGAACGACTCTATATGAGTTTAACAAAAACACCAGTATTGCTCATAGTCACGATGCAACACTAGTAAATGAAAATACTGAGTTAATGCGAAATGCGAAAGCGTAAAGATCGAAGGAAAAGTATGCGCCAAAAATAATTGCTCCCAAAACATGCAATTCGAAAATAAATAAATAAGTAAGTCATGCGTTTGATAAATAATGAAACTCCAATGCATGCATGCCCTATCTCGTGCTCGTACCTTAACGACCTGAGAAAACATGCTAAAACGTGTCAACACTAGGTTGGTGAGTTCACAGGTTTCAAATGTAAGTAAAGGTTACTAGATAAAACAATTTACAATTATATAAATAGGTAGCTAACCAAATAACATGTTACTAAAGCGTTTCGACACCGAAGCTGACTGTTTATGTTTGATCTGCCTCCTACCATGTCTATCATGAATAATGGTAAACTGTTTAGGTCAATGTTACACCCGTTTGACTTCCTGTCGTGTTAGCGCGACTAACGTGGGTGGTGCTTGTCAATGCCCAGTAGTACTACTCAAGATTACCTCGCTATCCCATATATTAAACGGTTCGATAAGTAAGGACTTACATGATATGTTTGCGCTTAGTACAACAAGTGATATAAATGAAATGTAAGATCTAAATGTTTGTACCCATGTTTTCTCCCCCCAAGTTTAAACCATAAGAAAAGGGTCCGTGAAACTCACCTTAGAGTGCGTGTAGAAGAAAGCTAATTAACTGCTCGACTACTAACTGCCAGCTATAAACATTGGTTTATAAGTGTGTGTTTGTGCACGCTGATAGGAACCCTAAGTATCCAAACAATCTCATTGTTTTAAGTGTTTAGAAAGTATTTATTAGTTTGACTAAGTTTGACCAAGTTTGACTAAGTTTGACCAAGTTTGACTCGATGACCCGTTGGTGACCCGTTTAGTGATTTAATGTTTGGTTTGAATACTAACACACATAGTATATAAGTAATTCAAGTTTCATGCTACACATGTCACAACTAACTTAGCATGGCAAGTTATGTCTACACAATGCACGTTCAACAAAGTTCCTACTTTTAACAATATATGAACACAAGTTTGGTTTCAATAGATTACATCATCTCTAACACGTTTGCATGATTATGACATGTTTATCTATACATACTAATGCATGAAAGATCATTACAACATACACTTCAAGTCTAGACATCAAGTTTCAAATTCAAAAAGTTTCTACTTTTAGTAACCTATGATCTATGCATGCTATTTGTATCCAACAACACTTTAACAAGCTTCATTACATTCATAATAACATACTAGTATCATTTAATAATGTCATGCACGTCAAGAAACCTCACATTCAAAAATCATCTTTCAACAAAGTTTCCCTTTTTAGAAAGTCGCCCATTTTAAGCTTGGTTTACACAATTTAACACGTCTATTCAATCCTAAATCACTTAGCTAATATAATTTCAATTATAATAATCATAGATCACGTCTAGCATGCAATTCCTATACGTCACATAATCAACAAATCTTAATTTACACCTCGTATGAAAACTAGGGTTTTCTATATATCAATAAAATCATCAAATCGCTACAATAATATCAGTCAAATAACCAATTCATTAATATTATTTCAAAAACATTAAGTTTTGATGAACTAGGGTTTCGATCATAAAAAATCATAATGAAATAATGACGGAATTCAATAAAACGACTTACGTAGAAATGTTAGGAATGCTTAGACTAGCTCGTATCTATTTCCGGATTCACGATCGAAGGTCGATTGAGGTGTGTTTTGGTGCTTTGAAGCTCTCGGCCGAATGGTGGTGAGGGAGGGGGTTCGCGACGGCAAGGGGTGGGGGTTTAAGGTTTTTGATTTTTTTTTTTAAGTTCTTTATATAATACATGCACTAATTGGGTTTTTAAGTTGGGCTTCGGGCTTAATTAAGGCCCATAGACTATTATTAATTAATTAACACTTAATAATAATTAAAACTCTCAATTATTATTTTTATAAAAACTCTAACTTTTATAAAAATACTTAATACGATTAACATTCGATAAACATGCGCAATAACAAGAATATTCACATAAATCACGTAAAGTCACGTAATCATATAAAACTCATATAATTTATATTAATTATAAATTATTAAATGTTTGAAGTATTAATCTTGATTAATCACCAACGTTCCGGGTTAGACTCGAGTGCGATCCGGTAATTCTACGAATTGCTGTTGTGTGTGAATTAACTGACACATTTAATTAATCCTAATTAAATGCAATGCACGTGCAACTAACTGAGATAACTGAGTTTGCATGAACAATGTTTGAACTAACGATGTTTGTGTTAATGGAGTTAACCTGAATTTGCCGGATGTCACATCGTCCCCTTATTGAAAGAATTTTCGTCCCGAAAATTAAACGAAGTCGGTAACGTCTGAAACAAAAAGTTTAGGTTTGTCACATCATCCCCTTGTTGAACTAAATTTCGTCTCGAAATTTAGTTAGTACCTTTCGTGTTTGCCGTTGACTGTTTGAAAAGATGAGGATACTTTTTCATCATTTGATCCTCGCGTTCCCACGTGAACTCCGGTCCACTCCTCGAGTTCCAGCGAACTCTGACAATAGGTATCTTACTGCGCTTGAGAGTTTTGACCTCTCAGTCCATGATTTCGACCGGTTCCTCAATGAAACGTAGTTGTTCATAAATTTTAAACTCCTCGAGTGGAACTACAAGTGTTTCATCTGATAGGCAATTCTTTAGGTTTGAGACATGAAAGACATTGAGCACTCCATTGAGTGTATCTGGTAGGTTCAGTTGATATGCTACTGGACCGATCCTTTTCTCTATCTCGAATGGTCCAACATAACGCGGGTTTAACTTTCCTCATTTCCCGAAACGAATCACACCTTTCCAAGGTGAAACCTTTAATAACACTTTGTCGCCCACTTGAAATTCTAGCGGTTTTCTGCGCTTGTCTGCATAACTCTTTTGACGGTCACGAGCTGCCGCCATATGGTTTCGGATTTGCACGATTTTCTCTGAGGTTTCGTGCACAAGTTCGGGACCCGTAAGTTAGCTATCTCCAACTTCAGCCCAACAAATTGGTGATCGACACTTTCGCCCGTACAAGGCTTCAAATGGTGCTGCTTTGATGCTAGTATGATAGCTGTTATTGTAGGAGAATTCCACTAAAGGCAAGTGAGTCTCCCAACTGTTTCCGAAATCGATCACACAAACTCGTAACATGTCTTATAGGGTTTATATGGTACGTTCACTCTGGCCATCTGTTTGAGGATGGTATGCTGTGCTCATATCCAGCGCGTGCCTAGAGCTTTCTATAATGATTTCCAGAAATGTGAGGTGAATCGGGCGTCTCTATCGGAAATGATGGAGATTGGTACTCCATGTCGGGATACTACTTCTTTAAGATAGAGGCGAGTTAACTTTTCCATTTTGTGGGTCTCTTTGATAGCAAGGAAATGAGCGGATTTGGTTAGGCGATCCACTATCACCCAGATTGTGTCACATCCAGTAGGGGTTCGGGGTAATTTGGTTATGAAATCCATATAAATCTGCTCCCATTTCCACATCGGGATTTCCGGTTGTTGAAGTAATCCATATGGCTTTTGGTACTCCACCTTGACCTTTAAACAAGTCAGACACTTGCTCACGTAGGTGGCTATGTCGGCTTTCATGTTCGGCCACCAATACAAAACTTTGAGATCGTGATACATCTTGTCGGATCCCGGATGGATAGAGTATCGGGATTTGTGAGCTTCATCCATGACTAGATCTCTTAGGTTTCCATATACTGGTATCCATATTCGTTCCGCGAAGTAGCGAATACCATCTGCTTTAACCTCAAGTTGTTTCTCCATACCACGAGTGGATTCCAATAATAAGTTCTCCTCTTTTAAGGCTTCGAGTTGGGCATTGCGGATTTGTTCGGGTAATCCTGTTTGAATAGTGAGTTGTAATGCTCTAACCCGTCGGGGTTTGGTTTCTTTTAGTCTTAGAGCATCGGCCACCACATTAGCTTTGCCCGTATGGTACTTGATTGCACAATCATAATCGTTTAATAACTCGATCTAACGACGTTGACGCATGTTCAACTCTTTCTGCTAAAAAATATGCTAAAGACTCTTGTGATCGGTGTAGATGGTGCACTTGGTACCTTATAAGTAATGTCTCCATATCTTGAGTGCAAACACCATGGCTCCTAACTCCAAATCGTGAGTTGTGTAATTCTTTTCGTGGATTTTTAACTGTCGAGAAGCGTATGCGATAACCTTGTCGCGTTGCATCAACACACAACTGAGACCTTGGATGGAGGCATCGCAATACACCACGAAGTCATTTGTTCCCTCTGGTAGAGATGGGATGGGTGCGCTACATAGTTTCTGCTTCAGTAGTTGGAATGCTGATTTTTGAGTCTCGCTTAAATTATAGGGTTTATCTTTTTGGGTTAAAGCGGTGAGAGGTTGGGCAATCTTTGAGAATCCCTCGATAAAGCGACGGTAGTATCCGGCCAATCCTAGAAATTTCCGAACTTCAGTTGGAGTTGTTGGTGTTGCCCAATTCTTGATAGATTCCACTTTGGCTGGATCGACATGTATTCATTTCTCATTGATCACATGTCCTAGAAATTGAACCTCGCGAATTCAAAAATCGCATTTGGAAAACTTAGCGTACAACTGCTCCTATTTCAGTAGCTCAAGGATCAAACGCAGATGCTCCTCATGCTCTTCTCGACTCTTAGAGTATATGAGGATACCGTCAATGAAGACAATGACGAATTGGTCAAGGTAAGGTTTACACACACGGTTCATGAGGTCCATGAACACCGCGGGTGCGTTGGTTAATCCAAATGACATGACCAAAAATTCGAAATGGCCGTACCGGGTTCTGAATGCAGTCTTGGATACATCTTAATCTCGAACTCTCAGCTGATGATAACCAGATCTCAAATCGATTTTTGAGTAGAAGCTTGACCCTTGAAGTTGGTCGAATAAATCGTCAATGTGGGGTAGTGGGTAGCAGTTCCTGACTGTTACTTTGTTTAACTCTCTGTAATCAATGCACATACGGAAAGTTCTACCTTTCTTTTTGACAAATAGGACTGGGGCTCCCCATGGCGATGAGCTAGGTTAGATGAAACCTTTATCCAACAACTCTTGTAGCTGAGTGGATAATTCCTGCAACTCACTTGGTGCCAGTCTATAGGGTGCTCGAGCAATAGGCGCTACTCCGGGTGTTAGGTCGATCTGGAGACGATGAGGTGGAAGACCAGGTAGGTCTTCAGGAAATACTTCTGGGAATTCATGAACGATCGGGTTATCTTCTAACTTCTTCTCCTCAGTAGACTTGTCAGCGACAAGGGCTAATATCGCGGTATGACCCTTACGCAGACATTTCTGAGCCTTCATGAAAGATATGATGCCCACGACTGCACCACTTCTTTCGCCCTGAACGGATAGGATCTCTCCACTAGGAAGGGGTATACGAACGATCTTTTCATTACAGATGGTCTCAGCTTGGTTTTTAGACAACCAATCCATGCCCACAATTATGTCAAAACTTCCAAGTGTAACTAGCATGAGATCGATGTCGAGTTTGTGACCAGATAGTTCTAACTTACATCCCTTGAGAATGTGGGTTGCCTCGATTACTTTACCGTCTGCTATCTCTACGATATAATGATGTTCTAGTAAAGTTGGGTTTATTCCTAACCGACTACTAAGTTCTCTAGGTATAAAACTTCTATCGGCGCCAGTATCAAAAAGTACAGAAGCAAAATGATCGTTTAAAAGAAACATACCGTTAACAACGTTCCGATCATTCCTAGCTTCCCCCAAGCCAATCACGAAGGCTCGACCTTTAGCACCGTTGTTGTTATTGTTTCCGTTACCACCCTGGTTGTTGTTACCATTTCCATTACCGCCCTGATAATTGTTACCATTTAACTGCGGGGAATTTTTTCCTAAAATGCCCTTCTTTCCCGCACTCAAAACAACCTTTGGGTGCTTCACCAGGTGGTGGCTATTTGTTCTGCTGATCTACCCTGCAATCTTTGGCCACATGACCCATCTTTCCACACCAGTGGCAACGGTACCGGTCGCATGCTCCATGATGGTGAAAATTACATTTGTTGCACTTCGGGTACTTGCCAACATATGAACCCTGATTCTGTTGAGAAGAGCTAGACTGATTGTTGTTCTTTGATGGTTCAAGCTTACGGTGTTGTTGTTGTTGCTGAGGAGGTGAGTTTGACTGGAAAGTTTTGGGGAATGAACTGTCAAACTTCCGTTTGTTGTCAGTTGTCTTTGATAATGCACCTCTAGGGGGTAGAGTGCCCTGAGCGACTGCCTGATCGGTTAGCCTGTGAGCCAACCTGATAGTTTGTTGGATTGTAGTAGGATTAGAAGATGTCACCATGCTCTGAATTTGCGGAACCAAACCATCAATGAATTTCTCGATTCTCTTATATGGAGGTGTTACCATTTGTGGACATAAGTTCACCAGTTCATGCGAACGAGTAGTGTAGGCTTCAATCTCAGATCCTTCCATCTTTAGGTTCTAGAACTCGCCCTCAAGTTTCTGCACTTCATCGCGGGGACAATACTCCTCCCGCAGCATAATCTTAAATTCATCCCATGGCAATGCATTTGCCATCTCAAGAGTTAGCATTTGCACTTTGGAGTTCCACCAAGTAAGGGTCGGACCCTCAAGTGTGCCAGATGCATACTTCACCTGATTGTTCAGCGGGCAATTGCACATTGCAAAGGTGGATTCAGATTTTTCCATCCAGCGGAGTAAGCCAACAGCCCCTTCGGCTCCACTGAATGAGTGAGGCTTGCAATCCATGAAAGCCTTGAAAGTACAAACCTGCTGATGGTTGTGTTGACCTGAATTGTAAACAAGAATGCTCTTTAGGAATACCATATTCGAATTTTGTGTTTAGGATGAATGATGACTCACTAGAGTCGATAATATTTTGCTTTACCTCCATCATTAACAGCGGCTTGACTAGCTGCTACCGCTTCAGCCACACGCTCATTTATGAGTGCCGGATCTCCTGCGGGTGCATCATCTGGTGCAACTCCTACTGCTTCAGCAGCTGCAAGTCGAGCCTCCACTTGCTCAATCCTGGTGTGGATTATATCTAGGTTCCACTCTGCAGTGTTCAGCCGGTGTTCCATATCCACACATCCATTTTCCAAATTCTCATGGACTTTATCAGTGACTGCTAAATCTGAAGTCAGTTTGTCAATTTTCTGATTCATCAGAATCTGTCGCTCTAATATGCCAGAAATCTCCCCCGCTGCGTCCCTCATGTTCCGGATTTCCCGGTCCATCCTAGCTACAAATGCAGCTAACACCTGCTCAAAGGGGTACTGCAATGGTGGCAAAGCTCGCACAGAAGATGATGAAGAAGAAGCAATGTCAGTAGTGAGTGGAGGTGGGACTTCCTCCTCACGGATCCAGTTCCTGATCCTATCGGGTTACCAATCCCAGTCCTGCGTGTTACCTCTGACACGCACATGAATAGGCTCATCATACCCTACAGTGGTGTTGATCGGGTTGAGTCGACGTCTCCTCGGCTCTGGAAAAGGTACGGTAGGAACATCTTGCTCCTGAACGACTGGGGATGCGGGTGAATTAGGCGGTGTCGACATTTCCTGTAACGGGATGAATGAGTGCCATGTATGAGTGTAAGTGCTGTGTAACTAATGCAAGTGTGTGGTTATAGTCTAGTATGCATTTCCTAGTACTCTATAACCAATGGCTCTGATACCAATCTGTCACACCCCTAAAATCCACTAACGGAGTTTTACCGTTAGGAGCGTGACAAACCAGGATCTCAGTCATTAGTTACGTTGAACGACTCTATATGAGTTTAATAAAAACACTAGTATTGCTCATAGTCACGATGCAACACTAGTAAATGAAAATACTGAGTTAATGCGAAATGCGGAAGCGTAAAGATCGAAGGAAAAGCATGCGCCAAAAACAATTGCGCCCAAAACAGGCAATTCGAAAATAAATAAATAGGTAAGTCCTGCGTTTGATAAATAATGAAACTCCAATGCATGCATGCCCTATCTCGTGCTCGTACCTTAACGACCTGAGAAAACATGCTAAAACGTGTCAACACTAGGTTGGTGAGTTCACAGGTTTCAAATGTAAGTAAAGTTTACTAGATAAAACAATTTACAATTATATCAATAGGTAGCTAACCTAATAACATGTTACTAAAGCGTTTCGACACCGAAGCTGACTGTTTATGTTTGATCTACCTCCTACCATGTCTATCATGAACAATGGTAAACTGTTTAGGTCAATGTTATACCCGTTCGACTTCCTGTCGTGTTAGCGCGACTAACGCAGGTGGGGCTTGTCAATGCCCAGTAGTACTACTCAATATTACCTCGCTATCCCATATATTAAACGGTTCCATAAGTAAGGACTTACATGATATGTTTGCGCTTAGTACAACAAGTGATATAAATGAAATGTAAGATCTGAATGTTTGTACCCATGTTTTCTCCCCCAAGTTTAACCATAACAAAAGGGGCCGTGAAACTCACTTTAGAGCGCATGGAAAAGAAAGCTAATGAACTGCTCGACTACTAACTGCCACCTATAAACATTGGTTAATAAATGTGTGTTTGTGCACGCTGATAGGAACCCTAAGTATCCAAACAATCCCAATGTTTTAAGTGTTTAGAAAATATTTATTAGTTTGACCAAGTTTGACTAAGTTTGACCAAGTTTGACCAAGTTTGACTCGACGACCCGTTGGTGACCCGTTTAGTGATTTAATGTTTGGTTTGAATACTAACACACATAGTATACAAGTAATTCAAGTTTCATGCTACACATGTCACAACTAACTTAGCATGGCAAGTTATGTCTACACAATGCACGTTCAACAAAGTTCCTACTTTTAACAATATATGAACCCAAGTTTGGTTTCAATAGATTACATATTCTCTAACATGTTTGCATAATCATGACATGTTTATCTACACATATTAATGCATAAAAGATCATTACAACATACACTTCAAGTCTAGACATCAAGTTTCAAATTCTAAAAGTTTCTACTTTTAGTAACCAATGATCTATGCATGCTATTTGTATCCAACAACACTTTAACAAGCTTCATTACATTCATAATAACATACTAGTTTCATTTAATAATGTCATGCACGTCAAGAAACCTCACATTCAAAAATCATCTTTCAACAAAGTTTTCCTTTTTAGAAAGTCGTCCATCTTAAGCTTTGTTTACACAATTTAGCACGTCTATTCAATCTTAAATCACTTAGCTAATATAATTTCAATTATAATAATCATATATCACGTCTAGCATGCAATTCCTATACGTCACAAAATCAACAAATCTCAATTTACACCTCGTATGAAAACTAGGGTTTCCTATATATCAATAAAATCATCAAATCGCTACAATAATATGAATAAAATAACCAATTCATTAATATTATTTCAAAAACATTAAGTTTAAATGAACTAGGGTTTCGATCATAAAAAAGCATAATGAAATAATGACGGAATTCAATAAAAACGACTTACGTAGGAATGTTAGGAATGCCTAGACTAGCTCGTATCTACTTCCGGATTCATGATCGAAGGTCGATTGAGGTGTGTTTTGGTGCTTTGAAGCTCTCGGCCGAATGGTGGTGAGGGACGGGGTTCGCGACGGCAAGGGGTGGGGGTTTAGGGTTTTTGATTTTTTTTAAGCTCTTTATATAATACATGCACTAATTGGGTTTTTAAGTTGGGCTTAATTAAGGCTCATAGGCTATTATTAATTAATTAACACTTAATAATAATTAAAACTCTCAATTATTATTTTTGTAAAAATTCTAACTTTTATAAAAAAACTTAATACGATTAACATTCGATAAACATGCGTGATAACAAGAATATTCACATAAAGTCACGTAATCATATAAAACTCATATAATTTATATTAATTATAAATTATTAAATGTTTGAAGTATTAATCTTGATTAATCACCAACGTTCCGGGTTAGACTCGAGTGCGATCCGGTAATTCTACGAATTGCCGTGTTGTGTGAATTAACTGACACATTTAATTAATCCTAATTAAATGCAATGCACGTGCAACTAACTGAGATAACTGAGTTTGCATGAACAATGTTTGAACTAACGATGTTTGTGTTAACGAAGTTAACCTGAATTTGTCGGATGTCACAGTATTCCCCTTTACTTATCAGGAATTTAGAAACTATAGCTGGTAGAAGAACAGCAGGGCATCGCGGTGGTCGTACTGGACGACGTTGTAGGCCACCAATGAACCAAGAACGCAACGAGGAAGAAAGTGTGCACGTGGATCGTGAGGATAGTGTGCATGAAGCCAATGTGATTCCACAAGGAGTAGGCTATGAAGGAAAACTCCAACTGGAACCTGTAGTTAGGGAGGCCATTGCTCAAGAAGTCGTACTCACTCTGAAGGACATACTGCCCGACTTGTTTACTGAAGCGTTAAAGAAAATTAAACAGGAGGAGGAGGAACACCATGATGAAAAGGTTTACAACAGTGAAAGGGATGAAGCGTGACAGGTCACTCGGGGGTGCAACTATAAGGGCTTCAAGGACCGTGACCCGCCCAAGTTTGACGGGAAGAAGGATTATGTAGACAATTTTGAATGGATTGAGAGAATGAATGGAGTAATTAGCATTAGTGAATGCCGAGCTGCCTAGGCTGTTAAGTTTGTTGCTCACTCTTTCACAAATGAGGCACTGAGTTGGTGGAGAACTATTCAGAGATCTAAGTCACCGAATGATCTCAAGAGGATGACCTAGGATGACCTGAAGGTTCTAATGATCAAGAAGTTCTGTCCTCAGAACGAGATTGACAGAGTGGAGAATGAGTTTCTGAACTTCAAAGCTGGCAACATGACTCATCGCCAGTATACCTCCAGGTACAACGGGTTAGCTCAACTGGTACCTCATTTGGTGGAGACTGAAGAGAGATTGATTAAGTACTATGTTAAAGGCCTGTTTCAAAGGGTCCGAATTCACGTAAAAGCTAACCTACCCTCGACCTTCGAGTCGGTAGTGAATCTGAGTGGAATCGTCTTTGACGATTATGCTAACGAGGCCCGGCCCCGGAGGCACCAAAGAGGAAATGGGAAAACCCGTCTAGGGGAACTGGGAAGGGAAACTACGCAAGAAATGTGGAAAGCAACATCTTGGTGAGTTCTGAGCATGCTCTACCATGTGCTTCCAATGTGGGAAGGTACGGCACTACTCCCGAGACTGTATGAGTGGCACCAAGTCCAGGGTTATGTATTGTTCGGGCATCTGACAAAGGATTGCATGAAGACTTGGCAATCAGGTTCAGGAAAAGGGAAGGAACAAGAACAGCCCAAGGCTAGGACCCGAGCCTATGCCTTGACTGAGGAAGAGGCTAGAGGGAACCTTGATGTCTTGTTAGGTACGTTCCTAGTTAATGACGAATATGCTGCAATTTTGTTTGATTCTGGTGCAAGTAAAAGCTTTATATCTACTACCTTTAGTCACTAACTAGACTGCACAATTAGCATCATTGTAAAGGCCTTTAGTGTAGAAACTGCAGTTGGTAGGAACTCAGCAGTATTCCAAATGACAGACGATTGCATGACAGAAATATAGGGTCATAGGTTTCCATCTAGATTATTCCTTCTAACCATAGGAAGATTAGATATAGTATTAGGCATGGATTGGCTAACTGCCAACGAAGCACAAATTGTATGTAAACGAAAGATGATCCATCTCAAGGCTACTGACGGCAGCCCGATCATGGTTTATGGGGATTGGAATTGCACGATGTCTAACGTCATCTCCTTGATCAAGGCCAAAAATTACATGAGGCGCTGTTGTGAAGCTTATCTGGTGTATGTTATCGATGATAGAATGAAAGCTAACGAACTCAAAGATGTACCCGTGGTGTGCAACTTTCCAGAGGTGTTCCCTGAGGACTTACCTGGTGTGCCACCCGATCGGGAAATAGAACTTCAACTTAACTTAATGCCAGGAGCCCAGTCCGTCGCCAAAGCACTCTACCGATTAACTCTGTCATAAATAAAAGAATTGATGTCCCAAGTAGAAGGACTCACTGAGAAAGGGTTCATTAGGCCGAGCATCTCACCATGGGGCGCCCCGGTACTTTTTGTAAAGCAGAAGGACGGTAGCATATGTATGTGTATGGACTACCGGGAACTGAACAAACGAACGGTTAAGAATAAATACCCGCTACCAAGAGTAGACGATCTCTTTGATCAATTGCAAGGCGGAAGTTGGTTTTCAAAGATCGATCATAGGTCGGGGTACCATCAATTGAAAGTAAGGGGGAGGACATACCGAAAACCGCGTTTCGCAAACGCTATGGACATTTCAAATTTCTCATGATGTCATTCGGTCTAACCAACGCCCCTGCAGCGTTTATGGATTTAATGAACAGAATGTGCCGACCAATGTTGGATCGGTCGGTGATAGTCTTCATAGATGATATTCTTATCTATTCGAAGAACGAAGGTGATCACCACTATCACCTAACAGAAGCATTGGAGGTTCAGAAGCAGGAAAAGTTATACGCAAGTTTATCTAAATGCGTGTTCTCGCTTAGGGAGGTCCAATTCCTAGGTCACGTTATCAACACGAACAACATTATGGTAGACCCTGCAAAGATCGTAACAGTGAAAAAATGGAACGTCCCAAAAACACCAACAAAGATATGAAGTTTCTAGGATTGGCAGGCTACTATCGAAGAATCATCCAGGATTTCTCGAGAATAGCCTCGCCACTGAAAAAGCTAACACGTAAAGAGGTGAGGTTTGAATGGGGTCCAACCCAAGATAACACGTTTAAAGAATTAAAAACAAGACTAACCCATGCTCCATTCTTGACCTTGCCCGAAGGAAACGAAGACTTGGTAGTTTACTCTGAAGCTTCGGGTCAGGGATTGGGTTGTGTAATTATGCAACGAGGAAAGGTGATCGCTTACGCATCACGTCAGTTAAATATTCACGAAGTTAACTACCCGACTCACGATTTAGAGTCGGCGGCAGTAGTTTTCGCGTTAAAGATTTGGAGGCACTACATGTACGGAGTTAAGTGTAGTATTTACTCCAATCATAAGAGCCTGAAGTACTTTTTCGAGCAGAAGGAGTTGGACATGAGGTAAAGACGGTGGTTGGAACTACTAAAAGACTATGATTGCGAAATATTATACCACCCAGGCAAGGCAAACGTGGTGGTTGATGCCTCGAGTTGAAAGAAAGAGTCGATTCCTATTACGGTTAAGGCATGTCAATTAATTATAACACCGAACCTGATGGGTGAGATAGCAAAGGTACAAGGAGTGGATTTGTTAGAAAGAAACTTGAAAAGGGAAGGAATGGTTGGTCAACACACAAAGTTGGGAACTGATACGTACTGGGTACGAACTCTGTTTGACAGGATGTGGATACCCAATGTTTGTGAGCTTAGGGCCAAAATACTCGACGTGGCTCGTAAGTCTCGCTACTCTATCCACCCAGGAACGAACAAAATATATCAAGATTTGAAGAAATAATACTGGTGGCTCGACATGAAGAATGATGTGGTCGAATACGTAAGAAAGTGCCTGACTTGTTCAAGGCCGAGCACCAGAAACCGTGTGGTAAAATGCAACCCTTACCAATACCAGAATGGAAGTGGGAGGAGATCACAATAGACTTCATTACCAAGTTCCCGCGAACAACTAAAGGTAATGATACCATTTGGGTGATCGTCGACCGCTTGACGAAGAGTGCTCACTTCTTTCCAATACGTGAGACGTTTTCGTCCGAGAAGTTGGTAGATTTATTTATCAACTAAACAGTAAGCAGGCACGGCATACCTTTGTCGATTGTGTCCGATAGGGACACTCGATTTACATCGAGGTTCTGGAAGAGAGTTAATGAAGCAATTCGCTTACCACCCTTAAACTGATGGCCAGACCGAGAGGACTATTCAAACCTTGGAAGACATGCTCCGGGAATATGTCATTGATTTCGGTGGGAGCTGGGATAGTCATATTCCGTTAGCATAATTCTCATATAACAACAGCTACCACTCAACCATGGGCATGCTGCCACTAGAGATGTTGTGCGTAAGAAGATATAGAACCCCAGTTTGTTGGGAGGAAATTGGAAAGAAGGACTTTGCGAGTCTCGAAGTAGTCAAAGCTACTTCGGAGAAAGCTCACATAAAAGCTGCTAAAGACAGACAGAAATCATAAGTGGAGAAAAAGCGAAGAGATTTAGAATTTCAAGTGCGAGACAAAGTACTATTAAAAGTGTCTCCATGGAAAGGAATCATTTGATTCTGGAAAAGAGGCAAACTAAGTCCGAGGTTTGTCGGACCTTTCGAAGTCATAGTAAGAGTCGGGGGAAGTGGCTTACCGATTGGATTTACCCAATAAGCTTAGAGGAATTCACCCTACGTTTCACGTATCGCACTTACGCATGTGTTTGGCCGACGACACGGCCCACATACCTTATGAAGACATTGAGGTGGATAAAAATTTGAACTACATAGAGGAACTAGTGGCTATTCTTGACCGAGCTGAGAAATGGTTAGGCATAGCCCTGGCAAAATGGGTAGGTGTCGGGTGGGTTCGGATCACGGGTCATAACAGGTTCGGGTCAGAATGGGTTCGGGTTAATACGGGTTAGGAGTAAAATGACTTCGGGTCAAAACGGGTTTGGAGCAAAATGATTCCAGGTCAAAACGGATCGTTTTTATAAAAAAGAAACACTTTCAATTTGGTAAGGGTCAAAACGGGTTCGGCCAATACGGTGAGAGGTGGTGGTGGTGGCGGCGCGACGGATTGTAGTGGTGGATGCGAGGTGGTGGCGGCGGGCGTGTCACACCCCGGCCAATGGCGGATTATATGCCGGGCTGATGCAGTTGTTCATAAGCACATGATCCACTATTAAAATACGTTACAATATTTATTCATCACATTAAATATCCGTTACAAAGAAAATAGCAACATGTTATTCAAATGACACATATCATAATCAAAGCTTAAATTCATTAATACTAAGACCATAGCCCTAAGTGATCAAGCATGGTCCTCAAACGGGTGCACCTGAAACATGTGAGTAAATGTCAACTACAAGTAGTTGGTGAGTAACATAGGTTTTGACACCAAGCAAAGTTGAATATGTTTACAATTCAATATGTTCAAAGCAAGTCTAAGTCTTAAATGTGAAAACATACATGGTTCCAAAGCGTATAATCAAGCCATGTAAATATGTATGCACAATCCCACGGACTGCGTGAAGTACCAAAATGTATACACAAACCCGCCAAGGTTCGTGTTAAGTAATGAATCGGATTCCCATATAAATGATCGTAAAAAGTACTATCCTAGGCTTGCCACACAAGTTAATGATTGTACTAAACATGAACACATGTATCACCAAGTAGTTTAATACATAAAGCACATGAACTTTGCATAAGAACATAGATAATTGAAATGTGTATGTAAAGTAATGTAGACATGTTCCACCCTGAGTATTTGTAAACATAAGTATGTAAAAGGGGCTATGAAACTCACTTGCAATATGAAGATTTATATGTCACACAAGTATATTGTTTGTTGCACAAAAAGTTCAAGCTAACCTCAAGGTTAACCTATGATTTAATGGTACAAGTGTATCAATAATTTGTACAAGATGAGATAGGGAACCCTAATGCACGAAGGGATTGTTGTGGGTTTCCTTATTTCAATAGAAAAATAATTATTGGAGTTTCAAATAAGCTTTATGTAAGTCTTGATAAATAATTGTATTTTAATTTGATTAAATGAAAGAATAATTGAATGATTTGTTTGTAAATAATTTAAATAAATATACAAAAGAAAAGTGTTCTTTTGTTTGTAAATGCTTAAATAAACAGATGAATGGTTTTCATTTGTAAATAAGTGAATAAATAAATGTATACATGGATAAATAGTTGAATGACTAATTATCTTAACTACATAAATAAAATATTTTATTTATTTAGTTTGATTACTATAAAATTTAAGTGTGAAGATAATGCTCTAATTAATTAATAATTAAGTCATAATTATTTATTAATTAAAAGTATAGACTTTGATTTAAATGATATATAAAAAAAATTATATAAAAAGGATGCATAAATCTTTACGAGGCAAATGGTTTTATAAACATATTCATTTTTATGTTAAATATAATTTGTAACTTCGAGATTTTAAATAAGTAATTTGTTAAAGAATTTGTATGTATGCGATATATATTTATTTGCAAAAAGATAATAATTGTATCCCTAGGCCATTTATAAAAAAATAAATATATGTGTATATTTAAAGGATGTAAATATGCGATTTAAACTCATAACTTTTATTTATACATTCTTTTTAAAAAATAAAGTTGTATGCTTGCTTTATTTAGTATAATCAAATGTGTTTATGTTTGCATATATAACTACAGTTAAATATATATATATGTGTGTGTGTGTGATGAAAATGAGAGATGTACTTACATGATTTAAAAACTCACATGTGTTTATATATTAGAGAAATAATATGTTGTGCAAGGTTGAAGTTCTAAATTGATATATGTTTAAAATAATAAGTAAATGTGGCGTAATATGTTTGAACAAGTACGGGATTGAAATGGGATGTCATTATTGTATAGAATAAAATAAAAAAATAACACCGAAAAATCCTGGATGTTACAGTATCCCCAAGTTGAGAGAATTTCGTCCCGAAATTCAACTGTTGGAGGCTACTGAGTCAGGTAACAAAGGTGTGAGTTTGGATTCTCAGCGAGCTTTGATTATCGATTTGAGGAGTATAATTGATGACAAGGTTCAGGTCAGGTCATGGATAGCGGTAGTGAATTTAGTTTGAAGAGGATTAAGGAGGAAATTTTTATGCCCTAGAATAATTTTGGACTCCAAGGATGGGATGCATCACTTGCAATGAGAGCGATGAGAATTTTGATGCTCAAAACTTGTTTAGGATATAGTCTAATATGTTTAAAGGGTATCACTGGGTGAAGATTTCATAGACATTGTTCAAGGTCAAAATAAATAGAAAACCCTACATGACACGAACAACGCTACTTCTGACAATATGACAAGAACATTTATATATAGGAAGTACCAGCGGCATATCCACCATACCCTTATCATATCACATTAGTTTCATCACTATATATCACGATAGGTTTTGTGTCATCACACATGACATAATTTACTATGTTTTTCCATGCGTTGACTTTTATAATTACGTGTTCACCCATAATTACTCAAATCGTCGCACGGTCCGTATAGATCGTCCCATTGTGTGTGGTCAAGAGAGGACACAAAATCACTTATTTCATAACTATTGTTTTCACATATGAATTGTTAATAAGTAACTGTGTCCATAATTAATAAAGTCAATCAGGAAATAAAAGAATAACAATGTGGCACAATTTCATACATGGTTGGCCTAGGTAGATGGCATAATTCTCAAGATTACCCATAAAGTTTATAGCTCCCTCGTGTTTGAACAAGAATACGTCAAACCCCAAGTAGTTTAAAGTTTTATAGCTTCCTCGTGTTTTAACAAGAATACGTGAAACCCCGAGTAGCTCAAAGTTTAGAGCTTCCTCATGTTTGAAATAGAATACGTCAAACCCCGAGTAGCTCAAAGTTTATAGCTTTCAACTTTCATGGATAAAGTGAATAATCATGTCTTGTGTATAAGTTTTATGTATAATGTAAACACTCAAGTTTCGTGTAAACAATTTAGTCTCGTGTATCATGCGATTAATTAGGTTTCGTGCATAATGTAAACAATCTAGTTTCATGGATAATACGAACAATCAAATGTAAATAATCGGATCTCATGAGTAATATAAACTATCGAATTTCGTAGCTGATTGAGCTTTGCGAACATGCGTGTTGCGCGGCATTCATGTACAATGTGGGTAGTCAACGCCCACGCGAAATGATTCGTCTTCTGGGAGTTGGCCAGAAAGCTCATACATTTCCGTGGGTGTAAGACGACGAGAAGGTTTACAAATATGTAAACATGAATAACTTATTTGTGCTCTTTGTATATAAATAAACAAGTAATTTGAAATTTACTCTTGTTTGTAAATAAATAAATGAAAATAATAAATTGAATGGATAAATAAATAAAAACATTTTATTTATTTAATTTAATTATCCTGAAAAAGTGCTTCAAAAGAAAATAATGGTCTAATTATTTAGTAATTGAGCCAAGATTTAAATATTAATTAGTTTAGTGAATTAAAAAGTTATAATGAAATAATTAATCAAGTCATAATTAATTATTAATTAGAAGGATAAAATATTTGTTAACGTTTTTTTACAAAATAATTTGTACAAGATGGGTATTAAGTTTCTTTACAAGGTAAAGCGGTTTAGATGATTTATATTCTAGTTAATATCTATAAATCAAGGATTTGATAAATGTTTTGCTTGAACAAAATAACTATACAAAGTAAATCAAAATGATTAGTTTACAAGGAAGGTTTAGGTGTCAACTATTAAGGCAAGCCAAAAATAAAGGAATATCACAATATAAAACTATTTATATAGTGTTTTTGGATACAGAATATGGGTTTCAAGCCCATTAGAAAAATTCCTTTTCAAGAGTTTACAATATGCTACTCAATAGAAGGGGTTTCGGAATGATTCTCAAAACTAGCAACATTGGCGTGATTTTGAGTAATCTTGATGAAAATATAACGGATGTATTTTATGCTTGTAATATTAAGTCAACGAGTAATAGCATTGGCATAAGATAATTGTATGGTAAAATTTTAATACTGAATGATAAAATGTCAAGCACTTACCATAGAGTAACGGGTTCAAATTAAATTTTAAGAAAACGAGAAATAGAACATCCGGCTAACGTCCTAGGTAGTTTTCCACCAGGAAGCAGATGAGCACCAAGATAAACATCATTATGGTTACTCAAATTGTAAATCGGGCCTCAGCTCTAGCTATTTCCGTACGTGCATCAATTTTCTCCCTGTCTCCTTCCATCATGTCTATATGGGTACCCAGATTTGCAATTAAGTCCTCCTGGTACCGCACTTGACCCAATAGGCTATCTATTCGATGACCCAGAAGGTCGTGCCTAATTACATGCTTCATTCCCTATCTCACACTCTGTGGCCCTTACATATTGGTGAGTAGTATCAGTTGGAACTCATGTGGCACTGGTTGGTTCCATAGTCTGCCTTGCTCCTAGGTTTGGGTGGTATGGGTCAGGTGCTAGGTAAGGGTATCTCGGTGGGGGTGGTTCAGATGCTCGGAGTCTCAGGCCTGTGCTCCTAAGCCAATCTGCCCCGCAGTCAAACATGGATCTAGCAGATGGAGGTGTCGGTGATCGGTTGTCTGGTGATGGGGATCCGATGTCTTCCTCCTGTTCGGACTCTGTCTTGGGATGGTATTCCGGGGAGGGAGGAGGGTAAGAGGCCATGTCTAGCACTAAGAGAAAAAGGTCGTAAGTGATAATAAGACGCTTAATGTTAGGTACAAAGGTTTTTATGAGTTAAAAGTTGACTAATCATAGAGTATGTTAGAAGTAACAATTGACCTATAAGTAGTGTACCCACGAAAAGAATCCCCAGGAAAGAGAGGTGGGTCACAAGGAACACATTTATGTACCCCGTCTTTCCTTCGTCAGGAACTTTTATGGACCTACACCCACTCTTCCAGCCATCATATACTATGAACATTATTATTTGAACTAATGGTTATGATGAGAACCATTATGGATGGTGTCTTGTGGCTCAAAGGTGTGCTTCATCTATTCAAGCAGCTTCCTTTCCTTGAATGGTGAGGTCTAAAGGTTTAAATTTCTCACAACTGATGATAATGATGATAAAATTTTCAAGGCATAAGGATGGACAGTTATAGGCACTTAAATAAGATTAAGTGTAAGAGTCAAATAGGGAGGTTTAGACATGCGTACCAAATTGTAATAAATAAACGAATGATGTTTAGATTGTATACATTTGGTGCATAACCAAATGGATGATGTGACAAATCAAATTGATTTAAGTTCATATACTTTCAAAAAGACATGATTTAACCTATAGGTGAACACTCACTTCGGGAATTCCCAGGAAAGCATACGGATCCTTCGGTTGATTTAGATTTATATGAAATGATTTCCGATACAGAAGACCCAAAGTACAGGCATTCACCCTTCTAGATTGCACATGTTCTCTACTAATTTTCGGAACTCAAAACTTTGAAGGGATTTTTAAAAATTTTAATAGGTATTCACAAGTGATGGTGATGACATAGTTCTCGATGTGTAAAGATGAAAGTGTATAAAGCCTTAGATATGAATGAGTGTATGTCAAGACTTAGGATAGCATTTAGTGATATCAAATAGGTATTACGCAGACTAATCAAATTGTGTAGCAAATAAGGTATCACATGAGTAGTAGTTTTTGTAAACATATAAGTTATCAAGTAACACAACACATAAGATAACTCGTATTGTATCATGCAATGTAATACATTAGATAATGTGTAGGATAATCACACAAGGGTATCCTAAGGTTATAGAACGGGTCATTGGTTTCTAATAACCTAATTCCCTATAAGCATGGCTCTGATACCAATCTGTCACACCCCGGCCGATGACGGATTATACATCGGGGCTGACGCGGTTGTTCATAATCACATGATCCACTATTAAAATACGTTACAATATTTATTAATCACATTAAATATCCGTTACAAGGAAAATAGCAACATATTGTTCAAATGACACATATCATTATCAAAGCTTAAATTTATTAATACTAAGTCCATAACCCTAAGTGATCAAGCATGGTCCTCAAACGGGTACACCTGAAACATGTGAGTAAATGACAACTACAAGTAGTTGGTGAGTAACATAGGTTTTGACACCAAGCAAAGTTGAATATGTTTTACAATTCAATATGTTCAAAGCAAGTCTAAGGCATAAATGTGAAAACACACGAGGTTCCAAAGCGTACAATCAAGCCATGTAAATATGTATGCACAATCCCCAGACTGTGTGAAGTACCAAAATGTATGCACAAACCTGCCAAGGTTCGTGTTAAATAATGAATCAGATTCCCAAATAAATGATCATAAAAGGTACTACCTTAGGCTTTCCACACAAGTTAATGATTGTACTAAACATGAACACATGTATCACCAAGTAATTTAAGACATAAAGCACATTAACTTTGCATAAGAACATAGACAATTGAATTGTGTATGTAAAGTAAAGTAGACATGTTCCACCCCAAGTATTTGTAAACAAAAGTATGTAAAATGGGCTATGAAACTCACCTTGTAATATGAAGCTTTGTATGTTACACAAGTATATTGTTTGTTGCACAAAAAGTTCCAGCTAAACTCAAGGTTAACCTATGATTTAATGGTACAAGTGTATCAATGATTTGTACAAGATGAGATAGGGAACCCTAATGCACGAAGGGATTGTTGTGGGTTTCCTTATTTCAATAGAAAAATAATTATTAGAGTTTCAAATAAGGTTGATGTAAGTCTTGATAAATAATTGTATTTTAATTTGATCAAATAAAAGAATAATTGAATGGTTTGTTTGTAAATAATTTAAATAAATATACAAAAGAAAAGTGTTCTTTTGTTTGTAAATGCTTGAATAAATAGATGAATAGTTTTCCTTCGTAAATAAGTGAATAAATAAATGTATACATGAATAAATAGTTGAATGACTAATTATCTTAACTACATAAATAAAACATTTTATTTATTTAGTTTGATTACTATGAAATTTAAGTGTGAAGATAATGCTCTAATTAATTAATAATTAAGTCATAATTATTTATTAATTAAAGGTACAGACTTTGATTTAAATGATATAAAAAAAATTTATACAAAAAGGATGCATAAATCTTTACGAGGCAAATTGTTTTATAAACATATTCATTTTTATGTTAAATATAATTTATAACTTTGAGATTTTGAATAAGTAATTTGTTAAAGAATTTATATGTGTGCGATATGTATTTATTTACAAAAAGATAACAATTGTATCACTAGGTCATTTATTAAAGAGATTAGTTAACGATTTTTTTGTTGTTTATAAAAGGATATATAAATTTACACAACCATAAGATAAATTTATAAAATGATGCACTACAAATGAACCATATTTATTTGTTTATGTTTTGTTATAAACAAAAAATGTATATATTTATGTCTTACCTTTTTCTTCATAAGTTGTTTCATGCATTAATATAAGTATATACATTTATATATATATATATATATATATATATATATATATATATATATATATATATATATAGGGGTAACAAACAATATGTTAAGAACCGTAAGAACCACATTAACTTATGCACTATTTATAATATAAATTGACTAGAATTCATGTACATTTCAATATGCTTAAGGTTTAGTTTTAAAAGACCTCGAATTTATAGTCGTTTTTTTAAATGCATATATGCACTCACACTATATGCACAAATGAATGCATATATGCATATTTTTATATTTTTCTTAAAAAAATTCAGGAGAGAGGAGATAAACTCAAACTAAGAGTGAGAAGAGATACATAAAACATTGTTGTTGAATTTTACTTTTTTCACTAAAGCGATATGTACTCGTTTTATGCGGTTCTTTTGGTTCTCAACATATGTTTAGTTCTCAAAAAAACATGCCCCTATATATACACATATATATATATATATGTATGTGTGTATGTGAGGGAGTTAAAACAAGATGAAAAATGAAAATATTTGCAAAAACAGGGAATGCAGGGTTCTAACCGGCGACCGGTTTTCTATGGGGACAAGGTATTAACCAAGTGATCTAGGGTCAATGCCTTGCTAGTTTTGGAATTGTTTAGCTTTTAAACACAAGGTTCCAGTCACCTTCTTTCCCAAATCAAGAGATTGAAACCCTAACTCCCAAATCAAACACAATTCATAATCAGAATTATGGGGCTTCGAACCAGAACATCAAAACGCGTAGGAAGATATGATTATTTACTGTAATACGACTTTGGTTTCGCCACGAAACTGCGGATTTGCTTTCCGTGACTGATCGCGACGAGATGGGAGAAAAGGGACGAATTGGGTTCGGTTTTGAGTAGTAAAATGATGGGGAATGTTAGGAGGATGAAAAACGAACTCATTATAGTGATAATCGATGGATTTAACACGGGTTTGATTTTTGTTTCGTGCCCTTTCATTTCTAAAACAAAATTCTTTAATGGCTCTATACGAACTTGATTTCTCAATCAATACCATTGATTATAGGTCCAAAACGGTCACAATAAGTGGCAAGATGATCTAGAGGGGCTCGAACTCTTAATCTCGGTCAATTGGAACGATTTGTTAGAGTGTTGACTTTTTAAGAGTCAAAATTGGGTTGATTCATTCCAGGGTTCAACAATTGAAAGAAAAGGGTTCAGTTAAGTGAAGTGAGGGGGTTCAAAGGCTAAAGTGGGGGTTCTTTGGCTTGGAAAGGGTTCAAGGCTAAATTTATTTTATTTTAATTCATTTTAGTTGTTTATATAATAGTTTTTATAAAGTTTTATAAAAATCTCATTATTAAATATTTATAAAGGGATAAATTTCCTTTTTATAAGATAACAAATGGTTTATTTAACAAAGATCGATGTATAGATATATTTACGTACTTCTTCAAAAAAAATTAATATCTATACTATCTAATAAATAAAGGTTTTTTTTACCACGCCTCTATATTCACCCTCATCATTTTTTTCCGTCTCTCTCTCCTATTAAATACATTTTCATCTTTTAATAATAACAATATATTTAAAAAAAATACTAATTATACTAATAAAATATATTTATTTAAATTATCTTTTATCATAAAAAACTTTGAAATCTAATTATTTAACTTTTATTTTCAATTAAGTAGTAATGAAAGTCAATTTATATTAAATAGTAATTAACGTATTTTCAAAACCCAATTATATATTAATTTTTACATATTTTAAATTTTGTTTTTTATTCTTAATATATGTAATACATTTTTACACATGTAAAAAATATATATAAAGATTTTAGAATTTTATGTATAATATTTTCCAACCCGTGTGTAATACACGGGGTCTAAGCTAGTGTGTGTATATTTAAAGGATGTAAATATGTGATTTAAGCTCATAACTTTTATTTATACATTCTTTTTAAATAAAAATTAAAAGTTGTATGGTTGCTTTATTTAGTATAATCAAATGTGTTTATGTTTGCATATATAACTACAAATAAATACACATATATATATGATGAAAATGGGAGATGTAGTTATATGATTTAAAAACTCACATGTGTTTATATATTAGAGAAATAATATGTTGTACAGGTTGAAGTTCTGAATTGATATATGTTTAAAATAATAAGTAAATGTCGCGTAATGTGTTTGAACATGTACGGGATTGAAATGGGATGTCATTATTGTATAGAATAAAATAAAAAAAATAACATCAGAAAATCATGGATGTTACAGGGCGGGTGGGGGTGGCAGTGGAGGAACGGCGGGTGGCGGCGGGCGGGTGGGTGAGGGAGGCGGCAATGGTGGTGGCGGCGGCGGGTGACGGTTGAGGGGCGGTAGCGGCGTTGAGGCGGGTGGCGACGAGCGGGTAGGGGCGGCGGCAGCGGGTGGCCGACGGTGGTGGGTGGCGGCAAGGAAGTGGCGTGTGGTGGCGGCGGTGGGTGAGTAGGTGGGAGTGGCGCAACGATAGTGATAGCAAGGGTGGGGGTGGGGTGACAAAGTTTTTTTTTTCGGTAACCCATATGCACTATTTAACGTTAACAAGTTTTATAATACTTGATCATTTTGATCCGTTGACTAATTTAAGGTTACCCAAATTAACCCGTTGAATATTAAAGGTGACCCAAATTGACCCGTTGATTAATTTAAGGTGACCTAAATTAACCCATTGACTAATTTTAAGTCACCCAAATTGACCCACATTCAATTGATTTTTGCCCAAATAAACCCATTCTTTGAAGAATGGGTCAAGATTACCACCTCTAGTTACGCAACAAATCGATTCCCCTAATCAAAGGACAATGAAAACACAGAAAATGGTCAGAAGCTACATGGGAAAAAGAAGTCGAGATGAAGGAGCTCCACCCGCAACTGTTTAACATATAACAAGATTCGAGGACAAAACCTCTAATAAGGTGGGTAGACTTGTAACATCCGAAAAATCCAACATTTTGAGTTGGGCCAAAATAAAAGAATAATTGGGACAAAGATAGGCTTAGAGAGATGGGCTTAGCCAAAGGGTTTCCATAACCCTAACAAAACCATATGGCGTAGCCCCCGAGTACTTGTCCAATGTATACAAATGGATAAATCGGAAGAAAGCGAAGTGTTCACTAGAATCCAAAGATGAAATGTTTAACTATAATTAAACTGTTTTGACATGTTTATGAAAATGATTTGAGGTCATAAAGTATTCACCAGCATGTGGCTGACGTTCATTTTCAAATGTTTTCAGGAAAGGAATGAATTTGACCTCATCGTATCGGGACCGGCTACGGCCTGGGTCCCAATGACAGTTTTTTTGCATAGCCGGGTCGAGCCACACACCTAAACCCGGTGCAACCCGAAAATATTTTATTACAGGTCGTGCATTGCACAGAACGAACCTGAAGAGTAAATAAGGTTAAGGTGACTGAAGGACTACGTTTTCCTTAGGCAGATTACCTCCTTGTAATCTTACTGACTTTGCGTCAGAGTTTGATTTGAAATCAAATGTACAAACGATCGGGTTTTCAAACCCAGATATTTAAATAAAGATGATCTTTGTCTACACAACGAGATTTAGGTATTTACAAAACCAACCTTTAAGGTTGAGATGAAACGATCCATTTTCAAACGTTATACCGTTGCACAAAAACAAACTCTGAAATCAAAGAAGGTACCGAAGGTGCCAACGGATGTCGCAGCCCGGTAACGTCTCAGGGGTGCCCGGGGCGGGGTATGACATTGGTTGGTATCAGAGATTGAGGTTTTAGCAAATTACATACTTGGGATTAGTATCTAAGCTCTAACCAGATTAAGCAATGACTTGCCTACTAAGCAAAGGTAAGTAGACACTTGCCTTTAAGCTGATAGTGTCGAAACATGCAGGTAGTATTATGTCAGGAGGACAAGGATACCATAGCTACTATAACTCTAATGTTACTGTTAAACAAGAATCAATGGCAAATACATACGCACCCATTGAAGAAGGAAACTTCTCATGGTATCATGCTCTGCCAAAGGCTCCAATGAAGGAGGAATACGAATCAGATCACCTAAGCCAAATGAGTGGCTCTGACTTTAGTAACTGGAGATGTACACCACCACATTAGCCAGTACCTCCTCCACCAAACTACTCTCCACCTCAAACACCTCCACCGCCCATGTATCCCCCTTCCACTAATCAATATAAGGCAGGGTCTAGCAAGAAGGCCACTAAACCTCGAATAAGGGTGAAAGAACCTGTTGGGAAGCTTTCTGATGTGTTAGTATTTACACATCTTTTTGGCACAAAACTTCGCTCATTTAACGATAAATTCTTGGTTATATTCAACGTTTAGGCACTTATTTGTTTCATTTCCTGTTTTGTAGGTTTTTGTGAAGCTTGTGAACAAACAAGAAGATTCCAGGATAAAAAGTGAAGTTTTTAGGGTTTCTGTGATGAAGGCACGGTCATGCCCCTAATTGGCACGGTCGTGCCTAACTTGCAAACCCTAAGCACGGTCGCGCCCCGTACATGGCACGACCGCGCCAAGCCAAAAGGCAAGGCACAACCTTGCCCTGCCTCCACACGGTCGCGGGAACACCCGTGAGTCTGACAGCTCGAAGCAAGAGACCTAATGGAAGCTCCGGATCGGTCAACCCTCTGTCACACGGTCGCGGCAAAGACCTAGACGCGACCGCGCCTTTGCACTTGGCACGGTCGTGCCTCCCCTTTTCTATTTAAACAGAACTTAAACTCTCATTCAGACATCAAGCAACCAGGGGAGAAAGTCTACTGTTCCAGCTCGTATTTCTCTTGTTCCAGCCATATTTCAAGATTCTTGGAGAGGATACAACATCAAGAGGATCACCATACATCAACAACAACATCTAGGCTTGGAGGAGTGGTTTGATTCTTGTTTTCATATCATGTTTCACACTATTTTTCCCTGCTTATTTGTAATTTTGGTGCTCATGATGAGCTAAAACTCTTGTTCACTTTGGTTTAGATGAAGTTTAGATACATTTGACAACATTCATGGATTATTGGCAATTATTGTGTTAATGTTATGACAATCGTATGATTATTCTTTGATGAAATTATGTATTCAAGTATTTTGAGTTGTTTACAAGACTTGTATGCCATATTATGTTGGAAAACTTGTGGTTTATGCTTATATTCATGGATTGGTGTATGTAATTATACTAGTTTATGGCTTTTGACTAGGAATGGTGAATGAAGTCTTGTTTATGAATCATTATATTTGTATGTGTATCCTTATGCTTATGTTTGGAAAGACAAAGTGTTTGTTAGAATGTTTCATGCTTAGTTTTATGTTTATCTAGGAATTGTTGACACATTCTCCTAATTTATATAATCTTTACATGAACATTGTATGTTGAAGAAATGCATATTGTTGTCTAATTTAATCAACTTGAGGTGGGTAGTGTGTTGTTCATATTATCTTTCCAACTAGTTGTTGGACTAGCGTACCTTAATCGGAAACTAGTTTAATCTTTATAAACATTAACATGATTGTTAAACACGTGAGCTTCATTGTATGATTTTAGGTGGTTAGTTTGTATAATTCATGCTAGTTTTCCGAATAGTCATTTGATTAGATATCTTTGACAAGAGTTTAGTCAATTTATGTTCCGTGTGATTGCCATGTTCCTATGAGTGTATTGGATGTATTCTAGATGGATTCGACACCGAAGTGATATTTTCTCCTTAATCGTTTGAATTGTGACCTTAGCTTAGTTTTCATATATTTGCATGTTAGTTAATTAAACAAAACTCTTCAAAATATATTTATACCCTCACTTGATTAGATTTTAGTTCCGGTTTATTATCGCATTCCACCGTGTCCACGGATTGATATCCGGTTCTTACCTTTACTATATTGCTATCCGACGGGTACACTGCCCGATGTGTGTGTGATTAGTTTTTGGTGAAAACCATTTTTAAAACTCATATTGTGTGAAAATTCTTTATTAAAATATATATACAGTTTACACGCATCAAGTTTTTGGCGCCGTTGCCGGGGACACGGTTTTTGCGAGAACGATTGAAATTAATTTTTAGTCATTTAGTATATATATTTTTGTGAATATCGTGTTTTCTTGTTTATTATTTTGCAATTTTATGTGTATAGATATTTTTGCATTTTTACTTGTTATTTTTAGCTTCATTTGTATATAGATATATATCTTGGTTTTTATCCCATTTTATTTCTCTTATTTTTATTTTATTTATTTTCAATTTTTTTATTTTATTTTATTTTATTTTTATTTTTGTCTAACTTGTGTTTTCTGTGTCCTAGGTTCGCGTATTTAAATCTAACTTGTCTTGCAGATCGTGTATGTTCTCAACTCCCGTCGAGGAGGTTCCTGAGACGTCTTCTGAGCCGGAGCGTGATCTTCATCGGAGATTGCGAGCCCGTTCCCGATTTGTGGCCCGGTTACTCGAGTTTGACGAGGTTGTTGTTGACGAGGTTGTTGTTGACGAGGTAGAGGAGATGGCGAACGAGGATGCGGGTCGGACGCTTTCGGATTTTGGCAAACCAACACTTGAGGGTTTGGAGTCGAGCATCAACAGGCCGACGGTTGGAGCACATCAGTTCGAGATCAAATCCAGCATTATACAGATGGTGCAGAACATGTGTCAGTTCGATGGCAAGGATCACGAGGATCCTAATACTCATTTGGCCGGTTTCTTAGAGATTTGCGCCACTTTCAAAATTCGTGACGCTACCGACGATGCTATTCGACTCCGGTTATTCCCGTTTTCCTTACGGGATCGAGCCAAGGCTTGGTTACTGTCACTTCCCCCTAGGTCCATTAGTACTTGGGACCAGATGGCTGCTAAATTCTTAGAAAAGTACTTCCCTCCGGAGAAAACATCAAAGTTGAGGGCTAGGATTCTTTCTTTCCAGCAGGACGACGGGGAGACGATCTATGAGGCGTGGGAGAGATTCAAGGAACTGATGAGGAAGGTTCCCCACCATGGATTGTTGAAGTGGCAGCAGTGTTAGACATTCTACAATGGTCTAGAGATGACCGGGAAGCAGCTGATTGATACGCGGGTGGAGATATTGGAACAAAGACACCCCAGGAGGCGTATGACCTGCTAGAAAAGGTGGCAGCGAAGAGCTACACTCAGCATACTTCCCGAGCGAGGACTCAGAGGCAGGGTGTCCATCAAGTGGATGGAATTACCTCTTTAGCTGCCCAGGTGGAAGCACTTTCCACCAAGATTGATCAGATGCATGTCCACAAGGCCCAGTCCTTGTGTGAGTTTTGTGGTGGGGAGCATCCCACGAATGCTTGTCAGGTTGGGGATCAGGGGGCCCACGAGCAGGTTGATTTCATGTCCAACCAGAATTGCCCCCAGAATAATCCCTACAGCAACACATATAATCCGGGGTGGAGGAATCACCCGAATTTCAGTTGGAAGTCTGGCAACAATAGCCAGCAACCACCCGGATTCACTCAGCGCCCCCCATTCCAGCATCAGTCTCACCAGTCTCAGGGACAGAGTTCCCAGTTCCGACCTCAGCAGGGCCAGTTTCAAGGCCAAGGTTCTAGCAGCGGTCCACCACCCGCTCCTGAGGGTAAATCCAGTTTGGAGGACATGGTTGCACGGCTACTTGCCAACTCGGAGAGTCAGAATCAGTTGGCAGAGAAGCAGAACCGTTACATGGAGGAGCGTTTTCACACGCATGAGACTGAGTTGAGGAATCAGAAAGCTTCGATCCAGACCATAGAGAACCAGGTCGGGCAGATCGCGAAGCTTCTTTCTGAGAGACCGCCAGGTGGCCTGCCTAGCAACACTGAGCCCAATCCAAAGGCTCATGTGAAGGCCATTACTACAAGGAGCGGTAGAGGCATAGGACCGGATCCGCAGGTCCCTGTGCATGAGTCATCCGAGGAGGAGGTTGTGATTGAGATTCCGGATGAGACACCACCGAGGGGTAAACCAGCGAGCACATCACGCCCTCGCGAGCCTGTGAGAGATTACACTCCCGCCGTTCCATACCCAGGCAGATTGAAGAAACAGAAGATGGAGGAGCAGTATGGTAAGTTTCTAGGGTTGTTTAAGCAGTTGCATATCAACTTTCCATTTGTGGAGGCTCTAGCTCAGATGCCTAAGTATGCGAGATTTTTGAAGGATATCCTCACGAATAAGAGGAAATTGGAGGAGTTGTCTCAGGTGACGCTGAATGAGGAATGTTCGGCGATGATTCAGAACAAGCTACCGGAGAAGAGACGAGATCCGGGGAGTTTTACCATCCCCTGTTTGATAGGTAGCTTGTCGGTTAGCAACGCCTTAGCTGACCTTGGTGCTAGCATTAACCTCATGCCATATGCGGTCTTTGCTAAGCTTGAGTTGGGAGAACCTGCACCAACACGCATGAGTATCCAGCTGGCCGATCGTTCGGTCAAGTATCCGCGAGGGATAGTGGAGAATATGTTGGTTAAGGTTGATCGTTTCGTGTTTCCTGTAGACTTTGTGATTCTGGACATGGATGAGGACAAGAATGTCCCTATTATTCTAGGTCGACCGTTCCTGGCCACCGCCAAGGCCCTGATTGATGTGTATTCAGGGAGGCTTACATTGAGGGTGGATGAAGAGGAGGTGACCTTTGATGTTGGGAGATCCATGCAGCACACCCAGAATCAGGATGATTCACTCTACTTTGTTGAGACTGTTTATTCTTGCGTGAGTGATCATCTCCAGGATACAGCTGAGGAGGAGTCCCTGAACACCCAGATTGTAGGGGGGAGACGATTGATCCAATTGGTGAGGATCAGTTTGATGAGCAGTGGCATAGCCAGGAGAGCTATGAGTTTCCCCAGTGTTCAGCGGTTTTCGCAATGGTTGATAGAAAGTCTGAGCCGATTGAGTGGCCTTCTGTTGAGGATCCACCACCTGTTGAGCTTAAGGAGCTCCCGAGCCATTTGGAGTATGCCTTTTTAGATGGTGAGTCTCGATTACCTGTCATTATCGCCTCTGATTTGACGAGTGATGAGAAGGAGAGGCTATTAGAGGTGCTGAAGCAGCACAAGCAGGCTATTGCATGGAGGATTATGGACATTAAGGGAATTAATCCCTCTTTCTGTACCCATAAGATCCTTATGGAGGATGACTACAGGCCCGCTGTGCAGCACCAGAGGAGGTTGAACCCGAACATGCAGGAGGTAGTGAAGAAGGAGGTGATTAAGTTACTTGATGCAGGTTTGATTTATCCCATCTCCGATTCACCTTGGGTTAGCCCGGTTCAGGTTGTCCCTAAGAAGGGAGGCATGACTGTTATCACCAACGAGAGGAATGAGCTGATTCCTACTCGTACAGTCACAGGTTGGAGAGTTTGCATCGATTACCGCAAACTCAATGATGCTACTCGGAAGGATCACTTCCCCCTCCCGTTCATTGATCAGATGTTGGAGAGATTAGCGGGGAAGATGTTCTATTGTTTCCTGGATGGCTTCTCTGGCTACTTCCAGATCCCGATCGCTCCTGAGGACCAGGAGAAGACGACATTCACATGTCCCTATGGCACATTTGCTTATCGGCGGATGCCCTTTGGATTGTGTAATGCTCCGTCCACTTTCCAGCGTTGCATGGTGGCCATTTTCCATGATATGATTGAGGACTCCATGGAGGTTTTCATGGATGACTTTTCTGTGTTTGGGAGTTTCTTTGATCATTGCCTCGGGAATCTGGAGAGGATGTTGGCCAGGTGCAAAGAGGACAATCTAGTGTTGAACTGGGAGAAATGCCACTTCATGGTGAAGGAGGGCATTGTGCTTGGGCACAAGGTTTCACGCACGGGGATTGAGGTTGATAGAGCTAAGATTGATACCATATCTAAGCTGCCCCCGCCGACTTCTGTGAAATCTATTCGCAGCTTCCTTGGTCACGCGGACTTTTACAGACGCTTTATTAAAGATTTTTCTATGATTGCCCGACCGATGACCCATCTTCTTGAGAAGGAAGCCCAATTCATGTTCTCCGACGAATGCCTTAGTGCATTCAATTTGTTGAAGGAGAAGTTGGTGAAGGCCCCTATCATGGTAGCTCCTGATTGGAAGTTGCCATTTGAGATCATGTGTGACGCGAGCGACTTCGCTGTTGGGGCGGTCTTAGGACAGAGGAGAGAGAAGCAGTTTCACCCGATTTATTATGCGAGCAAGACACTCAATGACGCACAGGAGCACTACACCACGACGGAGAAAGAGCTCCTAGCCGTTGTCTTCGCTTTCGATAAATTCCGATCTTATCTCGTCCTATCAAAGACCATTGTATTCACTGACCTTGCAGCTCTTCGGCACCTGTTCAGCAAACAGGATGCCAAACCCCGACTGATCCGGTGGGATTTGCTGCTTCAGGAGTTCGACATTGAGATCCGTGATAAGAAGGGCACGGAGAATGTCGCAGCGGACCACTTGTCCCGTCTTGAGTGCTCAGCTTCATCTGAACTTGTGGGGTCATCCATAAATGACAATTTTCCCCACGAGTTTCTCATGCACATACAGACACAGGATGAGGAATGTCCCTGGTTTGCTGATTTTGCAAACTTTCTTGCTAGCGGGATCGTGATTAAGGGCTTAACGCATCAACAGAAGCGAAAGTTCTTTGCGGATGTGAAGCACTATCTTTGGGAGGATCCCTATTTATTTCGAGTCGGGGCTGATCAGATCGTGCGCAGGTGTGTGTTCGGAGATGAGGCACGTCAGGTGCTTAGACACTGCCACGAGGGCCCGACAGGTGGACACCATGGAGCTACCTTGACCGCGAAGAAGTTCTTTGACGCCGGTTTCTTCTGGCCTACCATCTTCCGGGATGCTCATGAGATGATCTGAGCTTGTGAAGCTTGCCAGAGGGCGAGCAACATCTCATCTAGGAATGAGATGCCCCAGAACAACATCCAGATTTGTGAGATTTTTGATGTTTGGGGCATTGACTTTATGGGACCTTTCCCAGCTTCTCGTGGCAACCGGTATATCCTAGTCGCTGTTGACTACGTTTCTAAGTGGGCCGAGGCTCAAGCCTTGCCCACTAATGATGCTAGGGTGGTTGTTCAGTTTCTGAAGAAGTTATTCTCTCGCTTTGGTGCCCCCAAAGCCCTTATTAGTGACCGTGGGACCCACTTCTGCAACTCCCAGTTGGAGAAGGCATTATCACGATATGGTGTGAACCATAGATTCTCCACAGCCTACCATCCACAGACCAGTGGACAGGTAGAGGTCACGAACCGGGGCATAAAGCGGATTCTTGAGAAGACGGTTGGTCAAAACCGTAAGGATTGGTCGGACAGGTTAGATGATGCACTTTGGGCCTTCCGGACTGCGTATAAGACGCCTATTGGTACCACACCATTTAGGTTGATCTATGGGAAGGCGTGCCATCTTCCGGTGGAGTTAGAGCACAAGGCTTATTGGGCGTTGAAGGCGGTGAATCTTGACTTGGTGAGCGCGGGAGAGAACCGGTTCACTCAGATTCATGAGCTTGATGAGTTGAGGAATCAAGCCTATGCAAACTCCACGATCTACAAGGAGCGCACTAAGAGTTTACATGACTGACGCTTGAAGGACAAGAAGGAATTCCGAGTGGGTGGTCGTGTGTTGCTTTACAACTCTAGGTTGCGATTGTTTCCCGGGAAGTTGAAGTCCCGATGGACGGGTCCTTACAAGGTTAAGGAGGTGTTTCCTTATGGGAGCGTCGAGATTGAACATAAAGATGGGAGGATCTTCAAGGTCAACGGTCATCGTCTTAAGCCATATATCGACGGACCGGTTGACCCGGAATTGGAGGTAGTTGACCTCCACCCCAAGGACAAATGAATTCGGGGACTTGAGTCTAGCTAACGACTCGTTAATAAACTTAGCCTGTTTTGGTAACAATTCTTAGATTTTGTTTCTATGTTTATTTTCCTATTTTTATTAATTTTTAGGATTTTACCATTTATTTTTGAGTTTAGGTATTCGGAGCGTATTTTGGATCGAGCGGATTTGGGGCAATGCTTGGAATGTCACATGTATGTCTTCTGAATTTTTAGAAATTTTAACTTGGAAGAATCGCAGTCAAGTTTGGAACACTCCTCATAAAAAATCAGGTTTCTGTGTCTGCTGGGCATGAGACACGGTCGTGCCTAGTTATGGGCGCGGTCGTGCCTCTAGACCTTTGCGCGGTCGTGCCTATGTAAGTGGCGCGGTCGTGCCTCAGAAATTTGGGGCAGGTTAAGTTAAATCAAACGGCAGTGTTCGCCATTTTTTTACCCCAAAACGAGACCCTCCCTACGAGCGATTTTCTTCCTTTCCGTATTATTGATCTCCGTTCCTTCGAAGTCAGGTACGCCCCCGATATTCTAATCTTTTCAATGTTATGTTCGTGATTAGGACCGTATATTTTCTTTTTTATATAAAATTCTAGGTTTTTGTTTTTTTTTTTTTTTCTGTTTTTGAACTTCATTTTAGGTGTAATTATGTAGCCATAGGTAGTTTAGCATCCTGGAATTGTATTGCATTACAAGCCCCTTCGTAGCCATGTTAAAAATGTCTAATTTTGAATCTGAAACCCCAATTAGGAGAGGAGCACGACCGCGCTCTTGACCTAGGCGGGGTCGTGCCTGGCTTAAATTGTTTCCAGGATGAAGGTTTGGATTGAGCACGGCCGTGTCTCTCACTAGCGCGGTCGTGCTAGCAAGGGTTTGTCCAAGGCGCGCCCGTGTGTCATTCTAGCGCGGTCGTGGCCTTCTTTTGACCTAGGCGCGGTCGTGCCCTTCTCAGGCGCGACCGTGTCTCCCGGGTTGGACTGCCCGTGGCTGCCCAAGGCGCGGCCGTGGGTTTGGATTTTGGCCTAAGCGCGGTCGTGCCCCTTCCCAGGCGCGACCGTGCCCCTTCATAATTTTGGTCAGAAACTTCATAAATTCAGTCTAGCGTCTTCATAACTGTTCTGATTTCATTTTTGTTGTCATGCAGATGGCAGGCAACAGGGACCACCCGTACCTCGAGTTTGACATGAACGAGCACGAGTACGAGGCTCGTTTGGATGTTTTGTGGCCCCGCAGAGGCCGGATTCTAGCCGCTCGTCGTTTGGAGCCGGCCGCCATAGATGCCATTGGTCAGAGGGACCGATGGGACGATCTTGTCACCGCCCCCTGGCGCCGCTTGTTCAAGTTCCATGCTATCCAGTATATAGAGCTTGTGATGGAGTTTTTCTCCACATATGAGTTCGATTATCCTTGCTTAGACCTAGAACAGCCCGAGACGATTAGGTTTAGGTTAGGTGGGGAGTGGCGAGTGATGTCGGTTGCCCGGTTTGGGAGATTGTTAGGATTGTACACGAGACAGGAGCTCCAGACTGAGATATTCACTGAGGGTACCACCGAGTTCCCGACAGAGGAGGATAAGGACCAGTTCTGGCATGAGTTTGGTTTTGGGATTTACGATCCGAGTTTGACCAAGGCTTCGAGCCTTCGGGATCCGCTACACCGTGTTCTTCATCGCTGCATTGTTTATTCCATATCTGGGCGAGGGCAGGGAGAGACGGTAGTGAATTTGAGGGAGTTATTCTATCTGTTTTGCCTTGTACGCCCGCGCACTTGCAATCTTACGCACTCTATCGCGGGGTACTTGGTGAACAGCTCGGGGCGCGATGTTACCAGCGTCATCTGTGGAGGTCACTTTGTGACCAAGTTGGCGAGGCACTTTCAGCTGCTGACCGACGATTTGATAGGGGACCTGACCCCTGTGGCCGAGATCGTCGTGATGACCGTGCAGACACTCAGAAACATGCACGTAGCTCGTCGAGGCGCAGGAGGGATTAGATTGGTCGACAGATGGGGACGGGTATAGGATCCAGACCGTCCGGGCCCCGATCCAGATGTTGTCCAGGCCGAGGCCGAGGCTATTGCCGCCGCCCATCAGGCACACGCAGCTCAGCAGGAGCAAGAGCACCACGAGCATCATGTCGAGGATCCAGTTGTTCCGCCTCCTCCTCCACCTCCTCCGCCTCCACCACCACCTCCGGTGACCGTCTCCCATGATTTATTCATGCGCTACTGGGCCTGGCAGTATGAGGTCCAGTGCGCCGCTGCTGCTGCTGCTGCTGGCGGGGCACCATACGTGGTTCCCCTCCCATTCTTTATGCAGCCAGGGCAGCAGCCCGATCAGCATCAGCCACCACCATCACCGCAGCATCAGCCATCACCACCACCGCATCATCAGTCACCACCACCCGGAGGAGATGGAGCAGAGGGTGCCGTCCTTGCTCTTGAGGATTTTGAGATGGAGGAGTAGTGCCCTCCACTGTTTTGGTATCACCTTTTGTGAGTTGTACTTTTGTTGTATTGTACAAACTCTTGTATCGCACTACGGCGTTTATGTTGTACTTTTGTTTCCTTGTACTTTTGTTTTCTTGTACTTTTGTTTCCATGTACTGTTGTATATATTTGTGTTATATTTTGGCTTGATGTTACTGATCTGTGTTTGATGTTAGTCTTGATTAGATCTTGGAATTGTGGAACTACATGGAACTACGTGGAACGTCATTGTTGTGGGTTGGATTTTTGCGTGTGCCATGATCGACACGAGGGAAGTTTCAGTTATCCCTTCACACTCCATTGCATTGCATTCCCTTTTGCTTTGCATGTTTTTGTATACATTGTGGGCAATGTATGTTTCTAAGTATGGGGTTGGGTGTTCATTCTTTGCTTTACATTATTTTTTGTTGTACATTGAGGGCAATGTACAATTCTAAGTGTAGGGTGGGATTGTATTCGCGCATTGTTTGTCCTTTTAGCATTTTATCGATTCATTTTTTGCAAAATATTCCTTCATAATTTTTTATTGGCACTAAATTAAAAGTTAACTGTTTAGCATTCACAATTTTTAGTAAATAATAGAGGTTTGATTTTTCCAAAGCAATTGAGATAGAAATTCCATTGAGTCAAACCCAATTTTTTGTGATAACCATGAGTTTTAGTGGGCTAAACGAATGAATTGCATGTAACCTTTTGCTTACACCCATTCCTTTCCGTTTCCGTGAGTTTATTTTTGAGCCTTGATAGCTTTAGACATTGTTTGCTCTCGTTTTTGCGGATTTGAGTGTGCCGGATGTTTCATGCTTGTTAGAACTTGCTTTTAGTATACATTTCGAAATCATGAACATAAATATTGCATAAAAATGATTGAGGCATTAGGATAAACCATTTTGTTAGCCTTTTATCTTTGTTTTCCCTTACCCGAACACATCCACTAGTTAACCACGTTGAGCCTATCCCATGTTCTTTCTTTTATTACCCACATTACACCGCCATTAAACCTTCATTAGCCTTTTTACTTATTTATTCTATTTTTTACCCGTGTTAGAAATCCGGTCGGCTAATGTTAATTTTATAGCTTTACTTTGTTGTAATCTTCAAATTCTTGAGAAGGTTTTAGCTAAGGAAAGATGCATATTGACTTAGTTCCCTTCAAAAAAAAAATAGTGAAAAAAAAAAATTATATCACCAAAATCAGGTGAAATATAGTCGATTAGAGCAATTTTGTGAGCAAAGATGGAAAGAATTCGGTTGTTAGCTCTTACCTATATACGGAAGTATTAGTTAGTTTATTTTTCATATTAGAAGTGTTTTAGTTTTTGAATTAGCATAACCACCGGGTTTTTAGCCATTTAGCCACTTTTAAATTCCATTTCCTTACCCTTAACCATTGCCATGTTACAACCCGTTTAAAGCCCTCTTGATTTGTGCTTTGTTTCATGTTAGTTGATAGAGATTTGATCTTTTAACAAGCTTATGATTTATGCATGTTAATTGTCTTGGCATTTGAGTGTTTTATACATACACCATTACTTGTATGATCATATATATTCCCGAGTGTGTGTGAACATTGTGAGAAGCATAAAGTTGCATGCTAATGATTTCCTACGCATATTCATTTGCTCATTCGGTTGTCACTTCATTGGGTTCATTGGGTTTCATTTAGTTAATTTTGCATTTCTTGTCAAACCTTTATAAATTTATTAATGCTTACAGTTTTCCGAATTGATCCATAGTATCATTGGAAGTTTTGTTTTATTTTGATTTATTGCTTGAGGACAAGCAATGTTCAAGTGTGGGGTTGTTTGATGTGTTAGTATTTACACATCTTTTTGGCACAAAACTTCGCTCATTTAACGATCAATTCTTGGTTATATTCAACGTTTAGGCACTTATTTGCTTCATTTCCTGTTTTGTAGGTTTTTGTGAAGCTTGTGAACAAACAAGAAGATTCCAGGATAAAAAGTGAAGTTTTTAGGGTTTCTGTGATGAAGGCACGGTCGTGCCCCTAATTGGCACGGTCGTGCCTAACTTGCAAACCCTAAGCACGGTCGCGCCCCGTACATGGCACGACCGCGCCAAGCCAAAAGGCAAGGCACAACCGTGCCCTGCCTCCACACGGTCGCGGGAACACCCGTGAGTCTGACACCTCGAAGCAAGAGACCCAATGGAAGCTCCGGATCGGTCAACCCTCTGTCACACGGTCGCGGCAAAGACCTAGACGCGACCGCGCCTTTGCACTTGGCACGGTCGTGCCCTCTCTCTTGGCACGGTCATGCCTCCCCTTTTCTATTTAAACAGAACTTAAACTCTCATTCAGACATCAAGCAACCAGGGGAGAAAGTCTACTGTTCCAGCTCGTATTTCTCTTGTTCCAGCCATATTTCAAGATTCTTGGAGAGGATACAACATCAAGAGGATCACCATACATCAACAACAACATCTAGGCTTGGAGGAGTGGTTTGATTCTTGTTTTCATATCATGTTTCACACTATTTTTCCCTGCTTATTTGTAATTTTGGTGCTCATGATGAGCTAAAACTCTTGTTCACTTTGGTTTAGATGAAGTTTAGATACATTTGACAACATTCATGGATTATTGGCAATTATTGTGTTAATGTTATGACAATCGTATGATTATTCTTTGATGAAATTATGTATTCAAGTATTTTGAGTTGTTTACAAGACTTGTATGCCATATTATGTTGGAAAACTTGTGGTTTATGCTTATATTCATGGATTGGTGTATGTAATTATACTAGTTTATGGCTTTTGACTAGGAATGGTGAATGAAGTCTTGTTTATGAATCATTATATTTGTATGTGTATCCTTATGCTTATGTTTGGAAAGACAAAGTGTTTGTTAGAATGTTTCATGCTTAGTTTTATGTTTATCTAGGAATTGTTGACACATTCTCCTAATTTATATAATCTTTACATGAACATTGTATGTTGAAGAAATGCATATTGTTGTCTAATTTAATCAACTTGAGGTGGGTAGTGTGTTGTTCATATTATCTTTCCAACTAGTTGTTGGACTAGCGTACCTTAATCGGAAACTAGTTTAATCTTTATAAACATTAACATGATTGTTAAACACGTGAGCTTCATTGTATGATTTTAGGTGGTTAGTTTGTATAATTCATGCTAGCTTTCCGAATAGTCATTTGATTAGATATCTTTGACAAGAGTTTAGTCAATTTATGTTTTGTGTGATTGCCATGTTCCTATGAGTGTATTGGATGTATTCTAGATGGATTCGACACCGAAGTGATATTTTCTCCCTAATCGTTTGAATTGTGACCTTAGCTTAGTTTTCATATATTTGCATGTTAGTTAATTAAACAAAACTCTTCAAAATATCTTTATACCCTCACTTGATTAGATTTTAGTTCCGGTTTATTATCGCATTCCACCGTGTCCACGGATTGATATCCGGTTCTTACCTTTACTATATTGCTATCCGACGGGTACACTGCCCGATGTGTGTGTGATTAGTTTTTGGTGAAAACCCTTTTTAAAACTCATATTGTGTGAAAATTCTTTATTAAAATATATATACAGTTTAGACGCATCACTTTCCATCACAGGAGTTAGTTTAGAGGAAATCTATAAAAATCTGGAGAACTACGAAAGTTTCGAATCCGAAGGATTTCTTCCTCTACCTCCAGTGGAAGCCTATTCACCACAATCAGCCACTTATAAACCGTGTGTTGATTACCACAACTATCCAATCATATCGGGTCCATACATGAGTAATAATTCGGACTCCGACAGAAATTATGCTAACACAAGTTCTATAAGAGCCTACTCCGGAAGTTCTGGATCGTACATCGATTATGCAAATCATCCACAGTTCATGGATCACTATATCCAGGATGAATACGATCTTATGGTTGGATTTGAAGCCACATTTGACGATCCTAACACTATACCTGAGGAATTTAGCCCACAAGCTACCTTGAAACATAAACCTACTCTCGCCTATGATAATGTCTACAACGACATAGTCTTAGGACTAAGAGACCCTCCACCGAAATTTGGATATCCCGCATCCACACCAGGATCTCCAATAGAGTGTCTTAATCGGTCGCTTCGCGAAACCGATCAAGTCAAGAAAGAGCTTATCTTGACTAGGGAGGTATTGACAGAGACCGAGAAGGATCTATCAAAGGCCAAAAAGAAGTTAGCTCAAAAGGACAAGGAGCATAAGTCCTTCGCCAAAAGAATTTGGTTTCAAGTGAAAAGCTTGATGAAGGATGCCAAGAGCGTGGTCAAGAAATAGGCATCCCACTATCGTGTTTATGTTATTTTTATGTAACCCAAATAAAATCTTGTAATCGTTTTACCCTATTAATAAAAGTATTTATTTTCCTTTCATTTTTCTAGAATAGCAAGAAAGGGAAAAGGACATAACTACATTCGTAAGTACGCACCACCTGGAAATAGCGAACGAAACACAAACTCAACTGAATCCTATTCTGGAACAAAAATCCGAATACACTAGCGGGACCTTTCAAAATCTAGGGGAAATAGAAACATCCAAAATTTTCTATGAAACCCCAATGAGCTATTACGCCGCTCCAACACTCGAAAGCTATAACCAAACCTACGTAAACAATTATAGCTACCTAGAGAAAACACCCAAAATCCCGTATGAACACCACTACACTTTGGAAGGTGAGGAAAGGGCTGACTCCAACAGACCCTACAGAACTTACCATTCCACCAATCCTACTCCAATGCATACTCCCCGGATTAACGAGGAAACCCCGGGAGAAGAAAGGATTGCAGCAATGCAAGCTCACATAGCCGAATTAGAAAGGATTGAAGCTGAAAAAGACGCCAAGATCGCTACTCTACAACAAGCGTTGATTAGAGCTAGGGGTCGTTAGAATATGTCTTACCTATGTTATTTCCATTACCGTATTGTATTTTGATGTTTGAAAATAATAAAAATCTTGTATCTCCCTTATCAAAAAGATCTTTGAATTCTAATGAATATTATGTCTTTCATCTAGAATGTCAATAAGAACTGGACCATCCACACATACGCGTGGACGAAAGAAACAAGCTGAAGAGACCTTATAAAAAGAGGCCCAAGCTGCCGAAATGCAAAAAATGATAAACAAAGTGATTGAGGATGCAATTCCAACAATGCTAGAGGCATTTGAAAAGGCTCAGGCTGCCAAAGCCGAGGCCAAAAATAAAGGAAAAGAAAAGGAGCATACGCTTCATAACTCTGAGCATAACGAATCAAACCACACTATTTCCGTGAGAAGGGAACATTCAAAAACTCATACCCATCAAAGTTCCAAAACCAAGAGAACCCGAAATGAAGAACACTATTCCTCAAGTGACAGCTCTGCGGGCAACTACAAACCGCGTCACAAAAAGAGTAAACACGTGGGTTGCTCATACAAGACTTTCCAAGCTTGTAAGCCCTATGACTTCCTCGGAAAGGAAGGCGGAGTAGCAACACTATGATGGATAGAAAAGACAGAATCATTCTTGGCCATAAGTAAATGTGCCAAAGAAGACAAGGTCCTCTATGCCTCTAACCTCTTCAAGAACTTCGCTCTTGAATGGTGGAACGCCCTGGTATCCGCCAAAGGAAGAGAAAGGACATATGAAATGAGTTGGGACTCATTTAAAGATCGAGTCAAGAGAAAATTTTGTTCTATCAATGAAATAGAGCAAATAGAACGAAAATTCCTGAACCTAAGAATGGTTGGCTCTAACCATCAAGATTACATGACCAAACTGCTAGAATATGCACGACTAGTGCCTCATCTAGCTACGCCTGAATCCAATCTCATAAAAAGATACATCTATGGGCTGGTCAGTGAGATCCATGATATGGTAAAGGTTTCAAAACCTAAAACCATCGATGATGCGATGGATCTAGGTGCTCAATTAACGGACGGTATGGTCCGAACCTTGGAGGAAAATAAGAAAAAGGAAACTTTCCGCCGAGGGAAGATAGACTTCAAAAAGACCAGCCAAGGTTCTAGCATAAAGAAAAGACAACCTAGTTCTTCCGAGTGCAAAACATTCCAGAAAAGGTGTTCAGGAAAATGTCAACTTCTTATCACCTGCCCTGAATGCAAGTGTACGGGCTATCACAACAATCAGTGTTCGCAAAGGAAACTAGTCACATGCAACAACTGTGGCGAGACCGGGGCACTACAGGAGCGAATGCCCAAAACCAAAAGTCATTAGTGGCTCAGGTACTAAGCCATCCACCGAAACTAAGAAGAACGCTAGAGCATTTCGCTTAAATGCCAAAGAAGCTGCCAATATGACCAATGTCATATATGGTACTTTTCTTGTCAATAATGCTTATGCTAAAGTGCTTTTTGACTCTGGGGCAACCCAAAGATTTATAGATCATAAGTTATGTAAACTAGTTAATAAGCCCTTATCTAAGCTAGACAAAACTTACCAAGTCAAAACCGTGAACGGAGACCTGATCCTAGTCTCCAAATCTTTGAATGGTTGTTCAATTACGTTATCTAGACACGTCATACCCATACAACTCTTGCCAATGCATTTGGCTGGCTTCGATATAGTCCTTGGAATGGATTGGTTAGCAACTAACCAGGCCCATATCCTCTGTGACTCAAAAGCCATTGAATTACGCACACCTTTAAGAGAAGTAGTGACAATTAAAGGAGACGAATTAACTTACCCTGTTGGTTTGATATCTATGATAAAAGCAACAAAGTATCTATGAAAGGGATGCCTTGCTTATCTCGTATCCGTAACCACCTGCAATACCGAGCAAGAACTAAAGGATGTACCAATCATCTCCGAATACCCTGATATCTTCCCTGAAGAGTTACCTGGAACACCGCCAGATCGGGAAGTTGAGTTTCGGATAAATCTCGTACCAGGCACGGCTCCGATAGCCAAAGCCCCGTACAAATTAGCTCCTACCGAGATAGCTGAATTAAAGAAACAACTTGATTAGTTATTGGAGAAAGGATTTATAAGACCAAGTTCCTCACCATGGGGAGCTCCGGTACTTTTTGTGAAAAAGAAGGACGAATCGATGAGGATGTGTATAGATTACCGAGAATTGAACAAGGTTACGATCAAGAACCGGTATCCACTTCCAAGAATAGACGATATGTTTGATCAGCTCCAAGGAACAAGATGTTTTTCCAAAATAGCCCTGCGATCAGGCTATCATCAGTTAAAAGTCCAGGAAGATGACATATCTAAAACCACGTTCAAAACTAGAAATGGTCACTTTGAGTTCACAGTTATGCCGTTCGTACTTACAAATGATCCCGCAACTTTCATGGATATGATAAACCGAATCTGTAAACCCTACTTGGATAAATTCGTAATCGTGTTCATAGACGATATACTTATCTGCTCAAAAAGTAAGGAAGATCATGCCAACAATATGAGGACGATACTTGAACTATTGAGAAACAAGAAACTTTACGCCAAATTCTCGAAGTGTGAATTCTGGTTGTCAAAAGTACAATTTCTCGGTCACGTCATAGACGAGAAAGGAATTCAAGTAGATCGAGTTAAGATTGAGGCTATATCCAATTGGGAAGTCCCAAAGATACCGACCGAAGTGAGAAGTTTCCTCGGTTTGGCAGGATATTTCCGAAGGTTTATTAAGGAATTCTCAAGGATCGCCGTTCCTTTGACTTCACTAACACGAAAGGCAATCAAATATGAATGGGGTCCAAAGCAGAATGAAGCATTTGAAATTCTAAAGCAAAAATTAACTCAAGCACCAATTCTATCGCTGCCCGAAGGCAACGAAGGTTTTGTAGTCTTCTACGATGCATCACACACTGGTTTAGGGTGTGTATTGATTCAAGGAAACAAAGTCATCGCTTATACATCTCGACAACTTAAGACTCACGAAAAGAAGTATGTGACTCATGACCTGGAGTTAGGTGCCATAATCTTCGCGCTGAAATTATGGAGGCATTATCTCTATGGAGTCAAATTCATGGTTTTCACAGATCACAAAAGTCTAAAGTATGTCTTAGGCCAGAAAGAGCTGAACATGAGACAAAGACGGTGGACGGAAGTCCTAAGCGACTATGACTAAGAGATATGTTATCATGTGGGCAAGGCTAACGTAGTAGCCGACGCCTTGAGTCGAAAAGAACATGAAAAACCAAGGCGAGTACGTGCCCTAAGACTCAACCTGCAAGTCAGTCTTATTTCTCAGATCAAACATGCACAAAAATGAGTCTTGAAAGAGGCAAACCTCGAAAACGAGGGGATGATAGGAAAGACTAAACAACTCGTCAAAGGAAATGATGACATCCTTAGAATGAATAAACGAATATGGGTTCCGGTTTATGGAAATCTCCGAGGAGAAATTCTCGAGGAAGCCCATAAATCCAAGTACACAATGTACCCCGGTGGTGATAAGATGTACAAAAATCTGAAACCGGAATACTAGTGGATTGGCATAAAAAAGCACATAGCTGAATATGTGGCCAAATGTCTAACCTGTTCCAAGGTTAAAGCCGAACACCAAAAGCCATCTGGACTGTTGCAACAACTTGAGTTGCCAGTATGGAAATGGGAAATGATCACCAAGGATTTTATCACTAAACTTCCCCGAACCAGTCAAGGAAAAGACACAATATGGGTTATCGTTGATCGTTTAACCAAATCCGCACATTTCCTACCCATGAAGGAAACTTTTAGCATGGATAAACTGGCCCAATTATACGTTCCCAAGATAGTATCTTTACATGGAGTGCCGTTATCCATCGTATCAGATAGACACAGTCGATTCACATCTCGATTCTGGCAGAGCTTCCAAAAAGCTCTCGGAACTCGTTTAAACCTTAGCATTGCATACCATCCTCAAACGGACAGGCAGAGCGAGAGGACAATCCAAACCTTGGAGGATATGCTTCGAGCATGTGTTATTGACCTAGGAGGAAGTTGAGACGACCACTTACCTCTGATAGAATTCTCTTACAATAACAGCTACCACACAAGTATACAAGCTGCACCATTTGAAGCCTTGTATGGCAGAAAATGCAAAACTTCCATGTGTTGGGCTGAGGTAGGGGAAAACCAGTTATCAGGACCTGAGATAGTCCAGGAAACCACTGATAAGATATTACAAATCAGGGAAAGATTGAAAACGACTCGTGAGCGCCAGAAAAGTTATACCGACAAAAGGCGAAAGCCGTTAAAATTTAACGTTGGAGACAATGTTTTACTTAAGGTATCACCTTGGAAGGGTGTGGTACGATTTGGAAAGAAAAGGGAAGTTAAACCCTAGGTTTGTTGGGCCATTTAAAATCCTAGAATGAATCGGACCTGTGGCATATCGATTGGAATTGCCGGTAGAGATGAGTGGAGTACATGATGTGTTCCATGTCTTCAACCCGTGTAAACGTCTAGCAGATGAAACCTTAGCCATGCCATTACAAGATGTGGTAGTGTATGAAAGGCTTAAGTTTGTCGAACAACCGTTACAAATTAAGGACCGACTGTCACACCCCGGCTGGCGGCGGATTATACGCCGGGACTGACTCGGTTGTTCATAAGCACATGATCATCTATTAAATGTGATAATATTTATTCATTCAAATTTAAAGCATCCGTTACAATTGAAAGTAGAAAGCAAAGAGTTCAAACATAACATAAATTAAATTAAAACTAGGTCCATGTCCTATGTGATCAAGTAGTCCTCAAATTGATACACCTGAAACATGTGAGTAAATGTCAACTACAAGTAGTTGCTGAGTAACATAGGTTTTGACAACCACAAAGTTTAGTAAATTTACAATTCAATATGTTCAAAGCGTGTCTAGAGCATAAATGTGAAAACATACAAAGTTCCAAGCTTACAATCAAACGGTGTAAATATGTATGCACAGTCCCCCGGACTGCGTGAAGTACCATATGTATACACTAACCCGCCAAGGTTCGTGTTAAGTAATGTATTGGTTTCCCGTATAAATGATCATAAAAGGTACTACCTCAGGCCTGCCGCGCAAGTTAAACTCACCTTACAAATGAGTAGTTGCATGTCACACAATGTGTTGCTGCACAAGTGCGTAGCTAATCACAAGGTTAACCTATTTTTGACGATATAGTCGTATCAATGATAGGTTCAAAAATGATTAAAAAGGAATCCTAGAGTACCAAGGGATTTGGTGTGAGTCTCCTTAGCTAGATAAGAAGATATTAGTTTGAGTTTGAAATGATATTTATGTATAGTAATTTGAATAGTTGGAGGAATAATTGAATGGTTTTCCTTTGTTTATAATGTGAACGAAAAAATATATAAATGAGTAAATAAATAGTGTCTTTTATTTGAAAGTGAATGAATGAGGTAAATAAGTAGTCTTATTTTATTTGTAAATGTATAAATTAATAATCAATAAATAACTGATAAATAATTGAATAAATTAACTATAAAAATAAATAGGTAACCCTTTTATTTTACTTACTAATTTGGGTTCCATGAAAACTAAGGGTGAGATAAATGTTCTAATTAGTTAATAATTAAGTCGAGATTAATAAAATGAAGAAACATGAATTTATATAATAACAATAATTTTGTAGAAAGGATGTATCAATCTTTACGAGGCAAAAGGGTTTTATAAACGTATACTTATTTGTATATAATTTATGAATTCGAGATTTTTAAATAAATAACTCGTTAAAGAATTTGTACGTACGCAATATGTATTTATTTACAAAGAGATAACGTATATCCCTTGGTCATTTATAAGAGAGATTAGTTACCCTTTTTTTGTTTATAAAACCAATGTGTAAATTTATATAACCATAAAATGATGTAACATAGATGAAAAATATCTATTTGTTTATGTTTTGTTATAGAATATATATATATATATATATATATATATATATATCTATTACACTTTTCTTTATAAAAAGGTTTCATGTATTAGTATATGTAAGTGTGTGTATATATATATATTATATTTTTTCTTTTTATATACATGTGTGTGGAGGTATAAGAGTGTTAAACAAAGGAGTAAACAAAACACAAAAAAAAGATGCAGGAGCCGGGTCTATAACCCGTGACCTCCTGTGAGAGAGGGCAAACCATTAACCACTAGACAAGTGGCTCAACTTTGGTTTAACACAGGAACAAAATCGTTTTAACATTCAGTTCCTGGTGGTCATCTTCCCCAATCTTATAATCACAGTAGGGCTTCCATTCCGAAACACTAGATCACGATCTGAAAACATACCAGGAGATTACGTAGGATGCGATTGAAGAGGGAGAAATCTATTACCTGAAAACGAACACGGATTCGCTGAATGCACAAGGCTTTTCCTTCTCTATGATGTCGCGACCTGAGAGCAAAAAAAATGTTGAAATTGACTGATTTTGTTCCAAACGATGGAAATGATTAGACGGGGTGTTAGGAAAGGTGAAGGCGCTCGTAACCTCCGAATTGTATGCGGGATTGGAAGGGTTTGATCATTGAAGTTGTAGTTTAATTGACACAACCAAAAAATGAGTTTAAATGGATTTTAAAGACTTGTTTATGATGAAATTGAAGTGTCATAAGTGTTTGAAATCGATCAAGTAATGTTCCCCTGCGGTTAATAAGTGTTGAGGCCCTTGAATTCGCAAGTATTGATTTGGTTTGACTTTAGAAGGTTAAAATTGAACAAGAACATGTTCAGGGTCTAATTTAATGGAAGGGGGTTCAATATGAGGGTTCATTGCAAGTAGAGGGGGTTCAGAAGAGAGAATGGAGGGTTCTTTAACTATGGGGGTTCAATGCTCACTTTAACTAACGAAAATCTCTTTTATTTGCTTTAGAATCGTGTTAATAATTTATAAAACCTAAACATTACATGTTTATTTAAAACGTTTTATAACGGAAAGAATTTCATTTTTGTAAAGTTACAAATTAGATAAATGGTTTGTTTAATATAAATAAATACATGTATATATGCATATAAAATGTGTATTTTTTCATGATCAAAATCTATTAGTTAAGATTTTGATTTTTAATTAGTATAACCAAATATGTGCATTTATATATATATGGTTACCTCTCACACACACACACACACACACACACACATATATATATATATATATATATATATATATATATATATCATAATAATGAAAAGTGAAATCACATGTTTGATTTATATTGATAACTTATCTTATGTATTTACGTATATACCTATACTAGGGTAAGATTGCATGAATACAAATATGAATTTGAGATACTTGAAATCACGATTAAGGATTTATAACGTACTGAACTAGAACGAAATAAAAATAAATAAATAATAAAAAAAATTATGGCCGGAAAAAGTAAAATAAAGGCCAGAAATTTCCTGGGGATTACAGTCTCCCCTACTTTAGGAAATTTCATCCCGGAATTGTTTAGGTAAAAGTGTCTAGGTGAAAGAGACGTGTGTTTGGATTCTCCACTAGCTTTCCTTGTCGGTTTGAGAAGTGTAGTTGATGAGAAGGTTCAGGTCAGGTTATCGCGTCAGGTATGGATGGTGGTGGTGGATTTTGTTTGAGTGGAAATATGGAGAAGATCTCCCTAGGATGATTTTAGACTCAAATGATGGGATGCATCACTTGAAATGAGGATGATGGGAATTTTAAGATCTAAACTTGTTTAGGATATAGTCTAAGATGTTCAAGTAAAGTCACTGGATAAGGATTTCACAACTATTGGTCAAGGTCAAAGTAATTGGAAACCCTACGTGATACGGACAACGTTACTTCCGGCAATATGACAGCAACACTTATATGTAGCATACACCAGCGGTATATACACTATGCCCTTATCATATCCCATTAGTTTTTTTACAGTATATCACTATAGGTTTTATGTCATCACACACGACAAAAAATTGCTATGCTTTCCATGCACTGACTTTTATAATTACGTGTGCACCCGTAATTACTCAAATCTCTGTATGGTTCAAATAGGTCATTCTATTGTGTGTGGGTATAGAGGGGTGAACACCCAAAAACATTTAGTTTATTATTGTTTTCATGTATAAGCTGTTAATAAGTGACTGTGTCTCTTGGTGGTAAAGTTAGTCAGGAAGTAAAGTTAATAATGTGGCACAACCCCATACATAGGTGTTTTGAGTAGATTGCATATCCCTCCAAAATACCCATAAAGTTGATAGCTCTCTCGTGTCTGAACAAGAATACGTCAAACCCCAAGTAACTCAACGCTTATAGTTCCCTCGTGTTTGAACAATAATACGTCAAACCCCGAGTAGCTCAAAGTTTATAGCTATCAATTTTTATGGATAAAGTGAATGATCATGCCTCATGTATATAGTGGATAATCAATAGTACAAAATGTAGACGGTATCGTTTCGTATGTAATGTAGGCACTCAAGTTTCATGTATAGCATAAATAACATTGTAAATAACCAAGTATCATGTATCGTGTGAACAATCTAGTATCATGTATATTGCAAGTAATCAAATTCTGTCTATAATGTGATCATTCTAGTATCATGTATATTATCAGTAATCAAGTTTCATGTATAATGGGAATAATCATGTATATTGTATACTACCAAGTTTCATGTATAACGTGAACAATCAAGTTCCGTGTAAACAATTTAGTCTCAGGTATATTATGGAAGTTCATATGTAGGTAATTGAACCTCATGAGTAACGTAAACTATCGAATCTTATCGGTGATCGAGTGTTGTGGACAGGCGTGTTGTATAATGTAGGTAGTTGGGTTTCAAGTTTTACAACTTTTGTTGAGGTTTATATGGGTGGTTAGCGCCTACGCGAAATGATTCATCTTCCCGAAGTTGTAAGGTGATGGGAAAATGTTACAGGTAATCAGAATAATGTTTACGTGAATATCTAATTTGTGTTTTTTTTATAAATAAACAAATAATTGTAATTTTACTCTTGTTTGTAAATTAATAAATAAGTGGAAATAATAATTTGAGCGGATAAATAATTGGATGAATAAAAAAAACTTTTAATTCAATTATCATAACGAAAATATTTTAAAAGATAATAATGGCCTTATTATTTAATAATTAAGCCAAGATTTAAATAATAATTAGTGTAACGTGATAAATAGTCAATATAAAATAATTAATCAAGTTAAAAAGGATGAAATATTTGTTAATACTTTTAAAAAAAAATTGTACAAGACGGATATTAAGTTTTCTTAAGAGGTAAAGGGGTTTGTAAATAGTTTATACTTTAGATAAAATCTATAAACCAAGGGTTTGGTGGGGATTTTGTTTGAACAAAAAACTATATTAGTTAAATAGATAAATAACAAAATAATTAGTTTACAAGGAAGCTTTAGATGTCAACCACAAAGGCTAGCCAATAATAACATTTATATTTAGGTGCAGGATATGGGTTTCAAATTAAAATTTTTAGAAAACGAGAAATAGAGTATCCGGCTAACATCTCAGATGGTTTTTCACCAGAAAGCAGATGGCCACCAAGACGAGCATCGATGTGGTTATTCATATTGAAAACCGGGATTTAGCCCTAGTTATGTTCGAATGTGCATCAAGTATTCTCTGATCTCCATTCCTTGTTACAGAAACTCTGCGGTCCTTACATATAGGTGAGCAATTTCAGCTGGAACTCCCATTACACTGGTAAGTTCCATGACTTTTCTTGCTCTTGGTTCTGGAGGATGTAGGTTAGGTGCTGGATAAGGGTCTCTCGGAGGAGATGATTCAGCTGCTCGGAGTCTCAAGCCTGCTCCTAAGCCAATATGCTCTGTTGTCAAACATGGATCTGGCAGCTAGTCGTGCCGGTGACCGGTTGTCTTATGATGGGGACACAAAGTCTTCCTCTTGTGTTGACTCTGCTTTGGGGTGGTTCTCAGGGGTGAGGAGGGTAAGAGGCCATGTCTAGCACGAAGAGGTCGTAAGTGTAATGATAAGTGTTAAAGGTGTTTATGAGTTTAGAATTTGACTAATCATAACAACGAGTTCTCATAATAATATATCGGGGGCAACACTTGACCTATCAGTAGTGTACCCACGAAAAGGATTCATAGGAAAGAGAGGTGGGTCACAAGGGACACGCACTGAAGTACTCAGTCTTTCCTTAGTCGGAACCTTTCATGGACTTACACACATTCTTCCAGCCATCATGTACTATTAACATTATTATTTGAACTCATGGTTATGATGAGAATCATTAAGGATTGTGTCTTATGGATCAAAGGTGTGTTTCATCTATTCAAGTAGCTTCCTTTCCTCGGATGGTAGGGTCTAAGGGTTTAAATCCTTTGCAAAAGATAAGAAGGGTGATAAAATTTTCAAGGCATCGGGATGATGGGGTGTAGTTGACTTAAATAAGATTAAGGGTAAGAGTCAAATAGGAGGTTTAGACTTGCGTACCAAATTATAATAGTTAAGCGAATGATGTTTAGATTGTATTCATTTGGGGCATAACCCAATGGACACTATGACAAATCAAAGTGATTTGAGTTCATATACTTTCAAGAAGACATGCTTTAGCCTATAGGTGAACACTCACTTCGGGAATTCCCAGGAAAGCATACGGATCCTTCGGTTGATTTGGATTTATATGAAATGCTTTCCTAGACAAAAGACCCAAGGTACAGGCATCCACCCTTCCGGGTTGCATATGTTCTCTACTAATTTTCAGAATCCAAAACTTTGACAGGATTTTAAAATTTTAATTGGCATTGGGTATAGGAGTTTGAATTTTTCCATAAGTGACTTGTGATGATGTGTAAAGATGAAGGTGTGTACGGCAAAACTTAGGATAGCATCTAGTTATATCAAATAGGTATTGTGCAAACAATGCAAATATTGTAGCAAATAAGGTATCATAGGAGCAATAGTTTTTGTGACATGTAGGTTATCAAGTAACATAGTACAAAAGATAATTCTCATTGTATCATGCAACGTACTACACCAGATAATATGTAAGATAGTTACACAAGGGTATCCTAAGGTTATAGGCTATAGTCTAGAAATATGTTTCAAGTGATCCATATAGTTTCAAATAGTTTCATGTAGCCCTTAGAATGTTGTAGTTCATGTAATTGAATCATGTAAGTAGAAGTAGATAGATGTAGGTAAGTATGTGTATAAATGAGTATAGAGTGGAGTTCCTAATAAAAGACACGAGTTAAACTCATGTTTGGGGACTTCTAGGTTATAGTTTAGTTCATGTGTGTCTAATAACCTAATTCCCTATAACCATGGCTCTGATACCAATCTGTCACACCCCGGCCGGCGGCGGATTATACGACGGGACTGATGCGGTTGTTCATAAGCACATGATCATCTATTAAATGTGATAATATTTATTCATTCAAATTTAATGCATTCGTTACAATTGAAAGTAGAAAGCGAAGAGTTCAAACATAACATAAAATAAAATAAAACTAGGTCCATGTCCTATGTGATCAAGTAGTCCTCAAACTGGTACACCTGAAACATGTGAGTAAATGTCAACTACAAGTAGTTGGTGAGTAACATAGGTTTTGACACCCACAAAGTTTAGTAAATTTACAATTCAATATGTTCAAAGCGTGTCTAGAGCATAAATGTGAAAACATACAAAGTTCCAAGCTTACAATCAAACGGTGTAAATATGTATGCACAGTCCCCCGGACTGCGTGAAGTACCATATGTATACACTAACCCGCCAAGGTTCGTGTTAAGTAATGTATTGGTTTCCCGTATAAATGATCATAAAAGGTACTACCTCAGGCCTGCCGCGCAAGTTAATGATTGTACTAACATGAACACACATTTTGGTCACCAAGCAGTTTAAGACATAAATCATAAAGACATTTGCATAAGAACAAAGGTACTAAATTGTGTAAGTAATGTAATCGTAGACATGTTTCATCCCAAAAGTAAACAAATGAAAAAGGGGCTATGTAAAATCACCTTGCAAATGAGTAGTTGGATGTCACACAATGTGTTGCTGCACAAGTGCGTAGCTAATCACAAGGTTAACCTATTTTTGACGATATAGTCGTATCAATGATAGGTTCAAAAATGATTAAAAAGGAATCCTAGAGTACCAAGGGATTTGGTGTGAGTCTCCTTAGCTAGATAAGAAGATATTAGTTTGAGTTTGAAATGATATTTATGTATAGTAATTTGAATAGTTGGAGGAATAATTGAATGGTTTTCCTTTGTTTATAATGTGAACGAAAAAATATATAAATGAGTAAATAAATAGTGTCTTTTATTTGAAAGTGAATGAATGAGATAAAAAAGTAGTCTTATTTTTTTTGTAAATGTATAAATTAATAATCAATAAATAACTGATAAATAATTAAATAAATTAACTATAAAAATAAATAGGTAACCCTTTTATTTTACTTACTAGTTTGGGTTCCATGAAAATTAAGGGTGAAATAAATGTTCTAATTAGTTAATAATTAAGTCAAGATTAATAAAAAGAAGAAACATGAATTTATATAATAACAATAATTTTTTAGAAAAGATGTATCAATCTTTACGAGGCAAAAGGGTTTTATAAACGTATACTTATTTGTATAAAATTTATGAATTCGAGATTTTTAAATAAATAACTCGTTAAAGAATTTGTACGTACGTAATATGTATTTATTTACAAAGAGATAACTTATATCCTTTGGTCATTTATAAGAGAGATTAGTTACCCTTTCTTTGTTTATAAAACGGATGTGTAAATTTATATAACCATAAAATGATGTACCATAGATGAAAAATATCTATTTTTTTATGTTTTGTTATGGAATAAATTTATATATATATATATATATATATTTTACAGTTTTCTTTATAAAAAGGTTTCATGTATTAGTATATGTAAGTGTGTATATATATATATTATATTTTTCTTTTTATATACATGTGTTTGGAGGTATAAGAGTGTTAAACAAAGGAGTAAACATAACACAAAAAAAGATGCAGGAACCAGGTCTATAACCCGCGACCTCCTGCGAGAGAGTGGGAAGCATTAACCACTAGACCAGTGGCTCAACTTTGGTTTAACACAGGAACAAAATCGTTTTAACATTCAGTTCCTGGTGGTCATCTTCCCAAATCTTATAATCGCAGTAGGGCTTCCATTCCGAAACCCTAGATCACGATCTGAAAACATACAAGGAGATTACAGAGGATGCGATTGAAGAGGGAGAAATCTATTACTTGAAATCGAACACGGATTCGCCGAATGCACAAGGCTTTTCCTTCTCTCTGATGTCTCGACCCGATAGCAATAAAAAATGGTTGACATTGACTGATTTTGTTCCAAACGATTGAAATGATTAGACGGGGTGTTAGGAAAGGTGAAGGCGCTCGTAACCTCCGAATTGAATGCGGGATTGGAAGGGCTTGGTCATTGAAGTTGTGGTTTAATTGAGATAACCGAAAAATGAGTTTAAATGGGTTTTAAACCCTTGTTTATGATGAAATTAAATTGTCATAAGTGTTTGAAATCGATCAAGTAACGTTCCCCTGCGGTGAATAAGTGTTGAGGCCTTTGAATTCGCAAGTATTGATTTGGTTTTTGGTTGGTTTGACTTTAGAAGGTCAAAATTGAACAAGAACATGTTTAGGGTCTAATTTAATGGAAGGGGGTTCAATATGAGGGTTCATTGCAAGTAGAAGGGGTTCAAAAGAGAGAATGGGGTTCAATGCTCACTTTAACTAACGAAAATCTCTTTTATTTGCTTTAGAATCATGTTAATAATTTATAAAACCTAAACATTACATGTTTATTTAAAACGTTTTATAACGGAAAGAATTTCATTTTTGTAAAGTTACAAATTAGATAAATGGTTTGTTTAATATAAATAAATACATGTATATATGCATATAAAAGGTGTATTTTTTCATGATCAAAATCTATAAGTTAAGATTTTGATTTTTAATTAGTATAACCAAATATATGCATTTATATATATATGGTTACCTCATATATATATATATATATATATATATATCATAATAATGAAAAGTGAAATCACATGTTTGATTTATATTGATAACTTATCTTACGTATTTACGTATATACCTATACCAGGGTAAGATTGCATGAATAAAAATATGAATTTGAGATACTTGAAATCACGATTAAGGATTTATAACATACTGAACTAGAACGAAATAAAAATAAATAATGAATAAAAAAAAATTATGGCCGAAAAAAGTAAAATAAAGGTCGGAAATTTCTTGGGGATTACAGTCTCCCCTACTTTAGGAAATTTCGTCCTGAAATTGTTTAGGTAAAAGTGTCTAGGTGAAAGAGACGTGTGTTTGGATTCTCCACTAGCTTTGCTTGTCGGTTTGAGAAGTGTAGTTGATGAAAAGGTTCAGGTTAGGTTATCGCGTCAGGTATGGATGATGGTGGTGGTGGATTTTGTTTGAGTGGAAATAAGGAGAAGATCGCCCTAGGATGATTTTGGACTCAAATGATGGGATGCATCACTTGAAATGAGGTTATCGCGTCAGGTACGGACGTCGGACCGACATGACTTGCCTACTCGGTCCGACATGGACGGGTGGCACTCCGGAATTGCATGGCTGCCATGTGGCGCGCATGCGGGACAATGCAGGCTTATCGGACCGATATCCCCCTGGATAACGGTCCGACTTGAGGCCGTTATCAGCCTATAAATAGAGGAGCATTGCCTCTCGAACCTCCTCTACTCCCGAGCCTTTCTCGAGCCCTCCAGCCGTCCCGACTCCCGATCCGCTCCTCCCGGTTCGACGGACGTTCGCTTATCAACCGGATTCGAGCATTTAAGAGCCGAAGAAACCCGAGGAAGGTGCTAGAGCCCTAAGAGTCAACTCTAAGAGCTATTTAGCACTAAGATTATTATCCTTCGATCTCCGACTTCAAAACTAAAGGTGAATACTCGTCTGTATCAAAAATACACGTTCTCATGGTGAGAACAAGCTTTTCAAAACGGTTTACAAAAGACATACATGTCTATGTCATAAACGGAGTCTGTCAAAAACGATTTACAAGACGTGCTTGGGCTATAGGCTATCATCACGCAACAAGGCAGACTATCATGTTTTATAAGACGTGATTGTGCTATAGGCACCTTCACGTAAAATGATCAAATGATTTACGTTTACGAAAAAGGGCAAACACGATAATTAAATATTTACTCATAATAGTCCCAGAATTACGGGTTTAGTTCAACCCCAGTGGACAACATTAAATCCCAGAATTAGGGGTTCTACCCCTGTGGATATGATTACCCAAGAAGTGTACGTAAAGTTTGATCAAATACTTATACTCGCTCCGGATCCAGTTGGGCCGTGCGGGGTTGGCTTGTATGTCGGGTGATTGCGTAAAACGCAGGAGTGCCAGTCTGGCCGCGTAGCCCCTGAGTACTTGTCCAATGTATAAAAATGGATAAATCGGAAGAAAGAGAAGTGTTCGCTAGAATCCAAAGATGAAATGTTTAACTGTTTAATTAAACTGTTTTGCCATGTTTTTGAAAATGATTTGAGGTCATAAAGTATTCACCATCATGTGGTTGACGTTCATTTTCAAATGTTTTCAGGAAAGGAATGAATTGACCTCATCGTATCCCGATGACAGTTTTGTTGCATAGCCGGGTCAAGCCACACACCTAGACTCGGTGCAACCCGAAAATATGTTATTACAGGTCGTGCATTGCACAGAACGAACCTGAAGAGTAAACAAGGTTAAGGTGACCGAAGGACTACGTTTTCCTTAGGCAGATTACCTCCTTGTAATCTTACTGACTTTGCGTTAGAGTTTGATTTGAAATCAAATGTACAAATTATCGGGTTTTCAAACCCAGATATTTAAATTAAGATAATCTTTGTCTACACGACGAGATTTAGGTATTTACAAAACCAACCTTTGAGGTTGAGATGAAACGATCCATTTTCAAACGTTATTCCGCAGCACAAAAACAAACTCTGAAAACAAAGCGGGTATCGAAGGTGCCAACGGATGTCGCAGCCCAGTACGTCTCAGGGGTGCCCGGGGCGGGGTGTGACGGTGTGTGGGAAATCTAGAGAGATAAATCTTCAAGAAATCTTGAATTGGATCAAGATCTGTCTCAAGAGGTTTCTCCAGCTATTTGGATCAAGTATAACAAAGCAACAGTGGTCTTCTGAGGTATAGATCCGTCACAAATCTCTGTTTTTGTTTAAGAATGAGGTTTTGAGTAAAACTAGGGTTTTCATCCCAAAGTAAGGATTTCTACGTGTTACAAAGTGAAATAAGTCTAGATCTTACTTCACGGAAGTAAAACAAACGATTTGAACGTAAAAAGTTACAAGCTTGAATAAAAAACGAGCCTGTTTGATGGATTTTTCTTCAAGCGACACTGATTAGTGTCGCCACCTTCACGTGGCAACACTATTCAGGGTGGCGACGGAGGATGGCGTGTGTTCCAAGGAGTTCAATGATTGGACACGTGTCATTCTTCTAGCGACAATAGGGAGTGTCACCGATGACCAAGCGACAATAGGGAGTGTCGCCGATGACCACGCGACACTTTTGTTCAACGACAGTTAGGTCAATGACGCAAGAAACAACACTTAAGTACAGAACGCAAGTTCTAGCGACACGGTCAAGCGACAATACGTGTTGGGCGACACTGTGGGCCACACTACCTGTGACGACACTGTGAGCGACACTAGAATAATTTGACCTATTTCACATATTTAATTCATAAAGGTCGCTTAACATTTGTCTAGCCGAGCGTTACTAAGTACAAATAGTATACCGACGTTCAGGTGAGTTCTATGTGCCCCCTATGTTTACGTGTGAATGATTTTAAATGTTTTGGGACTGAAGTGCATACGTGCAAAGTAAATGAATGTGCTAAATGATAATGTGACTATATGTTATACGAATACGAGGAATTATGAAATGATTAATGAATGTTTAAAACAAATGAAATGAATGGATGACTTAACGTTAAATGAATGAGGGCTTGCTATATATATATATATTGCGTATTATAAATGTACTAACGTTAAGAAAGGAATTACGGACTACTTCGGTAGGACGGTACGATGATAACGGCTACTATTGTGGCCCTAACGAAGCACGACTGCTTATATAGTTCGAATGGGAAACGAATACCGTAGGGTAAACAGGCGAATTACGAACTACGACGGTAGGGCGATATGAATTATGGACGACTAGAAAGGTAGCCGGACGGTATGAATGAATTACGAACTACTTCGGTAAGACGGTATGAATGACGGACTACGACGGTAGGACGTAACGTTTTTCTTTGTGACATACGTAATGACGGGCTGATCACCCATATGTACGTATGACCAGTGAATGTTAAATGGCTCCAAATGAAGGGTTAATATATATATATATACACACACAAATGTATAAAGAAATGATGTTTATACCTAATTGCTTTAAACTAGAACTCACGAGCATTAGCTGACTTTTAGTATGCACTTCAGGTAGGAAAAGGAAGGAACGGACAAAGGCATGAAGGCTACCTGGTTTAAGACTGACATCCTATATACTTGTTTAATGTTAAGACAATGTTTTAAATGTTTAAGACTTTCGTTGTTTATGTAATAGAAAGATTTACGCTTCTGCTATGTTGAATGTTTTAATTAATTTCATTAATGGATGACTATGTTTGAGTAAATCCAACAAGCGAGGTCTCCCGGGTTTAGTGTCTTACAAGTTGGTATCACTTGCGGGTCCTCCAGATCTTGATTCCAGCCTCGTTTTTGATAGAAATGAGTAGAGACTGGTGGTTGTGAGACAAACAAATAATCAAACAAGATAATAAACAGATAGAAGATCCAAAAAAACCTAGAAATTTCATTGATTTTGTACAAAGAAACAACATAGCTCCACCCCGGGTAAGCTCCCCCGGGGTGGTGGCTCACAGAATGACCAACAATTACAAATGACAACCTAATGCCCTATTTATAGCCCTGATCCTTGCTCCCCAAGCCAGCGACCACTGCTTGAGAAACCCTAGTAAGTGTCGCCAAGTGACAATGGCGACACTCTCAGACTGTCGCCATGTTTAGGGGCGACACTCTGAGTGTCACTGGACACTAAAACTCCGTTTTTCGTCTGAATCGTTCGATTGATAATATCATTCTATTATTCAGACCCAACATTATTTATAGGGGAAAAATTAGAATAATCACTATTGTTGTCTTTTATCAAGTTCTCTCCTTTTTAAAAGTTAATACCTTTTTCATACAATATTTTTTTTAAGTTACACCATTAAATGACGTAATTTTTGTCTTTTTGTCTTTAATTTGAGTATAACGTTGCTATATTTTAAAAGAAAATAAGAGTGTTGGAACTGGATATTTCATATATGTAATTCGGAAATTACATATATGTAATTCGGTTCCTCATAATCCAACATGATACTTAATTTTATTTAATTATGCATCAAATTAGCCTAATCTACATTTAATTATGTTTTAATTTTGTCTAATATATTGATACTTGACTTTGTTTAATTATGCATCAAATTAGCCCTATGAAAAAGACACGCAATGAAAATATCAAGTTTGATTGGTTAATATAACCAATTCATTCACGGGTCAACCGATACATGATCCGTTTCAACCGATACATGATCCGTTTAATAGAGATTAATCTAAAGACGAACCATTTAATAAGCGGGATGATCTATTGATTCGTTTAAGTATATAAGGGTTTAAAAAAAATTTATTTATATTATAGAGAGGGTTATTTAAAAAGCGCTAAGATTTGAAATTTAATATTTTAATATTCTCATATACTGTTAATTTTTAAAATGAAATTATCTTTCCTCTTAAGCTCTTTATAAACTCGTTATTTCTAGCATGCTCTGGTTTTTCACGGATTCACCGATACTCATTTTGGCCTTCACATTCTCTGGTATTTCCTATCTGGTTCCTCTAATCTCAATCTAAATATATAAACCTAAGTTTGTTAATTGAGAGCCATTAGGTCACCATAAATTAGGTGGTCACCGAATTTTGATGATAATTTCTTGCAGTCCAATGAGAATAAGATAACCAAATAATCATCTTGTTAAACATGAGACAATTTGATTTTTTTTAACGGCAATTTGTATCACTGACGGGCCACTGGCACACCCGATCATCTCTACCACCCTCATTAGGAAACCCATCATAGGTGAGAAAACTCCTGGCCCAACCTGAAACCCGTTTTTTATCACAAGTGGGACTTGAACCCAATACCTCTCTATTTTAATGATTTCTTGTGTACCTCACCTCAACCATTTAGGCTACAGATCACCTCAACAACTTGAGACAATTTGATGATTCTACATTTACCCTCAATTTGGTTTCTTGTAGCCAATGACGGAAACTCGGTTTGATCAAAACCCTTTGATTGACATTTCTTGATTAATAAAAACTGGATAAAATTACAAACAAACCGACCTCTTTAAATAACCCACGCGACCTATTTCTAAACATGCTTAAAATCCTAAATAATAGATAACCCGATCCATTCTATATTTATATTGACTCACCAGATAAATACAAATAATTAACTAAACACCTTTAATTACAAAAGACTTAAATACCCTTTGTGACCTAGACGGAAATTCCCATTGCCTTGCCTTCGAAGTTTCGATCTTCACATGTGGTAAACTCGATTAGTCCAACAAATTTTTTATTTGGGTTACTTTTCAAAAATGTTTGGTGAATCAGTGTCACTTGACTGTCAGATACGTAAAGAAAATATAAAAAAAAGTATCATATACTACATAAAACATAAAAGAATTTACTATACATTACGCGTTGCATTCTCGTGCTAGACCTTTCGGGAACCTCCACTTATCCGTGCAATAGTTATAGACCCGGTGGTACTTTTGAGCCCATTTCAGTTTCCTCGTGGCCACAGTGTTAAGTTTCTCGTGATACCATGGTCTCGTGGTCGAGTTCAACGGGCACGAAGATCCTCTCGATGGTGACCAAATGCAAGCATCAGCCCTAAAATTTTTGTATGACGCGATGAACGGTGCTCGACTCCAATCCGTCTTGACCAGCCCACCCTGTGTTGCACATTCTTCGGCGTTCCATATACTTGAGTGTAGTCTCATCGGTTGTGTGTTCAAAAAAGGAACCTCGATCACCTCGTTGTTTGTAAACTCTCTAATCGGGATATCATCAACATAAAATCTGAAACCGTAAAGAAACATTCAAGTAAACGGGTCGAGGGTTCCAAATGACAGTATGAGAGCGTTTTGGACTCACAGTATGCGCCAAGGGTTCCAAATGACAGTATACGTGTGGAAATCAGTAGTCGGATCGAACCAAAGGAAGAATTGTTGCTCTCGGTCGCCCTTTCCTTGACTATACACATTGGTGCTTAGTGTATACGGGTTACCACTCGTATTCCCTAGGAACTCGAAGTCTATCTCGTCATGAAAATCGCCTTCTGATGACAACTTCAACGTACAAAACAGGTTAGCCCATTTTAACAAATTAGGCAATGTTATTTAAATGTGAAAAATAAACGAGAAATCAAACGGTCTAGTGAACATGATCCTTTGCAATGACAATGTGTAGGGGTGTAAACAAGTCAAGCCGTTCATCAGCTACTTGAAATAAACAAGCCAATCGAACCGAGCTTAAACAAGCTCAAGCCTCAGTTTTATATATCATGCTTCACTGGGCTTATGAGTCAAAATGAAGCCTATTATGTATATAAATTTAATAATACATATTTACGTAATAAATATTATATATATATATATATGGAAAGCATCATAAGAAAACTAATTGTTCATGAGAAAACAAAAAAACTATTTATTAAAGGTAAAAAAATAATAAAAAAATAATAGCTCAAAATATAAAAAACAGCTTCGGAGACCTTGTTCCCCACGTCGTCCTCATTCAAAAAAAAAATCAGCATAATACTACATATGTGTAGTAGGGTTAGCTTTTGGGTTTAGTTTAGCCTTTAGGTTAGGTATTTGAGAGGGGGGGGGTGGGTGGGGGGTTTAGGTTTTTGGCGGGTGAGTTTAGGATTTTGGGTGGGGGTGAGGTGGGGGGTTTAGGTTTTTGGGTGGGGGTTAGGTTTTTGGGTGTACTACACATATACAGTACCTTTAATGAGGAGTTTTTTGGTTTTCTAATGAAAATGAGTTTTCTAGTAAACTCACATATATATATATAGGGGGAGATTCAAATAAGAAGTGGTTTTTCGCTAATAAATCTAAGAAATGAAAAAAACCATAAGAAACGATATCAAATGAACTTCGATTGAGCGGCGTTGGAACCGTCTCGTCGAACTTTACCATCTTGGCTTTTAGGGTTTATCTTTTAAGATTTAAATTTTATGGTTGAATTTTAGGGTTTTAGCTTTAGGGTTTAGCTTTTACGGTTTAGATTTTAAGGTTTAGGTTTTTTTGGGGGTGGGGGTGGAGGTTTTAGGCTTTTTGGGGTGGGGTTGGAGGGGGGTTTAGGTTTTTGGGGGTGTGGGTGGAGGGGGATTTAGGTTTTTGGGGACGGGTTAGGGTTTGATGAGACGGTTCCAACGTCGCTGGAATGAACTCAATCGAAGTTCGTTTAACCCATTTCTTAGCGTTTCTTAACGAAAAACCACTTAATAGTCTAAAAAGTGCTTTTTCGCTAATAAATCCTAAGAAGTGCGTCAAACGAACTCCGATTGAGCTCATTCCAGCGGCGTTGGAACCGTCTCATTGAACCCTAACCCGGATCTAAAAACCTAAACCCCCCTCCACCCGTACCCCCAAAAACCTAAACCCCCATCCAACCCTACCCCGAAAAGCCTAAAACCATCACCCCCACCTCCCAAAAACCTAAACCCCCCCCACCCACCCCCCCCCCCCCAAAAAACCTAAACCCACCCCCACACACCCCCAAAAACCTAAAACCCCACCCCCACCCCTAAAAAAAACTTAAACCATAAAATCTAAACCCTAAAAGCTAAACCCTAAGGCTAAACCATAAGGCCAAAACCCTAAAATTCAAACGTAAAATCTAAACATTAAAAGCTAAAACCTAAAAGCTAAGATGGTAGAGTTCGACGGCACGGTTCCAACGCCGCTGAAATTAGCTCAACCGGAGTTCGTTTGATATCGTTTCTTAAGGTTTTTGTCATTTCCTAGATTTTTTTAACGAAAAACTACTTTTTATTTGATTCTCCATATATATATATATATATATATATATATATATATATATATATATATATATATAACTAATATGGTTAAACAATTAATAAAAAAATAAATGAGACAAGCATGAGTCGTTGAGCTGGAGTTCAAAATTACTTATAAGTCGATCTCGAGGTCGAGTTTTAGACATAGTGCTAAAAAACAAGTCAATCTATAGCTTGAAACGAGTAAAGCTAAAGCTCCAAACAAGCAAAGCTAGAGCTCGACACGACTCGTTGACACCTGACAAAGAGCATAGCATACGAGCCCTGACAAAAATAACATTCCTCAACAATTCTTTTATGTCACTAAACTATGATCAACTAACTGGAAGCATGTTTCCAAAATTTATATTTTTATTATAACAGTTTGATTAGGTTAGATTATTACATACATAGTAAGCTGTTACAGAGCCGGCTGAATTCCCTTCAACTAGCTTCAGTTGCATACCGATTTTCCCGAACAGATACTCATTTTTGGACCGCAAACCCGAGCCCGAGCGGCTGTCAAGGCTAAGCATGAGTAGTTCACCATCTTCAAGTATCTTGGCATGCTCATCTCCCCAAGTGATCTCAAACAACCGGTCAAAAGTGCCGTTTGTTATAACCCTTTCATCAAAATTCCAAACTATTACCAATAATTATAGCATTAGCATTTTTCAATGGTAAGCGACTAACTGTAAAACCGTATCTCATACCCGTTAGTTTGTTAAAAAATACGTTATGATTTCCATGTACATTTATTTTTCTTACCATTCTAATTTTTATATAAAATTATGGATAACAACTACAACAAATTAAGTATGATAAATTAGATATATATTATCACCCTAAATATTTGAAATATCTAAAATATATAATTTCATAATAATATAAATTCCAAAAGATAAGTTCATGTTTCATAACATATAAAATATAAATAATATAATCAAATACATATGTCAAAGAATAATTCATTTTTCACATGATGAAGCTACTAGAATAAGACATTACTACACAAGAGTCAAGAGAAAATAAAAATTATAATTAATTTTTTTTTGGTATGTGGTTCGAGTAATTAACGAGTATATAGTTTTAGATAATCGGTCGTGTATCACCTAATCTCATAATCGCAAAAAAAAAATTGAATCCCAAACCTGATCCATACGTGTGTAGAATGTTTCGTGCTCCAGGTATTCCCATTGGATTCATTATTACCCACACTTAACCTATTAACCTCATTGTTTAATTTAATGAGGTTTATGGGGACATGAAATCCTAGGGTTTTTAATACTTTTGATTAGTGTCTGTAGAACCGGACCGAACCGGAAGTTGGTCATATAACCGGTCCGATTATACTTGTTTGAATCGTTTTCGTTTGAACCGGCTGGTTACCAACCTGACCGGGTGGTCAAAATCTCATTTTTTAATTAGTTTGGTATTTTAAGTTACATATTTTATTTATTTAACCCTTCATATGTCATTAAATTTACAAATTGACATCAAAACACAAAATACTTTTATACTTTGTATATATACATAATTTTAATATTTATATTATACATGACATCACCCGATTCAACCGATCCGACCAATGAACCTTTATGACAGTTGGTTCATTATCCGGTACGATTGTAAAAACATTATTTTTGATACAATCAAACAGTAGTTGAATATTCAATAAAATACAGGTTAAGTGAGTCAATTTCATGTCAAATCATTTGAGCCTAATCCAACCCATCCAATTTTGTGAGAATTTCATGTCGACATCACTTTTACATAATTCAATTTCGTGTTGTACTCATGCCGGTAATCTAGAATAGAGAAAAAAAAGAATTTTTTGTATTAATTAGAGTTTATGTTTATTTAGAATTGGTTTCCTAGTTTGAGTCAAAATAGGAGTTAGTTTATTTAATTAACTTAATTGAGTTTGATTTAGAATAGATTTGGGTTTGGATTAGTATAAATAGATGGCAAGGTTATTGTATTAATTCCAGTTTCAATAAATAAAAAGAGTCGTGGAGAGTTCCACAAAATCATTGTGTTCGTGTGTTTGTTTTTTTATCCAATTGCTCCAACAATTAGTATTACAACGAGGTTAGGCAATCAAAGTAAGAGTGAGAGACTGCAGTGAGTGAGGGAGGTGACCAACAAGTGCTGGTGGTCTGCAACAGTAAAACCGACGACTGGGGCGGTGAACTAGAAAGTGTGCGACCGTGTGGACAGACCCAAGAGTAGCAACAGTTCAGTACGATTAGGCGGCAGTGACTAGCGGCCCTCCATAACAGCAACGGCAAGCGAACAGAAGGTTGTCAGCGACTCGATCAGAGCCGGAATAGCCAACTCACGGATATCGGGTGGTATTTGAGCAGCAATCATCGACGGGAGCAAGCGGCGGTGGTGTTAGTTGTCTGTTCGGTGGTGACAGGCGGTCAGTGGTGGTGAGTAGCGGCTGTGACAGCTAAACAACAAAGGAGACAGCCGCAACAGCAGCGGCCTTGTGGTGGTTCGCGGTGGTTGATCAGAAATGTGTGGCCGAGTAATTGTTTCTAACGATCCAGGTGAGTACTACGCGCATATGGTTGAAGTTCGGGTTTGATGTGATACCGATGAAGAAAGTGGTCATTAGTAACCAAGGAAAAGTTGTGATTAGTTATTGATTAACAGCAAGTAGGAACTGTTCTGTGATTGGATAGGTCAAAATAAAAATGGCTAATACAAGGGGAGAGATAGTTCAAGCTCGTTAGGTTATAGTGCCCAAAGTTAACAACAACAAATTACATGACGTGGTCTATTATGATGGAGTCTGTCTCAACTGCACATGGTTTGTGAGAGGCAATAGATCATGTGAGAGGAAGAGAGGTAGAAGTCAAAAGGAAGTTTATAGCAAAGGCGATGATAATCAATCTGTATCTGAAGATGTTCTTCTGCAAGTTACAAAGTATACGGACCCGAAGGACGTGTGGGAGGCAATACGGGTTGTATATTTGGGTGCTGATCGGGTCCAAAAGGCCTTCTTGCAAACGTTGAGGAGTGAGCTAGAGATGATTCAGATGAAAGAGACAAAATCGATAGATGAATTCACTAGTAAGTTAAGCAGCATACAGTCAAAGTATAAGAGCCTTGGGTCGTCACTAGATGAAGAGGTACTTGTAAGAAAGTTTTTAAATTCTATGCTGAATAAGTATTTGCCAATCGTTGCTTCAATTGAGCAATACTTAGAGATTGAGTCAATGTTGTTTGAAGAGGTGGTGGGTCGTTTAAAGGCTTATCAAGAGAGAGTAAAGCCTAAGGTCTCAGTTGAAAATGTCCGTGGTCAACTAATGTTCACTCGTAATGATGGAAAAGGTAAAGGGAATAATGGTGGGTGTGGTAACTTTGATTGTTGCCAAAGCCATGGAAAGAACAGAAACAATGGAATTGATGCGGGTCGTGAGAGTCGAACCGGGTAAAGTAATAATCAATGGGAACAAGGTGAAAGTCGAGGGCCAAACAGGGGACGTGACAAGTTGCAGGTCAAGTGCTTTCGGTGTGAAGAATTTGGTTTCTTCGCGTGGGAATGTCCAAAGTCAAAACCAAATAATGAGGAAGCCAACCTAACTCTAGAAGATAATGGACATGCGTTAATGTGATATTAGACGTGGACTATATCAAGATTAACGGGTAGAATGAAGACAGTAATCTTGAAAAGAGAAGAAAAAGAATTTGTTTATTAATTAGAGTTTATGTTTATGTAGTATTGCTTTCCTAGTTTGAGTCTAGTTAGGAGTTAGTTTATTTAATTAGTTTAATTGAGTTTGAGTTATGATAGGTTTGAGTTTGAATTAGTATAAATAGATGGCAAGGTTATTGTATTAATTCCAGTTTCAATTAATAAAAAGAGTTGTGAAGAATTCCACAAAATCATCGTGTTCGTGTGTTTGTTTTTAACCGATTGCTCCAACAAATTTTATGATTGGTTTATGATATTGAGGGTACCACCACTTTTTTTTTTGAACGGCAACACCTAGATATTTTAGGATAATTGGTTTTTCTCGGGGCAACACCTAGAACATCCAGGGTAGCCCACCACAGGAGGAACCTCCCAACTAGGTAAACCTCCTGACCTGGCCATAGACCCCTTTTTTGCTGTTCTCAGGATTCGAACCCAAGACCTGCACTATGAGAAGAATTACGGCTACTATTGTACCAAATGACGAACGGTGAGGGTACCACCACTTAAACTAGATGCAACAAAATATGTGGTTTATTGTTATTTGGGGATTTTTTTAATATTGGTAGAGTTGGGTAACCCGTAAATTAGATGTGACAAAGTATTTTCTTTTAACAATAATTTGATTTTTAATTTTTAAATTAGTACAATTTAAAAAGTTCTATAATAAAATAACTTTATTTTTTGGGGATAATTTCTATATATTTATACTATAACAATTATTTTATAAAACATCTATGTATTTTTTTTAAAACAATAATTTCTATTTTTTTTATATTAAACCATTTAAACTTATATTAATGAGAAAACATAATTCGACTCATCCATTACTCATTGTGCTAAAATTTTCAAATCTATTTAACACTTAATTTTTTGTTAAATATGGTTCCGATTTTATGTAGCATTAGTGGTTGTACATTATGCAATACGAGGAGTACAAACACATATAAATATGGTACCTTGGTTCAACGTTATAGGAAACAGGTGTCGCTTGGTAGCGACGCAGGCCTCTTCGGCTGTGAGCGATATATAATTCCACCTGTTTTGGATAATAATTATAAAAATAAAAAATGCATAGAGCGTGCTTGGTGAAATGTTTGAATGAAAAAAAAAACCTTGTAAAGGAGGAAAATGGAGACCGAAAGAAAAACAAGGAACGAGATGTAATGAACTTACTAATTGCAATTGAGAAAAGTAATTATATTGATGATTCAGGAAGAATTGGGGATGAGAAACAGAGTACAGAAATAGTGATGAGAGAAAAGAGATAATTGAGATCTAACAATTTGCCTGCTAAATGATTTCTCAATAATTAATTAAAATAGAAGATGCAACTGAATTCTGTTACAGCTGTGCTGATGTGGCACCCATCACGTGATCTTGGAATTTCTTGGGTTGAACTTTTATTCTCTCACTTTTTCTTTGCTGCCATTGGTTCATATTAGTTGTGGTGTCACTAGTCGATGGACCCAATGGATCTATGACAATACCACCCCCATTAAAATCCACCTTGTCCTCAAGGAGGAAGTTAGGAAACTGTTGTTGTAACTGGATAGTATCCTCCCATGTTGCATCTTCCACATGCAAACCTTCCCATTGAATCAGACTTTGAGGAACAAGATGAGTGCCCTTATAAACTGTTCTAGTTTGGAGGACCTTTTGTGGTTGAAGGATGAGAGAAGAGGTAGATTCCACAAGATGGAGAGGAGTGATCTGAGTCACTGGTTTTCCAATACATTTTCGAAGCAAGGAGACGTGAAATACAGGATGTATTTTGGTCGTGGCAGGTAAATCAAGCTTATAAGCCACCTCACCAATCTTGGCAATGATACGGTAAGGACCAAAATACCGACGTCCCAACTTGTGATGACGGCGCAAACGAACAGAGCCTTAGCGGTATGGTTGTAATTTCACGTAGACCCAATCATCAATCAAAAAGTGCACATCTTTCCGGTGTTTGTCAACTGCCAATTTCATGCGGGATTGTGCCTTCAAAAGATTGGTTTTTAATAGAGTCAAGACATTATCACGTTCCAAAAACTGTTCTTCCAATGTAGTGTTAGTGGTTGAATCCCGGAGATAACGAGTAAGAGTAGGGGGTTTGCGACTATATAAGATTTCAAATGGTGTCATTTGAGACGAAGTTTGGTAAGAAGTATTATACCAAAACTCAGCCCAAGGCAAGAAGTGCAGCCATTTGTGCGGGTAATCCACGACATAACATCGAAGATACATTTCCAAACAGCGGTTGAGTGCCTCAGACTGCCCGTCCGTTTGTGGGTGGTACGCGGTACTAAACTTGAGAGTTGTACCATTTATGTGATGCATTTCTTTCCAGAATTCCGTCATAAAACGGGCATCCCGATCAGTAACAATGGTAAGTGGAACACCATGCAACAGGACAATTTCGTTAATGAATGTGGTGGCAACTGTTATGCTAGTAAATGAGGATGGTAAAGCAAAAAAATGACCATATTTTGACAGCCGGTCAACCACTACCATAATAACTGTTTTACCTTGGGAAACTGGTAGACATGTGATAAAATCCATTGCAATATCTTCAAACACAGCTTGGGGAATAGGAAGAGGTTGAAGGAGTCCACTTGGTGCTAAAAATGATGGCTTTATTTGTTGACAAATTTGGCAATGGGAAACGAAGTCTTTAACATCAGCCCGCATTTGTTTCCAATAAAAGATAGCTGAGAGTCGTTGGTAAGTACGAGTCATGCCCGAGTGTCCGCCAAAAGCCGAGGAGTGAAATTCGGTAAGTAATTGATGGCGGAGAGGTAGATTATGCGGAACCCGTAAACGACCTATAAAAAGAAAGAATCCATCTTTAACTGTGTAATCCGGAAAAGCTGTCAGATCAGCCATATAACGTTGAAGTAAGGTGGTGAATTCAGGGTCAGCTTGGGATGCTAAGGCCAATTATTGTAAGATGGATGGAACAAGAGCTGAAAGTGCCATTAAGTGGTCAGGGGGAGCCCATGACAAGGCGTCTGCAGCCCCGTTTTGAGTTCCGGGTCGATAGACAATCTCAAAATCAAAACCCAAAAGTTTGCCAAGCCATTTTTGTTGCTCAGGGGTCTGAATAACCTAATCTTGAAGGCATTTCAAGGATTGTTGATCAGTTATAATGGTGAATTTGTGGCCCAATAAGTATTGTCGCCATTTAGATATCGCTTGGGTGATAGCATACATTTCACGATGGTAAGTAGAAGCTTGTTGCATACGTGGGCAAAGTTTCTTACTAAAATAAGCCAAGGGGTGTTTGTCTTGGGATAACACAGCTCCAATACCTGTGCCAGATGCATCCGTTTCAACGATAAAGGGCTTAGAAAAGTCGGGAAGACGTAAAATTGGTGTTGAGCTGAGAAATATCTTAAGTTGTGTGAAGGCATGGAGGGTAGTCGAATTCCAACATAACGCATCCTTTCGTAAGAGGTCGGTCAAGGAACCGGCTATGGACGCGTAATTTTTGATAAAACGCCGGTAATACCCGGCAAGTCCCAAGAAGCTTCTAACATCCTTGACATTTTTAGGAACCGGCCACTGTTGAATTGTACTTATTTTCTCGGGGTCCACTGCCACCCCATGAGAAGAAATGACATGGCCTAAATAAGCCACTTGAGATTGGCCAAAGATGCATTTAGATAGCTTGGCCACCAATTTGTTATCCAATAACAACTGTAAAGTAAGAGTAATGTGATGTAAATGATCTTCCCAAGACTTGCTATAGATTAAGATATCATCAAAGAACACCAAAATAAAGCACCGAAGGAATGGACGGAACACATCATTCATAAGCTTTTGAAAAGTGGAAGGAGCATTCGTAAGCCCGAAGGGCATGACCAAGAACTCATAGTGCCCGTCATGTGTCCGACAGCATCCCCCTTAGCAATGCGAATTTGATGGTACCCAGCCAATAAATCCAGTTTAGAAAAATAACGCGCATCGTGCAACTCATCGAATAGCTCCTCAATGGAGGGGATAGGGAATCTATCCCGGATGGTAATGGAATTAAGGGCACGATAATCGACACAAAACCGCCACGTGCCATCCTTCTTGCGTACCAATAAAACCGGAGAGGAAAAGGCACTCGTGCTAGGTCGAATAATACCTTGTTGGAGCATTTCTTGGACCAAACGCTCAATTTCTTGCTTTTGAAAATGAGGATAGCGATACGGGCGCACGGAAACGGGGTTACTGGCTGGAATTAAGTCAATATGGTGATCTTGGGATCGAGTAGGTGGAAGCCCTTGGGGAGTAGTGAAGACATCAGCAAACTTAATCAAAATAGCCTCTAAGTCAGCCGGATAAACAGGGGGGTTGGAATCTTGTGGAACAAGAGACAAATGAAACAATTGGCCAATGCTATCAGAGTGAATTAAATGGCGAAACCCATGAAATTGGATTGCCTGAGCCATAGTGGTATCCCCTTGCCATTTCACTTGTTTCCCATGGAGTGAAAATTCAAACACAGAGGTCGAGTAGTCGGTAATAACCGGTCCAAGTGTAGCCAACCAAGAGACCCCTAATACCATATCCCAACCCTGTAATGGTAAAACGAAAAGATCCACAATAATGGGTTGGCCCTGAATAACCAATTCGACTGCCCGGGCCAAACTGGAGCACGGAAGTCGTTCGCCACTACCAACCAATACCGTAAAGGGTGCAATGGATTCAATGCTGAAATTAAGGAAATTAGCAATACGTGTTTGTACAAAACAGTGTGTGCTTCCCCCGTCTAAGAGGACTTGAACCTCTTTCCCATGAACCGAACCCGTGAAGCGTAACGTGGTGGAAGAACACCCTCCCGATAACGCGTTATAAGAAATAGCAGATTGGGTTTTAACCTCGTTAATTTGGAGCTTTTCAGCCAGAAGAGAATCAGTACCTTCGGAAGATGGAGAGTCCGGTGTACCACCTGGATCGGGGGAATCCACATAAAAAAAAGAAGTTGTGGAGTGGTTTTGCACTTATGGTCCCATGTATATTTCTCGTCACATATATAACACAACCCTTGGGAACGTTTCTGAGCAATTTCCGTCGGCGTCAATCAGCAAAATCCGACCTTTGTGTAGAAACAGGAAAGGTTGAGGGTTTACCTTGAGACGAAGGGTTCATCGGAGGATCCGATGTAGTATACTTAGGGTTAGGGGTGGGTAATAAGGGCTTAGAAGAGCCCAAATAAGCCCGGCCCGCACTGCGCTCAAATTGGATCCGACGTTCATGCAACTGGGCCTTGTCCATTGCATCTTCAAGTGTAGTGGGCTCATGACAGATCACATATTGTTTAATGTCCGAATGAAGTCCCGAGATCCAACAACGGATGAGATATTCCACCGGAAGAGGCATTGTTCGATTGGAAATCGCCTCAAATCGGGAACGATAATCAGCCACTGATGATGTTTGATGAAGTTTGGCCAGCAATCCTTCTGGTTCTTCTAGATCGGAGGAACGGAAACGTTTCAGTAGGGCAATAGTGAATGCCTCCCATGTGGTGATCTGGTGATGACGTTGAAGCCAATCAAACCAGTCCGCAGCCGCATCATCCAAATAGAAGGAGGCGATGGTTAATTGATCCTTCACAGAGATGGAATAAAACTCAAAATATCGAGAAGCTTGCGCAAGCCATCGTTCGGGGTTTTCGCCATTGAAGCGAGCCAGATACACCGGCGCCGGCTTATGACGGCCGAGGACACTAGTACCCTTACCTTCCTGATGCACGGTAGATGTTTTCTTATACGCACCGGAATTAAGATCGGTACGTTTGATCAATTCCGTGATCGATTGTTGCAAGGAAGCGATGGTAGAAACAACCCCATCCAAATCTTGCCTCATAGCCTTCTGATTGTCCTGAACACCTTTCACCGTATCTTCTAAAACGCGAGCTCAAGTACCTTCCGCCATCTATGCAGAGGTACAATGAAAGCACCAATTTGTAATGAACTTACTAATTGCAATTGAGAAAAGTAATTATATTGATGATTCAGGAAGAATTGGGGATGAGAAACAGAGTACAGAAATGGTGATGAGAGAAAATAGATAATTGAGATCTAACAATTTGCCTGCTAAATGATTTCCAATAATTAATTAAAATAGAAGATGCAACTGAATTCTGTTACGGCTGTGCTGATGTGGCACCCATCACGTGATCTTGGAATTTCTTGGGTTGAACTTTTATTCTCTCACTTTTTCTTTGCTGCCCTTGGTTCATATTAGTTGTGGTGTCACTAGTCGATGGACCCAATGGATCTATGACACGGGATGCAGCTGGGGCCGATAGCACGGGAACGAGCGAGGTTCGAGGTCGATAGCCTTGTTGATGATGGTGATGATAGCAAACCCATTGGTTGTTAGTGGTGGTTATTGTGGTTTGGTTTGTCTTCCGATCATATCTCTCTGCCTCATTCTTGTCAATTTCTTAGTTGAGGTCTCATTGGTTCCACATTTCGAGTTGAATTACGAGCCACCATTTGGCAAAAAGTTGCAAATTTGATGTATCTTAGGAACTATTTTGGTGTGCATTTTCCTTGGAAAATAATAATAAATAAATAATAAACGTTTAGAAGCTAAATTTGTTGATTAAAAGATTCTGACACAAATTAAACAAACACATAGTTCTTTTACAAGCATTTGAAATTTTTTAATGTAATATTATGACTTTAGTGTATTAAAAATAATTTTTTTTAAGTTAAACGAATCATATTCGTGACATCCATAAATACATTGATTGAATTTGAAGAGTTGAGTTTGAGACAATCAGTTGGGGTGCAATTTGGATCTTAAACTGTTAAGTTATAGTATGATAAGAATTAAAAGAAGTAGTGAAGCCATTGCGGGTGACTAGAGGTATGAATGAGTCGAGTTCAAGACTTACTAAGCTCGATCATATCTCCTTCAATTTAAAAATGTTGATGCACTTTCCTGTGACAATACTCTGGATAGAGTCTTAGTTTGTATTTCTAATGTCTGTAATTTGTCTTTGTATGTAAGAGTCGTTATGTAATAGTTTATCGAGTTGTATTTACTTTTACATAGTGTATGTTGCATTTCTTCTAAGTGTTTTGCGCACTTACATGTGCGCATGAGAAAGCTCCTGCGTACTTAGCAAGTACGCAAGAGCATTTGGTCATGCGCACTTACTAAGTGCGTAGGCATCAGGTCTGTATAAATAGGTTTGGTTCACAGAGGATAAGTACGCAGAACTCATATCTTAGACGAACTCAGTTTGTTAAGTACGCAATTTGTATTATCTCTGTAACCGTCGAGTGTTTATAATAGAAAGAGCTTTTATTGTGACTCTCGTGTTGGTTTACTTTGTTTTAGTTAGACTCTCCGCCTAGTCACGGGTATTCCGCACCCGGTCCGACTAGTAGACCACTTGCATGCAACGATCCGACACACACGAAAGGATCTACAAGTGGTATCAGAGCCTCGGTGTTCGTTGATTTGTGTTCCAGTTTCGGGTTTTAGGGTTTTCGAGCAGATCTGAAAAATAAAAAGTTCGCTACTTTTTCATCCAAAAATCCTTAAATCCGAGTTTGTTATCACTTCATTTGGTGTTTGGAAGGCTAAGGGTTTGTTAGATGATGTTTTCAAAGCTTTTGGAAGCATTAATTTCTCAGATCCATCACTTTTCGAGCATTTTCCTCAAGATCCGTCAAGAACACTGCTGTACTGAACAAGTACGCAGAATCACCTTTTCTGCGTATTTGCTAAGTACGCATTGGTTAGCCCTGCGTACTTAGTAAGTACGCATGAGAAGTGACCTGCGTACTTAGCTAAGTACGCAAGAGAATTTCTATGCGCACTTAGCAAGTACGCATGAGTACTTGGCTTTGCGAACTTACTAAATACGCAGCAACACCCTACATATGCGTATTTACTAAGTACGCATGGACTAGCCTCTGGGATTTGAAAAAAAAAAAAGTTTTGGGATACTTATTTAATAGGGGATGAATACTTTTCTTGGCCAAAAAGTTTTGGGTACTTAGCATCTTGTTGGGTTCAAGATGTGGCTGCTTTGGGTCTTTTGGAAAGAGAATCATCTTGTTTAGGTATTCAAACCTGAATATGTAGGCTACGAGTATCTGGGATACTTATTTAATAGGGGATGAATACTGGAACAACTTGAACCCAAGGATTTGCTGTTTTGGATCTTTGCAAAGGAATAAAAGAATAAAATCCTGGAGTTGGCTAGTTGTGCTTTTTGAGGATTTGAGTGAAGTGTTGATGAAGCTGGTCATAGTTTACAGAGAAATGAGGGGGATGAAATCTAGTATTCATGAGACATTAAAGAGGTGGTGGAAAAGCCGTTGATACTTCCTATATATACACTTCTTTGACGTAACATGGATCTCAACCGTGATTTCTCGTGTAAACTATATTTTTCGTGTTTGATTCTATCGTGTGTTTTCAAGATGAAGCTGGATATTCGTTGGATTATTAGTTGAAGATGGAACCTTTTATCATTGGCCGATGGGATAGGAAACATACCCTTGTTTCTGGTCTAGTCAGATGGAGCTTAAACTGAAAGGGGATATTGGAAATGAACATCTTCGGGAATTTGGTTGACTCGTGAAGATACAGGATATAGTTGGACACATCTGGTTGAAGACTTAAGTTTATCTTACTGGAATTCCTATGGGAGCTTATTAGTTTGATGCAGGTTATTGGAAACTCAAACTCTCTATCATATGCCAGCTGATTTGGAGTTGTCTTAGTCTACTATTGTTACCTGGTTAAGAAGACATTGTCAGACTCAGAGTCCTAAGTCAGGGTGGAGGTTGCTACTGCTGAGAGGATGAACTACAATGAGTTGTGTTGGGTTAGTTGGTTCTTATTGAAACACTTGCTTTGGTCTACAATGAAAGCTACAGTTATGAGGGAGTTGGGTTTGTCATCACTCGGCTACTGAAGACTGAAGTTTGAAGATTTGAAGATCTCAAGTGGAATGCCAGAAGATCAAGTCTCGCCAGAAGACACGTGATGTCATTAGTTTAGAGGGAGTCTGTTAGGACATTCTTTGTAAACTGATGTATATCAGTGTTAGAGATAGATAGAATTTGATGCTATAGTTAAGAGGGAGTTTGTAGAAGCATTTTTTGTAACTATAGATTAAATTCTATGTATCGGTGTACGTGGCTAGTACGTAGGAGGGTGTTCCTGAGTACTTAGCCCGCACACCAGTTTGGTCCTGCGTACTTAGTAAGTACGCAAGGCTTTTGCCTTGCGTACTTGTCAAGTACGCATGACCAAACCATGCGTGCGTACTTGTCAAGTATGCAGGAAGTGTTCCTGCCCCTATAAATAGAAGACTTGTCTTCATTTGTTGGTGGAATTCTGGAACTAGGTTTAGAGATGTCCGGGCTGGACCGTGAGCTTAGATGAGAGATGTGTGTTCCTTCGGTATGTAGTCTGTAATATGGGATGACTTCTTTGTTATGGATTACGTTTCGTTTCATTATCTTTTGTCTTTGTTCGTGTTTTCTCTGTCTCGTTTCTTAGTTCCCACACAAATCGCAGAACAGATCGTGTTATTTTCGCTGCGCGACGAGGCTTCCGGGACATTAAAAAAAGAGTACAAACTCAAATTTAACTCATTTAGAGTTTTATCTCTAAGTATTGAGTTCCACTCATAGGTAACGTTTCAAGAATGAGTTTCTATAGGACTTCGCTCACTCCTATGATATTTATTTATTTATTTAACGTTTTGTTTTAAGTATAATTATTTATTTATGTTTTGTAATATAATAATATATAACAATATATATATATATAACATATTGGAAGGACATGCTTGTAATTTATCAAAAATTTTAAGACACTTAACACAAATTGTTGTGTATAAGGTACACCTTACCAATATATAAAATGTGTTTAATCATCATTTAACCCCACAATTAAACCCCAACACTCAATAATTACCATTATTTAATTCACATGAGATTATTTAATTCACTACATTAAGTATTATTTTATTTTTTATTTCCGTTCGAAAAAAAAGTATTATTTTATTTATAATACTTAAAATTAAGATTTAAATTTACATTTACTATTTATATTTTTATAACTAAATACTATTTAAATTAAGTATTAATTTTGGTAAAATTTCTTATTTTACACGTTATAAGAGAAAACAAAATATTCTTAAAATTAACTATAAAGATTTAGATAATTTGAAGACTAAAATTATAATTTTTTTATAAAAATAATAGGTGATTAATTAAGATAATTTAGCATTTCAAAAACTATAATTGCGATTTAGTTAAATAATAAGGAAATTAAAAAAGAAGAAAAATAATAATAATTTCAAAAACTATAATTGTGATTTTGTTCTACATCCGCTTCCGCTTGTATATGTATATAACAAATAAATAACTAAATAAATAAATGAAGCGGCTTGGAAAAGGGAAGAACTGGTCGCGCGAGCGCGGGGTGGTGGGGGGTGGGGTTTGGGTTTGGGCTCGAACCAGCGCCACCTACGTGTGGGTGTGGCACGCAAACCAACTGTGCTAACGTTCACTCTTGCTCTCAATCAATTTCATATATATACACGCGCATACATATATAGATTAAACTTTTCACGTGGCAGCACCTCATTGGTTGGGTTTACTGCTCATTGTCATCCATTTTTAATAGAGTGTATAATAATTAAAAATGTAAAATTTTAGAGACAAACCGTTAACTAACGTTTTAAAAATCTTCACACCAAAGCCGCCAGGTTGGTCTGAACGACCGGCCGACCAAACGGGAAATAGCGGCTAAGTTTTACGGCTTAAATTAAGCCACGAACTAAAGTTGAAACTATGGATGTTCAGTTATTGCGGAAATGAAATGAAGCTAAAATATTTGATATTAATTATTTATAATTATTTAAATGCTTAAGTATATAATTACTAAATATTTACATAGTTATAATAATAATACCCAAATATAATCAGTGTTTAAGACAGTTCGAGTTAGATTACGCTCTTCAAAATAGCATTGGTGATACCCGACGCTTTGCCCACTAGTGTGTGTGTGTGTATATATAGGGGAAGGTTCCGCTAAGAAACTGAATCAAATGAACTCCGATTGAATTAATTCCAGCGACGCTGGAACCGCCTCGTCGAAATAAAGCCTAGAGATAAACCCTAAAGCTAAACCCTTAAAGCTAAACCCTTAAAGCTAAACCCTAAAAGTTAAACGCTAAAGCTAAACCCTAAAAGACTAACCACCAACCCACCCCCACCCTCTAAAAACATAAATTCTCCAACCACCACCCCCTCCTAAAAAAAAACCTAAATCCCCCACCCCCAAAAACCTCGACGAGCCGGTTTCAACGCTGCTGGAATGAGCTCAATCGGAGTTCGTTCAACCCGGTTTCGGTTAAAAAAGAAATCATTTCTTAGGTTTCTTAGCGAAAATTCACTTTTTATTTGAACCCCGTATATATATATATTAATAGCAATTAATATATAGTAGTATTTATTATGTAATTAAATAATATATATCATATTTATAAATGGCAAATTAAATTTTTGAGTAAATTACGCTTTTAGCCGCTGTGGTTTTGGTATTTTAAACCTTTCAATCTAAAAAGAATTTTTTTAACATATCAAGCCCACAGGTTTGTATTTTATAATCATTTTAGTTGATAACACTAACTCTGTTAACTTTTTCTATTAGATTGTAAGGCTCCAAACATGGGAGGCCTCACATGTTGGAGTTACTCATTTACAAACAGTTCTTAAACTTAAAACTTTATTCATGCAGCAGATTCATAATTCATTACATTGTACTTTCATACGAACCATTTTAAACATTGACATTACATAACCAAATCGATAAAATAAAACATAATGAGATGCCAGACTATTTAATTGTCGGGTAACCCTTCTGCGCTAGCCAAGCATCCAAGCATCTTCCCCCTCTTACATTTAACCTGAATGTGCATACTAAAAAGTCAGTAAAAGCTGAGTCAGTTATAGTTTACATAAAACATTAGCTTCAAAACCTTTTCATGAGCATAAACATTTGACTTCCTTAATAAAAGCATATGTAATCATACCAAAACATAAACATAAACATAGCTCACTCACGTATAACGAATATGTCAAATTTGTGCCTTCTCGTAACCATCATTTCCAACCTCAAGCAAGTAGACTCCGTAGAGTTAACAAGCATCAACTTCCAGCAACTCGACTGTAACACCTGCCACAAAAATGTCCAAGATTTAACTAAGGTATAAACCACAGGGACCATAAGTATAATTATACCTAAGATCAAGGTTCAAAAATTGAAAAACATGAAAATCAAACGGTAACAGACAGTCATGGACGGTAATGGTCCGTTACGGGTTGAGCACGCGAACAATAATGACACGCCACGTGTCCAGTGACTAATGGTCACAATCTGACACGTGGAAACCCTATAATGGACCGTCACGCCCTGTAATGGTCCGTCACGTCGCAAAATGACCAGAAGGCGACACGTGTCTGATGACGGACCGTCAGCACCCGTAACGGTCCGTCACGCTCTCAGAGCTGGCCCTATAAATAGATGGTTGAGTTCATTTATTTTTCTCAAACTAAAACCGATCTTCACTCTAAAATCTTGTTCCAGAGACACATTAGCTCGACTCCAAAGCTTTCAGTTCGATTCTCGCTCGTTTTAGCGCCCGGTTTAAGAAGAAACGCTCGTAGAAGTGTCGAAACGCTAGAGAAACAAAGATAAGAAGCCGATTCTATAAATTCCAACTTAGAGACTCATTACTATTATCAAGGTGAATAATTTATCTATTTCAAATTTGTGTCATATATTTACGTTTACGAAAATGGCCAAATGAAGGTTAAGGGAATAATGCTCAACATTCTTCTACGAACAAAGCATCCAGGCCATAGGTATACCTAAAACTTGGAAGGGATACACGGGTCTCAGGTGAACTTCCCGGATTGCGGCTGGTGCTTATCTTATAACAAATTATGAGGCTTAGACCTGTACGTTGTTATAAGGCATGATGCTAGTGTATACAGTGCTGCATATGATCAGGAGATACGGGCCTACTGAATGTGTAGATTAAACACAAAGTTGTGATTACGAAATTAATACTTGTTTGTGCCAAATGATTTTCCTGTCAAGATAATTGTATTCACCGGCGTTCACGCTGATATTTTATTTTCAAAATGTTTTGAGGCAATGAATAAAAAGAAAAGGAAAAGGGGATACGGGCAAACGTAAGATCTGACCCAGGAATGAATGTTGAAAAAGGATAACTTGCACATTGGATTCTCAAGCCTCGTGTATAGGATATCCTAAAAGATGAAAAAGGAGATAGGACCAAGGGACTGATCAACCTTGGATAATACTATATCCAGTGGCTTGAAACTTGTCCAAAGGATACAAGAAATGTATTTGGTTTCAAACTCTGTTTTGTAATCAAATGAAAAGGGTATTTAAATCCCTACGTTTATGAAATAAATACGAGACTTTTGTCTTCCAACTGAGTCTTGATATTTACAAATACAACCCTTGAGGTTGAAACAAATGATGAAAGGATCCTTATGAAAAAGATTTCCGCTGTGTTTTATAAGAACTCTGAAATCAAAACATGTACCAATCGTGGTCACACTCGTCCACGGGGTGCCTGAGGCGGGGTGTGACAAGGTTGGTGCCAGAGCCACATGTTTTAGCGAACTAGATACTTGGATTTAGTGTCTAAGCTTCAACCATAAGTTATATGATGGTTTAAAAATTAAGATAAGGAAACAAGGTAACCTTCTGACCAGTATGTAGTTATCTGACAAAATGAATGTTCTGTCTAAGGAAAGAGTGGTGTATAAATCTCTCCTATACCCGTCATTCTTTCCTGGGAACATCTCTGTTGGAGGTACTACTCTGGGAAGATAACCGTCCTTGTAGAGCTTTAGTTAAGATAAGGATACTGGCCTTAGTATCTAAGTATTGTCAAAAAGAATAAGATAAATTCTAATGCTTTAAGATTGCAGATGTCTGAAGATAACTCTGCTACTGTTTATTATGATCCCAATCGTCCCATTAAGCAAGAATCACCTGAATATCATCCATTAGGATCACAAATAAATCCTATTTCTTCACCCTATTATAACGACGATCCATTTGCTATCATTTCGAACAATGTCACTCCTGAATACCATTCCCAATCCCAGGATACCTCAAGCCAATGGATGGATGCTGGATCAAATTTCAGCAATTGGAATACTACTACAACTGTTGCCAATGACTTTGACAGGATTTGATATTGTCCTAGGAATGGATTGGTTAGCTTCTAACCAAGCCCATATCCTGTGTGTTAAGAAACCCATAGAGCTTTGTTCACTAAAAGGCGATATCCTGACTATAAATGGTGATAAATTATCCATATCTGTTGGAATAATTTCCATGTTAAAAGCCACAAAATATCTACGAAAGGGATGCTTAGCATACCTTGTATCTGTGACCACCGAAACTAAGAAGAAGATTGAAGATGTGCCGGCTGTGGCTATATTTCCTGATGTTTTTCCTAACGAACTGCCTGGAATTCCACCTGAGAGAGAAGTGGAGTTCAGAATTAATCTTGTACCCGGTACGGCACCAATTGCCAAAGCCCCGTACATGTTAGCTCCAAATGAAATGACAGAATTAAAAAAGCAGTTGGATGAATTGCTCGAGAAAGGATTCATAAGACCAAGCTCGTCGCCTTGGGGAGCCCCAGTCTTATTCGTTAAGAAGAAAGACGGTTCAATACGTATGTGCATTGATTACCGTGAGTTAAATAAAGTCACGATTAAGAACCGTTATCCGCTTCCCAGAATTGATGATTTTTTTAATCAACTGCAGGGAGCACGATGTTTTTCGAAATTTGATCTTCGGTCTGGCTATCATCAATTGAAAGTCCAGGAAGAAGATATTCTCAGAACAGCCTTCAGAACTCGATATGGTCATTATGAGTTTACGGTAATGCCGTTCGAACTCACTAATATACCAGCTACATTTATGGACATGATAAATCGACTTTGTAAACCTTACTTGGATAAATTCGTTATTGTATTCATTGACGATATCCTTATTTACTCCAAAAGTAAGGAAGAACATACAAGTCATTTGAAAATCTTGCTCGAACTCTTGAGAACTAAAAGGTTATATGCTAATTTCTTAAAATGTGAATTTTGGTTATTAGAAGTTCAATTTCTTGGACATGTCATTAACGCTAATGGTATCCAAGTTGATCCTGTTTAAATCGAAGCGATATACAATGGGAAATCCTGAAGTCCGTAGTTTTCTCAGTTTGGCTAGTTACTATCAGAGATTTATCCAAGATTTCTCTCGAATAGCGGTTCCATTAACTTCTCTGACTCGCAAGTCAGTTAAGTATGAATGGGGACCTAAACAATCTGAAGCCATTCTAACACTGAAACAGAAACTGACACAAGCACCAATACTGCTTTACCAGATAGAAATGAATGCTTTTCAGTATATTATGATGCTACACACACCGGCTTTGGTTGTGTGATAATGCAAGGGAGCAAAGTCATTGCTTATGCTTCTTGGCAATTGAAAACACAAGAAAAGAATTATACGACTCATGATTTAGAGTTGGGCACCATAATATCCAAACTGAAATTATGGAGGCACTATCTATATGGACTCAAATTCACTATATTCAATGATCATAAAAGCCTGAAGTATATATTCAGCCAGAAAGAACTGAATATGTGGCAAAGGCGTTAGATGGAAGTCTTGAATGATTACGATTGCGAAATCTGTTATCATGAAGGCAAAGCTAATGTTGTAGCTGACACATTGAGTAGAAAAGAACATGAGAAACTTAAACTAGTTCGTGCTCTAAGACTCGATCTTCAAATCGATCTTATAACTCGTATTAAGGAATCTCAAAAGTTTGCCTTACAGGAACCAAACCTCGAGAAAGAAGGTTTAGGAGGCATGATCGACCAATTGGTCAAAGGCAATGATAATATTCTTAGAATGAATAAAAGAATATTGGTTCCTATCTATGGAAATGTACGTAAAGAAATTCTTGAAAAAGCTCATAAATCTAAGTATACGATGCATCCTGGAAGCGATAAAATATACAAAAACCTAAAAGCCAATTATTGGTGGATATGAATAAAGAAACATATCGTTATCTATGTTACAAAATGCTTAATCTGTTCTTAAGTTAAAGTTGAACATCAAAAGCTGTCTGGCTTGTTACAGCAACTTGAAATTCCTATTTGGAAATGGGAGATGATAACTATGGATTTCATTATGAAACTTCCCTGAACCAGTCTATGAAACAATACTATCTAGGTTATCATTGATAGACTTACTAAGTCTGCTCATTTTCTTCCCATGAAAGAAACGTTCAGCATGGATAAGTTGGCACAATTATACGTTAATGAAATCGTGTCTTTACACGGTGTGCCACTGTCTATTGTGTTAGATTGAGATAGTAGATTTACTTCTCGATTCTTGCAAAGCTTTCAAAAAGCCCTGGGTACGAAATTAAATCTTAGCACTGCCTACCATCCCCAAACGGACGTGCAGAGTGAAAAAAACAATTCAAACCTTGGAAGATATGTTAAGGGCTTGTGTTATTAACAATGGAGGAAGTTAGGATGACCAGCTACCTTTAACGGAATTCTCCTATAACAATAGCTATCATACGAGTATACAGGCCGCTCCTTTTGAAGCCTTATACGGTCGTAAATGTCGAACTCTGATCTGTTGGTCTGAAATAGGAGAAAATCAGTTATCCGGTCCTGATATAGTTCTGGAAACAACTGATAAAGTCATTCAAGTAAGAGATAGATTGAAAGCGGCTCATGATTGTCAAAAGAGTTATGCTGATAGACGACGAAAGCCGTTAGAATTCAACCTCGGTGATAACGTTCAATTGAAAGTTTCAACATGGAAAGGCGTTGTAAGATTTCGAAAGAAAGGGAAATTAAGTCCTAGATTCGTAGGACCATTCAAAATCTTGAAAAGAGTTGGGCCATTGGCCTATCAACTTGAATTACTAGAAGAAATGAATGGAGTGCATGATGTATTCCATGTGTCAAATCTGCGCAAGTGTTTGGCAGATGAATCTCTGGTAATACTCCTACATGATGTAGAGGTATATGAAAAGTTGAAATTTGTGGAACAACCTTTACAAATCGAGGACAGTCAGGAAAAGAAATTGAAAAGAAAGAAATTGATCATTGTGAAAGTAAAATGGAACTCCAAATGTGGCACTGAGTACAGGTGGGAATTGGAGTCCGGAATGAAAAAGAAATATCCTCAGTTGTTCGAATAATTTAGGGGACGAGATTTAAAACAAGGTGGGGAGGATGTAACACCTGCCATAAAAATGTCCAAAATTTGACTAAGGTACAAACCACAAGGACCATAAGTATGATTATACCTAAGATCAAGCTTCAAAAAGTGAAAAACATGAAAATCAAACGGTAACGGACCGTCATGAACGGTAATGGTCCGTCATGAACGGTAACGGTCCGTGATGGGCTGAGCACGTGAACAATAATGACACGCCACTTGTAGTGACTAATGGTCACAATCTGATGCGTGGAAACCCTATAACGGACCGTCACGCCTGGTAACGGTCCATCACAGCCGCAAAATCATCAGGGTGCGCCACGTATCATTCCATAAGAACCGTCATGCTCTGGTAACGGTCCGTCACGCCGCAAAATGACCAGAATGAGACACGTGTCTGATAACTCGCAAACCCTAATATGGTAACGGCCGTCACAACCCGTAACAGTCCGTCACGATCTCAGAGCTGGCCCTATAAATAGATGGTTGAGTTCATTCATTTTTCTCACACCAAAACCGATCTTCACTCTCAAATCTTGTTCAAGAGACACATTAGCTCAACCCCAAAGCTTTCAGTTCGATTCCTGCTCGTTTTAGCACCCGGTTTAAGAAGAAATGCTCGTAGAAGTTTTGAAACGCTAGAGAAAAAAAGATAAGAAGCTGATTCTATAAATTCCAACATATAGGCTCATTCCTATTATCAAGGTGAATACTTTGTCTATTTCAAAATTTGTGTCAAACATTTACGTTTACGAAAATGGCCAAATAAAGGTTAAGGGAATAATGTTCCACGTTCTTCTACGAGCAAAGCATTCAGGCCATAGGTATATGTAAAACTTGCAAGGGATACACAGGTCTCGGGTGAACGTACCGGATTGCGGCCGATGCTTATTTTATAACAAATTCGGAGGCGTAGACCTGCCCGTTGTTATAAGGTATGATGCCAGTGTATATAGTGGTGCATTTGATCAGGAGATAAGGGCCTATTGAATGTGTAGATTGAACACAAAGTCATGATTATGAAATTAATACTTGTTTGCGCCAAATGATTTTCCTATCAAGATAATTGTAGTCACTGGCGTTCGCGTTGACGTTTCATTTTCAAAATGTTTTCAGGAAATGAATAAAAAGAAAAGGAAAAGGGGATACGAGCAGACGTAAGATCTGATCCAGGAATGAATGTTGAAAAAGGATAACTTGCACGTTGGATTCTCAGGCCTTGTGCATAGGAAATCCTAAAAGATAAAAAAAGGATATATGACCAAGGGACTGATCAACCTTGGATAGTACTATTTCCAGTGGCTTGAAACTTGTCCAAAGGAGACAAGAAAGGTATTTGGTTTCAAACTCTGTTTTGTAATCAAATGAAAAGGGTATTTAAATCCCTACGTTTATGAAATAAATACGAGACTTTTGTCTTCCAACTGAGTCTTGATATTTACAAATACAATCCTTTAGGTTGAAACAAATGATGAAACGATCCTTGTGAAAAAGACTTTCGCTGTGTTTTATAAAAAATCTGAAATCAAAACAGGTACCAATCGTGGTCACACTCGTCCAGGGGGTTCCTGAGGCGGGGTGTGACATCGACTCCGTAGTGTAAATAAGCATCAAACTTCGAGCAAGTAGACTATGTTGAGTAAACAAGAATCAACTTCTAGCAAGTCGACTCCGTAGAGTAAACGAGCATCAAACTTCCGGCAAGTAGACTCTGTTGAGTACACTAGCATCAACTTCCAGAGTCACGTTAACCTTGAGATGACCGTCGTCACTTTACAGTTGTACATCAGCTGGCTAGCCACAATGTGTTACATCTCCGATTTTATCATTACTTGTAATGACATTCAATAATCATGGATTTATGCAATTTGATTCATCTTATGTGAATTTGCACTTATCATAGTCATATTATAGCATTTCATACGTAATGTAATTCATTTCTTCAACTTATATCTATATCATACTCATATCATGCACGTGTAGTGCTATAAATGAGCAAACTTATACTTATATCATACTCATATCATGCACGAGTAGTGCTATCATTGAGCAAACTTATACTTCTATCATACTCATATCATGCACGGGTAATGCTATTAATAAGTGAACTTGAACTTAAGTACAATGCGTATCGTTTACTTCATAATCGTTGATTCGTAATCAGCCACATTCATTTCAAGACTTGTGTCAACCTTAGTTTCCTAAATTAGTAACTTAATTCATTTCATAAGACATTATACTTTCCATAAACAGTGACTACCATTCCGCCGCCGTTTTTTATAATTAGGTGTTCGTACCCCATATAAATCAACATTGATGATCTACCGTCATGTGATCATCGCATACCTACACATTATATCAATCACAAAGGTCTACTAAAGACTCAATTCAATTAATAGAAAACTACACTTTCCATATTTACCGGTTACGACTTAAAGGCCCGTTTTACAAAAATTAGACGTCTTATGCACTTAATCACCGCTTAACAACTTGAGGGACCTAGATGTCCATTCCCTAAAATCCATTTTCGTAAAAGAGGAGGATGGGAAGGGATTTATGGCCACTCTAGGGCTTCCTTCCCTTTCCCTCCTCTCTAAGTTTTACCATTTATAGCTTTCTCTCATTCCTTGTATAAATATGAGACCTTGGTGGCTTCATTCTTTGCTCATTACAACTCAAAAACTCTCTCTTCCTCTCCATATTTGCAAATCCTTAAGCTCTCCTCTCCAAGTTCAATAAACTCTAAGGTAATTCCATCTTTTTGTTTATAAAAGTTTTAATCTTTCAACCGTCATTCTAATCCTTTACTACTTTAATTCTCTAACATTAACAACTATCTAACAAGACTCATACTCCTCCGATCTTAGGCCACCATCCATTATCATGCACCTTAGTGCAGTAATCTTGGATGATACAAAGGCCTAGGCATGGTGAATCTAACAAAAACCCTAACATCTAACTTTATTATTCTTGTTTTGTTCTTATTCTTACTTTATGTTCTAATCATATGTTTTGACCACACTTTAACTATATAATGTTGAAACATATTTAATATTGTGTCAAATGCGTGTCCAATGTCATTTTATAACTTGTTCTAAACATACGTCACTCAAAAACCTCAAAAACATTGCACATGTGTAAGTCCAGACTCTGGACATAATGTATGTGTCCACTTCACGTGACCATATCCTGGTTATATTTTAACCAAATCAGTTGAGTCCTTAGTCAAAAATTAAGTTTTAAGAGTCTACTTTCCAGAAAATCAAACCACGCGTTTTTTTGTTAAGTTTAGGTCGGTCAAACGTTAGAAACAAAATCAAAGGTCAAATTTTATTTCGAGACAGATTACTTACCATGTATTTCCGAGATCATATCTCCTTATTTACACGTCCAAACATGTTGATTGTTTTTGCAAACCAAAGTTTAGTGAAATACCTTTCCAAAAAAATAGGATATGCTTTCTAATTCTAAGTAAATCTTTTTAAAACGTCAAAAGAAGACAGAAAGGTCTATTCTTGACATCTGATCTTGTGTCATGATTTTGGCATATTTAAGATGCTCAAATTAAAAAGTTTTCTAATTAAAAGTTGTTCATAATAAGGTAAATTAAGTTTCTGTAAAAGATGGTAATTTTTAGAAATCATTCCTATAACCTGTCCAAAAAACCATTTAATGTATAACTTGTGTTAATTCCTAATCTATGAAGTTTTCATTAATTTGAATGGATTATAACTATAATAGCATATGAAAACAAGAATCTAAGCTTCTGAATTAAATGATTAGTAATCAGTCACTAGGGTTGGTTGTGGACTTCATGTATTGGGTTTAATGTAACGTATATTTAAATCTTGTTTCATGAATTGTATCGTACATCATATATCGTATAATCGTGTATCGTATATCATAAACCGTATTTCTTATATCTTATGTGATTAAAACATATGATTGTTCACCAACTTTTTAGTTGACCCTCTCTTTTTAACATGTCTTTAGGTGATGATAGCAATGCTAGGACCTGATGATATGATCACACATAGGATGCATGATGGACTTAGTTTAATTAAGTAAATTTATATTCGTATTTGGATTCTTGTTTGTTTTTTAATTAGATGTAAACAATTATTTCAACGTTTAATCTTAAATACCTTAGTATCTTTATACCTTGTGTCTCGTATTCAATTTCGCGCTCCTGTGATTCCGCCTTTGGCGGGGTGTGACAGATTGGTATTAGAGGCTTGATTATAGAGAATTAGGTCATACTAGTAATGACCAAGACTATAACCCTAAGACTCCCGTACATTAGGAACTGCATACATACATTCATATCATCATTACTAACCTTCTTCTTATAGATACGTCTTGCTGACGTCTCCTGAAATAGCCACCTAGTCCTAACGAAACGTTACTCGGACCCGCATGACTACGAAACGTGGAATGCATTCATAGCCCAGTATCCACAAAGCTCGCGAAGTGATTCGGAGCCCGGTGATAAAGAAAGCAGAGTTGGACCCATACCAGAGGATCACAGCCCAGGAAGAAGATGAAGAGCCGGGATTCCACTGGATCCCACTCTTAGGCTAAGCCCAATCCATGATGATTCTCTTCAGAACCAAGGGCCCGATTAGTAGTTGTTGGGATATGTGTAATCTGGAATGGTGGGTACCTGTACCTGATATATTATATCTAAGAAAGGTGTGGTGTATAAATCCCTTCTAGACACGTCACACTTTCCTGGGAATCTTTTACGTGAGTATTCCACTTATAGGCTAAAACATATATTCCCAGTAGCTACCATTCGAACCCGAGGTTTTGTTTAGTCATTTATTTCCCTTTATTTAATTCATTTGTACTAAACACCAAGAAATTATACGTATGCTGGTGTTTCCACTCGTATTTACGCGTGTATACCCACTTTCTCCCGACTCGTGAAGACTTCAAGATGGAGGGATTTTCCAAGCCCTACATCAATGAAATCGTTACCCGAGATAGACGTTTCACTTTCGGGTTCTTGCAATCATTATGGAAATCCTTAGGGACCAGCTTGAACCTTAGCATGACCCATCAGTATACATTGAACATCTCCCTGTCCCGATGCTATGGAGACCATGAAACTCGTTACCGTCACCTCCCCGCAACTAGCTGGTGATCATTTCAAGAATCATTGCCCCAAGCTGAACAACAATCAGGGTGCTCATGCTCATGCTTTTACAATTGGAGTAAATGAGGCCCATGCTGATCCGTCTGACGTCACTGATACGTTTCTCATCAATAATCAATTCATTTTCATTTTATTCGACACTAGTGTGGACAAAAGTTTTGTCCCCACCAAGTTCGAACCATTACTTAAGATACTTCATGTTGTGCTTGAACCTTCATACACCATTGAGATAGCTAACGATAATTCATAGGAAGGGATTTATGGCCACTCTAGGGCTTCCTTTCCTTGCCCTTCTCTCCAAGTGTTACCATTTATAACTCCCTCTCATTCCTTGTATTAATTTGAGACCTTGGTGTCTTCATTCTTTGCTCATTACAACTCAAAAACATTCTCTTTCTCACCATATTTTAGAAATCCTTAAGCTCTCCTCTCCAAGTTCAAGAAACTCTATGGTAATTCCATCTTTTTTGTTTATAAAACTTTTAATCTTTCATTACCGTCATTCTAATCCTGTACTACTTTAGTTCTCTAACATTAACAACTATCTAACAAGACTCGTACACCTCCGATCTTAGGCCATCATCAATTATCATGCACTTTAGTGCACTAATCTTGGATGATACAAAGGCCTAGGCATGGTGATTCTAACAAAAACCCTAACATCTAACTTTATTATTCTTATTTTGTTCTTATTCTTACTTTCGGTTCTAATCTTAAGTTTTGGCCAAAATATAATGTTGAAACATCTTTACTCTTGTGTCTAATAAGTGTCCATTGTCATTTTATAACTTATTCTAAACATCTGTCACTCAAAAATGTTTGTGTCCACATTCCAGACAGAATGTTTGTGTCAATTTCACGCGACCATATCTTGGTCATATTTTAACCAAATCAGTCGAGTCCTTAGTCAAAAATCAAGTTTTTAAGAGTCTACTTTCCAGAAAATCTAACCACACATTTTATGTTAAATTTAGGTTGGTCAAACATTAGAAACAAAATCAAAGGTCAAATATGATTTCGGGACAGATTACTTACCATGTATTTCCGAGATCATGTCTCCTTATTTACACGTCCAAACATGTTGATTATTTTTGAAAATTAAAGTTTAATGAAATAACTTTCCAAACATATAGGATAGGCTTTCTAATTCTAAGTAAATCTTTTTAAAACATCAAAACAAGACAGAAAGGTCTATTCTGGACATCTGATCTTGTGTCACGATGTAGGATCGTGAGAATACAAGATGGTTCTGTTCTTAGTTGAGGTTGGCGGAAACAAAATCAACTACACAATTTATAATCAAGTAAACACAAAGAATACTAATAAACACTGTTGTATTAAGCTTTTGTGAATGCAAAGATTACAAGTGAGAAACTCAATGAATAAGTATGACAAGCACTACAAGCACTACCAGCACAACCAACACTACAAGCACTACAAGCACTACAAGCACACTTACAATGAAGTGGCAACTCAGTATTTATAGTAACTTAGAATCAAGACAGACCCTTGATTCTAAGGATCAGATCGAACACAAGCCGTTGATCTTGTTTATTAATTTACATTACACGTAAAGTCTAATCTAGTTAACTTTACTGAAACGTTTTCTTTATTCATGATTGTTTGCATGCTTGGAGAAGTGTATTGTTGTCCGTCATTGGTTGACCATAGCGGTTCCTTCTGCTTTGAGTCTGTCAGTTGCTTTTGCAGAAAGGTGTCAGAGACGCTTGGCCTGGATAGTCAGCTGCAGCGTTTGGTTTTCAGTGAATAGAGCTATCAGCTGCAAAGAGTGAAGGTTGCTGCTGGTAAGCCTATCAGCAGCAAACATGGATGACCGCTGCTGATAAGCCTATCAGCAGCAACTTGTGCTGAATGCTGCTGATAAGCCTATCAGCAGCAACTTGTGCTGAATGCTGCTGATAAGCCTATCAGCAGCAACTAGTGCTGAATGCTGCTGATAAGCCTATCAGCAGCAACTTGTGCTGAATGCTGCTGATAAGCCTATCAGCAGTATTTGTACTTAGAATAATTTTGTAACAATCAGTCTTTGGTTCTACAAACTCCCCCTAGACTGATGCTACTAAAATTCTTCTAGTCCCTTTGTTGCTGAAGCTTTTGCATATGGCTGACTATTCTTTCCACCTCATAGCCTCTTTGATCCTTGCTGGGATTATTCAATGGAAGTTCAGACAGAGTCTTGATGTCTTTGTGTGGCATTTTGTAGATAGCTTTGCTTGAACATCTCATCTGCTGCTTCTTTACATCAATCAAAGTGAATTCATCCAAATCAGCATTATAGGACCAAGATACAAATGGAGAGTGAGACTTGAGTGGTTTGATATTCATGACCACATCTTTGCTAGGATTGAAGTAGTGTCTGATAGCTAGCATAAGATGTTTCCCACTCTCATTTGTAGGCTTATGAGCTTCACCCAGCTCTAAAATTCTTTGAAGATCGGAATCGGGTAATTGCAGAACCTCATCAACAGACCTGTAAGTGGATCTTCTTCTCTCAGTTCTCCCCCTGAAGATCTCAAACACTTGATCTTGTGAATTGTAGAACCAGTTAACTATATTTCTTGAGTCTTCTGGTTTAGGAGTGGGTTTGGGTATCTTCAAGGGAGGCTGTTGATGAGTGGGAGCTGGGTGGGATGACTTGGACTTTTTGGGTGGAGGAGTGGAAGGCTTGGGGATGTTTGTGGATGGTGTTTGGAGAGAGGAAGTAGTTTCTGGTGCAGAGGTTCTTTGTTTCTTGACTGGTCTCTTTTCCAGTCTTTCTTCCTCTTCCTTTTTCACTGTTGTATACAGGGCTTGTAGGTTCATGAAGGACATGGGACCTAACCTTTTTCCACTTTCTCCCCTTGCCTTAAGGAATTCAGTCATCTTCTTCCTTTCTTCATGGGTCCTTAGATTAAGGGCAATGGCTTTCTTTGACTTCTGTTGAGCTTTTTCTTTCTCTTCATCTTTCTTTTTCCTTGCCAATTCCCCCTGCTGACCCATGAAGGCTCTATAGATCTCTTTGTTTGACAGTTTTTCAAGGTAGTCTGCATCCTCACCTTGAGAGATCAGAGCTTCAGTCCACTCCTCCCTTAATTCTTTTGCTAATTTAGAATCAGTGATTCTAAACTTAGCATCTTCCTTCCTTTTCTTTTTAGCTTCTTCTTCTTCTTCTTTTGCAAACTGTTCCTGCAGCTGTCTAGCAAGTTGTTCATCTTCCTCAACTTGAGACCCTGCATGGACTTTTACCTTCATTTCATCCAGCTGTTTGGCATACAGCTGGATTGTCTGTTGTCTGAGAAGTATGGCTGCCTTTCTATCTTCATGCCTTTTTTTTTAGCCATCTCTTCAGCCAACTCTTCTTCTTCTCTTTTCCTTCTTCTCTCTTCTTTCTCTTTCTTTTCCTTTTGAAACCTCTCTTCATCCTCTTTTGTCATGATGCCCTTCCCTTTATTAACATTGGATGCCTCTGCTCTGGCTTCACTGATCACAGAAACAGCTGATTAAGTTTCTGTGTGCATCACAGTTTAAGAACTCACCTCGGTAGTATTTCTGCTTATTAATCAGTAATGTGGCAAACACCTTAGGCAGAGCTCCTGGATAAGTAAGTACATTACTCATTTATACAAACTTAACTTAATGGTGTATAACCAAAGCTTAATAGGAGGTCAGAACCTTACCTTAGTACTATCTACGGCAATTTTGAAGTCGAATGGTAAAAAACCGGACTGTCGCACGCGAACCAGGGCTCGGGATCGAAGTTCCAGAGAGTTTGTGTGTGTATAATTGAGTGTGTAAGTTGTGTGAAATGGTTTGAGTTCGACCATCTATTTATAGGGCAAAGTTTGTGTCCGTGACGAATCGTTACCAGGCGTGACGGTCCGTCACGCCTTGGCTTGGTGGCTACGCACTTCTGGACCACGTAACGGACCGTTATGGTTAATGATGGTCCGTCACGAGGGTGAGTCACCGGACACGTGTCAGCAACCCTAAAACCGCCTCTGGTACTGCGGCACGGACAGTCATGACGGGTGACGGTCCGTCATGAGGCGTAACAGACCTTTATGGCTGGTGATGGTCCGTTACAGGCTATTTTTCATTTTTGATCCTTGGATTTTGCATGTTTTCATTATAGCCCCTGAACTTATGAAGATTGGCAACTTTAATCCTTCATTTTCTTAGGGGATTTTTGGGGTGTTACAAATCTCCCATCCTTTAAGAAATTCCGTCCTCGAAATTAAGATGTGAATAGATGAGGATATTTGATTCTCATCTGCTCCTCTAATTCCCAAGTCTTATCGGCTCTAATCCGACCTTGCCTTTGAACTAACACCATTGGTATTACTTTCTTCCTCAATTTCCGTTCTTGGGTGTCTAAAATTTTGATTGGTTGTTCAATGAAGTGAAGGTTGTCTTCTACGTATACATCATCTAATGCAATAGCCTGAGTTGGATCAGCTAAACACTTGCATAAGCAAGATACATGAAACGTATTATGAATCCCTTGTAAAGCTTCAGGTGGATCTAACTTGTAAGCTACTGCTCCAATCCTTTCAATGATCTTGTAAGGTCCGATATATCTTGGTCCTAACTTTCCTCAGTTCCTGAACTTACCACACCTTTCCAAGGTGAAACTTTTAACATTACATAATCTCCTACTTGGAATTCTAACGGTCAGCGTCGTTTGTCGGCATAACTCTTCTAATGGTCCTGAGCATCTTTTAGTCGTTGTTTAATCTAGACTATCTTATCTGTTGTTTCCTGTATAACCTCAGGTCCAGATAATTGACTATCTCCTATTTCAGTCCAACATACTGGAGTTCTGCACTTTCTTCCATACAGTGCTTCAAATGGTGCATCCTTGATACTTAAATGATAAATGTTGTTGTAGGAGAATTTAATTAACGGTAGGTGATTATTCCAATTACCTCCGAAATCTATAACACCAGCTCTTAGCATATCTTCCAGAGTTTGAATTGTACTTCACTTTGTCCGTCAGTTTGAGGATGATATGTAGTACTCATGGTAAGTTGAGTTCCCAATTCTCTCTGAAAACTTGTCCAGAATCTAGATGTGAACCGACTGTCTCTATCAGAAATAATAGATAGTGGTATGCCATGGTGGCTCACAATTTCATTAATATAGATCCTGGCTAACTTATCCATAGAGTATGTTTCATTGATAGGTATGAAATGGGCTGACTTGGTCAGTCTATCGACCACGACCCATATTGCTAACTTATCCATAGAATATCTTGATTTGTGTGCTTCATCTAATACTTCCTCTTGAATATCTCCAAACTTTGGATTCCCGATTCTTTGCTCGAATCTCATGATTCCATCATCTCCTTTGGATAGTAACTTCTGTTTCCTAACCATACGTTCTTTCTTCATGTTTCCTTCTTCTAATGCTCTTGGTTGAATTTCTTTAATTTGTTCCAGCAAATCTAACTTTAGGTCTAATCGTAGTGCTTTTACAATAATCGGTTGGCTCCGTTCTTTCCGACTCAAAGCATCTGCTACTACATTAGCTTTTCCGGGATGGTATTTGATTTCACAGGCATAGTCATTAATGAGTTCCATCCAAGTCGTTTGCCTCATATTTAAATCCTTCTGATTAAAAATATGTTGGAGGCTTTTATGGTCTGAATATATTACACATTTGGTACCATACAGATAGTGTCTCTAAATCTTTAGAGCAAACACTATGGCACCATGTTCTAGATCATGCGTAGTATAGTTCTTTTCATGAACTTTAAGTTGTCGCGATGTGTAGGCAATAACCTTATCTCGCTGCATCAACACACAACCCAAACCAGTTCGGGAAGCGTCATACAAAATCATCATTCCCTTCGGGTAGTGCTAAGATCGATGCATGTCTAAGCTTATCTTTGAGAATGTTAAATGCTTCTTCTTGTTTCGTACCCCATTCAAACTTTGCTGCTTTTTGAGTTAAAGTAGTCAAAGGTGTAGCGATCTTGGAGAAGTCTTGAATGAACCTTCTGTAGTAACCGGCTAGTCCAAGAAAGCTTCTGATCTTTGTCGGAGTCTTTGGGGCTTCCCACTTCATAACAACTTCTATCTTACTTTGATCTCCTTGTGTTCCATGTTCATTCACAAGGTGCCCAAGAAATTGTACCTCTTGTTTCCAAAATTCACATTTTGAAAACTTAGCATACAATCTTTCTTTTCTCAGGGTTTCCAAAATGATTCTGAGATGTTTGGCATGTTCTCCTTTGCTTTGGGAATAGATAAGAATATCATTGATCAAAACAATGACAAATTTATCAAGGAAAGGTTTACAAACCCTATTCATTAGGTCCATAAATGTTGCAGGGGCATTTGTTAGACCAAATGACATGACCAGGAATTCGTAGTGCCCATATCGGGTCCTAAAAGCAGTTTTAGGTACATCTTCCTCCTGTACTCTCAACTGATGATATCCTGATCTAAGATCGATTTTTGAAAAGTACTTGGCTCCTTGGAGTTGATCAAACAGATCATCTATTCTAGGCAGTGTATATCTGTTCTTTACAGTTAGTTTGTTTAATTCCCGATAATCAATGCACATCCTCATGCTTCTGTCCTTCTTTTTAACGAACAGTACCGGTGCTCCCCAAGGGGAAGTGCTAGGACGAATGAACCCTTTGTCTAAGAGTCCTTGGATTTGTTTCATGAGTTCTTTTTTTTTCAGAAGGAGCTAGACAATAAGGGGACTTTGCAACATGCTTATCTTCAGGAATGAGTTCAATTTGGAATTGGATCTGACGACCAGGTGGAAGACCGGGTAATTCTTCTGAAAAAACATCCGGGTGATCACAGACTACGGGAATAGCCCTAATCCGTCCTTCGGGTTTAACGTTTAGAGCATGGAGTATGAATATACCGTCTCCCTTAATCATTTATTTTTAAGTTTTTGCTATGGAAATTATTTCAATCTTATTGTTATCACAATCATCCTGAATCATCAAACTAGTTTCATTTGGTTTCTTAATCTTAACCATTTTATAGTCACAATCAATCTAGGCCTGGTATTGGTTTAACCAATCCATTCCTAGGATAACATCATATTCGTTTAAGTTTATCGGCATTAGTGTAAATAATACTTTATCGTCACCAAAATTTATGACACAATCAGGGTATGATTCTGTTATCCTTATCTGTTCACCACTTACCGTTTTAACGACATAGGCCTGAATAAGTGGAATTGGTTTTACACCTAAATATGGGGTAAATGCACATGAAACAAAACTTTTATTTGCCCCTGTATCAAATAAAATCTTGGCGTAAATATTATTAACTAAGAAAGTACCTGCTACCTCTTTAGCTTTATTTTTCTATTCATCTCCACTTCCTAAGAGGAACACTCGTCCTGTTCCTTTATTTTGACCACCTATTCTCTGTTTAGGCGGCTTAGGACAATAAGTTATATAATGCCTTATCTTTCCACAGTAAAAGCATTTAACATTTGGGCATTGGGTTGCCAAATGGCCAAACTTCTGACAAGTCTGGCATTTCATTCCCTGATTGGCTCTATCAGGGTTGGGATTAAATCCTCCTCTTCTGGGAAACTTACTATTTCCTGGTTTGAACTTGTAAACAACTTCTTCAGGTTTCCTCTTGTGATCGGTATTTGGTGGCTCCTGGGCTGCCACCTCATCATACATCATCGCACTCTTTTCAATGGCCAAATCTATCATCTCGGGTGCGATGGATTTCACTAAGGTACGAACCTTAGGAGGTAAACCTTGGACATAACATTTGATTCTTCTGACTTGGGAGTAAGCAAATGTGGCACCAGCTTGGTCATCTCATTGAACTTGGTTGTATACTCCTAATGAGTCATGGTTCCAGCTTCGAACCGCAGAAATTCATCTTCAATCTTGTCCACAACATTTTGTGGACAATATCTCTTCACAATCAAAGACTTGAGATCTTCCCAAGTCATTCTATCAGTTACAGCTTCTCCCTTTGTCTGTTTGACTGATTCACACCAGTCAAGAACTTCTTCTTCAAATGAGTGTGTAGCAAATTTTACAGCTTGATCCGCTCTGCACTCACTAATCTTAATGACAACTTCCATAGACATGATCCATTGCAAGGCTGCAATGGCATCTTTCTTTCCATTGAAGGGTTTGGGATGACAGTCGCTGAAATTTTTGTAGTTACATCCTTGGCCGTGTATGCCAGTGCTTTGGTTTGTCATTCCAACGGTTTCATGGGTTCGAGTGATTCCTATATTGTTTCCTATCAGGGTAGTATGAAGGGTATCTTCTGTTCGAGGAACAACACTACTCGTACCTTCGTTTTCGGTTACCTAGACTATTATGATTTTCTCTTCTCGTAAGAGCGTCGTCAAGAATTCTAGGTAAAGTTGTTTGAAATACTCGAGTGACCTCAGATGCCACCGCTCCTTGGAACTGAGCTTCAGTCATAATGACTTCTTCAGGTTCAGTATTTGTATTTACGTTCTCAATTGGATCAGTGTTCGTGTTGATGCACTTTCCTGTGACAACACTCTGGATAGAGTCTTAGTTTGTATTTCTAATGTATGTAATTTGTCTTTGTATTTATGAGTCATTATGTAATAGTTTATCGAGTTGTATTTACTTTTACATAATGTATGTTGTTTTTCTGCCAAGTGTTTTGCGCACTTACATGTGCGCAGGAGAAAGCTCCTGCGTACTTAGCAAGTACGCAAGAACACCTTTGCGTACTTGTTAAGTACGCAAGAGCAATTGGTCCTGCGCACTTGTTAAGTGCGCAGGCATCAGGTCTGTATAAATAGGATAGGTTCACAGAGGCTAAGTACGCAGAACCATTTGTTTAGACGAACTCAGTTCTGCTAAGTACGCAACTTGTATTCTCTCTGTAACCGTCGAGTGTTTATAATACAAAGAACGTTTATTGTGACTCTCGTGTTTGGTTTACTTTGTTTAGTAAGACTCTCCACCTAGTCACGGGTATTCCGCAACCCGGTGCGACTAGTAGACCACTTGCATGTGACGATCCGACACACACGAAGGGACCTACAAGTGGTATCAGAGCATTGCTCTTGAATTCGAGTGTTGTAAGTGAGTTTGGAGACGTTTTACTGAGTTTTACAAGCAAAACGAGGTATTTTTGTGATAAAAAGGGGTAGCTCTTGAGCACTTTTTTAGAAGCAAAAATCTCTCAAAAACCGATTTTTGTTGTGTATTTGTGTGTTTTGAGCATCAAAGGTTGGTTAGAAACTTGTTTCTGATCCTTTGGCTCGATTGCATTGATCATCAGCCTACTTTTCACTATCTCTGGCGATTTTCAGGTGACAGGAAAAGGTTGGTGAGAGTTGCTGAAAAGGTGTCCTGCGTACTTACCATTTTTGGTAAAATGTACAGTTTTCTGCGTACTTACTAACTACGCAAGAGTTATCTCCTGCGTACTTACAAGTGCGCAAGACTGAACTTGTGCGAACTTAAGTTATATCCTGCGTACTTAATATTTCCTCCTGCGTACTTACAAGTACGCAAGAGCAAGTCTTAACTACGCAAGACCATTTCTCAAGTGCGCAAGGCCAAAACCAGGTGCGCAACAGTGTCTGATTTTTTTGATTTTTTGACCAAGTAATTCACTATGTCGAACCTTCAGAATCTTGGAAACATGTTAAATTATGATAATGAGATCGGTACACCTCAGAAACCGCCTAAACTATTAAATGTAAACGATTATTCCAATTGGAAGGCGCGTTTTGAGCACTACATTTCATACACCGACTCATCATTATGGATACCAATCATTGAGGGATATAAGCATCCCACACACATCTATCTTGATGAAGAGGTGCCAAAGCCCATCTCTAAGCTTGATGAAGAACAAAAGAAAGCTTATGATCGGGAAAAGAAGGCTCTTGGCTCAATTACTATATCATTAACTCGGAAATTGTTTCACAGTTTCCAAGGCTATGACACCTCCAAGGATCTTTGGAAAGCACTTCAGAAAAGATTTGAGGGGAACAGTGACATTAAGAAGAGTAAGCGGGATCTTCTCCGGAAGCAGTATGATTGCTTCAATTTCGTGGAAAATGAATCGTTAGACGATCTCATCTCTAGATTCTATCATTTACAAACGGAGTTGAAAGCTTTTGAACTGAAATATCCCGATGAAGAACTGGTGGAAAAATTTCTTGATGCTTTGCCACCAAAGTTTGAGATGTATACAACCCTGATGAGGGAAAATCCTAAATTCCATGAGTTAACAGTAGATGAGGCTATTGGTAAGATTCAAGCTCATAACATGAATCTTATGAAGAAGGAGAGCTCGGGAAGACCTCAGATACAGGACCCTTCCATGTATCATGGGATGACTTCCACTTCAAAATCATCGGGCTCTGGAATTGCCCTCTTTACTGGACACTCCAATGAAGAAGACCACTCAAATGGGTGTGGTGGTCATGCTTGTTATGCATCCGGATCAGGGTTGGGAACTAATCATCAACACACCTCAAGAAATCCTCCAGCTACGTCTTCAGCTAACCATTTTGCAATAGTCAAAATAGCTGAAGATCATGTAGCATTGTTTTCATCATGTATGCTTGCGTATGAGAATTTCATAGGCGGCAAGCTAACGGATCCCGAAACTATTGAAGAAGACTTTAACCAAGTGGATCCTGATGATATTGAGGACATGGATATTCAATGGAATATGGCCATGCTTTTGAGGAGGGCCAAGCGTTTCCTGAACAGAACAGGAAAAAAGTTCATTGGTGGACATTCTAATGCCAAGGTTGGATTTGATAAATTCAAGGCCAAATGCTACAAGTGTCTGAACTATGGACACTTTGCTCGTGAGTGTCAAAAAGACCGAGCACCGGCCTCTGGTTTCACCAGACCTAGCCAGGGAAACAGCCACGACCACAACAACACTAGCCACCACAATCAACACCAGGGTGGTTCGTCAAATGCACTGGTAGCTCAGCATGACGAAAACTTTGATTGGGGTGTTCATCTAGAGGACGCCATCATTGCTCAAACACAGGTTGGTCTCATGGCTAAGATCTGGAGGCTGAGAGAAAAGAAGCTGAGGAGATGGAAGCTTCTGTAGCTGTTGAAAATGAGTCTACCACTGTCGTTGCTCTCATGGCCATTGGAGAAGCACAGAGTTCATCATCTGAGGTAGATTCTAACCCTTTCTCTGTTATTTATTTTTCTAAATGTCTAGGGCTAAAGCTTGAAATTTCTAAGCTCCAAGACAAAATCGACTAACTATGGCAGCTCATAATTACAAAGAAAATGAAAAACGTTTTAAAGAGTCTGTTGAAACGTTGAAAAAAGAAAAATGTGAATATTCTTTACAAATAAGTGAGCAACAAGTTCACTTGGATATTGCGTATAGGGGGTTAGAAAAACGGATCAATGAAATCAACAAACTGCAAAATGAGATCCTGCAGTTAAAATGTACAAATGAGAAGTTGAAAAACTCTCGCTTTGTGGTGGAGCACTACGAATCAGTAGTGAGGAAATTGAAGGGCCTAGGTCTTGGTACCAATGCCATTCCTCCACCAATAAGTGGGAAGTTTGTCAATAGCTTGATAGATATTGATCTCACCTGTCTAGATGAGTCCTCTGATAAGGATGATTCCCCCAAAAAGGATGAATCCTCAAGTAAGGCTAACTCCACATCTAGTGAGGAGTATGTTACTGCTTCTGAAGATGGGTCGGTTAACACTTGCCCTGAAGGAGTAGTCTCTGAGGAGTTGTTGACTGAACAGAAAGTCCACAAAAACATTATCACTAATGGTGATAACTGCATTTTAACTGAACCTGATATTATTGAAACAAATGATAAACTTAAGGTAATGCTTTACGGGGGTTATAAAAATATTAACCAAGTTAAGAAAGAGGCTTTTTCAGCTCATTATGGGCTTGGTTACAAAGAGAACTTGCAAAAGTATTATACCCCCAAAAACCAAACTGAAAAAGGTCAGACTTCTGTTCATAAACCAACTCCTCCTACTCATAATGGAGAGTTATCTAAGGCCAGATCTAATGAGCCTTACAAGAGAACTCATGTAGACAAGAGGATGTGTTTTCATTATGGCATGGTTGGTCACATTCTTGTGAACTGTCCATCAAAGAACCAAGGGAAACCGCATGTTGTCTCACAGCCAGCCGTTATCCCTAAGTCGCCAATAGTGAAACCTCCCAGAAGTCCAAAGCAGAATGTGGTGAAACCACCAGTACAACCTATGGGAAAACCTAAGATTAAATCTGAGGCCAAACCATCTGTTGCAAGAAAGGTAAAGCAACCTGCTGTACCTCGTGTGTCTACATCTGGTAGTACACGCACTGGTGAGAAATCTGTGGCTAGACTCTCTAAGCCACAAAGAAGAAGAAGGAATAAGAGGTTGAGAAAGCTGGAACAGCTGACTAAGACTCAATCAGGTGAAGCTTCCACAAGTTCATCGGCTGTGGTTGAGCCAAACTCTACTGTTCTGGTTAAGAATCAAAAGAGATCCTGGAACAAGAAAGTTAAAGGTTCTCAATCTCCTGTTCCAAATTCATCCAAAGATTCACCAATTTTGAACAGTCATCATGACTGTGAGTTGAAAGAAGTAGTTTATTTTGAGAATGATGGACGACCCAAGACCACAATGGCTTGGGTCTCCAAATCTAACTAATTCTTTTGTTACTCGTGCAGGGACGTCTGAAGGGTACTATCTCTAACCGTTGGTATGTAGATAGTGGATGCTCCCGGCACATGACAGGAAACATGGCCTTGCTTCAAGATGTTAAACCATTCAGATGCGGCTATGTGGCCTTTGCCGGAGAAAAAGGCGGCAGCATCACGTGTCAAGGCGTGGTTTCAAACGGTTGTGTTAACTTTGACAATGTCAACTTTTGCGAGCAGCTTAAGCATAACCTGTTGAGTGTCTCCCAAATGTGTGACAAGGAGTACTCGGTGATGTTTGACAAGTCAGAATGTCTGATTCTCAAACCCGGTTTTGAGGTTCCCGAAGACTGGATTCTGATGAGAGCACCAAGATCAAACGACACTTATCAGATCGATATGAGCGTGGCAAAAACCACCTCATCAGTTGCTACTTGTTTGCTTACAAAAGCGACAGAACTTAACTCCATCTTGTGGCATAGGAAACTCGGACATATTTCTTATCGTAAAATGAATCATCTTCTCCGAAACGGTTTGGTAACCGGGTTTCCTAAATTGAGGTTTACCGTTGCAGATGACTGTATGCCGTGTAAAAAGGGCAAACAGCAACGGAAGTCTCACAAGCCCAATCTCCAAAACTCTATCGATACCCCTTTGGAGCAATTACACATGGATCTGTTTGGCCCCATAAGTATCAGGAGTATTGGAGGTAAGTCGTTCTGTCTAGTTGTAACTAATGATTTCTCACGTTTTTCTTGGGTGCATTTTTTAGGTACAAAAGACGAGACTGCTGATATTCTTCAATACCTGATCCTGAGCTTGGAATCTCTTTGCAAGCTGAAAGTTAGAAGAATAAGGAGTGACAACGGAACTGAGTTCAAGAATAATTTGATGGAACTTTTCTGTCTCAAGAGAGGGATCCGTCACGAATTCAGCGCGCCGTACACACCTCAGCAGAATGGAGTTGCCGAAAGGAAGAACAGGACACTGATTGAGACTACAAGGACTATGCTGTCGGATGCAAAGCTTCCTGTCACTTTCTGGCAGAAGCCGTTAATACAGCTTGTCACGTCTTAAACAGGGTTCTGGTTGTGAAAAGGCACAACAAGACATGTTATGAGTTGATCAACAATCGACTTCCCAATCTTGATTACTTAGTTCCTTTTGGTAGTCCTTGTTCCTTGTTACTACAGTATAAAGACCGTCAGTCTAAATTTCATGCGAAAGCGGTGGAAGGCATCTTCTTAGGATATGTTGCCAATTCGCCCTGCAAGAGAGTGTACAACATAGGAACTCGTACTATCGAGGAATGGTTTGAAGTGGACTGTAGTAAACACAGCACTCTACCAGAACCAAAAGGTCCAGCTTGGGGTTTTGATTATGATGCGCTATTCAAGTCCTTCAATCTACCTGACTTATCTGCAGAAGACGCCGTAAATGTTTATGATTTATTGCGTGGCGACAATGACTCCAGTTTTTCTACTCGTGCTACTGCACCAATTATAACTCCTGATTCCAATGCTGCAACTGCATCTGGAACTCATGACAGTGATGACAGTGAAGATGTTCTTGTTGATGGAAATGACGCTCCAGCCAATCCTAACACAACTGTTGGAAATGAAGCTCCAGCTGATCCAATAAACATTGAATCTTCTTCCTCTGGAACACAGGAAATGGGGGAGTTAAGCACGAATCTAGATCCAGAAACTCAAGAACCAATTGTACCAGAGACGAGGGTGCATAGGAATCATCCAATCGACAACATTATTGGTGATCCTTATGCCGGTGTTCAGACTCGTCATAGAACCATCACATTAGAACACCAGTCTTTACACAGAGATATTTGACACTGGTGTCATGGAAACATGTCTGCATGCTGCATTTGTGTCCCAGTTAGAGCCGAAGAATGTGAAGGAGGCTCTCGCTGACAACTGCTGGATTGAGGCGATGCAAGATGAACTGTCTCAATTCCAAAAGTTGCAAGTGTGGGATTTAGTTGACTTGCCAAAAGGCTTTCAGCCAATTGGTACCAGATGGGTGTTCAAATGCAAGATGGATGATCGTCATGTAGTTGTGAAGAACAAAGCAAGATTGGTTGTTCAGGGTTTTATCAACAAGAGGGCTTGGATTACAATGAAGTATATGCCCCAGTTGCTAGAATTGAGGCCATTCGACTGTTCTTGGCTTATGCCACATATGTCGGCTTCAAGGTCTATCAACTTGATGTGAAGAGTGCTTTCCTTTATGGTAAGGTGCATGAAGAAGTCTATGTCACTCAACCTCCCGGTTTTGAAGATCCGCATAATATCAATAAAGTGTACAAGCTCGACAAAGCACTTTATGGTCTTCATCAAGCACCGCGGGCATGGTATGAGACATTATCTAAGCATTTACTGTCTAATGGTTTCGACCGTGGACAGATTGACTCGACTCTCTTCATACGGAAAGCAGGAGGTGACATTCTTCTTGTGCAAGTATATGTCGACGACATTATCTTTGGGTCGACCAATGAAGGGATGTGTAGGGAATTCGAGAAGGTGATGAAGTCCAAGTTTGAAATGAGCAATATGGGTGAACTGTCATTCTTTCTAGGTCTGCAAGTCAGTCAAAGAGAGAATGGTATTTATCTACATCAAACTAAGTACGTGCAGGACATCTTGTCAAAATACAAGATGAGTGATAGCACTACTTATGGCACACCAATCCCAGTCAATCATGGTTTGCATCCCGACAGAGATGGAAAGGATGTGGATAGCAGGTTGTACCATGGGATGATCGGATCACTTATGTATCTCACAGCTTCAAGACCCGATATAATGTTTACTGTGTGCTTGTGCTCAAGGTTTCAGTCACAACCGAAGGAGTCTCATATGATAGTTGTGAAGAGAATTTTCAGATATCTGAAAGGGAAACCCCGATTAGGTCTTTGGTATTCTAAGCAGCAGTCATTCGACTTCAAAGCCTACACTGATTCAGATTATGGCGGTTGTAACCTTGACAGAAAGTCAACTTCTGGTGGATGTCAATTCTCAGGAGACAGACTGGTCTCCTGGCAGTGCAAGAAGTAGTCAACGGTTTCTGTCTCAACTTGTGAAGCAAAGTACATTGCTGCAGCTAGCGGTTGTTCTCAGATATTGTGGATTCAGCAGCAATTGAGAGACTACGGCTTAAACTTCACTGGAACTCCTCTATTCATTGACAACAATGCCACCATGTCCATCACAAATAACCCGGTGAAACATTCCAAAACTAAGCATATAGAGATTCGCCATCATTTCATCCGTGATTGTGCTGAAAAGCATTTAATTGAACTTGTAAAAGTTCACACGGATGACAATCTTGCTGACCTTTTCATAAAGGCATTTGATCGATCCCGTTTTGAGCATCTTGTCAACTTGATAGGAATGTTCAATCCTGAGTGAAAACTAAGTTTTCTTAACTCAATTCAATTCATGGAAGTTAAATTTTTAATTCCTTTAAATTTTCTGTATAGTTCTTTTAGTTTTAAAATATTTTACAAAATTCAAAAACAAAATAGAAAATGGAGAAAATTTCAAAGTTAACTTGAGAAAAGAGGAAATGATAGTACATCAGAAATGATCTGAACTTCATAGACTGCTCATATGGGAAATGATTGCGTCATGCTTACTTATCTGTTTAAAATTATTATGTTTTTAATCTGTTTATTTACAAGGAATTTGAATTGTCAGTAGGCTGTATGCGTCTTTGAATCACTAGTAGTGTGGAAACTAAATCTAAATTACAACTGTGATTTGAACCCATGTTTGCAAGCGTGTGTGAGTAAAAGATTAGAAAAGATAACTATCAGATAAAGGATGTTAGATTTTGACAATAATTTTCTTTTGAGATCAGTTTCGGGTTATGTTGTTAGCACAATTAATGCGATTCATCTCACTGCCCATACTCACAAGTATGCAAGGAGAGATTGAATCAAGCATGTCTCTACATTAACCGTTGAGCATGTATTCACCCTTGAATCATTCCTGGTTCATTGAAATCAAATCCAGATAAAAGTTGGATCCCCTTACCTTATAATCAAACACCATGTTCATTATCCCGAATCATCATACCGATATTCAAAGAAGAAAATCACATGAAACCAAGACAAAAAGAATCACTCGATTCTGAATCTTATGATTCCTGAAAATCCTTATGGATTCTGCTTGATTTTTCTGTGCTAATTGATGTAACTTCATTCTGAAAATTAAGAAAATAATTGAAAATAATCTTAGATGCCTTGAAGATAGTGCAAAATATCATAGCATCTCAGTGGGGTACACGTTGTATATCTTATAATTAATACCTTAATACACAAGAACATGATACAAAGATGCGTATAGTTTCAAATCTTATAATATTGTCAACTTGAATTACTTGTTTATGTGCTTATTAAGTATGAATAAAAAGTAATACATGACATGATCCCATATTCTTTGATGTTTATATTGTATCGTTTTTGCTATAAGTTAGCCTGATATGATTCTCTGCTCGTGTCTTTGATCAAAAATAGCTTGTGTAAATGATTGTATATAACTATCTTGAAAAGAATAAAAATATTTTAAGTTTTTAAATTTATGCATAGTTCAAGTTTAAATCAGAAAAAGGCCAAAAAAATATTTGTTGTTTAACCTTCATGAATTGCATTTGAATCCTCTTGGTTGAATATTTTTATCTTGTTCGTTATTTGACTTGAAAATCTTCATAAATTCTGAGTTGAAAATTGCGCACTTAAGGGTTGTGCGCACTTGTCAAGTACGCACGAAGTAACACTTGCGCACTTAACAAGTACGCAAGAGTTAAGCCTTGCGCACTTATTAAGTACGCAAGAGTTAATTCGTGCGCACTTAACAAGTACGCACGAACAGTAAGTGAGGGGTATAAATCAGAGACTTAGAAATTTTCTCAGGCTTTACGCTTTCAAACCCAAAGTTTCCCCCTGCAATTTTACTCTCAAAATCGCTTGTGTCTAAACCATCTTTTCATCCCGTCCATACTTTCATCATCTTATTTCATCTCATAGGTGAGAATCTTGGCCGATTTCATCTGTTTAATCGTGACTATTGACCGATTTTTTACTTAGAAAATGTTAGGTTAAATCCGATATATTTTGGGGTAAAATGGGGTTGTTTGGGTAACTTATTATCTGTAACAAGCGAATAGGAAGCTTTAATCGATTCCCTAATCATCTCCTGGTCCTCGATTGATCCGTCGGTTGAAGTTGAACCGACAGTGGGTCGGCGACTGGTCTAGGTCAAAAATTGAACGAGGTTAAGTAGTGTGTGGTGTTGATAATGGTACCATAGGTTAGAATCCTTGATTCCGACCTAGTGGCGACCTAATCAACCCACGTTTTGAACGAATTTCAAATTTTCTGGAATTTTTGCTAAGTGTGAATCTTGCGCACTTAGCAAGTACGCAAGAAGCAATTCCTGCGTACTTGTTAAGTACGCAAGAGGAAAATCCTGCGCACTTGCTAAGTGCGCAGGACCAACACTTAGAAATTTTTCCTAAGTCTGAAATTTTTTTCAAAGTGTAACTACTATACTATGTCATGTGTGTCTACTTCCAGTGTTATAAGTTGTTCTGAATATGTTTTCTGTGTGTGTTTGCAGGCTATGGCTCGTGCATTCACTGACGAATTCAACCTATTGGCTAACACCGAACCAGAATGGAAAGGCGCAGCCTTGCAATACAGGGAAATTGTGGATTTTATGAACAGATCAAGAATAAGTTATGCAATCTCAGCAAACCCAACAGTCTCAAGACCTTACCTGGAGCAATTCTGGGAGACTGCAGAGCACGACTGCACGGTATCCCCGAATGTCATAAGGGCTACCATTGACGGTCGGGCTATTGCTATCTCTGAGGATACAATAAGGAGAGTATTGCAGTTAAGAGACCTTGTCACCGACCCGACATCCTATCTAGATTACTAAGTGGATGGGTGTTGGAGGCACAGAATGGGATATGTCGGGGCAAGGGACTATGCTTCTTCCAAGAAGATGTGGGTATTGGATCAATGGCGTTACTTTGCCCACATCATGATCGTGTGCATCTCATCCAGGGAAGCAGGGAAAGATGCCATGGGTCATGACCTTGCAGCGGCCATGGTGGACCTGTCTCTCAATCGGGGCTACAACTTCTCTCGCTATATCTTCAAAGCACTCAATGACCAGATAAATACAGCAGAGATGTTCAGGTTCCTTTTGTACCCGAGGTTTGTGCAGCTCCTGATCGATGATGCATTGCCAAACCTACGTGCTATCGGGGAGAGACTGCAGGTAAAAAGGGTGGACAAGAGAGTCTTTGCTCAGTTTCTAAAGCCAGGTAGTGTAGAACCTACCCCTGCGCACCCTGAACTCTTTGGCCACCTACAGAATGAAGCATACGTCGCTCCTGAAGATTGGAACTGGTATAGTCCCAACTCAGCACCAGAGATGAGTGATGACTCTGGTGAAGAGCAAGAGGAAGAGCATGATGATGATGAAGGTGATGATGAAGGTGATGATGAAGGTGATGTTGGTGGTGCTAAGGAATCCGATTTGGAGGCAACAGAATCAGATTCTTCTGATTCCGATGACGCACCATCACAGGCACATCCGAGAAGGTCGGCACAGGTAACCCTGCCTGCGTCATGTTCAAAAATAAAATGACAAAGCTCGAGCAGCGAATACGAGCCGGATTCCGACCCTGACGCTGCTCTACAAAGACAAAGGCGAGAGAAAGCCAACAAGAAGAGGGGCGATAGGCAAGAGGTTGCTATCCCCAGGGTTGTAGCGATCCCGACTGTGTAGCAAGTACAACCTGCGGCTGACAGTCCACCAGCACGATTTCTATCAGAATCTACCCCACCAGCACAACGACTGTACAGAAGGAGGAGAAGGCCACTAGTACAAGGTAATGTGGCAGTCACGGCGGTCACAGAGGAGATTCCTGTGACGGTGACCCTCCCTACTCCAACCGTCCGGGTGACGGTGACTACTCCACTTCTCACAGAGTCAGTCACCTTCACCCCAACCATAACACCCACTCCCATCATTACATCCCCCATCCCAACACCCACCAAAGAGCCGTCAGGTCAACCCTTTAACTACGGTGATTTCTCACAGGGGTTCGACTTTGACACAATCTTCTCTTCCCCCATCCACAACGCCGAAGCCTCATCATCTAGGCATCCGGATCCAAATGAAGCTAGGATCGATGTGCTAGAAACCCAAGTTGTTGGCTTGTTGAAGACTATTCAAAAGTCAAAAGAGGATTCTGATGCTCAACAAGCACAGATAAACTCTCTGGCGGATGAAGTTAGGATTCTGCGTAGCCAGAGAACGGGGACTGATGAACGGTTGAAGAATGTCATGGCACAGAATGAACTGTTAATGAAGACTAATGAAATGATTCTAGGCCACAGAACTTCACTTGAGCTAAGGATGGATTTGCAGAGAAAAGAGCACGAAGCTATGGTCAAATTAGTTGGTGAACTGACCGCGAAGCTAGGTGCTCAGGGGGAGAAGGAGACAGAGAAAGACAAAGAAAAGAAATCCACCGGTGCCGAGTCTTGTCATCCAGTCGATCTGACTAAGGATGATGATAAAGACAAGGATCCTGAAGTCGGTCCTAGTGGAGGTGAGCACCTAGCTTTGGCGATTGTGCCCATCTCTTCTGTTCCATTGGCTGAGGGGGAGTCTACTCAGCAAGAGGGTGGTGATACCTCAGGTGGTGGTGGCGGAGATAAAGGGAAGTCAGCGGCTGACGTGCTCAAGGACTTATCTGATGATGAGATCCTCTATTTAGAGCCTGACTATTCCAAAGAGGCACAGATCGATGCTCTCCTTAATCTGGAAGAAGGAGATATCGACTCTGGTGATGACTGGAACGAGGATGACGATGATGTGGTGATAGAGATTCCCAAGGGCGACGGGGAAGGAGAGTACGAGTTAAAGGATGGTGAGATCTTTGAAGTACCATCTCTCGAATCTCTGCTCGACACAGGCTCAGTTGACATGGCAAGTAATGTTGAAGCTACAACTGAAGCCTCCCCGGTCGACCCTATACCTGTGGACCCCGAGGCACAAAAAGAGAAAGACATGCCTTCTGCATCTACAAAGGGTCCAGCTCCCGTGTGGCAAAAGACGTCTATCACAGACAAGCACGGAGCTACAGGTATGATCTTGGCTGTTAGGTTCGAGGAGGACAAACATTTGTTCGCCATCAAAAGATCTGGGGGGTTCAATACTTGAAACCCACCAGTGAGGCGTTCAACTCTTTGCCCAAGTACGACTTAGTTAACCTTGCAAACCGCGATCTGCTAAGTCACTCGAATAATGCAGTAGCAATGGGTTTGTGGGTAACACTACAGCGGGAAGCAAGATCAGGGAAATTTGAATATTTCAAGCCTCAAGTGCCCAAGAGAGTCAAGGATAAGCACGTTGTGCATCCTGTGACTAAGAAGCACCTAAAGAAATTGGTATACAAGCCAGTGCGATGTGAAACTAAGATTCCCCTGAGCAAGTTATCTCAGGATATTCTTGGTGACATGTGGTACTGGTACGTAGATCCAAAGACGGGCGAGGCTGTGATCATGGGTAAAGGACGTTCAGAGAGCGGGAACATAGTGCCAAAGGAACTGATCAGAATCTTCGATGAAGTCTGCTTCATCAACTTTTCTGTGAAAGATCTGGAGGTACTAGCAGAACGCTACTGCGTCTACACGGATAAGTGGACGAAGCTCCTTGCTTCTAAATATGACAAGGTGATTAAGTTCTGCCTTGATTACAAGAAGAAGATGGAAGCTAAGGAACAAGTGCTGTGAAGACTGAAGAATGAAGACTGAAGACGATGAAGATCCCGAGCTGTTGTCAAGGGGGAGTTTGTTGATGCACTTTCCTGTGACAACACTCTGGATAGAGTCTTAGTTTGTATTTCTAATGTCTGTAATTTGTCTTTGTATTTATGAGTCATTATGTAATAGTTTATCGAGTTGTATTTACTTTTACATAATGTATGTTGTTTTTCTGCCAAGTGTTTTGCGCACTTACATGTGCGCAGGAGAAAGCTCCTACGTACTTAGCAAGTACGCAAGAACACCTTTGCGTACTTGTTAAGTACGCAAAAGCAATTGGTCCTGCGCACTTGTTAAGTGCGCAGGCATCAGGTCTGTATAAATAGGATAGGTTCACAGAGGCTAAGTACGCAGAACCATTTGTTTAGACGAACTCAGTTCTGCTAAGTACGCAGCTTGTATTCTCTCTGTAACCGTCGAGTGTTTATAATACAAAGAACGTTTATTGTGACTCTCGTGTTTGGTTTACTTTGTTTAGTAAGACTCTCCACCTAGTCACGGGTATTCCGCAACCCGTTGCGACTAGTAGACCACTTGCATGTGACGATCCGACACACACGAAGGGACCTACAGTTCGTGTTTATCGTGTCGCGGGTACGGGATCTAGTGTTAGGTATCCTACCCTTACTCCTGCCTTGTCCTCTACCACGTCCTTCTATTTGTACCTACATACAGATGTATAACATCAGAATTCGTATAACCGGTCATAATTCAGAAATTAACAACATTTGGCCAAAAATGCCTTTAATTATCGGATTTCTAAGTGTTTCTCGTTATAGGTCGTACTGAATGTATACAGCTAACTTATCCTGAGGCATTCCAGACTAATTTCAGAGTCCTAGTTTAAGTCTAAACACTATTTCTGTAGTATCTAAATCCCTTAAACTGAGGCTCAGATACCAACTTGTCACACCCGTAACACAGGACAGTTATCTAACCAGAGTAGTACCTCCAACAGAGATGTTCCCAAGAATGAACGACGGGTGTAGGAGAGATTTATACACCGTCCTTTCCTACACAGAACATTCTATATGTTAGATAACTACATACTGGTCAGAAGTTTGCCTTCTAGTTACTGTGACGTTGATATAAAAAACACACAGCGGAAGACTAAATCGTAACTTCTATTAATATCAAAACATTGTTTACATCAGGTTTAACAAAAGTTACATCATCCGTTCCTGACAAGGAACAAGTCATTCGGGACTTATAGTTTCAGGCAAACCCATTTTCTTTGGATCGTTCATCTTTTCATTCTAGTCCTGGAAATGCATCATCTATTGTCTACCTGTGATGCGTTCAAAAATATTTGATAAAACATGGGTCAGCACAAAGCTGGTGTATTCATAAACAAAAATAGTTTATTAAAATAACCCGACAAAGTATCTTGAACACATTCATGGGCTTCAACACCCAATGGGCGTCAATACCCAAATTCATAGATAACTATGAACAATCATTCAATCTATATATAACCAAAGACCGTTCCACGAGTCCTGTCCAACAAGCCGTTCCACGGGAAAGTGAAATACAATAAGCGCTTAGAATACGTTATATATAAACAATCAGTACAATCATTTCAAGATACTCAAAATGTTTCATAAATCAATCATGTCAGACAAGGTCATGAAAGGGTTCATGCATCACCGTTTAAGAACTCACCTCGGCAGTATTTCAGCTTATTAATCAGTAATGTGGCAAACACCTTGGGCAGAGCTCCTAGATAAGTAAGTACATTACTCATTTATACAAACCTAACTTAATGGTGTATAACCAAAGCTTAATAGGAGGTCGGAACCTTACCTCAGTACTATCTACGACAATTTTAAAGTCGAATGGTTAGAAACCGGACACTCGCACGTGAACCGGGGCTCGGGATCGAAGTTCTAGAGTGTGTGTGTGTATTAGAGTGTGTGTGTTATGTGAAATGGTATGAGTTCGACCATCTAAGTATAGGGAAAAATTTGGGTCCGTGACGGACCGTTACTAGGCGTGACGGTCCGTCATGCCATGGCTTGGCGGCTACGCACTTCTGGACCACGTAACGGACCGTTATGGTTCGTGACGGTTCGTCACGAGGGTGAGCCACCGGACATGTGTCAACAACCCTAAAACCGCCTCCGGTATTGCGGCACGGACCGTCATGACGGGTGACGGTTCCACATGATGCGTAAAGGACCGTTATGGCTGGAGACGGTCCGTTACTGGATATTTTTCATTTTTGATCCTTGGATTTTTTGTATGTTTTCATTATTGCCCCTGAACTTATGAAGATTGGCAACTTTAATCCTTCATTTTCTTAGGGGATTTTCAGGGTGTTACAGCAACGCTGAATGTCACACCCCGCCCTGGGCACCCCCGAGACGTTACCAGGCAGCGACGTCAGTTGGATCGTTTTCTTAGGGGATTTTTGTGCAGCGGAATAAGGTTTGAAAATGGATCGTTTCAATTAAACCTCAAGGGTTGGTTTTGTAAATATAGAAATCTCGTCGTGTAGACAAAAGATTATATTTATTTAAATAACTGGTATGAAAACCCGATCGTTTGTACATTTGATTTCAAATCAAAACTCTGACTCCAAGTCAGTAGGTTTACAAGGAGTAATCTACAAGGAGTAATCTGCCTAAGGAAAACATAGTCCTTCGGTCACCTTAACTTTGTTTACTCTTCAGGTTCTTTCTGTGCAATGCACGACCTGTAATAACATATTTTCGGGTTGCACCGGGTCTAGGTGTGTGGGCTGACCCGGCTGTGCAACAAAACTGTCATCGGGACTCAGGCCGTAGCCGGTATCGGTACGATGAGGTCATTTCATTCATTTCCTAAAAACATTTGAAAATGAACGCCAGCTACATGCTGGTGAATACTTTATGACCGCAAATCATTTTCATAAACATGGCAAAACTGTTTAATTAAACAGTTAAACATTTCATCTTTAGATTCTAGCGAAAACTTCGATTCCTTCCGATTTATCCATTTGTATACATTGGACAAGTACGCGGGGGCTACGAGGCCGAACTGGCACTTCTGCGTTTTACACAATCACCCGACATACAAGCCAACCCCTCCCGACCCAACTAGATCCGGAGCTAGTATAAATATTTGATCAAACTTTACGTACACTTCTTGGGTAATCATATCCCCAGGGGTAGAACCCCTAATTCTGGGATTTAATCTTGTCCACAGGGATTGAACTCAATCCCTAATTCTGGGACTATTATGAGTAAATATTTAATTGTCGTGTTTTTCCCTTTTCGTAACGTAAATCGTTTGATCGTTTTGCGTGAAGGTGCCTATAGCACAGTCACATCTTCTAAATCGTTTTAAAAAGCTCGTTCTCACCATGAGAACGTGTATCTTTGATATAGACGAGTATTCACCTTGATTTTGAAGTCGGAGATCGAAAGATAATAATCTTAGTGCTAAGTAGCTCTTAGAGTTGACTCTTAGGGCTCTAGCACCTTAACTTGCACTTCTATGAGTTCCTCGGGTTTCTTCGGATCTTAAATGCTCGAGTCCGGTTGATAAGCAAACGTCGGTCGAACCGGGAGGAGCGGCTCGGGAGTCTGGACGGCTGGAGGGCTTGAGAATGGCTCGGGAGCAGAGGAGGTTCGAGATTGAAGGTGTGGAAAATGAGAAACTTGAGCTCTCTATTTATAGGATGATAACAGCCCTATAGCGGACCGTTATGAAGGGCGATGTCGGTCCGCTATCGCCCTCCTCTCTCGCATGCATGCCACATGGCAGCCATGCAAACCCGGTGTACCACCCATCCATGTCAGACCGAGTAGGCGAGCCATGTCTGTCAGACGTCCGTCCACGCGTTCGACATGCTGACGCATGCCCTACACGTGTCTCGACACGTGTCAGGTGCATAGGGTTTCTAGGGGTTAGCACTTCAGACCGTTTTCTAGACCATGTCGGTCAGACATCTAACTTCTTCCCATATCGGACTGATATCTAAGTGCATGTAGGTCCGACATCCAACCTCTTCCTATATCCGACCGATATCTGATCATATGTCGGTCCGATATCTCCTATCATTCAGAATTTCTTAATTTATTTTTTGACTTTTGGGTTCTCGTTAACTCCCGTTATTTCTTATGAGCTCCGAGCAGAAATTGAGACCGGAATTTGTTTTGGCAGGTGTTATATCATCCCCAATTTTTTTGAAATCTCGTCCTCGAGATTACTTTTTGAATAAGTGTGGGTATTTATTTTTCATTTCGGATTCCAGTTCCATGTGTACTCGGGTCCACGTCGGGAATTCCATTTCACCTTGACCAACACGAGTTTCTTTCGCTTCAATTTCTTTTCCTGTCGGTCCTTAATTTGTAACGGTTGTTCCACAAACTTAAGCCTTTCATCCACTACTACATCTTGTAATGGCATGGCTAAGGTTTCATCTGCTAAACATTTACGCAGACTGGAGACATGGAATACATCGTGTACTCCTTTCATCTCTATTGGCAATTCTAACCGATATGCCACTGGTCCGATTCGTTCTAAGATTTTAAATGGCCCAACAAATCTAGGGCTTAACTTCCTTTCTTTCCAAATCGTACCACACCTTTCCAAGGTGATACTTTAAGTAAAACATTTTCTTCAACGTTAAATTCTAACGGCTTTCGCCTTTTGTCGGCATAACTTTTCTGGCGATCACGAGCCATTTTCAATCTTTCCCTAATTTGTAATATCTTATCAGTGGTTTCCTAGACTATCTCAGGTCCTGATAACTGGTTTTCCCCTCCTTCAAGCCAAAACACGGGAGTTCTACATTTTCTTCCATACAAGGCTTCAAATGGTGCAACTTGTATACTCGTGTGGTAGCTGTTATTGTAAGAGAATTCCATCAGAGGTAAGTGGTCGTCCCAACATCCTCCTAGGTTAATAACACATTCTCGGAGCATATCCTCCAAGGTTTGGATTGTCCTCTCGCTCTTTCCATCCGTTTGAGGATGGTATGCAGTGCTAAGGTTTAAACGAGTTTCGAGAGCTTTTTGGAAGCTCTACCAGAATCGAGACATGAATCGACTGTCTCTATCTGATACGATGGATAAAGACATTTCGTGTAAAGATACTATCTTGTTAACGTATAATTGGGCCAATTTATCCATGCTAAAAGTTTCCTTCATGGGTAGGAAATGTGCGGATTTGGTTAAACGATCAACGATAACCCATATTGTGTCATTTCCTTGACTGGTTCGGGGAAGTTTAGTGATGAAATCCATGGTGGTCATTTCCCATTTCCATACTAGAAACTCAAGTTGTTGCAACATCCCAAATGGCTTTTGGTGTTATGCTTTAACCTTGGAACAGGTTAGACATTTGGCCACATATTCAGCTATGTGCTTTTTTCATGCCGATCCACCAGTATTCCGGTTTTAGATTTTTGTACATTTTATCACCACCGGGGTACATTGTGTACTTGGATTTATGGACTTCCTCGAGAATTTCTCCTCGGAGATTTCCATATATTGGAACCCATATTCGCTTATCCATTCTAAGGATGTCGTCATTTCCTTTGACGAGTTGTTCAGTCCTTCCTATCATCCCCTCGTTTTCGAGGTTTGCCTCTTTCAAGGCTGATTTATGTGCCTCTTTGATCTGAGAAATAAGACTGACTTGCAGGTCGAGTCTTAGGGCACGTACTCGCTTTGGTTTTTCATGTTCTTTTCGACTCAAGGCGTCGGCTACTACGTTAGCCTGGTTTTGGATCGTTTCGACAGCGACCACGTCGTTCAGTTCTAGCTGGGCCATCACCAACACCCCATGAGCATCCCGCGGTTCTCCGTTTGCATGGGATTATATACAGAGCTGAGACGTCTCAACCGGTCTTCACCAAGAGCATCAGAGGCATATTCATGGACGCCGAGACACGGGTGGTGGATCATTGTGGCAGACATGGTATTCCGCCCGAGCATACCGGCGTCCAACATTCGTGACCCAGTGATCCTTTTCCTCCACCGGATCATTTCCAGCATGGTGATGGGATCGAGAAGGTCACCCAGCAAGACCTTCTTGTCCTTTACATATGACTTTTCTGCTGTCCTCTCTAGCCATGGCACGGGGCCGGGGTGACACATACCGGCTGTGTTATAGGGTGTATATAGCCAGACTCGTGAGGAGTCTTGGCGTTTTCACAGACCATCCGCCTGCCACACTCACAGCGGGGCCCGTGGCCGACAGATTCAGATACGAGGACTTGCAGATATGAAGGTAAGCAGAGGTTTGTCGACGTCCGACCTGTCCATCTTTCACCTTTTCCACTCGGGTTAGGTTCTAAGGATGTGGATCCTATAGGCGTAGCACCACCGCTCCGGCCATGTCTGAGGGTGAGGCCTCGTCCAGAGGGTGAGCCACCTGTCACGCTCGACACGATCTACGCCGATCAGTTGGCTTAGCATGAGACCATGGAGCGTCATGGCCAGATCCTGGAGCAGCACTGCCAGATTTTGGCGAGGCAAGGAGAGATGCTACAGTGCATCATTGACCATTTCCGCATTCCCCCTGCCCAGCAGCCACCACCACCATAGGCCGAGGAGTTAGCATAAAGGCATGGCTTTTGTAGGTGATTTCTACCTTTGTACTTTTCTTTTGAATGTATTTTGTAGAATCATCTTTGTACTTGTATTTGTATTTATCTTTGTATTTGTATATGTATTCAGGTATGGTATGGTGAACGGTAGGTTGTTGTATAGTTTTATTTCCCTGTATTCTGTAAATTATCATTATGTATTTCATTTTTTTATATAACTTTATCTTGTTGTATGTTTGATGCTTGGTTGTATAGTATTGTTTACAGAATGACAGATGGCGGGGACCTTGAAAGTAGGATATTCCACACGCATCTGAGTATATGTTCAGGACAAGATCCTGTGGAAAATTTTGATATTTTTATATCTTATGTGTATGAATGAGTAGAGTGATGACTTGTGTCTAGGATGAGTAGTGTGTTGTCTTGAACCATTGGTACGACCCGTATGGGGGTACGACCGGGTGAACTCTGTGTGTATGTGATGACGTGTGGCAGGGGCTACTGTTGTAACGAATAGATGTAGAGTGTCTATAAATGACGAGGTCATATCGTATACATGGAGATTTGCTCAGCTCTAGCTAGGTATGTGTATGCACTTTGTGCGAGTTGGAGAGTTGAGATAGTATATATATACAGATACACTGAACATGACAGGTATTGTTGTTATGACCTGACGCTATGTGTCCTGGTAGTACACGCTTAGTCGTGCATAGGACGGGTGGTGGGTGTGATCAAGCACAATATTTCTATCTTGACATTTCTCTTAACGTTGATACATCGAGGTGATGCGAGGAGTTTTGACGTCTTCTTAGACGATCGGTGATGTGCTCTTATGAGAAGCCTATGTTTATATCTCGGGAATTCGGAGCACAAAGCCAATGGGTGGAGCTGTGAGAGTTGATGACAAAGGCATTACGTGGATGCTTGTTCGGAGATAGTTATGACGTGATTGAGATAACGACGCTGAGGACTTCAGCACGGAGTGAACGAAGGGACGAAAGGGTCTTCATGGAATACGTTCCATAGGAGGAATTCTATCGAGGTGAGATACCAAGGGAATAGGGATGTTTCCCCGAACGAGACGATAGTTAGCTGAGGCTTATGCTAGGGCGGACTTCATGTTCACCCTTGATAAATGGGACGCGGTCGGTGATCGCGTGGGTATGATAGAGCAACAACAAGGAAAGTGGAATGAAGGAAGGGGTAAGTGCATGATTGCACACAAGTGACTGGGAAGGGAATGCCTATGTTGGTAGACATGTGGCTAGCCTAAAGGAGAGCTTATGTGGAGCCTGGTTGAGGCTAACGTGTTGGATATCTATTTGAGATGCCAGAAACTTTTGAGAAAACATCGAGAGCTGATGCAGGTAACTGTAGTGTGGAGAGTAAGAGCTTACTTAAGAAGCGCATTAGATGCATGGTAATGAAGTAAAGAAGTACCTCGGTAGAGGAGCGTGTGATAGGAGAAACAAGAGGAGCTTGCACAAGCTCCATGTGATCATCAAAGGAGGACATGGGAAGTGCTTTATAAGCAAGGTAGTGGTGCCTGAGTTTTGAGGAGTCATCTCTCGATGGCGATTAGAGTGCAAGATGAGAAGGACAACGAATGATATGAATTATTAAAAGCAAGGAACCTTACTTGGGGATGACCATCGGATTAACGAGATCATCGGGATTATATAAAGGGGTTACGTCATGTGTGCTGTGAGCGGATCAAGAAATGCGATAAGTAAGCAACTAAAGAACAATGTTGTGCCATAAGAGTAAAAGATGAGATACGAGGGAACGTGTAGGAGGAACCTACAAGTCCCAAGGTCGATAACAGGTAACAAAGTAGAATTCTTTGAACGCCAAAGGTGGTGGTCGTATTGCAAAGAAAAGCGATAAACTTAATAAGGGTGAAGGTGAATGCTTGACACCAGATGGACTTGGTGCACAAGGGGGAACAGAAGGATAAGTCATGTTGGTTCGTACCTACATAGGATTCGAGGACGAATTCTCTTTTAAGGAGGGTAGAATTGTAACATCCTGAAAATTCAGAAACTAATGGCTCAGGTCAGTGGATATCCCGAATCTCTATTCAGAATCAGGAGTAGCGTGAGTTTTCTTGTAAAGCTTTTTGTAAAAGAATAAAGGGATCTGATTAGACAAAAAGAGAACGTTTGGGGTTTAAATGAACAAAGAGGAAACCCGAGGCCCTAGATGTTAGCTCTCAAATTTTTAAGTGCCAACTAAACGCAAACCCTAGGCCATTCGGCCTAGGCATTGCGCACGGCGGCTGTAGCAAGAGAAAGGGAGCCGGAGACATAGACGGCGCCGAACCACGGTGGTTCCGGGTGGTGTCGCACAATGGAGGCAAAGAGCACGAGCATGTAATGTTGATTTCTATTCGTTTACAGGAATACCGTTGTTTTGCTTTAAACTACGGTTAGGGTTTGGGAATGATAGAGCAACAACGAGGAAAGTGGAACGAAGGAAGGGGTAAGTGCAGGATTGCACACAAGTGACTGGGAAGGGAATGCCTATGTTGGTAGACATGTGGCTAGCTTAAAGGCAAGCTTCTGTGGAGCCTAGTTGAGGCTAATTTGTTGGGTATCTGGTGGAGATGCCAAAAACTTTTGAGAAAACATCAAGAGTTTATGCAGGTAACTATAGTGTGGAGAGTAAAAGCTTACTTAAGGAGCGCATTAGATGCATGGTAATGAAGTAAAGAAGTACCTCAGTAGAGGAGCGTGTGATTGGAGAAACAATAGGAGCTTGCACAAGCTCCTGGAGATCATCAAAGGAGGACAAGGGAAGTGCCTTTATGAGCAAGGCAGTGTTGCCTGAGTTTTGAGGAGTCATCACAAGATGGCAATTATAGTGCGAGATGAGAAGGACAATGAATGATACTAATTATGAAAAGCAAGGAACCTTACTTGGGGATGACCATCGAATTAACGAGATCATCGGGGTTATATAAAGGGGTGACGTCATGTGTGCTGTGAGCGGATCAAGAAATGCGATAAGTAAGCAACTAATTGACAATGTTGTGCCATAAGAGTAAAGGATGACATACGAGGGAACGTGTATGAGGAACCTACAAGTCCTAGGTCGAAAGTGGGTAACAAAGTAGACTTCTTTGAACGCCAAAGGTGGTGGTCGAATTGCAAAGCAAAGTGATAGACTTAACAAGGGTGAAGGTGAATGCTTGACACCAGATGGACTTGGTGCATAAGGGGGAACGGAAGGATAAGTCATGCTGGTTCGTACCGACGTAGGATTCGAGGACGAATCCTCTTTTAAGGAGGGTAGACTTGTAACATCCTGAAAATTCATAAACTAATGGCTCGGGTCAGTGGATATCTCGAATCTCTATTCAGAATCAGGAGTAGCGTGAGTTTTCACGTAAAGATTTTTGTAAAAGAATAATGGGACCCGGTTAGCCAAAAAGTGAACGGTTTGGGATTTAAACGCACAAAGAGGAAACCCTGGGGCCTGGATGTAAGCTCTCAAATGTTTAAATGCCAACTAAACGCAAACCCTAGGCCATTCGGCGTAGGCATTGCGCACGGCGGCTGTAGCAAGAGAGAGGGAGCCGGAGACAGAGACGACGCCGAGCCACGGTGGTTCTGGGTGGTGTCACACAACGAGGGTGTAGAGCACGAGCAGGTAATGTTGATTTCTGTTCGTTTAAAGGATTACCTTTGTTTTTCTTTGAACTACGGTTAGGGTTTGGGAATGATAGAGCAACAACGAGAAAAATGGAACGAAGGAACGGGTAAGTGCAGGATTACACACAAGTGACTGGGAAGGGAATGCCTATGTTGGTAGACATGTGGCTAACCCAAAGGCGAGCTTCTATGGAGCCTGGTTGAGGCTAATGTGTTGGGTATCTGTTTGAGATTCTAGAAACTTTTGAAAAAACATCGAAAGCTGATACAGGTAACTGTAGTCTGGAGAGTAAGAGCTTACTTAAGGAGCGCATTGGATGCATGGTATTGAAGTAAAGAAGTACCTCGGTAGAGGAGCGTGTGATTAGACAAACAAGAGGAACTTGCACAATCTCCTAGAAATCATCAAAGGAGGACAAGGGAAGTGCCTTTATGAGCAATGCAGTGGTGCCTGAGTTTTGAGGAGTCATCGCTGCATGGCGATTAGAGTGCGAGATGAGAAGGACAATGAATGATACTAATTATGAAAAGCATGGAACCTTACTTGGGGATGACCATCGGATTAACGAGATCATTGGGGTTATATAAAGGGGTGACGTCATGTGTGCTGTGAGCGGATCAAGAAATGCGATAAGTAAGCAACTAATGGACAATGTTGTGCCATAAGAGTAAAGGATGACAGGCGGGGGAACGTGTATGAGGAACCTACAAGTCCCAAGGTTGAAATCGGGTAACAAAGTAGACTTCTTTGAAAGCCAAAGGTGGTGGTCGAATTGCAAAGAAAAGTGATAGACTTAATAAGGGTGAAGGTGAATGCTTGACACCAGATGGACTTGGTGCACAAGGGGGGACGGAAGGATAAGTCATGTTGGTTCGTACCGACGTAGGATTCGAGGACGAATCCTCTTTTAAGGAGGGTAGACTTGTAACATCCTAAAATTTCATAAACTAATGGCTCGGGTCAGTGGATATCCCGAATCTCTATTCAGAATCAGGAGTAGCGTGAGTTTTCACGTAAAGCTTTTTGTAAAAGAATAAAGGGACCCTGTTAGCCAAAAAGAGAATGGTTTGGGATTTAAACGCATAAAGAGGAAACCCGAGGGCCCGGATATAAGCTCTAAAATGTTTAAATGCCAACTAAACGCAAACCCTAGGCCATTCAGCCTAGGCATTCAGCACGGCGGCTGTAGCAAGAGACAGAGACGACGCCGAACCATGGTGGTTTCGGGTGGTGTCGCACGACGGAGGCAAAGAGCTTGAGCAGTTAATGTTGATTTCTATAAGTTTACAGGATTACCGTTGTTTTTCTTTGAACTACGGTTAGGGCTTGGGAATGATAGAGCAACAACGAGGAAAGTGGAACGAAGGAAGGGGTAAGTGCAGGATTGCACACAAGTGACTTGGAAGGGAATGCCTACATTGGTAGACATGTGGCTAGCCCAAAGGCGAGCTTCTATGGAGCCTGGTTGAGGCTAATGTGTTGGGTATTTGTTTGAGATGCCAGAAAATTTTGTAAAAACATCGATAGCTGATGCAGGTAACTGTAGTGTGGAGAGTAAGAGCTTACTTAAGGAGCGCATTAGATGCATGGTAATGAAGTAAAGAAGTACCTCGGTAGAGGAGCGTGTGATTAGAGAAACAAGAGGAGCTTGCACAATCTCCTAGAGATCATCAAAGGAGGACAAGGGAAGTGCCTTTATGAGCAATGCAGTGGTGCCTGAGTTTTGAAGAGTCATCGCTGGATGGCGATTAGAGTGCGAGATGAGAAAGACAATGAATGATACTAATTATGAAAAGCAAGGAGCCTTACCTGGGGATGACCATCGGATTAACGAGATCATTGGGGTTATATAAAGGGGTGACGTCATGTCTGTGAGTGGAACAAGAAATGCGATAAGTATGCAACTAATGGACAATGTTTGTGCCATAAGAGTAAAGGATGATAGGCGAGGGAACGTGTATGAGGAACCTACAAGTCCCAAGGTCGAAAGCGGGTAACAAAGTAGACTTCTTTGAACGCCAAAGGTGGTGGTCGAATTGCAAAGCAAAGTGATAGACTTAATAAGGGTTAAGGTGAATGCTTGACACCATATGAACTTGGTGCACAAGGGGGAATGGAAGGATAAGTCATGTTGGTTCGTACTGACGTAGGATTCGAGGACGAATCCTCTTTTAAGGAGGGTAGACTTGTAACATCCTGAAAATTCAAAAACTAATGGCTCGGGTCAGTGGATATCCCGAATCTCTACTCAGAATCAGGAGTAGCGTGAGTTTTCATGTAAAGCTTTTTGTAAAAGAATAAAGGGACCATGTTAGCCAAAAAGAGAACGGTTTGGGATTTAAACGCACAAAGAGGAAACCCGGGGGCGCGGATGTAAGCTCTCAAATGTTTAAATGCCAACTAAATGTATACCCTAGGCCATTCGGCCTAGGCATTGCGCACGACGGCTGTAGCAAGAGAGAGGGAGCCGGAGACAGAGACGACGCCAAACCATGGTGGTTCCGGGTGGTGTCACACGATGGAGGCGAAGAGCTCGAGCAGGTAATGTTGATGTCTATAAGTTTACAGGATTACCGTTGTTTTTTTTTGAACTACGGTTAGGGTTTGGGTTCATGAGGGTGGTCGGCTATAGTGATGTTCACGGGTTGTGCTAGGCGGCCAGCAACGGCTTGCGATGTGGGTGACGACTGTTATGGCATCCGAAGGAGGACGATGGTGGTGGTTACAGATGGTAGTACATGACAATGATGAGGGTGGAGTGCTATGTCCACGAAGCCGTAAATGACGAGAGGTGGGTATTGGCCGATAAAGGTGACGACGGGGATGACGGCAGGCTGGCCGGAATGGATGACCACAACGGTGGTCGGCAGGAATGATGGAGGTCGACGGCTATGAGGTTCACGGTGGTGATACAAGGTGGTCAGCGGGTTAGCTCGGTGGTCACAACAAATGACGAGTAGCAAGGGTGGTGGCCGAGGTGCAACAACGACGGTTTTAACACGGCTTCGGTGGTGCACAATGGTGAACCCGGATGTTGGTGACGGTGGCTAGCTGGGGCTTTCATTGGAATGTATTACGGATTAGGGTTTGCATGAGTGTGCATGCATGGGAGGAGAACGGCTCGGATGCATGTACAATTATGGGGCCAGGGTTCTTCATGTCCATGTGTACGTACATGCATGAAAAGGAAACCGGTTTAAGTATTCGAGTTCTAAGCGGTTTAAGGACGACCTGATTCATGTAAACATGTGAAGTTAGGGTTTCGTGGAGAATGACTGACGAGCGTTGCGGGTTTATTATGATGTTGTGTTATTTGACATATGTTTAGAACGTGTCTGATCATGTGATCATATGTTTGACAGGTTTGGGCTACGAGCATGAACGGACGAATTGCAGAGTCAGGATTCAGACTCAGTAACTGGTGAGTTTCTAATTCCCCCCTCTTTAAATGTTTTTAATGCTTTTGGGGATATCGTACACGCTTATGAGACAAGTTTGTTTTATTAAACATTTTAAGAGTTTTGGGTTTTAATCCGAAGTGGTTATGAACTATAATACGAGTCGGAGGGTCTATGGGAGTATATGAACTATAGATAAGAGTTATTAATGAGAATAGTGTTAAGGGTTAGTCGGGATGAGTAAGGATATAACATAAACGCATATGATTACGTGTATGATACATTATCCTAGTGCCATGTGTGGGGTGCAGGTGTAGTTAATGAATCTGTATGAATGAAGTGTGATGTTCTGTGTGCTATATTTGTGTTGTGTGTATTGTGTTGTTGTCCTTGTGACACAGCGGGTATTGTTTTTGCATCATTGTCCTTATGACACGGCAAACGGGATTGTGAAGGACGAAGTCCTTCGGCAGGTCACCTAAGGTGACAATATTTCAGCAGGTTAATGATGAGCTCGGGGTGTGTCAAACGCCCTGAAGAGGGTGCAGTGATGAGGTATGTGTTTGTGTGCACATATATATGTATATATATGTGTGTATGTTAGATTGCATACAATTGTTGAGTTATAATTATTATGCATGCAATAATATTAATGCGATGTGCAGATGATATTTATGAAGTGAGTAGAGTTAGATTGACCGTTGTGTCGGGATATTGATGTGGTGTTTATAACTGTCGTGCATGTTAAATTGTGAGAGCCTTGGTCAAGGCTAAGTAAGTCGGTGTCTAGGAATTTGTGGTGTTTATTAGGTTTTCGGGTTAACATGGGTGGTAGATTATGAGTAACAAGGGTAGTAAGATTGGTCTATGTCGGTGAAGTTTAGGAGGTTATGATTGTGGGATGAGTATGGGTGGTCATCCTTTTGGGATATCATAAGATAACAAGGGTTATCTCTATGATAATAAATTATAAAACTATTTGATGAGGACCGGAGGGTCCTGAGTAAAGTTTAAATAACTTTTGTGACGAGTTGGCTTTCAATTAAATTTAACTATTAGAACTCACTCAGCATAGCTGACTTTGTGTGTATGTTAGATTATTTTGTAGGTGAGCTTCGTGGTTGACATAACTGGGCTTGGGAGCGGTGCTACTCGGATCGGTGTGAGGGCATTTGTGAGGTAAACTTAATGACGATAACGACATTAAAGAGTAAATAATCTTTTAGAAAGACTTCCGTTGTATGTTTGATAAATTAAATGTGTATTTTTAAAGAGAATAACCCGTTATCAGAACCAACTGTAGGATGCCCGGTTCGGGGTCTTACAGATCTTGCTATCCTTGGCTGGTATGCCGTAATCCGGATCTTGGCGTGATCCCATGTCTCGTCGACGGTGTCAAGATCCTGAGCGAGGGCTTCATTATTAGTTTCAGGAGTTTGGAGGCTGGATCTTGCGGTAGGGATAACCATTTCTGTAAGGATCACGGCCTCTGCACCAAACACCAATGAAAATGGGGTTTGCCCTGTTGCATTCTTTGCGGTCGTCCTATCTGCCCAAAGGACAAAAGGTAGTTCTTCTGCCCATCTTCCTTTCTTTGCATCCAACCTCTTTTTGAGGTTGTTCACAATGATCTTGTTGTTGGACTCCGCTTGTCCATTAGCCTGAGGGTGGACAGGAGTTGAGGTTATCATCTTTATTCCCTAACTGGTACATAAATTTGTTGTTCTCTTGCTGATGAATTGGGATCCGTTATCGCATACTATTTCTGCTGGGATCCCGAATCTAGTCAGGATATTACGTTTTATGAAAGATACTACTTCCTTGTCTCTGACTTGGACAAAGGCTTCTGCTTCAATCCACTTGGAGAAATAGTCAATCATTGCTAGCATATACACTTTTCCACCCGGTGCTTTAGGTAGCTTGCCAACTATGTTCATTCCCCAGTTCATGAATGGGCAAGGGGAAATGATTGGATGCATGGGCTCTGCTGGCTAATGAGGCACATTGCCGTGTCTTTGGCAAGAATCACACTTCTGGGCATAACTCATAGCATCCTTCCTCATGGTTGGCCAATAGTATCCTGTTCTCAGGATCTTGGAGAAATGTTCGTTGCCCCTAGTATGGTTGCCGCAGTCTCCTTCGTGGATATCCTTTAGGACTTCTCGTGTTCCATGATCCTCCAGACACTTCAAGTATAGACTTTCCACTGATTTTATGTATAAAATTGTTAGGGTTCAGTTTTTACCTCTGGTATCCCGAATTCTCAGATAAGTATCGGTATCCCTGATCCTTACTATGTTTCAATATCTCGATTAACTGACCGTTGTAATAATTAATATTACGCGTTTGTCTTTGACTTGGTCATGCAGGTAACATCCATTTAACATTACTACTAGCTGAAGACACGGAATATCATTGAAGAAAACAGCTATATTCATCAAAGAAGACTTGTAACGGTCCAACTAAGACAATTCCGGGATATTAACCTTTCATTTAATGTCATGTAATGTATATAAAGAGCATAAGATGATCATTAGGAAGAACAACATTCACGGCACAAACACTAGACTCTCGAAACTCTTTGTAACACTTAGACATGATCACTTTGCTCTCTCACTTTGTATATTTACTTGATTCAATAAGATAAACAAGGCATCCCGACTTTAGTCGGCTCCCGAGGTTTTATGTCGGAGATCCCTAGAGATCAAGGGCTTTCCTCGTAACTCATCGTTTCATTTTCATTTATATTGCATTTTACATGAGTTTATACAAGCACACTACCTCACATAAAAAGTTTGGCTACTTAATTATCTTTGTTAGTTTTTGGTTAAAACAATATGGCGCCCACCGTGGGCCAAGTGGTGCTTTTCATCTTAAAATCTTTTCTAAAATTTGTGTTCAAACTCTATCTTTCCAAACTGATTTCAAAAATGTCATCCCAATCCAAAAATGTTTCTGATTCTACTCCATCTTCAAGCTCTGGGTTAAGTAACCCTCTTCCTCCTCCTCCAGTCCAAAAGAAGAGTGACAATCTGCCAAAGAAACCTCTTTCTGCCGAATTTTCGGGATCTGGGATACCGGCTGGGGGACCCGTGCTAGATTCAAATGATGAGATCCTCAATCTGTTCTTAGAAATAAAGCAACAGATGGAGCAGCAGAAAAAGACTAACCTGATGTTGTTCAGGGAACTTGAAAAAGTCAAAGAATCAAAGAATCTAGTGGTAGTAACGACCCAGCTGCAACCAAGGATCTTGGATTTCAATTATTCGGGATCCTCCGGAATCCATAAGGGAGATTTCTTACCCATGCGGACTGGAATCACTACTTTTGGGACGACTCCGGCTGTCATAGTTACCACGAATCAGGATCTTGGGTTTGCTCCGGGATCATCATTCTGAAATCCTGACAACGGTAAAACTTTTAATCAATTTTCAAACACTAACGAATCTGTGCAGGATACAGGAATCACTCTGTCCATGGCCAAGGAACTAAAGAAGCTAAGGGAGATGATCTCCAGTGTACCAGGTATAGTCCAACCTATACCAGGGATGTCCTCAAGCAGTCACAGGATCTCGAGATTCACTCAACCAATATGTGATGCTGAGATCCCAAAGCGCTTCCAAACTCCTAACATGAAGTTGTATGATGGAACTACGGATCTTGAGGAACACGTCGCACAGTACAAAGAGAGAATGGAGATTAATCTCATTCCCCTAGATTTGAAGGAGGCGTGCTTATGCAAGGGTTTTGGTTCCAACTTAACAGGATTAGCTCTGAAACAGCTACTTAATGTTCCACCTTATTCGATTACTTCATTCACTCATTTAATAAATTTGTTTAATAACCAGTTCTCTTGCATCAGAACCTTCGAAAGATTAACAAGTGACTTATACATGATAACTCAGAATCCCGAAGAATCTCTCCGAGATTATTTCAGCAAGTTCGGCCGAGAATCCCTAGATATCCCGAACCTTGATGTTGCCACAGCAGTCCAGGCATTCAAGATGGGGCTGAAGAAGGACTCCCAATTCTACGAAGACCTTGTCATTAATCCTTGTAGGAATCTTGATGAAGTCAGGAACCGGGCACTGAGGTTCATAAGGCTCGAGGATGATAAGAAGATCCATCAAAGGGTGGATTCTCCGACCAGTTACAATCAACCCAACCGGAAGACTGAATCTGCACCCTTCAAGCCTTATAGATCCCAACCTTATTCTAAGTCTGACAATCACAGGATTAATGTTGTGGAGGATGACGAAGATGAAGAAGAGTATCCTAGACTATCTGAATACTGTTTTTCTCTTGATACAACAGGCTTATTATTTTCTATTTAGGATCTTGGTGAAAAAGCCAAGTGGCCTCGCAAAATTGAGAAGAACACAGGATGGAAGGATAAGTCCAAGTGGTGTGCATTCCACGAGGACTTTGGCCATGTAACCGAAGATTGTATTGCTCTGCGAAAAGAGATAAGCTATCTCTTAAGCAAAGGACATCTCAAAGAATTTCTGGGCAAATTAAAGAATAAGGCTAAGGATCATGACAGGATCCCGAAGAGAGGAACATCCCCGCCGCCGGATGCCAAGGTAATAAGTTTTATATCTGGTGGATCTGACATTTGTGGCACTTTTTACTCTACAACAAAGAGGAATGCTAAGAAAGCAAAGACAAAGAAAGGGGACAGGCCTACCAAGACCTCTAGCCTGACTGAAGAGAAAGTCGTATATTATGACGAAGGGGACCGAAATGACGTATAGGATCCTCATCATGACGGCTTGGTGATCACTCTGTATATTGCAAACCACTTCATCCGTAGGATACTAATTGACGGAGGGAGTTCAGTAAATATCATTCAACATGAAGTCCTGAAAAGAATGGGGATCCCGGATTCTGAAATTTTCTTAAAATCTTCAGTGCTGGTGGGATTCAGCGGAGAAGTTAAAAACACAGTCGGAGAAATAAAACTACGATATACATCGAAGGGGTAAATGTTATACAAAATTTTTGTGTAATAGATTCTTTATCTTGCAATAATATCATTTTAGGAAGACCTTGGATACACGACATTAAGGCAGTACCCTCAACATACCATCAGTGTGTCAAGATGCCAACCCCTTGGGGGTAGTGAAGATAAACAGTGATCAACAAGAGGCTAAGGACTGCTATACTTCTTCAATGAAGGCCTCCGCTAAAAAAAAGCAAGCATAGCAATTGAAGAAACAAGTCTGAGACGTCTTACAGACCAAAGAGCAAGATTTTAAAGAGGTATCCCTAAGTACGGAGGATCCTGACGTCAAGGTGCTTGTTGGAACCAATATCCCCAATGATATTGAACAATATCTTGTTGAGTTACTGAAAAGAAAAATCTCAACCTTCGCCTGGAAACATGAAGACATGACAGGTATCTCTAAAGATATTATTACACATAAATTGGGTATTGATAACAGTTTCAGGCTAATACACCAAAAAAGAAGGAAATTCGCACAAGAAAGGAATGTAATTATCCAGGAAGAGGTTGAAAGGCTGTTGAAAGCGGAAATGATAAGGGAAGTGAAATTCCCAAGGTGGCTTGCTAATGTGGTGGTGGTCCAGAAGAAAAACGGAAAATGGAGAGTCTGTGTAGACTTCACTGACTTGAACAAAGCATGTCCCAAAGATCCTTTTCCACTACCACACATTGACTCAATGGTCAACGCCACAGCAGGCCATGAAATGCTGACATTCATGGATGCTTCATCAGGATTCCAACAAATTCAGATGGAACACTCAGACTAGGAGGATACCGCCTTCATGACCCCAACAGGTATTTATTGTTATATTGCTATGCCCTTTGGTTTAAAAGATGCAGGTGCTACATACCAAAGACTAGTGAACATGATGTTCAAAGACAAACTAGGGGACACCATGGAGGTCTACATAGAAGACATGGTGGTGAAATCAAAGAAAGCTGAGGATTATCTCAGGGATCTCAGAGATGCATTCGATATCTTGGACCAGTATAACATGAAGCTGAATCCTTCCAAATGCCACTTCGGAGTGGGGGCGGGAAAATTCTTGGGCTATATGGTAACCAAAAGAGGAATAGAAGCCGGTCTAGAGCAAATTAAAGCAATCATCAATCTGAAATCCCCAGCAAACACCAAGGATATCCAGAGGCTAACCGGCAAAATAGCAGCACTCAACTGATTCATATCAAGATCATCAGAAAGGTGCAAAGAGTTCTACGACATCCTAAAGAAGAACAAGAGATTCGAATGAGAGGAGAATCATGAACAAGCACTCCAATCATTAAAGGAATACTTATCATCAGCTCCTCTATTGATAAAACGAGAACATGGCGAACCATTATCCCTGTACTTGGCGGTATCCGGTAATTCTGTAAGTGCCGTCCTAGTCAAGGATCATGAAGGCCAGCAGCATCCAGTATACTATGTAAGTAAAAGCCTACTCGCGGCTGAAACCAGGTACTCTCATTTAGAAAAGTTAATATTAGCTTTAATAATGGCATCTACTAAACTCAGACATTATTTTTTAAACTCATGTTAAAACTAACTATCCTATTAAGTGTGTCTTGAGAAAACCAGAGATGTCAGGAAGGATGGCTAAGTGGTCAGTCAAGCTCAGCGCCTATGACCCCATATATGAACCTAGAATAACAATAAAGTCCCAGGCACTTGCAGACTTTGTGGCTGATTTCAGTAGTGATATTCAACATGAAGCAGACCTTGAAGTTCAACAATTGGAAGAATCCAAGGATAAGTGGACCTTATTCACTGACGGTGCATCAAATTTAAGAGGAACAGGTCTAGGTATCCTACTAAAATCGCCACAAGAGGACATAATTCCCCAATCCGTAAGTTGTGAGTTCCAGGCAACGAATGATGAAGCAGAACATGGGCGCTAATAGAAGGATTACAATTAGCCAGGGATATCAAGATCAGGTATCTCCAGGTATACGTAGATTCATTATTAATTGCTAACCATTTCAATGGATCATATGCAGTAAAAGGCGAGAAGTTAACTAAATATCTCACAATAGTTAAGCAATTATCTGTGGAATTCAAAATTTTTAGCATCACACAGGTACCTAGAGAAGACAATGCTGAGGCTGATGCCTTAGCAAACCTTGCTTCGGCTCTCAAAATACCAGAAGGTATTAAAATACATATCATACATATTTTGAGCCCAGCAATTGAAAAAACAAACAAAGTATCCAACACAGAAGAAGAAGCGGATGTTTGGAATCTTACACCTAGTCAAGGATCCTAGATTCTACCCATTAAAATATATTTGCAGGATGGTGAGATCCCAAGTGATGAAAAGAATCACAAGGCTTTTCGCATGAGGGTATCACGTTTTATAATATTGCACAATATCTTGTATAGAAAGTCTATTGCATGTCCATACTTAATATGCTTGGAGGATCCTGAAGCACATAAAGTCCTGAAAGACATACATGAAGGTGATTGTGGTAATCACACTAGGGCAGAGCATTATTCTCGAAAATCCTGAGGACAGGATACTACTGGCCTACCATGAGGAAAGATGCTATAATTTATTTCCAAAAATGTGATTCTTTCCATAGACACAGTAACATACTTCACCAACCAGCAAAACCTTTATATCCAATCATCTCTCCATAGCCATTCATGAAATGGGGAATGGATATAATCGGCAAACTTCCCAAGGTACCAGGAGGAAAAGTTTTTATGCTGGCAATGACATATTACTTCTCCAAGTGGATTGAAGTTGAAGCATTTGTCCAAGTCAGAGAAAAAGAAGTCATCTCCTTCATTAAGCGCAACATCCTGACAAGATTCGGGATCCCGACAGAGATAGTATGTGATAATGGATCTCAGTTCATTGGCAAGAGAACAACTAACTTATGTGCCAGTTGGGGGATTAAAATGATAACCTCCACACCTGTGCATCCCCAAGCCAATGAACAGGCGGAATCCAGCAACAAGATCTTCATCAACAACCTCAAGAAGAGATTAGGGGCTAAGAAAGGAAGATGGGCTGGAGAATTACCATTTTCACTTTGGGAAGATAGGACAACCACAAAGAATGCAACAGGTCAAACTCCATTCTCATTGGTGTTTGGTACTAAATCCATGATCCCTACAGAGATGGTTATCCCTACTGCAAGAACCAATCTCCAAACTCCAGAGACCAACGATGAAGCTCTTGCTCATGATCTTGACACTGTGGATGAGCTCAGGGATCTTGCCAAAGTTCGTATTGCAGCTTTTCAGTAGAGAATAGCAAAGTCATATAACAAAAGCATAAGGATCAGAAGATTCCAAGTAGTTGACTTGGTATTAATAAAGGCATTCCAAAATACTACCAATCCCAGCGAATGGAAAACTTGCACCAAAATGGGAAGGTTCATACTTGATTGACTCAGAAGCAGGCAAGGGTGCCTATTGGTTAGCCACTATGGAAGGTGACGTTCTGCCAAGATCATAGAATGCAATCTATCTCAAGGATTATTTCATGTGATTTAGAACTTAAGTTATAACTAAGACTGTATGTCTTCTATTCCCAATTGTTTTATATTTATTACTCCTTTATAAAGTTACTGACTTGAGCGTTTGAGGGGTGTTAGCCAAGCTAACACCCACCTTCACTAAGGTTTCATGTTTTGTAGGAAGGATCCTCAAGGATCCTCATAGAAGATAGAGATTGGCCATCTCTCCTAAGTTTAAGGTATTCCAAATACCTTCTAAGGTTTAAACGTTTTCACCTTTCTAAGAATTGAGTTTGAACACTCCGCCTGTAACGCACGATATTCAAGTATAGTTCAAGGTGGTGCGACCAGTCCATGTAACAGTGGCTGATAATTCCATCACTGTTGGCTATATCTTGGATCCTATGATAGTAACAGACGTGTTACTCTTAAGATTTTTAGCATTTTCATGCTAACTTAAGTCTAGCTTGGCCCACATTATTCTGGCTTGGCTCATGTTATTATGGCTTGGCCCACGTTATCTGGCTTGGCCTACGTATTCTGGCTTGGCCCACGTATTCTGGCTTGGCCTACGTTTTTCTGGCTTGGCCCACGATTTTAACTTGTCACGGGTATTTAACACTTATGTGTTAACCCAAGAACTTAGCATCAATATGCTGACTTGAGATCTTTAAATGGATTAAAGACTTACAAAGATCCTGAAATACAATTACTAACTATACGACTTGTTTAAAGACTATACACAGGGGACAACTAAAATTTGTCATATTTTGAATTTCCTATCAATATCTGGTATGTCTATCTATCCAATCTAATTTTCAATAGATGTATGTATTTGAGACTACTCGTTAATTTTCAACTAAGGGTAGATTCAAAAATTGAATGACTAAGTCATGATATGTTTGTAATTGGTATTCTTCCATACCATTTATCAAAATCAAACTATATTTTTCTAGGTCAAAGTTTGATAAAAAACTAAGATGTTATTTATAAATAAGCATTGAGGATCCAGTATCCTGAAAATATACTTAAGCCTATTTTTCTAAATATCCCAAGGCTTAACTGTCTAAGAATTCTGATTTTCTAGAAGATGTCAGAGCAAACCAAACGCATAAAAATCATGGAAAATATTCATAAGCTACTAATTATTATTGAAAATTAAATTAAGAATTCGGGCTTCATCCAAAAGTTGGACCCATCCACCCGAATCCTTAACCATTAGTCAGAAAATTAAATTGTCTATCCCATGCAGGGATCCCCAAACACAAAAGTAAAATGTTTTGATTACCAACTACCATAACCATAACAAATAAGAAACATGGCTCAGGCCTAGGCATCATTACCCTCATAGCCCTGTGGAACCTCCTTCTCACCTTCACCACCAGCATCCTCACCAGCCTTGCTAGTATCCAACTTCTCACATGTCGGACCCGCCATGATCCTGCGCCATCCTTCATGATCCTAAGCCTTCACATCAAAGCCCTCGGTAGAAGCCTCTTCAGCCATCTTGATCCTAGACTGGAGAACACTCAGGGCAACATATTTCTTGCTGTCCTCCACAGTTGTGTCCATCTCCTGCTGGTGCAAGACCTTGAAATCCTCCAGCTTCTTCTTAAGGTTCATAATCTTCTGGCGATCCTTCTCCATTAGCTTAGACTTGGTGGTGGAAATCTTCATCATGTCTTCGATCTTCCCTTCGGCCACGCTAGCCTTCTTCTCTGCTGCCTCAAGATCAGCGCTCATCTTGTCCAGACCCTACAATATTTGAAAATGTTAAACAGGGAAACTAACAATTATTCGCAGGGATACTGGCAATTATTTGCAGGATAATAAAAATATTCGCTTATCAGGATCGTCAGGGATCGCACTTTCTTTATAGCCTCAACAGGATCAATGCCCTCAAACACTTCAAGATCCATGTCAAAGGTTTTCCTCTTTTTTCTTGATGTCTTGGAACTAAGGGTCAGGATCCTAGGCTTGGCAGTAACAGGTGTGGGAGCCTCTTGCTTAACAATGGCTCCTCGAAAGAGAATTCTATCAAGATCATCCAAAGCAAAACGAGAACCAGATCTTTGAATCTCTATAAAAGCATAAAAAATAATTAGAGTCAATAAAACTCAGTAAACAAGTGAAGCAAATTCTTACTTGATGACATGGTGGCTTTGGAATACTCGGTTGCAAAACTAGCTTCACTAACAACAGACTCAAAGAGAAAAGACCTCTCACCAACAGGTATCTCCTGCAAAGCTTCGATCCTCTTATCCATGTCACTTCTTGCAGGAACTAGCTTCTCAAACTTTGGGGCTGCACAAAACACGAGGATCATCAAAACATGTTACATATATATATATATATATATATATATATATATATATATATATATATATATATATATATATATACCTACTAATATGCAGGGATCCTGACTACATCCTACCATTTTTAACCCACTGGAGTGGCAAGAGATCCCCACCAGGGATGAATGTTCTCTTCACAAAAAAGTATTTCCCCCTCTAATCACCGTCATTTTGGGTAGCTTTTGGAATCAAATGAGTTTTATCAGACTTAAGTTGAAGAACAAAGCGGGAATGCCCATGGGTTCTCAGATAGTACACACTAGCAATCTCAGGGATACCGATAGTCAAGGAATGGCTATGGTTAAATTTATCTAAAGAAAACAAAATCTTCCATACCATAGGCATCACTTGAGAGAAGGACAAATCGATGGACTGAAAGAAATCGATGATTAACGAAGGAAAAGGGAAATGAAGACCCAAGGTAAACGGGTAAAACAAGAAACACACCCAAGTCTCTGACTGGAAATCAACCTTAACCCTAATATCAAAGGCCCTAAACTCGGTATTTCCTCAAAAAGCATCGCTGCTTTTCAGATGATCGATGTCATGATCAGTGAAAGTACAAATCTCTTGTTCAGAAAAATCAAGGATTCCCTGATCAGAAAAATCAATAATGGAGAAATTCTTACCTAGGAGAAAATAGCCGGAATCGAACAAAGAACACAAGGTAGAAAATAAAGTGAGATTACTTTGAAATAAAAAGGGAAAACCATCAAATATGGGAGCCATTTTACCTAGATCTACACACCCATCAAGTCACATCGGTTAAAACTTTTTGAAATTTGAATTTTAAAGTTTTTACTGTTGTTCGAATGACCTTCAAAACTGTCAAAAACTTGGGGACAATTGTTAGGGTTCAGTTTTTACCTCTGGTATCCTGGATCCTCAGATAAGTATCGGCATCCCTGATCCTTACGATGTTTCGGTATCATTATTAACTGACTGTTGTAATAATTAATATTACGCGTTTTCTTTGACTGGGTCATGCAAGTAACACTTATTTAACATTATTACTAGCTGAAGACACAGAATGTCATTGAAGACCACGACTATATTCATCAAAGAAGACTTGTAACGATCCAACTAAGACAATTCCGGGATAATAGTCTGTCATTTAATGACATGTAATGTATATAAAGAGCATAATAAGATTGTTAGGAAGAACAACATTCACGGCACAAACACTAGACTCTCGAAACTCTTTGTAACACTTAGACATGATCACTTTGCTCTCTCACTTTGTATTTTTTACTTGATTCAATAAGATAAACAAGGCAGCCCGACTTTAGTCGGCTCCCGAGGTTTTATGCCGGAGATCCCTGGAGATCAAGGGCTTTTCTCATAACTCATAGTGTCATTTTCATTTATATTGCATTTTACACGAATTTATGCAAGCACACTACCTCACATACGAAGTTTGTCTACTTAATTATATTTTTTAGTTTTTGGTCAAAACAAAAATATCATGCAAAATAACAAAACGTGATACCTTCATGTGAAAGGCTCTGTGATTCTTCTCATCTTTTGGGATTTCGCCATTCTACATATACCTTTTGATGGGCAGGATACATGATCCTTCAGTCTGGTCAGGCTCTTGGATCTCGAGGCTCTCTGAATTTGATACTTCTTTTCCCTTGTATTCTAGTAGATCAATTGCTGTGCTCATGATGTGTACAATCGGGATCTTGTCATCCAATTGTATCTTGAGAGCCGATCCGAGAATTGTCAAGGCATCAGCCTTAGCATTATCATCCCTAAGAACCTGGTCAATGCTGAAGATTTAGAATTCTTTTGCCAAATTTTTAACTATCTCGAGTTATTGGGCCAACGTTTCGCCTTTTACTGCATAAGAGTCATTAAGATGGTTAGCAATTAATAATGAATCAACAAATACCTGGAGATACATGATCCTAATATCTTTAGCTAGTTGTAATCTTGCTATTAATGCTTCATATTCTAGTTCATTGTTTGTTGCCTGGAATCCACAGCTAATTGATTGGGGTATTATGTCCCCCTATGGCAATTTTAGTATGATACCTAATCCTATGCCTCTTACATTAGATGCACCATCAGTGAATAGCGTCCACTTTTCTTTTGCTTCTTCTAGTTGTTGAACCTCCATATCCGCTTCATGTTGAATATCATTACTAAAATCTGCCACAAAGTCTGCTAATGCTTGGGATTTGATCGCAGTTCTAGGCTCATATACCAAGTTATAAGCATTGAGCTTTACAGACCACTTAGCCATTCTTCTTGACATTTCTAGTTTTCTCAAAACACACCTTATAGGGTAGTTAGTTTTAATATGAATAGGATGTGTTTCGAAATAATGCCTAAGTTTAGTAGATGCCATAACTAGTGCCAGAATTAATTTTTCAAGGTGAGAATACCTGGTTTCTGCATCTAATAGACTTTTACTTACATAATAGACAGGATACTGTTGTCCTTCATCCTCCTTGACTAATTGACTAATAGACATGATACTAATGTCCTTCATCCTCCTTGACTAGCACAGCACTTATAGCATTCCCGGATACTGCCAGATATAGGGATAACGGCTCATCATTTTCTTGTTTCATCAACAAGGGTGCTGCCGATAAATATTTCTTCAAGGCCTAAAATGCTTCTTCGTGTTTTTCACCTCATTCAAATTTCTTATTTTTCTTCAGGATATCGTAGAACTCTTTGCATCTCTCCGAGGATCTTGAAATGAATCTGTTGAGTGCTGCTACCCTTCTTGTCAATATCCTTAGTATTTGATGGTGATTTCAAGTTCAGGATCGCTCTTATTTGTTCTGGGCTTTCTTCTATTACTCTCTTGGTTACCATGTATCCCGGAAATTTTCCCGCCCGCACTCCAAAGTGACATTTCCAAGGGTTAAGCTTCATGTTGTATTTGTCCAAAATGTCGAATGCTTCTTTAAGATCCCTTAGGTGATCCTTGGCTTTCTTTGATTTGACCACCATGTCATCTATGTATACCTCCAATATGTCCCCTAGTTTGTCTTTGAACATCATATTCACCATCCTTTAATAGGTAGCACATGCATTTTTAAGACCAAAAGGCATAGCAGTATAGCAATATATACCTGTCGGGGTCATGAATGTAGTGTATTCTTGATCCGAGGGTTCCATTTGGATTTGCTGGAATCCTGAGGAGGCATCTATGAAGGTCAAAATCTCATGGCATGTTGTAGCGTCAACCATGGAATCTATATGTGGTAAGGGGAAATGATCCTTAGGATAGGCTTTGTTGAGTTCGGTGTAGTCCACACAGACCCTCCATTTCCCATTCTTCATTTGCACCACTACCATGTTTGCTAGCCATCTTGGGAATTTTCTCTCTCTTATCATTCCAAATTTGAGTAGTCTCTTGACTTCTTCCTAGATAATGTTGACTAAGCTACCCCCATCAATCAGAATCCTGCGGACAAAATGGTTGGCAACATACAAGGTGATGAATAAGCCGTCATGGTGGGGATCTTGAACATTCTCTCTATCCTCCTCATCGAACGAGATCACCTTCTTGTTGGTCAGGATTGTTGTTCTCGTAGGCATGTCTTCCTTTTCCGCTTTCGCTTCTTTGGCATGTCTTTTAGCTGCAGAATAAGAAGTACCACAAATATCAAAACCACCAGATATAAAATTAAGTACCTTCTTTGGAGGAGGGGATGTCGCTCGTTGTAGGTTTTTGTCATGATCCCAGCTCTTGTCTTTTTTTCTGCCAAGGAGTTCTTTCAAGTGTCCTTTGCTCAAGAGATAACTTATCTCCTTTCGTAGCTCAATGCAATCCTCGGTCACATGACCTAAATCTTCATGGTAAGCACACCACTTGGATTTATCCTTCCAAATGGAAGTCTTGTCATTCCTCTTGGGCCATCTTGCTTTATCCCCAAGATCCTGCATTGCAAACATAAGACCTGAAATGTCAACAGAAAAACAGTAATCAGTTATTTTAGGATATTCTTCTTCCTCCTCATCGTCCTCCACGGTATTGACCCTGTGGTTGTCAGGTTTTTAATACGGCTTAGATATGTGGTGTTTGTAAGGTGAGGACTTTGATTTTTGGTTAGAATAATCATAATTGGATGGCGTGTCGATCCTTTTTTGGATCTTCTTATCCTCTTCGTGCCTTATGAATCTTAGAGCTCGGTTCCTAACTTCAGCCAAGTTCTTGCATGGGTTCATTACAAGATCCTCATAAAATGGAGAATCCCTTTTCAATCACATTTTGAAAGCTTGAACTGCGGTAGCAACATCAATATTCAGGATATCCAGGGATTCCCGACCAAACCTGCTTTGATAATCTCTGAGGGATTCATCAGAATTTTGGGTTACCCTGTATAGATCATTGGTTAGTCTTTCAAACATTCAACTGCATGAAAATTGGTTAGTAAATAAGTTAACTAAATGAGAAAATGAAGTAATAGAATAAGGAGGGACACTTAGTAGCCATTTTAAGGCGGATCCCGTGAGAGTCGATCTGAAGCCTTTGCACAAACAAGCTTCCTTTAGATGTAAAGAGATTGGAATGATTTCCATTTTTTCCCTATACTAGGCATTATACTCTTCAGGATCTGTGGTCCCATCATATAGATCCATGTTGTGAGTCTGAAAGCGCTTAGGGATCTCTTCATCGCATATTGGAGGAGCGAATCTCAAAATCCTGTTGGATCACACCATGTACACTAGAAATCATGTCCTTCAGCTTTTTTAGTTCTCTTGCTATAATTGGACTGATCCCCGCATCCTACATAGGTTCCACATTGTTAGTATTTAAAAACTGATTATCGGAAATGTTACCAACGTCAGGATTTTGCGATGATGATCCCGGGGTGATGCCTGGGTGATGCCAAAATCCCTAGTTGCAGTAGCCCTAGTAGCCTGAGTTGGATCAACTGTCCCGGTTCGAGGCTGCATGGGGATGAAATCTCTCATATAGTTCTCTAGGGATCCTGAAGCATCAAAGTTTAGGATCCTAGGCTGCAATGGAGTTTGTCATTGCTTCTACTGGCTTCTTCCTCTCTGATTTCATTTTTTCTATTTCTCCCATCAGCATATGATTTGTCTTCTGTTGTTGTTCCATTTTCTTTTTCACTTGTGAGAACATAGAAATGATGCCGTTGTTCGAGACAAGGATAGGTTCCTCACCGGACTTCTCGGATCCTGGGATGAATTGACCAACAGGTGTTGTCTTTTTGACCGGGATGTCATTTTTCTTTTGAGATGATGGCAGAGGTGGAATAGAGTAGTTCAAGCCAGAGCTTGAAGATGAGATCGAAGAAGAGAACAACTTGGATTGGGATGACATTTTTAAAAATAGTTTTGAGAAGTAGTGATTGACTACAAACTTCAATATAAATTTAAGAATGAAAAGCACCACTTGCCCCACGGTGGGTGCCAAATTGTTTTGACTAAAAATTAACAAGGATAATTATGTGATCAAATTAGTAAGTGAGTTAGTGTGCTTGAATGATTCACGTAACAAGTGTAATAAGTAAAGCAATGAAATGACACGAGTGTTTACGAGGAAAGTCCTTGATCCTTGGGGATCTCCGGCATAAAAGTTCGGGAGGTGACTAAAGTCACTATGCCTTTTGTTCTTCCTATTGATGATAACAAAAATTACAAGGTTGGAGCAGTAGATGATCGAACTAAGTGTTACAAAGAGTATTTCAGAGTGTGTTGTGGTGTTTCTATCGATCACTTTTCTCATATATATAACAAAAAGAAAAGCAACTAATTTTCGATTATCCCGGGGAGTACCCAGTCTTTGTTTATGACAGTTGGTGGCCTCTTCCACACATTTTCTTCAACTGAATTTGCTGTTCTTTAGCATTGACTAGGTCAGTGTGAATTGCCCGTGAAAATAAATCAAAGCCAAAGAGATAATAATAATTGATTAATAAAGTTAGCATTTAGGATACTCAACTTACTCGAGATACCGAACTTATTCGAGATTCAGGACCCCGGATCATAAAATTGACCCCTAACAATTTGGATGATTATGCACTTGTAATGACGTTTTTCGGTATTGAATCGTATGATTTGTTTTGCTAATCTTTGAATTAGTATGTTGGTTGCTTATAGAGGATGATGTACGCTGTTTTTTCTTGATTTCTACTGCCATGATCATGTCCTACTTGTCTTAGTTGATTATGTGTCTTCTAGATTGAGTTTTGCATGTTAGGCGTCCTTACTTTGTGTTTTGGCCGATAGAAGACTGACTTAACCATAGCGGTTGGTGTGTAGGCTGTAGTTAGAAAGTGAATTCAGTATCCTACATGTTCTTGAGACTGACCATGAGATAGAATTAGCCTGAAACTTCCTACTCATTGTCTTTTGAGTTTAGATTACGTGACCGTACGAGTCTATCTTTTCTAACGTGGTGTTAGTGTTCTTAGGGTCTATTTGCTTCCTTCTTATCTGATTGTCCTTTGCTCTGGGTTATGGATCATAAACATTCATAGCATTAAGAGTGGTGAGATCGACCGGAGAACCCTTTTTTGACATTTTGGCTTAACCTATCTCGACCTTCACACGAGTCTTCTGGCTTTCTCAGGGAGTAGCAACATACCTGGTTAGCCTTAGACTTGTATCCTTAGAGATAGTCATATGACCAGTACCATAGTCATTGCATGTGTATAGGATTCCTACCTAGGTTGTTGTCTTAGTTCCTTGATCTTTACCCTAGTTTTCCCATCTTTGTAAGTTTGCTTACTTGCTGCATAGTCATCATTTAGAGTCGTTAAGCTTAGAGTCCTTAAGTCATTTGCATTAGTTTCATGTTTTTAGGTTTTTAGTTAATCTCGTCTTGATCATTTCATTAGGCTAGCACCTGATAGAGGTTTACTATCGAGGGGCGTCTTAGGTGTCCACAGATTGATATCCGGACTTACCTTTACTTCACTACATACGTACCAGTACACATGCCGTGTGTGTGGTTGAGTCTTGGGTATTTCCCTTTTAAAACTAATGTGTAATTGGATCTAATTTTATATATATAACTTGCACATCAATCACACATAGGATGCATGATGGACTTAGGTTAATTAAACAAATTTCTATTCGTATTTCGATTCTTGTTTGTTTTTCAACTAGATGTAAACAATTATTTAAACGTTTAATCTTAAATACCTTAGTATCTTTATGCCTTGTGTCTCTTATTCAATTTCGTCGTGCTCCCGTGATTCCGCCTTTGGCGGGGGTGTGACACAAAGGCCCCATATTAAGGTGTTGCCATTCGTAACATACTTCACTTCTTTTCGTAACATAGCTTCGCTTCCATTCCCGAAGGAAACCATGGTAGGTTTGTTCATATTATATTTTTACAAAAACATTTACTTCTTACTTCAACTTCTATTAAAATATTCATACATTCATTAAATAGCTTCACATTCATCATTTTTTCATAACTTCTTACGTATATCATTTTACATTCATACGTTGGTAAACTTATTTTCATAAACTTCGTTTCGTAAACGTTAACGGTTAAACCTATTTCGTAAACATTCATTCTTTAGGCATCATTTCGTAAACCTCATATCATAAACATACTTTCATGAACATTATTTCATAAACATTCATTCGTAAGCATTACTTTCGTACGGTATGCATACAAGCCCAAAACATAGTAAAACATCTTATAAGAGGGCTTCTAGAACTCACATGTCCTCTTGGTGTTATTCCTTCCGTACTTCTTGACTAGATGGTGCGCTATCGATATGCATGGAAGTTAACACACAAAACCTATCAATATATGGCTTAGTGTCGCCCACAGTGTCACCTGACATCATAATGTTGTCTAACACTCAAGTCGACCAACACTCAGTTTCGCCTAGGCAATGTCGCCATGCACACTATCAATGTCGCCATGGCAGTGTCGTCATGACAGTGTCGCCAGATGGCCTTGGCGACACACTCTAAACCCCCTATGGTTGTACTTGTTTTCTTATTGGTTTGCATCTGCACTACTGGTAGGCGATCTAGGGTTATGGCCTAGATCGGTTCGTGTATACTTTCTGCTGTGTTTATTTTATAATCTAGTCAAAAATAGTTTTTGAAACCGTATGCACAAAATCCCAATAATACAAAATGGGAATCCTTTCTTCATTATTTCCATTATAAAAACTCTTTCATTAGGGGATAATGTTTAAGGTATCCCGCTCTGTTTCTTTCATACATTCCTTCTCTTTCATATCACCAAGTGAACAAGTACTTGGATGACATATTGCGACATAACCGTCCCAAAGCCCGAGGGCAGTGGTCCGTTGTGATTGCATGGATGCAAGACTCCTCTGTTGCTTGTACAAGACTCCTCTGTTGCTTGCCTAAAGATAAGACTCCTCTGTTGCTTGTCACGAAGACAGGACTTATCTGCTGGTTGTACAAGACTTTTCTATTCATTCATTCTCGAGTAACATGCACATTTAATCATTAACATTATATATACTTGCTACCACATAATAAATAACAATAACGCAAATACAAACATTTACATATATTATCACCTAAGTCAATAACTCGTAACTGACACATTCATTTGGTACCAAGAACCGTTCTTTCACTTCATTCATCATTCATAAAGATATAGGTTTTTAAAACATATCTTATTGTTTCATTCATTCGTTAAGCATACACATCATCCCAAAACTTAAGAAAATGGGCAATAGAAACTCACCAGTTATGTTCTTACTATTTGGTTCCTTAACTGTTCGAGCTAGGCGAAGTGCTAAGTGATCTGTATGAAATCAACAAGTGAAATCAATGAATTAACTAGTGTCGCCAGACATGATCAGTCTCATGGGGAGTTTCACCAGACACATGATCAGTGTAGCCAGACACACTATCAATGTCACTAGAACATGCGTTCTGGACTTAGTGTCCTTCGTATAGGGTTGTTTACTTAATGCCACCAGACAACAGTGGCGACACTCTTAGTGTCGTTCATATAGTGTCGCCAAACAGTTGTGGCGAACTCCTTGTGTCGCCAAAGACTTACATGTGTCCCAATCATTGGCAGACCTTGAATTCACGCCATTCTTCCCAAACTACTGTTGCCGGAAGAACAGTGTCGCCCATTGAGTGTCGCCGGAAGAACAGAAACACTAACCACTTCATATTTTATCCAAGATCGTAACTTTTTACGTTCAAATCGTTTATCTAGATTCCATGAAGCTAGATCTATGCTTTGTTCATCTTTTTATACGTAAAAGCATGAACTTTGAGATGAAAACCCTAGTTTTACCCCAAAACCCCATTTTCAACAAAAACTGAGATTTAGGTTCGATCAATACCTCAAAGACTGCAGTTTCTTACGAATAATCGTTCCAAATCGATGGAGAAGGGTGTAGGAGCAAATTTTGGGCTATCTACAGCTTTTCTTAGACTTTCTTTCTTTAGAACTCTCTCTAAACGGTTTAGTGCAGATTTATAAATGAAGAATGTGTAAAGGGAGGGGAGGGTGGCGGCTAGGATAAAGTGTAACAACCCAACCCGGGATAGGGCTGATGTGACACCTTTACAGAATCAAAGACAATTAAATGTTAATTAAATATATTCTCAATCTTGAATACATATACAAAACCTGTTAATTACCCTCATATACATCTATAACTATCTTTACCTTCCATATTCTTTTCATCCTTTTGGATCCCTCCTAGAATGCACTCTTCCCAGAATACCTAGATAACCTTGAGTACCTACCGCGAAAGAAACAATGCGGCTGAGCAAGAGCTCAGTGAACAGATAAAAGGAGCTGACACGAATACCATAACGTATACAACTGTTACAATATATGTACATACACATGTGTATGTAATATATAACAGATTAAACACATGTACAGAATAACATACTTGCACAATTACAAATTTTATATTTCAATTCCATAATAACAATATATTAGCTTTTAAAGGAACGTATTAAAAGAACATATAAACAGATTAACATGTTCTGGAATAAATATTACATATGGACATAATTAACATAATTTATAACTACATAGGGATTAGCAGGATAACATATGCAGACTATCGATTTATAGATTTCAGATTAACATGCAAGAGCAATATAAGACCGATTTAGTATGTCATATTTCATATCCAGATTAATGGGTCCAACGTTTAACATGACCCAGATTAACGAATTCATATTAAATGTAAACCTATATCACAGTTAACAAATTTCAGATTATCAGATTTCAGACAGATCAGTGCATACGGATTAACGGAAATACCCAATGAGCCAGATAACAGAACAGTAATAGTAACCATGGTGTACATAGGGTTGTAAACCCTAAGTACCGGATGTGTGCGATGGGGTGTTGGCATACACGCACCATCCACCAGATACAAAAGATATGCTAGGATTGATCCATACGCCTCCTAACAGATAACAGATGTGACTAAGGGCTTCTCTGAGCATAGATATAATTGAGAAGGAAAAAAAACCAACAGAACAGAAAACTTTGGTGCAGGTGTGTATTAGTATACAAAAACAGAAGGCAGACGTAATGCATGGTGAGATATTTGCATTATATTAACCAGATTTCAATTTGATATAAAGCTTGTATCGTTTATAAAGCGATTACATGCAAACTCTTTCAATATGTATTATTTGACATACTTAGGTTTATTAGAAAAAATTTAAATTGATGATTTTTATTTTTAACTTTTAAATGTTTTATATGTATTTTCTTGTTCTACAATCAAATTTTGTCACACTATTTACAAGAATTGTTGAGTTAAAATTTATAGAATATTATGGTTATTTCAAGTAACCGATGGGGTTTTCGTTAAAGTGTTTTCTACCAATGTAACTATCTAACCGTCGGTAGTTGTGACGCAGATGTAACAGCCAACTAAAAAGTTTGATAACAAAACTTGCATATATACTCATTCTTGATAATTTCTCTGTCTTATGCAATTGAAATTTTCTGTGTACCAACAAAATATTTCAATTTGAAAGTATCCCACACGATTCAGGTATTATCCATGCATTCACGAAATACAAAACCTACATTTCATTCTAACACTTATTCTATGGGTATCGTATATATGATGGCAAATAATGAGAATACGAATGAAATTTAGAAAAAATTTCTCAAAAATGATAGAATAAACAGTTACACATTAAATAACATACTTTTTAATATGAAACACAATGTTCTGATACAAACATTATTGAGATAAACTTTTCTTGAAACAATAGAATTAACAACAACAAACATTAAACATACTTTCAGCTAAGAATACAAGGAATATTCTAGCATCTTTGAAGTCCATTGTGTAATTTCTTCTTGCCTGACACATCCATTGAAAAGGGTACCTACAAGTATTAAAATTTTAACATTGAAGTTAGTGCATAAATCTACATCAATCCCTTTTTAATGACTTGTATTTTGACAATGTTGTATATTTGTATAAATGGAAGAAGTTTTATTATTCTCTCATTTTTGACAATCATGTGAAATCTGGTGATTGTGAATCCAAGAATGTACCTGATCATTAGAAAAACTTCCTCCTTGACCGAGCAAGATTCAATAGAATTAATACATTTAGCCAAATGTAAACATTCTCAAGAATCTTGAAGTAAGATAACCTCCAAGTCTTGATGAAGTACAAGCAACCAACTAGTCCCATGAATCCTACAGCAAAACCCGATCCCATGCCACTATAAAACCACAAGCCTTCATCATCATCTCGACATTCATCTTGACCAACATGATTGTAAGTCACAATATTTCCTTTGCAACTCCTTGATACTGGCGGCCCACATAGTCCTTCGTTCCCTTCATAAATAGAGGGGTCTGCAAGAGTCTGGAGTTGATTTCCAACCGGGATTGCACCAGATAAGTTGTTGAACGACAGGTTCAAGTAGCTTAGAAAGTTCAAGCTAGTCAAACTTTGAGGAATCCGACCAGACAACATGTTCATCGATAAATCTAAAGATTCCATTTGATTTAGATTTCCAATATTTGTTGGAAGTTGTCCTCTGAGTTGGTTTCTCGAAAGATTCAAGTTCTTCAACCCCACAAGGTTCATCAAAATGTCTGGAATTTCTCCTATAATGTTGTTGCTTGAGAGATCTAAGGATGTGAAAAACGGTATAGTTGTGGTGTACTCCAACTGAACTCTCTTCATGGTAGCCACAATATTTTCTTCATAGTAACTAACGGTGTATCCGTAGTTAACTAGATTGGAGATCATACCACTTAAATTCCCAAAGCACCGAGGGACCGTCCCAATTATGTTATTCTGTGCCAAGTTTAACAACTGAAGAGCATTGAGTTGACAAAGTTGTAGTGGAATCTTTCCCGTTAACTTGTTTGATTGGAGATTCAAGATTCTAAGGTTTGATAGGTTTTCTCCATTCCATAAAGGGATACTACCCATTAAAAAATTGTTCCCCATATCCATGGTGACCAGCCCCGTCAAATTCTGTAATGATAGCGGAAGATTCCCCACAAATCTGTTGTTGTGCAAGTGCAATGACTTGAGTTGTGTAAGAGAACCCAATGAACTTGGAACAGCACCCGTGATGGTGTTATTTGAAAGATCTATCGCTTGCAAACTAATCAAATTCGCTAAGCACCCGGGAAGCCTTCCAAAAAACTTATTTTGTGATAACTCCAAAACACGGATACTAAGAACCTTGCACAAATGTACCGGAATACTTCCTGTGAAACGATTTTTTGAGAGATTAATAACTTCTAGAGCTGGGTTCTTAGTTCCATCAGTGTGAGGAACATGTCCTGATAGTAAGTTATCTGAGACATCCAATACCTGCATATTCGACGGAAATGAAGTGAATGGCCCCTCCAATTTGTTTGAGTTCAGCTTTAGAAGCCTGTTTGGAGTTGAGCCATGAAATGGTGGCATTTTTCCACTGATCTGGTTGTGTGATAAATCAAGTATACCAATACTATAAGAAAAGTTCTCAAACCACTCTGGTATCGTATCTTTGATGCTTGAGTTAGAAAGGTCTAACGACGATAGATTTGTTTGTGTTTGAAGCCAATTTGGGAAATGGGGTCCGATATTGTGGCACGAGCTTGCCTCAAATTGCTTCAGTTGGAAGGGAGGAATCCATAGAGTGTTGACATTAAATGCTAACAAAGTTGAAGACAAATACAAGAATGTCAGGCTCTTCAGTTTGGTTAAGTGAGGCTCAGAAAGAATTCCATCTAATGAATTATCGGAGACATCTAGAGTCGTGAGCTTTGAAAGTTGCCCAAGACTCATGGGAATGTTTCCACTCAATTGATTACGAAAAAGATATAGCTTTTCTAGCCTCAAGAGCAGCCCAAAGCTTGTGGGTATGTTCCCACTCAGTTTATTAAGAGAAAGATCTAGCTTTTCTAGCCTTGAGAGTAGCCCAAAGCTTGCGGGTATGATCCCACTCAGCTCATTAGAACTAAAATCTAGGATTTCCAGCTTTGAAAGTTGTCCAATGCTTGCAGGTATGGTCCCATTTATTTGATTATGAAAAAACTCCAGTTCTCTTAGAGACGATAGGCCACCAAGTGAGGGAGGTATAGGACCATACAATGTATTAATTGAAAGGAGAAGGTGTTCAAGTTTCCTAAAGTCTCCAAGCTTATTCGGAACGCTTCCCTTGAACATGTTGTCTTCAAGGTTAAGAACCTTTAAACTATTTAGCATGCAATCCGACATGTTTCCAACAAAATTCGAAAGGTCTTCAGCAAATTCATTCCATGACAAATCAAGAGCACTCAAATTGCATAGTTTCACATCCGGAGGCAAGGAACCATAGAATTTATTAGCGCTAAGATCCAGAAAAACTAGGCTGCTCATGTTTGAAAACAGTTCTGGTATCGAGGTATTAAAATAATTTTCCGAAAGGCCAATGGAAGCAAGAGTGGTCACCTTTCCAAGAAAATCTGGAATTGGACCATGGAAAGAGTTATCTTTAAGATGTAGATGCATGAGACCTGTAAGATTGGATAACCATAATGGAATGGCGGAATCGATGTCGTTGTAAGAGAGATCTAGTGAATTAAGAGACGTGAAATTGATGGATTTTATTGAAGGGATAGTGATATCACACATAGCTAATTTCAGTCTAAGCAAAGAAGGTAGCTTGTTAACCGGATGGAACCAATCATTATTTTCACCTATCATTATCCCTGATAAATCCAAGTGATATAAAGACGATAACGAAGACACCCACCGAAGATCATCCACAACCAAAAAAGAATCACCATAATATGGTGAATGTAGCCTGTATCTGTCTTGGACATAATGAACATTAAGATCAAGATACTGCAAACTTGAGAGATTTCCTAGATGATGAGGGACTACACCACCAATACCTGAGTGAGAGAGGTTAAGGTATTTCAAATGTTTAAACGATCCTAAGAATTCTGGAATCTTTCCTGAGAAATTATTCATGCTCAAGTCCAAGTAACGCAAACGGTTCAAATTCAGTAATGAAGGACTTAACTCACCTCCAATCTGGTTGGCATTGAATAAAGTCTTGTCAGTGAAAGGCACTACATTTCGAAGATCAAGTTTGACAACATGACCATTTCGCGTGTCACACCCTACTCCTTGCCACTCACAACATTCTACTCCAGTCCATGTAGATAGACGAGTTAATGTGTTGGTGAGGTTTTGTTTGAATATAAGCAGCGATTCCCGCTCCCTTTTGATACATGTTATGTTTGAAGAAATCAACATCATGGTGTTGATGCTTGCTACAAATCTTGGCAAGAACATGAATATAAAAATAACAAGAGAACTTGTTCCCATTTTGGACTATGAAGTAGGATATGAGTTCAAAGTTACAAGTAGGGGCAGATCATACGAAAATTAAAAAAATCACCATTAAATATCCATACCCGATTTTTTTTTTTTCTGAATGAGGACGTTTACTTTGCTTAAGTGGGACCCACGAGACTTTAAAAGTAGAGTAAAAGTCATGAATCGATCGAATTCGTCCAAGATCCGGTGGCCACACACAGAGCTTGTTTGGGTCCACCATATTTGATTGTCAACAAACATTGACTTGTGTAAATTAGTTTTTGTCGTCAACTCTTGTTGGCTGCAGCTTTTTTCAACGTAAATATTCCCAACAATGGTTTTTGAAGTTGATTAAATAATATTTTAAAGTAAATTATATTTTTTGTCCTTTTAAATATGTATCAAAAAAAGAGTATTATGCCTCGCACGTTACGACGCAAACAGGAGTTAACATTGAAATGACAAATTTATTAAAAACGTTGGTAACAATTAAAGAAAAATTTTAAAAAACAAAAAAAAGTAATTTTTAAAAACAAATTTAAAAAAAAGGAAAAACCACAATTTCTCAAGTCTCGAACCCACGCCTACAAGTTTAGGTGATTCTTGATGGGTTTTGCAGTTATAAATTAGTCATCAAAACCGTTGATAATAATTATAGTTTATTATTAATTAAATAGTAATTAATAATACGCAGCGAAATAAAAACACAGATTTAACACAAACGGAAAACCTGACAGGATCTAAATTACAAAACATACGAACACAGAATATAAAGTTAATCTACCAATGAGAATAAGTATACCTTAGTGGTTAACAAATAACCGACTGAGACGCCGAGGTACAACGAACGGGGCTAGAAACGAACACACTCGAGCAACGAGAGAGGCGGCGCCGGACGGTGGCAGCGGCAGCGGCTTGGAGGCTGCCGGAAATTCTGGACAGGGAGGGGACGGCTCCCTTGATCTTCTAGCGGCTAGGGTTAGGAGGAAAAAAGGTGTAATGAGATTTAAACCCCTTAATCCCCTTATAATCCTTTTTAATTGCTAACGGGCTCAAAAGTCCAATATGCAATCTGAAAGCCCGAAGCCTTATAATGTTTTAATAAAAGATTAAAACAATATATTTATTATTTATAAACTAGTATAAATAATAGTTATCGTCTAACGAATATATATAAATATATTTCGTCTCGCTATTTATTCGTAATTATCAGTTAATCAGATTAAGTAGATTTAATATTCGTTGCCATTGGTGTAACTTTTACGGGTCATAACTCAATCAGTAGAGTTAATTAATCGGGACCGGATATATAATTCCAACAATATTTATCTTACCATATGAGCTAGAGGCCAACTTATTAATTTAATTTATAAAATATTGTATTTAACGACACTTTTGAAAAAGATTAAAAAATAGAAGAAAAAAAATCCACCAATTGAATGTATTATAGTATATTGTAAAGCCATTCCTCAATAGATATTTCATCATGGAGGAATTGAAGAAATGTGTGTCTATAATTGATCGGTCGGTGATTACCTCTTAGTTGCTCCAAATCAACAACCCTCGTTGATTAAGTATCTGAAAACCCACTTCTCGTATTAGCGTATTCTTGGTGTTCAATCAATTGACAGTCACCATAAACTCATTTCACCATGAGCACAGGTTGATGTTTGAGGTTCTCTTATGATTTCTTGCACTGATTTGAGTACTCAGGGCTGGTCCTGAGAATTTAAGTGAGCCGGAAAAAAAGGCCCCTACGAAACAAAATATATAAACTAAATTTTTTTTAAACGACGATTAACGTTATAGCAGTAAACATAGAAAAAATATAGTATGTTATATGACATACCATAATAAGGATTAGGGCACAATCATTACATATGTACATAATAAAGATTAAATGGATTACTGGATTAGAGCACAAGTGCTCAACCAATCAACCATTACATATTTACATTATAAAAGAATAAACGGATTAGGACCTAACCATTACATTATAAAGATTAAAAAGGGCTCAGCCCTTATAAAGATTAAAGAGGGCCCAACCGTTATAAAAAGGGTCCAATATGTTTTTAACTTTTTATAAAAAGGTCTCAATATATAAAACCGGTATATAAACGATTATAAAAAAAACGTATATATATATATATATATATATATATATATATATATATAAAATTTTAGGCCCCCTAGAAAAATGGACCGTGATCAAAGGTCTGCCTCGGCCTACCCCACGGTCGGCCCTGTGAGTGCTGATTCAATTAAGCCATCTTTGAAAGACCATTTTGGTGGAACTGAACTAGAAATAGAAGATGAAGTGTGGTGGGATGGTTGGAGGAGATAGGGTTGGGCAAGAAGATGAACTGTGTGTTTGGGTGTTTCGTCAAAATGGCAAAATAGTTATTTAACATCTCATTTAACAAAAAATCTAATGGCTGTTAATGAAAATGACAAAAACTGTGACAAACCCTTAACATGAAAGATGATTTATGTTATTTCCATAGTTTAAGGAAAAAACCTGAAATTTGGTATATACTTAAAGGACGAAAAATGTAATTTACTTATTTTTAAATTAGGATTGGATGGAAATGTATATTACAATCATGATTTGTAGTACGTAGGGTGATAGGAGAAGAAATGTGAAACATGGAAATGAATTTTATGAGATTGAGTGGGAAATGCATGTTTCACACTTCTTCGTCCAGCAACCCAACGTATTGTAACTATATCATGATTGCAATATACATTTCCATCCAACCCTAATTCAAATAGATACCACATCATTGGCATGTCATATGTCACGTCATCTGGACAGACATAGTTACTTCTTTGTTAGAGTGGTATTGTTCTTGGCAACGAAAATAAAATTAGGAGTGTCATTAATCAAAATTGCTAGCATAGATTTTTGTCGGCCAATGAGTAATAGTTTGTACATCATTGACATGTCATATGTCAGTTCATCATAGGTAGACATGTTACTTTTTCGTTAGAATGAAATTGCTCTCATCAACAAATGTGAAAGTTAGGAGTGTCATTGGTTAAATTGTCGATATGGATATTTATCAACTAATGAGTCATAGTTTTGATTGTTAAAATCCAATTTACTTTATAATTATTTTATATCTACTCATTTAGAATTTAAAGCTTAATAGCTTCAATTTATGAAACTTGGGTTCAATTCATTAAACGGGCTCTGATTTAATATTTGTTAGTAGCATTAGGTATGACATCGTTACCGTACCGGTACCGAAAATACCGTTTCCGAATTTTGTTTAAAAATGTATACCGATACTGGTACCGAAAATATAGAATCGGTACCTGTACCGGTACGGTACCTGTATTTCGGTACCCGGTACCAGTTTGGAACCCCGAATACAGATTTTCATAAATTATTCACTAAAAATCAATTCTGCACTATAAATAAAATCCATAAATTATTCACCATTCAAAACGTCATTCCATAAAATCCAACAAAACGTATAACCGGACAGTAGGCATTAAGAACATAAAAATCAAACCATTGCATTTATTCTAACCATAAAATTATGAATATTATTATGAAGTTTTACCATAAAATTTGAGACTTACTTGAGTTTGAGTAGACGCCATGAAGATGAAGATGAAGACGGTAATTGTGGTTGGTTTGATGGGTAGACGGTGGTGATGATGGTAGACGGTGGTGGACCGGTGGTTGTTCAGAACAGTAGGCGATGGCCGCTGGGTGAAGGTGGGTTCCGAATTCTCGATCGATTGGGGTTGGTGGTGGTTGATGATAGACGGTGGAACAGTGGAGGTGGTTGTTGTTTATTAAGATGGCGATTAAAGTAGCAGGTAGGTGGGTGTGTGTGTCGAATGTCCGATCGATGGTAAGGAGGTAAGGGGGAATTAGGTTTGGGGATGACGGTTCGTTTAGATTAGCGAGTGGGGTTTTGGAAATTGGAAAGGTGATAGATATTGTGAAATTATGGTATTACAAAATAACAAATTCCCATAAAAAGGACCCCTCGTATTTTCGGGACTAAAGGGGTATTTTTCGGTAAAGTACAGGTACCGGTACCGACCAGTACCGATACCGAAATCAGAGAAAATCAAGTCCTAGTATAGGTACCCATTTTGGTTTTTCGGTACCGGTTCGATACCAGTACCGGTACGGGTACTGGGTATCAAAAGCTCATCCCTAAATAGCATTGTTGTTTATTTATATATTAGTATTGTTTTGTATTTGAAGAATATAGTTTTTTAACGTTTTCAAGTCGTAATGAATCAAAGTCGGCTTGTTTTTCCTTAAAAATAAGGTATTTAATCACTTTATTCTAGCTAGTTGTTTCTTCCTGCGCGGTGCGACGAGAAACTTGTATTTTAAAATTAAAAAAAATCAGCAGCATTATAGTTAATTACATAAAAGGTGTCTGGTGTAATCAAAACATAAACATAGAAGCGTAATATACATAAAAAGATATTTGGACGTGTGTTACGCCGATTATAGCTATGCACATATAAAAGGGTTTCGGTCATTCGAATGGTCCACATATGAACGCCTGTCCACCTGGTTGGGATAGTGAGAAAGAACCAGTAGATTAACACTCATACTTTACTTAACTATTACCGCATGCGGCAAAAAAATAAAATACAAAAAACAACTAAAAAAATCGTCATGTCATTGAGTGGAATCTGGAAAAAAAAATTAACAATAATGAGCAAATGCGATTCAAATTGCTCAAGAACAATCAAGTTTTATCAAAGGATTTCAACCGTATGATTAAGTGAACGAAGCTTTAAGCTTTCGATATTCAATAATCAACAAAACTAATTGCAATATAACCTAACATCCTAATATATAATATAGTTCAGATAAACTTAGGAAACTAAATCTATACAATTTAAATTTCAAATAAATAAAATAAATAAAAGATAAGGACAATTTCGAGATCATCCAATGCCTTCTCGTATTTAAACCCGAATCGACCCCATAATACTCGGATGGATCAATACTCGGATCAAACGGTCAATTTTACGAAGATCCATACCACTGACCAAATACCCGTAGGAAAACGCACGGATGCTCTTGCATCATACCCGTCGAGTTAGAAAAAAATACTCCCCCACGAGTCTCGTATAGCCTAACAACAAAACCCGTGAAGTCCTTAGATGCCCACCATGGAGATCAAGCCCAATAAACCCAGCCCACCCTAAACCTACCGACTCAAGTATGCCCCCCTCAACATAATTTCGATCACTATTCCATGTGAACCCGAGCTTGGCGTGAATCTTTAGAAAAGCATCGGTCAAATACTGATCATTGACTCGTGTGGGGGCAATTCCAAAGTTTGCAAGAAACTTCTTCTTCGACTCGCCCCCGATATGAGCAATACCAGCATACAAGCCACACGACAAGGACACTCCAGACAGTTTGGCTTTCATACATGGGTTTCAAAACATTTTTTTAGCAACGTAGCGGAATATAAAACTGTGCAAACCATTCTAGGCCAAAAGCCCTAGACTGCCCACCAGGAGTGCAGTTGCAAACTAGATAGAAACAAACATAACTGAAGAAGGTTTAGATAATTATACCTTTTGAAAAACCCAAGCTTGCTCGATTCTACCCCACATGTCTCATTTGACTACCCGCCTACACCACCATCCTCGGTGTCCCCATCTCCACCCACTCCACCGCCTCCCTCGCCACCACCAACAACTCCTCCAACACCGCCACCAGCACCTCTTCCTCGTACACGCCCCCTAATCTACATCCAAACCCCAAACAATGAGTTCCTTTCTAACTATCAGTAAGTCACGTTACTACTAACCCAACCCCACCTACCGAACCAACTTCTTTTACCATTGCTAACAAACATCCGGAGTGGCGTCAAGTGATTGCCGAAGAGCACTCTGCTCTTATTAGAAATAAGACGTGGACTATGTTCCTCATATCCCTAAATCTAATGTTGTTGATTGTAAGTGGGTGTGTAGGTTAAAACGAGACAAAATTGGCATTATCACTCGCTACAAGGCTCGACTTGTTGTAAACGGTTTTCGCCAGCAACCATGTATTAATTTTCATGAGACTTTCAGCCCAGTTGTCAAATCAACAACCATTAGGGTTGTTCTCTCTCCAGCGGTAACTCAGAAATGGTCGCTATGACAATTGGATGTCCAAAATGCTTTTCTGCGTAGTGATCTCAAGGAAACCATTTATATTAAGCAACCTCTTGGTTTTATTGATCCACAACGCCCTACTCGTGTTTATCTGCTTCAAAAATCTCTTTATGGCCTCAATCAGGCTCCTCGCACTTGGTTTCATTGCCTCTCAATGGCCTTTCATACACTTGGTTTCACACGTTCTAGGATAGATCCTTCATTAGTTATCTATTCACGCGCAAGAACCCTCTTATACATTTTGGAATATTGATGACATTATCTTTACTAGAAACAACACTATTGCTGTCAACAAGGCCATTCAACAACTGGCCACAACATTTGCTCTAAAAGACCAAAGACTTTTGGGTTCTTAATTATTTTTTAGGTGTTGAGATTGTTCCTCAGGTCCCAACTTCATAGTATCTCAAAAGAAATGTATTTTAGAGCTTCTACAACGGGCCGCCATTTTAGAATCCAAGCATGTGCCATCACCTATGACTACATCTCACACTTTATTTCTTGGTGACAGTCGTGCTTTATCTTATATAGTTAAATATCGACACAATGATGGTGCCCTTCATTATGTCACACTTTCTTGACCGGATATCACATTTGCAGTAAACAAGGTGTGCCAATTTATGCATGCCCTGACCGACAACCATTGGTATGCAGTTAAAGGGTTCTCTTTTACCTTCATGGTCTGCTTATCAGACACGATTCCAGACCAACACTTCATGCCTTCACTGTTGGACTAGTATGCCCGAGTAACGACATTTGACAATACTGCTAACGTGGTAAGATCCAAAGGGTTACACTTTGGGCAACGATTACGATCATTGGATATATTAATGGTTAATATAATCCATTACACGAATATAACGAAAGGCGGGATAATTATTTATGAAATAACTATCTGGACGAACGGATATGGTTGGATGCGATGATTATTTATGAAATAATCATTAGTATTATTAATTGGATTAATAATAAGTCAGTGGAAATATGTTTGGAACATATTTATTAATTACGATGTTATTTAATTGTAATTATAGTTATATTTGATATGATTATAATTAAATTAACTAATTGTTAGTTAATTAAACAATTAAATAATACAAGTTCTTTAAATGTAATTATGTGATAATTACAAGGACTTAATTGTAATTAGGGAATCCCTAAACCCTAATCTTGGAGAACAAGTTAGGAGCTTTAAAAGGGATTAAGATGGAGGCTAGAATGGTAGACAACTAATCAGGTTTCAAAAGTTAAAACCCTAACTCCCCACCCCCTCCCTCTAGCCGCCACCACCACTCCACCGTTCCCGCCCGCCGTCGTCAAGCCTCCCTGCGCCACCACCGTCGCCGGCCAACCTAGCCGCCGGCCAAAGCCGTTGTCCACTGTTACCGCCATTTCGCCACCACTACGCTGCCGTCTGTGCCGCCGTGAGGTTCCCACTCCACTGCCGTGAACCACCACAATCATCTCCAGGTTATTCTGGTTTTGTCAGGATGTTTGGGTATTGTTACTCAATTACTGTCAAGTTCTAGTTTGCGAGTGCTTTACGGGTAATTTGAAAGAGTTCAGATTGACGGGTGTTTTTGCGGGCTATTGGAGTTAGGATTTGAAGGAGTTCAAATTCGGGAGGATATTCGTGTTACCATACCTAGCGTCTGGATCATTGTCTCAAGGTGTTGAGCTTAGTCAGTCATCCGGTTACGCGAAAGGTAAAAAAGTTCTAAACCCACTTATGGTTGTATTTGTTTTCTTATTGGTTTGCATCTGGACTCCTGGTGGGTAGTCTAGGGAAATGGCCTGGACTGGTTTGTGTGTACTTTCCGCTATGTTTATTAATTTATTCTAATCAAAATTGTTTTGAAACCGTATGCACGAGACCCCAACAGTGGTATGAGAGCCACTTTTACGAACAATAAGAAACATTTATTTTTAATTGCAATCACGTTTTAATTTTGTCAAAATTTTATTTGACAAAAGATTGCATCATTTATGTTTCGTTATATTTTTGTTGTTGTTTGTGGATCAAGCCTAGACCCGTGGTTGTGTTTGTATGGTTGTTGTTTTTTTGGTCTTGTATATTATGGATGTTTTGGAAGCCAGTTGTAAAAGATTAGGTTTTTCAATTTTATTGTAAGTTGTATTGTAACATAATCGAGACAAGATGAGAGGAATATTAAAGACCAAGAGACCTAGAAGATCCGGAGGACAAGATGGAGATCTTGAAGCAAGTGTGAGCCATCCAAGAACAAGAGTTGTGTCTTGGTTTTTCGTCCCCTTGACCTAGTGCGGCTTGGCTATTGGCTCTAGCAAACCGAACGTCTTTATGGCTTGATTCACATTATGTTTTGGTTGTGTTTTATTTTATACATGGCTTGAATGTTTGTCATTTAGTTTAAATATGTTTTTATAAGAACAATCAAACGGTTTAAACTAAACAACACGAATTGAAACAACGAGATTTTTAAAATAGAGATTTTAAGTTATCTCGTGAAAGCTTTATTAAAATAAAAGAGTTTATTTTAAGAGTTAAAACCGGAATTTTGATTTTAGATATAATTAATGAGATTAATTATTCAAAACTCAAATATTAATAAAGGATTTATTAATAGATAAAATGTACCGCGATAACGAACACGCTTATTAATATAGGATATTAAAATACAAGCGTACGTGAGATAAAGAGGTTATCCGTATCACAAACCATACATATAAATTTTGAAATTTTATAAATCCGTGTTATTATATTAACATGCATATTTGCAACACGATGTGTTTTTAACCCGTAAATGGTAAAACAATAAATAAATCCCTAATGTAATAAATATGCCAGTGCCTCCTTATTTCAGGACACTTGAAACGATATATCCGAACCCCTAAGTACATGTGCCTCAGCCTTATACTTGGGCCTACGGATGTCGGGACACGGTGATGTCGTGATACCCGAGACTCTTGGGCCGACATGCACATGTTGCTAAATTAGGATGAGATATTGCTCAAACCTGTAAGAAGTGCTTCAACCAATTACTAGAATGAGTGGGCACAGATAAGGCTAATCGTACCAACTTAAGACATTAGATGTCTTTGATCGGCTTATAATCATGAGAATTGTATCGGATACAATTGGTAATCGTTACCTACCTAAATAGCTATCTTCTATGAAGAGTGCTTTCCCATTCATAAAACATAGTGAACCGTGGACCTCATTCCTTAAACAAGATATAATGTTTTTCTTAAAGGGTCATTATTTTAAGGAAATATTTTTCTTCGAAAATGCTAAAACCGACTTTGTTCTTTGTAGATGTCTTCAAATTCAAACTTCTCTCATAATGTTCTCCGCTGCATCTTTGAGAAAGAAACTCTCAATGGTGATAACTTTGTGGACTAGTTCCGCAGCTTAAGAATTGTTCTTAGGGCTGAGAAAAAGGAATACGTTCGTAAGAGTCCCCTACCTGAATAACATGCTACTAATTCCAAGGAAGTAACTGATGCTTGGAATAAGCATGTTAATGACTCTCGTTGGATGTGGCAATGCTTATCCTAGCAACAATTGAACCTGGACCTAACGAAAACATTAAAACGGGTAAAGCTTTTCAGACGATCAATCTGTTGAAGGAAAATTTCCAGAAACAGATAAGGATTGAACGTATTAGATTCATGAATATCCTTTCGTCTTGCAAGCTGGAATAGGGTGGCGTTGTTAGTCGACATTTTCAGAGAATGGTTGGCTACGTGGATCAGCTGAAGGAATTGGATTTTGACATGGGACGGGGCATGCTTATGGATCTAATGCTGAGCTCTCTCCGTGACTCATATAATAGCTTCAATAAGAACTATCTATTGAGTGATATGGAATGTTCTCTAACCGAACTGCACACAATGCTAAAAAGTGTAAAGATGACTATTCCAAATCCAAATCAATTCACTATGCTGATGAGGGAAAGGGAGAAGAACATGTTCAGTGCTTTAGGCAAGGGTATGGAAAACGTCAAAGGCAAAGTTGTTGTTGAAGGACAGTCTGCAAGTGATTCTCATACCAACTTCAAGTGCTTTCGTTGTGGTGACCTTGGTCACTGGATGAGGAATTGCCCGGTATTTCTGTTAGAGTTGGAGTAGTACACTGCTTTTGTAGAAGAAACTTGTCAAAGTTGGAAGAGTACAATGCTTTCGTAGCAGAAACTCCAGGTATGTAAAAACCTATCATTTTCCTGAAGTACATATGAATATGGTATTCATACTAACACTGCATAGTTATTGGTGTAGAGTCTGAGGAAGAATGATGAACTAAAGCAAGGGAATTGTGAAGATCACGTCGTAGTGAAATGTACATTCTTTAAATTTTGCCTAGTTTTGAAACATTAGATGTTTTTGAACAATTTTCAATTTTGGGTTTTTGTTTAATAACATTTTGATTATGGAATTTTGGTTGGACCTTTATTTTAATCCATGTTATCAGGCATATGGTTTTTACATATTTGTTACTTAAAGGTAGACTGATGTAGCCCAGACAGTATATATAAAACTCTACTAAATCTAACCTAGACTCCTAAGTAATAAATGGAGTACCTTCAACTAAACCGCACTGACATTCAAGTGTACCTATCGAGTGTAACACAGCTTAATGGTAAACCGGAATATCGAACCCTAGAGACACTAACTATACAAGACTCTGACTAGGACTAAAGATTGAAGATTGGGGGTTGACTACACTAAAGATTAACTACTAATGCAGCAAACAAAGTCGACTCAAGCTATCAAGATGAAGAACTAAGGAAGAAATCAGAGATGGAAAAAATACTACCTAGGTCAGAATCCTACTTGCAAAGCACAACTTCTACCAGTTCTGGAAACTATGATGGATCTGGGTTTCTAAGGAAACAACTCTAGACTACCTAGTGGATCCCTAATCACTCTCAGGGTGTCACCAACTAAGGAACCTAAAGATGTAATAACTCACCAGATAATGGATTACCTTTCGGTCTCTCCAACAATGATAAAGTACCCGAAAGACAGATCACCTTTCAGTCTCACTATCCACAATACATTTGAAGAATGCACGGAGTAATCTCTAGATAATAACTATGATTCAGAATAGCAACAATCACTAGACACCTAATACCAACTTCCTCTCAGACAGCTGACACTCGGATTCCTAATGATGAAGACTACACGACTATCTCTTACTTCTCGGGTATTGAGACAGGATACACACTCAGCTCCAAATAACATTCAACCACAACTCCTATGGCTACTACTTCTAGCAAACCACACAAACAATCACAAAGCCTAAAGTCTATGACCTAGATACGCAGATCAAGCTGGAAGACATCCACAATCAACGTACGGAATCGAAATCAAATATACATCAACTCAAAGTATTCATATACATCACAATTAATATCAAGAAACTGTTTAAAAATCATTAAACCATTAATCAAATCCAAAACCAGTAAAAATTGTAACTTTACGCCGTAATCATCATAAAGATCCAGGCAGTATCAATGTTTTAGCCTAGAATCATACTCAAACACATCAAAACAGAAGTATAAGACATCATCATGGTTTCAAACAAAGAAAACAATGATAATTATCGAATCTTGAAATCGAAAACGTTAAATCTAACGAAGCCGGAAGCAAAGTCTTCAACTTTCCTCTTCAATTGACCTCCTAACTCCCAAAATCGTCTCTGGTCTCTCTCTAGATGGCTGAATGTCCAAATTCTTGTATTATGGCATTAAAATTCTAATATAATTCGATTAGGGTTTTTTTCACAGAATTTATGTCTCTCACGTACCGCGAGACAATGGGCTGGGTTCCTCGCGTACCGCGAGGAACAAATTAGTCGGGCGCGCTTCTAGCTTCCCTCGCGTACCGCGAGGCTCTAGTCCTCCACTTCGCGTACCACGAGAACATGAAATTCAACATTTTTTACTTTGATCTTTTGGGCTTCACTCTCTTGCTCGGTTTCTTCATGTATTCACTTGTAATCTTCACGAGCACCTGTAAACAAGACAAAGACTCAATAGTATACAAAAATGACTCAAAATGAACATAAAACTAATCAAAAACGCATGAATACAATAGGAAACATCCCCACACTTAAACTTTTTTCGTCCTCAAAAAAGCTGCAATGGAATCATAACTCATATCTAACTTAACCAACATCAATTACCAATTAGCAAAACATACTCACGCGTTAAAAAGCAACAATTAGTATTTCTGTCCGATTAAAACCAAGCACCACTATCAAGCCCCCATAATGTGTTCTAATTCCATTTTATACAGTTATCAATCAACCTATGTGACTCACACTTAAAATTTACAGCTCTACCTAATCCCGTCTTACGGTCATGTTTAGGCACGGATCAAACCATATGGATTTATCCTACCACGTTAAACTAAGATTTATTTGTTTAAGAAATCAGATAAAATATGTAATGAATAGATGATAATGAGCATTAATAAGCAAATGAACTTCATCTAGAGGCGTTTCAACCAAGTCACTATCCCGGATGGTAACACATAGACTAAGTTATATTTTCAATAAAGCACATAAGAATCACTTAGGGGTGTTTTCTTCAAGTGGCCATCCCGAAGGGTAACATATAAGCAAAACTCATACTTCTAATCAATTAGCTCAATAATTATGGACTTATGGATGCGGGCGCCACCAAACTCGGATTTATTCTTATAAAAATAGAGTGGTGTGCCAAAAATTTTAAAAACAAATAGATATTATCTTAACGTGGTACCTATCACCCTATGTTGACAGTTTCAGTATTACCGACAACCTAAGATGAGTACCCACATGATGTCATGATTTAATTACGTGATTAGTCCTAAGTAACACTCACAGACTATTTAAGCTATTCAAGTTGGCTAGGTCTACCAAAACATCACTAATTAGACGCGTTTTCTATTATTTAAATCATTTAAACTCAAACAAGCAGATCCAGTTGTACTATCATTTTCCAAGTATAAGTAGTAATTTCCAAGGACATTTTGAAAATTTTTTATTTTTTTTTTGTATGTTTGAATTTTTATGACAAGACAAACTAACTAAACTAGACACTCACATCCCCACACTTGAAAGACACATTGTCCCCAATGTGAAGCAAGACACAACTAAAAATAAAAATAAAAATAGGAAGTGACTTAGCTGGTAAAGTATATGCTCTCGAATTTTTTGTAGCTTCGTTCATCCTTGTGTGCACTGTATAGCATTTCGGTTGCGGTTGCACAATGTATTGTCGGCTGCCTTTACAAACTTTATATAAGTGATTATCGACCCCGCCCGATTGAATATTGAGTACGGGCGGGACGATAAAACCTGCAAAATCGACCTCACAACAAACCCGCAGCATTAAACTGACTCCAATTAAAATAAAGACTCGACTGACTCAAACTAACTCACTAAAAATTTAAAGACTCAAGATAGATGGATAACATGCAGAGAAACGTACCCGATGCGTAGCAAATACATAGACATGAATATCACAGCAAGATGAATCAACAGATCGAACGGTTTCAAGTTCCCCATGGTCGGTGGTAATCAGTGGATATGTATGATGTGATGATAGAGGTGGTATAGGATGGAAGGTGAATGATGGTGAGCGGTGTGGTGGTGAATGATGGTTGTGATGGTGGTAGTGGTGGGTGGTGGACAACCATGGGAAACAAAGGAAGGAACATGAAACAAGGAGGGCCCCGCGTACCGCGAGAAACAAGAAGACCCTCCTCACGTACCGCGAGGAGGTGAAATTTAGGTCGGCCATGTCATTTGTCCGTCGCGTACCGCGAGAGACCACCACACCCTCGCGTACCGCGGGGGTCCCCTGGTGACAGAAAGTTAAGGGGGGTTTTATACTTAGAAAATTTTTCACCCCTTAAACTTTTTTCACCCAAATTCCATAAAAACCTATTCCAAGCGTAAAAAAATATATAAAAATACCTGGAACTTCATTCCTGATGATTTTTCTCACCGAATCAAGCGCGAATCGCTTCAAAACACGACACAAACAAAACACACATCGAAAAACACAGAAAATGACACTGACCCAGACCAAATAATGTATACAAAATCCACATCCCGGGCACTTTCCCGAGAATCAAACAAACCTATCAGGAGGCTTCTCCTTAATCCTAACCAGAACCGCCTTCATCCTACGCGGTCTCCCAGTCCTCCACATCAGTAACAAACAACTATCACCCTCCGAAACTCCATTATGTCTATCACTTCGATCCTTCCACCAAAACTTAAATCTACCAGGTCCGAAAACAACCTAGTTCAAGTACCTCAATAACTTATCTCCCATAGACGTCCCCACGCTTGGGGTTTGCATTCTCCCTAAATCAGATGAATCTATCAAAGCACGGGTTCTCTTACGGGGTGGCCTAGACCTAGGGGTTTTAAAACTCGGGCTTAACTTTAGACTTCTCCCCTTAACATGGATACTAATGGTGTTTGAGGGCTCGGGCACAGGTGGTTCTAATGATGTGAACTCTAAAACCTCCACCTTAGGTGTCTCACAGACTATTTTCTCCATTTGTGCTAAAATATCACTCAAACTGCACTCATCACCGTCAGCACCTAGAAACGAGGATCCTAACAAACTCTTTTCAAATTCCTCAAGCCAATCCGGCGAGTCCTAAATCCTTTCTCCTCCATCCCTATCGACAGCATCCTCTACTGGATTAGAGTCCCGATGTTCGTCCATGAAGGCATCAATCATGCACACGGAGTGGATATGCTCGCCAACATCCTTCACGGACTTTGTAGCATCGAATGTGATCGACTAATCCCCCACATGAAGTGTGAGTTTCTCGTCAAATACATCGATCAATGCCTTGGCGGTGCATAGGAACGGGCGTCCTAGGATGAGTGGGAATCTATCATCCACTTCTATGTCCAAGATGACAAAATCCACGGGGAAGACAAACTTGCCTACTTTTACTAAAAGATTCTCCATAATTCCCCATGGACACTTGACTGAACAGTTCAGCCAAGGATATGCTTATGTGTGTCGGTTGTGGTTCACCTAGGTCCAGCTGCTTATAAAACAGAATATGGCATCAGATTGATGCTAGCACCAAGGTCAGCCAATGGGTGGTTTAAGGGCAAACCGCCAAGCAAACATGGGATCGTGAAACGACCCGAATCCGCCATCTTCTCTAGAAGTTTGTTCTGAACCACTGCAGAATATTGCTCACTAAGTGAGACTTTAGAGGTCCCCTCTAGCTTCTTCTTCTTGGAAAGATCTTTGAGGAACTTGCCATACTTTGGCACATGCTGAAGGACCTCTATAAATGGAAGATTGACCTTGAGTTGTTTGAACATATCAAGGATGTGACCGTATTCGCTATCGTGTTTATGTGGCAGCAAGCGCGCTGGATAGGGAACACGACTCAAATAAATTTCGAGGGTCTTAATCTCACCCCCATTCTTCTTCTCCTCTGCCTTCTCGGTAGGCTTCTCCATCTCTAGCTCCTCATCCATCGGTTCATCCTCTTCTACCGGTGGGCTCTTGATGTCGCCCAGACGGTCTATAAAAATAATGAATAAAACCTAACTAGACTCCTAAGTAATAAAAGGAGTACCTTCAACTAAACCACACTGATAGGGAAGTGGACCTATCGAGTGTAGAACAGCTTAATGGTAAACCGGAATATCGAACCCTAGAGACACTGAATACTAATACTAGACTATGACTCGGACTAAAGATTGATGATTGGGGGTTGACTACACTAAAGATTAACTAAGAATGAAGCAAACTAAGAACGACTCAAGTTATCAAGATCAAGACTAAGGAAGAAATCAGAGATGTGAAGAATACTACCTAGGTCGGAATCCTACTTGCAATGCATAACTTCTATCGGTTCTGGAAACTATGATGGATCTGGGTTTCTAAGGGAACAACTCTAGACGACCTAGTGTATCCCTAATCACTCTCAGGTTGTCACTAACTAAGGAACCTACAGGTGTAATAACTCACAAGATAGTGGATTACCTTTCGGTCTCTCCAGCAATGATAAAGTACCTAAAAGACAGATCACCTTTCAGTCTCACTGTCCACAATACATTCGAAGAATGCACTGGGTAATCTCAAGATAAGAACTATGACTCAGAATAACAACATTCACTAGACACCTAATACCAACTTCATTTCAGACAGCTGACACTCGAATTCCTAATGACGAAGACTAAACGACTATCTCTCACTTCTCGGGTATTGAGGCAGGATACATACTCAGTTCTAATGAATACTCAATCACAACTCCTATGGATCACTATCTCTAGCAAACCACACAAACGACCACAAATCCTAAGATCTATGACCTAGATACGCAAATCAAACTGGAAGACATCCACAATCAACGTACGGAATTGAAATCAAACACCAATCAGATCTAAGAATGCAGATACATCATAATTAACATCATAAGATCCTTTACAAAATCATTAACCATCAATATAATCCAAAACCAGTAAAAATCATAAATTTACGCAGTAATCATCTTAAGACCCGGTCAGTATCAATGTTTTAGCCTAGGATCATGCTCAAAAAAACTAAAACAGAAGTAATAAACAAGAACATGGTATCGAACATAGCAATCAAAGAATAAAAATTGAATCTTGAAACCTAGAACGCTATAATCAACGAACCCGGAAGCAAAGTCTTCAACTTTCCTCTTCGATTGACTTCTTACTCCTCAAAATCGCCAAAAGACTTGCTCCAGACGGCTAGAAATCGAACTCCCTGAATAATGGCAATCAAATTCTATCTATAATCGATTTTAGGGTTTTTCTTGGAATTTCAATCTTCCGCGTACCGCAAGACATTTGCATGAGTTCCTTGCGTACCACGAGGAACAAATTAGTCGCGGCCGCTTTTCCTTTCCCTCGCGTACCGCGAGGCTTTCTTCTTCTACACTCGTGTACCGCGAGAGACCTGAATTTCATAATTTTTACTTTTATTTCTCGGGCTTCACTTTCTTGCTCGGTTTCTTCACGGTATAGCTTCCTATTCCCACAAACTCCTGAAAATATACAATAGACTCAAATACAGACTTAAACGACTAAAAATGAATATAAAAGTAAGTAAAAACGCACGAAACAAAAGGAATAAAGATGTGAGCTTCGCACTACATCAAACATCCCCACAATTAACCTTTTTTCGTCCTCGAAAAAGCTGCAATGGAATCATAACTCAGATCTAACTTAATAAACATCAATTACCAATTAGCAAAACATACTCACGCGTTAAAAAGCAATAATCAGTATTTCTATCCGATTAAACCCAAGAACCAACTATCAAGCCCCCGTAATGTATTCTAATTCCATTTTATACAGTTATTAATCAACCTATGTGACTCACACTTAGAAGTTACAGCCCTACCTAATCCCGTCTCATGGTCATGTTTAGGCATGGATTAAACCATATAGATTTACCCTACCACGTTAAACTAAGATTTATTTGTTTAAGAAATTAGATGAAATATGGATTGAATGAAAGATAATGAGCATTAATAAGCTAATGAACTTCATCTAGAGGCGTTTCAACCAAGTCACTATCCCGGAAGGTAACACATAGACTAGGTCATAATCAATTAAGCACATAAGAATCACTTAGGGGTGTTTTCTCCAAGTGGCCATCCCGAAGGGTAACACATAAGCAAAACTCAGTATTCTAATAAATAACCTCATGAATTATGGAATTTATGGATGCGGGCGCCACTAAACTCGGATTTATTCTCATAAAAAGAGAATGGTGTGCCAAAAATTTCAAAAACAAATAGATATTATCTTAACGTGGTACCTATCACCCTATGTTGACAGTTTCAGTATTACCGACACCCTAGATGAGTACCCACACGATTTCATGATTTTAACATCAATTAATTCCCTAAACAACACAAACAGGCTATTTAAGCTTTACTAGCTAGCTGGGTCTACCAAAACATCACTAATTAGACGCTTTTTCTATTATTTAATCATTTAAACTCAACACGCAGATCCAGTTGTACTATCATTTCCATGTATAAGCAGTTATTTCCAAAGACATTTTTCAAAATTATTCAATTTTTTCTGTTTTTTTGAATTTTTATGACAAGACAAACTAACTAAACTAGACACTCACATCCCCACACTTGAAAGACACATTGTCCTCAATATGAAGCAAGACAACTAAAAATAAAAATGCAAAAATAAAAACAGGAAGCGAGTTAGCTGGCAATGTATATGCTCCAATTAAAATCCAGCTTCGTTCATCCTTGTGTGCACCGTATATCATTTCGGTCGCGGTTGCACAGACTGCCGGTCTACCCTTACAAACTGTATATAAGTGATGATCCACCCCGCCCGAATGGAGATTGAGTACGGGCGGAATGATAAAACCTGCAAAATAAACCTCACAACAAACCCGCAGCATTAAACTGACTTAAATTGAAATAAAGACTCGACTGACTCACTAAGACTGTAAATAGATAGCAGAGAAACGTACTCGACGCGTAGCAAACACATAGACATGAATGCCACAGCAAAGTAGATCAACGCTCATGAACGGTTTTCAAATTTCCCATGGTAATGGTGGTCGAATGGTATGAATGATGTGGTGATAGTGGATGATGGATGATGAGAGTAATAGTGATGATGGATGATGAAGAATAGAGGTGGTATGATGGTGATAATGGATGGTGTGAGAGCGGTGAACGAAACCATGGGAAAACAAGGAAGAAGGGTGAAACCAGCAAGGCCTCGCGTACCGCGAGAGAAATGTTAGCACTCCTCGCGTACCGTGAGGAGGTAGAAATTAAGCCGGCCATTAAGTTTGTCCTTCGCGTACCGTGAGTGGACATCCCAAAGGCGTCGCGTACCGCGAGAACTGGCAGGTGACAGAAAGTTAAGAGGGTTTTTGTATTTAGAAAATTTTTTGACCCCTCAAACTTTTTTTCACCCAAATTCCATAAAAACCTATTCCAAGCTTAAAAACATATGTAAAAATACCTGGAACATCATTCTCGATGATTTTCCTCACCTAATTAAGCTTGAATCCCTGCAAAAATGACACAAACAAAACACACATACCGAAAAATACAGAAAATGACACGGACTCAAACCAAGTAATGCACCCAAACTCTACATCCCGAGCATGTGCCCGAGATTCAAACACACCTATCGGGAGGCTTCTCCTTGATCCTAACCAGTACCGCCTTCATCCTACGCGGTCCACCGGTCCTCCACAACATTGACAAATTCAACTCCCTACCAAACCTCGAACCTCTATCATATTTCTCAATCAAGTCCTTCCACCACAGTTTAAACCTACCAGGTCCAAAGATAACGCAGTTCAAGTATCCTAGTAAGTTTTCACTTCTAAACATCCCCACACTTGGGGTTTTCCTTCTCCTAAGACTAGATGAATCTCTCAAAGCGCGGGTTCTCTTACGTAGCGGCTTAGATTTAGGGGATGACTCGGCTTCTATCCCCTTAGTATGAAAAATAGTAAAGGTCAAAGGCTTAATGTGTGATATCATTAAAGGTGTGGCCTCTAACCTCTCGCCCAGATCATCGGGATCCTCTCCACCATGGGCGGCTCGCATACTATCGTCCCCACTTTTGCTAAAATCTCGCTTAAACTGCAATCATCACCGTCAGCACCTAGAGACAAGGATCCTATCAATTTTCTTTCAAATTCGGCAAGCCAATCCGGTGGGTCCTCTATCACTCCTTCTTCATCCTATCTACAGCATCCTCTACTGAATTAGTGTCCCGATGTTCGCCCATGAAGGCATCGATCATGCACGCGGAGTGGCTCTGCTCCCCAACATCCTTCACAGGTTTCATAGCATCGAATGTGATTATCTCATCCCTCACACGAAGTGTGAGCTTCCCGTCGAAGACATCGATCAATGTCTTGGCGGTACATAGGAACGGGCTTCCTAAGATGAGCGGGACTCTATCATCCACTTCCATATACAGTATGACGAAATCCACGGGGAATACAAAATTTCCTACTTTTACTAACAGATTGTCCACACTTCCCTGTGGATACTTGACTGAACGGTCAGCCAAGAACATGCTCATGCGCGTAGGCTGCGGTTCACCTAGGTCTAGCTGTTTATAGACAGAATAAGGCATCAGATTAACGCTAGCACCCAGGTCAGCCAACGCATGGTTTAGAGGCAAACCGCCAAGCAGACACGGGATCGTGAAACGACCCGAATCCGCCATCTTCTCTGGCAGTTTGTTCTAAACCACTGCAGAACATTTCTCACTAAGTGAGACTTCAGATATCCCCTCCAACTTCTTCTTGTTGGATAGAAGATCTTTGAGGATTTTTGCCATACTTAGGCATGTGCTGGAGGACCTCTATAAATGGGAGATTGACCTTGAGTTGTTTAAACATATCAAGGAAGTGACCATATTCCCTAGCGTGTTTATGTGGCAACAAGCGCGCTGGATAGGGAACACGACTCAAGTCAATCTCGAGGGACTTCATCTCACCTCCACTCTTCTTCTCCTCTACCCTATCTACAGGCTTCTCCATAACTATCTCCTCATCCACCGGCTCTTCCTCTTCCACCGGTGGGTTCTCCTTCTCTTATGCCCTTCTACTCCTAGTCGACACAGCATTTAACTCGGGCTCCTCTAACATCCTAGCATCGATCTCAGCAAATCGAGATCTCCAATCTACCTTCTTCACCTCTTCAACCGAAAGAATGCCATAGTCAGCATCGTGAGAGGCTTCCTATTCTATTCTCCCCTCCTCTCTATGACTCATGACTGACACGGCCATCACTGAAGCATTGGGGCCTGAAGATGGACCTCCCTGTCTGTGCCTCAAGCTCTTCGCGATGTCTCCTACCGTGCGTTGCAAATCCTGGAATGTCGACTGCTGATTCTTCAATAAAGTGTCGTGGGCATCCAGTCTTTGCTTAGCGTCCCTATCCTACTAAACTAAGTGGGCAAGCATTTGTGTCTGATTCTCTATCATCTCCTCTATCTTCCTTGTGTTGACACTGCTTCCCGAACTCGTCCCTGCTTCAGCTCCTCCATGCTGATGATGGCGACCAATAAACCCAGGCGGGTTATTTCCAGATCTCCATCCCGATCCATAAGTATTGTTGTAATTGTTGTACCCTCGGTTCTGGTTCTGGTTTCCAGCAAAGCTCACCTGCTCCTGATGATTGATGGGGCAATCTCTAGTGTCGTGGCCTCCCCTGCACACCACACACCACTGAGCACTGAGCTTCAGCTCCTTGATCTCATTCATCATAGCTGCAAGTGCAACAGCCACGCTAGTATCAGGAGATGCACACCTATAGGAGAAGAGGCGGGTGCTCTAGCACTAGGAATGGAAGTCCTAGTAGAGCAAAGCTCTCGAACATCTCCTCACACTCATCAGGCATGAGTTTATCCATGATATGGCCTCTCGCAGTTGTGTTGAACATTTGTTGCTTCTCGAAGGTGAGTCCATTGTAGAACTTTTCCACTATCGCCCAGTCGGAAAGACCATGTTGTGGGACATCGGCTCAACAGCGTGTTGAACCTCTCCCAAGCCATGTGATAAGGCTCGTCGGGGTCCATCCGAAAGGAATGGATCTGGTCCCTAAGGCGAGCGGCCCTAGAAGGTGGATAGTACTTCTTGAAGAACTTGGCTTGAAGATCCTCCCATGTGGTGATAGAATTGTCGGGGAGGGTATCAAGCCAAGTAGATGCACGCCCAGAGAGCGAGAATGGGAAGAGACGCAAATAGATAACGTCCTTAGACACACCTGTGATATTGAAGGTATCACATATCCGCGTGAAGCGGGACAGATGTCCGGGTGCATCCTCATCCTTAAGGCCATGAAATTGAGTGGCATGAGTGATCATGCTCATGACATGTGACAGGATCTGCCATGTATTGGTGTTTGGAATAGTGGGGCGTGTGATCGAAGATCTCGCCCCGGTGACCCCGTCACTGGCCCTCTGGTGCACGGTACGCCTCGCTGGTGGGTCAGCGTCGCCCATGATAGGAAATGGAATTGGGCTAGTAGAACGTACCTGGGATTTGCACAGCTCCTTCAAACGCTGCCGGAAGTCTCGAGTGCCCTTGTGTAGCTCTCGTTCGGGCTCTAAGGAAGCAGAATATGGTGGTGATCCCTGTGAACGAGTGTGGTGCGTAAACTGACACAAGATCTAAAAGAAAATAAACAAAGACTCGATCCTATATTAGACACTCAGATACGACACACAACTAGCAGATAGGACAAAGACACACAATTAAGACTCAAAAACAAAACAAAACAAACCAAAAATCACTAAAAGAACTAGTCAAAGCTAATATTGCTATTGCCAAGTGTCCCCGGCAACGGCGCCAAAAACTTGATGTCGCCCAGACGGACTATAAAACTAATGAATAAAAACCTAACTAGACTCCTAAGTAATAAAAGGAGTACCTTCAACTAAATCGCACTGACAGGCAAGTGGACCTATCGAATGTAGCACAGCTTAATGGTAAACCAGAATATCGAACCATAGAGACACTGAATACTAATAATAGACTCTGACTCGGACTACAGATTTATGATTGGGGGGTTGACTACACTAAAGATTAACTAAGAATGCAGCAAACTAAGAATGACTCAAGCTATCAAGATCAAGACTATGGAAGAAATCAGAGATGGGAAGAATACTACCTAGGTCGGAATCCTACTTGCAAAGCAGAACTTCTAACGATTCTCGAAACTATGATGGATCAGGGTTTCTAAGGAAACAACTCTAAACTACCTAGTGGATCCCTAATAACTCTCAGGGTGTCACTAACTAAGGAACCTACAGGTGTATTAACTTACCAGATAGTGGATTACCTTTCGGTCTCTCTAGCAATGATAAAGTACCCAAAAGAAAGATCACCTTTCAGTCTCACTATCCACAATACATTCGAAGAATGCATGGGGTAATCTCAAGATAAGAACTATGACTCGGAATAGCAACAATCACTAGACACCTAATACCAACTTCCTCTCAGACAGCTGACACTCGGATTCCTAAATGACGAAGACTAAATAACTATCTCTCACTTCTCGGGTATTGAGACAGGATACACACTCATCTCTAATGAATACTCAATCACAACTCCTATGGATCACTATCTCTAGCAAACCACAAAAACGACCACAAATCCTAATATCTATGACCTAGATACGCAAATCAAACTGGAAGACATCCACAATCAACGTACGGAATTGAAATCAAACACCAATCAGATCTAAGCATGCATATACATCATAATTAACATCATAAGATCCTTTACAAAATCATTAACCATCAATATAATCCAAAACTAGTAAAAATCATAACTTTACGCAGTAATCATCATAAGACCCGTATCAATGTTTTAGTCTAGGATCATGCTCAAAACAACTAAAACAGAAGTAATAAACAAGAACATGGTATCAAACATAGAAATCAAAGAATAAAAATCAAATCTTGAACCTAGAACGCTATAATCAACGAACCCGGAAGTAAAGTCTTCAACTTTCCTCTTCGATTGACTTCTTACTCCTCAAAATCGCCAAAAGACTTGCTCTAGAATGCTAGAAATCGAACTCCTTGAATAATGGCAATCAAATTCTATCTATAATCGATTTTAGGGTTTTTCTCAGAATTTCAATCTCCCGCGTACCGCTATACATTTGCATGAGTTCCTCGCATACCGCGAGGGACAAATTAGTCATGGCCGCTTTTCCTTTCCCTGGCGTACCGCGAAGCTTTCTTCTTCTCTCGCGTACCGCGACAGACCTGAATTTCACAAATTTTACTTTTATTTTTCGGGCTTCACTTTCTTGCTCGGTTTCTTCACGATATAGCTTCGTATTCCACACGAGCTCTTGAAAATATACAATAGACTCAAATACATACTTAAATGACTAAAAACGAATATAAAACTAAGTAAAAAAGCACGAAACAATAAGAATAAATATGTGTGCTTCGCACTATATCAGCTCTACTTCTCTTCTGCCCTTCTACTCCTCGTCAACACGGCATTCACTGAAGTTCCAGGTCCCTTCTTCTTAATCTAATCGGCTCCTCTAACATCCTATCATCGATCTCAGCAAATCGAGCTCTCCAATCTTTCTTCTTCACCTATTCAGGCAAAGGGATGCCATAGTCAGCACCGTGGGAGACTTTCTTCTCTACTCTCTCCTCCTCTCTATGACTATGATCGGCACAGCCATCACTGAAGCATTGGGACCTGAAGATGGACCTCCCTGTCTGTCCTTCAAGCTATTCGCGATGTCTCCTATCGTGCGTTGCAAATCCTGAAATGTCGAATGCTGATTCTTCAGTAAAGTTTCGTGGGCATCCAGACTTTGCTTAGCGTCCCTGTCCTGCTGGACTAGGTGGGCAAGCATCTGTGTCTGATTCTCTATCATCTCCTCAATCTTCCTTGTTGTGACTCTGCCTCTCGAAATCGCTCCTTCTTCTCCTCCTCCATATTGATGCTAGCGACCATTAAACCCATGTGGGTTGTTTCCAAATCTCCATCCCGAGCTATATGAATTACTGTAGTTGTTTTACCCTCGGTTCTGGTTCTGGTTGCCAGCAAAACTCACCTACTCCTGATGATTGATGGGGCAATCTTTGGTGTCGTGTCTTCCCCTGCACACCTCACACCGTGGAGCACTAAGCTTCAGCTCTTTGATCTCGTTAGCCATAGCTGCGAGTGCAGCAGGCATGCTAGTATCAGGAGTGACCTGATACACACCTCTAGGAGAAGAGGCGGGTGCTCTAGCACTAGGAATGGAAGTCTTAGTAGATGGCTGCTATTGTTCCTCCAGAGCAAAGCTCTCGAACATCTCCTCACACTCATCAGGCTAGAGTTTATCCATGATATGGCCTCCCGCAGCTGTGTTGAACATTTGCTGCCTCTCAAAGGTGAGGCCATTATAGAACTTTTCCACTATCGCCCAGTCAGAAAGACCATGTTGGGGACATCGGCTTAACAGCGTGTTGAACCTCTCCCAGGCCATGTGATATGGCTCGTCGTGGTCCATCCGGAAGAAGTGGATCTGGACCTTAAGGCGAGCGGCCCTGGAAGGTGGATAGTACTTCTTGAAGAATTTGGCTTGAAGATCCTCCCATGTGGTGAGAGAATTGTCGGGGAGGGTGTCAAGCCAAGTAGAATCATCCTCATCCACAAGGCCATGAAATTGAGTGGCATGAGAGATCGTGCTCATGACATGTGATGGGATCTGCCATGTATTGGTGTTTGGAATAGTGGGCCGTGTGATCGAAGATCTTGCGTCGGGGACCCCGTCACTTTCCCTCTGGTGCACGGTACGCCTCGTTGGTGGGTCAGCGTCGCCCATGATAAGAAATGGAATTGGGCTAGTAGAACGTACCTGGGATTTGCACAGCTCCTTCAAATGCTCCCGGAAGTCGCGGGTGCACTCGTGTAGCTCTCGTTCGGGCTCTAAGGAAGCAGAATATGGTGGTGATCCCTGCAAACGAGTGTGGTGCATAGACTGACACAAGAATAAAAGAAAATAAATATAGACTCAAAACAGAAAGACTCGATCCTATGTTAGAAACACAGATATGTCACACAAATAGCAGAGGGAACAAAGACACACATTTAAGACTCAAAAACAAAACAAATCAAAAATCAAACAAAGAACTAGTCAAAGTTAATATTGCTATTGCCAAGTGTCCCCGACAACGGTGCCAAAAACTTGATGTAGCCCAGACGGTCTATATAAAACTCTACTAAACCTAACCTTGACTCCTAAGCAATAAATGTAGTACCTTCAACTAAACCGCACTGACATGCAAGTGTACAAATCGAGTGTAGCACAGCTTAATGGTAAACCGGAATATCGAACCATGGAGACACTGAATACTAATACTAGACTCTGACTCGGACTAAAGATTGATGATTGGGGGGTTGACTACACTAAAGATTAACTACTAATGCATCAAACAAAGTCGACTCAAGCTATCAAGATGAAGAACTAAGGAAGAAATCAGAGATGGGAAGAATACTACCTAGGTCGGAATCCTACTTGCAAAGCACAACTTCTAACGGTTCTGGAAACTATGATGGATCAGGGTTTCTAAGGAAACAACTCTAGACTACCTAGTGGATCCCTAATAACTCTCAGGGTGTCACTAACTAAGGAACCTACAGGTGTAATAACTCACCAGATAGTGGATTACCTTTCGGTCTCTCTAGCAATGATAAAGTACCCAAAAGAAAGATCACCTTTCAGTCTCACTGTCCACAATACATTCGAAGAATGAATGGGGTAATCTCAAGATAAGAACTATGACTCAGAAAAGCAACAATCACTAGACACCTAATACCAACTTCCTCTCTGACAGCTGACACTCGAATTCCTAATGACGAAGACTACACGACTATCTCTCACTTCTCGGGTATTGAGACTGGATACACACTCAGCTCCAAATAACATTCAACCACAAATCCTATGGCTACTACTTCTAGCAAACCACACACACAATCACAAACCCTAAAGTCTATGACCTAGATACGCAGATCAAGCTGGAAGACATCCATAATCAACGTACGGAATCGAAATCAAACATACATCAACTCAAAGCATGCATATACATCACAATTAATATCAAGAAACTGTTTACAAAATCATTAAACCATTAATCGAATTCAAAACCAGTAAAAATCATAACTTTACGCAGTAATCATCATAAAGACCCGGGCAATATCATTGTTTTAGCCTAGAATCATACTCAAACACATCAAAACAGAAGTATAAGACATCATCATGGTTTCAAACAAAGCAAACAAAGATAAAAAATCAAACCTTGAAATCGAAAACGTTAAATCTAACGAACCCGGAAGCAAAGTCTTCAACTTTCCTCTTCAATTGACCTCCTAACTCCCAAAATCGCCTCTAGTCTCTCTCTAGATGACTGAATGTCGAACTTCTTGTATTATGGCATTCAAATTCTAATATAATTCGATTAGGGTTTTTTTCACGGAATTTATGTCTTTCTCGTACCGCGAGACAATGGGTTGGGTTCCTCGCGTACCGCGAAGAATAAATTAGTCGGGCGCACTTCTAGCTTCCCTCGCGTACCGCGAGGCTCTGGTCCCTCCTCTTCACGTACTGCGAGAACATGAAATTCAACATTTTTGACTTTCATCTTTTGGGCTTCACTCTCTTGCTCGGTTTCTTCATGTATTCACTTGTAATCTTCACGAGCACCTGTTAACAAGATAAAGACTCAATAGTATACAAAAATGACTTAAAACGAATATAAACTTAATAAAAAACGCATGAATACAACAGGAATAAAGATGTGTGCTTTGCACTACATCATAGACTTGTGAAATTTTGTCTATAGTTCTACCATTAGTTCCTAAACAAACTAAGATGATTTTTTAATGATGGGTCACTCATCGATTCTTGAATCATTCATTTGAAAGGACTATGCTTGAAAAGGAATAATAGCAACAAGATCATTCTTAATACCTATAGAGAATTTCACGGGATAAGTTAACCCACTTTGTAACAAACTTCAAGGTCATGTGAGACATGAGATTACTCGAAAGCATTTCAAGTAATTGATGAAGTACAACGAGCAAGGGTAAGTCAAGAAATATTTGATTAGATCAAAATTTTCTTACAGGGAAAGTAAAGTTGTTACTTTCATATTGCTAAAAGGCATTAACACAAGACTCCATGATAATTCTAAATTCCACTGTCACTAAGAAGGGATGAATACATAGAAATGTGATGATCCTTAGCAAGTGTTGCTACTTTAGTAGAAAAGGAACTTTGCCATCTATGAGAAATATGGTATTTCTCAAGATATTTCCAACAGCTTGAGGAAGCTGAAAAAGAACTATAAACGTTCTAGAAAATTGGAATCCTTTTGGCAAAAGAAATTTAGAATCATCGTCAAATAAAGAGTTATTTGATACACACTTACCAAAACAACAAATGTTCACGTTTAGAATGTGAAAGTAGGATCCAGTACATCCTTTTAGTTTATAAAACTAATAGACAACCTATATGTCATAAAAGGTTAAAATACTCTAACGAGTTTAGAACTCGACTGTTATACTCTAGCAGATTGTCTGCTAAGACCTACATGTTTCAGAAACATGCGTACCTTTAAAATAGTTAAAGATGTCCACTTATGAGATCAGTAAACATCTTAGGCTATCAGATCATGATATGATCAACGTACATTATGAATACATGCTTAAGGGGTAACACATCTAATCACAGACGGTCTGTTGGATATTTGATGACGCTACCGGATAAAGGTACAAATAACACATGTATTTTAACTCAATATGAATTAGGTTTCCGTTTTATAAAGCAGTTATCAAAGGAGATGTGTGGAGGTAAGTGGGAGCTTAGATCCTTCAAGGCTAAGTATGTAATTGACATACTAAGTTCAATCTAAATTCAAGATATGGATCTTGGAATAAAGATTACTTCTCATATCACATCGAATGTGACTAATAAAGGAACACATATCTATGGGATAGATAGAGAACCACAAATAACTTAAAAGAACCTCTTGCACGAAGGGAACATCGGATGTTTCATATGAACACAGGATTGATTCATACAAAAACTACCATAGTGGTTGCTTGTGCAAAGACGAAAGAGTTCTTCTAGATCATTACGGTATGAAGAGTCATACGGTAAGTGCAAGATATGATGAGTCATATCACAATATTAAGAGTCATATTAATGCACTTCAAGGATAACGGTTTTTAATTCTCATGTAATTACGAATTACATATTGAATAGTTTGATTAAACAATCAAATATATGTGAGACATATAAATATTAACAAAGGTTGTTAATAGGATTGTTTCAAGGATTGACAAGATATCAAAGAGTTGACAAACGCCAATCATCTAAACTACTGAAGAATTTGATTATAAGATAATCAGCCGAAACCATGAAGCCTTAATCTAGAAACTAAGTTATGAGCCTTATCGTACACTTCGGAAGCATATTTATGAAAGCATACATTATGATAGATAAAGAGTATAGATGTTAAGAGTAACATTAAACAGGCTTCATGTCACACCTCGGGTTTTGACCCTGCCTAAGCTTGCAACCATCAGTTGAGACCTATTTATTTTTATTACATCATAGTTTATAAATCACATTGGAAGTTGGATCAAGAGTTTACAAACTCATTTCATTTCATAAACATGGGAAACTTACAAAACGTTTATACAAAACCAAGGAATTTACAGAGCCATTCATTTCAGATGATGTCTAGGGTGTACTTTCCCTTTTATGACATCAAGGATCCATCGTCCTTTGTGGCTTTATTCATGCAATCATATTTACCCTTGGTTACTTGTAAAACGTTTGAAAATATTTTATCAGTATAAACTGGTGAATACAACAAGTATGCTTTTTATAATCTGACAAGAATGAATAAATAGAACAATTTGCCCATACTTTAATGGTCAATTTACACACTCAGCAGGCTACCTTCAGCCCGAAAGTATAACCACCAGCCACACTAGGTACTTGCTCGGATGATCTTTGTTTTACGTTAATCACAACCTTATACGCATGTGATTAGGTATTTTACGTGACTCTAACAAACGAGCCCTAGCCCTAGCCCCATTACAGCGTTTCATATATAACACGTACATAATCATGTGTGACTCTATGGTCTGAATGCTATATAGTAAATCACCTTATGCGACCAATGGTTGTATTAGTTCACTCGAGTTAGACCATAAATCAAAACGGTTTATGGTTTTTAAAAGTATTTTCTAAAAATACAAGTATTCATCTTTCCAGAGTCTTGACTTAGAGGTCTCTTAAAGTGCTATCACTACTCGGGCCGCATTTCCACTTAGCTTCCTAATCCTCGGGTACCTTGAACAGAAGTTTCCCTAGCTCCTCGGGATGTTTCTAGCTTAACCAGACTGGTGCGGTAAATAAACGAGGATCAAATAATCGGGAAATAGTGTTTAGTGGATTGGAATTAGCACAACGGGTCAGAGAATTCGTATTTAGGTTTCTGGGATGTGTAGAATTTGAATGGCACTCCAAATAAATTTATTGGCTAAAATGTGGTCCCGTAGCGGACTGTTAAGGAGAAGGATAGCGGTCCGCTACCGCTCGGATCTTAACGAGTTAGCAGGACACGTGGAGATCTCAGAAATTACGGCTAGCGGACCGTTACGGATTAGGGTAGAGGTCCGCTACCCAATCAGATTTCCCTCTAGTGGACTTGCCTAGTGGACCTTCACATTTTGGCGGTTATAGCGGACCATTACGGATTGGGTAGCGGTCAGCCACCAACGACACACGTCAGAAACCCTAGATGTTTCATCAGGACACATGGCATTCACTCATTATTGCCGTTGGGACCACATAGCGGACCGCTAGGGCAACGATAGTGGTCCGCTACCAATGAAAATTCAAAAATTTTCATTTTTGGTCCTTGATCTTTTATGTAATTATATTAGGTCCTTGGGTTTTTATTTGCGTTCAATTTGGAACAAAAAATTTAGTAATGTTACACTTCATTTGGTCAAAAGCGTTTTGACTTAAGAAGCGAAAAGTAATTAAGTAATACATGGTGTATTATAATTGTAAGTGCTTGAATAGTTAAAGTATAAACAGTTACGTGCTACTTGAAAGAGTTCAAGGTAGTGTCAAACTTCTTCAAAGATTTCAAGTTAGTAATGATTACTTTAAAGAATAATTGTTTGAATTTGAAAGAGTTAAGTGAATAAAAGAAGGAGTTCTTTTAAGGTCACTTTGGGTAAATTTACAAAGAAGATAATATTGAATGAAAGAGTTCATTGCAAAGTCAACAAAAGGTGCTGCCTGAATGATTGTGTGATAACTATTATTGTATGAAAATTTCATTAAAGGTAAATGATCATCCCAGCTACCACCTAAGTCTATCACACATGCCCATAGCATATATTCTAATGTCTGAATTGTTCTTTCACTCTGCCCATCAGTTTGTGGATGATAGGTAGTGCTTAAGTTCAGACGAGTTCCCATGGCTTTTTGGAAACTTTGCCAGAATCGAGATGTGAAGCGACTATCTCTATCTGACACTATGGATAGTGGCACTCCGTGTAGAGATACAAACTCGTCTGCGTAAAATCGAGCCAACTTATCCATATCGAAGGTTTCTTTCATAGGGAGAAAATGAGCAGATTTAGTTAATCTGTCATTGATAACCTAGATAGTATCGTTTCCTCGATTGGTTCGAGGAAGCTTAATAATGAAATCCAATGTTATCATCTCCGATTACTAGACTGGCGATTCTAATTGTTGCAATAAGCCAGAAAGTCTCTGGTGTTCTGCTTTTACTTGAGCGCAAGTAAGGCATTTTGCAACAAAGATGGAAATATCTTTTTTCATGCCAATCCACCAGTAATTATCCTTCAGAGTTTTTATACATCTTGTCACTTCCTGGGTGCACCAGTATTCTTTCTCGAATATTTCCAGTGATCGGAACCCAGATTCTTTTGTTCATGCGAAGTATTTCATCAACTCTTTTGACTAACTGTTCAATCCTGCCCTTCATCCCTTCTTTCTCTATGTTTTCTTCAGATTGAGCTAGATGATGGACATCTTTTAATTGAGACATAAGATCAATACCAAGGTTAAGTCTGAGAGCATGAACCCAATTAGGTTTCTCTCTTTCTTTTCTACTTAAGGCATCTACAACAATATTTGCCTTACCTTCATGGTAGCAGATTTCATAATCGTAATCACTCAAGACTTCTAACCATCGTCTTTGTCTCATATTTAGGTACTTCTAACCAAAGATGTACTTCAAGCTTTTATGGTCAGTATCAACTGTGAATTTGACCCCATAAAGATAGTTTCTCCATAACTTCAAAGCGAAGATTATGGAAGCTAATTCCAAATCATGAGTCGTATAATTCTTTTCGTAGGCTTTTAATTGACGAGATGCATAAGCGATGACTTTGTTTCGCTGCATTAACACACAACCTAGACTATTGTGTAAAGCATCACAGTATACCAGAAAGTCTTCATTATTATCTTGCAAAGCCAATATGGGTGCATGTGTCAGTTTCTGCTTCAAAAATTGAAAACCTTCATTTTGTTTAGGTCCCCACTCATACTTTACAGATTTGCGAGTTAAAGTAGTTAATGGGATCGCAATTTTTGAGAAATCATGTATGAATCGTTTGTAGTACCAGGCCAGACCAAGAAAACGACGGACTTCGGTTGGGGATTTTGGGATTTCCCATTTGGATATAGCTTCAATCTTTGTCGGGTCTACTTGAATTCCTTCTACATTTACCACATGACCTAGAAATTGTACTTCTAGAAACCAGAATTCACATTTAGAGAATTTAGCTTACAATTTCTCTTTTCTCAGAAGTTCTAATATCATTCTGAGATGATTTCCATGCTCTTCCTTACTTTTGGAGTAAATAAGTATATCGTCAATGAATACGATAACAAATTTAACCAAATAAGGTTTGCAAATTCTATTCATCATATCCATAAAATTTGTTGGAGCATTAGTGAGTCCAAATGGCATAACCGTGAACTCATAATGTCTATATCCAGTTCGGAAGGCTGTTTTAGGAATGTCTTCCTCTTGAACTTTTAGTTGATGATAACCAGAACGAAGATCTACTTTTGAGAAATGGCATGCGCCTTGTAATTGATTAAATATATCATCGATTCTTGGAAGTGGGTAACGATTCTTGATCATCACTTTGTTCAGCTCACGATAATCAATGCGCATACGCATTGTACCATCTTTCTTCTGAACAAAGAGAATTGGAGCACCCCAGGGAGATGAGCTTGATCTTATGAATCCTTTATCCAGTAAATCATCTAATTGCTTCTTCAATTCCTTCATCTTCGTTGGAGCTAATCGATACGGGGCTTTAGCAATCGGTGGTGTACCTGGTACCAAGTTTATTTTGAACTCCACTTCTTGTTCAGGTGGGATACCTGGTAATTCGCTTGGGAATACATCTGGGTATTCAGATACGACTGGTACATTTTCTATCTTCTTCTCTTCTTTATTATCAGATATTTGTACCAGATATGCAATACATCCTTTCTGGACGCATTTTGTGGCCTTCAACATTGATATTATTCCCAACAATCGGGTCTGTTTGTCGCCATAGATTGTTATGGATTTTCCGGATGGGGTTCGTAATTCTATGGCTTTCTTATCACAAAGGATATGGGCTTGATTATCGTCTAACAAGTCCATTCATAGGATGACATCAAATCCTGCTAATGTCATATGCATTAATCGTGCTGGTATGATGTGTCCGGATATTGTGATATTGCAGTTTTCTAGGGATTTATTTATTTTCACTAGATTCCCTTCAGCCGTCTCTACTTCATAAGCTTTATCTAGGGTAACTAAGGGCTCGTTTAGTATATTACAGAATTTATAATCTATAAAACTTAATTTTGAACCAGAGTCGAATAATACTCTAGCATAAATATTATTAACGAGGAACGTACCGGTGACTGCGTCCATGATGGTTGCAGTATCACAGGTATTTAGTACGAAGGCTCGTACATTTTTCTTTGTTCCTTCATTTTCCCTCGTTCCACTAGATCCTGCCTGATTCAGCTTTGGGTAGGACGATTTGAAGTGGCCTTGTTCCCCACAGCTGAAAGAGGTAATACTCCTCTTTCTTTGGCAGTTTTCTAAAGTGTGACCTACCATTTTGCAGTAATTACAGAAATGAGATTTCTTGAAATAGCATTCTCCCCCATGCCTCTTTTTGAAAACTTTTCATTTAGGGGGTAAGGAATTAAATCCTCCTCTCATAGGATGATTTTTCTTCTTCCAGAAGGTATTACTTTTACGATTTTCTTCTGCCTTTTTAACCACTTCCTTGGCTTTATTTTCTTCTTGTTTTCTGGTCATTCCGTCAGTCAAAATTCCACCTAACTCTATGGTGGAACATTAGTTTAAGGCATGGTAGCCTTAACCATGTCTCTGATATCTTCAGCCAAACCCCAGATATATCGGTTGATCAGATTTGATTCAGGGGTAAAAAGATGTGGGACCAGGCGAGCATACTCGAACATTTTCAACACATAGTTCCTATAATTTACACCGACCATTCGGTGATTCAAGAATTTGGTTTCAATTATTTCCCATTCATTAATTGGACAGAACTTCTAGATTACTAGCTCCCGAATTTCTTCCCATTCTAGGCCATATGCATTAAATCTGCCCTTGGCTTGAATTATAGAGTTCCACCCCTCCAAGGCTTCGTCTTAAACCAATTTGATGCATACAACACCATATCCTCATCAACGCACTTGTTGATGGCAATCACCAACTTAATCTTTTCGAGCCATCTTAAAGCTGCCACGGCTCCTTCACTGTCGGCATACTCTAGAGGTTTACAGGCCTGGAATGCACGGAATGTGTATCCACTCTTCCTCTTTCTCTTTTTACTAGTCTCTTCTTCATAATTATCTACATTAGAGCTAGAATATTCTTCTAGCTTATTCTTAGATTCAACATGTTTTTGTTTGGTGGCCTTTTCATCTTTTATAGCCTTTAAGATTGTAGGAATAGCATCCTTAATTCCTTCTGTAACAAGCTTTCGTATTTCCGATTTTTTATTTTGTTGTTCCAAGGTTTAATTATTTTTTACTTACTTATTTCGGCCTCTCGTATTTTGAGATGGTCCGCTTTTGTTCCCTTGTCTTGACATACTATGAAAGTTTTATTTATTTTCAATTTTCATATATACAAAAATTACAAAAATAAATTACATATATCCCTGGTTACTAGCATCTTCTAACATTTGTCTAAGCGCTCTATTCTGAGCATCTACATATGCTAGTCTCTGATTTTCTCTTTCTAATTCTGCTACATGTTTCTGTAGTGTCCTTATATGATCATTATTAGGGATTTCCTCATTCTCCTAAGGATTCTAAATATTAGTAGGCTCACAATATTCCTATGGTCTATTTGAATCTTCCCTTTCTTCCCCTTCTGGAGCAGGGAGATTTTCATATGGGATTTCTGGTAATCCCTCATAATAGTAGGGGTTATAGTACGGATTTACTCCGTAATCAGGATTACGACTTGCAGCCATAAGAGCATAATGAAAACTAATGGATGGTATATAAGGATTTGTGTGACACCTGTCAAAAATTGGTCCCAATATTGCCAAAGGTTAAGTATGTGAGGACTAGAAATGACAGAATCCAAAAGATAGAAAGAAAATTAAGAAAAATTCTTGAAACCATAGGGTAGCGGACCACTACCCACAGGCTAACGGGCCGCTACGGGAGTCAAAGAGTAGCCCTGCTAGAGGCTTGGCGGACCGACAACACCAAGTTAACAGTCCACTACGGAATGGGCATGGCTGGCGGACCGCCAGCGTTCAGGCTACTTGTCCGCTACGTACCTCCCTAGGCACCCTCTACAAACAACACGTGATCTGGACGCGTGTAGGGCATGCGTCAGCCCTAGTGACGCGTGGTCGGTGGCGGACTGCAACGGCAGGCCCACATGGTATGATACAGACGTGTGGCTCGCTGCATGGCCATCACGTGGCATGCATGTAGGAAACTTACGGCGGTAGCGGACCGCCAGGCTCCTGGATAACGGTCCGCTACAGGTGCAGGTTCAGCCTATAAATAGAGGGCTCTAAGAATTCATTTCCACACAAACTCACAACACAACTCTGAATCTCATCTGCCCTCTCTGCTCTCGAGCATTCCTCTACCATCCCGACTCCCGATCCATTCTTCGGAGTTTGTCTGGCTTTCGCTTATTTACCGTACTAGAGCATTTACAGCAGCAAGAACCCGAGAGTACCATAGAAGATCAAGTAAAGGTGCTAGAGATTAAAGCTGGCTTACAAACACTCTCACGCAACTATCAAACTACTTACGTTTACGAAAAGCGCAAAACATGAAAATTAAATACTTACGAATACCATCCAGTGGGGGGGGGGTTGCTACGGATATAACCCTGGGGATGTTTGTTACTGTTACCCGAATAAAAGTATATGTGAAGTTTGATTAAATGTTTATACTCGCTCCGGATCTATACGACCGGGCGGGGTTGGCACATAGGGTCGAGTGAATGTGTAAAACGGGGGAACTTGTGACTCCACGTGTCCGCTCGGGTATGTGACCAATGTATACACCTATAAAATGGGACGGGGTGATGTGTTCACTGTCTTCCATGGAGTTATGTTTAATTATTTAATTTAACTGTTTTGCCATATTGATAAAGGATTTTGAGATCATAAAGTATTCACCAGCACATAGCTGACGATCATTTACAAATGTTTTCAGGAAGCGATTAAATGATCTTAAACTTTTGGGATTAGCCACGGCTTAAGTCCTGGGGATGGTTTTGTTGTATATCCGGGTCAGGCTACACACCTAGACCTGGTGTAACCAAAAACTATAATATACAGGTTCGTGTTATGCATGGGAAAGACCTGGGTATATGATACAAAGTTAGGTGCCAAAAGGATTACGACTCCCTAGGTGGATACCTCCCTTGTAGGATTACTGACTTATGTCAGGGTTTTAATTTTGATTTCAATGTAACAAACAATCGGGTTGTTGTACCCAAGTAATTAAATAAAGACCTTTTATCTACACGAGGAGATTCATTTATTTACAAAACCAACCCTCGAAGTTGAGAATGATTTATGAAACGATCCTTTGAAAAATGTTATTCCGCTGCACAATACAAACTCTGAAATCAAAGCAGCTACCGTTGGTGCCAACTGTTGTCGCATCCCGGTAACGTACCGGGGGTGCCTGATGTGTACGTGATTAAGTTATATAAATATATAAATATATATATATATATATATATGTGTGTGTGTTTTAGAAATGGTTTCACGAGATCAGTTTTAAATTTATAAAATGATAAATACTCAAACTTAAAACACACACAATAGGCAAGTGTACCTATCGCAGCGTAATATAGTTTAGGTAAGAACCAAGTATCGAACCAACGGACTCGGTCGAAATCCACTACTCAACTTTTGTTATCGTTTAGCAGGTTTAATTAGTGAGTGAGTTTTGTGTGCTTGTGTAGTAGAAAAGTAAATGACTATAAAGTAAATGGCAGTAAAGTAAATAGCAGAAAAGTAAAAACGTGCGTGAAGTGTGTAATAGAAATGTTACGAACAGAATAGTAAATAACAGGAAAGTAAATATGTCAGAAATGATCTGGTTACGAATAGTATTGCTTTGGGTTTCGAATCCGCTTGGTACGTGATAATGTTGAGTTGACTAATCCAGTGATATGACTACTACAAACGTGTGACCCGGGTCACCGCTAGAGCCTCGTCCTCACGACATTTGATTTGCAAATTTAAAAGATTTAACAAATGGTAGTGCCTCCCGTTAAGGACAACAATTACCCTCAACCTATCGAATGGTCATCTCCGGGTTGGTTTAAGACATCGAACGTAAAATGCTTTATATTAGAGTTAAATAGGTGATTATATTTTGCTCACCGGGAGGCGGTGAAACAATGGGACCAAGTATAAAGACGTACCATTCCTAACATGAGTTCACCAATTCTTGGTCGCATAATAAGTTCGTATAAAGACATACGACCTTACTAGTGTTGACCAAGCCTTGGATTATCAATCTCTACTTGTATAAAGACGTAAATTTTTTTAAAGAAGTTAGATTAAAAAGGTTTTACGATCTTACACTTTAAAACCAAGAACACTCACAAATATAAATATGGATTTAGACAAAAACAAAATCCCACCAAAATGGTGGTTTTAAGGACGAATAGTTAAAGACATAAACACATCACTTGGATTAATACATTAAACATTAACATGCACCAAACTTCATCTTCACCCTAGCAATACAAAGAGTTTAGCCACGAATGGCCATACTAACTAGCATAACACTGAGTTCTGTAGGCTCCTCTATTGTGGAACAAGGAGGAAGAGCCCCTCCACTCACTACTCTCTACTCTAACTATGAAATACGCTCTCAAATGAGGTCTGGATGGTTGTTGTAAGGTGTGTATTGGTGTGTTTCATGAAGAACTCAAGCCATCTATTTATAGGCCTCAAAATGAGCAATGCATGGCCGTGCATTGGATTGCACGGTCGTGCAAACACCTCGGGAATCAAACAGGGTACACGGGACAGTGTACTGGACCCTTGGAGAGCAAGATAGGGATTGCACGACCGTGCAATGGGATGCACAGTCGTGCATTGCCCTAATGTTCTCAAGTTTTGTCTTTTAGCTGCTGGTTTGACTCAGGTTAACCAATTTTGACTTCTTGGGGGTCAATGCTCGGGTTTGGTCTTCCAAAAGCTTGATTTCTTCATGTTTTAAGCTGATTTTTGCTCTATTTATCTTTGGGATACCGAATAACCTGCATTTGTGAAATATTAACGTTTTAAGTATCAAGTACAAGGTTATTAATCAAGTAGTACCATAATATGGGATTATTATGCATGAAAAACATGTATAATTTAGGACATATCATAATACCTCACACTTAAACTTTGCTTGTCCTCAAGCAAACTCATGGATGATCATACCCATAACTAAAAACTTTACAAGGGAAATGGAGCCCCAAGTATTTGGAAACTCTAGGATAACTCTTTAGTTGCTTATTCTATTTTTGTATTTTTCTATGATGGAATCTATGACAAGCCTACTAGAACTTCAATTATGCATAAACTTTCAGTCCTCACAATGTTCACTCAACTCTAGGGTTATATATGTATGGGTAATGTAAATTAAGTAGAACACTCAAGTTCGAATTGAATTATGCAATGGTCATAAGCTTATGTGCAAATCAAGTCTCCACCAATTAACTAAGTAGTATGCATGAATCAAGATGACTTTAAAAAGGGTTGTAATATGGCTTAAAATAAAAATAAAGATAAAGGGTGAAAATGAAAATCGTTTTTGGTTTTTAGGGATTTTAAAAGGGTTTGAAAGGCTGCAGCTATCGTGAAACACACAGCTACGGCTTCATGGCTTAAAATGAAAAATACTAGCAGGTCCCTTTACAGTACTCGATCATGAGGGTATAACTAATCCGAGGGCTCATTTATGGTCAGATTTCCAAGACCAAGATCACTCATCAGTGCCAACTCTTTCCTTACTGCGTAGTATATATTACTGCCTCTTCGTATGGTACCTTCGGCTTGTAGCCTAACAGCTCCTACTCTGATCAGTTGCGTATACTCACTTTGGGAAAAGGTTTGGTTCTTACTGCATTTTCCATCGTGGCTCCAGTTGCCACACTTCACACATTTTTCGTATCTTTTGGCTCATTTTTTGGCGGCACTTTTTGACAAGCCGCAGAATGGTGGCAGTTGTTCTTGGTTGCGCCACCATTTTCTTACATCACTAGTTGCTTTAAAAATCTTCTCTCAGAGTTTGGATGGTATTTCAGGTTTTGCGAAATGAATACAGGAAAGCAAATTGAATCAAACGAATGCATATCCAGCTCTTTAAGGTCTAACCGGTAAAAGACCAACTTCTTTCTTTTTCTTTTCTCCTTTTTTTTGTATCAAGACAATTTCTTCAACAATTCTTTTTCCTCAATTTTCTTGAAATAATATTTCCATAAATTCCTTGCAGATAGTTCGGCTGTTTCTTCCTAATACATCCACCTTCTTGTATATTCCAATTCTGTTGAGTAGAACAGATTCTTTCCAAATTTGTCTCAATGGTAATAAACTTGAAATAACGATATAGGATAATTTTCCATTTTGAAGACAGTTAGCCAATAACCGGTGTTTACGAGTAGTTGGTTGGGTGATGAATTGTGGGTAGTAGAAAAGAAAAGGCTAAGGCTCAGAGGGCTATCTAGGCGGATAATATTTTTAGGGTTTTTGTTTTTAAGGATAAGGGTAATAAAGTCCTAGGTGCCTCAATCACTTTTATACTTCTACTAGTTCATGGTCTTGATATGTATAAGTCACACAATTTCTAATTATGCATAAAATTCAATCGAAAAACACTCAGTAATGCCAAACGAAAGACCACGCGAATAATTATATACTGCGCCAAAAACTTAATGCTGTGTAATAGGCTTGATTTTCCTCACATGAAAACGGATGGAGTAGGGTTTAGCAAATCGTTATGCATAATATTCATTTGTTTCTACTTGCCATGTATTCATTTTATTTGATTAGGTGCTAACTCAAAGAGATTTTAAATTTTAGGGTTTAATATTTTGAAAATTTTCTGGGTTTTACAAAAGGTAGGTATTTGTAATGTTTTAGTCAAATGGGTAGAAAATCACAAGTTGAAATTTTACTGCTTTGAGGTTACAAGTAGTCCTGAATCTCTAATTCTCCACCCCACATTTAAAACTATGCATTGTCCTCAATGTACAAATGCATGTAATGAAATGCTATGCAGGAATTTAAATGCATGAAGTTTTTAGGGAAAAGAAACTGGTACTCCCCCTGTCGATTCGGTGTATAACCTAAGGCCAAAACTTATTGTTGCTGTCAGGTTGTGCCTATCAGCTGCTTGTCAACACGTTGCTTGAAAGACTTCATCGGATTTCAAAGAAATTTGATGTGGTGATTGATTCCTTAGGTTGTAGAGATGGAATATGATTCCTCAAAGAAGTGGCAGAGCTATCTGTTGATGTTATTCTACCTGACACACAAAGGAAAGCATAAAAGCAGACAAGAAAAATAAAAGGTAGTAGTTAAGCTACTAAGGTCCTAGTATCGAGAAGGCATACATGGGGGCTTAAATAAAAGAAACTTTAAATTTGGAAAAACCAAACTTGAGATCGATGCTTTTTGCCGTATGCACCAACTTCTCAATTTATTCATGATCATCAGGCTGCCTCCCGGAAGCGCCACGTTTATTTAAGGGTCGTTCGCTAGACTCGTACGTGCTTCATCAGTCTTTCTTCGGGTGGGATAATCAGTCAGTGGGTGTCTTGTAATATGGATAGGTTCATCCAACTCATTTGATAACCATGCGTACAATGATAATAAGCTGATCTAGGAATTAGTGGAGTCCATCCTGGACCAGCTGAACAGGGAAAAACAAGGTAAAAAGTGTCCAAACTTGAAACGGTCATAACTTGAGCTACGTTTTGAGTTAAAGGGCCCCCGACCAGGGGACGGAAAGGTTTCGACGAGCCGGATCATGTGGCAAACAGCCATAGGCGGTTTGTCATAGTGGTCCGAGCAAAATTCCCCATTAAGTGGCCCAATTTCACAAATCAAAGATTTTCCCCAATTTTCTAATTTTTATACCTTCAACTTTTTAGTGCTAAAACGGGTGGATCATTTATTTATATATTTTCAAACTCTATTTATAGTTTTAATTTTAGTTTGGATGGATCGATTTGAAATTTTGAAAATTTTTGTAAACCTGCCAAATTTAGAATGCTCTATAAAATGGCACCTAAAGAAAATGGTGTAATTAAATCACGCCACCACCATTTGAAATTTCCTGGACCAAACTTCAAGAAACCCATGTAGTGAAGGAGACGGTCACCCCGATATGATAATTTTGTCACGTGATCTTCGTTGGATGAATGTTGCTTCTTCCATGAGAAGTGGTCCTCAGAGTGATATGCCCTATCTTGTGGCTTATGTGATTCATGGAATGATTCACTGATATGCTTGGTCACAGGCCAGCTATCACTGTTGCAAGGAAGAGGTGCCACCATTGTCAATTGTTTGTTGGTGATTACATCCTCCTGTGCTTCCATATTTAGAATTCCTACCGGTTCTTCTTTAGATCTTCGCTCTTCTGGCTCCTTTGATTGTTTAGCTTCAAGCTTCTCAGAGAAGTCAAGAAGTGATTGTAAAGTTGTAGTAGCTGTCTCTTCTGAATCACCCGGTCTCACCTTCGTCTGATCCATGCTTGTGAAGATGGAAGGTTCTTGCTCCTTAGAGTCACTTGACCTTACTAGAGATGTTGGAACTATAACTTCCGATTCTTGGACTTTGAAGGAATCATCTTGTTGTTTATTTGGATAGCTTTTTAGGATCTGAACCTTAATTTCTTCCAAATGACTAAACACTTGTTGTTCAGTTGGAGAGCTCTTTAGGAGTTGAACCTTAATTTCTTCCAAATGATGAAACAGATTTCCCGGGGTCCATGAGTCGGAATCTAGAGCTGAGTGTTGAATTTCTTGGGGCGGTGTGGTTTCCTCATATGGTTGCCAGTAGGGTTGGTGAAAATCTGTGGAATACCCTTAATAGTGATAACAATCTTGAGTGCAGTGGCCTTCCCCACAGATTTCACACCAAACCTCCGAATAGTGGTACTCCTAGTTGTCTTGGTATCCTCCGTAACAACTCTCGTAGTTGTCATCCATGAAAGTTGCTGTAAAGAACAATCAAAACAAACCATAAAAATAAAAAAGCTAATCCGTTAACTCGAATTTTTCTTGAAATCACTGTGTCCCCGGCAACGGCGCCAAAAACTTGATGTGTACGTGATTAAGTTATAAAAATATAAAAATATATATATATATATATATATTTGTTTTAGAAATGGTTTCACGAGATCTGGTTTTAAATTTATAAAATGATAAATACTCAAACTTAAAACACACACAATAGGCAAGTGTACCTATCGCAACGTAATATAGTTTAGGTAAGAACCAAGTATCGAACCAACGAACACGGTCGAATTCCAATACTCAACTTTTGTTATCGTTTAGCCGGTTTAATTAGTGAGTGAGTTTTGTGTGCTTGTGGAGCAGAAAAGTAAATGACAGAAAAGTAAATGGCGGTAAAGTAAATAGCAGAAAAGTAAAAACGTGCGTGAAGTGTGTAATAGAAATGTTACGAACAGAATAGTAAATAACAGGAAAGTAAATACGTCGGAAATGATTAGGTTACGAATAGTATTGCGTTGGGTTTCGAATCCGCTTGGTACGTGATAATGTTGAGTTGACTAATCCAGTGATATGACTACTACAAACGAGTGACCCCGGTCACCGCTAGAGCCTCGTACTCATGACATTTGATTTGCAAATTTAAAAGCTTTAACAAATGGTAGTGCCTCCCATTAAGGACAACAATTACCCTCAACCCATTGAATGGTCATCTCCGGGTTGGTTTAAGACATCGAACGTAAAATGTTTTATATTAGAGTTAAATAGGTGATTATATTTTGCTCACCGGGAGGCGGTGTAACAATGGGACCAAGTATAAAGACGTACCGTTCCCAACATGATTTCACCAATTCTTGGTCGCATAATAAGTTCGTATAAAGACGTACGACCTTACTAGTGTTGACCAAGCCTTGGCTTATCAATCTCTACTTGTATAAAGACGTACAAGTTTTGAAAGAAGTTTAATTAAAAAGGTTTTACAATCTTACACTTTAAAACCAAGAACACTCATAAATATAAAGACGGATTTAGACAAAAACAAAAGCCCACCAAAATGGTGGTTTTAAGGACGAATAGTTAAAGACATAAACATATCACTTGAATTAATACGTTAAACATTAACATGCACCAAACTTTATCTTCACCCTAGCAATACAAAGAGTTTAGCCACGAATGGCCATACTAACTAGCATAACGCTGAGTTTCGTAGGCTCCCCTGTTGCGGAACAAGGAGGAAGATCCCCTCCACTCACTACTCTCTACTCTAACTATGAAATACGCTCTCAAATAAGGTATAGATGGTTGTTGTAAGGTTTGTATTGGTGTGTTTCATGAAGAACTCAAGCCATCTATTTATAGGCCTCAAAATGTGCAATGCACGGCAGTACAAACAACTCGGGAATCAGACAGGGTACACGGGACAGTGTACTGGACCCTTGGAGAGCAAGATAGGGATTGCACGACCATGCAATGGGATGCACGGCCGTGCATTGCCCTAATGCTCTCCAGTTTTGTCTTTTAGCTGCTGTTTTGACTCCTATTGACCAATTTTGACTTCTTGGGGGTCAATGCTCAGGTTTGGTCTTCCAAAAACTTGATTTCTTCATGTTTTAAGCTGATTTTTGCTCTATTCATCTTTGGGATACCGAATAACCTGCATTTGTGAAATATTAACGTTTTAAGTATCAATTGCAAGGTTATTAATCAATTAGTACCATAATATGGGTATTATTATGCATGCAAAACATATATAATTTAGGACATATCAGTGCCCGGGGCGGAGTGTGACATTGGTTGGTATTAGAGCCTGAGGTTTTAGCGAATTAGATACTTGGAGTTAGTATCTATGTTTTAACCAGAATAAGCAAATACATGCCTACTAGTGGAAGTAGGTAGACACTCTTACTAAGTTATTAGTTTCAAAACTGCAGGTAGAGATGTCAGGAGGACAGGGTTACAATAGTTACTATAACCCCAACAGAATTAAGCTAGATCCCGTAGGCAATCCTTATGCGCCTATGGAAGTCGACAACTTTTCATGGTATCATGCTATGCCCAAAGCTACAATCAAGGAGGAATACGAATCTGACCGCCTAAGCCAAATGGGTGGCTCAGACTCCAGTAATTGGAGGATCGACACACCTCCACACCTTCTGACACCTTCTCCAGCCAATCAATTCGAGGTCGGGCCTAGTAATGCAACAAACCTCGAATGAGGACAATGATGCCAACAAAGAAACTCTCCATCACGGAGGCTAGTTTAAAAGAGGTATACAAAAATCTACCCAACTACGAGAGCTCTGAATCTGAAGGATTCCTACCTCTACCACCTATGGAGGCATACTCTCCACAAATGGATAGTTATGAACCTTTCGCCAATTATCTAAACTATCTACTAATAACGGGTTTGTATATGAGCAATAATTTAGACGCCGAAGATACATACACCGACGCAAGCTCTTTCAACCAAGAAGCAAGCTCTGGTAACTCTGGTTTATATCAGGATTATGTGAACCATCCTCAATTCTTGGATCCCTACATCAAGGATAGTACCAAATACGATGCTATGCATATCTATGAGGCAACGTTCGACGATCCGAACGCAATCCCACCTGACTATAGCCCACGAGCAACCCTAAACCACAAACTCGTTCCCGCCTATGATAATGTCTATAACGACATAGTCTTAGGTCTTAGAGACCCTCCGCCTAAATTTGGATACCCTGCATCCACACAAGGATCTCCAATTGAGTGTCTCGATCGGTTGCTTCGTGAAACCGATCAGGTCAAGAAAGAGCTTATCTTGAACAGGAAGGAACTGAAAGAAACCCAGAAGGATCTATCAAAAGCTAACAAGAAGTTAGCTAAAAAGGATAAAGAGTACAAATCCTTCGCTCGAAAGATCTGGAACCAAGGGAAAGGACTAATGAAAGAAGCTAAAGATATGATAAAGAAATAGGCTACCCGTTGTTTTTCTTGTTTTCCCTTGTATTTTCAATTAAAGTATTGTAATTTCATCTATATTAATAAAGAGTATTTTTTCGTTTTCTTAGAATGGCAGGAAGAGGAAAAGAACCTAGCTTTTTTCGTAAATACGCTCCACCTGGGAACAACGAACGTATAACGAACTCATCTGAATCCTATTCTGGAACAAATTCAGAATATACTAGCGGAACATTCCAAAACTTAAGGGAAATAGAAACGTAAAAGTATTTCTATGAAACCCCCATAAGTTATTTCGCAACACCAACACTGGAAAGTTATAATCAAACCTACGCAAATAACTATAGTTATCAATAGAGGTTACCCGAAACTCTGTTTGAACACCACTATACTTTAGAGGGAGAGGAAAGGGCTGATTCAATCAGACCCTACGGAACTTACCATTCCGCAAACCCTACTTAAATCCATACTCCTCGTCTTAACGAAGAAACACGTGAGGAGGAGAGGATTGCAGCTATGCAAGCTAGAATAGCTGAACTGGAGAGGATTGAAGCGGAGAAAGATGCAAAGATCTCCGCTCTACAACAAGCTTTGATTAGAGCTAGAAGCCGCTAGATATAGATTATATATCGCTTAGGTTATTTTCTTGTAATGTATTTTGATTTCAAGTAATAAAACATTGTATTTTAATTCTATCAAAGTACCTACAAATATAACAAGTATTATGTCTTTCGTTTAGTATGTCATGACGAACTGGACCTTCCACCAATACTAGAGGAAGAAAGAAACAACACGATGATGCACTTGAGCAGGAAGCTCAGGCAGCCGAGATAGAAAAATTGGTAACAAAGGAAATTGAAGATGCAATCCCTTCAATCTTAGAAGCCTTTGAAAAAGCTCAGGTTGCCAAAGCCAAAGTTGAGGCTGAGAAAAAGGCCAAGGAGCCTTCAATCCGCATCTCTGAACATATTGAATCCAATCATACTCTATCTATGAGAAAAGAAAGAAAGGAACACAGCAAGACCCACACACACCAAAGCTCTAGAACCAAAAGAACCCAAAATGAAGAACATTACTCCTCGAGTGATAGTTCTATTGAGAGTTACAAACCACACAACAAAAAGAGCAAACACATGGGATGTTCTTATAAAACATTCCAGTCCTGTAAGCCTTATGACTTCCTAGGAAAGGAAGCAGGAGTGGTCGCATTCCGCTGGATCAAAAAGACCGAATCAGTCTCAGCAATTAGCAAATGTGCTGAGGAGGACAAGGTCCTATATGCTTCAAAATTGTACAAAAATCAAGCATTTGAATGGTGGAATGCTTTAGTATCCGCCAAAGGACGAGTTAAAACCTATCGAATGAGCTAGAACTCATTCAGAGATAGAGTTAAGAAGAAATTTTACCCGATCAATAAGGTCGAGAAAATAGAAAACATATTTCTTATTCAAAGGATGGTTGGCACCAACCATCAAGATTACATGACTAAGCTACTAGAGTATGCACGACTAGTACCACATCTAGCTACTCCAGAATCTAATCTTATCAAGAGATATATCTACGGACTAGCAAGTGAAATCCGAGACATGGTGAAAGTCTCAAAGCCCAAAACTATTGATGATGTCACTGAGTTGGGTGCCCAGTTGAAGGATGGAATGATCCGGACTCTGGAATAAAATAAGAAAAGAGAAACGCCCAACCGGGGAAAGACTGACTACAAGAGGCCTAATCAGGGCTTGAGGCCAAGGGAAAACCAGTCCAATAGACCCGAATGTCGAACCTGCAAGAAAAGGCATTTAGGAAAATGTCGATTCCTTGCACCATACCCTATATACAAGAACACAGGACATAATGCCGACCAGTGCCCTCAAACAAGGCCCGTTGTGTGCTTCGAATGTTGAGAACGAGGGCATATAAAGAGCAACTGCCCAAACCTCAAATCCAATGACAAAGATGGAACCAAACCAGCTAATGAGGTCAAAACGAACGCACGAGTGTTCGTCCAAATGCAAAGAAGGAAACTAAAGTGCCGAATGTTATTTTTGGTACGTACCTTATCGATAATGCTTACGCTAAGGTGCTATTTGACTCTGGGACAACCCAAAGTTTTATAGACCATAAATTTTGTAAACTAGTAAATAAGCCCTTAGCTAAGCTAGACAAATCATACCAAATCGAAACCACAAACGGAGATCTAATTCAAGTCTTAGAGACCTTGAATGACTGTTCGATTACGCTATCGGGATATGTCATACCCCTACAACTTTTTCCGATGGAGTTGGCAGGCTTTGACGTAGTCCTTGGAATGGATTGGTTAGCATCTAACCAAGCCCATATCCTCTGCGACCAGAAGGCCATCCAATTACGTACGCCTTCAGGAGAAATGGTAACGATAAAGGGAGATGAGTCAACCAACCCTGTTGGTTTGATCTCCATGTTAAAAGCAACAAAATATCTCTGAAAGGGATGTCGTGCGTACTTGATATCCATAACTAGCAACACTGAGCAAGAACTTAAGGAAGTACCAATCGTTGCAGAATATCCCGATATATTTCCTAAGGAACTACCAGGAACATCGCCTGATCGGGGAATGGAGTTCCAAATTAATCTAGTACCGGATACGGCTCCGATAGCCCGAGCTCCGTACAGATTAGCTCCTACCTAGATGGACGAATTAAAGAAGCAACTTGATGAATTACTCGAGAAGGGTTTCATAAGGCCGAGTTCTTCACCAAGGGAAGCTCCGGTGCTTTTCGTCAAGAAGAAGGATGGTTCAATGCGGATGTGTATAGAATACCGGGAATTGAACAAAGTTACAATCAAGAACCTGTATCCACTTCCAAGAATTGACGACCTATTTGATCAGCTCCAAGGAGCTAGATACTTCTCAAAAATAGGCATGCGATTAGGCTATCACCAGCTAAAAGTCCACGAAGATGACGTATCAAAGACCGTGTTTAGAACTAGATATGGTCACTTCGAGTTCATGGTTATGCCGTTTGGAATAACGAATGCTCCTGCAGCATTCATGGACACGATGAACCGAAATTGCAAACCTTACTTGGATAAATTTGTAATCGTGTTCATAGACGATATACTTATTTACTCCAAGAGTAAGGAGGAACATGCTGACAATCTGAGGACGCTACTTAAACTGTAGAGAAATAAGAAACTCTACGTCAAATTCTCGAAATGCGAATTTTGTTTATCAGAATTACAATTTCTCGGTCATATCATCAACGCTAATGGCATTCAAGTAGACCCAGCCAAGATTAAGGCTATTTCCAAGTGGGAAATTCCAAAGACGCCAACTGAAGTGCGAAGTTTTCTCGGTTTAGCTGGATACTACAGAAGGTTTATCCAAGATTTCTCAAGGATCGTTGTTCCTTTGACTTCGTTGACCCGTAAATCAGTTAAGTATGAATGGGGTGCGAAGTAGGATGAAGCGTTTGAGACGCTAAAGCAAAAATTGACGCAAACACCTATATTGGCATTTCCAGAAGGCAATGAAGGCTTTGTAGTGTTCTATGATGCATCACATCCTGGAGTAGGGTGTGTGCTAATGCAAGGAAGCAAAGTCATAGCCTACGCGTCACGTCAACTTAAAACCCACGAGAAGAACTATACGAATCATGACTTAGAGTTAGGTGCCATATTATTCGCACTGAAATTATGGAGGCACTATCTCTACGGAGTCAAATTCACGGTATTTACAGACCACAAAAGTCTGAAGTACATCTTCAGCCAGAAAGAGTTGAACATGAGGCAAAGAAGATGGATGGAAGTCTTAAGCGACTATGATTGTGAGATTTGCTATCATGAGGGAAAGGCTCACGTTATAGCCGACACCCTAAGCCGAAAAGAAAGAGAAAAACCTAACTGTGTTCGTGCCCTAAGACTTGATCTTCAAGTCAGTCTTATGACTCAAATAAAAGAAGCACACAAATCAGCCTTGGATGAGGCAAACTTCGATCAAGAATGAATGAAAGGAATGATTGACTAACTCGTCAAAGAAAATGATGATGTTCTTAGAATTAATAAAAGAATTTGGGTACCTATCTTTGGAAACCTTCGAGAAAAGATTCTCGAGAAAGCCCATAAGTCCAAGTACACTATGCACCTTGGAGGTGATAAGATGTAGAATCTGAAACCAAATTACTGGTGGATTGGCATGAAAAGGCACATAGCCGAGTATGTTGCCAAATTCTTGACATGTTCAAAGGTAAAAGTCGAACACCAAAAGCCATCTGGGCTATTGCAATAGTTAGAATTGTCGGTATGGATATGGGAGATGAAAACCATGGACTTTATCACCAAACTTCCCCGAACGAGGAAACGAAACTATATGGGTTATCATTGACTGACTGACTAAGTCTGCTCACTTCCTACCTATAAAGGAAACTTTATTATAGATAAGTTGGCACAGTTATACGTGAACGAGATAGTATCTTTACACGGGGTGCCACTATCTATTGTGTCAGATAGAGACAGCCGTTTCATGTCTCGATTCTGTCAGAGCTTCAAAAAAACTCTAGGAACTCGATTAAACCTTAGCACTGCATATCATCCTCAAACGGATGGGCAGAGTGAGAGGACAACCCAAACTCTGGAGGATATGCTTCGAGCATGTGTCATAGACCTCGGAGGAAGTTGGGAGGACCACTTACCTCTTATGGAATTTTCCTACAATAATAGTTATCACACGAGTATTCAAGCTGCACCGTTTAAAGCCTTGTATGGCAGAAAGTGCAGAACTCCGGTGTGTTGGTCAAAAATAGGAGAGAATCAATTGTCAGGACCTAAGATGGTCCAAGAAACCACCGATAAGATACTACAAATAAGAGAAATATTGAAAACGGCATGTGACCGTCAGAAAAGTTACGCGGATAAGAGGCGGAAGCCGTTAGAATTTAATGTATGAGATAAGGTGTTACTTAAAGTATCGCCTTGCAAAGCCGTGGTACGATTTGTTAAGAAAGGGAAGTTAAGCCCAAGGTTCGTTGGACCTTTTAAAATCATAAAACGAATCATACTGGTGGCATATTAGTTAGAATTACCAGAAGAAATGAATGGAGTACACGATGTATTCTATGTCTCCAATATGCGCAAGTGTTTGGCAGATGAAACTCTAGTAATGCCACTATAAGATGTAGTGGTAAACGAAAGGCTTAAGTTCATGGAACATCCATTGCAGATTGAGGACAGACATGTGAAGAAATTGAAATGAAAACGACTTGTTATAGTCAAAGTGAAATGGAATTCCAGACGTGGACCTGACTGGAATCGGAAATGAAAAAGAAATACCCTCACTTATTCTAATGAAAATCTCGAGGATGAGATTCCAAATAAGTTAGGAATGATGTGACACATGTCAAATATTGGTCCCAATATTACCAAGGTTTAAGTGTGTGAGGACTAGAAATGACAGAATCCAAAAGATAGAAAGAAATATAAGAAAATTTATGGAAACCGTACCCACAGGTTAACAATCCGCTATGGGAGTCAAGGAGTAGCCCCGCTAGAGGCTTGGCGGACCGACAACACCTAGTTAACTGTCCGCTACGGAATGGGCATGGCTGGCGGACCGCCAGCGTTCAGGCTAACGGTCCGCTACGCACCTCCCTAGGCACCCTCTGCAAACGACACGTGTCCTGGACGCGTGTAGGGCATGCGTCAGCCCTAGTGACGCGTGGTCGGTGGCTGACTGCTACAGCAGGCCAATACGGTCTGCTACGAACGTGTAACGTGCATGCACTGCATAGCCACCATATCTCATGAATGCGGGCAACTTGGGTCGGTAGCGGACTGCCTGGCTCCTGGCTAACGGTCCGCTACGGATGCAGGTTCAGCCTATAAATAGAGGGCTCCAAGAATTCATTCCCACACAAACTCACAACAGAACTGTGAATCTCCTCTACCCTCTCTGCTCCTGAGCACTCCTCTTCCATCCCAACTCCCGACCCGCTCTCCCGAGTTTGTCTGGCTTTCGCTTATTTACCGCACTAGAGCGTTTAGAGCCGTAAGAACCCGAGAGGAGCATAGAAGATCAAGTAAAGGTGCTAGAGCTTAAGAGTTGACTTCCAAGCAACTTAGTTGTAGGTCCTGAGCAGACCTGAAAGAACAAATCTGCGGAGAAATCCATCAAACAGTCCGGATCGAGAGGCGGAATCTCTGGATCCGGTATCACTCTCGAATCAGAAATGGTAGAGACGGGTGCGGGAATCACATACACGAACAGAAATATATGAAAATGAAAAGAACAGATAATTGAAAGCATAAAACGTATGATTCTTTGATTGAAATGAAAATAAACGCTCGATCATACACTAACAATTAGTCTCACCCCAGGGTGAGCTCCCCCTGGGGTGGTGATTCCCTCTACAGACACACTCACTCCTAATGGGTATTCTACTATATATAGGAGGCCTCATGTGCCTTGTTTTCCAAGCCACCTGCCAAACAGGCCTGAAAAACAGGCATCGAAACTAGGTAGTTTCGATTGAACAAATGTTCAACCGAAACTACTAGTTTCGATTGAACAAAAGTTCAACCGAAACTACTAGTTTCTATACTGTAGTTTCTATTAACAGCATCAGTCTCATTTCTATACCCAACAATCTCCCCCTAGACTGATGCTATCAAATCTTGTCCGACTCTGTCTTTCGTCTTCATAGAATGACTGATGATCCAAAGCCTTTCGTTGTGATTCTCCCCCTCAAGTGTAGACCCTCCTATCTTGTAGGCAATTGATAAAGGTTTGAATCCCAAGTATTAAGCAGTAAATAACCATCTTTCTACAAAGATTCTTGACATTCTCGAACACTTGATCAACTTTTGCCTTCTCTCCCCCCAAAAAAAGGTCAATTTCAAGCAAAGGCTCACTTTGTCTTGCATCTTCATAACTCTGCTGATAATTTGAAGTCTTTCATGGTAATTCTCCCCCTGAAGTGTAGACCCTCCTATTTCTAGGCAAAAGATAAGGGATCGAATCACCATGTAATCAACAACTAATGACCCGGTTTGTGACAAATATGCTTGACTTGTTACCCGCTGCCCAAACTTGAACTTTAATCAAAGGAATTACGGCTGAATCAGGCAGAACATCATGTATATTGCCGAAGAAACGAAATTTTTGAAAACCCGAAAAAGGTTGTCTCCAAGTTTTCTTCCAAAACTCCCCTCCTTCTATGCAATATCCCGAAAAAGGGATCGAACATCATGTACAATGCTTTGTCTAACTTGTAAACACGGTCTGGAAAATTAGGATCAATGAAACCCGACGGCTGCTTGACATATACTTCCTCTTGAACTTTGCCATACAAAAATGCGCTTTTGACATCCATTTGATGGACGGTGAAGTCCATGTAGGCTGCATAGGCGAGAAACATTCTGATGGCTTCCAAACATTCTGATAGGCTACAAAAATGCGCTTTTTTTTTTTTTTTTTTTTGGAAAATACTTGGACAGTTCTGCCTGTAGTTTCGATAGGCTCTACTTCAGTCGAAACAAGGCTAGTTTTGATAGAGGCAGTATCGAAACAAGAAGTTTCGATAGAGAGATTCTTCAATCGAAACTAGTAGTTTCGATAGGAGATTCTTCAACCGAAACTAGTAGTTTCGATACCCTCTAGTTTCGACAGCCTAGTTTCGATGTCTTCTACTTCTGATTAAGGGCAACACCAATAGTTTTGATAGAAAATGTTCAGCCGCCACATAGTTTCGATTGACCATCTTCAACCTTCAGCTACTTCGATACCCCCAATCCAGGTCTGAAAAATGCTTCAAAAGCCTTACATCTTCAGATTTTGAAAGTGGAAATGTAGAACAGCAGTCACGAACCTGCTACACATCGATTTCTTCAAGTTTAACGTCTCAATGGCGGGTTTTTCTTGATTTTGAGCAGATTCGAGAGCAATAAGAGCCACCATGGCTCTGATACCACTTGTAGGTCCTGATTTCTCTTGAAATCACTGATTTGATCGATTACACACATACACAGGCGGAAACTGTGTGTATGGTAGTGAAACAGATAATAGAAACAATGTTGGTGAAAATAACAGGCTAACCACACTATGAATCAACTCGCAAATGGTATGAAAGTGTAAGAACACAGTGAATAAACAACTGCAAATTGTATTGATTCAAGAACAATGTGAAAGAGAAGGTTCAGGGTTACAGCCGCTACTCACACCCTAAACATTCTCAAACTAGGCTATTTATAGTAGTGACAGGTATCAAAACTATGTTCAATCGAAACTACTAGTTTCGATTGACCATTTACAAGTGATACTTAGAACTGTCGAAACTACCATCTATCGAAACTAAGTAGTTTCGATGGCCCAGACATGGAAATAAAAACAGTAAATTACAGAAAACTGAAATTACATTTAATAAAATGACAGAAAGTAAACTAGCCTAAAACTGTTTACACAAACAATAAATGACAACAGCTTTTACATAAGATATGACTCTACAATCTCCGCCTAAGCTGTTGCATTACCGTCTTCAGCTCTTCATCAAGCAGCTGGTCCTTCAGTTGTCCTCGGTATAAAAGGTTTAACATGGAGAGATACAACCCGTTGGTAGGCCTTAGCATCAGCTTCATCTTCATCACTATATGCTTGAATGTGATTCTGAAAAAGGATTTCCAGATCTTCAGGCTGAAATTTCAACAGCTCCATGGGCTCAAAGATGGTGATGTCTTCCTTGCCCTCACACTCTATCACTGCACTGCCAATGATTGGGTCGTAGTACCACTTTCTGAAAGTTTGTAGCTGAACAGGTACATATTTTGGAATGGTGATGGTCTTGTGAGTTTGGGCAGGCTTGTACCTTAAGAACACATATGGCTTGTTAGTCTTAGGATGAAACCTTGTCTTTGAAATCTTCTTTTGAGTTTTCCTAGGCTTCATTCCTTTGAAATCATTATTGACTTGAGAATGCAGAAATTTCTCAAAGTCATAAGCCATCATGACCTTCCGAGGGTTTTGAAGGGGAAGTTTGGCTAAATCCCTGAGGTCATAGAAAGGAAGGGTTTGGAAGTCAGTCATATTTTTAAAGTGCTGAACTCCCCCTCTATATCTTCTTATAATAAAGAGCTTCCTTTCAGCATCATACTTCCAGCCAATTGGAGGCCTTTTTAGTTCTTGATGCTCTGCTATCCATTCATATGTCTTAGGAGTTTCCTCCTGAATTATTTTCTTAAACCAAGACTTTCTTGAAATTGAAGGTTTAGGAGCAACAGAGGGTGGATCTTGTGCTGGACTGGATTCGGAGACTGTAGTGGTTGGTTCAGGAGTGACTGTTTTGATAAGATTAATCTGAACATCTTCTTCACCTTTTTCTTCGTCAGCTAAGGTTTGAATTTCATCTTCGTCTTCCGTAAAGTATCTAGTTCTCTCAGTCTCTTTTTCTTCAGTGGTCAGGATTTCTGGATAAAGATCATTATACCCATAGTTTTCAATGTCATCTAAAAGGGCATTCAGCTCATCATCAGATGGGATGTCTTCTTCATCAAGAATCACGGTCTCTATTTCAGTGGAAGTCCCTTTCCCTCTCTTCCTTGCATCTCTTCTCTCACTAGCTGAGGGAAGGTTTAGTTATGTACCTTCAACTTTGACTTCAACCGCCTCTTTTGTCTTTTCAGTATGGCCAGCAAATATAGTTAGTGCAGATTCTGGATTAGTCACAAGGTCAGGAGATGAGGGTTCAACTACAGATGTGGTCTCCCCCTGAGTTGTTGAAGTAGTTGGTTGTTTTTGCACAGGTTTAACTATTGAGGCTTTGAGCTGTTCCACCACTTCAGCTAAAGCCTTGAATTCTTCTTTTTGTTCTGAGATTAGTTTCTGTTGTGTTTCAAGTTGAGTTTGTTGGACCTCAATCTGGGTATGTAAACCCCCAACTTCTAGCTTCAGGTCTTTAACCTCTTCCTGGACATCATGCAAATTAGTTTTTAAGCCTTCAATTTCTTCATCTTTCTTTTGAATCGTATCCTGCATTTTCTTCAGTTCAAGGCTTAAAGTTTTAACTCTTGGTACAGGAGAAGTTGAATCATGAGTTGGTGATGTGGGAGTGGTATGGATGCGTGATTGTTGTGGAGATGGTTGTGGAGTGGGTTGTGTAGTAGGTTGTGAATATGGTTGTGGAGTGGGTTGTGGAGATGGTTGTGGAGTGGGTTGTGGAGTAGGTTGTGGAGATGGTTGTGGAGTAGCCAATAGAGAATCTGATGAGGATGACAAGTCTTCAAATCCAGTCTTGATTTTCTTTGCCTTAGGCTCTTCTTCCTCAAAATCAGAACCTGACTCAACTTGTCGTTTGGAGGAAGATGCAAGATGCATTGTTCTATCATCTGAATCAGACTTTTAGTATTCAGATCCATAAATCCTTGCATCCAGAGTTCCACTTGATTCTGCAACTTCCTCCTCAACTTCATGCATGCCAGCTTCAACATTAACTGCTGGCTCTTGAATTATCTGAATTTGTTCAACAAAAGGAGCCTCTATCACAGGCTCAATGATGGGTTGTTCTTGTTTTTGAACATTAGGGATGTTTATCTCAATCTCAGCTTCATCAATAGGTGCATTACCTTGATCTTGCTCACCTTCCATTTCTTCTTCTTCAGATGATGAGTTCTCTTCTTCAAGATCAGGGTCAATATCAGGGATAAATTCTTCTTTTTCACCAATAATATGACCAAACAGGGGAACGTCAGCTATAGCCCTATTGGTTCTCTTGTTAGTACTTCTCATATAGCTGAGAGTCTTGGCAATCATATGATCGAACACAAAGATGTTCCCACCTTGTTGCAGCTCAGGATGAAGATGATTGATGATAATTTGTAAAAATCTAGGATAGGCTAGAAATTTCTCCTTCACGGCTCCTGTTAGATTATCTTTTAACTGTCTGAATATGAAGCCAGAAAAATTGTAATCTCTTCCCTTGATTATCCCCAAAATAGCTGAGCCCAGAGTGTTGTTTGCTGAATCAAACCCTCCTTTTCTGATTGATAGGCATTGAATAAACACGTGCACTATGTATCTCCAGTGGCTTGGTAAGGAGTTCTTGATTATCTGGCCACTTTTGAATTCATCTGGATGACCCAATCTTCTGAAGCATTCTTTAACATAGAAGATTGGGAATTCAATGGGAGCATCTGGATTATCATTAAACTGAAGCACCTCTCTAATTGTAGTTTCAGAAAGTAAGACTTCTTGGCCAAGCACAGTTGCTCTAATGTGCTCTATATTTTCATTTGTGATGATTTCTGCAGTCTCCCAAAATTCTCTTATAGATGTCTCAAACACCGACAGATTGTTACTGATGGCAAAGCTGATGTTGGAGTTTGCCAGGAAGTTTAAGACAGGAATGAACTCTACAGCTTTTGGATCACTGGCATTAAGGAATGCACAGACATTGTGTCTTTTTACAAATAAGAGATCCATACCTGTAAAATTCATCAATTTTGCACAATAAGTAAGATTTCTGAAAATACTTAATCGAAACAAGTTATATCAATACTTAGAAAAATTTTGAAGTCCTAACTGTCGAAACAACTAGTTTCGATTTGAGATGAACTTGGTTAATTTAACAGACAGCTTTATCGAAACAAGTAGTTTCGATAGAGGCTATAAGCTTTGATCAATACTTAGAAAAATTTTGAATCAACACTGTCGAAACAACTAGTTTCGATGGAGATCAACACTGTCGAAACAACTAGTTTCGATGGAGATCAACACTGTCGAAACAACTAGTTTCGATGGAGATCAACACTGTCGAAACAGCTAGTTTCGATGGAGATGAACTTATCGAAACTATCTAGTTTCGATCAGAGATACTAGGGCAAGTTTGGGTGTCGAAACTAGTAGTTTCGATTAAAAAACTTTTGAGAAATTTTGAAAGTGTTGAACCCTTTTATCGAAACTACTTGGTTTTGAAACCCAAACCTCTCTGATTCGTTATACTCAGACTATCATAAACAATTTAAAGAAGGGTTTAGAGTGGCCTGTAAGTGACGGAACTTCATCTTACCGAGTGTGAGACGTTATTTGCAAGCATACACATTAAACGTGAGTTCAAAGATGATAGAGATGTATGCAAACACGGATAAGCACAAAACGACTGTTATTATGAAGATTTCATCGAACAAATTTTAAACTTTGAAATTCTAGGTCTGCCGATATGCAAAAATCATCCAAAATGAAGTAGTGAGACGTTACCTGATGATGAAGACGATGGTGACAACGGAGAAATCAGGTGATTAATGCTGATTTCTTGCAACTCAGACCGATGGTTTGAGAAATTTTACGAATGACAGAGAATACGAAGAGGGTTTGAAAAAGTCGAGTGTATGACAGTATGAAGGGAGGGATTGCTTATGAAGGCTTTTAATTTTCATGAGACAAAAGATAAAAATGCCCCTGTCGAAACAAGTAGTTTCGATAGGACAAACTAGTTTCGATATGCACAAAGTAGTTTTGATAGTTCAAATTAGTTTCGATATGTACAACTAGTTTCGATATGTTTCGATAGTTCAAAGAAGTTTCGATAGTTCAAATTAGTTTCGATATGTACAACTAGTTTTGATAGTTCAAAGTAGTTTCGATATGTACAACTAGTTTTGATATTTAATAAATAAAATTATGCACAAGATATTTACACTTTTCCTCTTGAAAAAGATCCAACATGAGATCAGATCTGGTCAGTCTCTTGAAACACTTCCTTTTGCAATTCACTACTGTAAGTCCCTGAAGATAGCTGGTATTTGTGCAAAGTAAACCCGAACATTTGTTTGTACAAAGATTTCATGTGATTAGAAGGTACCATTTAAGCAACATACAAGGTGTACCCCACATATTAAAATAAAATAATTTTGAAAAACCTATCAATTCTCAAGAAGTACCAATCTTCATCCTATCATCTCTTTCTGATTAACCAAGGTACCGTCTTAGTAATGTCAAAGTACCACCAAAATAAAATAAGATATCCAAGTGGATTTAGAAAATTAAAATAAAATATATCCAAGTAGATATTAAAAAGGTACGAGCATTCTAGATCTTTGCGTAAGCAAAACAGAAGAAGTCGTAAAATTATCCAAGCAGATAGAAAAATGTTGCACGCCCGAGATCTTTGCATAAGCAAAACAGACGGGGTCAAATCATCCAAGTGGATGGGAAAAGGATGAGCACCCGAGATCTTTGCGTAAGCAAAACATACGGGGTCATCGGTGGTAAATATCGTTATATTGACGGTCACTTGGCGTATGAATAGGAATCCAATACGTAAGCCTGTATCTGATTGAATCGGTTTTTCTTAGATATAAAAATGGGTTAGATGTTTCAATAATGGATTCAAACACACAAGTATGAGATATATATTAGGTTTTCACACTACTTACAAGTTTTAACCATATGTCGGGCCTACCAGCTATACCTCAGTAAACACCATCGCTTTTGGTCTATTCTATGTCCAAGAGATGAGATCAGACACTATCATTTCTCAAAGGTCAGATTCAATTTTTCCTGCAACTTGTAAGATTTTATACACAGCAATTCTTTTTAATATTAAAATATTATATTTCTCCCCCAAAAGATTTGCGTGGATACAGTACATAAAAATAAAATCTTTTTGGAATTTTCTTAGACAATTTAAACAGAACTAATAAATAAAAAAAATAAAAAAAAATTATTTACACAATTTACTGAAAGTTGATCATTCCAAGCATTTCCACCAGTTGGGCAAATCTGGTAGAGTCAAAAGCCTTTGTGAAGATGTCTGCGGTTTGTTTATTAGTTTTGACTTCAACAATTCGAATATGCTTCTTTTCAACACAGTCACGAATAAAATGATGCTTAATTTCAATGTGTTTGGTTTTGGAATGCTGAACGGGGTTTTTAGTGATATGGGGAACGGCAGTGTTGTCACACAGAATGGGTGTCTCATGGAATGTGATCCCATAGTCAAGCATCTGATGGTGTATCCATCTGACTTGGGAACAACAGAGGGCTGCGGCAATGTATTCGGCTTCGGCGGTGGATTGGGAAACGGTGGATTGTTTCTTACATTGCCATGAGACAAGGCGTTTGCCAAGGAATTGAGAACCTCCAGAAGTGGATTTTCGGTCTAAGTTGCAACCCACATAGTCTGAATCTGAATAAGCCACAAGATCAAACAAGTCAGTTTTAGGATACCACAGACCCAATTTTGGCTTATACCTTAAATATCTTAAAATACGTATGACAGCAGATAAATGAGAGAGTTTAGGATTAGCCTGAAAATGTGCACACAAGCACACTGCAAACATGATGTCGGGTCTGCTGGCCGTGAGATACATGAGAGATCCTATCATAGAGCGATATAGATGCGGATCAACGCTTTCCCCATCCACATCAGGAGTCAAACAATGTCGAACTTCCACAGGAGTTTTTACTGGATGGGAATCAGCCATTTTGAACTTGGTCAAGATTTCTTTTACGTATTTTTCTTGATGGATAAGGATTCCTGACTCAGACTGATCAACTTGTAGTCCCAAAAAGAACTTCATTTCCCCCATGGAGCTCATCTCAAACTTAGATCGCATCACTTCTTCAAATTCTTTGCAGAGACGGGGATTTGTAGATCCAAAAATGATATCATCCACATAAATTTGCACTATGATTGTGTCCTTTTCATCCTTCCGTTTGAACAAAGTTTGGTCAATTGCTCCCCGTGTGAAACCATTTTCAAGCAGATGCTTTGATAAAGTTTCATACCACGCACGAGGTGCTTAGTGAAGACTATACAATGCTTTGTCTAACTTGTAAACACGGTCTGGAAAATTAGGATCAATGAAATCCGGCGGCTGCTTGACATATACTTCCTCTTGAACTTTGCCATACAAAAATGCACTTTTGACATCCATTTGATGGACGGTGAAGTCCATGTAGGCTGCATAGGCGAGAAACATTCTGATGGATTCCAAGCGAGCCACTGGTGCAAAGACTTCCTCATAGTCAATCCCTTCTTCTTGATAGAAACCTTGAACCACCAGACGAGCTTTATTTCGAATCACAGTGCCGCCTTCATCCTTTTTGTTGCGAAAAACCCAACGAGTGCCGATTGGAACTTTGTTCTTGGGAAGATCTACCAAATTCCACACATGCAGCTTTGAGAATTGTTGTAGCTCTTCCTGCATTGCTTCCACCCAGCTGTTTTCTAGTAGAGCTGCTTTGATGTTCTTTGGTTCAGTTTGAGACAAAGCAAGAAAACATGATGTTTTCAAATGCTTCACAGGCACTTCTGGTACTAACACCCACATTGAGTGGTCCAATGATGTTATTGGTGGGATGAATCTTGTGAATTCGCAGTTGAGGAATTTCATCTTCTTCCACGACTTCTTCCAAATTGGTAAGATTTTCAGCAGGAGGATCGGCAATATCATTAATAGGATCTTCAGCAGGTGATTGTGGTGCAACATCTACTATTGGAATGGAGTTGTCTTCAACAGTTTCACTTGTTGCACCAGAACCGGAAGACTCCATATCAGATTCAGCATTAGCAACCACAGGAATTTCAACCTGAGCAGATGAGGAAGAGCCTTGATCATTTCTGTTGCCTAGATTGTTCACAGAGAAGTAAGGATTAGCATGAGTTGATTCAATAGAGAAATCAGGAAGATTAAATGACTTAAAAACTGAATCGACGTCAAAGAGCCAATTGGGACCGTCTCCTGCGTCCGTATGATTGTTTTCATGCCAATTGATATCAATGGACTCCATCACTATCCTTTTCTTCTTATGGTAGACACGAAAAGCACGTTGATTGGATGAGTAACCAACAAAATAGCGTTCATCAGCTTTGGCTTCAAACTTGTTGAGTTGATCTGAAGTGTTCAGCATTGTTCATACACACCCAAATTTTCTGAAGAAATCAATAACTGGCTTGCGCTTGTACATGATCTCATAAGGTGTCTTGTTGCAACTTTTAGTGATAAGAACCTGATTTTGCACAAAACATGCAGTGTTGACCGCCTCATCCCAGAAAGTCACGGGAAGCTTAGAGTCAACAATCATAGTTCGTGCAGCTTCAATTAAAGTGCGGTTTCTTCTTTCAGCTACACCGTTTTGTTGAGGAGTACGAGGTGCACTAAATTGTCGAGAGATTCCTTTGCTTTCACAGAAGGAATCAAAAGTTGCATTTTGAATTATGTTCCATTATCGCTGCGGATAGTCTTCACACTTGGATTGAAGAGGTTCTCAATTTGAAGCAGATAGTTTTTTAAAATCTCTGGCGTCTCATCTTTTGTGGCTAAGAAAAACACCCAAGTGAATCGGGAAAAATCATCTGTTACCACCAGACAGTATGACTTTCGTCCAAGACTCATGACACTCACCGGACCAAAAAGATCCATGTGAAGCAATTGGAGAGGAGAGTCAATGGAATTGGTGGTTTTAGGCTTATGTGAAGATTTGTGTTGTTTTCCTTTGGAACATGAGATACAGTGTTCCATAGGAGTGAAATCTTTAAGAGGTAATCCAGTGACTAGGTTGCCTCGAACCAGTCGATTCATTGTTTTGAAATTGACATGTCCCAACCTCTTATGCCACAGGAAAGATTCATCTTCAGAAGCCTTTGAGAGAAAACACGATTCAATGCCCGATGGGTTGTTCATATCCAAGCTATATGTGTTGTATCTTCTGGGAGCACGCATGAGAATAAGTTCTTCCGGAATCACCACTCCTGGCTTCAAGATAAGACATTCTTTTGAATTGAATAAGGCACAAAAGTCCTTGTCACAAATCTGTGAAACACTCATCAGATTGTATTTCAACTGAGGAACAAAGTTGACAAATTCCAGACTATTTACTCCATTTGATACTGTTCCTTGTCCTTCAATCTTTCCTCCTCTTGGGTTTCCAGCAAAAGCAACATACTCTCCATCAATTTGATGATAATCTTGCAGCAAGTTAAAGTGCCCAGTCATATGTCTTGAACATCCACTATCTACATGCCAAATGTTATCGCCGGTTCTTCTTGATTGACCCTATACACAACGAACCATTTATACGATTTGACCAATATTGTTTCAGTCAAGAGATTTTATTGTCAGGATATGACCTCTCATTGGAATCAGAATTGCAACCATCCTTTGATGAAGGATGGTCATCAAATAGAACATTATTTTTAATTTTCCAAGTTCGTTTTAAATAGTTTTTTGCATTTTTAATTCTTTTACGCCTAGATTTCCTACTGTGAGAAGACTTAGGCAGAACATATGAATTTAATGAACTTTTGGAAGGTGATTCTTCATTAGAACTTGTGGTTGTCAATTTACAAATTTTTGAAATGTGATTTGAGGCACCACAACTAAAACAAACGTTTTCACAAGATATCTTAGCTTGATAATAGTCATCACACGATGAAGATGATTGTGATGTTGAGGAATCTGAACAAGAGACGGTTCTCTCATCAATAACTTTGTCTTGAAGACGATGTGCTTCCTTTAATCTGAAAAAGTCCATGTTGCTCATGGTTTCACGTGGTACATCATTCACAATAATTCCTGCACTTTTAAACTTGGTAACACATGGCATAACATTCAAAGATTTAGGAACAAAAGGCAAAGCATTTTTAAATTTAGAAACATCACATCCCAAACCCGTATGCTCAGCAGGCATAGAGTCAAAATACAAGTTTTCAACGTGTTCACAAATATTTAGTTTAGACACGGACATATTATTACATTCATCTGACTCAAGTTCTTTTAAAATAGTTCTGTCATTGGTACTCTCATCACAATCATCTTCGGAATTTACACAATTAGATTCTGCACAAGAAGCAAAACTGTCAGAATCAGAGGATGTAATATAATCATCACGAGATAATGTGCAAACAAAAGGTGTGGAAACATGTGGAGTTGGCATATCAGCAAATCTCCCTGATTTAGAATAAGGAGGTGGATGAGATTTATACCCAAGACCTTCTGTGCCTTTTCTATTAAATTGTTTATAAATTATTCCAAACAGAATTTTCTGATCCATATCCATGTGATCAACCTGTAATTTGGCTTTTTCTGCCTTTTGGACTCTTTCAGTTAAAATTGTATTGTTAATGGTTTGAGTATTGAGTTGCACAATTAAAGAGCGATTTTCACCAAAAATATCATGAATTTTCTTTAAGTAAAGTTTCTCAGTTTTGGCCACAGGGTCATACATCACCTTAATGTGATTTCGTTCATCAATCAAGGCTTGATTGATGAATCTGTATTTTTGAATTTCATTCAAGCAAGATCTATAATTACACAGTTTAGAAATAACCTCAGCAGGCACAGCAGTGAGATCCTCAGCAGGTTCAATCATGACACACTTGCCCATGTCCTCCACATCAGCCATCAAGGCTTTATCAGCAGCTTCCTCAGCTTGGTCTCCCCAATGATAATGTCCATCAGCTTGACACACAAGAGCTGTGGAACTTGAAGATGTGTTTGTCTTTGAAGGATTGGCAGGTTGTTTTCCAGAGGAGATTTTTTTTTCTTGCTGATCCTTGGAGGACGGCTCCTTGTAGTGTCTGGCAAAATGACCCAGCTGATCACAATTGTAGCATCTCACCTTCTTGATATCAAACCCAAGTGTCTTTCCCTGCTTGAATCTGTCTATGCCAGTTCTTTTGATGAATCTTTTGGCTCTTAAGGTCAACATGGCCATGCACCAATCATTGTCCATTTTCTCCAAATCATCAGGATTAATCTGCTCCAAGTCATCAGGTTGAAAGCTAACCGGTGTTAGATTTCCAGAAATCAGTGCATCATATCATGACATGAAAGAAGTCATGATTGGGACATAATCATCAAGAATCATGGTGACAGTCTTTTGAGGAGCAGAGGAGCTGGTAGAATTAATTACAGCAGCTGAAGGAGGGACATCAGTCTGAAAGTATGGGCTACCGGATGAGCTTAATCCAGCAATAAGAGCTGTGTTTCCAGACTGATTTGACGGGGTGACTGCTCCCTTCTTAATCTCAATTTCATAAGATTCAAGAATGCTATAGACTTCCTGTTGAGACAGAGCACTCAGATTCTCAGTCTTTTTTATCATGATTTGATACATATTCCGTTCCTCAGGAAGAGAATCTAGGAGTTTCTTGTTTAGATCAAGAGTAGGGTACTCAACTCCCATTACCTTCAACCTTGATACAATGCTTGAAAAACGGTTGATCAAATCAGATATTGATTCTCCCCTTACACTGCTGAACATCGCATATTATTTCTTGATCAGATCCCTTTTGCTTTCCCTGACATCCTCACTTCCCTCATATCTTGTGCACAATGCAGCCCATAAGTCTTTGGCAGTTGTGTACTCAGCAAAGATGTTGAAAATATCCATAGGAAGGGCCATGGCAATAGTCCCGTAGGCCTTGTTGTCTCGGGCAATCAAGGCAAGATCTTTCTCATCATACTCAGATACTAACTTAGGTCGTTGAACATCAGCAGTGGTAGTTACGGGCTTGTGGGGGCCATCGGTGATAGAACTCAACAATGTATAATCGTGAAATTGAAAGAAAAGCTTCATCTTTTTAGTCCAGTCATCAAACTCTCTTGTGGACACAAGAGCAGGTGGTCTATTTCCCCCAGAATGTTCTGTTGAACTTGAAGTGGCCATGATATTCGGAATCGAAACTAAAACAGTAACTAGTTTCGATAGAACAACTTCTATCGAAACAGCTAGTTTCGATAGAACAATTTTATCGAAACAACTAGTTTCGATAGGACAACTTTTATCGAAACAACTAGTTTCGATAAGCCATTTTTTATCGAAACAACTAGTTTCGATACTGAAAAATTTCACAGACAAGTTTCGATAACCACAGTTTCTATATAAGACAAAAAAAAATCTAGTTTCGACAGTACCTTCTCCCGACAAAACGTAGACAAGAAGTTTCGATGATCAACAAAAATCAAAAACTGTTCCCTGTAGTTTCGATGCCTTCTTCTCCAAGCTCAGAAATACTCCATTGATGATAAGCTCCAGAAATCAATAGTGCAGAAATGACAAAATAATCCAGTGAAAACCTTCGTCTAACACTCCTGATCACTAATCCAACCTCCGATTCTGAAAATACGAGCAAAAACCCTTGGAAATCGATGAAACAGTAACCTTCAATCAATAAACCAGTACTTCCGAGAATAGATGTGCAAAAACCCAAAATAAGCTTCGAATACCCTCAGTAAACACCTAGAATCGATCAATAAACCTGATAACACTTAAAAACACTAGAGCATAAAGCTCTGATACCACTTGTAGGTCCTGAGCAGACCTGAAAGAACAAATCTACGAAGAAATCCATCAAACAGTCCGGATCGAGAGGCAGAATCTCTAGATCCGGTATCACTCTCGAATCAGAAATGGTAGAGACGGGTGCGGGAATCACATACACGAACAGAAACATATGAAAATGAAAAGAATAGATAATTGAAAGCATAAAACATATGATTCTTTGATTGAAATGAAAATAAACGCTCGATCATACACTAACAATTAGTCTCACCCCAGGGTGAGCTCCCCCTGGGGTGGTGATTCCCTCTACAGACACACTCACTCCTAATGGGTATTCTACTATATATAGGAGGCCTCATGTGCCTTGTTTTCCAAGCCACCTGCCAAACAGGCCTGAAAAACAGGCATCGAAACTAGGTAGTTTCGATTGAACAAATGTTCAACCGAAACTACTAGTTTCGATTGAACAAAAGTTCAACCGAAACTACTAGTTTCGATACTGTAGTTTCTATTGACAGCATCAGTCTCATTTCTATACCCAACATTAGTACTAAGATTATTATCTTTCCACTTCCATAACCATGGTGAATACGAGTTTGTCAAAATGGTTTTATGTCGTGAGTGTGCTACAAACACTCTCACGCAACGATCAAACTATTTACGTTTACGAAAAGCGCAAAACACGAAAATTAAATACTTACGTATACCATCTCGTGGGGGGTTGGCTACGGATATAACCCCGGGGATGTTTGTTAATGTTACCCGAATAAAAGTATATGTAAAGTTTTATCAAATGTTTATACTAGCTCCGGATCTATACGGTCGGGCGGGGTTGACACATAGGGTCGAGTGAATGTGTAAAATGGGGGATCCTGTGACTCCACGTGTCCACTCAGGTATGTGACCAATGTATACGCCTATAAAATTGGGACAGAGTGAAGTGTTCAATGTCTTCCATGGAGTTATGTTTAATTATTTAATTTAACTGTTTTGCCATATTGATAAAGGATTTTGAGATCATAAAGTATTCACCAGCACATAGTTGACATTCATTTTCAAATGTTTTCAGGAAGGGATTAAATGATCTTAAACTTTCGGGACTAGCCACAACTTAAGTCTCGGGGATGGTTTTGTTGTATATCCGGGTCAAGCTACACACCTAAACCCGGTGCAACCAAAAATTATAATATACAGGTTCGTGTTATGCACGGGACGGTCCTGGAGATATGATACAAGGTTAGCTGCCAAAAGGATTACGACTCCCTAGGCGGATACCTCCCTTGTAGGATTACTGACTTATGTATTTGATTTCGGTTTCAATGTAACAAACAATCAGGTTGTTATACCCAAGTAATTAAATAAAGATCTTTTGTCTACACGACGAGATTCATTTATTTACAGAACCAACCCTCAAGGTTGAGAATGATTTATGAAACGATCCTTTGAAAAATGTTATTCCGCTGCACAATACAAACTCTAAAATTAAAGCAGGAACCATTGGTGCCAACTGTTGTCGCTGCCCGGTAACGTCCCAGGGGTGCCCGGGGCGGGGTGTGACAATTTGTAGTAGGTGCAAATTCTCCTAAACTTTGATAAGTACTTCCTGTATTTTCTGTATTTGCTCCAGGTTCCAAATCAGTTTCATTTGTCGGTTGGAATTCATATACAGGAGGAGCATATTTCTGAATGAACTTAGGTCCTTTCCTTTCCCGTCATCTATACAAACACAAAATACTTTTTATTTATTTTATAAAATATACATAAAAAGGTAAAATTTACATAAGTTACTATTATATTTCTTTATTTACGCCCACCCTTCCTCTTCTCCTTTTCTAGGTTCCTTATCCGCTCCTTTAGTTTTATTGAACCTTTTTCACCTCGTCCGTTTCTCTTAACGCATGGTCTAGGAATTCAATAGGTGATCCTAAATGTGCGGAGGTGTATTTGTACTGGGGTGGAGGTTCTCTTATACCGAACATTATGTCATTATATACGTTTCGGTAAGGAACATCTTGTCTATCCTAAGGTCCATCGATATACTCTTCCAACATGTCAGTATACGTATTTTCTGCGGAAGTTGGATGAATATAGGAATCTAAGGATTTTGGAAGGATCATATTGGGGTTCTTCAGATTCTTCCTCGGGTATATCCTGGTATATTTCTTTCAATTCTGATGTCGATACATGCATACGTTCCGTCAGCATTTGAACACGCATCCTAGGCTTCATAGACCTACTTGGTCCAGCGGTGGTGGAGTGTCCATCCTTCAGATTTCAAAATCCGAAGTTCCCGCCATCCATGAAGAGCTAGATCCATTATAGCAATCAGGATTTTCTTCTAATGGATGATATGATTTGTCATCAGAGATAACAATCGTTTCATTATTATTTGGTTCATTATAGTTAGGGATGATTATCGAAGCTTCTCTAGTACCCTTGGGTGATATTGCTCTTCTCCGGAATGTCCAGAGACATAAGTAAAGTAGTTACTTCATGACATCTGTATATTCATCACTTAATTATTATAAAGATCTACCTACTTTTACTTAGCAAGCAATCGATACTAGTTAAAGCTTAGATACTAACATTAGTATCCTTATTTACTAAAACCAAATAATAACATATCAAGGTTACAGTTTAGATACAACTTTTAGTATGTAATTCGCTAAAACCAAGGGCTCTGATTCCAATATGTAACACCCCGGGTTTTGACCCTGCTCGGGCGTGCGACCATCAGTTGGTACCTGTTTCTTTGTATTACGTCAGAGTTCATAAATCACAGCGGAAGTTGGATCAAGAGTTTACAAACTCATTTCATTTCATAAACATGGGGAAACACCCTGATTGTTTTACAAAACATTTATACAAAACCAAGGAATTTACAGAGCCATTCATTTCAGATGATGTCTAGGGTGTACTTTCCCTTTTATGACATCAAGGATCCATCGTCCTTTGTGGCTTTATTCATGCAATCATATTTACCCTTGGTTACTTGTAAAACATTTGAAAATATTTTATCAGTATAAACTGGTGAATACAAGTATGCTTTTTATAATCTGACAAGACTTAATAAATAGAACAATTTGCCCTTATTTTAATGGTCAATTTACACACTTAGCGGACTACCTTCAGCCCGAATGTATAACCACCAGCCACACTAGTTACTTTCTCGGATGATCATTGTTTTACGTTAATCACAACCTTACGCGTATGCGATTTAGGTATTTTATGTGACTCTAACAACCGAGCCGTAGCCCTAGCCCCGTTACAGCGTTTCATCTATAACACGTACATGATCATGCGTGACACTATGGTCTGAATACTATATAGTAAATCACCTTATGCGACCAATGGTTGTATTAGTTCATTCGATTCAGACCATAAATCAAAACGGTTTATGGTTTTTTAAAGTATTTTATAAAAATACAAGTATTCACCTTTCTAGAGTCTTGACTTAGAGGTCTCTTAAAGTGCTATCACTACTCGGGACGCGTTTCCACTTAGCTTCCTAATCCTCGGGTACCTTGAACAGAAGTTTCCCTAGCTCCTCAGGATGTTTCTAGCTTAATCAGACTGGTGCGGTAAATAAACAAGGATCAGATTATCGGGAAATAGTGTTTAGTTGACTGGAATTAGCAAAGCAGGTCAGAGAATTCGTATTTGGGTTTCTAGGATGTGTAGAACTTGAACGGCACTAGAAATCAATTTATAGCCTGAGATGTGGTCCCTTAGCGGACCGTTAAGGAGAAGGATAGTGGTCTGCTACCGCTCTGGTCTTAACGAGTATGTAGGACACATGGAGAACTCAGAAATTGTAGCTAGCGGACCGTTACGGATCAGGGTAGCGATCCGCCACCCAATCAGATTTCCCTCTGGCGGATTAGCCTAGCGGACCTTCACATTTTGGCGGTTGTAGCGGACCATTATGTAGGTCCAGATTTCTCTTGAAATCACTGATTTGATCGATTACACACACACATAGGCGGAAACTGTGTGTATGGTGATGAGACAGATAATAGAAACAGTGTTGGTGAAGATAACAGGCTAACCACAGTGTGAATGAACACGCAAATGGTATGAAAGTGTAAGAACACAGTGAATAAACAACTGCAAATTGTATTGATTCAGGAAAAATGTGAAAGAGAAGGTTCAGGGTTACAGCCGCTACTCACACCCTAAACATTCTCAAACTAGGCTATTTATAGTAGTGACAGGTATCGAAACTATGTTCAATCGAAACCACTAGTTTCGATTGACCATTTACAAGTGATACACAACTGTCGAAACTACCATCTATCGAAACTACTAGTTTCGATTGAACAGACTCAATCGAAACTAAGTATTTTCGATGGCCCAGACTTAGAAATAAAAACATTAATTACCTAAAACTGAAATTACATTTAATGAAATGACAGAAAGTAAACTAGTCTAAAACTGTTTAAACAAACAATAAATGACAACAGCTTATACATAAGATATGACTCTACAATCTCCCCCTAAGCTATTGCATTATCGTCTTCAGCTCTTCATCAAGCAGCTGGTCCTTCAGTTGTCCTTGGTATAAAAGGTTTAACATGGAGAGATACAACCCGTTGGTAGGCTTTAGCATCAGCTTCATCTTCATCACTGTATGCCTGAATGTGATTCTGAAAAAAGGAATTCCAGATCTTCAGGCTGAAACTTCAACAGCTCCATGGGCTCAAAGATGGTGATGTCTTCCTTGCCTTCACACTCTATTACTGCACTGCCAATGATTGGGTCATAATACCACTTTCTGAAAGTTTATAGCTGGACAGGTACAGATTTTGGAATGGAGATGGTCTTGTGTGTTTGGGCAGGCTTGTACCTTAAGAACACATATGGCTTGTTAGTCTTAGGATGAAACCTAATCTTTGAGATCTTCTTTTGAGTTTTCCTAGGCTTCATTCCTTTGAAACCATTATTGACTTGAGAATGCAGAAATTTCTCAAAGTTATAAGCCATCATGACCTTCCCAGGGTTTTGAAGTGGAAGTTTGGCTAAATCCCTGAGGTCATAGAAAGGAAGGGTTTGGAAGTCAGTCATATTTTTAAAGTGCTGAACTCACCCTCTATATCTTCTTATGATAAAGAGCTTCCTTTCAGCATCGTACTTCCAGCCAATTGGAGGCCTTTTTAGTTCTTGATGCTCTGCTATCCATTCATATGTCTTAGGGGTTTCCTCCTGAATTATTTTCTTAAACCAAGACTTTCATGAAATTGGAGGTTCAGGAGCAACCGAGGGTGAATCTTGTGCTGGACCGGATTCGGAGACTGTAGTGGTTGGTTCAGGAGTGACTGTTTTGATAAGATTAATCTGAACATCTTCTTCACCCTTTTCTTCGTCAGATAAGGTTTGAATTTCATTTCCGTCTTCCGTAAAGTATCTAGTTCGCTCAGTTTCCTTTTCTTCAGTGGTCAGGATTTCTGGATAAAGATCATTATACCCAAAGTTTTCGATGTCTTCTAAAAGGGCATTCAGCTCATCATCAGATGGGATGTCTTCTTCATCAAGAATCACGGTCTCTATTTCAGTGGAAGTCCATTTCCCACTCTTCCTTGCATCTCTTCTCTCACTAGCTGAGGGAAGGTTTAGTTCTGTACCTTCAACTTTGACTTTAACCACCTCTTTTGTCTTTTCAATATGGCCAGCAAATATAGTTAGTGCAGACTCTGGATTAGTCACAAGGTCAGGAGATGAGGGTTCAACCACAGATGTGGTCTCCCCCTGAGCTGTTGAAGTAGTTGGTTGCTTTTGCACAGGTTTAAGCATTGAGGCTTTGAGCTGCTCCACTGCTTCAGCCAAAGCCTTGAATTCTTCATTTTGCTTTGATATTAGTTTCTGCTGTGTTTCAAGTTGAGTTTGTTGGACCTCAATTTGAGTATGTAAACCCCCAACTTCCAGCTTCAGGTCTTTAACCTCTTCCTGGACATTATGCAAATTATTTTTTAAGCCTTCAATTTCTTCATCTTTCTTTTGAATCGTATCCTGCATTTTCTTCAGTTCAAGGCTTAGAGTCTTAACTCTTGGTACAGGAGAGGCTGAATCATGAGTTGGTGATGTGGGAGTAGTATGGATGGGTGATTGTTGTGGAGATGGTTGTGGAGTGGGTTGTGGAGTAGGTTGTGGAGATGGTTGTGGAGATGGTTGTGGAGATGGTTGTGAAGATGGTTGTCGAGATGGTTGTGGAGTGGCTAATAGAGAATCTGATGAGGATGACAAGTCTTCAAATCCTGTTTTGATTTTCTTTGCCTTAGGCTCTTCTTCCTCAAAATCAGAACCTGACTCAGCCTGTCATTTAGAGGAAGATGAAGGATGCATTGTTCTATCATCTGAATCAGACTTGTAGTAGTCAAATCCATAAATCCCTGCATCCAGAGTTCCACTAGATTCTGCGACTTCCTCCTCAACTCCATGCATGCCAGCTTCAACATTAACTGCTGGCTCTTGAACTATCTGAATTTGTTCAACAAAAGGAGCCTCTGTCACAGGCTCAATGATGGGTTGTTCTTTTTCTTGAACTTCAGGGACGTTTATCTCAATCTGAGCTTCATCAATAGGTGCATTACCTTGATCTTGCTCAACTTCCATTTCTTTTTCTTCAGATGATGAGTTCTCTTCTTCAAGATCAGGGTCAATATCAGGGATAAATTCTTCTTCTTCACCAATAATATGACCAAACAGGGGAACGTCAGCTATAGCCCTGTTGGTTCTCTTGTTAGTACTTCTCATATAGCTGAGAGTCTTGGCAATCATGTGATCGAACACAAAGGTGTTCTCACCTTGTTGCAGCTCAGGATGAATATGATTGATGATAATTTGTAAAAATCTAGGATATGCCAAGAATTTCTCCTTCACGGCTCCAGTTAGATTGTCTTTTAACTGTCTGAATATGAAGCCAGAAAAGTTGTAATCTCTTCCCTTGATTATCCCCAAAATAGCTAAGCCCAGAGTGCTGTTTGCTTAATCAAACCCTCCTTTTCTGATTGATAGGCAGTGAATAAACACGTGCACTATATATCTCCAGTGGCTTGGTAAGGAGTTCTTGATTATCTGGCCACTCTTGAATTCATCTGGATGACCCAACCTTCTGAAGCATTCTTTAACATAGAAGATTGAGAATTCAATAGGTGCATCTAGATTATCATTAAACTGAAGCACCTCTCTAATTGTAGCTTCAGAAAGTAAGACTTCTTGGCCACGCACAGTTGCTCTAATGTGCTCTATATTCTCAATTGTGATGATTTCTGCTGTCTCCCAGAATTCTCTTATAGTTGTCTCAAACACCGGCAGATTATTGCTGATGGCAAAGCTAATGTTGGAGTTTGCCAGGAAGTTTAGTACAAGAATGAACTCTGCAGCCTTAGGATCATTGACATTAAGGAATGCACAGACATTGTGTCTTTTTACAAATAAGAGATCCATACCTGTAAAGTTTATCAATTTTGCACAATAAGTAAGATTTCTGAAAATACTGAATCGAAACAAGATATATCAACACTTAGAAAAATTTGAAGTCCTAACTGTCGAAACAACTAGTTTCGATGGAGATCAACAGTGTCGAAACAACTAGTTTCGATGGAGATCAAAACTGTCGAAACAACTAGTTTCGATGGAGATGAACTTATCGAAACTATCTAGTTTCGATCAGAGATACTAGGGCAAGTTTGGGTGTCGAAACTAGTAGTTTCGATTGAAAACTTTTAAGATAATTTTGAAAGTGTTGAACCCCTTTATCAAAACTACTTGGTTTTGAAACCCAAACCCCTCTGATTCGTTATACTCAGACTTAATATAAACAATTTAAAAGAAAGGTTTAGAGTAGCCTGTAAGTGACGGAACATCATCTTACCGACTGTGAGACGTTATCTGCAGGAATACACAATAATCGTGAGTTCTAAGATGATTAAAATGTATGCAAACACAAAGAAGCACACAAACGACTGTTATTATGAAGATTTAGTCGAACAAATTTTAAATTTTGAAACCCTGGGTCTGCCGTTTTGCAAAAATCATCAAAAAGAGGTAGTGAGACGTTACCTGATGATGGAGACGATAGAGACAACGGGGAAAATCAGTTGATATCTTGCAACCCAGACCGACGATTTGAGAGATTGTGTGAATGACGGAGAAGGCGAAGAGGTTTTGAAAAAAAATACGAGTAAGAACCAGTATGACGGGAGGGATTTCTTATGAAGGCTTTTAATTCTCGTGAGACAAAAGACAAAATTGCCCCTGTCGAAACAACTAGTTTCGATAGGACAAACTAGTTTCGATATGTACAAAGTAGTTTTGATAGGTTAAATTAGTTTCGATATGCACAAAGTAGTTTCGATAGTTCAAATTAGTTTTGATATGTACAACTAGTTTCGATAGTTCAAAGTAGTTTCGATATGTACAACTAGTTTCGATAGTTCAAAGTAGTTTCGATATGTACAACTAGTTTCGATAGTTAAAGTAGTTTCGATATGTACAACTAGTTTCGATATATAAATAAAATTATACATAAGATATTTACACTTTTCTTCTTGAAAAAAGATCCAACATGAGATCAGATCTGGTCAGTCTCTTGAAACACTTCCTTTTGCAATTCACTACTGTGAGTCCCTGAAGATAGCTGATATTTGTGCAAAGTAAACCCGAACATTTGTTTGTACAAAGATTTCATGTGATTAGAAGGTACCATTTAAGCAACATACAAGGTGTACCCCACATATTAAAATAAAATAATTTTGAAAAACCTATCAATCCTCAAGAAGTACCCATCTTCATCCTATCATCTCTTTCTGATAAACCAAGGTACCGTCTTAGTAATGTCAAAGTACCACCAAAATAAAATAAGATATCCAAGTGGATTTAGAAAAATTAAAATAAAAAATATCCAAGTAGATATTAAAAAGGTACGAGCATTCTAGATCTTTGCGTAAGCAAAACAGAAGAAGTCGTAAAATTATCCAAGCGGATAGAAAAATGTTGAACACCCGAGATCTTTGCGTAAGCAAAACAGACGGGGTCAAATCATCCAAGTGGATGGGAAAAAGGATGAGCACCCGAGATCTTTGCGTAAGCAAAACATACGGGGTCATAGGTGGTAAATATCGTTATATTGACGGTCACTTGGCGTATGAATAGGAATCCAATACGTAAGCATGTATGTGATTGAATCGGTTTTCTTAGATATAAAAATGGGTTAGATGTTTCAATAATGGATTCAAACACACAAGTATGAGATATATATTAGGTTTTCACACTACTTACAAGTTTTAACCATATGTCGGGCCTACCAGCTATACCTCAGTAAACACCATCGCTGTTGGTCTATTCCATGTCCAAGAGATGAGATCAGACACTATCATTTCTCAAAGGTCAGATTCAATTTTTTTCTTGCAACTTGTAAAATTATATACACAGCAATTCTTTTCAATATTAAAATATTATATTTCTCCCCCAAAAGATTTGCGTGGATACTGTTAAAAAAAATAAAAAATAAAATCTTTTTGGAATTTTCTTAGACAGTTTAAACAGAATTAATAATAATAAAAAAAAATAGAAAAATTATTTACACAATTTACTGAAAGTTGATCATTCCAAGCATTTCCACCTGTTGGGCAAATCTGGTAGAGTCAAAAGCCTTTGTGAAGATGTCTGCGGTTTGTTTATTAGTTTTGACTTCAACAATTCGAATATGCTTCTTTTCAACACAGTCACGAATAAAATGATGTTTAATTTCAATGTGTTTGGTTTTGGAATGTTGAACAGGGTTTTTGGTGATATGGGGAACGGCAATGTTGTCACACAGAAAGGGTGTCTCATGGAATGTGATCCCATAGTCAAGCATCTGATGGTGTATCCATCTGACTTGGGAACAACAGAGGGCTGCGGCAATGTATTCGGCTTCGGCGGTGGATTGGGAAACGGTGGATTGTTTCTTACATTTCCATGAGACAAGGCGGTTGCCAAGGAATTGACAACCTCCAGAAGTGGATTTTCTGTCTAAGTTGCAACCCCCGTATTCTGAATCTGAATAAGCCACAAGATCAAACAAGTCACTTTTAGGATACCACAGACCCAATTTTGGCTTATACCTTAAGTATCTTAAAATACGTTTGACAGCAGATAAATGAGAGAGTTTAGGATTAGCCTGAAAACGTGCACACAAGCACACTGCAAACATGATGTCGGGTCTGCTGGCCGTGAGATACGTGAGAGATCCTATCATAGAGCGATATAGATGTGGATCAACGCTTTCCCCATCCATATCAGGAGTCAAACAATGTCGAACTTCCACAGGAGTTTTTATTGGATGGGAATCAGCCATTTTGAACTTGGTCAAGATTTCTTGTACGTATTTTTCTTGATGGATAAGGATTCCTGACTCAGACTGATCAACTTGTAGTCCCAAAAAGAACTTCATTTCCCCCATGGAGCTCATCTCAAACTTATATCGCATCACTTCTTCAAATTCTTTGCAGAGACGGGGATTTGTAGATCCAAAAATGATATCATCCACATAAATTTGCACCATGATTGTATCCTTTTCCTCCTTCCGTTTGAAAAAAGTTTGGTCAATTGCTCCTCGTGTGAAACCATTCTCAATTAGATGCTTGATAAAGTTTCATACCACGCACGAGGTGCTTGGTGAAGACCGTACAATGCTTTGTCTAACTTGTAAACACGGTCTGGAAAATTAGGATCAATGAAACCCGGTGGCTGCTTGACATATACTTCTTCTTGAACTTTGCCATAAAAAATGCGCTTTTGACATCCATTTGATGAACGGTGAAGTCCATGTAGGCTGCATAGGCGAGAAACATTCTGATGGCTTCCAAACGAGCCACTGGTGCAAAGACTTCCTCATAGTCAATCCCTTCTTCTTGATAGAAACCTTGAACCACCAGACGAGCTTTATTTCGAATCACAGTGCCGCCTTCATCCTTTTTGTTGCGAAAGACCCAACGAGTAACGATTGGAACTTTGTTCTTTGGTAGATCTACCAAATTCCACACATGTAGCTTTGAGAATTGTTGTAGCTCTTCCTGCATTGCTTCCACCCAGCTGTTTTCTAGTAGAGCTGCTTTAATGTTTTTTGGTTCAGTTTGAGAGATGAAGCAAGAAAACTTGCTGTTTTCAAATGCTTCACAGGCACTTCGGGTTCTAACACCCACATTGAGTGGTCCAATGATGTTATTGGTGGGATGAATCTTGTGAATTCGCAGTTGAGGAATTTCATCATCTTCCATGACTTCTTCCATATTGGTAAGATTTTCAGCAGGAGGATCGGCAATATCATTAATAGGATCTTCAGCAGGTGATTGTGGTGCAACATCTACTATTGGAATGGAGTTGTCTTCAACAGTTTCATTTGTTGGACCAGAACCGGAAGACTCCATATTAGATTCAGCATTAGCAACCACAGGAATTTCAACCTGAGCAGATGAAGTAGAGCCTTGATCATTTATGTTCCCTAGATTGTTCACAGAGAAGTAAGGATTAGCATGAGTTGATTCAATAGAGAAATCAGGAAGATTAAATGACTTAAAAACTGAATCGACGTCAAAGAGCCAATTGGGACCGTCTCCTGCGTCCGTATGATTGTTTTCATGCCAATTGATATCAATGGACTCCATCACTATCCTTTTCTTCTTATGGTAGACACGAAAAGCACGTTGATTGGATGAGTAACCAACAAAATAGCATTCATCAGCTTTGGCGTCAAACTTGTTGAGCTGATCTGAAGTGTTCAGCATTGTGCATACACACCCAAATTTTCTGAAGAAATCAATAACTGGCTTGCGCTTGTACATGATCTCATAAGGTGTCTTGTTGCAACTTTTAGTAATAAGAACCCGATTTTGCACAAAACATGCAGTGTTGACCGCCTCAGCCCAGAAAGTCATGGGAAGCTTAGAGTCAACAATCATAGTTCATGCAGCTTCAATTAAAGTGCGGTTTCTTCTTTCAGCTACACCGTTTTGTTGAGGAGTACGAGGTGCACTAAATTGTCGAGAAATTCCTTTGCTTCCACAGAAGGAATCAAGAGTTGCATTTTTGAATTCCGTTCCATGATCGCTGCGGATAGTCTTCACACTTAGATTGAAGAGGTTCTCAATTTGAAGCAGATAGGTTTTTAAAGTCTCTGGCGTCTCATCTTTTGTGGCTAAGAAAAACACCCAAGTGAATCAAGAAAAATCATCTGTTACCACTAGACAGTATGACTTTCGTCCAAGTCTCATGACACTCACCGGACCAAAAAGATCCATGTGAAGCAATTGGAGAGGAGAGTCAATGGAATTGGTGGTTTTAGGCTTATGTGAAGATTTGTGTTGTTTTCCTTTAGAACATGAGATACAGTGTTCCATAGGAGTGAAATCTTTGAGAGGTAATCCAGTGACTAGGTTGCCTCAAACCAGTCGATTCATTGTTTTGAAATTGACATGTCCCAACCTCTTATGCCACAGGAAAGATTAATCTTCAGAAGCCTTTGAGAGGAAACACGATTCAATGCCCGATGGGTTGTTCATATCCAAGCTATATGTGTTGTATCTTCTGGGAGCACGCATGAGAATAAGTTCTTCCGGAATCACCACTCCTGGCTTCAAGATAAGACATTCTTTTGAATTGAATAAAGCACAGAAGTCCTTGTCACAAATCTATGAAACACTCATCAGATTGTATTTCAAATGAGGAACAAAGTTGACAAATTCCAGACTATTTACTCCATTTGATATTGTTCCTTGTCCTTCAATCTTTCCTCCTCTTGGGTTTCCAGCAAAAGCAACATACTCTCCATCAATTTGATGATAATTTTGCAGCAAGTTAAAGTGCCCAGTCATATGTCTTGAACATCCACTATCTACATGCCAGATGTTATCATCGGTTCTTCTTGATTGACCCTATACACAACGAACCATTTATATGTTTTGACCAACATTGTTTCAATCAAGAGATCACAGTGTCAGGATATGACATCTTATTGGAATCAAAATTACAACCATCCTTTGATGAAACACGGTCATCAAATAGAACATTATTTTTAATTTTCCACGTTCGTTTTAAATTATTTTTAGCATTATTAATTCTTTTACGCCTAGATTTCCTACTGTGAGAAGACTTAGGCAACATGTATGAATTTAATGAAGTTTTGGAAGGCGATTTTTCATTAGAATTTGTGGTTGTCAATTTACAACTTTTTGAAACATGATTTGAGGCACCACTACTAAAACAGATGTTTTCACAAGATATCTTAGCCTGATAATAGTCATCACAAGATGAAGATGATTGTGATGTTGAGGAATCTGAACATGAGACGGTTCTCTCATCAATAACTTTGTCTTGAAGACGATGTGCTTCCTTTAATCTGAAAAATTCCATGTTGCTCATGGTTTCACGTGGTACATCATTCACAATAATTCCTGCACTTTTAAATTTTGTAACACATGGCATAACATTCAAAGATTTAGGAACAAAAGGCAAGGCATTTTTAAATTTAGAAACATCACATCCCAAACTCGTATGCTCAGCAGGCATAGAATCAAAATACAAGTTTTTAACGTGTTCACAAATATTTTGTTTTGTCACGGACATATTATTACATTCATCCGACTCAAGTTCTTTTAAAATAGTTCTATCATTAGCACTCTTATCACAATCATCTTCGGAATTTACACAATTTGACTCTGCACAAGAAGCAAAACTGTCAGAATCAGAGGATGTAATATAATCATCACGAGATAATGTGCAAACAAAAGGTGTGGAAACGTGTGGAGTTGGCATATCAGCAAATCTCCCTGATTTAGAATAAGGAGGTGGATGAGAGTTATACCCAAGACCTTCTGTGCCTTTTCTATTAAATTATTTATCAATTATTTCAAACAGAATTTTCTGATCCATATCCATGTGATCAACCTGTAATTTGGCTTTTTCTGCCTTTTGGACTCTTTCAGTCAAATTTGTATTATTAATGGTTTGAGTATTGAGTTGCACAATTAAAGAACTATTTTCACCAGAAATATCACGAATTTTCTTTAAGTAAAGTTTCTCATTTTTGGCCACAGAGTCATACATCACCTTAATGTGATTTCGTTCATCAATCAAGGCTTGATTGATGAATCTGTATTTTTTATTTCATTCAAGCAAGATCTAGAATTACACAGTTTAGAAATAACCTCAGCAGGCACAGCAGTGAGATCCTCAGCAGGTTCAATCATGACATACTTGCCCATGTCCTCCACATCAGCCATCAAGGCTTTATCAGCAGCTTCCTCAGCTTGATCTCCCCAATGATAATGTCCATCAGCCTGACACACAAGAGCTGTGGAGCTTGAAGATGTTTTTGTCTTTGGAGGATTGGCAGCTTGTTTTCCAGAGGAGATCTTCTTCTCTTGCTGATCCATAGAGGACGATTCCTTGCAGTTTCTGGCAAAGTGACCCAGCTGATCACAATTGTAGCATCTCACCTTCTTGATATCAAACCCAAGTGTCTTTCCCTACTTGAATCTGTCTATGCCAGTTCTTTTGATGAATCTTTTGGCTCTTAAGGTCAACATAGCCACGCACCAGTCAATGTCCATTTTCTCCAAATCATCAGGATTAATCTACTCCAAGTCATCAGGTTGAAAGCTAACCGGTGTTAGATTTCCAGAGATCAGTGCATCATAGCACGACATGAAAGCAGTCATGATTGGGACATATTCATCAGGAATCATGGGGATAGTCTTTTGAGGAGCAGAGGAGCTGGTAGAATTAATTACAGCAGCTGAAGGAGGGACATCAGTCTGAAAGTATGGGCTACCGGATGAGCTTGATCCAGCAATGAGAGCTGTGTTTCCAGACTGATTTGATGGGGTGACTGCTCCCTTCTTAATTTCAATTTCATAAGATTCAAGAATGCTATAGACTTCCTGTTGAGACAGAGCACTCAGATTCTCAGTCTTTTTGATCATGATTCGATACATATTCCATTCCTCAGGAAGAGAATCTAGGAGTTTCTTGTTTAGATCAAGAGTAGGGTACTCAACTCCCATTACCTTCAACCTTGATACAATGCTTGAGAAACGGTTGATCAAATCAGATATTGATTCTCCCCTTACACTATTGAACATCGCATATTGTTTCTTGATCAGATCTCTTTTGCTTTCCCTGACATCCTCACTTCCCTCATATCTTGTGCATAGTGCAGCCCATAAGTCTTTGGCAGTTGTGTACTCAGCAAAGATGTTGAAAATATCCATAGGAAGAGCCATGGCAATAGTCCCGTGGGCCTTATTGTCTCGGGCAATCAAGGCAAGATCTTTCTCATCATACTCAGATACTAACTTAGGACGTTGAACATCAGCAGTGGTAGTTACGGGCTTGTGGGGACCGTCGGTGATAGAACTCAACAGTGTATAATCGTGAAATTGAAAGAAAAGTTTCATCTTTTTAGTCCAGTCATCAAAATCTCTTGTGGACACAAGAACAGGTGGTCTATTTCCCCCAGAATGTTCTGTTGAACTTGAAGTGGCCATAATATTTTGAATCGAAACTAAAACAGTAACTAGTTTCGATAGGTCAACTTCTATCGAAACAACTAGTTTCGATAGAACAACTTTTATCGAAACAACTAGTTTCGATAGGACAGCTTTTATCGAAACAACTAGTTTCGATACTGAAAATTTTTTCAAGGCAACTTTCGATAACCACAGTTTCGATAGAGATAAGACAAAATTTAGTTTCGATAGTACCTTCTCCCGACAAAATGTAGACAAGAAGTTTCGATGATCGACGGAAATCAGAAACTGTCCCCAGTAGTTTCGATGCCTTCTTCTCCAAGCTCAGAAATACTCCATTGATGATAAGCTCCAGAAATCAATAGTGCAGAAATGACAAACCAATCCGGCGAAAACCTTCGACTAACCCTCTTGATCACTAATCCAACTTCCGATTCTGAAAATACGAGCAAAAACCCTTGGAAATCGATGAAACAGTACTTCCGAGAATAGATGTGCAAAAACCCGAAATAAACTCAAAATACCTCACAAATCACCTAGAGTCGGTCACAAAACTTGATAACACTCAAAAACACTAGAGCATAAAGCTCTGATACCAATTGTAGGTCCAGATTTCTCTTGAAATCACTGATTTGATCGATTACACACACACACAGGCGGAAACTGTGTGTATGGTGGTGAAACAGATAATAGAAACAGTGTTGGTGAAGATAACAGGCTAACCACAGTGTGAATCAACACGCAAATGGTATGAAAGTGTAAGAACACGGTGAATAAACAACTGCAAATTGTATTGATTTAGGAAAAAGTGAAAGAGAAGGTTCAGGGTTACAGCCGCTACTCACACCCTAAACATTCTCAAACTAGGCTATTTATAGTAGTGACAGGTATCGAAACTATGTTTAATCGAAACTACTAGTTTCGATTGACCATTTACAAGTGATACACAACTGTCGAAACTACCATCTATTGAAACTACTAGTTTCGATTGAACAGACTCAATTGAAACTAAGTAGTTTCGATGGCCCAGACTTAGAAATAAAAACAGTAAATTACATAAAACTGAAATTACATTTAATGAAATGACAGAAAGTAAACTAGTCTAAAACTGTTTAAACAAACAATAAATGACAACAGCTTATACATAAGATATGACTCTACACATTACGGATTGTATAGCGGTCTGCTACCAACGACACGCGTCAGAAACCCTAGATGTCTCATCAGGACACGTGTCATTCGCTCTTTATTGCCGTTGGGACCATGTAGCGGACCGTTAGGGCAACGGTAGCGATCCGCTACCGATGAAAATTTAGTTTTTTTACTTTTGGTCCTTGATCTTTTATGTAATTACAGTTTAGGTCCTTGGGGTTTTTTTGTAATAAATTTGGAACGAAAAATTTAGGAATGTTACAAATCATTTGGTCAAAAGAGTTTTGACAAAAGAAGCGAAAAGTAATTAAGTAATACATGGTGTATTATAATTATAATTGCTTGAATTAGTTCAAGTATAAACAGTCACGTGCTACTTGAAAGAGTTCAAGGTAGTGTTAAACTTCTTGAAAGTGTTCAAGGTAGTAATGATTACTTTAAAGAACGATTGTTTGATTTTAAAAGACATAAGTGAATAAAAGGAGTTCTTTAAGGTCACGTTGGGTAAAATTAAAAAGAAGATAATATTGAATGAAAGAGTTCATTGCAAAGTCAACAAATGATGTTGGACATCAGGAATTTGTTGAGATTATCTAAAACAAAGTGGAATATAGACCAAGTCTATATTACCCAAGAAAGCTTGAACTTTAGATTCTTATTGGATAAGAATAGCATGCTAAATGTTCAACCTAGCTAGAAGATTTCTTGTTCTACGCCTTAGTGTTTGGGTGATATTGATTGGTACAGCAACATTCTATCTGATCTTGTAATTAACGATTAATTCCTGGTCATTAAGGATTGCTCAGTTCAATGTTTTAGTACGATTAATCCTTGAATAAAAGTTATTCTAAATGTCCATAGTCGTTTGGATTTTTGAGAATATATCTGAAGTAAGACTATTGTGAATCGTTGGCTTGTTCGTAGTTATGATTCATTCATAATATGAAAGTTCAAGGAGTTGAAGGTCAAGTTCATAGATATTCATTAGAGAATGAATATTGGACGTAGCCCGTTTCAGAACTACTTCATGGATCTTTGTCATAAGTAGGTTTTGAAAATGGTATTGTCAATGTAACCTCTGACCTGAGATATATACTAGAACTTGATTCTGTGGGAGGTTGTTCCTTAACATTATCTAACGTTGTTCTTTAACCATGCGGTAATAAGGGCAATTGTTGGAAACTAATCTGAAACTTAGTGAGAGTTGTATATAGTCAAGATGGAATTATGTCCACTTACTATTGTAAGTGAAAGATATCTCTAGGCCCCTCGTTGATCCAACCTGGTATAATTGCACTGCCGTGCTCGGACTGTGTGTCTAAAGGAACCAATTTGAATCTCGATCGATGTAACATCCCAAAATTTAACGGCTCGAGAAACAAGAACGGCAAATAAAACAAGCAAAGCAAAGTCCAAGGTTTAAAATGAAAATTTGAAGTTTAGAGCCATAACGGACCATCATGGATGATAACGGTCCGTTACGAGCCGTGACGGACCATCACAGAACGGTAACGGTCCGTTACGGGTTAAGCAAAGGTTTGAATCGGAGAATGACACGTGTCCTGTAACTCGTCTTGGTGAAGTGACGCGTGTAAACCCTATGACGGACCGTCATGAAGGGTAACGGTCTGTTACGGGTCATGACGGACCGTCGCGAAAGGATAACGGTTCTTACGTATTGGCGAAGGACTTGGCGTCTAAGGAACAAACAGTCAAGCATATACATGAAATGAGAACAAATGCTTGATACATTTGGGAGGATGTGAGTCTAAGATACTCAAGGTCCCAAATGAAATGAGATACCCGGCCTAGAAGGTGGATCTCAATAGTAAATAAGAAAACTAAAAAGATTCCAAGCCTACGGGGCTAAGGAAAAGATTCCAAGCCTACGGGGCTGGGGAATGAATGAGTCTTCATGAAAAATGCAAGGGGTTTATACTGACGAGTATAAGGACCTTGCTAAAAACTCGGACCGGAGGTACGTCCAAAGATGGTCGCGAGGGGGTTAGCACACCCATAAAATATACGAATAACGTGACCGGAGGTACGTCCGGAGATGGTCACGGGGACACTGAGAGCCTGATAAACTTGAACAATAATAAGAACCTAAAAGGAGTTCATAATAAAATGAAAAGATGCAGTGTACTTACTTAGCGAAAGCTAATTCAAAAACATTTTCCAAACACTGCAGGAACGAAGCATGTGGAATAGAGCTTCATGTGGATGAGGCCGGACGGAATGAAGAATCCCTAGATTATGTAATACAATATTGTACATGTAAAACAATATTTATAAATGAAAAAGATACCTCAGTCATTTAATGACAAGGTTTTGCTAAACTGGGACCATTTTCCGTAATTAAACTTTGATAAAATAATAAAGAAAAAGTAGGATGTAATAGGTTGGTATCAGAGCACGGTTTGAGGGATTTAAGTATCAGAAAGGGTACTTAAACTCAAACCATAAGTGCTAGTGATATAAATAGGGATTCAATCCGAGGCCGTCCAAGGAAGCAAGTATGTTTAAATTCCAGTGCTAAAACCGAAATGTATGGATATATGTGGGCTGAATTTTGTTTGATATAAGCTCCATGTGATAATTGGGAGTATCATGATACGTAACATACATTGCCTTATACCTGACCAGTATTGGAGCTAATGTATGGGACTATAATGATATCGCAAACATCATATGATAACTTATATCAACGGATAGTAAGCCGGGAATATAATTATGCATGATTAAAATGCATGAATGAATGTGCATATTTGTAAAATTCATAGATGGGGCCTTATGTGAAACCCTGGAATACTTGAATAGCGTTAAATGATAAAAGGAATATAGTATAAAACCCTAGACTATGATTAGGGTAAACGAACGAGAGATTTAAAACGATGCCATGTTTCAGGAAACGATGGCTAAACATCAAAACAACGAAATATGTGATGAAGGGAGTAACGGGAGAGCTGAATCTCCACCTCCCGAGGAAAATGAAGTTGAGCAAGTTTCAGAAAATATCCGGAGACAGATCGCAATAGAAGTAGGAAAGGCTTTCGATGCAAACTTTCTGATCCTACAAGCTGGACTACAGAGCTCATTAGAGAGCTGGTTCGAAAGCCATAAAGATATTACTCATAATGGAGAAGGAGGGAATCCAAAAGTTGATACGAAGTCAACTCGTTGTACATACAAGGATTTCATGACATGCAAACCTTTAGAGTTTAAAGGAGCTGTTAATCCTTTAGAAAGTCAAAAATGGATCGGCTCAATAAAAATGGTGTTTTATACGTGTCATTGTGAAAAAGAAGATGAGGTTACCTTCACTATCAACCAATTAAAAGAGCGAGGTGATGATTGGTGGGGAGTAGTGAAGAGAGAGAAAGGGAGAGACAGAATTAAAGAAATGAGATGGGAAGAATTCAAGGATATCTTCCTGAAGCATTATTACCCTCGAGCGGCAATTGAAAGAATCACTGAGGAGTTTCTTCAACTCCGTCAAACAAAAGAGTCGGTGGATGAGATCACTGGCATCTTCTTTGACAAGGCCAGATTATGTCCGGCTTTGTTGACAACCCCAGAGATGTGGATGATGAGATATCATCTTGTTTTGAAAACCAAGATTAGATAGTTTATCCATCCATCCAAGTGTGAGAACTTAGAGGAGATGATTGATTGGGCTCGAGAACGCGAGACTGAGCTCAAGAGACAGGCTGAGAGAGATGGACAGAGGAAATGAGAGAATTATCCTTCTCCTATGCCTCTTAAGAGATTTAAGTTCAATAAACCGGGAGGCGGTTCCTCCCAAAGGAAAAATATACATGACTGCAAGACTTGTGGAAGAAGGCACCCGGGAGAGTGCCGATTCATGTCTTTGAATTATAACAAATGTGGGAAGGCAGGACACACTGCATTGCAATGTATGAGTGGAACCAGGTTGTGCTACAACTGTTATAAGCCAAGACATTTTAGCAGGGAATGTCCTGAGCTAAAATTTCAGACAAAAAGACAGGAGAACGGTCTACAGTGGCAAAGAATGAAGTGAAAAGAATCGAGGCTCCAAAGCCAAGGGGCAAGGCTTTTCAAATCACTACAGAGGAAGCGAAAGATGTTCCTGACGTCGTATCAGTTACATTCCTTTTGAATTCCCTACCTGCTTGTGTTTTATTCGATACCAGAGTTAGTCGATCGTTTATTTCATTAAAATATGTGAACGTTAGAAACTTCAATAGAAGTAAGTTGGCTAAGGCATTAGAAATTGAAATCGCGAGTGATCGAAACTACATAGTAACTGAAATATGCCAAGATTTCCGACTGATGATAGAAGAAGAAGAATATCCCATCAAATTAATTCAGATACCGATGCAAGAATTCACCGTAATCATTGGAATGGACTGGTTATCTTCACATGTTGCAACAATTATATGCAATCAGAAGATTGTACGATTCACGACGTCCACAGGAAAAGAATTTAGTGTCATTGGTGAACGACGGAACTAGATTACGTTATGTACGATGACTAAGATAAGTAGCTACGTGAGGCAAGGTCACCAAGTGTTCTTAGCTTATGTAGCTGACACAGAGATGAAAGAGATGGAACTGAATCAAGTCCCAGTGGTAAAAGAATTCCCAGAAGTATTCCCAGACGATCTTCCAGGTGCTCCACCTGAGAGAGAGAGATCGAATTTACAATCGAATTAATTCCTTAAGCTAAGCTGGTAGCTAAGGCTCCATACCGGTTAGCACCAACATAAATGAAGGAGTTAATGTCACAACTGCAAGAGTTACTGGACAAGGGACTTATACGCCCTAGTGTATCCCCTTGGGGTGCACCAATTCTATTCGTGAAAAATAAATATGGTAGTATGAGAATGTGTATAGACTACCCTGAATTAAACAAATTGACTATCAAGAATAGGTATCCTTTACCTAGGATTGATGATTTGTTTGATCAATTGCAAGGATCAAGTTGGTTTTCCAAAATTGACTTAAGATCCGGTTATCACCAAGTCAAGGTATGAGAAGAGGATGTACCTAAAACGGCATTCGAACTCGTTATGGACACTATGAATTTGTAGTGATGCCGTTTGGAGTAACGAATGCTCCGGCAGTCTTCATGGACCTCGTGAATAGAGTATGTCGGCCAATGTTAGACAAGTTTGTTATTGTATTCATTGATGACATCCTGATTTATTCAAAGAATGAAGAAGAGCATGCACAACACCTTCGGGAAGTACTTAGTACTTTACGGAAGGAGAAACTGTACGCCAAATTCTCAAAATGTGCATTCTGGCTGAGAGAAATTCAATTTATGGGTCATGTTATTAACACAGAAGGTATCTCAGTAGACCCAACAAAGGTAGAGGCGGTGATGAAATGGTCTCCACCTAAGAATCCATTGGAAGTTAGAAGTTTCTTGGCATTAGCTGGCTATTATAGAAGGTTCATCCAGGACTTCTCTAAGATAGCCACCCCATTAACTAAGCTAACTCGAAAGAACTCGAAATACGAATGGAATGCGGCACAAGAGAAGGCATTCCAGATATTGAGAGAAAGATTGACACAAGCTGCAGTTCTAGCATTGCCAGAAGGGGTAGAAGATTTTGTGGTATACTTTGATGCTTCCAAGCTTGGACTAGGGTGTGTTCTAATGCAAAGAGGAAAGGTAATAGCCTATGCCTCTCGACAGCTAAAGACACATGAAGTAAACTATCCAACTCATGATCTAGAATTATCTGCGGTGGTGTTCGCACTAAAGATCTGGAGGCATTACTTGTACGGAACGAAGTGTACGATTTATACAGACCACAAAAGTCTTAAGTATTTCTTTGACTAGAAAGACTTAAATATGAGGCAACGACGGTGGTTGGAACTGATTAAAGATTATGACTGTGAAATCTTATATCATCCCGGAAAAGCTAACATAGTAGCCGGTGCTCTAAGCCGTAAGGAAGAGCATCATCCTATTTAGGTGAAAGCATATAAGTTAATAATCACTCCTGAATTCATGAGCTAACTTCGGGACGCACAAATCAAAGCATTAAAAGGTGAGAATATTAAGAAAGAATGGCTAGTCAGGATAAATTTCTAGAGGAGAATGAATATAAAGTCAAGACTCGATTTGGTCGTATATGGATACCACGATCAGGTGAGTTTAGACTTAGAATTCTTGATGAAGCTCATAAATAGTGATGAAGCTCATAAATCTTTACCAAGATCTGCGTAAAGATTATTGGTGGCCCGGAATGAAGTTCGATATCATGAAATATGTAGCAAAATGCTTGACTTGTTTACAAGTTAAAGCAGAACATCAGAAACCGTATGGGAGATTACAACCATTAGAAATCCCAGAGTGGAAATGGGACATCTCACTATGGATTTCATAACCAAGCTACCAAAAACAGCTAGGGGTTATGATACCATTTGGGTGGTTGTAGATCGTCTAACTAAGAGTTCTCATTTTCTAGTTATACGTGAGACATGTTATTCAGAAAAGTTAGCTAATTTGTTCATTAAAGAAATTATTTCCAGACAAGGAGTGCCAGTCTCGATTGTCTCTGATCGAGATACTCGTTTCACTTCACGTTTCTGGAAAAAGTTCTATGAAGAGATGGGAACTAGATTATTAATCAGCACAGCATACCATCCTCAAACTGATGATCAAAGTGAGAGGACAATACAAACCCTCGAAGATATGCTGCGTGCTTGTATAATTCATTTTGGCGGAAGTTGGGATAATTATTTCCCGTTAGCAGAATTCTCATACAATAATAGCTACCATTCCAGTATTGGTATGCCACCATACGATATGCTATATGGTAGAAAATGTAGGACTCCTGTATGTTGGGGAGAAGTTGGTTAGAAAGAGTTGGGCAGCAAAGAAATAGTACAAGCCACATCAGAAAAGCTAGGCTTGATCAAGGCACGTTTGAAAGTTGCACAAGATAGACAAAAGTCATATACGGATAAGAGACGTGGACCAATAGAATTCCAAGAGGGAGATTACATTTTATTAAAGGTATCCCCTTGGAAAGGTTTAATCCGATTCAAGAAACATGGCAAACTAAGTCCACGATTCATTGGTCCTTTCAAAATCATCAAGCGAGTTGGAAAGGTAGCTTATCAGCTAGAACTACCAGAAGAATTGAATAAGATACACAACACGTTTCATGTATCTTATTTAAGGAAATGTTTAGCTGATGAGACTGCACACGTTCCTTTGGAAGAAATAGAAGTTGATGATAAACTGGCTTATATTGAAGAACCTATCAAGATTCTAGACACAAAAGAAAAACAGCTACGTCATAAAACGATCAAGCAAGTATTAGTGCAATGGAAGCACAGAAAAGGGTCGGAGATGACCTGGGAAAGTGAAGAAGAAATAAAGAGGAGTTATCCTAAATTATTCAAGGATTAACAGGTTTCGAGGACGAAACCTAATTTAAGGGGGGGAATTGTAACATCCCAAAATTAAACAGCTCGAGAAACAAGAACGGAAAATAAAACAAGCAAAGCAAAGTCCAAGGTTTAAAATGAAAATTTGAAGTTTCGAGCCATAACGGACTCTCATGGACGGTAACGGTCCGTTACGAGCCATGACGGACCGTCATAGAACGGTAACGATCCGTTACGGGTTGAGCAAGGGTTTGAACCAGAGAATGACCCATGTCATGTGACTCATCTTGGTGAAGTGACGCATGTAAACCCTATGACGGACCGTCATGAAGGGTAACGGTCCGTTACGGGTCATGACGGACCGTCACGAAAGGATAACGGTCGGTTACGTATTGGCGAAGGACTTGGCGTCTAAAGAACAAAAGGTGACGGACCGTCACCATTGGTAACGGTCCATCACGGACCAGGGAGCAGCCTATAAATAGAGGCATCCGCCATTTGCTTTTGGACACAACAAAACAAAAAATACACACACACGCATATCGAGCCAAGTGTTGATGCACTTTCCTGTGACAACACTCTGGATAGAGTCTTAGTTTGTATTTCTAATGTCTGTAATTTGTCTTTGTATGTAAGAGTCGTTATGTAATAGTTTATCGAGTTGTATTTACTTTTACATAGTGTATGTTGCATTTCTTCTAAGTGTTTTGCGCACTTACATGTGCGTAGGAGAAAGCTCCTGCGTACTTAGCAAGTACGCAGGAAGACCCATGCGTACTTGCTAAGTACGCAAGAGCATTTGGTCCTGCGCACTTGCTAAGTGCGCAGGCATCAGGTCTGTATAAATAGGTTTGGTTCACAGAGGATAAGTACGCAGAACTCATATCTTAGACGAACTCAGTTTGTTAAGTACGCAATTTGTATTATCTCTGTAACCATCGAGTGTTTATAATAGAAAGAGCTTTTATTGTGACTCTCGTGTTGGTTTACTTTGTTTTAGTTAGACTCTCCTCCTAGTCACGGGTATTCCGCACCCGGTCCGACTAGTAGACCACTTGCATGTAACGATGCGACACCCACGAAGGGACCTACAAGTGGTATCAGAGCATTGCTCTTGAATTCGAGTGTTGTAAGTGAGTTTGGAGACGTTTTTACTGAGTTTTACAAGCAAAAAGAGGCCTTTTTGTTTATTTTTGTGATAAAAAAGGGGTAGCTCTTGAGCACTTTTTTAGAAGCAAAAATCTCTCAAAAACCAATTTTTGTTGTGTATTTGAGTTATTTGAGCATCAAAGGTTGGTTAGAAACAAGTTTCTGACCCTTTGGCTCATTTGCATTAATCATCAGACCAATTTTTACCATCTCCAGCGATTTTTAGGTCACCGGAAAAGGTTGGTGAGAGTTGCTGAAAAGGTATCCTGCGTACTTACCATTTTTGGCAAAAAGTACTGTCTTCTGCGTACTTACTAAATACGCAAGAGTTATCTCCTGCGTACTTACAAGTGCGCAAGACTGAACTTGTGCGAACTTAAGTCATATCCTGCGTACTTAACCATTTCCTCCTGCGTACTTACAAGTACGCAAGAGGAAATCTAAATACGCAATACCATTTCTCAAGTGCGCAAGGCCAAAACCAAGTGCGCAACTGTGTCTGACTTTTCTGAAATTTGACTAAGTGTTCACTATGTCGAATCTTCAGAATCTTGGAAACATGCTGAATTATGATAATGAGATCGGTACACCACAGAAACCACCAAAGTTGCTGAACGTGAATGATTATTCTAATTAGAAAGCACGTTTTGAGCACTACATTTCATATACCGACTCATCATTATGGATACCAATCCTTGAGGGATATAAGCATCCCACACACATCTATCTTGATGATGAATTGCCCAAGCCTATCTCTAAGCTTTCTGACGAAGAAAAGAAAGCTTATGATCGAGAAAAGAAGGCACTTGGTTCGATCACTATGGCATTAACTCGGGAATTGTTCCACAGTTTCCGAGGGTATGACAATTCTAAGGATCTCTGGAAAGCCTTACAGAAGAGATTCGAAGGAAATAGTGACATCAAGAAAAGTAAGCGGGATCTTCTCAGGAAGCAGTATGAGTGCTTCAGATTCTTTGAGAACGAATCTTTAGATGACCTCATCTCTAGGTTCTATCATTTACAGACTGAGTTGAATGCTTTTGACCTCAAGTATCCAGATGAAGAGATAGTGGAAAAGTTTTTGGATGCCTTACCACCCAAATTTGAGATGTACACAACCCTGATGAGGGAAAATCCTAAATTCTATGAGTTGACAGTAGAGGAAGCAATAGGAAAGATTCAAGCTCATGAAATGAACTTGAAAAGAAAGGAGAGCTCTGGAAGACCCCAGATACAAGACCCTTCTATGTATCATGGGACGACTTCTACATCCAAGTCATCTGGCTCTGGAATTGCCCTCTTCACTGGAAATCCTACTGAAGAAGACCACTCAACTGGATGTGGTGGTCATGCTTGCTATGCTTCAGGATCAGGGTTGGGGTCTCATCATCAAAATACCTCAAGAAATCCTCCTGCTACGTCTTCAGCTAACAACTCAGCTATAGCCAGAATAGCTGAAGATCATGTAGCTTTACTCTCATCTTGTATGCTTGCATATGAAAATTTCATAGGTGGCAAGCTTACTGATCCAGAGACGATTGAAGAAGATTTTAATCAAGTGGATCCTGATGACATGGAGGACATGGATATTCAATGGAATATGGCCATGCTTTTGAGGAGAGCCAAGCGTTTCCTGAACAGAACAGGAAGAAAGTTTATTGGTGGGCATCCTAATGCCAAGGTCGGGTTCAACAAATCTAAGGCCAAATGCTACAAGTGTCTGAACTATGGACACTTTGCTCGTGAGTGTCAGAAAGACAGTGCACCTGCCTCTGGTTTTACCCAACCCAGCCAAGGAAACAGCCATGGACAAAACAATCCAATCCACCACAATCAAAGCCAAAGTGGAACGTCCAATGCACTGGTAGCCCAACAGGACGACAGCTTTGATTGGGGCATTCATCTTGAGGATGCCATCATCGCACAAACACAGGTTGGTCTCATGGCTGAGATCATGGAAATGATGGAAGCAGAAAGAAGGGAAGCTTCTATTGCTGACCCAAAAGAGTCTACTACTGCTGCTATAGAGGAAGAGGAGGAAGCTGAAGGAAAGGAAGCTTCGGTAGCTGAGAGAGAGGAATCGACTGCTGTTGCTCTCATGGCCATTGGAGAAGCAACAAGTTCATCTCATGAGGTAGACTCTAATCCCTTTTCTGTTGTTTCATGTTCTAAGTTTCTAGGGCTAAAACTTGAAAACTCTAAGCTCCAAGACAAAATCGAACCCCTAAGTATGGCAGCTCTAAACTATAAAGAAAACGAAAAACGTTTTAAAGAATCTATTGACACATTGACAAAGGAAAAACGTGAGTATTCTTTAAAAATGAGCGATCAACAGCTTCACTTGGATATTGCTTATAAGGGGTTAGAAAAACGGAACAATGAAATCAACAAGCTGTAAAATGAGATCTTGCAGTTAAAATGCACTAATGAGAAGTTGAAGAACTCTCGCTTTGTGGTGGAACACTACGAATCTGTAGTGAGGAAAATGAATGGTCTAGGTCTTGGTACCAATGCCATTCCTCCACCAGTGAGCGGGAAGTTTGTCAATAGCTTAATAGACATTGATCTCACTTGTCTAGATGAGTCCTCTGATAAGGATGATTCCCTTAAGAAGGATGAATACTCAAGTAAGGCTAACTCCACATCTAGTGAGGAGTTTGTTACTGCTTCTGAAGATGGGTCGGTTAACTCTTGCCCTGAAGGAGTAGTATCTGAGGAGTTGTTGACTGAACATAAAGTGATGATAATTGCATTTTAACTGAACCTGATGTCATTGAATCAAATGATAAACTTAAGGTAATGCTTTATGGGGGGTATAAAAACCTTAACCGAGTAAAGAAAGAGGCTTTTTCAGCTCACTTTGGTCTTGGTTACAAAGAAAATTTGGAAAAATACTATACTCCCAAAAATCAAATTGCTAAGGTTCAGACTGTTGTTCAGAAACCAACTCCTCCTGCTCATAATGGAGAGTTTTCTAAGGCCAGATCCAATGAGCCTTATAAGAGAACTTATGTAGACTAGAGGAACTGTTTTCACTGTGGCTTGGTTGGTCACATTTTTGTGAACTGTCCTTCTAAGAACCAAGGGAAACGGCCTGTTGTTTCACAACCAGCTGTTATTCCCAGGTCACCACCTGCGAAACCATCTCCCAAACATCCAAAGCAAAATGTGGTGAAACCACCAGTCCAACCAATGGCAAAGCCAAAGATCAAATCTGAGGCCAAACCATCTGTTGCAAGAAAGGTAAAGCAATCTGCTGTACCTCGTGTGTCTACATCTGGTAGTACACGTACTGGTGAGAAATCTGTGGCTAGACTCTCTAAGCCACAGAGAAGAAGAAGGAATAAGAAGAAAGCTGGAACAGCTGACTAAAGCTCAATCAGGTGAAGCTTCCACAAGTTCACCAACTGTGGTTGAGCCAAAGTATCCTGTTCTAGTTAAGAAACAAAAGAGATCCTGGAACAAGAAAGTAAAAGGTTCTCAATCTCCTGTTCCCAATTCCTCCAAAGACTCACCAATTTTGAACAGTCATCATGACTGTGAGTTGAAAGAAGTAGTTTATTTTGAGAAAGACGGACGACCCAAGACCATAATGGCTTGGGTCTCCAAATCTAACTAGTTCTTTTGTGACTCGTGCAGGGACGTCCGAAGGGTACTATCTCTAACCACTGGTATGTAGATAGTGGATGTTCCAGGCACATGACAGGAAACATGGCCCTGCTTCAAGACATTAAACCGTTCAGAGGCGGCTATGTGGCCTTTGCCGGAGAAAAAGGAGGCAGCATCACGTGTCAAGGCGTGGTTTCAAACGGTTGTGTCAGCTTTGACAATGTCAACTTCTGCGAGCAGCTGAAGCATAACCTGTTGAGTGTCTCACAAATGTGTGATAAGGAGTACTCGGTGATGTTTGACAAGTCAGAATGCCTGATTCTCAAACCTGGTTTTGAGGTTCCCGAAGACTGGATTCTGATGAGAGCACCAAGAACGAATGACACATATCAGATCGATATGAGCGTTGCAACAACCACCTCATCAGTTGCTACTTGTTTGCTTACAAAAGCGACAGAACTTGATTCTATCTTGTGGCATAGGAAACTCGGACATATTTCGAATCGTAAAATGAATCATCTTGTCCGAAACGGTTTGGTAACCGGGGTTCCTAAGCTGAGATTTACCGTTGCAGATGACTGTATGCCTTGTAAAAAGGGCAAACAGCAACGGAAGTCTCACAATCCCAAGCTCCAAAACTCTATTGATACCCCTTTGGAGCTATTACACATGGATCTGTTTGGCCCCATAAGTATCAGGAGTATTGGAGGTAAGTCATTCTGTCTAGTTGTAACTAATGATTTCTCACGTTTTTCTTGGGTGCATTTTTTAGGTACTAAAGACGAGACTGTTGATATCCTTCAATACTTGATCCTGAGCTTGGAATCTCTTTGCAAGCTAAAAGTTAGAAGGATAAGGAGCGACAACGGAACTGAGTTCAAGAATAATTTGATGGAGCTTTTCTGTCTCAAGAAAGGGATCCGTCACGAATTCAGCGCGCCGTACACGCCTCAGCAGAATGGAGTTGCTGAACGAAAGAACAGAACGCTGATTGAGACTGCAAGGACTATGCTGTCGGATGCAAAGCTTCCTGTCACTTTTTGGGCAGAAGCAGTTAATACAGCATGTCACGTCTTAAACAGAGTTCTGGTAGTGAAGAGGCATAACAAGACTTGTTACGAGTTGATCAACAATCGACTTCCCAATCTTGATTACCTAGTTCCTTTTGGTAGATCTTGTTCCTTGTTGCTACAGTACAAAGACCGCCAGTCTAAGTTTCATGCAAAAGCGGTGGAAGGCATCTTCTTAGGATACGTTGCCAACTCGCCTTGCAAGAGAGTGTACAACATAGGAACTCGTACTGTCGAGGCATGGTTTGAAGTGGATTGTAGTAAACACAGCATTCCACCCGAACCAACAGGTCCAGCTTGGGGTTTTGATTATGATGCGCTATTCAAGTCATTCAAACTTCCTGATATATCTGCAGATGACGCCGCAAATGTTTATGAATTATTGTGTGGCGGCGATGACTCCAGCTTCTCTACTCGTGCTACTGTACCGATTGTAACTCCTGATTCCAATGCTGCATCTGCATCTGGAACTCATAACGGTGATAACAGTGAAGATGTTCTTGCTGTTGGAGATGACGCTCAAGCCAATCCTAACACAACTGTAGGAAATGAAGCTCCAGCTGATCCAATTAACATTGAATCTTCTTCCTCTGGAACACAGGAAATAGGGGAGTTAAGCACAAATCTTGATCCAGAAATTCAAGAACCAATGGTACCGGAGACGAGAGTGCATAGGAATCATCCAATTGACAACATTATTGGTGATCCTTATGCCGGCGTTCAGACTCGTCATCGAACCATCACTGAGAACACCAGTCTTTACACAGAGATACTTGACACTGGTGTTATAGAAACATGTCTGCATGCTGCATTTGTGTCCCAGTTAGAGCCGAAGAATGTGAAGGAGGCTCTCACTAACAACTGCTGGATTGAGGCGATGCAAGATGAATTGTCTCAATTCCAAAAGTTTCACGTGTGGGATTTGGTTGACTTGCCAAAGGGTTTTCAACAAATTAGAACCAGATGGGTGTTCAAATGCAAGACGGATGATCGTCATGTTGTTGTGAAGAACAAAGCAAGATTGGTTGTTCATGGTTTTATCAGCAAGAGGGCTTGGATTACACGGAAGTATATGCCCCAGTTGCTAGAATTGAAGCCATTCGACTGTTCTTGGCTTATGCCACATATGTCGGCTTCAAGGTCTATCAACTTGATGTGAAGAGTGCTTTCCTTTATGGTAAAGTTCATGAAGAAGTCTATGTCACTCAGCCTCCAGGTTTTGAAGATTTGCATAATATCAATAAAGTGTATAAGCTCGACAAAGCACTTTATGGTCTTCATCAAGCACCGCGGGCATGGTATGAGACATTATCTAAGCATTTACTGTCTAATGGTTTCGACCGTGGACAGATTGACTCGACTCTCTTCATTAGGAAAGCAGGAGGTGACATTCTTCTTGTACAAGTATATGTTGACGACATCATTTTTGGGTCTACCAATGAAGGGATGTGTAGGGAATTCGAGCAGGTGATGAAGTCCAAATTTGAAATGAGTAATATGGGTGAATTGTCTTTCTTCCTGGGTCTGCAAGTCAGTCAAAGAGAGGATGGCATTTATCTACATCAAACTAAGTATGTGCAGGACATCTTATCAAAATACAAGATGAATGATAGCAGTACTTATGGTACACCTATCCCAGTCAATCATGGTTTGCATCCTGACAAAGATGGAAAGGATGTAGACAGCAGATTGTACCGTGGGATGATCGGATCACTTATGTATCTCACAGCTTCAAGACCCGATATAATGTTTGCTGTATGTTTGTGCTCAAGGTTTCAGTCTCAACCGAAGGAGTCACATATGATAGCCGTGAAGAGAATTTTCAGATACCTAAAAGGGAAACCCCGATTAGGTCTTTGGTACTCTAAGCAGCAGTCATTCGACTTCAAAGCCTACACTGATTCAGATTATGGCGGTTGTAACCTTGACAGAAAGTCAACTTCTGGTGGATGTCAATTCTTAGGAGACAGACTGGTCTCCTGGCAGTGTAAGAAGCAGTCAACGGTTTCTGTCTCAACTTGTGAAGCAGAATACATTGCTGCAGCGAGCAGTTGTTCTCAGATACTGTGGATTCAGCAACAGTTGAGAGACTACGGCTTAAACTTCACTGGAACTCCTCTATTCATTGACAACAATGCCACCATGTCCATCATAAATAACCCGGTGAAACATTCCAAAACTAAACATATAGAGATTCGCCATCATTTCATCCGTGACTGTGCTGAAAAGCATTTAATTAAACTTGTAAAAGTTCACACGGATGACAATCTTGCTGACCTTTTCACAAAGACATTTGATCGATCCCGTTTTGAGCATCTTGTCAGCTTGATAGGAATGTTCAATCCTGAGTGAAAAACTAAGTTTTCTTAACTCAATTCAATTCATGAAAGTTAAATTTTTAATTCTTTTAAATTTTCTGTATAGTTCTTTTAGCCTTTAAAATATTTTACAAAAATCAAAAAAAAATTTGAAAATGGAGAAAATTTCAAAGTTAACTTGAGAAAAGAGGAAATGATAGTACATCAGAAATGATCTAAACACCATAGACTGTTCATATGGGAAATAATTGCGTCATGGTTACTTAATTGTTTAAATTATTATGTTTTTAATCTGTTTATTTACAAGTAATTTGAATTGTCAGTAGGCTGTATGCGTCTTTGAATCACTAGTAGTGTGGAAACTAAATCTAAATTACAACCGTGATTTGAACCCATGTTTGCAAGCGTGTGTGCGTAAAAGAATAGAAAAGATCATTATCAGATAAAGGATGTTAGATTTTGGCAATAATTTTCTTTTGAGATCAGTTTCGGGTTATGTCGTTAGCACAATTAATGCGGTTCATCTCACTGCCCATACTCACAAGTATGCAAGGAGAGATTGAATCAAGACATGTCTCTGCTTTAACCGTTAAGCATGCATTCACCCTTGAATCATTCCTGATTCATTGAAATCAAATCCAGATAAAAGTTGGATCACCTTACCTTATTCAATCACCATATATATTATCCTGAATCATCATCCCGATATTCAAATAAGAAAATCACATGAAACCAAGACAAATGAATCACTCGATTCTGAATCTTATGATTCCTGATAATCCTTATGGATTCTGCTTGATTTTTCCTGTGCTAATAGATGTAGCTTCATTCTGAAAATTTAGAAAATCATTGGAAAAATCTTAGATGCCTTGAGATAGTGCAAGTTAGAATAGCATATCAGTGGGGTACACGTTGTATATCTTATAAATAATACATTAATACACAAGAATGTGATACAAAGATGCTTATAGTTTCAAATCTTATAATATTGTCAACTTAAATTACTTGTCTATATGCTTATTACGTATGAATAAATAGTAATCCATGACATGATCCCATATTCTTTGATGTTTATTTTGTATCGTTTTTGCTAAAAGATCGCCTGATATGATCTCTGCTCGTGTCTTTGATCAAAAATAGTTTGTGTGAATACTTGTATAATTCTATGAGAAAAGATCAAAAATATTTTAAGTTTATGCATAGTTCAACTTTATTCAAAAAAGCCAAAAATATTTGTATTTAACCTTCCTGAATTGATTTTGAATCCTCTTGATTGAACGCTTTTATCTTGTTCGTTATTTGACTTAAAATCTTCATAAGTTGAGTTGAAAGTGTACGCACATAAGGGTCTCTGCATACTTGATAAGTGCGCATGAGGTAAACCCTGCGTACTTAACTAGTACGCAAGACTTAAGTCATGCGTACTTAGTAAGTACGCAGGAGTGAAGTCCTGCGCACTTAGTAAGTACGCACGACCAATATGTGTTGGGTATAAATACAGGACTTAGAAAATTTTTTAGGGTTTATCACTTTCAAATCGTTTTCTCCTGTGATATTCCCTCCGACCATTTTCCTCAAAAATTTCGAGTGTTCCAACCGGATTTTTCGTCCCACTCATTGTTTAATCATCATCAAACATTTACTTGGTGAGAATCTCGGTCCGTATCATCCATTAAATCCCAAGTTTTCGACCGATTCATCGACGTTTTTGAGTGTGAATTTATTGACCTATTTTGGTGTTCTAAATACAAATTAAGACCTAAAACTTGTTAATAATCACTAATCGAAACCTATTGACTCCGAATTTGTCCTTAACATGGTTTGATTTTGGCCTTGACCCTCGATTGATCGTGGTTTCCACTGGGTCGTCATCTAGGTCATAAAATTGACGAGTTTAATAGTTACTTGCAGTGGATAGTGGTCCCATAGGTCTTAATCAAGTATTTCGACCTTGTGGTGACCATAATCCACAGGAATGCCTCACTTCTAATTGAAATTGAGACTTCTGGAATTTTGGCCAAGTACAAGTCTTGCGCACTTAACAAGTACGCAAGAAGTAACTCCTGCATACTTGTTAAGTACGCAAGAACTAACTCCTGCGTACTTGCTAAGTACGCAGGACCAACTCTTAGCAAAATTTCCTAAGTCTGAAATTCACTTCATTGAGCAACTGCTATACTGAGTCATGTTTATCCATTTCCAATGATACGTGTTGTTCTGATTATGTTTTCTATGTGTTTCTGCAGACTATGGCTCGGGAATTCACTGATGAGTTCAACTTGTTAGCAAACACTCAACCTAAGTGGAAAGGGGCGGCTTTGCAGTATCGGCAGATCATTGACTTTTTGAACCGATCAAAAATAAGTTATGCAATCTCAGCTGACCCAACAGTCTCAAGACCTTACATGGAGCAGTTCTGGGAGACGGCAGAGCACGACTGCACGGTATCCCCTAATGTCATAAGGGCTACCGTGGATGGTCGGGCTATTGCTTTCTTTGAGGATACAATAAGAAGGGTCCTGCAATTCGGAGACCTCGCTACCGACCCGACATCCTATCCAGATTACTATGTGGATGGATGTTGGAGGCATAGAATGGGATATGTCGGAGCAAGGGACTATGCTTCTTACAAGAAGATGTGGGTTTTGGATCAATGGCGGTATTTTGCCCATATCATGATCGTGTGCATCTCGTCCAGAAAAGCGGGGAAAGATGCCATGGGTCATGACCTTGCAGCAGCCATGGTGGGCTTGTCTCTTAATAGGGGCTACAACTTCTCTCGCTACATCTTCAAAGCAATCAATGATCAGATCAATACAGCAGAGAATTTTAGGTTCCTATTGTACCCGAGGTTTGTGCAACTCTTGATTGATGATGCATTGCCAAACCTACGTGCTATCGGGGAGAGACTGCAAGTAAAACGGGTGGACAAGAGAGTATTTGCTCAGTTTCTAAAGCCAGGCAGTGTAGATCCTACCCCTGTGCATACTGAACTCTTTGGCCACCTGCTTAATGAAGCATATGTCGCACCAGAAGATTGGAATTGGTATAGTCCCAATTCGGCACCAGAGATGAGTGATGATTCTGATGAACAACAAGAAGAAGAGAATGAAAGTGATGGAGGTGATGACGAAGGTGGTGATGGTGGTGCTGAGGAATCCGATTCAGAAGCAACAGAATCAGACTCTTCTGATTCCGATGACGCACCATCCCAGGCACACCCGAGGAGATTGGCACAGGTAACCCTGCCTGCGTCGTCTTCAAAAAGAAAGCGACAAAGCTCGAGCAGCGAATATGAGCCGACTTCTGACTCTGACGCTGCTCTACAAAGACAATGGCAAGAGAGTGCCCACAAGAAGAGGGGCGATAGGCAAGAGGTTGCTATCCCCAGGGTTGTAGAGATCCCGACTGTGCAGCAAGTACAACCTGCAGCTGACAGTCCAGAGTCAGAATCTACCACACCAGCACAGCAACTGTACAGAAGGAGGAGAAGGCCACTAGTACAAGATAATGTGGCAGTCACAGTGGTCACAGAGGAGATTCCTGTGACGGTGACCTTCCCTACTCCAACCGGCCAGGTGACGGTGACTACTCCATTTCTCATGGAGTCAGTCACCATCACACCAACCATAACACCCACTCCCATCATTCCATCTCCACACCAACCTCACACCACTGAGCCGTCAGGTCAACCCTTCAACTATGATGATTTCTCACAAGGGTTTGACTTTGACATAATTTTCTCCTCCCCCATCCATAATGCTGAAGCCTCATCATCTAGGCATTCTGATCCGTATGAAGCAAGGATCAATGTCTTAGAAACCCAAGTTGCTGAACTGTTGAAGACCATTCAAAAGTCGAAGGAGGAGTCTGATGCTCAACAAGCATAGATTAATTCCCTGGCCGATGAAGTTAGGATTTTCCACAGCCAGAGAACAGGGACAAATGAGCAACTGAAGAAAGTAATGGCATAGAACGAGCTGCTGATGAAAACCAATGAAATGATTCTAGGCCACAGAACTTCACTTGAGCTAAGGATGGATTTGCAGCGAAAAGAGCACGAAGCGATGGTCAAATTAGTTGAAGAACTGACCAAGAAGCTTGGTGCTCAGGGGGGAGAAAGAGAAAGAAAAAGAGAAAGAGAAAGAAAATAAATCCACTGGTGCTGAGCCTTGTCATCCAGTCGACTTGACTAAGGATGATGATAAAGACAAGGATCCTGAAGCCGGTCCTAGTGGAGGTGAGCACCAAGCTTTGGCGATTGTGCCCATCTCTTCTATTCCAATGGCTGAGGGGGAGTCTACTCAGCAAGAGGGTGGTGATACATCTGGTGGTGGTGGTGGTGATAAAGGGAAGTCAGTGGCTGAAGTACTTAAGGACTTATCTGATGATGAGATCCTATATCTAGAGCCTGACTACTCTAAAGAAGCACAGATCGATGCTCTCTTCAATCTAGAAGAAGGAGAGATCGACTCTGGTGATGACTGGAATAATGAAGATGAGGATGTGGTGATAGAGATTCCCAAGGGCGACGGGGAAGGAGAGTACGAGTTAGAGGATGGTGAGATCTTTGAAGTACCATCGCTCGAATCTCTGCTTGACACAGGCTCAGTTGACATGGCAAGTAATGTTGAAGCTACAACTGAAGCCTCCCCAGTCGACCCTACACCTGTGGACCCCGAGGCACCAAAAGATAAAGACATGCCTTCTGCATCATCTAAGGGTCCAGCTCCCGTGTGGCAAAAGACGTCCATCACAGACAAGCACGGGGCTACAGGTATGATCTTGGCTGTTAGGTTCGAGGAGGACAAACAGTTGTTCGCCATCAAAAGATCTGGGGGGTTCAATACTTGAAACCAACCAGTGAGGCGTTCAACTCTTTGCCCAAGTACGACCTTGTGAACCTCGCAAACCGCGACCTGCTGAGTCACTCGAGTCATGCAGTAGCAATGGGTTTGTGGGTAACACTACAGTGGGAAGCAAGATCAGGGAAATTTGAATACTTCAAGCCTCAAGTGCCCAGAAGAGTCAAGGATAAGCACGATGTACATCCTGTGACTAAGAAGCACATAAAGAGATTGGTATACAAGCCAGTGCAATGTGAAACTAAGATTCCCTTGAGCAAGTTATCTCAGGATATTCTTGGTGACATGTGGTACTGGTACGTAGATCCAAAAACGGGCGAGGCTGTGATCATGGGAAAGGTTCATTCCGAGAGTGGGAACACAGTACCAAAAGAACTGATCAGAATCTTTGATGAAGTCTGCTTCATCAACTTTCTATGAAAGATCTGGAGGTACTAGCGGAACGCTACTGTGTCCACACGGACGAATGGACAAAGCTCCTTGCTTCTAAATATGACAAGGTGATTAAGTTCTGCCTTGATTACAAGAAGAAGATGGAAGCTAAGGGACCAGTGCTGTGAAGACTGAAGATTGAAGACTGAAGGCGATGAAGATCCCGAGTTGTTGTCAAGGGGGAGTTTGTTGATGCACTTTCCTGTGACAACACTCTGGATAGAGTCTTAGTTTGTATTTCTAATGTCTGTAATTTGTCTTTGTATGTAAGAGTCGTTATGTAATAGTTCATCGAGTTGTATTTACTTTTACATAGTGTATGTTGCATTTCTTCTAAGTGTTTTGCGCACTTACATGTGCGCAGGAGAAAGCTCCTGCGTACTTAGCAAGTACGCAGGAAGACCCATGCGTACTTGCTAAGTACGCAAGAGCATTTGGTCCTGCGCACTTGCTAAGTGCGCAAGCATCAGGTCTGTATAAATAGGTTTGGTTCACAAAGGATAAGTACACAAAACTCATATCTTAGACGAACTCAGTTTGTTAAGTACGCAATTTGTATTATCTCTGTAACCCTCGAGTGTTTATAATAGAAAGAGCTTTTATTGTGACTCTCGTGTTGGTTTACTTTGTTTTAGTTAGACTCTCCTCCTAGTCATGGGTATTCCGCACCCGGTCCGACTAGTAGACCACTTGCATGTAACGATCCGACACACACGAAGGGACCTACACCAAGGAAGGCACGACGGTTACGAGCGTGGTGGTTACGAGTACGGTGCGCTACGAGTGCGGTTCGAGTTCAGAAAAGCGAGGAACGAACTTAGGAACTACCCGAGGATAAAGTAAGTACACTGGACCCGTACCCTAGACATGATTATGTGAATTATGTGCTTAAAAGATAAATGTTATGTGCTATGTATATGACGAGGGTACGGGGTAGTGAAGGGTTAGTCTAAACACCAAACGGGAATAATGGAGTACTCACGACGTGTCTAAGGGGTGGTGGATACGCCGCTAGAACTTCCTATATATAAATCTCTTTGATGTTTCGTGGTTAAACCATTATGAATGTTTAGAGGTATAGACTAAAAGACAGTAATGAAAATATAATAAACGAACGTGAGATCTTCCAACCGGTATGTAGTTATCTGACAAACGGAATTTTCGTCTAAGGAAAGGGTGGTGTATAAATCTCTCCTAGACCCGTCACTCTTTTCTGGGAACATCTCTGTTGGAGGTACTACTCTGGAAGGATAATCACCCCAGTTTACAATATATGACGAGTATGGATATGTGATAAAGTTAAACACGTGAATACATGATGATACGTGCAAATATGATGAGTATGATGAAACGAGTCTAAAACTAAAATGAAATAACAGAGTACTCACGAAGTGTTAAAGGGGTGGTGGATACGCCGCTGGTACTTCCTATATATAAACCCTTTTAATACATCGTGGAGAAACTGTTACGAAGTTTTAAGGTAAGGACTGGTTGGGAAATAAGTCAAGCATATACATGAAATGAGAACAAATGCTTGATATATTTAGGAGGCTATGAGTCAAAGACACTCAAGGTCTCAAATGAAATGAGATACCCGCCCTATAAGGTGGATCTCAATAATAAAGAAGAAAACTAAAAAGATTCCAAGCCTACGGGGCTGAGGAAAAGATTCCAAACCTACTGGGCTGAGGAATGAATGAGTATTCGTGACAAATGGAAGAGGTCTATACTGACGAGTATAAGGACCTTGCTATAAACTCGGACCGGAGGTACGTCTGAAGATGGTCGCGAGGGGGTTAGCACACACATAAAATATACGAATGACGTGACCGGAGGTACGTTCGGAGATGGTCACGGGGGCACTGAGAGCCTGAGAAACTTGAACAATAATAAGAACCTAAAAGGGGTTCATAATAAAATGAAAAGATGCAGTGTACTTACTTAGCGAAAGCTAATTCAAAAATGTTTTCCAAACACTACAGGAAAGAAGCACGTGGAATAGAGCTTCCTATGGATGAGGTCGGACGGAATAAAGAATCCCTAGATTATGTAATAGAATATTGTACATGTAAAACAATATTTATAAATGAAAAAGATACCTATAGGTCTTGATTTCAATCAGAAATCACACAGAAGATCGATTACACACACAGGCGGAATCTGTGTGTAAGGTGTTGAAACAGATGGTAGAAACAGAACTAGTGAAGATAAACAGGCAAACCACACAGGAATTAACACAAGTATGATATGGAATTGTAAGAACAATAGATGAAATAACTCCAAATGTGTATTGATTCAGAAAACTGTGAAAGAGAGAATTTCAGGGTTACAACCGCTATCCACACCCTAAACATTCTCAAACTAGGCTATTTATAGTAAGTTGACAGGCATCGAAACTATGCTCACCGAAACTAGTAGTTTCGGTTGAGCATTTACAAGTGAAAGAACAAGTCTGTCAAAACTTCCTATCTATCGAAACTACTAGTTTCGATTGAACAAACCTTAATCGAAACTAGGTAGTTTCGATGGCCTAGACTTAGACTAAAAAGCAGGAAATTACATCAAATGAAATTACAAGTAAATAAACTAAAATAACATTGTTCAAAATACATTGATGACATCAGCTTATAAAAAAAAGACTCTATAATCTCCCCCTAAGCTGTTGCATCAATGTCTTCAACTCTTCGCCAAGCAGTTGACTCTTGACTTGGTTTCTTGAAAAAAAGGCTTGGCATTCAATGACACCACTCTTTGATAGGCCTTAGCATCAGCTTCATCATCTCCAGGAAATAGCTTGATGGGGTTGTTGAATAATACTTCAAGATCCTCAGGTTGAAATTTTAATAGCTCCATGGGCTCAAATATATGAATGTCTTCCCTGCCTTCACACTCGATCACAACACTTCCAATGGTTGAGTTGTAAAACCATTTTCTGAAATTCTGAAGCTGGACTGGTACTGATCGTGGCAGTATGATGGATTTGACAGTCTCTGTAGGCTTATACCAAAGGCTTACCCAGGGCTTTTGAGTTCTGGGATGAATCCTGGTTTTGGATATAATTCTTTTTGGAAGAGTGGTCTTCATTGACCTGAAGTCATTAAGGGCTTGTTGTTACAGGAACTACTCAAAGTTACGGGCCTCATTGACTTTACCAGGATTCTGAATAGGTAATTTGGCAAGTGCCCTAAGATCATATCTAGGAATGGAGCTGAACTCATTAGAAGTTTTAAAGTGTTCTACTCCTCCTTTGTATCTCCTTACAATATATAAACCACTCTCATTATCATATTTCCATCCCACGGGGGGTCTTTTCAACTTCTAGTATTCAGCGAACCACTCATAGTACTTGGGAGACTCCTCTATAGGCAGCTTCCTCATCTAAGGCCTTATAAGATCGGGATGGTCTGGATTTGGTTTAGAAGCTTAGATTGGTTCAGTTGGGGTGGATTCAGTGGGTGTTGGCTCAGTGTGAGTTATTTGAGTTGGTTCAGTGGGGGTTGGTTCAGTATTCACCAGATCAACTTTTACACTTGCTTCATCTTTATCATCATCAGAAAGTTCCTGGATCTCATCTCCTTCCTCTGTAAAGTATCTCACCTTTTCCTTATGTAGATCTTCTGTAGCCATAATCTCTGGTTACTCATCATTAAAGCCATAATTGTCAATCTCATCCAAAAGAGCATTCAGCTCATGATCTGACCTAATTTCCTCTTCATCAAGAATTACCACTTCAATATCTTACTCTTTTCCCTTTCCTCTTTCTCTGGCGGCTCTCCTTTCACTAGTCGAGGGAAGATCAAACTCAGTTTCTTCAATCTTGACTTCCACATATTCCTTTGTCTTGGTAACCTGGACAGTGAAGATAGTCAATGCAGACTGAGGATTTGTAACAAAGGCAGGGGAAGAAGGTCCACCAGCAGAAGTGGTCTCCCCCTGAGCTGTAGAAGGGGTTTCTTGCTGAGAAGATTTAACCAATGAAGCCTTGAGTTGCTCAACAATGTCAGATAGAGCTTTAAAATCTTGTTGTTGTTGAGAAATTAACTTCTGTTGAGTTTCAAGTTGAGTCTGCAGCTTAAGATCTTTAACTTCTTCCTTGCACTCACTTAGTTCGGTTTTTAACCCTTCTATAACTCCATCTTGTTTTGTTACTTTCTCCTGTAGCTTTTTCACCTCCAAGCTTAGGGTTTTGACTCTTGGAACTGATGGTGATAGGTCAGGAGCAGGGGATGCAGGTGGTGTAGGAACAGGTGCATGTTGTGGAGATGATTGTGGTGATGGTGGTGGAACATGGATAGGTGAATGAATGGGTGTTAGGTGTTTTGGAGTGTCAAAATATGATTCTGGTGAAGACGTTAAAGACTCTAGCCCTGTCTTGATTTTCTTGGCTAGGGGTTCTTCTTTTTCATAGTCAGAACTTGAGTCAGCTTGTCTCTTGGAGGAGGATGCAGGAGGTTCAGTCTGCTCCTCTTCTTCAGACTCATAATCAGACTGATCATACTTTGTACCATAGATGCCTTCGTCCAAGGTTTCACTTGATTCAGCTTCAACTTCCACATTACCTTGAACTTCATCATCAACATGTGCTTCAGCTTCTATGTTTTCATTATGTACTTGGAAATCCAACGGATCCAGATTTTCTATCTCTTGATCTATAAACTGAGCTTCTTGAACTGGTTGTTCCATTTCTTGTTCTATGTGTTGTTCAGCTTCAACATCCGGCTCTTTGGTCCCTTGACCCTTTTCTGCTTCTTCTTCTTCATCAGATGATGATGATTCAACTACTAGTTCTGGATCCACATCAGGAACTTCCTCTTCCTCTTCACCAATAATGTGACCAAACAGAGGAATATTGGCAATCACTCTGTTGGTTCTTTTGCTTGTACTTTTCATATAGCTTAGGGTTTTGGCTGTCATATGATCAAAAGCGAACACATTACCATCTTGTTGCAGGTTTGGATGAAGATGATTGATAATGATCTGGAGAAACCTTAGATAGACCAAAAATTTATCTCTAGCACCCCCGGTTAGATTTTCTTTCATTTGTTTAAAGACTAGGCCTGAGAAATTGTAGTCCCTTCCTTTGATCAGCCCTAGCATTGCAGAAGCCACCATGGCATTTGCTGAGTAAAATCCACCTTTCTGAATGGACAAGCAGTGGATGAAGATGTGCACAATATACCTCCAGAGAGGTGAAAGGGAATTCTTGATGATTTGCCCACTCTTGAACTCATCAGGATGACCCAGTCTTCTAAAACATTCCTTGACATAGAAACTTGGAAATTCCACCGGTGCTTCATGATTGTCAGCAAATAATAACACCTGTCATATTGTAGCCTCTGAAAATAACACCTCCTGATCATGAACAGTAGCTCGAATGTGTTCTACATTGTCAATGATTACAGTCTCTGCAGTGTTCCAGAACTGCCTTATGGTTGATTCGAAGACTGGTACATTGTGACTAATGACAAAGCTTGTGTTAGAGTTTGCAAGGAAATTCAGGACTTGAACGAAGTCTGCACTCTTTGGATCATTGGCATCTAAAAATGCACAGATATTATGTCTCTTGACAAATAGAAGATCCATAACTGCAAAAGAACAACATTGTCAAAATCCTGACACTTAGAAAATTTTCAGAAAAAGACCTGATCGAAACTAAGTTTCGGGTGAAGAAACCATATCGAAACTACATAGTTTCGGGCAAAGAGACTTGGTCGAAATTACATAGTTTCGGGCAACCTTGGGCATAGCAACAACTAGTTTCGATGGAAACCTGTTAAAATTCTAAAAAACACCTTTTAAAATCAAAACACCCTTTAATCGAAACTACTAGTTTCGATGCCTGAATTCTGAACAGATTAAGGGGACTCAAAACATACAGAAAAAGACCTAAACATATATACAGACACATCGACAATCATCAAACAAGCTAAACAGATAAAAAGATAGGTTAAGAAAGGCCTGTAAGTGTCGAAACTCCATCTTACCGAGATTTGTAGAAAAGTCTGCAAGAATATGCAATACACAAATGAGATATCAACAATGGCAAGATTATTAACAAGATTTGAACACAAAACGACCAAGATTATGAAGATTTAGTCGTAAAACTTTCAGAATTGAAACCCTAGGTTTGGCATTTTGTAAAATCGCTCACATATGAACAGAAATCAGTACCTGATTGTAATATCCGTACTTTCGACATCATCGTTTATTTACATTTTATACCCTTGTACTTTCATTTTTGAATCCATTGTAACCTGAGACTTATGATCAATGAATTTATTGGATTTATTCAATTACATGTTTACAACATACATTACATTTATACATATGCAAGACAACATCATACGTGCAATATTACAAAATTATATATTACAAACACGCGTTTTACTTTTTTTACATTTATATTCTCGTTTCACGTCCATACATGCTCGGTTTATTATTATTATTAGTAGTAGTAGTAGTATTATTATCATTATTATCATTAGTACTATTATTATTATTATTTTATTTTTTTCTTTTTAAAAAAAGAATCATCTCCCTTTCAACCACCAACTCCCAACTAACTCATTTAATACCCCAAACCCTAATCCACACTTATAAATACCCACTCCCTTTCACTCCTCCACCCTTACACCCTCCAAATTTTCTCACAAATCTCTCCAAGTGCTCCATTTCTTCCAAGATTTTTTGGCATAATTTTATAAGGTAAAAACCTTATTTTTCTTCAAGTTTCTTCCTTTTTTTTTCTTAACAATTCTTCCTTCACCCTCTTGGATAAACCTCTAGGATCTTATCATTTGTTTACCTTGGTAAACATCTAAGATAAGTCACCATTTGAGGTCCAAGTTGTGGTCTTTCAACTAACATTTCTTCTTCTTCATGTTCTTGTTTGGATATTTTACATCTAGTTGTGGTAAAACCAAACCAAGCTTCCATCAAAATTCTATGATGGAAGCCTTGTGCTAAGGTATTTGGATGAAGTAGATGAACATAGGTTCATCTACCATAAGACATCCAATTGCCACAAGGTGTTCAAATCCTATACATAAATATTATAAATAAATCTAACAAGGTTTGTGGATTTCCCAACCTTTCTCTTGGCCACTTTAAGTGGTATATTACTAACTATACTAACTTTTGACCATCCGAATTCCTAACTAAGTTAGGGTTTGTGTTTCGGTCCGCCGTCGGCGATGCATGACCAACTTGATACTATTATACATATATATTATTTATTATTTCTTCTCCACCGAACTTATGCCTACGTTACCTTTTAGGTTAACCGGCATTCCCGACTCTTCACCTTCCCGTTCATCTTTCGTTACCACGCCAAACCGTGAGTTTCATACTTGCCCCTTTTACATTTTTGCACTTTGGGACTTGAAAACATGTACATATTCAAAACCCATACACTACAAGATTCACACTTTATTCAAACACAATTCATTAACATGCTCATGTGACAACAACTTGACTACATGCTTAAATACAACTTGTTAATACAAATAGTTCATTAATTCTTGCAAAACCGCACTTAACAAGTGTAGCGCTATAGGATTGACACCCGTCGGCTTTTCGTTACCTTTATGGAGCCCCCGATCTTGTTATGTTATTTATTCGACTAGTATTCTTTGGATGCTAGGTATGCTATGTCAACAATAGGTTTGAATTATATCATTACAAATTGTATGAACATTAGTAAAGTATGTCTATGCATGTGAATTGTTGCTTTAAACATGATTATTATATGTATGAAACTTGTATGAACTCACCAACTTTATTGTTGATCAAATATTATTTTACATGTTTTCAGGAGATGTTTGATGCTACCATGGAAATGGAATCTAGGGACTTTGCCTTAGATATCAAATTTAAATATTTTTGTCTTTTGTTTATCAATGTATTTCCTTTAATTGAAACAATTGTATTTGAAATTCTTAGTTTAATGAAATCGGTTAAATTTATATTTCAACAATAGTGCCACGATGTCTTTGAACAATCCTACACGTCACGTTCGGTGATTCCGCCACCGAATGGGTTGTGACACTGATGATGAAGACGACAGGGGAATCAGATGAGAAACCCTGATTTTGCAAACTTAGACCGAAATGAGAGATTTTGTGTGTGAAGATGAAGGTGTGAAAGATTCGGAGAGTTCAAGTGAACTTGGCATGGAAGAAACCTGGTTATGAAGACATTTAATTTGAGCTTGACAAAAGACCAAAATGCCCCTGACGAAACTACTAGTTTCGATAGGGCAAAGTAGTTTCGGGTGGGAGGAAGTTTCGGGCGGTTTGAGTAGTTTCGATGGGGATGTTGTTTCGGCTGACAAGAGAAAAGATAATCAATATGTACACTACTTAAACAAGCTAATAAGGAAGATTAAGAAATTTATATGGAAAAATAAAGGTAAAAACCAAATAAAAGATATGAACACTTAGCCTTGGAAAAGATCTAACGTGAGATCATGTCTGGTCAAAACCCTTGAAACACTTCATTTTGCACTTAGCTACTGTGAATCCCTGGAGATAGCCGATATTTGTGCAAGATAAACCCGAGCATTTGTTTGTACAAAGTTTTCATGTGATTAAGCGCTACCATTTGAGCATGAAACACGGTGTACCCCACATTTTGAAATAAAATGGTTTTGAAAGCCTATCAATCCTCAAGAAATACCCGCATTCATCTTATCATCTCTTACAGGTTAACCAGGGTACCATTTTGGTAAGTCAAAATCACCTCCAAAAGTAAAATAAGATCCAACTGGATATCAGAAGTTGTAAAATGAAAAATATCCAAGTGGATATTAAAAAGGGACGAACATTCTAGATCTTTGCGTAAGAAAAACAGAAGAAGCCTTAAAACTATCCAAGCGGATAGGAAAAGGTTGAACACTCGAGATTTTTGCGTAAATTAAAACAGACGGGGCCAAATCATCCAAGTGGATGGGAAAAAGATGAACTCCCGAGATCTTTGCGTAAGCAAAACAGACAGGGTACGAACATTCTAGATCTTTGCGTAAGCAAAACAGAAGAAGCCGTAAAATTATCCAAGCGGATAGGAAAAGTTTGAACACCCGAGATCTTTGCGTAAGCAAAACAGACGGGTCCAAATCATTCAAGTGGATGGGAAAAAGATGAACTCCTGAGATCTTTGCGTAAGCAAAACAGACGGGGTCATCGACGGTAACTTTCGTTACTTTGACGGTCACCTGGAGCATGAATCAGAATCCAACACGTAAGCCTATATCTGATTGAATCAGTTTTCTGAGCTTAAAATGGGTTAGATGTTTCAAAAATGGGTTCAAACACACGTGTACGATTGAGAATTAGATTTTCACACTACTAAAGAGTTATAACCATATGTCGGGCCTACCGGCTATACCTCAGTAAGCACCATCGCTTATGGTCCATTCCATGTTCAAGAAGTGTGATCAGACTCTATCATTTCTCACAAGGTCGGATCCGATTTTCCTGAAACAAAACATGATACTTACAGTGAGTATGAGGATAAGAGTTTTTCTTAAGCAAACAATAAACAAATATTTCATTTTCTTTCTGACTATACAAAGCAAATCTTTTCTTACTAACTATAAATTTCAATTTCTCCCCCAAAAGTTTTGTTTTCACAAATTGATAAAGAAAACAACTATACAGAAAAATAAAATCTTTTTGGAAATCTTCCCTATTAACAAGTTTAAATAGAAAAGACAATATGCATAAGGGTTACTGAAAGTTGATCCTGCCGAGCATCTCCACCAATTTCTCAAATATGGCAGAATCAAAGGCTTTTGTAAAGATATCAGCGGTTTGCTTGTCGGTTTTGACTTCAACGATTTTGATATGTTTTTTTGTTCGACACAATCACGGATGAAGTGATGTTTGATCTCAATGTGTTTGGTTTCTGAATGCTGAACGGGATTTTTAGTGATATGGGGAACGACGGTGTTGTCACACAGGATGGGGGTTTCATGAAAAGTGATCCCGTAATCAAGCATTTGATGGTGGATCCACCTTACTTGGGAAGAGCAAAGCAATGTATTCGGCTTCGGCTGTGGATTGGGAAACGGTGGTCTATTTCTTACATTGCCAGGAAATAAGGCGGTTCCAAGTAACTGACAACCCCCGAAAGTGGATTTTCGGTCTAAGTTGCATCCCCCGTTCTGAATCTAAATAAGCCAAAAGATCAAACAAGTTATTTTATGGGATACCAAAGCCCAAGTTTTGGCTTATACTTCAAATATCTTAAAATACGTTTGACAACAATTAAATGAGAGAGTTTAGGATTAGCCTGAAAGCGTGCACACAAGCACACTGCGAACATGATGTCTAGTCTGCTAGCAGTGAGATACATGAGAGATCCTATCATCGAGCGATAGAGATGCTGATCAACGCTTTCACCATCCAAGTCAGGAGACAGACAATGTCAAACTTCCACGGGAGTCTTGTAAGGATGAGACTCGGTCATTTTGAACTTAGTCAGGATTTCTTTGACATATTTCTATTTGATGGATAAGAATTCTTGACTCAGACTGATCTACTTGAAAACCTAGAAAGAACTTCATTTCTCCCATAGAGCTCATTTCATACTTAGAACGCATCACTTCCTCAAACTCTTTACACAACCCAGGATTTGTGGATCCAAAAATGATATCATCAACATAGATTTGCACCAAAATGGTATCCGCACCATCCTTTCTTTTAAACAGAGTTTGGTCAATTGTTCCTCGTGTGAAACCATTATCAAGCAGATGTTTACATAACATCTCATACCACGCACGAGGTGCTTGATGGAGACCGTACAATGCCTTGTCTAGTTTGTAAACTCGCTCAGGATAGTTTGGATCAATGAAACTCGGCGGCTGCTTGACATAAACTTCCTCTTGAACCTTTCCATATAGAAATGCGCTTTTGACATCCATCTGATGAACTGTGAAGTCCATATAGGCTGCGTATGCGAGAAACATTCTGATGGCTTCTAAGCGAGCCACTGGTGCAAAGACTTCCTCAAAGTCAATCCCTTCTTCTTGATAAAACCCCTGAACCACCAAGCGGGCTTTGTTACGAATCACGATCCCCCCTTCGTCCTTCTTGTTACGGAAGACCTAATGAGTGCCGATTGGGACTTTGTTTTTTGGAAGGTCTACCAGATTCCACACATGTAACTTGTTGAACTGCTGCAATTCTTCTTGCATGGCCTCCACCCAACTGTTCTCAAGCAATGCAGCTTTGATATTCTTAGGTTCGACCTGATATATGAAGCAAGTGAAGAGACCGTCGTTCAATGCATCGGTGTCACTATGAGTTCGGACTCCCACATTGAGTGTACCAATGATGTTGTCTGTAGGATGATCCTTGTGAATCCGTAGCTATGGAATAATATCCTCTTCAAGGTTGTCTTCCAAATATGTGATGTTGTTGTTAGGAAAAACAGGTTCTTCCATAAAAGAATCTTCAGTAGAGGATTGTAGAGCAACATTCACTATTGGAGGAGTTTCTTCCTCAACAGTTTCACTTGTTGCCACAGAGTCCGAAGAGTCCTGAGTGGATTCAGCATTAGCTATTGTAGGAGGAACATCTATATGTTGACTTGACAAAGAAGAACCTGAAGCAGTAGAGGTATCTAGAATATTCACAGACATAAGAGGATTAGCTGAGACAGATATGTTAGTGAAATCAGGAAGATTAAATTATTTAAACAAAGAATCGACATCGAAAAGCCAATCAGGACCGTCCCCTGCGTCCATATGATTGCTTTCATGCCAGTTGATATCAATGGACTCAGCACAATCCTTTGTCTCTTGTTGTAAAAACGAAAAGCTCTTTGGTTAGAGGAATAGCCCACAAAATAGCACTCATCTGATTTGGCTTCAAACTTGTTCAGCTGATCAGAAGTATTCAGCATTGTGCAAACACACCCAAACTTCCTAAAGAAATCAATAACAGGCTTGCGTTTGTACATAATTTCATAAGGTGTCTTGTTGCAGCTTTTGGTGATGAGAACTCGATTTTGCACAAAACATGCGGTATTAACTGCCTCGCCCAAAACGTGACAGGAATCTTAGAATCAACAATCATAGTTCTTGCTGTTTCTATCAACGTACGATTTCTTCGTTCAGCTACACCATTTTGTTGAGGAGTGCGAGGTGCACTTAACTATCGAGAGATACCCTTTTTTCACTGAAAGAATCTAGAATGGCATTCTTGAACTCTGTGCCATGATCACTGCGAATAGTCTTCACGCTTAGATTGAATAGATTCTTGATTTGTAGCAGATGAATCTTCAAAGTCTATGGCGTCTCATCTTTCTTTGCCAGGAAGAATACCCAAGAAAATCAAGAGAAATCATCGGTTACCACCAAGCAGTAGGATTTCCTTCCATGACTCATGACACTCACAGGACCGAAGAGATCCATGTGAAGCAATTGGAGGGGAGAGTTAATGGAATGGTAGTTTTGGGCTTGTGAGTTGATTTGTGCTGCTAACCCTTGGAACAGGAAAGACAATGTTCCACAGGAGAAAAATCCTTTAGTGGCAAACCGGTGACTAGATTTCCTCGAACGAGATGATTCATGGTCTTGAAGTTTACGTGCCCCAATCTTTTTTGCCAAAGAAAAGATTCATCGTCAGAGGCTTTTGAGAGAAAACATGATTCGATTCCAGATAGATTGTTCATGCCCAGACTGTAAGTATTGTATCTTCTAGGGGCACTCATAAGAATAAGTTCTTCTGGAATAACCACTCCATGCTTCAGAATCAGGCACTCTTTAGAATTGAAAAGGGCACTGAAGTCTTTATCACAAATCTGGGACACACTCATCAGATTATACTTCAGCTGTGGGACGAAGTTGACATTCTCCAAGCTATTTACACCATTGGACATAGTTCCTTGTCCTTCAATCTTTCCTCCTCTTGGAATGCCTGTAAAGGCGACAAAATCTCCGTCTATTGGATGGTAATTTTTTAGCAAACTAAACTGTCATGTAATGTGCCTTGAGCATCCACTGTCAACATGCCAAATGTTGTCTCCAGTCCTTCTCGATTGCACCTATACAGACCACATTATTTAGATATTTGTGCCCCAGCCATTGCTGGATTGGAATTTCTTATCATGATAAGACATTTCTCGAAAATCATAATCAGAATCCTCTTTTAATGAAGTATGATCATCATAAAGAACATTATTTTTAACTTTCCAAATCCTCTTCAATATGTTTTTAGCATTTTTTATTCTTTTACGTCTCAAAACTCTAGTATGTGGTGACTTAGACTGTGTAATTGAATTTAAGGCAATTTGAGGAACAGAGTCTTCAGTAACTGAAATGTTGTCAATTTACAACTTTTTGAAACATGATTGGATTCACCACAACTAAAACAAACTTTATCACAAGACATCTTAGCCTGATAATTGTCATCACATGATGATGAAGATGATTGTGATGCTGAGACATCAGAAATAGAGGCAACTCTTTCTTCTACAAGTCTCTCTTGAAGACTTTGATCTTCCTTTAATCTGAAAAAATTCCAAATTGCTCATTGATTCTTGTGGAATATCAGTCACAACAACTCCTACACTTTTAAAGTTTGCAATACAACTCATAGCATTTACAGATTTAGGAACAAAAGGTAAAGCATTCTTAAACTTAGAAATAGCATTTCTCAAACTATCATGTTCAGAAGGCATAGAACCAAAATACAAATTTTCAACATGTTCACAAATATCTGGTTTTGACACGGACATATTATTACATTCATCCGACTCAAGTTCATTTAAAACATTTCCCTTACTAGAACTCTCATCACAATCATCTTCGAAACCTACACAATCTGACTCTGCACAGGAAGCAAAACTGTCAGAATCTGAAGTTTGGATATAATCATCAGCAGATAATTTGCAAACAAAGGGTGTGGGAACATGAGGAACTGGCATATAAGCAAATCTACCAGACTGGAATACGGAGGGAGGTGAGAGTTATACCCAATGCCTTCTGTGACCTTTTTATGAATTTGGTTGTCAATGATTCCAAAAAGAATTTTCTGATCCATACCCATGTGTTCAACTTGAAAATTTGCCTTTTCAGCCTTTTGAAGTCTTTCAGTTAAAATTTGATTATTATTCTTTTGTGTAGTAAGTTGTACAATCAAGGATCGGTTTTCTCCAGAAATATCATGAATTTTCTTTAAGTAAAGTTTCTCATTTTTAGCCACAGAATCATACATCACCTTTATGTGATCTCGTTCATCGACCAAGGCCTGGTTGATGAATCTATATTTCTGAATTTCATTTAAACAAGATTTAGCATTGCAAATTCTAGACATTACCTCAGCTGGTACGGTAGTGAGATCCTCAGTTGGTTCAATCATGACACATTTCTCCTTTTCTTCAATGTCTGCCATCAGTGCCTTGTCAGCTGCTTCCCCTTCTTGATCTCCCCAATGATAATGTCCATCAGCTTGACATACCAGAGCTATGGAGCTGGAAGTTGTAATGGATTTGGGAGAGACGGCAACTTGCTTTCCAGATGAGTTCTTCTTTTCATGCTGCTCCTTTGATGATGGCTCCTTGCAATTCCTAGCAAAATGACCCAGCTGGTCACAGTTGTAGCATCTCACCTTTTTGATGTCAAACCCTAGAGTCTTTCCTTGCTTGAATCTATCCATCCCAGTCCTCTTGATGAATCTCTTGGCCCTCAGAGTCAGCATAGCCATGCACCAATCAATATCCATCTTTTTCCAAATCATCCGGGTTGATCTGCTCCAAGTCATCAGGTTGAAAGCTGACCGGTGTCAGGTTTTCAAAAATCAGGGCATCATAGCATGACATGAAGGCAGTCATGATAGGCAGATACTCATCGAGGATCATGGTGGTTGGCTTATGAGAGGTGGATGAAGTACTAGGCTGAATTCCAGAAATTGAAGGTGGGACATCAGTTTGAAAATATGCCATTGTAGTTTTGTTGGATGAAGTGGTGGAACCTTGACCAGCAAGAAGAGTTGTGTTTCCAGACTGATTAGTTGGAGTGACTGCACCCTTCTTTATCTCCAACTCTTAAGACTCCAGAATGCTGTAGAGTTCTTGCTGTGACAAGTCACTTAATTTTTCAGTTTTCTTGATCATAATTCGGTACATATTCCATTCCTCGGGCAGTGAATCAAGCAGCTTCTTGTTTAACTCAACAGTGGGAAACTCGGTTCCCAAAACCTTTAACTTAGAGACAATGCTTGAGAATCGGTTGATCAATTCAGGCATGGGTTCTCCAGGGACACTACTAAACATCTCATATTGCTTCTTGATCAAATCCCTCTTGCTTTCTCTAACCTCAGCACTTCTCTCATATCGTGTACATAAAGCAACCCAAAGGTCTTTAGTAGTAGTATACTCAGCAAATATGTTGAACACATCCATAGGAAGAGCCATAGCAATAGATCCATAAGCCTTGTTATCTCTGGCAATTAAGGCAATATCCTTTTCATCATATTCAGACACAAGCTTGGGATGTTGAACATCTGCAGTGGTAGTAACTGGCTTGTGCGGACCATCAGTGATTGACTGCAAAAGAGTGTGGTCATGGAACTGAAAGAAAGTCTTCATTTTCTTGGTCCAATCATCAAAGTCTCTAGTGGACACTAAGACAGGTGGTTTGTTTCCCCCAGCATATCCATTATTGCTTGAAGATGCCATAACTCAAAAAAATAAAATAAACCCAAACAGTAGCTAGTTTCGGGTGAACAGGGTTGATCGAAACAATTAGTTTCGATTGAACAAAGATTGCCTGAAACTTCTAGTTTTGATATAAGAAACAGAATCCAGAAACAACTAGTTTCGATGATGAAGATAGCAGAAAATCCAGCAAACTCAGTAGAAACTACAAGCTTCGATTGAAACTAGTTTTGATAGTGCAGTAGTTTCGGGTGATCAATCTGCACAAGTTAGTTTCGATATAACAGGACAAATAACTAGTTTCGATGATACCTTCTCCAGACAACAGTACAGATAAGAAGTTTTGATGACCAACGGAAATGCAGAGATTGTCCCCCAGTAGTTTCGATACCTCCTTCTTCAAGCTTCAGCAGACTCCATTGCTAACCATACTTCGTACTGATACGTGTGGTAGGTTACTAGTTAGGAGGGTGGTAAGTTCGATCCATGTCTGTGAGACTTACGGGGTTATGGTTATGGGTTGAGTCTGGGTTGTTGGCCCCTCATGGGAAATGGTAGGTGACGTAGGATATCGATATGCGAATAAACGAGAAATTGTTTTTATAAAGGACGGGTATGTCCCGCGTCGGAAATAAATGATAATTGTTACAAGATGGTTTCTGTTTATAATAAAATGTTAGAACTCACTCAGCGTAGCTGACTTTGTGTGTATGTTAGATTGTTTTGCAGGTGGGTTCACGTGACGAGGTATCTTGGCTTGAGAGCGGTGCTACTCGGATTGGTGCGCATGCATTCGTAAGGTAAGGTTAAGAATGATAATGAGTTAAAAGAGATCAAACTATTTTAGTTAATACTTCCGCTAATTGTTTTATAATAAGACTAGTGTTTTTAAAGAGAATACCCAGTGATGAGACCCAACTGTAGGATGCTCGGTTTGGGGTCTTACATTATCTGACTACAAATAAGATTAATTGGAGTTATTTACATGGTAATCTCGAAGGTTTTAGCTAAGCGTCTCAATAAAGTGATTGGTATTGTCATATCTGAGGAGCAATTTGCTTTCTTATGGGATAGAAATAATCTTGACCGACCACTTATCATAAATGAAATCTATATGAGGTTCCTCTACAAAGGCTCAAAACCTTAAAAAGTCTAGGAAGGAATCTCAGCCACAAAATTATTGTGATTTATGGCTGAGATCGACTCAATGACATAAGAGTAAATAATACCATATTTGAATCCACTTGGAGGGGTACAATGGGAAGATCCAACCAAAAACTGCACATGACTGTCACACGTCATTTCCCCCATTGTTTTTAAACGTCAATAACTTTTTTATACGTCATTATTTTTTTTTAAATTGCACCATAAAATCGAACGTTTTTTTATATTTCCAACGAGTATGGTATTGCTATATTTAAAAAAAACGACATGAACTGGTGTTTATGAAGGTGAGTATTTTTATGGTGTTTTTGAACTGTGCAATTTTATGGTGTTTTTGGACTGGGCAATTTTATGATGTTTTTTGAACTAGACAATTTTATGGTGTTTTTGAACTTTGCAATTTAATTGGTCAATTTTATGGTGTTTTTTCGAGCGTTAGTAAAAAATTAATCGTTTTTATGATGTTTTTTCGAGTGTTTGCAAAAAAAAAAAAAAACAATCAGACGTTTGTATTTGAAGTTTTTATGGTGTTATTTCGAGCGTTTGTAAAAACTATGGGTTTGTATGACGTGTTTATGGTGTTCGTTTGTATTTGACATTTTATGATGTTTTTTCGAGTGTTTGTAAAAGAAAAAACAAAAAAAACAACCGAGCGCTTGTATTTAAAGTTTTTATGGTGTTTTTTCGAACGTTTGTAAAAAAAATTGGTTTCTATGACGTGTTTATGGTGTTTTTAATTCATGATGTTTTCGAACGTCATATAAACCATAAATTAAATGATGTTTTTATAATGTTTTTTCATAACGTTTTTTCGAGTGTGTTTTATGATATTTTCGAGCGAAATCATAAATCATTTTATGGTATTTTTTCATGACGTTTTTTCGAGCGTTTTTTATGATGTTTTCGAGCGTCAAAAACATTATAAACCATAAATTAAATGTTTTTTTTATTTTCGAGCGCCATACAAACCATAAACCATTTTATGTTGGTTTTTCATAACCTTTTTTTGAGAATTTTTTATGATGTTTTCGAGCGTAAAAAACACCATAAACCATAAATTAAATGTTGTTATGATTTTTTTAATTCATTACGTTTTTTATGGTGTTTGTACGACGATTTTTATGATGTTTTTTATAGAGTTTGTACAACCTAGTTTAAAAACACCATTAATTAAAAAACCTACTTAACAAGTAATTTTTTTTAAAATTTTTATATAACAATATTGTACTCATATTAAAAGATAAAAAACGCTCGTTATTATGGTGTAATTTAAAAAAAATAATAATAACTCATAAAAAAGATAGGGGAATATGCATGTGACTTGCATGTGCATGTTCCTTGTCATATGAATGCTCTTTTTACGTTTTTGCCCATTTTTTCTTGAAATCTTTCTTGAACACATGATACTCAATGGTGTCTTCCTATACTTTGTAAGGTTTTAAACTTTTGTATAATATCCCTCCCCATGAAATCTTAACATGGTTGAAGAAAAGTAAATCTAAAGCTATATTGGTCAAGGCAGATATAGAGAAGGCATTCGATACATCGAATTGGAGTTTTGTTGATTCAATTCTTAAACAAATGAATTTCCCTTGTAAGTGGAATAGGGATGAAAGGCTACATGGATTTAAAATATTTTTAATTATTTTTTTTAATTTAATAAATGAATTAACTTTTAAAATATTATGTTTTTTTAAAATATTATGTTTTTGTAACATATTTAATTTTGTCTTTATTGTTAAGAACCGAACCTCCGTCACACGCTCCCGTCACAACGCACACATATGTTTTTACTGGTTAAAATTAAAACTTAAAATAAAAAAATAAAAAAATAAAAAAAATCTCATTCATGTTCAATAAATAGTATACGGAAGAAATTAAAAGGCCCAAAATACACTTTCAAATTCGTAGCCGTTAACCTACCGCACCTACAATGTTCCAACCCCCTTCCCTTCTCGTCACTCACTCCCGCCACCTCCTCCGCCGCCGCCTCTTCTCAACCCCGCACCTTCTCCACAGCTCCCTCTCCACCCTCTCACACTCTCTCTCACACCCTATCTACACCATTTGGGCGGCCAACACCGGTCTCGGTAAAACCCTAGTTTCCGCCGGCATCGCCGCCTCCTCCATCCTCTCCCCTTCAAAATTGGTCTACATTAAACCACTCCAAACCGGCTATCCTCTCGATTCAGATTGCGCCTTCGTTTACCGTAAAATCCCCCAAATTCTACACCGCCGTAACCCCCAATTAACTCTCCTTGCTTCTAACCAAACCCTAAATGTCTCAATTCCCGCCGCGAGGTTGAAAATTGGTGACAATTTCAGTGAAGGAAGGGTTTCTAGTAAGAACGGATTCGGGGATTTTGGATTTTATGAAGAGAGGAGGGTTGGGGAGGGAGAGGGGGTGGGGTCTGAGTTGATTTGCAAGACGATATTTGCGTGGAAGGAGGCGATTTCGCCGCATTTGGCTACGGAGAGAGAAGGTGCATTTGTGGGGGATGATGATGTGTTGGTGTTGTTGAAGAAGTGTTTGGAGATTGGAGTAGAGAGTAATGGTAATGGTGCGGGTAGGGTTTTGAGTTTGGTTGAGACTTCGGGTGGTGTTGCGAGTCCGGGATCGTCTGGGTCTCTTCAGTGTGATTTGTATCGGTGAGTGAGCTTAGTTTTGTTAATCCTGCATTTCAAGTTGTTTAAGTAGTGGCATTATAGTATAAGTTAATTTGTCTTGATCATTGCAACTTTAATATTCAACAATCAAGGTTAATTAATAGTTTAATTAAAGTCAACCAAAGTCAAGTGATTTTACATTTACCCTAAATAAGATCAGTTTTCTTGCCACCTGCCTCTCTCTACATCTAATTATATTGGGTAAAAAAGTCGGAAAATCTTAGTGCCAGACGCTGCAGAACTATTTATTTCAACTCAAAAATCAAAATCATCACTTTTGCAACACATATGAATCAACAACAACCATACCGAATAAAATCCCACCAATGGCAAAGCTATTGGTAGGTAGGGTCTGGGGAAGGTGGGATGTAGGCAAACCATACCTCTATCTCAAAGGATAGAGAGGCTGCTTCCGGGGAGACCCCCCAACTCCACAAATCCTGTTTGGGCATGAAAAGTATATAAGAAACCTGTGAGGAAACATCAGCCAATAGTAACACATATGAATCGCATGAGCCATTTAGGGTATGTGGGAGACTTATATGTAAAAACAACCAAAGGGGTGAAGAAATTATGAAGGGTTTACTTGATAAAAAAAAGTCGGTATGCAAAGCAGATGAGAGAAACGCAACTTATGGTTGTGAATGAAGCTTGTTTTTTTGTACATTGAGCAACGCCTCTCGTATGTGATGTGCGCGTCTTGGCCTTTTGGGACCCAAACGCCTCGGAGTGCCTCACGCTTTTTTAAACCAAGGTTATAGGTAGGTTCATGATGTTGATGAACGTATGTGTTATGACATAAGTACCTTGTAAATTGTAATGTGATGTTTGTATTGTAACCCATTGTGAAAAGAACTAATACATTGTTATGATTTCTGTTGCTACACAAAACTGAAACAGGTATATTATCTTCTTATAGTCACTTGTGCTTCGATATCATTAACTTGAACTTCATATAACATGTTTGTAGGCCATTTCGGTTACCTTCTATTCTTGTGGGTGATGGAAGATTAGGGGGTATTTCAGGGACAATTTCAGCATATGAAAGTTTGACAATACGAGGTTATGATGTTGTTGCTATTGTGCTGGAAGATCATGGCCTTGAAAATGAAGTACCATTGTTATCTTATTTAAGAAACAGGTAAAAAAAACTTTCCACTCTATATTTTTGACATTTGAATGATCTTGTTATGCTGGTTTCAGCTCTACACATTTTATGTGTGGTGGCCATTTCGACCCATTTTCTTGTGAATGGGTCGGTTCCCGTTATTTTTTCTCACCAACGGGTCAAATGATTAAATCACAAAAGTTAGCTTTGGTCAAATGATTAAAATCATGAAATTTAGCTAAAAATAAAAAGGGTCTAAAGTCACTAGAAGTGTATTTTACTACATAAAACTTGCTAAATTTAATTATTAAAAAACTAGATTATTATTGAGATAAGATAAGCTTTGTATAGAAATTAATTAATTCTGGACAAAAAAATGGTTTGAGGGTCAACATGACTCAACCCATACAAAATTTATTGTTCCGAACCGGTTTTGACTTGTTAACTAACCGCCCATTTTTAAACATCTTGTTATTTCCCTTTCTTGCTAGCTGTGTTTAAACATAATTTTATCTATGAATTTGTAAGGGTACCTGTTCTTGTTCTTCCATCCATCCCAAAAGATCCTTTGGACGACCTGATGGAGTGGTTTGATGAATCACAGGGTGTTTTCGACTTGTTGAAGGGGATAATGTTATCATCATATAAAAAACAAATGGATAGATTACATGAAATGCCAAAAAAGGCTCAAGAAATCTTTTGGTGGCCCTTTACCCAGCACAAACTTGTACCACAAGAAAAGGTCACCGTTATTGATTCTCGATGCGGGGAAAACTTTGCAGTTCATAAGGTTTTCTTCTAACATATTATGTTTTCCATAAATCATTTTGTTCTTACTTTCATTTGGAGGTGGCAATTTTCGCCCATTTATTGATGTATGGGTTTATTCAGGTTATGTTTTTATCTCTAACTGGTAAAATTGAAAAGGTTTGCTAAAAGGGGAGCAAGTCAAATGGTTTGAACCAAAGCGTATTAATTTGTACAACCTTCAAATTCCCTTTATTAATAAAATCTGGTTATTATTGTGATAATATAGTTTATGTAATCGTATTTAACAGTAAATTAATTATAAGTTGTTTCTAACAAATGGGCAAAATAATGTTTTTTGGGGCCAACCCAACCCAGCTTGCACTATACCTGTTTTAAGTGACTTTGATGCATTATCTAACCCGTCCATTTTCGACCTTTATTTTTTAATATAAAAGGTCTAAACATGTATATAAAAGTCATGATCCTTTAGCTATTTTTTATTGCTAACCGGTGAAACAGGTGAAATGAAACTCTAGCTAAAAAGGAAATTGATCGAATGGTTTAAGAGTCACCCACAGGCTGGATCATTAATCTTTTAATAAAAAAAACTGGATCATTAATTTTTACAACCTCCAATATTGCTTTAATAAAAAAAACTGGATCATTAATCTTTTAAATTCATATTCAGTATGTTATTATTTCTGAAGCCGGTCAAAAAAATATTTATTGTTTTTTAAATTTAAAAATTACAAAAAGTTGTGGCTGGTTAATCTTATTTGAAATCTGGTTCCTTTACAGGTGAAGGATCATGACTGTATTACTCAAATGTTTGATGCGTGTGCAAGCTGGTGGACTCAGGGCCCGGATGCCGCTTTACAGGTCATTCTATGATTGTCTATCATTTATCTTTTCTTCATGAATTAGTAGTAGATATATCTCATCAGTAATGGAGCTAAATATTATTGAAGTTATATATTTTTAATCTTTTGTACATCTGCTAAAATTATATCAATGTTTATCTTGAGCTTGAATCTTCTATCTATGTTCAAGCTTATATAATATATATATATATATATATGTTCATAAGTTTATCTTAAAATACAAGGATTTCTTAGTTTAGCGGTAATTTCTTTTTCATTATGTCTATCTAATTATATATGGTTGGTTTGGGCAACTCTGTAAGTTTTTCTTAATGGTGCTTACTTGTTTAGGTGGGTTCAGATTAAGCTGGCACGGGAAATGGGTTATACTGCTGCAAGATTTGGGCATGTAATGTTCCCTGAGAATGTTTATGAGCCAGCACTCGAATGTGCTGAGCTTTTGCTTCAAGGTGTAGGAAAAGGTTAGTTTTATAAACAACCAAATGACTGGGGTATTAACTTATTAATAGAGTTGGCAAAATGGGTGGGGTGGGGATCGGTAATTTAGGTACATGTTGAAACGGGTTGGGTTGACCCAAAAATCTTTTTATCCAAAGTTTTTGATTTACTAAAAACATTTAGCGTGTCAAGTTCATTTAAAAAGTTAAAAGTTATATAATTTCAATAATAATCAACTTTTCTATTGTTGTTCACTTGGAGGTTTTACTTTTGCAGGATGGGCTTCTCGAGTATATTTTTCAGACAACGGATCAACAGCAATAGAAATTGCTCTAAAGATGGCATTTAGGAAATTTTTGGCTGACAATAATATGCTTTTGGACCTTCCCCAGTGTAACACTGATGAAAGCAGTATCGAGCTTAAGGTATCTCTGTTTTTTTTAGTAGGGCGAATTCTATAGAAATCCATCATAGTTTCACTTTTTAATGCAAAAATTTGCCTCAAAACAGGTTTGAATATAAAAGTCCTTTATCTTTCTTGTTTTGTCTTATCATAAACATGGGTATCTGTTTGATATTTTTTGCTCTGACCTGCTTTGTAGGTCACTTCTGTGGCGTGGCACATGAGTTCATAAATAATCAAATTATTAATGCTGATGTAATATTTTTATTTTTTGCTCTTATCATTTTTCTGTATTATTATATTATTTAATCAAAAGAGAGGAGGGGATTATAAATGACTCATAAATCATTCAAATAAAAATAAAACCATAAAAGAGGCCACGTTGCAAAAATAGCCTGCATGACGTGGACGTCAGTCAACCGATTTTTGGAGTTAAATTTACATTTTGTATATTTTAACAAATTAAGGGACTTTTATATACGAAACTTGTGTTTAAGACTTTTTCAGTTTTTCTTGAAAAATTGGAAGTACGATGAATTTCTATGTAGTTCTTTTTTGAGTTTTTTCATTCATGGTTTCTATAATAACATGCGTGCCAATGTGCCATCTGCTTTTTATTTCCATTCACAAACATTCTCCAGTTTTTTTTTCACAATAATATTATTTTTGGTTCAGTTATTATCTATATACTTAATTTGCAATGTCGGTGGAGTTATGCATTGACAAAACCTCCCTTCAAGTTTGTAACTTGACAAAACTCACCCCTCTACATTTTAACTTTGACCGTCTCAAGTTTTACAAGCTTCAAGTTTACCCCCTATAGTATATATAATCAGATTTTTCCTCAATAACTTTCGTGTTTGTTTGTTTATTTTCTTTGTTGGCGTCTCGGTGTAAATTTTGTTAAAAACAAAGTCGTATTCAAAATAGAGTATTTTTTAGGTACAAATATTGACTGACAATCATGAAGAATGTGAAAGTTATTAGAATTCAAAGATGATTCTATTGAGAATGATCGACCAGTCCATATACACGTGCCTAAGGCACATAATCAGGAAACTAAACAGGAAACTCGCTAACAATAAGGAAACAGTCGATCCTCTATCTTTGACTGACTAATTACTAATAAATACACAATAAAATATACAATAAAATATATACAGCTAATACACCCCCTCAGTCTGAGCGGGAGGAGAACGGAGGCACAGACTGGACCGGAAACGTGTGAATAGTTGACGCGGAAGCCCTTTGGTGAAGATATCGGCATACTGAAAATCTGCTGGAATATGTAGAACTCGAATTGTACCAATTTTGACCTTTTCCCTTACAAAGTGAATGTCAAGTTCCACATGTTTTGTACGTTGATGTTGCACGGGATTTTCAGAAAGGTAGACTGCTGATATGTTATCACAATAGACAATTGTTGCCTGTCGAGTTGGGACAAATAATTCAAGGAGTAAATTGCGTATCCAACTCGCTTCAGCAACTGCATTTGCAACCCCTCGATATTCTGCTTCGGCGCTTGATCGTGAGATAGTCGGCTGTCGTTTTGATGACCAAGACACCAGATTGTCCCCAATAAATACACAGTAGCCCGATGTAGAACGTCGGGAATCGGGGCACCCTCCCCAGTCGGCATCAGAGTATGCAATTAGTTGATGCGATTTGGAGGGAGATATGTGAAGGCTGAACTGAATGGTTCCCTTGAGATACCTGAGAACCCTTTTTAGGAAATGTAAGTGGGGTTCCCGTGGGGCATGCATAAACAAGCATATTTGTTGAACAGCATACGTAAGATCGGGTCGGGTAATCGTCAGGTACTGCAATGCACCTGCTAGTCTGCGATATAATGTACCATCGGGTAAAAGTTCGCCACTGGATGCGCTCAATTTCGGTGTAGTATCCACAGGTGTGGCACTTGGTTTGCAATCAGCCATGTGAGCACGAGATAAGATATCTGCTGCGTATGTTGCTTGAGAGAGGAACAGGCCTCCATCTTGGCGAGTAACTTGGATCCTGAGGAAGTGATGAAGGGCTCCTAAATCTGACATAGCAAACTCATGAGATAACATGGCAATTATATTGTGTAGAAGCTTGTCAGAAGAAGCCGTTAGTATGATGTCATCGACATACAATAGTAAATATTCCATCTCAGCTCCCTTTTTATAAACAAACAAGGATGCATCACTAACGGTGCTCCGGAAGCCACATTTAGTAATGTAAGTTGCAAATCTATCATACCATGCCCGAGGGGCCTGTTTAAGGCCATAAAGTGACTTGCGTAACCTGCAAACATAATTAGGATAAGTGGCATCTGTAAAACCCGGAGGTTGAAACATATAAACGGTCTCGTGTAGGTCACCATGAAGAAATGCGTTTTTGACATCAAGTTGGTGTATGGGCCAACTTCGTGATACAGCGAGACTAAGCACCGTGCGAATGGTTGTCGGCTTAACGACGGGACTAAAAGTCTCATCGCAATCAATTCTGACCTGTTGACACTTTCCGTTAACTACTAACCGAGCCTTGTACCTCTGTAAAGAACCATTGGCATTAAACTTGTGTCTAAATAACCAAAGGCACCGGATGATATTTGCATTAGGAGGCCTAGGCACCAAATCCCACGTGTCGTTATCCATTAAGGCTCGGAATTCGTCTTTCATAGCGGTGTGCCAGTTAGGATCAGATATAGCTTTTAGGTGGGTGGTTGGGACGGGTGAAATAGATTTAATGGCGGAAGTATGGAGGTTGAGAGAGGGCCTAGGTGGTAAGGTTCCGGATCGAGATCGAGTGGTCATTGGGTGGGTGTTTATTGGTGGTGGGTTTTGCGGTTGAGTGCTGGAGTTTGTCGACTGTGGGTGAGGATGGGAAGCGGTGGGTGGTGGTGAATTGGTAACGGGACTGGATGGTGGTAACGGTTGGGTGAGGCTGGGGCTGTTGTTGGAAACAACAACAGGTTGTTTGTTCCGGCGCTGGTAGGTTTTGAAGGGTGGAAATGTAGGAGGGGGAGGGGGTGGTGGGGGAGAGTTGATAACAGAAGGTGACCGATTAGGGGTAGAGGTTGGGGTGGGGGACTGATTAGATATTTTACCTTGGTCTCCAGTGAGGTGATCCGTGGCACCCGTATCCATGTACCACTGTCCATCAGGTTGTTCCAAAGTCATTGCCTGATAGGCTTCACCTATCTGAGTCGGATCCATTGGGTCATAAGTAGTCAAATTTGCTTGCGGGGATGGTTGACTGGATGACCGAGTGTTTGGCCTGCTAGAGGAGGCTGAGCTGTTAGCAGAGGGGGGCCAATTTTGCTGCTGTGGGCTGTTCCAAGGGTAGGCCCAACCGGGTGCAGTTGGGTATGGACATGGCGGTGGGCTCCAGTATGCCCAATAAGGGGCCCTAGCCTGCTGAGAAGACCATTGCGGATGGTTGGGAGGAGGATGTGCAGCTGGGCTGCGTTTTGGGCCTGATGAGGAGGACTGCGGCTGATAACTGGGTCGCCTGTTGTTGGGCCTGTTTCCTTGTCGCCTGCGATTAGGCTGGTTGGAGGGTTCCTGCATTGTGGGATGAGACATTGCAGCCATAGCCACCGGTGATGACAAACTTTCACGAGCAGACCGCCTTTGATGTTCAAGGTCTAACATGCTAACAGCAGTGTAGTCCCCTATCTTGGTTCAATCGCAAACACAAAACACAGGAAGTTTTGAGGTCAACTCACCTCGACTCTTTTCTGGAATTTTATTAACTGAAAACTTACGATTACAATAAAAGACTCTATCTATTTATACTGAATCTAATCCTATGCTAGAAGAAATTGACTCCAAATATAATTCCTACAAATCAGGAATTTAATATTATTTCCTGTTTGGCTTTCTGCGCAAGGGCAAGGCAGAATTGCCGACTCAAGAAAAAAAACCGACTCAGACAATTGGGCTAAATTGGGCTTTGACCTGGGTCGCTTCAACCCAAATAGCTTCTGACCAGGGTTGGTTTGACCCAATAAGGGAATTAGTTCATCATTCACCCCCCTAATTTTCGTGTTGGGTCTCCGGTGTCTTCTACTCCTAGTAAACTCCTCATTTCTGCGAATTTTAATCTTGGCAACGCTTTTGTCAAGATGTCAGCCTTTTGTTCTTCCCCACTCACGTGCTCTACTTTGATCAACTCCTCTTCGACACATTCTCTAATGAAGTGGTATCGAGTGTCTATATGTTTGCTCCGGCCATGAAAAACTGGATTCTTCATTAATGAAATTGCTGATTTATTATCAACCTTTAATGTCACAACTTCTTCTTTCCAGCCCGTAATTTCACTAAGCAGCCTCCTTAGCCATATTGCTTGGCATGCTCCTGCAGTGGCTGCCATGAATTCAGCCTCACACGACGATAGAGCAACAGTGCCCTGTTTTTGTGTGTTCCAACTGATCAGTGACTGCCCAAGATAGAATGCCAAACCAGTGGTACTTTTGCCATCGTCTTGATCTACTCCGTAGCTACTATCACTATAACCATGTAGCATTCGACTTCCACCTGCTTTATACTTTAGCCCATATTCTAGGGTGCCTTTTATATAGCGCAGAATGTATTTTACTGCTGCCAAATGACTCTCATTTGGTTCTTGCATGTACCGGCTTGCTAGACTCACTGCAAAACTCAGGTCTGGTCTTGTATGAAGTAGATAACGAAGGCAGCCTATTAAACGCCTATAAAGGGTGGCATTAACCGGCTTACCACCTTCTTTCTTGGACAACTTTGTGCCTGGATCCATGGGTATTTTGGTGGGATTACAGTCATTCAAACTTGCCTCTTCCAAGATTTTCTTTGCATAGGCAGTTTGTTTGATTGTGATTCCATCCTTGTCTTGCTTTACTTCAATTCCCAAATAGTAGGCTAATGGGCCTAAATCACTCATCTCGAATTTTCTTTCCATTTGTCTCTTGAATTGATCAATGTCTTCCTTGCACGAGCCAGTGACTATTAAGTCATCCACATATACTCCAATGAGTAATATTGACTTTCCAAGATGCTTTTTGTATACTGCATGTTCCTGCAAGCATCTTGTAAAACCCAACTGTTTTAGAGTTGAGTCAAGTTTAGCGTTCCAAGCCCGAGGGGCCTGCTTTAAACCATAGAGTGCTTTCGACAGTTTGTACACTTTGTTCTCCATGCCCTTCTTTACGAATCCTTCTGGTTGAACAACATAAACTTCCTCCTTAAGTTCACCATGTAGGAAGGCTGTTTTCACATCCAGATGGTGCACCAACCATCCCATATGTGCAGCTAAGGCTAAGAGAAGCCGGACTGTTTCCATCCGGGCCACGGGAGCAAATACCTCTTCATAGTCGATCCCATGTTGTTGCACATACCCTTTGGCCACCAATCTCGCTTTATACTTCACTATTTCCCCGGTTGCATCTCGCTTGATCTTGTATACCCATTTAAGACCAATGGGTTTCACATTCTTTGGCAGATTAGTGAGCACCCATGTTTTGTTTTTCTCGATGGAATCAATTTCATTTTTCATAGCAACCTCCCAAATTTGATTTCCCACTGCTTGTGAATAGCAATTGGGTTCTTCAATAGTCAAAAGTAACTCATCTTTATAATTCACAGTTACTTGTTGAGTTCTTGGGTACACACTTGTTAATTCCCTGAAGCCTTGTAAAGGGGTATTATCAAATGTATCCAATTCTGTTAACTCTGGGCTGTCAGGCCCATTTTCTGGTGGCAACATTGGGCCTCGACCACGAACTCCTTGCGCTGAGCTTCCTGGTTCAGATTCGCTGGTTACATCTTCAGAATCTGATGGGCTTTGCATGGGTATTGGACTTTCAGTCCATGTTCCTTCTGCTGGGCTTTCTGCCCATTCCTGTGAATGTTGGGCCTGCTGTGTTCTGGGCTGATTTGGACCTGGTTTAATGGCCAGAACAGAAGTTCTGGGCTGTTCACTGCCTGTTGGGCAGCTTTGTTGGGCCTGCTGGGCCTGTTGTGGCCCACTGTCACAATCGGGTGCAACTGAGTTTTGGGGTACAGTAAACCCTTCCCAGCCTGGTTCTTTAGTGTTGAAGTTGCTGAGGTAACTGGTCCAATTCCAAGCTTTTGTTTCGTCAAAGTGAACATCTCGACTCACCACGATCCTTCTTGACTCGGGGTCATAAAGTCGATATGCTTTGGTACCCGGCTCGGTTCCAAAGTAGACCATTGGCTTGGATCGATCATCCAACTTCTTTAAATTCACTCTTGATGTCTTTACATATGCCGTGCAGCCAAAGACCTTCAAGTGGTCAATGTTAGGCTTTCTTCCTTTGAACGCTTCGTAAGGGGTCTTGTCAACCAAGGCTCTAGTCGGAACGCGATTCAACACATAAGTAGCATGTCGAACCGCTTCAGCCCATAAGTTTTGTGGGACTTTCATGGCCTTCATGATACTTCGTGTAGTCTCCATTATGGTTCTATTCCTCCTTTCCACTACCCCATTTTGTTGGGGAGTGTAGGGAGCGGAAAATTGCCGATGTATGCCTTCGCCTTCACAATAGTTATTGAACTCATTTGATGTGAATTCACCCCCTTGATCTGTTCGTAGTGCCTTCACCTTCAATCCACTTTCAATCTCCACCAGGCTCTTGAATCTTTTGAAAGTAGGGAAGGCTTCATCTTTGGTCTTTAGCATGAAGCTCCACATGTATCTGCTAAAGTCATCAACAAGAAGAAAGACATACCTGTTCCCGGCTTGTGTAGAAGGGGAGATTGGTCCACACAAGTCCCCGTGAATAAGCTCCAACGGCTTCTTTGCTCGAAAGGTTGATTCTTTTGGGAACGGGTGTCTAAAGTGCTTTCCAACGAGGCATGACTCGCATAGTTGGGAAGGGTGATTGATCTTGGGAATTCCGTCTGCCATTTGCTTGGTTGTCAAGTTTTTCATAGACTCAAAGCTTAGATGGCCTAACCTGGCATGCCACCGCCATGCTAAGTCATCAATCTTCGAGGATAGGCAAATCGGATTTCCCAAGTTCAATTTGATTTTATACAACCTGTTTGTAGATCTTTCAACCTTCATCAGTACCTTTCTTTCTTTGTCAAATATCCACATCAGGTTGTCTTCAATTGTAATCTTGCATCCAGATTCACTTAATTGACCGAGACTAATGATACTACTTTGTAAGCTTGGTATGTAATAGACATCGGTAAATAAGTGTTGCTCTCCATTCTTTCGTTGAGCGAGAACGGAGCCTTTTCCTTGGATGTTTACGTGTGAACCATCCCCAAACTTCACCTTTCCTACAACCTGTTTGTTGAGTTCTGAAAAGTAAGAAAGGTCACCTGTCATGTGGTTGCTTGCCCCGCTGTCAAGGTACCACATACTTTCTTCTTTGGGCTCCAACTCATACTTGCTTGGATGTACCTTCTCTTCGTTTAGAAACACTGTTTCTTGATCTCCAATTGACATTAGTAAGGCTGTCCCTGTTTCTTGGGCTTGGGCCAGATTTGCTTCAGCTTTTTTTTGGGTTCTTTCCGGGCAATCAGTGACATAATGCCCGAATTTATCACATCTATAACATTGTACTTGTGATAAATCTCTCCCACGACTGTTGCCTTTATCCTCTGATCTGTCTTGTGGTTTTCCTCGGCCCCGACCTCGGTTCCCACGACCCCGGCTGCTGGATCTACCACGCCCACGACCTGAATTCTGGCCTCGACCAGAACTCTCACCAGTTTTGGCCCTTAATTCAGGGGCTGTTTGCGTGTACAGAAGCTTTCCCTTCGACTCGGATTTGGCTTCTTTGTTTCGGAGTCTCTCTTCGTAGGCCTTGAGTCTTCCTACCGCGTCATCGAAAGTCATTGTTTCCAAATCATTGCACTGCTCAATTGCAGCCACAAGCTGGAAATATTTTTCTGGAGCGGAGTCCAGAACCTTCTTCACGAGCGTAGTATTATCGAATACATGCCCGAGAGTAGTTCCCCTCGAAACCATCCCGCTAAGTTTTCCAGTGAACTGATCTACTGTTTCGTTTTCACCCATTGACAGTTTATCGAATTCACTCTTTAGCGTTTGGACTCTTGCCCGTTGTACTCGCTCGGCACCAATGTACCGAGCCTTTAGGGCATCCCAAATCTGCCTGGCAGATTTGTATTGAGCAATCTGCAGTAGCACTTCATCTGAGACTGCCTGAAACAAGAATGAACGGGCTGATTTGTTCTTCTTTTCATCAACTGCAGCACCTGCAGTTGGCTGGACAACTTCCCAGAGTCCTTGGTCATCTAAAATTGCCTCAACAACGATTGACCAGGTGGTATAATTCATTCCAGTCAATTTTGGAACAGATTGTGATGGTCCTGCCATTGGTCTTGCAGTGACGATCACTCCCTGGTTCGCTGGATTACCTTCGTCGCCCATTGGACTGCTTCTTGATCTTGATCGGCGCTGATAGACAAGAAGGGGATTGGCTCTGATACCAATTGTAGTCCCCTATCTTGGTTCAATCGCAAACACAAAACACAGGAAGTTTTGAGGTCAACTCACCTCGACTCTTTTCTGGAATTTTATTAACTGAAAACTTACGATTACAATAAAAGACTCTATCTATTTATACTGAATCTAATCCTATGCTAGAAGAAATTGACTCCAAATATAATTCCTACAAATCAGGAATTTAATATTATTTCCTGTTTGGCTTTCTGCGCAAGGGCAAGGCAGAATTGCCGACTCAAGAAAAAAAACCGACTCAGACAATTGGGCTAAATTGGGCTTTGACCTGGGTCGCTTCAACCCAAATAGCTTCTGACCAGGGTTGGTTTGACCCAATAAGGGAATTAGTTCATCAAGTCTCCCAGGATGGAAGATTTTGATTGATTAAAGCTGCTGTGGTGTCATATTCAGCAGGTAAACCACGAACCAATTGGAGTACAAGCCGCTGATTGTTGACAGGGCAATCCACATCGTTGAGTCGATCTCCGAGTTCTTTGAGTCTTTGGCAATAGGCCTCCAGAGACGGCATGGATTTCAAGGTGAGATTGTTAAACTCGTGTTCTAGGGCTGCAGCCCTCGAACCCTTGTTGTTGAGGAAAATGGTCTTGATTCGAGCCCAAGCTTCGTATGCAGTGGACTCAGTTTCGAGGACGCGGACCAGCAGGTCATCAGATAACGTCCCATAAATCCACTGTAATACGATTGCGTCGATCTCAGACCATGTTTCATATTCTAATTCAGTTTTGGCCGGCGGCGGCGTACCGTCAATGTGGGCCATAACCTTGTAGCCCCTGGCATGAAGTTGAAAGAGCTTAACCCATGAAGAGTACGAAACCTTTGAACCATCGAGTACCCGAACCTTATTTTGAATGTTGGTAACGGTATACACGGGGTGTAGGGTTTTCGCTGGTGGGTTCTGGTCGTTTTGGGCGGCCATGAAGACTGATTTGGCTAAGAAAAAAAAAGATGAAAACTGAGATTGAAAAGAAAAGGAAGAAGACAGGAGAGCAGATCGTAATCAGGCTCTGATAACCATGAAAGTTATTAGAATTCAAAGATGATTCTATTGAGAATGATCGACCAGTCCATATACACTTGCCTAAGGCACATAATCAGGAAACTAAACAGGAAACTCGCTAACAATAAGGAAACAGTCGATCCTCTATCTTTGACTGACTAATTACTAATAAATACACAATAAAATATATACAGCTAATAGAATGAGACCGACACCGACTGAAAAATATCGGTACCGTCATCTAACTGTCTTTTATATGTGTTTCGACCTGCACAACCGAGTCACCGTAACTTCATTCGTTTCTTTTATGTATTTAACTACCTTTTTTTTTGCTTAGCCACGTTAATGTCACCGCCTCAACCGTTTAAGGTCCGCCTCCCGTCGCGGAGTAAAATTTATTTAACCACGTTTATTTTTGTGCTTAGCCACGCTAATGTCACCGCCTCAACCGTTTAAGGTGCGGTTCTCGCCGCGAAGCGCGGGGTACAATTTCTAGTTCTTTTAAATAACCAAAAGTTGTCGAATATTCAAACATCTTGACCATCTGATTATTACAACTTCAAACAGAAACACATTCAAACACTATTATCTACTACCTATTTTTATTTTAGTTCATTTGGTTATGATTATGATTATATAGTATTACATATTCACTTTCGAAACACACACTCACATAATGGCTGATGGGGAGAGCCCCACCGACAGACCATTTCATTGTCAACCCATTGGGCCGCCACTTCATGGTCAGCCCATTGGGCAGCCACTTAAAGATCAGCCCATTGGATTGCAACTTAGTGATTAGTCCAGTGAACCTAGGCCTTGGAAAGTTATCCATCTAGACATCCAATCAACAATTGATTAATGACTTTTTCTAGGGGGTCTGGTATTTCATGTGGTATGGCGTAAAAATTGTCAGAAAGTACATGTGTATATATATTGGGTATGCATAAATCAATTTTATTTGGGTAGATTACCATTCATCCGGCTACTAGAACATTGACCGGGTACTATAGTTCATCATATGGTATGATTTGTATTGTGTATTGTATTGAATAGCATAAAAGAATACAATAGGGAGTCCTATATATAAGACAATTACAACTAATAATAATAAACAATCATTTACATAAATATCTCAATCTCGGTCTAATATTCCCCCTCAAGCTAAGGCCGGGGAGCGACCTTTAGCTTGGATCTAAGTAGAAGAAATCGTTGTGAGGATAGAGGCTTTGTAAACACGTCTGCAAATTGATCATTTGTCTTGATAAACTGTATTGAGAGCTTTTTCTGAGCAACCCTTTCTCTGACAAAATGAAAGTCAATCTCCAAGTGTTTTGTACGCGCATGAAATACCGGATTGGCTGATAAATAAGTGGCGCCTAGATTATCACACCACAAGATAGGTGCAGTGTCATAGATACATGAAGCTCCTTTAGAAGTGCTTCAAGCCATGTTAACTCAGCAACAGTGTCTGCTAGGGCTTTGTACTCGGACTCTGTAGATGACCGAAAGACAGTGCGTTGCTTACGAGCATGCCATGAAATAAGATTGGACCCAAGATAGATGGCATATCCCCCCGTGGAACGACGGTCATTGATGGAGCCCGCCCAATCTGCATCGGAGAAGGCTGTGAGAGACCGTTTGTGGGCCTCAGTGTAAGCATGAATAACAGGAGCTGATTTTTGTTGAATCAGTAAGCCAAGATGAGATGTCCCATGAAGATACCGAAGAATTCTCTTAACTGCAGACCAATGATTTTCTGTAGGGGAGTGCATAAATTGACAAACCTTGTTGACCGCAAAGGTTATGTCATGTATGGTAAGAGTTAGGTACTGTAGAGCCCCAACAATTTGTCTAAATTTCACTGGATCGTCAAATTGAGGGCTATCTCCGAGTGCCAAGTCAGTGTTAGGAGCCATAGGTGAGTCAACCGGTTTTGACTGAGAGAGACCCGCTTTCTGAATGATGTCAGAAATGTATTTCTTCTGTGAGAGAAGCAAGTCATTACCTTTGAGAAGTACCTCAATGCCCAGAAAGTATAACAACCGACCCATGTCTTGGATCGCAAAAGTAGTGCTTAGCCGGTGAATAATGTGGTCAATGAGCCGGGAATTGTTGCCGGTGAGAATTATGTCATCCACATACACAAGCATATATTATAAGTGACCATTATGGGAATAAATAAATAGCGAAGGGTCTGTTTTGGACCCGTGAAATCCAAGCTGTAATAAGACTCCCGAAAGGCGATTGAACCAGGCCCTCGGAGCTTGTTTGAGGCCATATAGGGACTTGTGAAGCAGACACATGATTTGGCTTTTGTGGATCAATAAAACCTTGAGGTTGTCGCAAGTACACGGTTTCCTTGAGATCACCGTGAAGGAAGGCGTTTTGTACATCTAATTGGCGAAGAGGCCATTTCCTTGTAACGGCAAGCGACAAAACCACACGAACCGTGGTGGATTTTACCACTGGACTGAATATCTCATGATAATCAATTCCTGGCTGTTGGTTAAAACCTTTCGCCACTAAATAAGCTTTGTGACGTTTTATATTCCCATTTTCATCATGTTTCAACCTGTATACCCACTTACAATCAACAACATTGGCGTTAGGAACCAGTGGTACTAAAGTCCATGTACCGTTTCTCATTAAGGCGTTGGATTCCTCTGTCATGGAAGCACGCCATGGAGGACTTTTGTTAGCAATGGCAAAGGTGGGTGGTTCGGTTGAGGAAAGGTCAATGGAAGTGTGAAAAGCAGAAGGATTGTAGGGAGTAGTTTGTTTGGGTTTTTGTCTAAGATTTGGCGGTCGAGTACGTGGTTGGGTGGTGGTTGTGGGGATTAAAGTGGGTTGGGTTTGAACAGAAGATTGAGCCGAATGTTGGTAAGTTTAGTAGGCTGGAGCTGTGGTTTGAGAATGGCGGTGATAGGTGGCAGTAGGTGGGTCGGCTGTGTATTGTCTTGTTGGGTCGGGATGGTTTGGGCCGAGGGTGGTTGGGCTGAGTTGAGATTTGGTTGGACAGAGGTCTTTTGGTTGGGCTGAGTTGGGATTGGTTGTTTGTGGAGGATGATGGTTGGTCATGTGTGATAGGAGAAGGATATGATGAAACGTAGGGATCTGGCGAGGGTGTGGGAGGTTTAGGAGAGGATGATTCAAGAAAAGGAAAATATGTTTCATTGAATCGTACATGTCGGGCGATGTAAATGCGATTGGTGGTAGGATAAAGACGTTGATATCCGTGATGAGAAGGGCTATACCCTAGGAAGATACATGGTAATGAACGGAAATCCATTTTGTGTGGATTGTATGGACGGAGGTGAGGAAAACATTGGCTCCCGAAAACACGTAGAAAGGAAAGATCGGGTTTCCGATTGAGAAGATTCTTAAAGGGAGAGATATGGGATGAGATACGAGAGGGCATGCGATTTATCAGGTATGTGGCGGTTTGAAAGGCAAAGTTCCAAAAATGCATTGGAACACCAGATTGTGCTAAGAGGGTGAGGCCAGTTTCGACCACCTGGCGGTGTCGTCTCTCAACAAAGCCATTTTGTTCGCTTGTATGAGGACAAGAGAGGCGATGTAAAATTCCGAGTGTTTTAAAAAAAGAGGATAGGTTTCTAAATCCCCCCCCCCCCCCCAAGCTGTTTGAACTGATTTAAGTTGTGTTCTGAATTGTCTTTCGACCATTGTATGAAACTGTTTAAAGGTGCTAAAAACATCAGATTTCTGTTTTATTGGAAATATCCACATGTATCTAGTGTAATGATCAACACAAAGTAAAAAATAACGACCACCATAAAAAGAAGTAACAGGAGCGGGTCCCCAAACATCACAAAATACTAAATCTAATACATGAGTGCTTTTATAATTTGAAGAAGATAAATGCAGTTTTGAGAACTTTCCCATAGGACAAGAATTACAAAAAGGAAAAACAGAATTATTAATAAGAGGAAGACAATTCTTTGAAATCATGGATTGTAAAAGCTGCGAGTGAGGATGTCCAAGTCTTTGGTGCCAGATTGTGGGAGAACCTAGAACGGTTGAAAAGGCCACATTTGGGACGGGATGAATCTTTGGTAGATGAAAGGAGTAGGAGACCATCTTTACTTAGACCCATGAGGAGGATGGTGCGGGTAACCGAATCCTTCACACAAAAAAATGTAGAGTGAAACTCAAAGAAAACATTATTATCTTGACAAAAACGTTGTACGGAAAGGTTTCGTGTAATTTGTGGAACGTGTAGAATTTCATTAATAGAAAGGGTTTTATTTGGGGAATTGAAAGTGGTGGAGGCAATATGGAGAATAGGTAAACCGTTGCCATTACCAACAAGAAGTGTATCCTTACCAAAATAAGGCTCAGAGTTGTCAAAGCCGGTGAGATCAGGTGACACGTGACTGTTTGCACCAGTGTCCGACAACCAAGATGACGATGCTTGCGAGCGATGATCAGCAAAATTCTCTTGTGGAGCCTGTCGGGGTGGAGTGTGGACGAATTGTTGCTGGATCACGATTTGGGCATTGTGATGGAACATGCCCAATTCCACACCTGTTACAAGAACCGTAGACAGTATTCTGATTAGATGCCCAAGCAAATCTGGAATTGTTACCTGAAGAGGAGCCCGTATTTCGGTTGTTGTTGTAGTTGCCTCGTCCACGACGGTTATAGGAACCACGGTCACGATTTGACTGCCCACGAGCACTGTAATAGGCTTGGTTTTGCTGATGTGCAGGTTGTACATTAAAACCTAACTGTGTCATCAGTTGTTGAAGTGACTGTACTGTTTCAGGCAGGAGTTAAAGACTGTTCGGCGAGGCTGATGCATGAGTGGGTGTAGCCGTGAAGGCTTGGGCAGCAGCAGGAATGGTGGGGTCATCCTTCTTTGTCATCTATTTGTGATCAGCAAGAAGGCCGGGTAATTCCAGTAAGGTAACTGGAGGGTGTCGAGCAATTAGGGTGGGCTTTAAGGTATTGTATTCTTCACGTAGGCCTAAAATAATCAGCATAATGACATCTTTTTCAGGCATAGCTGCACCAATGTTTGCTAAGGCATCGTTGTATTCTTGTGCTCGTGTGATATAAACAGTAGAGGTTTCATCCGGCTGCATCGACATCTTAAGGAGTTGGGTTTTCAGCGTGTATTCTCGTGAAGATGTATGTGGTGCATAGGCTCGTTCCAAAGAAAGCCATAGTTCACGAGAAGTATCACCTTGTACATGCTTGAAGGAGGCTTTAGAGACCGTTGACAACAGCAGCATACGAACGTGGGCATCATTGGAAACCCATGCCGAGTAGTTAGGGTTTGGTTGTTAAGTGATGGCTGGCGCTGAATCCTTGTCTGATGAAGACACAGAAACAACGATGGTCTTGGATGGACAAGGAAGGGATCCATCGATGTAAACATACAGACCATTGGTGATGAGGAAGGGTTTGATCATAGTTTTCCAATATCCATAATTGGTAGGACTAAGGGTAAATCCAAACTTGTGAGAATTGTGATTAGTTTTCTCCATTGTGGTGAATGATACGATGGCCATTGTTGACCGGTTTGTGAGGGGATGATTGTGAATAGGTTGTTATCGGAAAAAAAAAGGACGAAGGAAGGCAACAGGAGCTGCGATCAGAAGAAAAAAGAGGGAAGAAAGAGGTTGTCGGGAGAATTAGGGTTTAGGTAGTCCAATACCATATGATTTGTATTGTGTATTGTATTGAATAGAATAAAAGAATACAATAGGGGGTCCTATATATAGGACAATTACAACTAATAATAGTAAACAATCATTTACATAAATATCTCAATCTCGGTCTACTATATGGCAATTGCACAAACTTGATTTATAAGATAGTGATTAATTCATCAGTGATTGAAAGAAAATTAGTTTATGTGTGTAGGCCAGAATATGAAGAATACAATGTCTGAGAAACCAAATCATTTCATGTGGGATTGTTTGAGAATTTCCTTAATTTTTTGAAGTTACCTAGCAATTATGCAGTTTTTGCAACTAAACATAACCTAAAAATACTTGCATTTATATGTATGTAAAAACAAACTCTATTATTATTATTATTATAATATTTCATACAAAAATGATCATAAAACTTCCTTATAAGCAAAGCTCACTTGCAGCACTTGTTTGTGCTAACCGACCTAAATTTGTGTGGCTAATAATTAAATTACTTTCACTATTCTTCAGGTTGTAGCACTTAGAGGATCTTATCATGGAGATACATTAGGTGCTATGGATGCACAGGCCCCATCACCTTACACTGGTTTTCTCCAGCAACCATGGTAGGTTAACCTTTTTTCTTTGTGAGATTTTTTTTTAAATTGCCAGAGGTGGCAAAATTGGCGGGTCAGGTGTCTTGGGTTGACCCGCTAACACATTTTTGTCTATTTTTTTAACTTTATTAATAATTAATGGGTTAGTTATTACTACAAACACAATATAATTACTGTAATAATCTAAATATTTGGAGAAAATTATTTAGAAGGTTTTATGCATTAAAATTGACCTTTGGCTAACTTCCAACCTGTTTGACTGATTCCACCTATTCCCCTTTCAGCTAAAGAATTACTTTGGCCCGTTTGAGATAAAACACAACCCAAATCAACCCAATCATAAGCAAATAGGTCGAAGTAGTTGCCACCTCTTTTAATTTCTCGATTCTGACCAAACATTAATTTACCTGGTGCTATAAAGGCTGCCAATATGTTTCGGTAAGCTGCATTTATAAATTAAATTTGCAGGTACACTGGAAGAGGCGTTTTTCTGGACCCACCATTTGTTTCTATGTGTGATGGAGTCTGGAAAATAGCCGTTCCTAAAAAGATGCATTATGAAGATGTGATTTTGGAAGACACGTGTAAGTAAAGCACTTGTGACTCATGTAATTTTTTTCTTCTTTTTTTTTTGTATTTTAAAATTTTTTTCATTTGGTAACGGGTTCTTTCCTTTTCAACAGCCTTTAACTCTCGTGGTCATGTTTTTGATAAAAGCAGAGATAATTCAAATCTTGCTTCCATTTATTCAATATATATATCACAAGAATTACTGCTAAGTTCAGGATCAAGAAAATTTTCCCATGCTGGCGCGTTAATCATAGAACCAGGTAAGTGTTTCTTGAGCTACTTTGTAGTGGTGAAATACTGAAATTTGATTATGCGGTGTTTGGATATGCTATTTGAAAGTGATTATATAAAATTGAATAATAAGAATCATACTATCAAATTTAATGAAACACGATGTTGAAAATAGTGTTTGGATGTGCTTTTGCTGTTTGAAGTTGTAATAATTAGATTTCTTAGCGTGGCAAATTCCTAGTATTTAAAAAGCTAATAGTTAAAATGACCAAAAAAGTTAATAGTCTATTCATCCCAACATTAAAATTTGATTGTTGTGATTTCAAGTTGCCATAATCATATAATCACTTACAAATTCAAATCCAAACAGCCCGTATGTCTGAATACATTTTTGCTCGATCTGTGAATGATGTACTCGTTCTTTATTGATATGCAATTTTAAACACTCAGATTTGATAATGTTTGTTTTTTCATAGTGATACAAGGGGCTGGTGGGATGCTGATGGTAGACCCGCTGTTCCAGCGCATACTTGTAAAAGAATGTAAAAACAGAAAAATTCCGGTTATTTTTGATGAAGTTTTTACGGGCTATTGGCGTTTGGGAGTTGAGGTTCGTTGATTATTCTTTGGTGAACCCGACATAGGCACACAAGTACACCTAGAGTTGGCAAGATGGGGCGGGTCATGGTAACGGGTCAAAACAGTTTCGGGTCAGAGTGTACTTTTTTATGCAGGTCGACATGTGCTGGATTGGGTCGACACAAAACTCTATTTTTTTTTATTTTCTGCAAATAATTACCATGTTAAATATGATTACAAAAACTGTATAATTAAAATATCTGATGCAACCGATGTCCCTGTTCACGTTAGCCCAGGGGGCCGGACCAGTTCACCAGGCCTGGGCCGAAGCCCAGTGCGTGGAGAGCAGGAGCAGCAGGTCGAGGAGGACCACGGTTAGAGAAAGGAAGGGGTGACTTGCAGATCAAGCTGGAACATTTAATTGATTTTTAATTATTATTTTTTATTAAGTATCTATGATTTTGTTTCCTTTTATTTATTATTAGGGTTTACCTTTAAATACCTTGGCCATTTTCTTTGTAAGGGAGAGGATTTCTTTTGAGTTTTGATTACAACCAAGTTCCAACTTTATTCGTGAGTTTTGACCCCAACTTGATTGCGTGAGAAACTGCATCAGTTGGTATCAGAGACCATGGATGCACGAGGTGACCGTTTTCAGAGACATCCCCGTAGAAACGCCGACCGAGGCAACGAGGACCATCGACGGGACCCACGTGATGTAGAAGAGATCGCTAGGCTGCAACAACGGATCCGGGATTTGGAGTGGCAGCACGAAGATCGATTCGAGGACACGGAAACCGACTCTGTTATCAGGGATGACGGGGTCGGCTACCACAACCCGTTCGCGCGACTTGAACGGTGGAATCCGTTTGATCGACGAGAACATCCACGTGATGTGGACAATTCTGCTCCCCTGCGAAGTCTTGGGGTGAAGATCGATGTACCAGAATTTGACGGAAGCCGGGCGAGTTCATTGATTGGCTACATACGGTTGAACGCGTGTTCGATCTACGCGACATCCCCGACAAATACAAGGTAAAAATTGTCGCAATTAAATTACGAAAATATGCATCGTTGTGGTGGGAACATGTTAAGAAGAAACGGGCTCAAGAGGGACGGTCGAAAGTCGCGACATGGGACAAGATGCGGAAGTTACTACGTGATAAATTTTTACCACCTAACTACCGCCAAGAAGCATTCTTGGATTATCATAACCTTTCCCAACAGACTACCATCGTTGAAGAGTTAATTGTTGAATTTGACAGGTTACGTATGCGTTGTGGAGCTGACGAAGAGGAAGAACAAGTTATTGCCAGGTTTTTAGGGGTATTACGTGCTGACATCGCCGATGTGGTCCAACTACAACCATATTGGTCGTATAACGATGTGTGTCAACTTGCGCTGAAGGTTGAAAAACAGTTAAAAGCAAAAGGAAAAGCGGCGGCAGGGAGGTTTGGTCCAACCCGGATCGAACCCGCGAGGGGAACCGGAGTCACAAGCGCCACGTCGGGTTTCAAAACCCGGTCGAGCAAATCTGAAAGTTCCACCGTGACGACACCCTCTGTTAACAACTCAGCTTCCACAACCAAATTAACCAGATGCTATCGTTGTCAAGGGCTTGGCCACTTTGCCCGAGAATGCCCGAATAAGCAACTCGTCACCCTCACAGAAGATACTGAACCCGCGTATGACACCGATGATGAACAACCGGAAGACAACCAAACTGAGGTAATTTTTCCCGATAAAGGGGAGTCGCTAATCACACAGAAAGTCCTAAGCGTCGCCCCGGCCCGAGCGGTTGACGATACGTTGTGGCTTCGCAACAATATTTTTAGAACCAAGTGCACGTCGAAAGGCAAAGTTTATACCGTTATTATTGATGGGAAAGTTGTGAAAACATTGTTGCTACCAGCATGGTGGAAAAGTTAGGGTTACCCGTTGAACCCCACCCCGACCCCTATCAGCTGACGTGGTTAAAAAAAGGTAATGTGGTAAAAGTCAATCAACGTTGTCTTGTTCAATTTACTGTTGGTAATCGCTATTCGGATGAGATTTGGTGTGAAGTCATTCTAATGGACGCATGTCACATTCTTTTAGGGAGACCATGGCAATATGATCGGAAAACATGCCATGATGGGTTCAACAATACTTATTCGTTTAAAAAGGATGGAGTTAACATCACGTTGGCACCACTTGACACACGCAAAACTGGAATAGAAGCACTTGTTTTGACTAAATCGGCTTTCTTAGATTTCACGCGTTGCTCAAAACCACCGGTGATGTTTGCTATGGTGGTCGCTGAAAGCAACCCCGAGGTAATCGAGGTTCAAGCCGACCTGCAGCCTCTTATTACTGAATTCAGTGATGTTTTTCCGCCGGATATACCTGCGGGGCTGCCCCTTATGCGTGAGATACAACACTATATTGATTTCGTCCCAGGGGCCGTCATCCCAAACAAACCGGCTTATCGAATGAATCCAAAGGAATTCGAAGAATTACATCGGCAAGTGACGGAACTCCTTGAGAAGGGTCTTATCCGTGAAAGCATGAGTCCGTGTGCAGTCCCGGCGTTGTTAGTACCAAAAACCAATGGCGCGTACCGCATGTGCATCGACAGTCGCGCCGTGAACAAAATCACGGTCAAGTACAGGTTTCCTATTCCGAGGTTTGAGGATCTACTCGATCAATTGTGTGGCGCTAAGGTATTTTCCAAGATTGACTTGCGGAGCGGGTATCATCAGATCCGAATGCGACCTGGGGACGAATGGAAAACGGCATTCAAAACGCGTGACGGATTATAAGAATGGATGGTGATGCCGTTTGGTCTTTCGAATGCGCCAAGCACTTTTATGCGCCTTATGAATCATGTGTTTAAGAATCTGATAGGGCGGTGTGTCGTCGTTTATTTCGACGACATCCTCGTGTTTAGCGACAATCGCCTACAACATATACAACATCTGCGACAAGTTTTTTCGATTCTTCGGGAACAAAAACTCTACGCCAATGGCAGTAAGTGTCACTTTTTGTCAAACGAAGTCCTTTTTTTGGGGTACCTCGTTTCGGGGAATGGGATTCGAATGGATGAGTCGAAGATCGAGGCTATCACTTCGTGGCCAACACCCTCTACCATTCACGACGTTCGGAGTTTTCATGGTTTGGCATCATTCTATCGTCGTTTCATACGGAATTTCAGCTCCATCGTGGCCCTTATAACTGATTGCCTCAAAGGAGGCCACTTCAAGTGGACGCCTGCGGCCACTGCGGCTTTTGAGGAACTGAAACTACGAGTTACTCAAGCCCCTGTACTCGCTTTACCCAACTTCCAAATTACCTTCCAGATTGAATGTGATGCTTCCGGATTTGGAATTGGGGGTGTTTTGAGTCAAAATACTCTGCCCATAGCATTTTTTAGCGAAAAACTGAACGAGGCGAAACAGAAATATAGCACCTACGATAAGGAGTTCAATGCCATCATCCCGAGTTTGGAGTATTGGCGACATTATTTATTACCTAACGAGTTTATCTTATTTTCTGACCATCAGGCGCTGAAGTTTATTCAAGGGCAACACTTATTCAAGGGCAACACAAGCTTAACCCGCGTCATGCTAAATGGGTTGAGTTTTTGCAGGAGTTCTCGTTTGTGATTCGGCACAAATCGGGTGTTACAAACACCGTCGCTGACGCCCTCAGTAGGCGACGCAGCCTGCTTACTTCTCTGCAAGTTCGGGTTGACGCTGTTGATACTTTTAGTACCCTTTATCCCGATGATCCCGAGTTCTCGGCTATTTGGGATTCCTGCCGATTAGCGCCTAAGGAGGAGTACTCGTTACAGGAAGGTTTTTTATTTAAAGGGGCGCGACTGTGTATTCCTAAGTGTTCTTTGCTGGACGCCATTGTGTTAGAAGGGCACCAAGGGGCACTGGCAGGACATTTTGGGCGTGACAAAACGCAGAAGTTACTCAAAGAACGTTTTTTTTGGCCAAAGATGAGTGGGGATGTCACCCGGATAATTGATCGTTGCCGGATCTGTCACACTGCCAAGATGCATCACTCTAATGCGGGCCTATACACGCCGTTGCCCATTTCTGACGGCCCGTGGGAAGATATCAGTCTAGACTTTGTTGTCGGTTTACCCCGCACTCAACGCCAAAAGGACTCGGTAATGGTGGTTGTTGATCGATTCTCTAAAATGGCACACTTTATTCCATGTGCTAAAACTTATGATGCAAGTCAAGTGGCCCGCTTATATTTTGCCGAGATTGTACGATTGCATGGTGTGCCTAAAACAATAACTTCGGACCGGGATGTCAAGTTTGTGGGACACTTTTGGAGGACGTTGTGGAAACGGTTGGGTTCGCGTCTGAACTTTAGTAGCGCCCACCATCCGCAGAGTGATGGGCAGACGGAGGTCACCAATCGCAGTTTGGGAAACTTATTGCGCAGCCTTGTCGGGTCTAATCCGAAGCAATGGGACTTAGTTCTTCCACAAGCCGAGTTTGCTTACAATCGATCTACTCACAGGTCTACGGGGATGAGTCCTTTCCTTGTTGTTTACGGCCGTAACCCGTTTACTCCATCAGACCTTGCCCCGTTGCCAGCAACAGAACACTTCAGTGCGGAGGGGGACGATCGGGCCGTGCAAATCAAGTTGATACACCTGCAGGTTCGTGAACAGATTGCCAATAACAATATCGTGTATCAGCGTCGGGCAAACTTAAGGAGAAAAAAGGTGGTGTTTGGAGTGGGCGATCTTGTCTGGATACACCTTAGTAAAGAACGTTTCCCTGGGGGTCGTGCGAGTAAGTTACAACCACGCGCTGATGGATCAACGACAACGCGTATAAAATTGATTTGCCGGGTCACTATAATGTTTCTGCTACCTTCAATGTAGCCGACTTGTCTCTTTATGTGCCAGAAATGGATGATCCGTTAGACTCGAGGACGAGTCTCTTCGAAGAGGGGGATAATGATGCAACCGATGTCCATATTTCACGTTAGCCCAGGGGGCCGGACCAGTTCACCAGGCCTGGGCCGAAGCCCAGTGCGTGGAGAGCAGGAGCAGCAGGTCGAGGAGGACCACTGTTAGAGAAAGGAGGGGGTGACTTGCAGATCAAGCTGGAACATTTAATTGATTTTTAATTATTATTTTTTATTAAGTATCTATGATTTTGTTTCCTTTTATTTATTATTAGGGTTTACCTTTAAATACCTTGGTCATTTTCTTTGTAAGGGAGAGGATTTCTTTTGAGTTTTGATTACAACCAAGTTCCAACTTTATTCGTGAGTTTTGACCCCAACTTGATTGCGTGAGAAACTGCATCAATATCAATCTAATTTTTTAATACACTTTGGACTACCTTCAACCCCTTCGACCTTATTCATTTTTAACTAATTTTTTTAAATCGACATTGTTGACTCGTTAGAGACCAAATACCTCAAATTGACCTGTATAAAAGTCTTGATTGCATCTAAACTATTTTCAGCTTTTTTTTTATTTCTTTGCTTATTCAAGCTTTAGTAATAACCGACTGTTCTTTACAGTCTGCAGCAGAGTTACTTTTCTGCCAACCAGATATAGCCTGTTTCGCGAAGTTAATGACAGGTGGCATGATACCATTGGCTACTACATTAGCGACAAATGATGTTTTTGAATCATTTGTCGGAGATTCAAAGGTAAATAATTATCTTATTTTCCGAAAATTGTGCCTGTTGTTTTTTTTAAAGAAAAGGTTAATATGTTTTTCTTGTGGCAGTTAGATGCCCTTCTTCATGGACACTCTTATTCAGCACATGCTGTAGGGTGTGCAGCCGCTTGTAATTCCATCAAATGGTTCAAAGACTCTCAAACCAACCCCAATGTTATTCCGGGACAAAATCTTTTGACAGAGGTATTTAGCACAACCCTATTTTTAATAAGGCGATATAGAGTTCTATGCATTTGAATACTTTTCGGGTTAGTGTAATTCACTTTACTCATTTGACGTTTTTCTTTTTAGCAAAATGTTTTTAGGGTTTGTGTGATTCACTCGACTCATTTGACATGTTTTCTTTTTAGTAAAATGTTTTTAGGTTAACTCTCTTGACCCATTAGATACCAAAACATAACCCAAATCGACCCGTTTGTATATACATGGGTCAGATTATCACCTCTGACTTGATTTATTTTGCATTTAACACCGTTGCAGTTATGGGATACAGAGCTCGTTCGGAAGATCTCATTTCATCCGGCGGTCCAAAGAGTGGTTTCATTAGGAACGCTCTTTGCTTTGGAGCTTAAAGTAGAAGACCATGATGCCGGGTATGTGCATTTTTGACCCTTACATCTATGGAAATTACAATAATACCCTTTTCAAGATCGTACAATATTTGCTACATTACCATTTATGGAAACTTTTCAAACTTTAAATGCCCTATTTGAGGATAAAATGTTTCTTGAAACTTTACTATTAAAAGTACATGTTGGTTGACTTTTGACCCGTTTGACCCGTTTCCTTTTGATCTTCATATTTTGTAGGTATGCATCACTATGTGGAACGTCTCTACTTTTAAAGCTCCGGGAAGATGGTATTTACATGCGTCCCTTGGGAAATGTGATTTACATGATGTGTGGGCCCTGCACATCCCCTCGGGTTTGCTTGCAAATGCTGGAGACGCTCTACACAAGGCTCGATGAGTTCACGCAAGAAAAGGTTCGAAAGGCTCGTGAAATATCATCTTGATCACAAATTACCATTACCATTAGCTTTTAGATAATTCTGATGGTGTAAATTTCATGTTTTTGATGACTTGTAGTGAATTTTTGCTTGTTAATTGAAATGTTGAAGATAGTTTGGTGATAATCTTAATGTTCAATCTTTTATGTTGTACGGGTTAGGTAACGGGTTAAAATGGATGTTCCGAGTATGGCATCAATTATTAGACACCTAATCTTTTAAAATCTCAACTTTAGTTTAGAGAAAATTATTTAAAACCGTGATAATTATTTAGGGTAATTTTCAAGATTTTTGGCGGGCTTTGAACCAACTAGTAAGGTTGCTGCTTTATGACCTTGAGGTTATTATAGGTTCAGGCAGTGGAAAACAGCCTCGTGCACAATGTGGAAGGGAAGGTTGTGTGCATCAGATTGCGAAGCGATTTGGTCCCTTCCCGGACCCTGCACAAATGCGAAAGCTAAGACAAGCATCAAGTACGTCCTTCAAGGTCTTGAAACCTGGACCAGTCTAGATCATATGAGTTCGGTTCATGGCATATTTTGTTATTCTTTTATATATGGGTTGGTTTTTAGTTTGTGGAGTAGGTCTGAGCGAAACCAGTGGAGGGTCAAGAGGGTCCATTGATCCATCGGTCATTAGAATTCGTCCATCTTTTTATATATGTAAGTTGAGTTTTTTTTAAATAAAACAGAGTTGGACTCCTTAGTTGTAGTCGGTAGAGAAAAGAACATTATTATGACCCTTCGACTAAAAAGTTCTAGTTCCGTCATAATAAGTAAGTTACTTGATTAAGTTACCCAGTCCATCTTGTTTGTTCTATTGCATCCCCTTTGTTTGATAATCTTTCCTTAAACGGTTCTACACAAGAATCCAAAAACTAACCTAGGTTTTAAAAAACGTATCAGTAGGATGTTGTTTTGTTTTCCATGAGTCAAGATAAGAAAGAGAAAAGGTGAAACCAATGTTTTCATAACCGGACCGGACATCGAACTGGTCGCCTTAGAGGTTCACTGGTCGAACCGGTTGAACCGGATTTAAGAACCGCGGGATGTCATAATTAATATAAAAATTAAAAATATGTATATAAATACAAAATATAAAACATTTTTTTTTGTTTTGATGTAAATTTGCAATTTAAGAAAAAAACAAAAAAAATTGAAATCCGGTCCGACCCTCGGTTCGGTTCACCGGTCCGACCGATGACCGGCCAGTTCAAGTGAAAGCGGTTCAACTACACACGACCGGCCCGATTATGTGCCCAGTTCCCGGTAAGAACACCGGGTGAAACTAGTATATGGTTTCTCTTTTCAATTTTTTTATTTATAATAAAACTAGATGGAGGTCACGTGTGTTGCGGCGGCTTCCAACCTATAGTTTTAGTGTTTCGATTTAATAGTGTAATTCCGATCCATAGTATTAAAACCCGAAGATTGCGACGCGTGGTTTTTGAAAGTTTGTAAGAAACCAACACGTAACACGTTAAACCACGACAAAAATTAACGTTCTCGATACTTAAAATGAAAAATAAAACGGTTTTGTGGGTGGGGGGTGGGGGGGGCTCCAGCCTTAAACCTGGGCCATGCACTTCACCTCATGTGTGCATTTTAATATATATTTATATATATATATATATATAATAAAAAGTAGGTTTTGAATTTTGCCTAACTAGTTTAAAAATGATTTTTAAAAACTCGATATCCGACTCATACGAATTCCGGTTGAACTAATTCCAGTGGCATTAGAACCGGCTCGTCGATCTTCGATATCTTAACTTTTAAGGTTTAGCTTTTGGGTTTTAGCATTTAGGGTTTAGTTTTTTAGGTTTTAGTTTTTTAGATTTTAGCTTTGGGGTTTAGTTTTAGGGTTTAGGGTATATGTTTCTGGGTTTAGCTTTTAGGATTTAACTTTTAGGGTTTAGTCATAGGGTTTAGCTTTAGGTTTTAGCGTTTTTAGCTTTTAGGTTTAGATTTTAGGGTTTAGTGTTAAGGTTTAGGGATTTGTGTTTAGAGTTCGACGAGCCGTTTCCAACGCCGCTGGAATGAGTTCAATCGGAGTTCGTTAGAGACCGATATTTAATTTTTAAAAATCCTTTTTAGCGTACTTAGGCAAAATCTCATTTTTAAGGGATCCTCCGTGTGTGTTTATATATATATATATATATATATATATATATATATATATATATATATATAGAGGATGGTTCCGGTACAAAATAGAATTATCATAAAAATGGTAGGAATAGATCCTGACCTTCCATCAACTATGATCAACATCTGAGATTTTCTTTGTGACAATGTTGTAAATTAGATGTTATTTCAAAATCAAAAAAGGGCATATTAGAGATTTTCCCAATTGTAATCCCTTAAATGGGTTGAGATAATCAAGGAGAATCCAATTAAAAAAAAGATAAATCTCTCCATAAATTTAGCAATAATCACGTAGTCAAACAACAGTATAAAATGAATTTTTTTCAAAAATATAGTGCAAATATTTGAATTTATCAAACCAAAATACATGGATTAGATATATTTTTTGTGATGCTGCGTATGTATTTTACCAAACTTAAGTTAGGGTTTATGTTGCGGTTTATCAATGTGTTGGTATGGGTTATAATGGGTTTGTTTTCTGTTGGTTGAGGTTTATACTATATTAACAGATGTAACATGTGTTGGTATGAAAACAAGCTAGTGTTAGTATTTAAACATAGTGAAATGTTAGGGTCAGAAGGGTTTATTATTTATTATTGTGTGTTGCTAATTGGATATCGATTTAGTGCTTTTAACACATTTACTATCCAAGCTGTTAGTTAGTTACAACACAATTATTTTATAAACAACACATTTATTTTATAAAACAACACAACTATTTTAAAAACAACATGTTTATTTTATAAAACAACATAAATATTTTTTAAACAACACATTTATTTTATAAAACAACACAATTGTTTTATAAACAACACATTATTTTATAAAACAATACAATTATTTTATAAACAACACGCTTATTTTATAAAACAACATAATTATTTTATAAACAACACATTTATTTTATAAAACAACACAATTGTTTTATAAACAACACATTTATTTTATAAAACAACACAATTATTAAGTGAAAAATATCTTAACAATAAAATGTTATTAAAAAAAATAATTCCGAATCAGAAAAATAAAATAGAAGAATTGTATCGCAACCAAAAAATTAGAATCGAATCATAATATTAAAAATGAAAACTCGTAAATTTTTACTATATTAATATTAAAAATAAAAGCTCGTAAATTTTTTGCTTAATTATAGGGATTACCATAAAATATTATGACCAAATATACTAAAATACCCTTATGTATAAAATGGTGGATGTCCATGTGTCATTATTTGGTTGGTTCCTACGTTTTTTAGACTAATTATGTTTTGTATTTGATCCTACCTCTATATATATATATGGGACGTATCGGTTATAAACTCTGAGTTGTTGTGAAAACCCTTAAACTCAACCACAACCACAACCACCCATTCAAAATTACTTATTATAATATGTGGTTGTAATTGAATATGAGTTTTTTTTATTTTAAATTAAAAAACATGTGGTCTAGATTTAATACAGGGGTAAAAAGGTAAATACATTTTTTTTTTTGATTAAATCTTGGTATTAAAAGACACACACACTCTCTCTCTCTCTCTCATCAATCAATATGCAGATCAATATGATTTTTAAAGAACACATGTGTAAAACTAATTTACACATATTTACAAATAAAAAATTACATAAAAATACACAAATATTTTTATAAAAAAAACGTATACACAAGGAAGCCGACTTTTTCACCGTCTTGAACCAAAATCTTCGATCCCTCATGAGCTTGCTACCCCATCTAAAACCCATATACAAAAATCAATTCACATGAATAAAGACAATTTACATATGTATATACACATCAACAAAGACGATTTCATACATGTTCCGATCACAATCAACATAAAAACACATGAATAACAACTATTTACACTTGTGTAAATTAAAATTGGGGTTTCCAAATTTGTACAAAGACAATTTTATACATGTTCAGATCAGAATCAATATAAAAACACATGAATAGCAACTCTTTACACTTGTGTAAATTTAATTTACACTTGTGTAAATTCAATTTACACTTGTGTAAATTCAGTTTACACATGTGTAAATTTAATTTAAACATGTGTAAATTAAAATTGGGGCTTTCCAAATCTATATAAAACCCTTATTTTATGGTTCAGACCCGTTTAAAATATAAAGCCCCAATTTAAACGTGTGTAAAAACCTTTTTAACAAGAAATTTTTTAAACAAGTTTGAAAACTTTTAAAATTTTTATAAACATTTTTATAAAATTGTGGTTCCTGGGATTATATCAAAACAAAATCAATTAAGAAAAAAGAAACTCATGAGCCAAATAAGAAATTAAAATTTGTTTAAAAAGAATAATAAAATAGAAGATGATGGAGTCTATCACAAGTTAATATAATTCACAAAACAAACCTGTAAGCTTAGTTATGGTTTGAATAATTCAAATTGTACGCATATTTTCAGCCCTATTTACTGCTAGTGGGACCTGGCCAAATATATCAAATAATTACGTGTAAGTTCAAATAATTATTAAAAGAATGAAAGATTCGTAAACCCCTCTTGCAAATCTTTTTTTTTATAAATTCATTTAGTAAATTATCAAAAAAAAAACATCTAGATCTTGCAAACCACGGAAGCTTCATCCTTATTATAATTCAAATTTTAATGGAAAGCAAAATGTATTTAACAAATACACACCTTGAGTTCTAGTCATTCCATTTCAAGTCATCAGTGACCTTGAGGACGTTTGTAACCCAGATCTGATGGGTGATGAAATCGAAACAGAAATATAAATAGGTGATGAAATCGAACCAAGAAGAAGAGTGATTTAAGACCACCAACCACTCGATCTCGGGTTCCATATTCAGCAGGTTCGTACATCTTCACCGGAACTGAGGTCGACGCACGAAAACCACTAAACTCACGTCCACACGAACTCGTCGGCTCTGCGGGAGATGGTGCGTGGTCTGATGATATCAGATCTTTATTTTCAAAATGGATTCTCGATCTAGGTTTTAGAGAGAGATGAGTGAAGTTGGGTTTAAGAGAGAGAGAGAGAGAGAGAGATCTCTAATTTTGAAGAGATAGATGTCTGGATTGATGAAAATAAAGAGGATTTAAAGAGAGAGAGAGAGAGGGGAAATGACACACATGCCCCTCTAATTTAAAAATAATCAAAAAAACCAAGAAAAATAATGTGTGGTCTAGAATAAGTTTAAGGGTTTTCATAACAACTCAGGATTTACAACCGATACATCCCATATATATATATATATATATATATATATATATATATATATATATATATATATATATATATATATATATATATATATATATATATATATATATATATAGGGAAGGATCATAAGAAAACTCATTGTTTATGAGAAACCAAAAAATTATTTATTAAAGGTAAAAAAAATAATGAAAAAATCATAACTCAAAATATAAATCAAAAACTAAAAAATCGCTTCGGAGACCTTGTTCCTCACGTCGTCCTCTTTCAAAAAAAACTAAACCCAAAGCTAAACTAAAAAATCGCTTTGGAGACCTTGTTCCCCACCCTCACCCCCCAAAAAACCTAACCTAAAAGTTAAACTAAACCCAAAAGCTAGCCCTACTATACATATGTAGTATTGCGCTGAATTTTTATTTTTTATTTAATTTAATTTTTTTTTTTAACGAGGACGACATGGGGAACAAGGTCTCCGAAACGGTTTTTTAGTTTTTGATTTATATTTTGAGTTATGATTTTTTTATTATTTTTTTACCTTTAATAAATAGTTTTTTGACTTTCTATTATCCTGTTAAATTTAAGTATATCATGTTAAATTTGCTTAAAGCTTTTTGTACTTTCTTCTGGAGTAAAACCTAATCTTGTTTCACCATATAAACTTATTATAATTGTTTTTTTAACCAAAATAAAAGAAGCATATTATAGAAACACAAAATACAAAAACCCATGTAATGTCAAAAGGTAATTGCAATTCAAAAACTTCCATAGTCATTACAGATTCAAAAAGACCACACGTCTAATACCAGCACCATTAAAACACAAACAACTTGTCCCATGATAACAGTGTTAAAAACCATTATACTTAACATACTCAAAAATCAAGAAATACTACCATACCTACAATGCCTTTGATGCCCTTGCTTTGATTCGTTCAAAAACATTTTTCTTCATTTTATTTTTTAATTCATCTTCCAGCTGATCACGGACGTAACGGTCTCCTTATGCTTGTTAATATCATAAAGAAGTATCTTTTCTAGGTACTTCAACCTCAGATCGTACATTTCCATTCCTTTATTGATGTGCATTTATACGTCTCCATGTTATGCATTACTGGTTCACATTTTTTAAGCTCATCAGCAATTGAGTGAGACGTCATGTTTAAGTAACTACACAGTGTTGCTTGCTGTAACATTAAAAAGAATTTAATGTTACATATAATCTTTTGTGTCATATTTGTAGAATATTTCATTAAGTAAAAAAGATTAATACATTTACCATTATTTAAGGCCGATAAGCACACTTAACATTAAAATCAGCCAAGATTGACGATTACGTCAACCTGTGCTTTCTTCAAATTGAAACACATGACATAGAAGTGTTTAGCCTGCAGTATAGGTATAAACAACAGATTAATACCTTCCATTGTGTTTCATTTAATCATGATGCAAAGGTTAGAAGAGTAAAAGGTGTTTAGCAAATTTTGAAAACTAATAACAAATGAACCATTTACTAAACACATTTACCCTTTGTCGGCCTGGCTGTCATCAATGTTGACCGCGTCTTCATGTAATACTTCTCCAGTTCCTTCGGTTCCTGTTATCAACTTACCAGGTTATATATTAAATTATTTATTTATTTATTTTTGTGTAACCAATGCCCTGCAGATTTGTAAAAGTCAACTTAGTTAAACTTTTCTGTTCTTTTTTATTTACATATGTTACATCGTTTAGGAAGCTATGTTCAATAATTTGCACATTTGACTTTATCATGTATTTGTGATTTACGTATGTTACCTTATCGTTAACCATGCTATGTTCACTAATTTGCACACTTGACTTTTTTCTGTTTCTGTCATTTACATATGTTATCATCTTTATGCCCATATAATATATTTCACGAGCATCTACCATATAATAAAATTATCCGTTCCTTTTTTTTATGTTTTACATATGTTGCAAAAAATGACCCCCCCCACCACATTTTTTCCTTTTTACTATTACTGTTTATTTCATTATACATATGTTACACCGTTAACTCCATATCATATATTTGATAACTATTTCTTCTTTAATTGTACGAATTATGTATAACTCTTATTACTTATTTTTTTCCCAGATCCCATAATTCAGAGCCCACCATATTATGTTATCATGTCTCCGAATGGAACGAATTTATGGTTTCCCAATGTTAGTGATGACATTAAACCATCTGTTGGTTCATCTTTCGACAAGTGGGAAGATGTTATTGCTATGTATAAGAATTATGCTTCTCATGGTGGTTTCTCTATTGGGAAAGGTCAGACCAAGGTTTATAAAGGTGTTCCCACCCATAAATACCTTCGTTGTACCAAATCGAGCAAACCTCAATCCAAACGTACCTTTGACACTTTATGTGAGAGTTCTCTTAAGTGTAGGCAAACTACATTCACCCAAAGTGATTGCCAAGCGCACATTTGTATTGTTCTTTGTCAAGAAACATCTCGTTTCGTTGTGCTGAAGTTTGCTGAGCCCCATAATCATGAGTTTGTTGATAGGCATAACCTCGACCTTACTAAGATTTTTAGGAAGCTTAATTTTTCATCCAAGCGGTTTATTCATAAGATGAGCCTCAATAGGATTGGTCATGTCCAAGCTCATGGATGTTTTGTAGCAATGAAGGGTGGGCATCATAACGTGCATGATACTCCTGTTGATTTCAAGAACTTTGCCTAAAAAATGAGATTTTTTTATCGGTGAAAGAGACTCCCAGTTGGTCCTTGATTGTTTGCGTGATCGTTTGGAAAACTTACCTGATTTATTTTTTGACTTTCAAGTTTCAAACGGACAATTGAGATCTTTATTCTGGGCAGATGAGATATCCAAGTTAAACAACGTCTTTGGTGATGTTCTTGCCTTTTATGCCACTTACCACACCAACAAGTAAGTATATACAACGTTTGTTTACATATGTTATAATATATTGTTTCATCATTGATCAGAGTCATGTACTATTATTAACGTAAGTAACATAAATTAGTTACATACGTTTATTTAACTTAACCGTTTTTTTTTCTATTTCAACCCCAGATACAATATGAACTTTGTACCCTTCACTGGTGTTGACCATCACATGCAATGCGTTACATTCGGCGCTGGTTTGTTATTCAGTGAAACTATTGTTGCCACTCCCTTCCACACATGTCTTTTTAGATTTTGTTGATGTATTAAGATCAGTGAACTGAACATCTATCAAGAAAAGTTACATATGAAACAGTTAAGTTTCCTGTTTTACATAGTTTATATTTTATATTTCATAACTTTCATTTTACTAACCTTTTTTCACTCTTTTGAAGTCAATAATTGGGGGTATTCGAATCCCATTCCTCAATATCTGTAAATTCAAAATAGAGTTATTTGTAAACAAGGTTACTTATGAAACAATGTAGGACTACTAATTTACATAAGTTATTTATAAACAAGGTTACGTATGAAACAATTATTTGTAAACAATGTTACATATCAAAATCTGTTTATGTTAACAATTTGGATGTAAATGCTTTATTTAATACATCAGAATTATATTACTTATGCAACAATTTAAAATTATTCTAAAAATTAAATTTACTTACCTTTCTTCGATCTCTTCAATTCATTTATGGGGTATCCGAATCCCATTCCTCGAGATTTGTTAATACAAAATACATTTTTGGTTAAACATAGTTGCATATGAAACAGTTTAGGACTACTAATTTGTCACACCCCCAAAATCCACTAACATAGTTTTATCGCGAGGCGTGTGACAAACCAGGATCTCAGTCATTAGTCATATCAAACGACACTATATGAGTTAAAATCATTAATGTTCAGAGTAAATGCAGAAGCAATAATTAAAGTATTTAATGTGCAAAACAAACATTCCCAAAAGTCAAGTTATTGAAAAACAGGTAAAAAATTTAAATGTGTGAAATGATAAAATGACTCTAATGCATGTCCAAATTGTGCACATGTGTCTTAGCGTCCTGAGAAAACATGTAAGAAAATGTGTCAACACTAAGTTGATGAGTTCACAGGTTTCAGTTCGTAATAATGTTTGCCAGATTATGTACATTCAGTATATATCAATAGGTAGCGAACCTACGTTCATGTTACTAAAGCGCTCGTAACCGAAGTTGACTGTTTGTTGTGTGTCACACCCCAACAAGGCGGAAGTATGGGATGTAACCTGTATATCGTATTGAACACAAGTACAAGAGAAACTAAAAGAAAAATTGTGCATTACATTGAACCATACTACATGCTTCTAACGAAAGTACAAATACAAGAAAAATCCCTAAAACAGTACAAAGTGTCTAAATGTCTGACTATAACCGAAGTACATAATCAAAACTAAAAACATTAGTTCTAATCCAAAAGTGAACCCTCATAAAAATCTCTTCTTCAATTCTGTTTACTTGAAAGCATGTTTCGAAAACGGGTCAACTATATAAATAGTTGGTGAGTTCGCAGGTTTTGCGACTCTATAAAAAGTTTCTGATAAAAATCCAAAGTGATCAAAAATCCATTGATCGAGTACACATGTATTAGACAACATATTACCATGAGCCACAATCAAAGCCTCGACAAAAAAAATAAAGTATCCCATACGGAAGTCTAATGCAAACAACCGCAAAAAAAAATTGGCTAACTTTGCGCCCAAGTGACCCTACAAGTCTGGTTGGCGCGACCAAACCATGAGCGGGGGTGTCAACCCAAGTAGTACTACTCAAAATTCCCAACGGCTACGCTCAGCTAATTGATTGCCTAAAATTGAAGACTTTAAGGCATTATAAAAAAAATAACTCATGTAATCAATGTATCATGTAACATGTGACTAAAAAAAATGAAACATCTTTCCCCCAAAAACAGTAAAACAGTAAGTAAAAAGGGGCCGCGAAACTCACATGGACAATGCGGGCGAATGATGCGACACAGTCGACAAAAACCGATAAAATCCGAGTCCTAACAGGGTCCTACTAGTCAAGTGGACACAAACAATGCATTCAGGACTCCTAAAGGTTGTGACCAAGTCAACAAAACAAAAAGTGGCTATGTAATCGGTTGCATACCCAAAACACGTGCACGTGCGTACGAACCGTTAAGAATTGTAAAACCGACTTTTATATGAATTAATAACCTTAAAAGTTTAAGTTTTAGATTTTAATAAATAACATCAGTAGTTAAAAAGTCACATTTGATAAAATCTCATGTCACGGTTTCGTATGATCAAAAACGCGATTACGCGCGTAAAGTCCGGTTTACAGTTTGAAAATCAGATTCGTCCGAAATTAGGGTTTTAGTGTGATATTATCACCCAATTTAAAAGTCAAATTTTATGTTTTAAATGGGGTGATACTTCTGCCCAAAATCCCTTAGAATTTTTATAAAATTAATTTTATATAAATTTTTTCCAAAATTAATAACTTTTTATAAAATTTAAATGGACCATAATTACAAAACCATAATTAGACAAAAATTTACTGCTTAAAATTTATACAAATTGATCAAGTATATAAATAAAAATTTCTGAAAATTTTTCATATTTTTTTAATATCCAGATTATTTGATACGAATTTAATATTGTTAAAATTTTATAAATTCGGGAAATATAGCTAAACACATTAAAACATTTCCAAATTTTTACCATACTAGTTTTTAGTCAATATAAGTTCCCATACCAAGTTTCAAGTCCTGATTTTATCCAGAAGTTTACAAACCCTAAATCGTCCGTTTAAATTTTATAAATACTAAACCTATACTTAAACAACTCCAATTTTCATAAAATTTTGACAGGAGTCTTAGTCCATCATATAACTATCACTATCCAATTTCCAGAATTTTTCAATACTAATAAGTATTTTTCCCAAATTTTCATATATCAAACTTGTGTGAATTTTAATAAATAATCTATAAAGAGTTAGATAACCAAATTTTTCAGATACTCATTTTAAAACATATTCTACTGATTAAAACTAATTTTGGTTGCTAGATCAACAATTTTTAAAAATTCATCAAAACAATTGTCGTATAAAAATAAATATATTAGTTTCATTATTTGTTTCACGTGAAACAGAGTTGGGTATATAACCTAATAACCACTAAAAATACCAAATATCTCAATACTAAATATTTTCGGGTTCAATTCCCAAACAATGACTTATAAAACTATTATAACATAAAATCAAAGCTTAACGGGTAAAGTTTATACCTTCCGTATAAATGGTTCACGTACGCGGAACCTCCCGTATCACATGCAATACGAACCAAAAACACCATTAAGATCGTTTTTATCTCCCAAGCATTCCCACATGCTCAAAATTGACATGCAATGCCGTTTCGATGGCCATGCAACCCGATCAATTTCCTGTTTTCGATCCTAGAAACTGTTACAATCTGTTCGTGTTAACAAATATACTTTCCAACATCGGATCCGAATTTCCTACGGTGAAAACATTCATATTTATGCCAAGAAACTACTGTCCAAAAATCGTCACGATCCAACGGTCGGATCTCCGGGGATCGACGATTCTTTGTGACCCAGTTTTTCAAATCCGAAAATCCGATCAGTCACATTCGAGGGTATGAAAAGCATACCTAGAGAGCTCTGATAAAAAATTTCTCTGGTATGGTTTTGCATCTATGTGTTAACAAGATCATATCCAAAATTCATGCATTTCTAACGGTCAGATTTCCGGGGATCGTCCGATCTTTAAGGCTGCGCAAGCATAAAATTTTCTGGACAGAATTTAAAAAAACTCTTTTTAACGAATTTAAGCAAGGATTTAGACAAATCTGAGAAATGGTTCCGGGTGAAAAACGAGCTTCGGCCGCCACCGGCCACCGCGCCGGACCACCGTTGACCGCCACGCACCACCTCCGGACCACCACTACTTCGCCGGAAACCTCTCCAGCCCTCTCTACTCTCTCTCTCTAACTTTTGCTGATTTTTTTGTAAAATGAGAAAGTGGGTGAAGATGGGGTATTTATAACCCATGCGGTCTCCGATCGCGTGTCGGTTTTTCGCTTAAACAAACCCGATAAAAATAGTGGCGTTATTTTACCCAAAAATAACTCATTAGAATTTAATATTTTCTCTCGAGTCCTTGCTTCTCGTAAATATATATCCTTTCGGATTTAAATTGAATTTTACGAAACTGCTCGACTCGGGTGTTAACACGTATAGACCTGAACTTGATCAACTTTTTGACATTGTAACACCAAAATAAATTTTGCTATTATCTTCCGTTCACTAACGAGCTCCTTTAGTATGAAAGTATTTTTCAACATAATAATAATACTATTATTATACGAACTCGTCGAACACAGGTGTTGACCGTAAAAGTCACGGTTGTCACATTCTCCCCCAGTTAACAGAATTTCATCCCGAAATTCAACTGGTATAATAGTTGACAAGTTCTTTTTCGTAACTTGATTCATGTATGATCATCAAAAGAAATCTAGTTTCCTAGATATAGCATGGAGATTTGACAAATCGAGATCTAAGAATAACCGAGAGTAGGTTACATCTAGTTAGGCTTAAAAGCAAATTGAATAATAATGAGAGAAAAATCCTTCGAATTCCAAAGAATCTATAGATCATTGATTTACTGAATCAGTCAAACGGTACATTGTTGATGTTATTCGAAAGATTAAGAAATCCGCCAAAGGATGGATCTACACAGGTATACAAAGTTGGTACAAATCTAGAATGATGTTATGTTACAAAATCCCGGTGATTTAGTATCCTTTTATAAGCAAGGAAAATTATCATTCTGTTTGTTTCCATTAAGGAATACTATTATAAATAGCAACCATAAAATTTTAACAAGGGAGTTGCTATTAAGGTTCAAAGAATCGGTAGAATCACCACGACTCATTGAAATAAAAATGCGTCATAGCGATAACGAATAATATAGGTTATGAAGGATGATCATATCATGTACTTAGAATATAGATAGATAACACCTCGTTAAAATGAAACTTTTCGTCAATACGAACTTCCTTAGGTGGTATAATTACGGATTCGTCGGCTAAACACCTTTTGAGACTTGATATACGATAAGCATCGTATATACCATTAAGCTCCTGAGGTAGTTTCAGTTTGTACACAACAAGACCAATCAAATGATTATTACCAACCTCAACACAACAAAATGGTGATCAACCTTTGTGTCAAAACAGAGCTTCTAATGGCGCTCAGTTAATGCTAGTGTGATAACTGTTAGAGTAAGGAAATTTGACCACAGGTAAAAGAGTATCCAAATTACCATCAAATTCTATCACACAAGCCATGAGCATATCCTCCAAGGTATGAATAGTTTGTTCACTTAGACCGTCAGTTTGAGGATAGTAAGCGCTGCTCATATCTAAGCACGTTCTCAAAGCTTTCTTTAGTGTCTGCCGGAAATGGGATGTAAAACGACTATCCGTATCGAAGATAAAGGAAACAGGCACTCCATGTTTGTTACAATTTCACTACTATACAGTCGAGCTAGCTTTTCTATCTAGAACTCCTCTCGAATAAGTAGAAAATGTGCAGATCTCGTTAATTGATTAACAATGTCCCAAAATGAATCATAGCCGCCCAATGTTCTAGGTAGGCCTAGTAATGAAATCTATTGAAATTTGTTCTCACATCCCTTTGTGGAATCTCAGGTTGTTGTATGTACTTATTGTTAGTAATAGTAATTACTCATAATGGTCGCGTCATAAGGCGACACAAAATGGTTGGTGTGTATACAACATAACCGTATAAGTAGATACAAGGGAATTTTGAAAATCACCATGACAAAAAGACGAGATTCACACTTCTTGTACTAGAATTGAAGAGTGATTATTAGTCATTAGAGAGTGAATTAATAACGAGTAATCCGAGCTTAAAGATTTATAAAGCAAGTATATAATGAGTATCAATATGATTGTACCAAACTCGAGTCGTTAAACCGAAGATTAACAAACATAGAAGATTATACTAAGATTCTGTCGAGATAAATTTGCTAAGAGTCAAATTTACTCAATCCTATGAAGTGTTATAGCAAATGAGTCATCATCATAAAATAGATGTCAGCGATGACCCGGTGCTATGTAACCTCACCACAAAGCATTAGGATTCGGTACTAACTCGCGTGTTAGTCTCGATATAATATAACCGAGTTTGATGATTTTCAACTAAAGGATCGTATACATATTGCCCAAGGTTAGCAATGAGTTATACTAAAAATCAAATCTCCACAAGATCAAGATATAGAAAGTGACTAAAGATATAGGACGATCTAATCAAGTAGATTAGTTAAAAGACTAGGTGCCTATTCAATAGTTGGACATTGAATTGACTACCACCAGAAGTCGAATTTGGTTAACAGTTAGAAATGGAATTATGAAATTTTAACAAGAAGTCCATATTAAAATATGGTCTACTCCTCACATCGAGTCGGCCAAATTTGATAGGATAACATTAGACATCTGCATCTTTCTTGATGTGTATTGAAATGATTAGGAAGTAATCCTCTATTCAGCTAGATGAGGAAATAAACAGTCACATTGTGGAAATAATCTCATAAAAATAGTGTCCCCCGAAAATGATTATGAGCTTGCTAATCCACAAAATGGGTAGACTTTGATATAATATCATTGTCAATTTAGCCCGGGGTTTAATTCTTATAAAGTAGACGTCAGAAAATAGAGGAGGGTCAAGTAAAACTTCAGGAATTTTCCAAATGTGAGCATGTCATGCTCATAGGTCCTTTAAAGATAATGCAATCTCAAGTGGATCTTCAAGAGAGCAGAGTCAACTATGATTCGTCACTTGTTCCTCTTCCTAGTAACGTACAACTTTAATCGGTTAAGAATTCATAGAACACAAAAATAAATTCAAAATTGCTCTACTATGATTTAGGACGCATCTTTCAAATGATAAGGTTTTCAAATTTCAACTTAGGTCCTCGCTTTTCCATTAAATTCGATGGAAATGGACCATAAGGTTTCAAAGTTTGTCCTTAGATCTCGCGTTGAAGGGGGTCAAATAGATTATCTGCCAATAATTGGTAGTACAGTATGCCTGCAACTTTCTTGGCTTTCGAACGGTACCATTATGACTTACCGTTTCGTATTTCACCCATACTGGTTATAGCCTTAAAATCCTTTGCATAAGGGTTTAAGCCATAAAGTTTAGGGAATGAGTGTTTAAATGTCTTAGATTCGTATTCCCTAGAGCACGTGTTAAGAAGTCGTTTCTAAACAGTTGCTCTAAGGCTTTCTAATTACAGGAGACTAAGAATAAGGGATACGTATACGTCTCTACCTAGTTGGAAATCAAAAAGTCAATCAACAAAATGATATTTGAGAGAGAACAAGTACAAAAAGGATATGAGACTATCCTATTCGGATCTATAAGGACAGTATACGTAGAGTAACAAATAGCGATAATCACCATAAATAAACTTTGAATGACTACTAATAAAAAAATTTTGGTACACAAAGAATCATTCCAACATAAAGTTTCATTTTCTCCATCAAAATGGTTTTCAATAAGACGTCGAAGCGCCAGGAGAAATCAAGATTTGCAAAACATACGTAGCAATGTTCACAAAAAAGGGCATTAGTTTCATACCAAGCCATAGCTATCCCAAAATAAAAAGTTTTTTTTGTAAATCCAACTAAAAGAATCCTGGGCACAAGCCGCTCGGTGTCCATAGTAGAACTACAAATTGTTGGATCGGGATCTACCTTGATCCAATGATTCAACACATTAACCGAACCAAATCGTGCGGAATCCGATTTGATTGGCAATCCAATCTATGACACGGATCGGGTCGTGAGAAACGAGCGGATTAGACGTCGAAACGAAGGTTTCTATCGACCCTTTGGTGTAGAGAAGTTGGATACAAGACCTGGAAACTCTCAACGGACAGAGATTCGACAATACAGGTGCAAAGAGTTTGTGTGTTCTGTTTCTCAATCTGGTTCTGCTCTGGTTAGTCTCTTCTATGAGTATATGTGTTGTCCCCCTTTGTGCTCATGAAGTGAAAGTTATATATATAGTGCAGAGGCCATTCGTACGAATGAGCCATGTGAATGGACTCATTCGTGCGAATGAATCAGTAGAATGGTTCATTCGTAAGAATGAATCATTAGAATGGTTCATTCGTACGAATGAATCATTCGTACGAATGAATCATTCTCATGACTTATTCTAGCGAATGAATCATTCTCATGATCTATTCGCGCGAATGGATCATTCTCATGATCCATTCGTGCGAATGGGCCTTTCAATAGCACGATTGATCAACGTTATCGATATTTATCAGATCGTTTAATACACAGTCGTTATATATGAGTAAACATTAAGGATAAACATGTAATTTCATTAATATATCAAATAGTTACATTAAACATAGATGAAATACATATTACAAGGGATTAGGGACATATTATGCATCTACATACTCCCCCTTGGACCTAGATCCCTTCAAAATGACCTAACTAACATTAGTTGGTCTTCAACATCTCTTTTGTGAGAAAGAACCGAACGTGGGATCAGTACTAAGTTCATAGCAATCAGCAACATTGCAAATTATCTGAGCTTTAAGTACACTTAGTCAAAATGCGATCATTGATATGTTTGTCCATCTTAAACCTATGCAGACCTCTTCTCAACACTTACAAGATGATCTTGAAGGATTGAGTCCATTGTCTGTGTGTCCCACACTAGTTAAGAATTGACTTGAATTACTTTTCAAAACATGTTAATGTTTCAAATCAGCACAACTTACTTAACCAGCCATCATAAGTTCATGAGATCTCAGTTATTCCCTGTTACTTCTTTACTACACCAATTTTTTATTTTTATTTTTATTTATTTATTTATTTTTATTAGTATTCACAGTGACAACCATCAGCTCATGGACGGCTTCAGCCAGGTATTTACAAGGCAATATGGCACGTATGCAGCTAACGGTGTTTGTGTTCATCCTATCCCATGGATGGCTTCAACCAGGCTGCAACCCGGTAATATGGCACATATACGGATTCGGATTCATACTATTCTTTTATTCTTAATCGCATGGACGGCTTCAGCCAGGTATTTACAAGGCAATATGGCACGTATACGACTTCGGAATCTAATTTTTAATTTTATAACTACTTTCTGATATCTCATTAAACCGATGATAACTGGTGTGCACAGAATGAGAAACACCTTCAGTTTCTATTGTTGATTTTCGTCAATCCTTTCACCATTATGTGACTCACAAGACAATATCTAATATGGTATAGATTGATCATCAATGGTCGAGATTCAGTAAGATAAGCCTATCAATGCATCACATGTCGACTTAGTGTGACTATTCACTATGACATTAAATGCAATGTGCTTCATACATATGGTTAGTGTGCCATCACTTCCCAAAGGTTGGATACGATTTCTCATTTTTGAGTTTTTCAGATGTTTTTGGGTTTTAGTCTGTACAAAAATGGAAAATCTTTTTGAATTTTTTTTTTTAAACAAACTATACACAAATAACTGTACACAATTAACTGTACACAATATAGAAATCTTTTTGGAGTCTCAGATAACTAGCGTCTGTGTACTATCATTTTTCTCAGCGAGATATCATTTTCTTACTGATATTTTCTCCCCCTAAAATTTTAAAATGAAAAATCTTTTTGAGTTTTTGAGATTTTTAATAAACGCAAGAAAGAAAATATATACAGGAACGTAATTGATAAAAATTAGTTTAGGTTAGGAACCCAAGCCTTTACGGTCTTGGGTTTCCCAGTCTCATCTACAACAGTACAATCCATCCACTGTCCTTGTGGACTTTTAGAACAACCATTTGACTTTGAAGTACAGTCGTCAGAAGCATCATCTGATTTTGCTTTCCACACATGTTTTTGTGCAACGACTGTTTGTGGTAAACAGTGGATTGCTTAACGATTTGTACAGGTGTGGAACTCGAATCAGAGACCAACAAGTCATGCATCTTTTGTTTAACTTTCTTTTGATGCACTTGTTGTTGGGTAAAAGAGTTAGATTTTGACTTTAAAAACTTTTGTTTATTTTCTGGAAAATGGTTAACTCTTTTACTTGGCTTCTGAAGATAAGAACAGTTGACAACAACGTGTCCTTTTGTACCGCACTCAAAACAGTATCTCCGCTCAACCAACCTCAGAGATCTGTATTGAATTTCACTTTGGTGAGTTTTTGAACCACCAGCCTTAGCTTCTTTTTGTTCAGCTGAAGAGAGTGACTTGTTTGATTGAACAGACTCTCCAGCTTTAACAAAATTAACCTTTTTGATTGAGGCTTTGGTTACTTGACTCTTCTGATCAGAAGTAGTGGGATGAGATGGACGGCAATTGGTTTGTTTAATTTTAAAAACATTTTCAGAAGCAGATTTTGAAATACCAATGCTGTCATTCTGTGGAGCAGACGAGTTTTTGTGTCCCAAACCACGAGTAGGACACTCATCGTCGTCTTCATCCCACTCTTCTACCATTCCATCAACACACTGGGACTCCGAGGTCGAAGCACCATTATCGTTAACCTTTGGTTGAGAAATTTTGTTTTCGGTTGGATCAACGACAAGTGGCGTTTTGACCTTAAAGTCAATGATTGGGTTATCATCCGGTGTGTTTACCATAGTATTCAACACAGGTGGAGGACAATTTTTATACCCCATCCCAGCATTTTTCTTTCCTGGACGCCGTGAAATCATGTAATCAAGAAGGTAAGAAGCATTTGAATAACTTTTTAGCTTTTGATTTAAAGTTTCATAATCACATTCGACAAGCGCCAGCTTTTTCTTTGTTTCATCAATCGTGTTTAAATAAAAAGTGATGGCATTTTGTTTGTTGATAAAACAGATTTCTAATTCATGAACTTGCCTGTTTAAAAGATCAATTTTGTTTTTGAAGGCAAGTTCGTTTCCCTTTAAAACACGGTTTGCTTCAAGACAATCAGTTAAATCAGTAATTAAGTCTGCGTTGTGACTTTTAAGTGTCTCAACTTTCTTCTCAAGTTCATCACAAATTAAACACGGTTGAGATTCAGACTCACTTTCAAAACTTTCAGAATTTACCTGAATGCCTGTGGATGTTTTTACCATAAAAGCACAGCTACAGGTAGATTCAGAAGAGGAATTGTTATCATCCACATCAGCTGTCGATTGACTTGAAAGACAACAGATGATTTATCTTCATTCTCAGCTGTGAAGCCAGAACTGTTTGAAGATGTGTCGTCTGCAGCTGATGAACTTTCTGAAGCAATCTCTCTTTCAGCATCAGAATCTGATTCTTCATTGACTTCTACAGCCTTTGCCATGTAAGCTCTATCCCCTGAACTACCATCAGCTCCAAATTTAAAAGGCCAATCAACAGTCTCATCTGTTTGAACAACCATAGCTTTTGTTCCACTTGAAGTGCCCTTATCTTGTGCAAGAGTAACTGGAACAAAGTTTGTTTCTGTATTTTGAGTTTGTTGCTTCGGTTGGCTTTGACGGTTGTTGAAAGGGTTGCGGTTTCCAGTCTGTTTAGGCTTTTCACATTGCCTAGCAAAATGCCCTTTCTCACCACAGTTAAAACAAACAACAGTAGACAGATCAAAACCATAAGTAGTGTCTTTGTTCCCTTCGAGAGTTTTTCCTGTCCTTTTTACATAATCTCTCGCTCTTCTGACTGCACTTGCAAGTGCCCACATTATATCAATTCGATCCATTTCATCCTTATCAATCTGAGCATAGTCTTCTGCTGTCAGATGACTGTTTCCAACCTGTCCAGCAACAAGACTGTCATATGAATTGACCACGGTAGACAACAGTGCCATGTGTTCCATGGCCACTTCGATAGTAACCTTGTCGAAGTTGTCTGTTTGCAATTTAATGGGGCTTGGTGGAGGAGTACTAGCAGTATTTCCCTGCTGTGGAACCGAGATTGATGAAACTGAAGCATGAGCTGTTGAAGACTGGCTGGCTGAAACATTTGACATGTTTGATACAAACGCAGTCTGCAAAGGAGCATTTTGTTGAGTTGATGTGGAATAGTATAATGAAGGATCCTGAGCTTGTTCGCCTCTCTTTAACTTCCACTTATTTATCACCTCTTGTTCTCTCAATTTCTGAAGAAATTCATTGATGTCAATGGTTTCAAGAGTATTGTTCTGTTTGAGAACCATCAAGAATGAATCCCATTTTGGTGGTAGCGCATCTGCCAAGCATTGAACCTTTTCTTCTTTCGTTGTTTTGATCTCATAGGCATGCAATTCACTCATCAAGTGATAGAATCTCTCAAATAAATCATCTAAGGACTCATTCCCAATATACATGAAATTATCAAATTCCTTCTTAATGGCCTTAGCATTGATAGCTTTCAACGAAGCATTTCCTTCGTGACGTTGTTCTAAGGCAACCAACAGAGATTTTGAAGATGTAAACTGCCTGAATTGATGAAATATTTCTCTTGATATGGCCTAAGATAAGATAGCATATGCCTTCTTTTCTAATTCATAATCTTTTCTTTGTTGTTCGCTTAAAAGGGAAAGCAAAACAGGAGTTCCATCCTCACTCAACACTTTTTGATATCCATTCTCTATCATCATCCATAAGTTTGTATCAACTCCATTAATGTGTATCTCAAACCTGTTTTTCCAGTGATGATATTCGTCCATTGTCATGAGTTTTGGAGCCTTGTTAGCATTTCCAGCTTCATTATCGATTAATAACAAGTTTTGGATTTTACTGTTCTGACTGGCAACAAAGGCTAAGTCCGACATGGTAAAAAACGAAGTTTTTCGATACTTAAAAAAAACTCAGAAGAGATTTGTGCGAATGGGTCTATTCGTGCGAATGGAATTTTCTATTCGTGCGAATGGAAGTTTCTATTCGTGTGAATGGAATTTTCTATTCGTGCGATTGGAAGTTTGAACAAATGAGCGGGAGACTTGATCTATTCGTGCGAATGGTAGGAGCCATTCGTGCGAATGAAGTTCATCATAGTAGCCATTCGTACGACAGAGAGTAGTTTGACTTTTTTGCACCAAAAAGCACCAATGATTGAGCCTTTTATCAGATCTGGAAACTGAGACGATCAGATCACTCAGAAGCAATAATCACAAGTTTTGAACGTGGCTAAACAACGATCAAGTGATCTTTATAACATTCAAGTAGCTAGAAAAATCAAGATTAGATTTTCTATGTTGAATCTAGAGCACAATGGCTCTGATACCACTTTGTTGGATCGGGATCTACCTTGATCCAATGATTCAACACATTAACCGAACCAAATCGTGCGGAATCCGATTTGATTGGCAATCCAATCTATGACACGGATCGGGTCGTGAGAAACGAGCGGATTAGACGTCGAAACGAAGGTTTCTATCGACCCTTTGGTGTAGAGAAGTTGGATACAAGACCTGGAAACTCTCAACGGACAGAGATTCGACAATACAGGTGCAAAGAGTTTGTGTGTTCTGTTTCTCAGTCTGGTTCTGCTCTGGTTAGTCTCTTCTATGAGTATATGTGTTGTCTCCCTTTGTGCTCATGAAGTGAAAGTTATATATATAGTGCAGAGGCCATTCGTACGAATGAGCCATGTGAATGGACTCATTCGTGCGAATGAATCAGTAGAATGGTTCATTCGTAAGAATGAATCATTAGAATGGTTCATTCGTACGAATGAATCATTCTCATGACTTATTCTAGCGAATGAATCATTCTCATGATCTATTCGCGCGAATGGATCATTCTCATGATCCATTCGTGCGAATGGGCCTTTCAATAGCACGATTGATCAACGTTATCGATATTTATCAGATCGTTTAATACACAGTCGTTATATATGAGTAAACATTAAGGATAAACATGTAATTTCATTAATATATCAAATAGTTACATTAAACATAGATGAAATACATATTACAAGGGATTAGGGACATATTATGCATCTACACAAATGATAGAAATAAACACGACAATGAACGTCGTAAAGATGGCTCCTCCCAAGTAAACAAGTTTCTCAAGTTAAGTTTCCACAATATAAGCGTCGCGGTTAAGAGAATCGGGATTGAGTGTACCAAATTACCATAGTGAGTGCAGAGCACTTGCAATGGAAATTTCAAGTTGGTGTAAAACTCAATTATTAAGAATATTTATCAGGAGTATACTGAGAATGACAAACACCGAAATGAGGATTTATACGAACGATCGTATAGAAAGGTTATATTGTCTAAAAAAAGAAGCTTATATTTCTTTAAGGAATTTCTCCATCATATTGTTACTCCATCGATATTAGAGTGCATTTGGATTATAAGATAAAATCCAAGATTATGTCGGGACCTCCGATTATAGTCGTACACTTACTGCAAGTGTCGAGCGTTGTAAAGTCCATATTGAATTTACGTGGCCAGTAAACTCTCAAGGGATCTAATTTATCAAGTAAAATAGATGACAGAAAATCTTCGTTGCTTAAGATTCAGTAAGGAGTTGATTAGATCAAATTCGAATTTCTCTTGTTCCTTCAGAACTGCAAGAACGTTACATGAAGATCAATTAGGGGAGTCAGAAATTTCGAGGTCTGATTCACGCTAGACCGAGAGTCGTCACATGCGTTGATAAACATATAAAAAAAATTGAAATGAGAAAATCTTTAGCTGGATCTCAAATGTGAAGCAATACTTAACAAATAATTGTCAATTTCGGTCCAAATACCGAGGTTAAATCAACTGAGAACAGATCTCTTTAGTGTCTCGGTCTAAATTTTTATGCAAAAGAAATCTTGATAAGAGTTTTGGATCCATTAAGATTCAAAGATAAAAGAGACAATATAAATTCTCATGTCACCTGAGGTAGCCTATCGCATCATTCGATGTATTCGGCTCAACCCTACGGTTACGATAGTTTCGATCAATATTCGGATGACTGGGAATCGGGACTAGAAATACAGATTAATCATGAACATTAACTCGGACAGTAAGACTCACTAGAGTTCTCATGCACTGCAGATTATGATTACGTGTGCACCCGTAATGATAATTTACTTTGCATGGTCCCTACAGTGTTTCCTCTATCCCGAGCTCTCAGCTAAAAAAAGGAACTGAAATGTTCATTGGATCACGTCTTCGTGTTGCACTTTAGCGTAAAAGTGTGGATGTTCTATCTGATCACTTTTAATTATTTGTACCAATACTCATGGATCTACAAACTAAGGCTGTTGCTGGATGGAGGTGATGGTAGAGGGTCACAACCGGCGTCCTCTAATAAAAGAAAAAGTGTGTGGTGGAAGTCAGGCACTAATAATAGGGCAGAGATTCTCAAATCAGTGTCGAGCAAATCATGCTACAAATTTATACGTATACGTGGATCTAATGATCCAACAAAACAAAAAGAGTCAATGGATCTCCTGACCCGTAGAGTTCTCTCCCGTTTTGTCCTGCTTCTCAACCTCGGGTTCCCTTTAGATCGAGCAATTTTGGCTGCCATATCTCATGGCGAAAGTTCTATCCATCCAATCCTGCAGATCACCAAAGAAGTATATACCGCACAAAGTGAAAACAATAGATGTCAAATAAGAAAAGCCGACTCAAGAACTGGAGTAGATGCAGGTGCGGTGTAGGTACAGGTACAGCTCGAGGTAACACCAAGACAGATAGATGCAGATATAGATTACCGCAAACGTAACAGGAATCATCAAAGAGTACGCGTAGTGCTGTGACGAAGACATGATTATGACAAAGCAATGTATTGTAGATAAGCAAGAGGTAGTATGCAATGCATATATAATTCCTACGGTTCAATGCAATAAACATAGAGTTATAGTCTAGGTCTAGTCTCGAATAAACCTAATTCTCTATAACCAGTGCTCTGATACCAAGTCTGTCACACCCCAACAAGGCGGAAGTATGGGATGTAACCGGTATATCGCATTGAACACAAGTACAAGAGATACTAAAAGGAAAATTGTGCATTACATTGAACCATACTACATGCTTCTAACGAAAGTACAAATACAAGAAAAATCTCTAAAATAGTACAAAGTGTCTAAATGCCTGACTATAACCGAAGTACATAATCAAAACTAAAAACAATAGTTCTAATCCAAAAGCGAACCCTCATAAAAATCTCTTCTTCAATTCTGTTTACTTGAAAGTATGTTTCGAAAACGGGTCAACTATATAAATAGTTGGTGAGTTCGTAGGTTTTGCGACTCTATAAAAAGTTTCTTATAAAAATCCAAAGTGATCAAAAATCCATTGATCGAGTACACATGTATTAGACAACATATTACCATGAGCCGCAATCAAAGCCTCGACAAAAAAATAAAGTACCCCATACGGAAGTCTAATGCAAACAACCGCCTAAAAAAATTGGCTAACTTTGTGCCCAAGTGACCTTACAAGTCTGGTTGGCGCGACCAAACCATGAGCGGGGGTGTCAACCCAAGTAGTACTACTCAAAATTCCCAACGGCTACGCTCAGCTAATTGATTGCCTAAAATTGGAGACTTTAAGGCATTATAGTAAGTAAAACAGTAAGTAAAAACCGATAAGTAAAAATGAAACAGCTTTCCCCCAAAAATAGTAAAACAGTAAGTAAAAAGGGGGCCGCGAAACTCACCTGGACAATGCGGGCGAGTGATGCGACACAGTCGACAAAAACCGATAAAATCCGAGTCCAAACAGGGTCCTACTAGTCAAGTGGACACAAACGATGCATTCAGGACTCCTAAAGGTTGTGACCAAGTCAACAAAACAAAAAGTGGCTATGTAATCGGTTGCATACCCAAAACACGTGCACGTGCACGTGCGTACGAACCGTTAAGAATTGTAAAACCGACTTTTATATGAATTAATAACCTTAAAAGTTTAATTTTTAGATTTTAATAAATAACATCAGTAGTTAAAAAGTCACATTTGATAAAATCTCATGTCACGGTTTCGTATGATCAAAAACGCGATTACGCGCGTAAAGTCTGGTTTACAGTTTGAAAATCAGATTCGTCCGAAATTAGGGTTTTAGTGTGATATTAGCACCCAATTTAAAAGTCAAATTTTATGTTTTAAATGGGGTTATACTTCTGCCCAAAATCCCTTATAATTTTTATAAAATTAATTTTATATAAATTTTTTCCAAAATTAATAACTTTTTATAAAATTTAAATTGACCATAATTACAAAACCATACTTAGACATAAATTTACTGCTTAAAATTTATACAAATTGATCATGTATATAAATAAAAATTTCTGAAAAATTTTCATATTTTTTTAATATCCAGATTATTTGATATGAATTTAATATTGTTAAAATTTTACAAATTCGGGAAAAATAGCTAAACACATCAAAACTTTACCAAATGTTTACCGTATTAGTTTTTAGTCAATATAAGATCCCATACCAAGTTTCAAGTCCGATTTTATCCAGAAGTTTACAAACCCTAAATCGTCCGTTTAAACTTTATAAATACTAAACGTATACTTAAATAACTCCAATTTTCATAAAATTTTGACAGGAATCTTAGTTCATCATATAACTATCACTGTCCAATTTTCAGAATTTTTCAATACTTATAAGTATTTTTCCCAAATTTCCATGTATGAAACTTGTGTGAATTTTAATAAATAATCTATAAAAATTTAGATAACCAAATGTTTCAGATACTTATTTTAAAACATATTCTACTGATTAAAACTAATTTTGGGTGCTAGATCAACAATTTTTAAAAATTCATCAAAACAATTGTCGTATAAAAATAAATATATTAGTTTCATTATTTGTTTCACGTGAAACAGAGTTGGGTGTATAACCTAATAACCACTAAAAATACCAAATATCTCAATACTAAATATTTTCGGGTTCAATTCCCAAACAATGACTTATAAAACTATTATAACATAAAATCAAAGATTAACGTGTAAAGTTTATACCTTCCGTATAAATGGTTCGCGTACGCGGAACCTTCCGTATCACATGCAATACGAACCAAAAACACCATTAAGATCGTTTTTATCTCCCAAGCATTCCCACATGCTCAAAATTGACATGCAATGCCGTTTCGATGGCCATGCAACCCGATCAATTTCTTATTTTCGATCATAGAAACTGTTACAATCTGTTCGTATTAAAAAATATACTTTCCAACATCTGATCAGAATTTCCTACAGTGAAAACATTCATATTTATGCCAAGAAACTACTGTCCAAAAATCGTCACGATCCAACGGTCGGATCTCCGGGGATCGACGATTCTTTGTGACCCAGTTTTTCAAATCCGAAAATCCGATCAGTCACATTCGAGGGTATGAAAAGCATACCTAGAGAGCTCTGATCAAACATTTATCTGGTAGGGTTTTGCATCTTTGTGTTAACAAGATCATATCCAAAATTCATGCATTTCTAACGGTCAGATTTTCGGGGATCGTCCGATCTTTAAGGCTGCGCATGCATAAAATTTTCTGGACAAAATTTAAAAAAACTCTTTTTAACGAATTTAAGCAAGGATTTAGACAAATCTGAGCTTACCATTGCGTTCGTAGCGTCGATAAATGGTTTCGGGTGAAAAACGAGCTTCGGCCGCCACCGGCCATCGCGCCGGACCACCGTTAACGGCGCACCACCGCCGGAACACCACTACTTCGCCGGAAAACTCTCCAGCCCTCTCCACTCTCTCTCTAACTTTTGCTGATTTTTTTGTAAAATGAGAAAGTGGGTGAAGATGGGGTATTTATAGCCCATGCGGTCTCCGATTGCGTGTCGGTTTTTCGCTTAAACAAACCCAATAAAAATAGTGGCGTTATTTTACCCAAAAATAACTTGTTAGAATTTAATATTTTCTCTCGAGTCCTTGCGTCTCGTAAATATATATCCTTTCGGATTTAAATTGAATTTTACGAAACTGCTCGACTCGGGTGTTAACACGTATAGACCTGAACTTGATCAACTTTTTGACATTGTAACACCAAAATAATTCTTGCTATTATCTTCCGTTCACTAACGAGTTCCTTTCGTATGAAAGTATTTTTCAACATAATAATACTATTATTATACGAACTCGTCGAACACAGGTGTTGACCGTAAAAGTCACGGTTGTCACATTGTGTTTGATGCCTTCCACCATGTCTATCAACAGCGGTGATGTGTTTAGGTCAATATTACACCCGTTCGACCTCTAGTCGAGTTAGCACGACTAACGCGGGTGGGGTTTGTCAAACCCAGTAGTACTACTCAAGATTACCTCGCTAAGTTCATATTAAACGGTTCGATGTGTAAGGAATTTCATGATAGAGTGTTACGCTTAGCTTTAACAAGTGATAATATAAGAATTACAGTAATCATATGTTTGCGTCATGTTTTCTCCCCCTAATTTAAAAACAGTAAAGGGGCCATGAAACTCACCTTAGTGTGTAGAGTGTAGTAATTTGCACCTCACAAGGATGCAACAAAACCACAATAGTTTGCAATCGGACAATCTACGAATGCCCTAGAATATGTTTACGATTGTTTGGAACACAGAGGATTTTGTGACGACGATACGGAAAGGTCGGATGTCCTAAATATACTAATGAATAACGAATAGAAAATCTTTTCATCGGGATCATAAAATCCCTAGTTTGGTATTTCATAAGGACGTGGTACGTGTGCAACGCAGTTAGACTCGAGATAATAATATTAAATAATAGTTCGTGCGTCTTCGCGAACATATTAAATGTTTAATTGATAATATAAATAGTTATTTAAGTGATAACAACACATATATTATTTTTAAATAAAAATAATACTTAGAATTAATTATAAAATTAATCTCGAACACACGGTCGTTATCTAGTAACAAACCGTCTAAATATAGTACTATAACAACATAGGAATTGGTTTTATTTAAAAATAATGCTTAAAAGCTGTTTAAAAAAAATAACGTGGGTTGTGGGACTCGAACCCGAGTCTCTCCCACAACACACAAAGCCTTAACCAGTCCCGCCTGCTAGGGTATCGCGATAAAGGATCAGTCTCGTTTGGTTTTAACACACAAAGCTCATGAGTTCTTTCCCAATTCGTGTACCTGATCAAACTTGCCCCTGAATCCCACTAATTTCGACCACGATTTGCAACTGAGGTTTGGGGGTTTTGTTAAACAATGGATTGCGAGTCTACAGGTAAGTTTAATTGCAAAAGCATCATGTTTAGGATCGATTAATTCTTGTTCGAACATCCGAAACCTTAGGTTTTGAACACAAAATCAATTCGCTTAAATTCGATAAGATTAAGAGTTGAATTCATAGGGATTTCAAAGGTTAGAGGATTGCGACCCTAACCATGTAGTTTAATTTGATTTCAACAGGGTCTAGGTGTTAGTTCGATTACCCGGTTCATATGATGAACCCTAGAACTGGTTCTAGTTCAATTCGATGTTGTAAGCCCAAATTAAGTTAGGGCTTTTATTCTAGGAGTGAAAGCGAATCTGTAGGTGTGATTGGTTACCTAAAATGAGTTCGAATTGATAGATATCGACCAGATAGGGTTCCGACTTCGAATGGTTTGGTCTCCGGTGACTCTGACTGCTTCTCTGACGAAATTGGTGTGGGCAAAAGACTCAAAGGGATGCGATGGAGGTGTGTAGAGTGTTTGATTGCAAAGTGGTGAACAAATTGATAGAATTCGGTGGTATTCGTTGAGGGGGGTTGACGGTTACGGTTTAATGATCTTAATTTGTAATCATTATCACACAATAACGTATGGAAACTGTTCAAATGTGTTCAAGATCATCATTGAATCTTATAACAGTTGCGAATTTGAACAGGCTTGGAGTTATGAGTTCGAATTTAGCCTTAGAACCCATGGTTTTGACTTTTAAAAGTCAACAATTGAGTTTTGGATAATGACAAGATTAGTCCTTGTAGTTTCATGTGTACAAGTTTGAGTATTGGCAGATTTGGTCCTTAGAGTTTGTGACTAAGTTAACTGAGTTGTGAGATAACGGGATTTGAGTTAATGTAGTTATCCGGGAATTGTCGGGTGTCACATAATTTACTTTTATATTTCAATGTTTTCTCTTTCATTATACCAACCTCTCCCACATGTCCTTTTAACAATAGACGTTACATATGAATCAGTTTAGGACTCCTAATATACATGTGTTATATTTTCAATTTTTTAAACAAAGTTACATATCAAAATCTGTTTATCTTAACAGTTGGGATGGAAATGCTTTATTTAATACATCATACCCACCTTTTTCTGATCTCTTCAATTCAGTAAGTGGTGTATCAGAATCCAATTCTTCAAAATCTGATAATGTTAAAACAGATTAATTGAGGTAGAAATGCTTTATTCTATACTACAGAAGTATATTACATATGTTACAATTAAAGATTTACTAATAATTAAATACGTACCCTATATTTTCCTAGTAGATTCCATTACAACACTTTTTTTACTTTCATTTGTAGCAATTTCAATTGGGTTTACTTTTTTCCCCTTGCTAACTCCTGCACCTACCTTCTTCCTATTATTATACATTTCAAAAACAATTTAGAATCAAAATCCATTTATAATCAAACATGTATTTGAAAAAATTAATAACATGTTAAAACCAATATCACTACTTCCACAGCTTCATATATCATTTGTTATCTTTTTTTCTCAGAATATTGTCTATTTTGAAATCAATAAAAAACAAAATTTACCTTTTATGTTTACTAGACTGCTTCCTGTGTTTCTTAATCGAAGAAGACAACAATACGAACGCCTTCATCATCTTCGATCGAATAATGCTGTGCTTCAGCCTTCTATAAAACTTGTTTTATGCTCACAGACCCGACGATTTTGATCAAAATTATGTTGTGCTTCAGCCTTCTAAAGATACGACGTTTACGATCTTTAAACTCTGTGGAGATTTGAAATGCTCAAGAAACAGCCGATTGAAATGCTCAAGAAACCTTCGACATTCTTGAGAGAGATCTAGGTTTTTAATTTTTAATTCTTTTGAGATTTGAATGATTTGGTTTGAAGAGTTGTATAGTATCGATAACCTTTTTCAAGATATCTTTTCGATTTGACATGCATATATATTCCTAAGATTAAACCCTAACCACATATTTAATATAAACACATTACCCATTTTACTTTTATTGTACCTTTTAATATAAAAAGTACATCATTTTTTTAAATAAAAAACAAAAAAAAATGATAACCATTGATCAACTATCAATCATCAAAGGATGAGATTGAGTTTCCAAAGTTTTCATAACTTATAAGAGTTTCCAATATATCCTTGCCCTATATATATATATATATATATATATATATATATATATATATATACATACATACATACTAGCTTAGAACCTGTGTATACACACAGGATGAAAAATATCAATATATAAAATTCTTAAATCTTTATGTATATATTTTACAAGTGTAAAAATGTATTACATATACTAAGGATAGAAAACAAAATTCAAAATATGTAAAAATTAATATATAATTGAATTTCAAAAATACATTAATTACTATTTAATTTAATTTGACTTTCATTTACTATTTGATTGAAAATAAAAATTACATCATTAAATTTCAAAGTTCCTTATAATAAGGGATAATTTAAAATAAATGTATTTTATTAGTGTAATTAATATTTTTTAAATATATTATTATTAAAAGATAGAGGCGCATTTAATAAGAGAGAGATGCGAAAAAAAATGATGAGAATGAATATGGAGTCGACATGTGGCATGAAAAACCTTTATTTATTATATATATATATATATAGAGGGTGGTTTCGGTATAAAATGTTATTATCCTAAAAAACGTAGGAAATGATTTTGGCATTCCATTTTCTTAAATCAAGGGTTATTACTATCCTGGTGGCACTATTTTAAATAGAGTGATATTTTCTTATTGCAAAAGGGTATTAAAGGTAATTTCACATTTTCAACAAAATTAAGAAAGCTATAAATCGGGGATTCATCCCCCATCTCTTCGTGATTCAAACTAATTTTTATTTTTACATTTTCAACAAAATAAAGAAAGATAGAAATTAGGGATTCCTCCCCTTTTCTTCGTGATTTAAACTATTTTTTTATTTTATTGTTTATTGTCATTTAAACAAGTCAACATGTTATCATAACATCGTTGTTTAGTTGAATTCATAAAAAAATGGAATTGATAAACCGTCCGGTAATCGGGATATGGTATCTTGTGTGTTAACGAAACAGTGTGTATTTTTATAATGGGCTAACAACACACAGAGCCGGTTCCGAGGATTTGAATGTCCTACACGAGCCAGAAAAAAATGCCTATAACGAAATATATAGTTTTATAAAATGCCCAATAAATTTTTTTTAAAGCCTCGAAAATTTTATATATATATATATAATTTTTTTTTAAATTTTTTTGAGCCCCTTGAAATGTTAGGCCCACTACGGTTGTGTTGTCCGCAGGCCCATTGGTCCGAACCTGACGACACATTGTATTATTATTATCACAACACCATTCTTAATTTTGTTTTTTCTTTTCAATCTTTGCGATTATCATAAATATACTAGATAAAAAAACCCAGTAAAAGTGAGTAGTTAATTTGTTTTTCCCCTGCTTTGTAAATATATAATTGATTACAGGGGAATGAAAATCGTAGACACATCAAATATATAGTTTTTTAAAGTACATTGTTTAAGTGACTTAACATGTGAAGTTGTTGAAAACCCTCATAATTCATAACCACTAAATTTGTATTAATGTTTCATAATAACATATTTTTGATAACCTGGCAGATTACAAGTAAATGTGTAAAAACAAATATTAAGAACATAAGACCACACACGTGTTCATGACGGTAATACATTGATATCCAGTCATCTCTAATACCAAACATATCGTTCAACCCATAGTTACCGAATTCGCTCAAGGAGCCGCGATCCGCGAATTGGTTCGCGCTGTACCCAATCGAAAATCGTTTCGATCCCAGTCGCTATGGTACGGCGTACCAAATCGGTATGGTACGGCGTACCAAATCGGTATGGTACGGCGAACCAAATCGATACAATTCGCTGTACCAAGTTTCAATTCCAATCGTACCGAACACTAACCAATTCGCGATTTTGGTCAAGAATTCGGTCGTTGTAGAATTTTAGGGGTCGGTAACTACGGGAATTAGCTCCTCACTAACCACTAACCATATACTTCACCGATTTTGAACCGAGTTCATAGTTACTTACGGGAATTAGCTCCTCACTAACCATATACTTCACCGATTTTGGATTTTGGATTGTTATGTTTATGTTTTTTTTTTCTATTTTGGATTTTGGATTAAATGGTATTTGAATTTTGAAGTTATGTTATTATTTGTAATTTGGCAAATATTATATTTTATTTGAACTTATGTTTTATTCGGGTACATCGAACCGAACTACATGGTACACCGTACCGGTTCGTACCGAAATGAACCTACCCCCCTCCGTACCGAATACGTTAACTCTAGCGAATTGCGTACCCGAACCGCGTACCCGTACCGGAGCGAACCGCGTATTCGGTAACTATGGTTCAACCATTTGTTGCTTGGCAAATTGAAATCTCTTATTATGTCCTTTCATTTACTTTCAAAATCAACTGGCTCGATGTTATCGGTCCACACAATATCACATATTCATTGTTTAAACGTCTTATCTTTACGCGAAGTTTTACCGACCTGAAAGTTGATACAAAAATATTACATGTTAAGCAAAAACAAAAAAAAAATATGTTTATGATACAAGTACAAGAACAGATAAAAGTACAAGAATGAATACGACTTGAAATCCAACATAAATATGCTTATATTACAAGTCAACGTGTTAAAACAACACAATTGTTCAGTTGCAATTGTAAAAAATGGAACTGATAAACCGTCTACTGATTGAGATGCGACATATTCTGCTTTTTTTTTTATAGGTAACTTTTATTTTTTACGTGGCAGTTACATCTCCAAATCGGAGACCCGTACCCCACAACCTGACCACTACGTTGTCTGAACTGGGCCCGCGTGTTCAGTACAAGGGGCATAGGCTATCACCGGGAAACCATGGAGCCTGCTGCCACTTGACAACAGTTGCGCCGCTACACGGGGCAAACCCCGCTAACGTAACGCACTCCGGACTAAAACCCGGGATGACTCGGACTCGAACCTGTGTGAGCAGGTTGAGTCTTCATTGCCCTTAACCACTAGGCCAAAGCCCAGTAGTTGTGACATATTCTGCTTAACAACACAATGTGTGTTTGAAAAAAAATACAAGAATACAAGGTCTGAATATGGTATTTCTGAAAACAACACAATGTGTTTATGATAAACAACACATTATGTTTTGACAACACCATTGTTAGTTACCATTAAAAAAAAACAAGGCTTGTTAGTTCAACGGTTGTTACCTTATCTAGACTATTATCAGAATCTAAATTAATAAAAATTAGATAAGTAACTGAAAATTATGATAAAAAACAGCGAGTTAAATTATGAAATAAAAATGCTATTCAAACATAATTATTATTTTATAAAAAACTAATTTATTTTTTTGTGTTTGTCCGGTTTTTACAAGTTATCAACATGCGAAAAGCGTAAACATGCCTGTTAAAAACTTATTGTTTATAAAGTAAATTAAACAACATGGTGATTTATACAAAAATGGATACATTGAGTACAACAACACAGTGTGTTAAACAGGGTGTTATACATTGTTTATATGCTTCTTCATAAATATATAAAATATATATAAAAAATTTAAATTGTATGAGTAGTAATTAAATGAATCATGTTTCTTATACCTCGTTTTATCGTAGGTTTTTCAGGAATTTAATCCTTTCAATTAACTATTTCCCCGTCAAAATATGTATTTTCACAAAAAAAAACAATAATAATAATAATAATAATTCTTTCTTTTTTTTTTTCCTTTTTTCTTTTTCTTTCTTTAGATCTTTAGTAATTTTTTTTTTCTAACACGTTTATTTTTAGTTTTTGTTTCTTTAGTTTGTGAGGCGTGAAATGGCGGCAATGGTCGATGATTGACTAAAAATAGCAACAATAATGCAATCATGTTGGTTCTAAACCTGACGAGTGATCTGGTCATCAATATACGCCTTTTAAACTCTTTTTGAGCTAAAATACGTGATCTTCTCATGTGTGTGTGCTTAATCTTAAATGTGCAAGGAGTATGTGTCGTGTGCATGGTTGAAGTTTTGATTAGCGTGTACATTGGTTATGATTCGGTGTGCATAAGAAGGTTAATATGGATGATTTGCATGGGCTATGGTTTTATGGTAAATCATGAACGTTATGGGAAAGGTGATGGTTTATGTTATGAAGTTGGTTCTTATCATGTAAGGTTATGTTGAAGAATGTTTCACGATATGTTTGGTTGATTATATGTATAATGGTATGATTAATCTAAGTTGTTATTGGAGGATTCTAAATATATTTTAAAGAGTTATAATCAGTTTATATTAAAAGGGATGTGTTATAAAAGACGTGTAATGGGTGGTTTTGTTGTTAATAATCACGACTAGTGTAATGGGTTATAAATGTATTATTTTAAAATTTGCAATCGTTTTGGATGGGTTTTGAGATGAAATAATAGTAAATATTTCAACATAAGAAATTGGGATGACTTTTGATTGGTTATATGTAATGTTTGGTCGAGTGTTGATGGGATTGGTCAATGCTCTGGCAAAGGGTCAGGGTTGGCAAAGTTAGACTGTCGGTCTGGTGGCAAAGTGTCCCGTGTTGACGAGACGTGTGGGATGCGACTCTTCTCGTAACGACCCATTCACATACACTAAAGGAGGGGCAGTGTTCAACGTGCCAAAGGGGGCGAAGGTTAGGTAAGTGTTTTAGACACATAAAAGTTTATAAACAGGTAATGATGTTTTTGAACGAACGGATAAAAGTAACGGGAGCAAATATTTACAATTGTGTGACTTGAGTTTTATAAATATTTGTGTGATACGTTGGTGAAAAGAAATTGTATTTTTTTCACTTCTCTCTTTAAGGACTCGAGAACACATTGTTAGTAATATGAGTAGGCTAGATTTAATTTATATTCTAACACGGGCGGCCCTTAGGGATGGTGGGGAGGGCGATCGTCCGAGGCCCGGTCTTCTAAGGGCCCTTATGACATCTACAAGCATGAGGCTTGACATCGCCATTGATAAAAAAAATTATTGGAACTAGAATGTCAGATAATATGAGATTTCGTGGAAAGCATGTCAAACGAATTTGTTTTTGAACCAGAAGATAATCACCAAAAATTGTTTAAAATCTCATATGAAGAAGAAAGCAATCAATGAAATCTCTTTAAGAGTTAGAAAGTCAAAAGGAAATGCTTAATTTTAGGGGTTGCCATGTAACAATAAAGTGCAAAATACGAAAATACCCTTATATTAAAATATCTTATTATACACATGTCATTCTCTAATTCGTTCCTGTATTTTTTAGAATAATACTATTTTGTATATGATCCTACCTCTATATATATATATATATATATATATATAGGGTAAGGTTCAAATGCTAACCTCATTTTATAAGATAATCACATATTCACCATTGATTGAGTTTGATCAATGGTTGATTTCATTTAATAGCAATTTTTTAATTATTAAAAGAAAAAATTAATTATATTTAATGCAAAAGGGTAATTTGGGTAAAAAATATAATTTAATTTAGATAGTCATTAATTAGTCCACACTCTTTCTCCTACCATTTCAAACTTAATAACTAAAAATTCATAAAAATTAATTTAAAACAAAAAATATCAATAAATTTTTTTAGTTTTATATTACAATCATACAAAAAAAGAAAAAAAATAGTAGAACATAAAATTCAAGTCAAAGTTTGTTACATATACATACCAACTGTGTTACATATACGTATCAACCGTGTTTACATATACGTACCACACTCTCTTACCTACCATTTCAAACTTAATAACTAAAAACCCATAAAATTTAATTTAAAACCAAAAGGAATAATAAATATTTTTAGTTTTACATTACAATCATACAAAAAAAAATATACTAGAACATAAAATTTAAGTCAAAGTTTGTTACATATACATACCAACTGTGTTACATATATGTACCAACCGTGTTACATATACACACCAACCGTGTTTACATATACGTACAAACAGTGTTACATATACGTACCACCCGTTTAAATTTTTCACTAGGGACCATGTTACTCCTTGCAGGAAGTGGTGCTGATTTGTTGCTTGTTGAAGAAAGCACATAACTTTATACCAAGTTATTAATATAAATTGGTATGCTAACTTTTTAAACGGCGGAATAGTTCAGTTCAGAAAGCCCACACAAAAACTTTACCGGAATAATACGCAGAAGATATAAAGTTCTCAAAGAAATTACACACAACACCAAAAGCAGCCGGAGATGACTTTCCCGCAACCACCACCTAAACTTACAAAAAAAAACAGCCGGAGATGAATTTCTTGTCTGATAATGATAGCTATGGCGGAATTGAACTTCTTGTTTGAATGAGGAAAAGTGGTGAACAAAATAAACAAATTAGGAATTGAAGATTATTAGATAGATATAAAAAACTATCTTTCAAATTTTTTTTAGCATTGACCATAAATATAAAATTTAACTTTATCTACGTAAATTACTACAAAAACCATATGCGGTAGATTAATAATATTAATTGGAAATCGTATAACAAGGGCTGTTAATAATGTAGAAATGGACACATATTAGTGTTAAGAGAGAGAATAAGATAATTAAGGAATTTTAAATTAAAACACATATAAATACCTAAAATAAAATTTGCAAGTTTACTCAAATACTTTTTTGATAATTAGAAAAATAAATAAGTTACAAATTAGGTGATTGGTTGGATTGTGCTTATCATGGTTATCACCTAAAAATGTGGTTAGCATTTGAACACAACCCTATATATATATATATATATATAAGTGTTAAGTTCATGAGAAAACAAAAAAACTTCTCGTTAAAGGTACTGCATATGTGTAGTACACCCCAAAAACCTAACCCACCTCCAAAAACCTAAACCCCCCATCCCACCCCCACCCAAAAACCTAACCCCACCCCACCATTAAAATCCTAAACCCCCCACCCACCCCTCAAAAACCTAAACCCCCCACCCCCCCCCAAAAAAACCTAACCTAAAAGCTAAACTAAACCTAGAAGATAACCTTACTATTTTTTCGAGTTTTTTTTTAACGAGGATGACGTGGGAAATATGGTGTCTGAACCAGTTTTTTAGTTTTTGATTTATATTTTGAGTTATTATTTTTTTATTATTTTTTTTACCTTTTATAAGTAGTTTTTTGGTTTTCTCATGAACAATGAGTTTTCTTATGATACTTCCCTATATATATATATATATATATATAATAGGGGAAGGTTCTGCTAAGAAGTGAATTTTCGCTAAGAAACGATTGAACTAATTCTAGCAACGTTAGAACCAGCTCGTCGAAATAAAGGCTAGAGCTAAACCATAAAGTTAAATCCATAAACCTAACCACCCCACCCCTACCCTCTCAAAAACCTAAATCCTCCAACCCCTAGCCCCAAAAACCTAAACCTATCCACCCCATGTTGTAGATCTAGTCCCACTACCAATGTTATTCAAAAATCACAATACAAAACAGTTGCTTGAGTGGTTCAATTGGGAGCATCCATGCAAAATTAACCCACCATGCATACGTAGGGCAGCCACAATTCAAGACAAAGACCTGGATCAGCAAACAACTCCAAGTATTCACTCCAACGGACCGCACTCGGAAAACAAGTCGGTGAATCGGATCAACCGTTTACTCGTGCCCGACAACCCACCGTGACCCGGTCACATCAGCAGCCGTCCCACGTTTATTTTCTTTCTTTCAGTCGCACGTTTATTTCCTTTTCAAGTTGTTTCGTCAGTTTTTTCAAATGTTCAGTCCACGTCCCATGTTTGAGTCAGTTAATTAATTATCTGCATGCAGAGGCGAAGCATACAAGGGGCCAGAGAGGGCCCCGGCCCCTGCCGTTTTTTCCGTTAGTAGTGTAAATTTTTTCGTTTTCGTCCGAAATTTTTTTTACGTATAGTGCCGGCCCCTACTTATTTTTTTTTTGTAAAGAATTCTTAGCACCCGCTTATTTTATTACCCTAAAGAATTCTTGCTATGTTGTTGAGATTGATTCAATAAATTATGAGAAAGAACTTAAAAATTTTAAAAAAAATAGATTGTTTATTTTTAAAATAAAAGTGTAAGTTCAAAGGGGAGAAATGAAAAATGATAAATTACATTTTAAACTAACCTAAACCATCATTCATCATCGATCGCCCCTTCCCAGCAGCAGCCCCTGCCCTAATTTTTTTCACCACCGGTCGCCTCCTCTCGCCGCCGTCGTCCGCCCGCCTCGCCGTCGTCCGCCCGCCTCGCCGTCGTCGGCGTCCGTCCGCCCGCCTCGCTGTCGTTCACCACCACCAGTCGCCATCATCAAAGGTAATCAATTAAGAAAAGGCCCTCATTTTTTATTTTTTTATTTCCCTAATTTTTTGCTAGCCCTAAATTCTTGATTTCTTTTCATTCTTTAGTTTGTATTCTTGTTAAGTATTACTATTAGGATTATGATTAGAAATTTAGGAATGATTATTGATTTCTTGCATTCTTAAGGATTATTGATTAATGTTAGAATAATGAATTGATGAATCGATTATGACGAGCAAGAGATTGATTGTTGATGAATATTGAAGTGATGAAATCAAATCGATTATGACTATTGTTTTTTTTTGTTAGGCATATTATAGGAAAGTTAAAAACTTTAACTATTAGTTCTTTTTTCAAAAGAATTGATGATGAACAAGAGAAAAGAAATGATGATGATGAGCAAGTAAGCAAACGTCACAAAGCTTCAACAAGTGAGCCGCAAGAGCATGAAAATCAACCAGAAAATCATGCTAATTCTAAACCTCCACAACCACAATCAAACACTAATGAAGTGGATATTAACACTATAGAAAGAGATCCAGCTAAACGAAAACCAATTTGGGAGTATCCGGTTCATTTAAGAGAACAAGTAAGACGTGCTTATCTTTCTTTAGGACCTTACCAAGTAAGTCTTACGGAGTATCAAAATAAAGGTTCAAAGAATCATACTCGTAGGTTCCAATATTGAGATGAAAATGAATACCAAGCTAACTGGTATATCAAATATTTCGGATTTATGCAAAAGTCTGGTGGAAACTCAGAAACGTGAAAATTATTATTTAGTTGATAGAGTAGTTCGGCTTATCTTGACACTTCCAGTTTCTACTGCATTATAATAGATTATTTTATATTTAAAGTTATTTATTATTGATTTGTTTGGCCCGACCTGACCCGAACATATAACCCGAAACATAGCGATAGAAAAAAAAAATTTGTCTTGTGACTTTCGGCCCCCGCTTCTTACTTTTTCAAGCTCCGCCACTGTCTACATGAGTCTCTAATTTCCAAATCAGTTTAACCCATAAGTAGAGGTCATGGGTTAGTGGGTCGGTTAGTTTATTTTTGAAATTCAATTATCAATATATATAAAGATGAATGGAAAGCATGAGTCTCTAAATAATTGTTATTTGCTAGCTCAATTGTGGCACGTTGAGTGGTGATCTTAGACCCGATATCTTAACCGAAGTGGTGGACGTGTAGCTTACGGTTTTGACATCGCAGCCCTATCGTTCGTTTGGTGGTGTTACTGTATCCAAAACGAACCGTAGATCTATCCCGTCCTATTTGAATCTCCGATTTCTATCCGTTACCGTACTCTGATTCCTATCACCCCACCCCCCAAAAAACCTGAATCCCCCCACCTCCACCCCCCAAAAACCTAAATCCCACCAACCCCCACCCCCAAAAAACCTAAATCCCCTCACCCTCATCCCCCAAAAACCTCGACGAGTCGGTTTCAACACCGCTGGAATGAGCTCAATCGGTGTTCGTTTGACTCGGTTTCTGTTAAAAAAGAAATCATTTCTTAAGTTTTTTAGCGAAAATTCACTTTTTATTTGAATTTCCCTTATATATATAGGGGACATATCAAATGAAAACCCTGAGTTTTATGAAAACCCTTAAACTCATTCTGGACCACTCATTTATTTCTTATACTGTTTTAATTTATTTTATTTGATAAGGGCTTAATAGTAAATTTACACTTTCTCTCTTAAACCTAATACCCCCATTTCATCTGCCATTTCTTTCATTCAAACCCAGATACTCTCTCTCTCTCTAAAGACCACATTGCAGATCTCACACTCTCCTTCTTCTTTCTCTGTTTGACCCAATCGACGACTTCAACAAATCCATTTCTCGTTTCCTCTCCCAAACCTTAATCCATGACTCAGATGTGGTCTTGTATGCGATGAATCCATGGCTCGTTTCCTTGTCGAAACCCGAATGACTCATATTTGGTCTCGTATGAGATGAAGATAACGATGTGAACAAGAAAAAAAGCAGATCTCGGGGGTGGGGGACGAGATCTGTATCCATGGCTCGTTAACCCAAAAATCGTACACACTTGTAACCTAGAAACCGTACATGTTCCTTCGTCTCTATCGTTCTCTACAAGCATTACACAGTCAGTGTTCTTTCAACTCCACTGTGATGTGGGTTTTATATCTTGTGTTTTAGAGATCTTGAAATCCAGTGAGTAAAATGAAGATGAGGTGCAAAGAGAGACAGGAGAGAGATCGAGAGGAGTAGTGAGACCCATCACATGATTGGTTTTAAAAACCAAAGATCAGGCAGGGATGTCAACGATTAAGATGCTGAAAAAATTATGATCTTTAGAAAATGAGGAAAGTAGGGCAGCAGGGTGCTTTTTGGAAAGAAGGACTACCAAACCCTCTTGAGCAATAAAAAACATTCATGTGAGCCACTTACTTTTCATTAATATATTTGTTTGTTTATTTTTTTTTTCACTAAAGATGTTACAGGATTTGCAACCGAATGATTTGCAAGTTCTAATCCTCATCTTTAGTTTTACTCCCCCATATATTTCAACTGAATGATTTGCTAAAAATATTTTAGTTTTACTAAAGATGTTAAATCTAGTTTTACTAAAATTATTTTAGTTTTATAATAAATATTATATTTCACTAAAGATGTTACAGACTATTTCCTAAAATTATTTTAGTTTTACTCCCCATATATTTCAACTCAGTGATTAGCAAGTTCTAATCCTCATATTTAGTTCCTATTTTCTCACAAGATTGCTAATAATTTATATGATTTTATATCCGATCATATTTGATTTATTTAATTTTTTAATCATCAGAAGTTTACATATGTTTATATTTCCATAAAAAAATGTCATTTATTATGAATTTACACAAGTGTAAACTGAATTTACACATGTGTAAAGAGTTGTTATTCATGTGTTTTTATGTTGACTCGGATCTGAACAAGTGTGAGCAATCTATATTTTTTTACACTTGTGTAAATTGAACGAGTGTCCTTAAGATTTCAGTGAGATAATTGATAAATTTGTTGCTCATTTTTAAACTATATATATTTGTGGTATTACTAAATTTGTTGCTCATTTTTAAGTTTTATGACACGTTTGATGTTTAGATAGTGTAGAAAAGCACATGAATATCGAAGTATGACAAGAAAATCCATGCTCAAGACGGTGTAAAAGTTTGGATTTTAAATGATTTGAATTCAAGATTGAGTTTGATTTTACAAATAGGGTGTATTCGATTTTTTACACAAGTGTAAACTGATTTTACACATGTGTAAAGAGTTCTTATTCATGCGTATTTGATTTTATTCTGTTTATATAGTGTAATTATGAGTTTTATGGATATGTTTTTAGGAATTACACTACATAAAACTTGTGTTTTAGATTATTACTTATGTTTATTTTGATTATTACACATGTTTTTTTTTTACACATGTGAAAAGATCGTCTTCTTCAATTGTTTCATATATATACAGAAAAGTTAAAATTCTCATTCAATCAAAAAAGAAAAAAGAAAAAAAATAAAATAACATTTTTGTCCTCTTATTTAATCTAAGCCACAAACTTTTATTATTAAGATATTAAAATTGAAAAATCATTTCTAGCAACATATTAAATTATTAGGAAATGAATATGTGGTTCAGAATAAATTTAAGAGTTTTCATAACAACTCATGGTTTTCATTTGATACGTCTCATATATATATATATATATATATAGATAATAATATTTGGTTTTCTTACATATAGTTCCTTTAATTGTACATAAAAAAAAGTTAATGCTTTTCAAATTATTAAATTGTATGTTTTCTATTATCTTATTAGAATAAATATTATCTTTGATCAATATATAAGTATGTATGAAATACCAAATGCATCCCTATTTCGCTAACATGAGAAGACTTGAATACATTACCCTTAGCTTGTAGGAAGAATTGAAACTTTGGAAGCCAAAGAAACTTTGTTATTGAATACTTGTATCTTCGAACTCGGACGATTTAATTAAGTAAAACCTCAGGTACTTAGTTCGAACTTCTTGAACTACTTTAAATTATTTGTAAACTTTTGTTTTCAAATTTTTTTTAGTAAAGTGTCATTTTCGTCCCTGTGGTTTTGCCATTTTAGTCACTTTCATCCAAATTTTTTTTTAGCTTTTTCGTCCCTGACTTTTCAAAATCTAGCCATTTTCATCCACCTGACTAACTCCGTCTACATCTTAACGTTAAATCAGAGGCAATTTGGTCTTTTCAACGCCTTCTATTCTCTATGGCATTCAAGAAGGATTTTTGAAAAGACCAAATTACCCCTGATTTAACATTAAAATGTAGACGGGGTTAGTCAGGTGGATGAAAATGACTAGATTTTGAAAATTTAGGGACGGAAAAGCTAAAAAAGTTTTTGAATTAAAGTGGCTAAAATGGCTTAACCAGATGGACGAAAATGACACTTTACATTTTTTTTTAATTTTTATATTTTTAAATTATATATAACTAGATGATTACCCGCGCTTCGCGGCGGGCGTCAGGTCACCTAATTTGCTCATAATAGGTTTGGTTCGTCACAGTACCGTAACGGTAACGTAACTCAATATAGGCTACGATATAAAAAAACTCGATTTTGAATAAAACTCCATTTTCAAATAAATTTATATCGTTACGGGGACAAAAATAAAAAATAAAAACAGCCGCGCAAGCCGTTTTTGAATAAAGTTAACGAACGAAAGTTATTAAAGAAAAACGAAACTAATAGACGCACTTGGTGGCGGGTGACGGGCCGATAGGCGGCAGGAGGTTGGTCCTTATCGGTTCGGGTCGTCGAAAACCATAAAAGCAAATACGGAGACTGGTTCTGATAATACTAATACCGGCAATGATGTTGTTCGCTAATAATAGGTTCGGCTCGCAACGGTATAACAACGGTAACGACACTCGCTAGAGGCTACGATACTAAAAAAACCCGACTTTGAATAAAAAATTGTTTTCAAAAAAATTTATATCGAAATGCTGACAAAAAAACTAAGAACATACACGCACTCCGGTTTTTTTAGTTAGCGAACGAAAGTTATTAAAGGAAAACGAAATTATTAGAAAATGAAACGGGTTAAAAGTGATATTATGTATTATATAAGGGGTGAAAATTAAAATATATAAATAAATAAAATAAATTTACATGTCACAATTTTAAAAGAGAAGGCACTGTTCAACAGCCTTCTCCTTTAATCTAACTAGTATTTTCCCGTCGTGCGTTGCGGCGGGGAATTTTCGATTTCGTCATCTTTTTATTTACCGATTTTGTCATCTTTTTGTTTAGGCATGTGAGTAGGCAGCAAGTTTGTTGTGGGTCAAAATTTCTGCATACAAGCAGTGTTTGATAATATGATAATGCACGGTGTTTGATAATAAGAATCAAATCTTCACTCTTTAACCTAATAATCAAAACCCAGTAAAGATTAATTCATTTAAACTAATCTCAAATTAAAAAGTTAATAACTTTACTCACATTATTCCAAGAAAATGATCTAATCAAAACCCTAAAATCATATTTATCAAATACTAACCCACCTTACTGAACACCCTAAAAAAAGTTTTGGGTCCACTTCGAGCTGTTTCAACCTGTACAAATAAAAGTATATGTAGTAAGCCGGTTCATATATTGTACCTAGGGTAAAATAAATTGGCCAAAAGCATTGCATGTGAGAACCCATAAATCTCGTGACTTTACTCTCTTTATATTACCCCGACAAAACGGCCATGATGCTAATCTCGAATTCCTACAAATTTGGAAAGAAATGTACAAGATTAATCATTAATGTGGTGTTGCACATTTTTAAAACACTCAGCAAATTGGATGTTAGTTTTATCATGTGTGCATAAAAAAGCCTTTAGCTTGCGGGTCATCACGCAAAAAGATCTATCACGCACATATAAAAAAACAGAATTTACATGTAGAAGTGATAACATTGATGGGTCGGGTTGAAGCGGGTCACATTTAGTAGTTAGTACATGACAAAATGGATCGGGTCACTTATTTTTGGGTCAGATAAAATAATATAAAGACTTAATGTGTTAATTATATTTACAAAAATAACATTAATCCAATAAGAATCTAAATATTTGAATATGACAATATAGGAGATCGATTGACCCGCAAACTCTCTTTTTTTAATAAAAAACGAATTAGGGCTAAAACGGGTCTCTTTTTGTACAGCCCGAGTCAGGCTGGTTAAAACAGGTCATTTTCTTTTTTAAAAGTTTCCAAAAGATATAAATATTTTATGCGTTAAATGATCAAAAGACAATATTATTATAACATTAATCTAAATTTTTCAACAAAATATATGAAGTTGTTTGCTTTACAAATCAACTCATGTTTGACCAATTCAAACCGTTCCCCATTTCCCCTTTTAGCAAAATTTTGTATTTGACCCGTTTGAGGCAAACCACATCCCAAATCAACCATGCATAAGTAAATGGTAACCTCCAGTATAGATAGAATGACTAACCATAAAAGTCATTCACGGTTGTCTTCCTTCCATGTCTACAAAAATTACATTCGTTAGTTAGATGATTAAACTTTAATTTGCAACCATCTGAAACATGAATAGAAATATATGGAAGACTGAAAACTAAAAAAAATTAAAAAAAATAACATGAATTTGGATATATGAAAGTAATCACATCAAATTCTTTGTAATGATGATAATGAGCAAATTCTTTGTAATGATGATAAGGAAATGTTGCGATAGTTACAAGTATTTTTAATCAGAATACGTACCAAACCTGCAAACCAAGGTCATTTAGTAATTCCTTTGATAGATTCAGTTATTGTCTGCACTAAAATCAACAAAACTAATACATAAGATCATAAGTATTACAAGTACTAATACCGTTTCTTTCCATTCTGAAAGACCATCATGACTTTGACCACCCATTTTTGTCCATCTACATCTCAATCCATTTTCACCAAATTGAACCAAGAACAACATAGGAGTTCAACAGCTTGGACTCAAAAATCAAAATTTCATACCCTGTTCAACAAAAAAGCAATAATTACAATAACCAACAAATTAGACCAAAATTTCAACATGAATTTAAACCAACAGTGGCATCTTGATAAGAGCCAAACCCCTAAAAATCAACTTATCTGATTTCCATCATCTTCTTCTGCAAAATTCATCAAACCCTAAACCTTTAAAAACTAAATTATTATCATCCCATGAACAAAAGAAAAACGTTGTATTTTCAATTCCACTAAACCCTAAACCTTTAAAAACTAAATTATTATCACCCCGTCTTATAATCATAAGAGTAAAATAAACATGTTTCCAAATTTAGGGTTCACCAAAAGCAAACTAATTGGTAAAAAATGGTAACAAAACAAAACCTAATCTCCATACCCCGCAAGATCAAAACACCGATGACAAAATTTATAAGTCACGTAACAGTTTAGCAGGCTCAGATCGGTAAACAATTGAATAAAGAAACATAATCCCACCATGGCTGCAAATCAACCGGTTGCAATGTGATAGAAACAATTGTTCCTTTCACATTACCATCCGGATTGCCCCGCCAAAATGCGGATTTTCACAATTTTCGATTAAAAGTAATCATCACAGCCTCTTTATTAAAACAACATCACTTGTAAAAATCCCAAACATACAAACTTGTTAAAAATCTTAACCCTTTGGGGGAGAAACAGAAATCAGACCAAATTCCATCACTTGTAAAAATCCCAACCACATGAACGCACTAACCAGCTGTATATGATGCCTTGCGTCTTGTACGGTTACTATCCCTCTATTAAAGAGGCACAAAATCAAATAGTCGCCCGACCAAAAGCACAGAGTCAACACACCACCACCACCTAGGGTTTCGGAATACATGGCAGCAATGATCTTGTTGAGAAAAACCACGACTATCACCACATCACCGCTACCTAGGGTTCCACAGAACCCGGCAACAGTGATCGGTAAAGGCAACAGAGTACAAAGAGAGAGAGAGAGGGCAACAATGATCTAGTTGCGAAAAACCACCACCACCATACCACCGCCACCTAGGGTTCCACAGAACCCGGCAAGAGTGATCGGTAAAGGCAAGAGAATACACAGAGAGAGATAAAGGGGCAACTTACCGACGTACAAAACCGATGAACCCAGAAAACCGGCGGACCGAAGTCATCAGGCAGAAAACCGGCGTAGGGGACGAAAATCTCGAAGGCTTACTACGACGTAGAAGCATGGAGAAAGTGAAGAAAGAGGAAAGCCCCCAAATGGCTCGATGGTTTTGGGGAAACCCTAATCTGTGGTGTGAAAAGGGAAACACAGGTAAAGCAAGCGCCAAAATAAAACTTGTACTCAACGCAAAAAAAGTTGTATTATCCTGTTGCTACTATTCACTCCCATGTGTTTTAAATAGATAGTATAATTTGTGTGCTTCTTCTTTAATCTAATTTGTAATGTTGTTTGTTTAGACCGGCCATTGGTGTGATTAGTGAACATATAAAACCATTGTTTTAACTATTTGTTCGGTTATCAAAACTAAGGGTGTTTATCGGTTCGTTTTATGGTTTTTTTGGTTTCCTCGGTTTGGCTTTCTCGGTTTGGATTTTATGGCGTAACAAAAAACGAACCAGATTAAGTGATGTCCTAACCAAGTTAGAATTCAGTTCGATTTAACCGAAAAAACTAATTTTAGCAAAAAAAAATTTTTAATGCAATTTCTGTTTCTAGTAGCCATAACAAGTTCGGTTTTTGGATTTTTTCAGGCGTAACAAAAAACCGAACTAAATTCAGTGATGTCCTAACCGGATTAGAATTCGGTTTGGTTTAACCAAAAAAATTAAATTTAGCCAAAAAAAAGACAATTTCTGTTTCGGGTAGCCGTAACAAGTTCAATTCAAACATGAAGTAAAATGGATATAAAGGATTGTGTAATAAGTTCAGTTAAAAAAAATGAATACTTAACAAGTTTAGTTAAAAAAAAACAATCTTTATTCAGTAAAAAAAACGAATTTCTTTAAACAAGTTCGGTACAACTACGAGGTAAAATGTGTAACAAGTTACAAGTTCAGTTTAAAAAAAATTAAGTTAGCTTAATTTGGTTAATCTAATACAAATAAGTTATAGAATACATGTGAATGAATTGAGCCAAATTGAGCTATATTATTATCTATATTATTGGCCGTGAGATTGAGAAGTTTTTTTTACCCTAAAAGTTCTTTTTTTTATAGATATGGCACAAAAGTTTTAGTTTTTTTTATAAATAAGTTCTTTTTTTAGATTTGCCACAAAACTTCAATAGAGTAAACTTTAGTCTTTTTTTTCTCAAGTTTAATTTTTTATTTTTATAAAATTATAACAAAAGTTCAATGAGTTTATTTTTTTAGTAAACTTTCGTTATTTTTTTAAACGGTATGGACGGCTTTGTTTAGTATTTTTTTGTGAGCGATCCGAGTTTTTTTTATCGTACGCTATAGCGAGTCTATGCTTCGACGTAACTTTTATTAACATATAATTGGGAGCAGTAGTTTTTTTTATTACCCCAAAAGTTCTTTTTTTATAGATATGACACAAAAGTTTTAGTTTTTTTACAAAAAAGTTTTTTTTGTAGACTTGCCACAAAACTTCAATAGAGTAAACTTTAGTTTTTTTTCTTAAGTTTGATTTTTTATAAAATTGTAACAAAAGTTCAATGGGTTTATTTTTTTAGTACACTTTCGTTATTTTTTTTAAACGGTATGGACGGCTTTGTTTAGTATTTTTTTTATGAGCGATCCGAGTTTTTTTATCGTACGTTATAGCAAGTCTATGTTTCGACGTAACTTTTATTAACATGTAATTGGGTATGGGATTCCACAGTGTGCTTTTGTTTTTTTTTCCTCAAAAGTTTTTTTTTATACTTTTGCCACAAATTTTTTCTCAAAAGTTTTTTTATAGTTTTGCCACAAAATAGATTGTATAGTAGAGTTTTTTTATATTATTGGCCGTGGGGTTGAGCGGTGGGTTTTTTTTTACCCCAAAAGTTCTTTTTTTTATAGATATGGCACAAAACTTTTACTTTCTTTTTTAAGATTTTTTTTAGATTTGCCACAAAACTTCAATAGAGTAAACTTTAGTTTTTTTTCCTCAAGTTTGATTTTTTATAAAATTATAACAAAAGTTCAATGGATTTATTTTTATTGTAAACTTTCGTTATTTTTTTAAACGGTACGGACGGCTGTGTTTAGTATTTTTTTGTGAGCGATCCGAGTTTTTTTTTATCGTACGCTATAGCGAGTCTATGCTTCGACGTAACTTTTATTAACATATAATTGGGCATGGGATTCCACAGTGTGCTTTTGTTTTTTTCCTCAAAAGTTTTTTTTATAGTTTTGCCACAAATTTTTTCTCAAAAGTTTTTTTTTATAGTTTTGCCACAAAATAGATTGTATAGTAGAGTTTTTTTATTCTTTTTTCTTAAAAGTTTTTTTTTCATAGATTTGCTACAAATTTTTCTCAAAAGTTTTTTTTTATAGTTTTGCCACAAAATAGATTGTATAGTAGAGTTTTTTTATGATTTTTTCTTAAAAGTTTTTTTTTTCATAAATTTGCCACAAAATATAAATGGAGTAAACTTTAGTATTTTTTTTATTTTGCCTCAAATTTGGTTTTTTATAAAATTGTAACATAAGTTTAATGGGTTTATTTTTTAGTGAAGTTAGGCTCAATGGGTTTGTTTTTTAGTAAAGTTTAGGAGTTTTTTTTTATTTTTGATTCACGCTTTTAACCCGTTTTATTTTTATAATAGTTTCGTTTATCTGTAATGACTTTCGTTAACTTTTTTTTTTCAAAACGGTTGTTTTTTTTGTCAGGGGTCCGGGTATTTTTTTTATCGTACGTTATAGCGAGTCTGTGTTTCGACGTAGGTCTTATCCCCATTGATTAGCCGAACCGATAACTTCCAAACTCCAGCCGCGTAACACAGAGAAAAAAACTAGTTAAAATAAAATATGGGCTAAAATTAGTATAAAGGAATTTGGTTTTTCCGGTTATACCCGAATTAAAATATTGAAATCAAACTGAAAATCAAATTACATATTCGACTTTCAGTTACAACCGAACCAAAATCCAAATATATAATTTGATTCGATTTTAAATAGTTTCAGTTTGATTCGGTTATCGGTGTGAAATCTAACATTGAAGACCCTACTCAAAACATGAGTAATTTCTTTTGATTCACTAAAAAATTGGTGATTAGCCGCTTGTAAATGAGTAATATGAATTAGTAAAAGATTAAGTTCAACAAAATTAAGTAATTAAAAATGTTAAGAAAGTATCGAAGATGTGGTCTACAAAAGGCCCAGTCCGATGTGGCACCGCTGCTCGCCCACGACCACCTTCTCTCATCCTCAGACTCCGCCGGTGGAGCTTCTTCCAACATGACCACCACCGCCACCGCCGCTCCTCTTCACAATCGTTCAATATTTCTAGGTATCGACGTCGGTACCGGTAGCGCTCGCGCAGGTCTCCTTTCTCTAACTGACACACGTTTGTTTTGAATATACGTATGTATAGAACGTGAGTATCCTAGTGGCTTAATTCGGTGAATATTTCACTTTTAGTGTTAAATTAGGGAAGATATATCCCTGTAGCCTTTGGAAGTCAACTGATACCAAAATTGATGCAAATTATAAGGATGTTGCTGGAAATTCTGATAGACTGATAGTTAGTTAAGAATTTTGGAGCTAAGTATGTGAATTGGTGAAGTGATGATGCTGAAAATATACATACGTATGTGTGTATCTATAATTCTATATGTGTAATGTAATGTATACATAAGCTGAAATACTAGGGATGTGAATAGGTGGAGTGATGATGCTGAAAATATACATACATATCATGTGTGTATCTATATGTGTATGTGATGTATACATGGCTGAAAATATACATACATATCATATGTGTGTATCTATATGTGTATCTATAATTCTATATGTGTATGTAATGTATACATAAGCTGAAATACTAGGGAGGTGAATTGGTGAAGTGATGATGCTGAAGATAGATATACATACATATGTGTGTATCTATATGTGTATGTAATGTATACATAGCTGAAATACTAGGGATGTGAATCGGTGAAGTGATGATGCTGAAAATATACATGTCTTTTTTTTTGTGTATCTATATGTCTATGTAATGTATACATAATCTGAAATACTAGGGATGTGAATAGGTGGAGTGATGATGCTGAAAATAGACATACATATGTGTATGTGGTGTATACATAGCTGAAATACTAGGGATGTCTTTGTCTCTTGCAGTGATCACTGATTTCATCATGTGTTAAAGCATCCTACTGATACACCAACACTTACATTCTGAAATTGCCTCCATCCATTTGCTTATATTGTTTCTTGTTTACATTCTATGGAGTGTGAAAGAAAATAACAAGAATACATTAGTAACATTGACAGATGATATTAAGTTTTCCTTAATATGTTAATAAAGCATTAAAACTGTTTGAATGTTACCCAAGTATATTGTTTGTTATCCACTAATTAGCGAAAGTTAAGTTTATTACTTTGTATAAACGTTTGGCTATTGAGCAATATCTAAAATGCCCCTTAACTAGGGCCAAAGAATTCGTGGACCAAAGTATAAGTTTTTAGTTTGATGTGGTTTGCTGATGGCCAGAAAATAAAAATAGGATAGAAAACTCACCAAAAAGGAAATTTTGCATTCTTTTGAGATGATCCAAAATGGGAAGGTTTGCATTTTTTTTGGGATAAAGGGAGTATTTTATTTCTAGTAAACACAAAAGAACACTATAACTTTGTTACATATGGCAGTATTCATAGTTTACTGTGTGTTGCAGGCCTTTTTGATGAGGCCGGGAAGCTTCTGGGTTCTACTAGCAGCCCGATACAAATTTGGAAAGAAGGTGACTGTGTTGAGGTGATAATAATAGTTTCTTTAGTATTAATCTAGACCATGAAAATATCATGCTTGTATGTTTACTAAATAATATTCAGCGTTATATTGCTAAAAGTTATATTAGATCATCACAAGACACTTTAATAGTTGGACATTGGCTTGATGTCTCAAAGTGCTTAATATTTTGTAGAATGATTCTGCTTTATGTGCACATGTTAATTTAACATTGTTAAACAAACTTGTTAAAAATCGCATTTTGTTTAGCTTTGGTTCTTGACTTATGTAGAAGGATTCATCCAGTAACATATTGCAAAATAGAAATAAAGAAATGATTGTCCTGTTCATGCAAAAAGGGAAAAGAACAGATATGGTCTTTAATAATCTAGATATCATTACATTTTGACATGCTATTTGTTCTTTCTTTTTTTTGAAAATTTTGCAATTCCAGCAATCTTCAACTGATATCTGGCTTGCGATCTGCACTGCTGTTAAAAGAGCTTTATCCCTTTCTGATGTTGCTGGTGAAGAAGTAACTGGCATCGGTTTTGCAGCTACATGTTCTCTGGGTTAGTTTACATTAATTCTGTTAACTGTGAAGTTAGTTAGGTGGCAATTTCTACCTATTTACTTATGAATCATTCAGGTTAAGTTTTATCTCTAACGGTTCAAACGGGTAAAAGTTTAGCTGAAAAGGATACTGGTCAAATGAACCAAAAATCTGCTAAAATGTAATTTTAATGCATAAATCTCCTAAATCGCTTTATTCAAAAAAGTAGATTATTTATGAATAACATCATTTTAATCATATTTGACACACTATTTAAGTATAAAAGTTTTGGGGCAAAAAGTATGGTGGGTCAGTCCGACCGACACCTTTCAACCTGTCCAAAAAGTACTTGTTTTGGCCCACTAGTCAACCCTACCATTTTGCCACCTCTACTCATTTAATCTTTAATCTTATATTTCGCTTGATTCCCCTAGCTTAAAAGGCAACGGTTGAATGGGTCACGACTTGAGAGTCGCTCAAAGTGTATTTTTAATGCACAAGACCTGCTAAATCATTTTCTTCAAAAACTTAGATTATTTCTGAATATTGTAACTTCTTTTTAATCATTTTTGACACACTAATTACTATCTAATTTAGTTTATTCGGAAAAAAAGTTTATTTGGTCAATCCGAATTCCGACAAGACCCATTTCTACTTCTCCAAAAAAATTACCTGTTTTGACCTGTTACTCAACATGCCCATTTTGCCACCTTTACAATATACTGATTTGATCTTTACTCTAATATTCGGCTTGATTCTTTATGCAGTTGCTGTGGATTCTGAAGGTCAACCTGTTTCAGTATCTTGGAGTGGTGATACAAGAAGAAATGTGATAGTGTGGATGGACCATAGAGCTGTAAAGCAAGCTGAAAGAATAAATTCCTTCAATTCACCTGTTCTACAATACTGTGGTGGTTCAATTTCTCCTGAAATGCAGCCACCTAAGGTATTTAAGTAGCTAAATGTGATTGTATAGTTCACATTTTAAGCCAAATTCAAAGAAATATCTGCTCCACTATGCTTTCTGTGCTTATATTTTGTTTACACCTAATTGTAAGCATGTGTAATTTCTTCAATGTGGAACATGTAAAATCATGTAGTTTATGTTCTTTTATCTAAGAATTTTTAGCAAGCAATTTACTCTAAGGAGGTGCTTGGATGTGTGTTCTGAAAGTGATTACGTGATTCTAAATAATAAATAGTCATAATCAGATTACTGGTTGTGATAAAAAGGATGATTGTAGATTAGAGTTTGAATGTGTTTTTGTTGTTTGAGGTTGTATTAATAAAGATAACCGGATGTTAAGTATTTGACTAATTCTAGATATGTAAGGGATTAAAATATAATATAACCAAAAATAACATTTTTGTAAAGAAGGGAGAGATGTCTTGTGAAATGAAGGTAAAAGTTCCCTAAAGTAGGTTAAAATGAGGAGCAAATAGGTAATTTGATTTTATCCTTTGATAATTTGTTTTATTGAAGCAGGTATGAAACTGATTATCCAAAACTAATTATTTAACACTTATATAATCAGATAATTAGAAGTAAAATCTCTTTACAAACATTAAAAATGATTATGAATTTCATTCATGCTATTGTAGCTTTTGTGGGTGAAAGAGAATTTGCAAGAATCTTGGTCAATGACTTGGAGGTGGATGGACTTGAGTGATTGGTTGTCATACAAGTAAACCATGCATCTTTCTTTTTTTTATCATTTCCAAAAATACCACTGATTTTCTCACGCATACAGTATTAAGATGTTGTTCTTTTTTATAATTTTTGTAGAGCAACCGGAGATGATACACGCAGTATGTGCACAACAGTTTGCAAATGGACATATTTAGGCCATGCACACATGCAGCATGTTGATGGAAACAGCTCTCGAGACATGGAAGCATGTGGATGGGATGATGACTTTTGGGAAGAGATTGGTTTACGTGACCTTGTCGATGGCCATCATTCTAAAATAGGTATTTTATTTCTAAGTGAGACAGTAACTAAAATTGCAAAAAAAAGGCATTACTGTGAAAAAAGATGTTTTATTAAATGAAATTATAAAGTCCCTCGTATTAGATAATCAGTTCTGTTGGAGCTGTTTATCCACATTATTTGACTGTTAAATAATTAAGTGATCAGAAGCAAATTTTGTTTGTCCAAACACTAAAAACTTATTATTGCAACTTCAAATTGGATGAATCAGATAATTGTTTGCAAAACGCAATGCAAACACCCCCTTGATGTTCACATTGTTCAGAAAATTTTGATTTTTATGATGATTTTCTTTGATTAGTTTTTTGCCTGCAGTTAAAACTCATTTTTTCCTGTTTGATGTGCAGGAAGAAGTGTAGCTTTCCCTGGTCATGCTCTGGGCTGTGGTCTAACATCTGACGCTGCGAAGGCAAGAAATTTTGTAATGGAGAATTCACTTTGATTTCAACTGGAGTTCCATTGAGGTTCATTAATTAATTAAGCCAACAAATCTTTAATTGGGGCAATATGGAACATTTTTGTTTTGACTTTTAAGGACTTTGAGTGATGATACAGATGCTTTTCCACTCTTGTGATCTTGCATCATACCTTTTAGAGGTTGAAAAAATAGGCCAATGGGTCAAAACCGGTACTTTTTGGTATGAGTTTGAACAGGTCGGGTTGGCCTCAAAAACTTTGTTTCCATGATTATATTTTTTTGTGTATTCAAGTAGTGTCAAATATGGAAAGTTATATTGTTTCCATACTAATTGGTTTTTTAAATATATAAGGCTTTAGGAGGTTTTATCCATTTTTGGTGTGGAATTGTTAATTTTGTTTCAAATTATATATGTTTTTGTGTCAGGATTGGGCCATCTTTTCCTGTACTCGGGTTGACCGGCACTTGCCAACTTAAAACCCAATCCAAATTGTCACCTCTCATCAAAACCACACTTTGGGCGACTTTCGATTCGTTTGATCTACCTGACCCCTTTTAAAAGCTATTTTTAGCTCACTTGATCAGAGATGAAACCTGACCCATTCTTAAGGGTCAAAATGGCCACCTCTATAAACTATACTCAGTAGTAGTTTTTTTTTCAGGAATTGGGTCTTGTTACTGGGACTCCGGTAGGAACTTCACTGATTGATGCTCATGCTGGCGGCGTTGGAGTGATGGAAAGTGTGCCTGACTCGGAAGCTAATGGTTATACGTTTTCATTTTACCTTGTTTCCTATCTGCTGTCGATGCATTATGATTATTCTATAGTCTTGTTTTTCATTAGCATGTTGCTTTTTCAGAATCTGATGATGATGATGCTATATGCCGGCGTATGGTGTTGGTATGTGGAACTTCCACATGTCATATGGCAGTCTCGAGGAGCAAATTGTTTATCCCAGGTGTCTGGGGACCATTTTGGTCTGGTACGCTTTCGCCTTTGGTACAAGAGTTCAATATAACTAATTGGGATAACTACAGAAGTAGTTTTCTAGAAAAAGAAAAAACGTAAGCCAAATTCTGTTATATTTATCTCTCTTTATTTTAACATGTCTAGCTATGGTTCCTGAGCTATGGCTAACTGAAGGCGGTCAGAGTGCCACTGGTGCTCTATTGGATTATATAGTTGATAATCATGTTGCATCTTCACATCTTGCAAACCAAGCTGCTTCCCAAAGTAAGATCTAATTTTTCAATTAAATATTTGGAAATTGTGACTTTCTTAATAAGAAGACTGAACATGATTTTGGAATTAATTACATTTTTTATATGTAAATCATCAAATATCATTATTAATATTGTCATTTGTAAGATTTTAAATTTTATCTGTTTATGCTTATGTGGTTCTATTGGACAAATCCAAAGCCCACTGGGATTGTTTAGTTTGGAAGGGTCGGGTGGGAGTATTTGCATTTTTTTTCTTTTTATGCTTTTTTTTCTCCTTTTTTTTAATTGGAAAAGCTATTTTATAATTTTATTTGGTTTTCTATTCATGTAAATCTTCCAGATATTTCTCTGTTTCAAATGTTGAACAATCTACTAGCGCAAATGATGCATGACATGGGAACTCAATTTATTGCTGCTTTAACAGCTGATCTGCATGTCCTTCCTGATTTCCATGGTAATAGGTAAATGTGGTAGTAAAACATATCTCTAGAAGTGGCAAAAATGGGTGGGTCAGGCGGGTTGGGTGATAGGTCAAAACTGTAATTTTTGGTCCAGGTCTAGTTGAGCTTAGGGGTGTAAACGAGCCGAGCCCTAGCTCGGCTTGTTGAGAGCTCTATTCCTAAAGGTCGAGCTCGGCTCGGGCTAGGCTCGGATTTATAAATTTTTATAATTACGTTTATATATATATTTATAATTATAATTTGTATATATAACATAACATATATTATTTAATTATTTTATCATAATTTTATATATAATAATAATAATTATTATTATTATTACATAAATAAAAGGCTCGTTTAGGCTCGCGAGCCTGCTCAAACTCGATATGTGAAGCCCGTGCTCGAGCTCATTTATTAAATGTGCCCCAGTATACCAATATAAGCTCGAGCTTGTTTAAGCTCAACTAGATGCGAGTTTTTAGTGAGCCGATATCGAGCAGCCGTTGAGCAGCTCGGCTCATTTACACCAATAGTTGAGCTGGGTTGACCCAAAACATTTCTGTCCAATTATTTTTAAGTAATTAGTGTCAACTGTCAAATATGATTTCAAGTTTGTTTCAACAATAATCTAACTTTTCAATAAATGGTTTTGGAGGTTGTGTTAAAAAACTCCTCGCGACTTTAGACCCGCTTCGTTTTAAGTTAATATTTTTACTATTCTACATATTTTGTTTTTATAGTTGAGTCAGCTAAATGTTAACTACATGATTTAGGTCTCCAATTGCAGACCCAAATGCAAAAGGAATGATTTGCGGTTTAAATCTTGATACAAGTGAAAGACAGTTGGCTCTTCAATACTTTGCCACCGTACAAGGCCTTGCATATGGTACCCGTCATATCATTGAACATTGCAATGAGCATGGACACAAAGTAAGTGTGCTTTTAGTATATGTACATGTCTTTATACTCCACAAATATTTTGATTGGATGATATGTTCATCACAAGCTTGGTTTAAAAAAGCATGAGATGCTCCGAAGTGTTTTGGCCCCTAAAGCTGAGGCGCGCGTCTATGTACAACGAATAAGCTTTATTTACATCGAGGAGCTGTCTCTCTCATTTGTTTAACATATCAACCTATTTTCATCCCTTTGGTTGTTTTTACATATAAGCCTCCTAGAGACCCTATTTTGACCAATTATACCACTTCTTAATCTGAAGTGTCGGTGGCAAATGCCACCACAACTTCAACCCCTCATGTTTGGTTAAATGTCAAATATTGCCCCTAACTTTGTAAAATGTCATTTTAATCCCCTCAAGTTTTTAAACTTTCAAATTTACCCCCTGTAGTATATATAATTTGATTTTTCCTTAATTATTTTCGTTTGTTTGTTTAATTTTTTTAACGTCCCGGTATAAATTTTGTTAAAAACGGAGTCGTATTCAAAATAAAATATTTTTTGGGTATTGTGGGTTATATCGACTGACAGTGACATGCTGGTACCGTGAAGAATGAGACCGACACCGACTGAAAAACATTGGTACCGTTATATAATTGTCTTTTATCTATGTTTCGATCTCCACAACAGAGTCGCCGTAACTTCATACGTTTCTTTTATGTATTTGACCACGTTTCTTTTTTGTGTTTAACCACGTTAATGTCACCGCATCAACCGTTTAAGGTCCGTCTCTCACCATGCAGCGTGGGGCAAGATTTATTTAACCACGTTTTTTTTTTGCTTAGCCACGTTATTGTCACAGCCTCAATCGTTTAAGGTCCGTCTCCCGCCGCGAAGCGCGGGGCAACATTTCTAGTTTTGACTTAATCACCAAGTCTCCAACGGGGTAAACTAAAATAAAAGAAGTTAGCTAGAAAGAGAACGGCCCAAAGGGGTTGAAAGTCGCCCAATTTTTATTTATAAAGTGTACAACTTTCCAAATTGTTATATTAAGAAATTAGAATATTAATGAAATAATTTGGTTTTCTTAACCATTTCTTATATACTAAATATTCATGACAACTTTGGGCAAAAATTGTTTTCGGTCAACCAAACCTGACCCATTTCGAACGGTACTTAACTTACCCATTTTCACCTGATTGAGATAAAACAATTCCCAAAACAACTTGTTCATAAGTATATGGGTTGAAATTGCCACCTCTGCTATGGCACTTAGTAAAAGTGGGATAAGGCTTAGGCTTTGGTAGTGTTATACACAATGTATATTACTCCTATCAAACACATCAGTATTCTTTAATTTTTTTTAATAATACATGCTACCTCCACCCAATCATTAAGGTTTACGATTAATTCTTAGATATTTAATATATGCATATGAATATATTTCTTCCTTTGCAGATTATATACGCACATACACCACATGTATATATGTATATGGGAAGGCGTTTAGAACCAATAGTATGTTGCTGCAAGAACCACATTAACCATTGTACTATTTATTATATAAATTGACTAAAATGCATGTAAATATCAATAAGATTTATTTTAAAAAAATATGGTATTGATAGTCTTTTGTCTGAACGCACATACGCACATGTACATGCATATGTGCACATTTTTTAACTTTTTTTTTAATTCAGAAGAGACGAGATAAAATCAAAGAAAGAGTGAAGAAAGATAAATAAACCATTATTTTGCATTTTACCCTTTTCATTGTAACGATATGTACGCTTGTTTATGTGGTTCTCAACATACTACTGGTTTAAAAAGAACGCACCCCTATGTCTATGTATATCAGTGTTGTAAAAATCGCTAAGCGCTAGTCTGGCGGTGGGGGTACCGACTAGCGATTAATCGGATTGGTATTTTTATATGTAATTTTCAGTTTTATATATATATATATACACATTTTTATATGTAATTTTCAAATTTATATATATATATAATATATACACACATTTTATATGTAATTTTTAAAATTATATACAATTTTTCAAAAATCACCGGAATTTACAAAAACTTGCCGGAACACCGTTTTTTGGCCGACTAGCCCCGACTAGGAACGATTAGCGATTAGTTGTCCGACTAGCCCAAATTTACAAGGTTTTTCACCGATTTCCTATTAATCCCGATTTTTACGACACTGATGTATATGTATATATATATATATAAAATTTGGGATTGCCAAAACCTGTTAGCCATGTATAATACGCCCTTCGTGTGCATGATTGTCCTTGCAACTTAGATTGAAACATGACTCAGTAGGTGTGATTATTACCTAATGCACTCTTGTCAATACATATTTTGTGTGTTTTCAGATTGATACACTGTTTGCTTCTGGTGGACTTTCAAAGAATTCATTGTTCATTCAAGAGCATGCTGATATCATCGGTCTCTCTCTCTCTCTCTCTCTCCCTCCCTACGGGACTGGCTTTAACACAATATTCCATGCATACTAAGTAGACGGGTCAATTTGACCCATTTACTTAAAAATGTGTCAAGTCATGGCTGTTTCTTTATTTCAAATGAAGCCAAATTGGTTGATCGGGTCTCTGAAGTTGTCCAAAGTGTTTGCCACTAAAAACCTCTTCAATCATCTTTTAGAAAAAAGTTTCAATTTTAAAAGTGTAATTTCATAATCTTATTTGTTACATTAATCATTTTCCTATAAACATTATCCAAAAGGGACAAAAAAGTGTTGATGGGTTGTTTCGACCTGCATATAAAAATGTGGTCATTTTGACCCGTTACTCAACCACCCATATTTCCACCAAATACCAAGGAAATCATTATGACTTGTTACTAGAGATGGTAATTTCGACCCGTTTACTTATAAATGGTTTGATATGGGTCATGTTTCATGTCTAACTTGATGTCGACCTAGCTGCTACAAGTGCCACTGCCACAACTTCTAGGGGTCTTTTTGTAAATTGGATTCAATCCAATTTTATGCATGCAGAAGACTAGTATTGAAGACCAAATTTCATGCAGACTCCCACGTTTAATTTGACCACTTTGATTTAGTGATTTTGTTATTTTATTTCATGCAGTTTCTTTCCTTTATTTCAGCCATGTTTAGTAGTTATTTCAATAGTGGGAGTCATGGTTAGTTTCTTTATTTTCATCTGTGTTATCTTCTCTGTATTAAAACTCACGAATGGAATGAAAGGGGTAGAGAATTTACACAATTTTATGTCTTTGGTTTCATGTTCATGAACCCTTTTTTGTGTCCTTGCTAGCTCGAATTGGCCTTCGAGTGGTGATCAACGGATCACGATTTCTGTTCATTGGCGGTGAACCTGTACCCGATAATAGAAATCGTTTCCCTACGGATAATCGAGTGGTGAATCTGTAACTCGACTCTCCGTTGTTTTCCCAATATTACAGTTATCCTTGCTTGTGTTGCTCATAACATAACTAGTCTAAAATTCTCCCAAAAGTGAATTTTTATTGTATAAAACAACCTAAATCTCTTTTTTAAGAACAGAAACAAAATTTTGCAATCATACTTGAAACCAATTATTTATAAATAAAGTTAGAATTTTGGGACAAAATGTGTTCGTAGTCAATCGACCCGTTTTGACACATACAAAAATAACCATGTTGACCCGTTACCCAACCCGCCTGCCCCGCCCATTTTGCCACCTTTACCTGTCATCGACTGGTTGTCATTCTAACCTTATGTAGATTAGATTCTGCTGTAGATGAGTATCATTTATAACATTCAAAGGCCATCAAACATACTAACAAAATTTAATATTTATCCTCGCACATGATGATGCAGGCTGTCCTATAATTCTTCCTCGTGAAAGCGAGTCGGTGTTACTAGGTGCTGCTATTCTTGGTGCCGTTGCTGCAAAAAAATATTCTACTCTCAGACACGCCATGAAGGCGCTCAATTCAGCTGGTCAGGTATGTAGTAATTATTATCAACTTCGTCGTTATCATCATTTACAGGTGGCAAGATGAGTTTCTCGGACAGGTGAAATAGGGGTGTAAACGAGCTGAGCCGAACCCAAGCTCGCCTAAGCTTGAGCTCGTTTAGAGCTCTATGTCTAAAGCTCGATCGAGCTTGGCTCGTTTATTATTTATTAATTATTTAATTATTTTTATAATAATTTTGTAAATATATTTATAATTATAATTTTAAGTATAAAATAATATATATTATTTAATTATTTTTATCATAATTTTATATATAATAATAATTATTATATAAATATATTTTTAATATTTTAAATAAAAATTATATAAACAAAAGGCTCTTTTAGGGTCCGAGCCTGCTTGAGCTCAATATGTGAATCTCGGGCTTGGCTCGTTTATTATTTATTACTCATTCTATTATTTTATTATTTTATTTATATATTTTTATAATTATTATTGCATATATTTATAATTATAATTTTAAGTGTAACTTCACATATATTCTTTAATTATTTTTATCATTATTTTATATATAATAATTGTTATATAAATATATATTTAATATATTGAATAAAAATTATATAAATAAAAGGCTCTTTAGGCTTGTGAGCCTGCTCGAGCTCGGACTCGTTTATTAAATGAGCCCAAATATAAGCTCGAACTCGTTTAAGCTTGGCTCGATTCGAGTTTTTAGCTAGCCAATCTCGAGTAGTAGTGGCTCAACTCATTTACACCTCTAGACGGGACGTGTATGAATCAAAAGCGTTTGGGTCATTTTAGTACGGGTCGGGTCATTATTTTTCCTTCTGTGTTTTCCATCCGTCGTTAATTTTCCATTTGTGTTTGCAGGTAATCCATCCGTCCAAAGACCCGAGAGTGAAAAAGTACCATGATGCTAAATACCGTATATTCAGGCAACTATATGAACAACAGCTCGCTCATCGGTCAATCATGACTGAAGCATTGTCTTAAAGACTCCGGTCCCCTTCTTTGTTAATGGTTTTGTTGGGCCAATTTGCAAATTGAGAAATGGTTTTACCATGACAGTTTCAGTTGTTTTTGATGGTATGAGTGTATGACCCATTGTATAAAAATTTGGGTCTGTGAAGTGGATTGTTTTCTCTCTTCTAATGACCCGGACGCGATGCACGAAAGGGCTAAAGACAACTAGGACCGACTTGCAATAAACTGAACCGAACCGGCCTGTATCATGATCAGGACTGACAAGTAAGGGTGTAAATAAGTCGAGTTGAGCTTGCCTAAGCTCGAACTTGGCTCATTTATTTAAAAAAGCTCGAGTTCGAGATTGGCTCGTTTCGAGCTAAATCTCGACTGTATTAAATTTTAATTTATTTATTTATATACATATATAATTAAATTATATAAATTTATATTATTAATTATATATTTCGTATACAAAATAAAAGTTATTATATTTATATTAATCACGTCTATTTAGGCTTCTGTGTCTAATCAAGCTTGGTATGTGAAGCTCATATTCCTTATTCGAGCTTCATTTACGCTCGGCTTCAATGGAGATTTTAACAAGTCGGTCTCAAGTAGCTTATGGGCGGTTTGACACTTTGACTCGTTTACACGGATGAAAGTGACATTGAAAGTGACATGCTTTGTATTTCTGACAAATTGAGTGTCCTAGTCAACCATGTTTATGAAGATAAGTGTGATTGTGTTTTATGCTTATGTGGTATGAAGACGTCTCACTTCACCAATGTAACGTTCATTTCATTTATAAACCCTTAGGGGGAAGGGGCATCCTCGGGTAAGGGTAGGGTTCACGGGTAGCTCGGCTACACCGCCGCCGACGCTACGGGTAAGGTTTCGGGTAGTGTTTCGCGGGTACATATACCCGAGTGTGAGGCTTGAATTTGAACGTTGCATAACGGCATTAGCTGTTAAATGTAAAAAAATAATTAATTTAAATATCCAATACCGTTATATAAATTCACCTCCATTCAAGTTAATTTTACACACAAAAATAACCCAATCATCAAATTTTCTATCTACAATGGATCGTGAATTGTAGATTCCTCCCGATTCATCTGATGACTTCGAGTTGTTATTTCCTCACGATAGCGGGTACAGTAGTCCCCAATTTCTCACGGATATTGTCGCGCAAGCCGAACAAGAAGACACGACAACCTCTAAAAAAGATGTGCCATATGATCGTGAACAAGCCCTAGAAACTCTAATGAAAGATTATTTTGTAGAGGAAAATCCAAAATTTGATGAAGCTATGTTTCGTGAAAGATTTCGGATGTCAAAAAGATTATTTTTAAAAATTGTTGGAGATGTAGAATCAAAATTTGAATGGTTCCAAGAGAGCGTAGACGGGAGGATGAAAAAGAGTTTCGTGGCGTTACAAAAATGCACATCAGCGGTCAAACAGCTCGCAACCGGTAATCCTCCCGACGAATACGATGAGTATTTAATTATGGCCAAGAGGACTTCACGTGAATGCCTAGAGTATTTTTGTAATGCCATAGTTCAACTATACGGCAAAGAGTTCTTACGTAGACCGACAGCGACAACGTTGCACTTTTGTACAACGCGCATGAAGAAAAACATGGCATTCTGGGTATGCTCGGTAGCATCGATTGTACACATTTCGTTTGGAGAATGTGTCCGACCAGGCTGCGTGAACAATATATGAAAGGTGATCACCAATACTCGACGATCATGCTCGAAGCGGTGGCTTCAAATGATTTGTGATTTTGGCATGCGTTCTTTGGTCCGCCCAGCTCAAACAACGGCATCAATGTTCTCCAACAATCTCCAATATTTACCGACGAGCAGCTTGGAACCATGCCAAAATGTCCATTTCATGTCAACGAGCGAAAATACAAACGTGGATACTATCTTACCGATAGGAAAAGAAGTTTAAAAAGGTGCAAGAGTCGGCAAGAAAAGATGTCGAGCGAGCTTTCAGTGTTTTAAAAGCTAAACGGGGTATACTTAGGCGACCCGCCCGGTCTCGTAAGCCGGAAAAGATTAGGAATGTGGTATATGCGTGCATGTTACTCCACAATATGATCATAAAATATGATGGAAAAGCAATATCACCGGTCTACATTAGGTATCCTCCGACCGATCCAGTTACAGACGATAATGTCCTTTCGGAGTTGCACGATACCAATTCACATTTTAGACTACGATTTGATCTTGTGAAACATATTGATAGCACGATGCATTCGGACGAATAATAGTTTGAGTATTTATGTTTTTTTTATTTTATTTTATGTAATTTTTTTTATTTTATTGAATAAATGAAATTAGTTTTAAATAAATATATATTAGTTTTAATTTAAAAAAATAAAAAAATTATTTAATTTATTAGGGTTGTGCCCCCAACACTTTAGGGTATTAGGGGTAGTATTTGAGTAAAAGTGGGGTGTCACACCCTCATTAGGTTTTTTGTTAGGGTACTTTTTTTATTAGTGTTATGCACCCTTCACACTTAGAAGGTTTATGTACAACCCCCCACCCAAAAAAAAAAATAAGAACATCACATAAATTAAGCGTCCTACAACCACTAGCATAACGTAGTGGTAAATGTGTATACTTAAAACTTCACTAAAAAAGGAGAGGTTTTGGGTTCAAGCCCCATTTCTGACAAAAGAAAAGGGTCCAGGTTGGGCCAGAGGGTTTTCTCACCTATGGTGGGTTTCCTCCTGAGGGAGGTGGAGATGATCGGGTGGGTCAGTGACCCGTCAGTGATCCAAATTGCTGTTAAAAAACAATAATTAAAAAAAAAGTTTTTTCTTCTATTAAACTTTTAGTTCTAAAAATGTTTAAAAAAAACCGTTTAAAAATTTCAATACAAAATAAACGTTTTAAATTTTTTTTAAACGTTTCTCAATTAAAAAGTTTAAAACAACGTTTTAAAAAAATTACAAAAAAGCCTTTATGTAAGAAAAAATAAAAAATGTTTTTTAAAAGGATAAATGATTTTAAAAAAATAATGACTTTTAAAACTGTTTTGAATAAAAATAAGAAAGAATGTTATCATAAAAAAAATAAAAAAAAACGTTTTCTAAAAGCATTTAAAAAATTAAAAAAAATAACGTTTTTATAAATATATATATATATTCGTTTTTTGAAAACGTTTTTAACAAAAATTAAAAAAAAATGTTTTTTATAAAAATTAAAATACATTTTAAATAAATGTAAATTATCTTTTTAAAATAATTAAAAAAGAAACATTTTTACAAACAATAATAATAGACTGTAAAATGATAAAATAAACAAAAAAAGATCGAATTGCATTGATGTGAAAATGAGGATAAGTGGTTTCCCTTCAACTGCCCAGTTAACATTAATTGAAATCTTATTTGATTTTGTTTTTTTTTTGAGCGGCAAAAAAAAAATATATATATATATATATATATATATATATATTATATAAAAGTAAAAAAAAGTATTTTCAATTGAAAAAGGTAATATGCTTCTAAATGTATTTAAAGAGGTAACGTATTTACTGGAATATTTGTACAGAAGAATGAATTTTCAATTGACATAAAAAGAGAATGTCGTCTTAAAATTATTTAAAACATGTAATAAAAAGTATCTTTCGTTAAATAAAATATTACCTTTCTTTTGGTATAAAAATAAACCTTTTCCTAAGTTACATAACATTTCTTTGTAAATTATTGAACATAATTAAATATAAGATAATAGTATTTCAAAAACAAATATAAAAACAACCCCTTGAATAGAAATAGCAACACATGAGTTTGGTGGGTGTGACAGGACCATAGTTAATTTTTTTTAATGGCAAACACGCATTCCCTTCTAAATTATACTCCTAAAATCTACCAATTACTAGAACGGTAAAATGTGTCTAGTCGCGTTAGGCTGGATGAACCCGTTTAGACACGATTCTAAACATGTCATAATCGTGTCAATCCGTTTATGACTCATATCCGTTTAACTCAAAGCCAAACCCACTAAACTTCATATAGTGTCATTTCATGTAAACGGGTCATGTCAAAAATTGACAGCTCTATTGTAAACTGAAAGGTTAGCGCTGGAAAGTGGAAACTGAAATATTAGCGCTGGAAATTGGAAACCGAAATGTTAAGTTATCTAATATTCTAATTTAATTTTATATATTTATTCATTTAAAAATATAAAATTATATAGTTTTGATAAATAGGTTATAAACATGTTATGTTAACATGTTAATCATTTAACACGATTAGTTAAACGGGTCTAATCATGTCATGAACGGGTTAGTCGAGTTGAACTCATATAGACATGATTTTAATCGTGTCGACCTATTTATGACCCATATCCATTTAACTTAAACCGTACGCCTTAAAAGTGGATTTTGTGACAAAAGTTATGTTAAACGTGATTACAAACAACTATTAATGAGTTCGGCACGAAGTTAAAAGAAGGGTCAAAGAATCCATGCTAAAAAGAATTAAAAAAAAAATAATGGATGGGATTTAAAAAGAATTTTAAATTGATGTTAAACGTGACTGATTTCTAATATGAAATGAGGGTAAGTGACTTCGATTTCGACTGTAGTTAACACTTGACACTATTCGAAATCTTAATATGGAAGGAGGTAGTGTTCATATTTGATTTTGTATAAAAAAAGGAAATACATTTTTAAAAATATTTGAAGATGTATCGTATCTATTGATGCAGGAGCATTTGACTCGAACCCGGCCCTTGAAGATATATTATTTTTTAATTGCATTTATCTATTTTATTTTTGTTAGTTTTGTATTGTTATCTTTTTTTTTTAATTTTGCATGTTTATCTCCTTTTCTAGTTTATAGGAAATGGGGTATATAAAGTTTGTACGTATGTTTAGTTTGAGGAGTTTTGTAGTTTGATTATTATTAATTTTGAACTTTAAAGTTCTATCGAGAACCTTTGAGGTTTTTTTGAAGTGTTTGGTTAATCTTTGAGTTTCTAGCCATTTGATTGCTTCCGTTCCCGCATCATTCGGTATCAGAGCTCTAGGTTGTATCAAATAGCTACCCGTGAAAGAGACCGACTTTCCATTCGTAGAATCTCCGACCGAGGCAGCGATGGAGTCTATTTCGACCCACGAGATCTTAAGATCAAACGGCTCCGACAACGAGTCCGAGATCTTGAAATACAACAAGAGATCAAACAGCCCCGTCAACGAGTCCGAGATCTTGAGTTACAACGGGAGATGCGCAGCAAGGAAACCGAGTCGAGTACCGTCGTCTGGGACGAAGGTGACGACGGAGAGGAGCATCCGTTCCGCCATCCCCAACCCCGGTTCTATGAACCAATCTATCATGAGTGTTTTAGAAGACGGACCAAGATTCGATAAAGACGGGATTGATTTTGATGAAAACGATGGTTTATTTATGAAACAAGCTTTTAGCGGGACTAACGATCTAAAGGAAGAACAAGTGGAAGAAAAGGATGATGATAGAACGAACGGTCCAACGATCACAGAAGGTGGGGACTTTGTTAAAGAAAAACATGAAATTGAACAAGAAATCTGTCGACGAAGTGTTATGAGTAATAACAATGGCCAATCAAGTACTGTTGGTGGCATATGTGTGAATGTGATGACCAAGTTTCTATTTGAATCATTGCCATGTTGGTTTCAACTACAAAAATATGATTCAATAAAAGAGGATAGATTATCACACTTCTATGGAATTAATTTAGACAATGTGGCCCAAGCAAATCGGGTTGTTATTTTCAAAACAATGGAGAAAATTGAAGACCTACAAGCTGGACTCGGAGAGGATGATGGGTTCAAATTCAAGCTATACATTAATTTTTTTATCTTTGAATTCATTAATAAAGGGAGGGAATGCAACCTTTGAAGAGGACGAGTTTTTTCAAAGAAAGGGAGTATGATGAAGGAGTATTTGACTAACAATTTAACTCAATAACCTTTTATTCTAAACCCATCTAACAAAAAAACATACCCACTAAAATCACACTCACAATTAGAGGTGCACAAAAAACCGGTTCCTACCCATTTTGTAGTGGACCCGGTTCCAACTCGTGTGAACCTGGTAGTTCCTGTCCGGTTCCTATTATTCAATTTTACACTGGATCATATCAATAACTTAAATTCGATTCTGTCTAGATTAAGGGGCTCTTTGGAACCCACCACCTGAGCCATTAAGAGGGTTGACCGATTCAGAGGCTCCATTCAGAATGTTTATAAATCTGACCGATTGAGAGGCTTCATGACTTATTCAGAGGGTGAACCAAATTCAAGCTGGACTGGACTCGGAGAGGACGAGTTTTTTCAAAGAAAGGGAGTATGATGAAGGAGCATTTGACTCGACCCGGCCCATCAATTACTTCGGATGGGAATGCAACCTTTGAAGATATATTATTTTTTAATTGCATTTATCTATTTTATTTTTATTAGTTTTGTATTGTTATCTCTTTTTTTGAATTTTGCATGTTTATCTCCTTTTCTAGTTTATAGGAAATGGGGTATATAAAGTTTGTACGTACGTTTAGTTTGAGGAGTTTTTTAGTTTGATTATTATTAATTTTGAACTTTATATAGTTATATCGAGAACCTTTGAGGTTTTTTGAAGTGTTTGGTTAATCTTTGAGTTTCTAGCCATTTGATTGTTTCTTTTCCCGCATCATCTATTCTATCTAATAAATAAAAGTTTTGTAATGTCACGTGTCGTCTCCGTATTTATTCTCATCAATTTTTTTTCTCACCTCTCTCTCTCTTATTAAATACACCTCTATTTTTTAATAATAATATATTTTTAAAGAAAATACTAATTATATTAATAAAACACATTTATTTTAAATTATCTCTTATTATAAGAAACTTTGAAATCTAATTATGTAACTTTTATTTTCAATCAAATAGTAAATGAAAATCAAATTATATTAAATATAATTAATGTATTTTCGAAACCCGGTTATATATTGACTTTTACATATTTTGAATTTTGTTTTCTATCCTTAATATATATAATACATTTTTACACCTATAAAATATATACATAAAGATTTAAGAAATTTTATTTATTGATATTTTTCACCCCGTATGTATTACACGAGTTCTAACCTAGTATAGAGAATATTTATAGAGAAATGTATTCTCTAGGGACGCTCGATGGGCAAAGGGAGTAAAGCAAGGGTTTGGGGCTTTGGGGGCCAAAAATCTTAGGCCCCATTTTTGTAAGAACATTCATGTATATTATAAGTTGGGTTTTTGTGGTCTGGTCCAGAATAAAAATACTAAGAAAAAAAAAGTTGGAAGTGTTGATTCTAATTCATTTCCCCAAACCCATTACCCCAATTCCAATAGACTTTTTCACAATTTAAACAAAGAGACGATCCAGATTGAAGCTAATTCTAATCAATTTTTTTTAAAAACAAACAAACATGCCTAGTAAAATCTTATTCATACCTTGTTCACACTTTTCAATCTTCTTGAAATTAGGTTTTTACTGCGAGGAGGCATCCAAACTGAAGAACGTGATTTGTGTTTTCAGCGTTGGTGATATTTGTTATTGTTTGCAATTGGTTTCTTTGTAGATTATCATCGACGAGGGACTTTTGGTTTCTCCATAAATTGGCAAAGCTCAAATAGGTAAGAATGGATTTAATATTATTGAAGTGAGTTCAATCATTTTAGACTTTATGCCCCTAAATGCTAGGTCTTATAGCATTTCAAAATACAAGATTTGTTGAGTATGTTGCTCAAATAAAATTTAGAGTAAAGTGCCATTTTCGTCCCTGTGGTTTGGCCATTTTAGCCACTTTCATGCAAAAAAAATTTTTTTAGCATTTTCGTCCCTGACGTTTCTAAATCTAGCCATTTTCATCCAACTGACTAACTCCGTTAAAATTTTAACGTTAAATTAGGGGCATTTTAGTCTTTTTCAAAAATTATTCTTTTTAACTCTTTTTTAATCCCTTTTGTTTCCCCTCCTTTTCAAAGCTTAAAAAAAATAAAAAATTCTCGAAGTTTTTTTTAAGATGACTAGGGGTTTTTAGCGAGCCGATCTCGAGTAGCTCGCGAGCGGCTAGGCTCGTTTACACCCCTAGTCATCGTCATCTTCAAAAAAAACTTCGAGAATTTTTTATTTTTTTTAAGCTTTGAAAAGGAGGGGAAACAAAAGGGATTAAAAAAAGAGTTAAAAAGAAGAATTTTTGAAAAAGACTAAAATGCCCCTGATTTAACATTAAAATTTTAACAGAGTTAGTCAGTTGGATGAAAATGGCTAGATTTAGAAACGTCAGGGACGAAAATGCTAAAAAAAAAGTTTTTGGATGAAAGTGGCTAAAATGGCCAAACCACAGGGACGAAAATGGCACTTTACTCTAAAATTTATGATGTACACATCTACAAGATTTTTGGGGTCCTTTTTATGCATTATTACCGGAACTAAGTGAGGAGGAGTTACTGTATGTTGGACAGAACACTTGAACCGAATAACATCATAAATAATTTAAAATTTTAAAACTATATAGCTATAGTTATTTTAAAACAAAATATGAAGCTACTCTGTCTTTTGTGTGAGTTTGTAATTTCATTAAAATATAAAAACTTAAATAAGTAAAATATGAATTTTGAAGTGGTAAACAAACGGTAAATGAGATTCTAAAGAGAAAAAACAAAAGAAATTTAAAATTTTGTCCGGTCACCCGGTCCAATTCACTGATCCGACATGTCCAAATGAGGACGGTTCAAATACACTCAACCGGACCAGTGTTATAACCGGCTTCCAGTCTGACCGGCTGGTTGTATAAAAAACAAATATAAAAACACCTTTAATAAAAGTAGCTGGACATGAGTTTGGCGGTAGTGACGGGACCGCAGTTAATGGTATGAATATTTAGTTATTAAATGTATCAATTATTTGTTAACCTCTCCATCGTGACCTAAACATTGTTTGTATCATTAAACTCGTAAATGGCTAAATCTATTTACATGGCTTTGTCTTAATTTCATCATCATAATTGATGGTCCGACCCACTCTCATTGAAACACGACCATTTGTAGTGAATCATGAACCGTGATCATTCATTCATTACGATTTTGTTTCATAATTGGGCTTTTATCTTTGTCAATAAAAAATAACATTTTAACAACCATGAAAATACAAAATTAATTCAACGAGCCTCTTAAGTCTTAACCATTGGCGTACCCACCCTATGGGGATGGGTCGCCCGACACCCATGAATTTTTTTTTATGTTTGTTGTATATACGATTTAATCTCGAGCAACCCCCACGAAATTTTGATACCGACCCCCATTAAATTTTTTGACCAAAACGACACCCAAAAAAGTAATTCAAAACTTTAAAATTTTACAAGTATAAACTTATTAATTGCTATAAACTAAATAACATATATAAACCTATTATAAACAATTAAGTTCACTAGGTCACTAATAATTTAACTCAATAACCTTTTATTCTAAACCCATCTAACAAACAAACATACCCACTAAAATCACACTCACAATTAGAGGTGCACAAAAAACCCGGTTCCAACCCGTGTGAACCCGGTAGTTCCTGTCCGGTTCCTATTATTCAATTTTACACTGGATCATATCAATAACTTAAATTCGATTATGTCTAGATTAAGGGGCTCTTTGGAACCCACCACCTGAGCTATTAAGAGGGCTGACCGATTCAGAGGCTCCATTCAACATGTTTATAAATCTGACCGATTCAGAGGCTCCATGACTGATTCAGAGGGTGAACCAAACACATTTTGGTGCTGACCGATTCAGAGGTAGCCTCTTAATCGAATCATTCAGAGGCTACCAAACAGCCCCTAAGTTCTGTGGGAATTAATTTTGATGATGAGATTCATGCTCTATCATTGTTGTGTTCACTGCCGAATAGTTGGTCCGGAACGGTAACTGTTATTACCAGTTCTGTAAGGCCCAGTGGGTTTGCATTTACATGGATGGTGGATTTGATTCTTAGATAAGACTTTGGGAGGGTACGGGTTTATGTATCACCAGAAGAAGCGAACCGACTTCCGAGTAGTGAAGGCTGGCTCGCTGAATCGGATAGAGCTAAGTGGATTCATTTTACAAGTATGGATTTTGGAGCCACGGGGATGTCAGCTGAGCATGTTCGAAGGTGTAAACTAGGTCAGGAGTTTGGTAACAGTGGGAGCACGAGGCGTGTTCCGAGTACCATTCCAAAACATCGTTGAGTTTTGAAGACCAAGATTCCGATTGGTAAAATTTCTCCTGGGTACTTGCTAAATTTGGAGAGTGTTTGTCCTTTGAGGGTCTCTGGATCCAGCATTTCGAATCAGCGGGAGCCAGTTGAGATTGAGGATGGGTCTGTGGCGGTTTCAGCCACGGCTGGGTCTTTAAAGACTGTTGGGTTGAAGCTCGGAGGAGCTTCACCCCCTACCGATTTAATAACCTTTGCTACAAAGAAACTCATAGAACCAACTCCATTTGGAATTCCATCAATTATTCGTCTATAAAAAAATGAGTGAATTCGGCCAATTTTCTCACGCCCACAGTTAAGAATGTTCAATAAAAAGGCATCTATGTAACCCCGATTATATGACCAATCATATATAGCATTTTTTATTTTGTCAGAAAAAATTCTCTTAAGACCCATTTTAACAAATGAATTAATTAAGTCCAAATTTTGAAAAGAAGAATAAACAGGTTTATATAAAAATTAATAAATGGATAGGGCCCCATGGCTTCAATTAATTTAATTTTGATTATAGGGAAAGAAAAAGCAACGAGCTTCCGTTCTTAATTTGAATGATTACCTGATCTAATTAGACGTTAAAAAAATATTAGTGCCCAATATGGGAAGGCTTTCTCCCAGGAATGTATTCTTGATTTTTTAACGAATCCTAAATATTACCACTCCATTACAAACGTTCGAGAGTTCATCTATGCAATCCTTTTCCTTCTTATTGTTGATGCATATCTCGTTTGTACGCATCTTCTCTTTGTTTTTGGGGCATCTAGTGAGTTACAGACAAAGTTTGAAAATGTCAAATCTTTGATGATTCCATCATCTATGATTGAGTTGCGAAAAATTCTGGATAGACGAAAGCACTTTGATGGGCCGATGCTGACACTGAGAGACGAAAGCTAGGGGAGCGAATGGGATTAGATACCCCAGTAGTCCTAGGCGTTGTGTGTATCGACACGTGAGTGCTGTAGCTAACGCGTTAAAAAACTGTCCGTCATTGTTTTACAGATAGACGGGCAAGTCCATAATTAATAGTCCCTTTTTCGTTAATTGTGTAAGATTTAAACGTCTCCTCATTATATCGCTATTTTTCAGCAGGACCTCCCCTACAGTATCGTCATCGCGAGTTAACTTATAGCCATTCAATTCCATATACCTAGCTCGACTTCCCCTCTACGAACCCATGGCCAGCTCCCATAGTGTGACGGGCGGTGCCGAGCTTCAACTGGCCCTTCATGTGCTTGATGAGAGGGGTGGTTGCTACTAGGGGGTATGACTGGATTTTATGTGAAGTCTTAGCTAATTATGGGGATTGAGGCTTGGAAGACATAGATATGAAGACTAAAAAAAAAGAAAAAAAAAACTGGATCTGGGATTACTTGGATGGTGACTGTGCAAAGCCTCAAAGTGGGAGATTGTTGGGTTAATGGAGGCTTTTAGCCGGCCCTAACCCTAATGAGTTATTTTAGACTTGTTGTCTAAAATACGTTTTATTATTCTCCAAGTTACTTATCTTATAAATATACCTATGCTGTAATTGTAATCTTTGTAGCACCTAATAATAAAAAAAGAAACCTTAATTGCAGCCGTTGACGTAGGTCACTTTGGCCGAACCACGTTATTTCATTGTGCCGTTTATTGCTTTCGTTTGTGCGTGTTTGTGTTTGGTTTTTCGCTACGTTACCGAGTCTGAAACCTAACAGAGATGAGGAGGGTTGTCGACGGAGAAAAAAAGGTGATGGTGTCGAGTGCCCATGAGGAGAAACATGAGATGGAGGCCTTGAATTTTTAATTTAGGCGCCTACCATGCGTACACCACCTCCATTACGCCTATACGATCGTATAGGTGCTATATGGGTCGTATAGGCAAAAGTCAAGATAGCAAAACGTGCAGACATGCCACATCAGTTGCATCCATATTGCACAATACGATCATATTGTTTCCCCTATTATGTCAAAATTTGTAAAATACGGCTATATTATGTAAAAGAAGGTTGGGGCTATACAAATAACGTATAAAGGTGTACGATTAGTTATTCCCTTAACTTATTGTTTATTTTTTAGGTGGTTCCTATAATATTTTTTATTCTTTTTTTAGTATAAAGGTATTTTAGTCATTTAAAAAAAATTAATAGAAAACTTGACATTCACCTGCTATAAAAATTACGAAGGTTACGGTTGAGTGAAGAACAAAGACTAAAATAATAATTTTTAGAAGTTAGAAACCAAACTTATATTATCAGGTGGGCCAAGATTTTTACCACAGTGGGCCTTTCAATGTGGAGGTCATGGGTTCGAGTATCATTTGATGCAAAATATTATCAGGTGGGTCAGGGGTTTTACCACAGTGGGCCTTCAGGTGGTGGTTTTCCCTTGGAATGGTGGGCGGGTCGGGTCACCAGCGTTGTCTGCGTTCGCGGGCGTGGGTGACCTTTCGTCATTGGGTTTACCCGGGTGACCGGGCATATAGTATTCGTTGACCGTTAAAAAAAAAGAAACCAAACTTATAACATAAAACATAAAAGGTACATGCAGTGGCGAAGTTTGAAGAAAAACACAGGGGGGTCGAGATTTTTTTGTCCTATCAGGGGGCCGGAACTATAAAATTTTCGCCGAATACGTATAAATTAACATTATTGAGTGAAAAATCGGCCGAATACGTATAAATTAACACTACTAAACGAAAAATCGGCCGAATACGTATAAATTAACACTACTGAGCCCGGGCCCCATGGGTACACAGCATCCGTATAAATTTACAATTTGTTGTTACGGTGAAGCGGCGCCGACTACCAAGCTATAAAAAACACCTAACCACGCAACACTTATCTAAACAAACGAAGAATCCCTGCAATCGAGAGTGACACCACTACTTTTTAAATTTAATCGGCGCTCCAAAATGTCCCTCCGGTTGCCACCTGCCCCCTTCCGCCACCTCTCCGCCGCTCAATCAACCACTCAGATCGTTAGTAAATCATCTTCCTCCCGTTCATTTATTAACTTCTCCGTCCGCAATTGCTCTTCCCAAACCAATACCGACAGCTCACGCAGGGTAATTTTATTGGTTTTTAGGTTTCTTATTCGGTTAATTGATCAATTTGCGTCTCGGTTATGCGTTTTTGATAGAATGTTGACTGGTGATAATTTTGCTTTGCTGTTGAATTTGAGTTAGATGGTAATTTCTAGGTTTAGTTGTTCTTTTACAGAGCTGTGTGATTTAGTTACAACTGCTTATATAAAGAGTATTATTTATATAAATATAATAATCAGGGGTGAGCAAATAACCGAATTAACTGAACCGTAACCGAATTAAAAGACGTAACTGAACCGAACAATTAACTGATGGTTCGGTTAAGCCATAGCCGATTAACCAAAAATCATGGTTCGGTTTTGGTTTTGGTGTGTGACATAACCGAATTAACCGAACCGAACCGATTATATATATAGCTATAATTTGTAGCAGCATCCTTGTTAAAAACTCAAAATATGTGAGGCCTTTGAGAGTGTACCGAACCGAACTAGTCTCAATAAACCGATTAACCAAAACCGAATGAACCGAAACCGATCGGTTTTCAAAATCCCGTAACCGAAATTTTCGGTTTCGGTTATGGCCCAAAACCGATCTAAACTGACCCATATATGTTATTTTATATATATAAAATTAAAGTAATAAATATATTATATGTGTGTGTAAAAAATAACTAAATAATAAACAACTCGCTCGAGCTTGTAGCCGAGCTCAAGCTTTTTAAACATAATGCTTGCAGGCTCGATTTGTTGATCAGTTCTTGTGACTAAATAATGGAAAACAATATATAAATCATACCTGCTAAGTTCACCGATGATAGGGAAGACATCATGATCTCTGTCTTCTGGATTGGGTTCCCGTTTAGAGTGTACGAGTAGGATGGCTAAGGTGAGTTCTTGAGACTCACGGTTATGAGTAGAGAGAGGGACGATTCCTTTAGTGGTGATAGATTGATGATTAGTATATTCCCTTTAGTAATCTCTCTATTTATATGTATACCCAAGGGGAAACCCATTAGTGGCCCATTAAGAGTAATTAGGCCTATCAACTAATTACTAGCCATAGGTTAATTAATAAATAAATAATTATATTTGATCATTTAATAATTAGATAAATGATTATAAGAGCCACATATTAAATCGTGTCTTACACGATTCGGCCAGCTTACACCCTAGATTTTGTGATTAGGTTTAGTTTGGATGATGATGAATTATTTCTGGATTGGGCTCAATGTATGGGCCTGGGTTGGGTAAGTTTGGCCCATTGTGATAAAGAAGGTATGCCTGATAAATGTAGGAAGTTGTCATGTGGGATAATAATTGAGATTGCATCTTATTTGAGTAACAATCTTATAAAATACCAATCAAACAGTACATCATTATAGTGGTAATGTTGCGCGCACGCGCACACACACTAATTGATTATCATGAACTTTGAAGCTAGTATTGAAGGTGAAAGAGAAGCTTGAGAAAGATTATTACAGTCTCCGTACCGGAAAAAATGGAAGAGATGATGAGGAATTGATTCTTTGGTATTTGAAGGACCGGCGGTTTTCAATAGAAGAGACCGTCTCAAAACTCACCAAAGCAATTGTGGGTAAATTTTTGATATATAGGCTTGCTTTGCCACAAATTTTTGCTTTCTTCAAATTTTTTATTATATTTTGTAGAGGTGGAAAATGGCTGAGTCAGTTAACATGTCAAAACGGGTTTGGGTCAAAAGTGTCAGGATCGAACAAGATGGTTCTAGCACACTTGATTAGATTAGCGGAATGAATATAATCAAGTGTGTTAAAACCGTCTTGTTCGATCCTGACAAAAACAGGGCACACTGAGGTTGGATAGAGCAACAAACTTTCATTTATCCATCTTTGTTGAATTTCTTAAATAATTAATGTGCTATACGTGATTACAGAAGGTATATTATTACAATAATACTAATCCAATTTTATTCTAAAAAAAATATTTAGGAGGGTTTATGCATTTAAATACACTTTACATGACTTTCAAGTTTCCAACACTTTTCACCCGCTACTTTTTTTTTATCAAAAATAATTTGAACATATCCATTTGACACATTAAACATAAACCACATAAAACATAATCCAAACCAACCTGTTTTTGTTAACGGGTTGAACTAACCCATTTCTGTTATCTTCATATTTTTTCTCTTCTACATTATATTTTTAGAAATGGCGACAAGAGTTTGGTGTGTCTGAAATATCAGAAGAATCAGTGAGAAGAGTAGCCGCAACTGGGAAGTCTTATTTACATGATTCTCTTGATGTCAAAGGCAGGCCGGTATTAATAGTAGTTCCATCAAAACATATACCAGAGGTAAAATATATAATTTCCAAAAATAAATGGGATTTGCTTAATTCAAGTTTATGACAAAAAAAAAAATTGAATTAAGATTGTGTATCAACTCGATTGTGTCTTATTTTACATTATATGTGATATGTTGCAGATGTTTGAGCAGTCTGAGGACGAGAGGTTGTGTGTGTTCTTGCTAGAGAAGGCGTTAAGTAGACTCCCGGAAGGTCAAGAAGAGATACTTGGAATATTTGATCTTCGTGGGTTTGGTTTGAAGAATTCCGACCTTAAATTCTTGACATTTTTGGTAAGTTATGAATGAGCTCGTTTGGGTTTGGGTTTGGTTTGAGCCCCTTGCATTTGATAGAGGTGGCGAAATGGGAGGTCGGGCTGGGTTGACCCGACACACTGTTTATCCTAATAATATGTTTTTTCTTCATAATTCGCGTGTCAAATATATTTACAAAAGTTATTTTATTTCGGTAGTAATCGAGTTTTCTTGAATACAATGATTTAGGAGGTTTTATGCCTTAAAATTACACTTTGGACAACTCTTAACATGTTTCCTCTTAAACTAACCTTTTTATTTTATTTGTTTGATCTGATAAAGATAAAACGCAACCCGAATCAACGTATTCATAACTAAATGGATTGAATTTTCCACCTTTAGTATTCGGTTTAAGAACTATCTTGGGGGTCATTGTTTATTTATTTAGTTAATTTTTTTGGCATATAATTGAGAATTATGGATCTTGGTTTAAAAAGGTGCGAGGCGCTCAGGAAAACGTGTCTGGGTCAAAAAGGCACGCCTCATGTGGTTTTGGGTCAAATTTGGTCAAAATTAGGGTGTGTTGGAGGTTTATATGTAAAAACAACCAAAGGGATGACGAAATTACAAAAGGTTTACTTGATAATTAGGTTGACATATAAAATAGATAAGAGAGACGCAACTTTTGGTTGTAAATAAAGCTTATTTGGTTGTACATAGACTCGCCTCGCGCCTATCCTTTTGGGGCCAAAACACCTCGGAGTGCCTCGCGGTTTTTTAAATCAAGTTATGAATATTGCAAGCTGATGCTTTTCTTGAATATTGGCAGTTTGATGTGTTATATTTGTATTACCCGAGGCGGATGGGGCAAGTATTATTTGTTGATGCACCTTTTGTATTTCAGCCAATTTGGCAGCTTGCCAAGCCCTTAGTAAAGTCATATGCTTCTCTGGTATACTTCTTCTACTCTTTCCATTTTGCTCCATACACATTTTGTCGGTAACGGGTCAAAACTGAGAATTTTTAAATGGGTCAGGTCAGGTTGACCAGGTACACATTTCGTCCAAAGTAATACAATTTTTTAAATTAAAAGGTTTTATGTATTTAAAATACATTTTGGGCGACATTGGCCCGCTTACATTTAAGCTACTTTTTCTTTTTTTACCAGTTTGACCCGTTAGAGATTAAGCATAACCTGAATCAATCCGTTTTATAAGTAAATGGGTCATAATTGCCACCTCTAACTAGCACTCTCGTTCTTTGCTTTTCGTGCTTCTGAACATTCTAAAGGTACGGTTTTGCTCGGCGGATGATGTGAGAAAAGAGTATTTTACAGAATCAACGCTTCCCGCAAGCTTTCGGCATTGACACTTTGACAGTATATTCCAGTTTCTTCATGTATACATAAATCATTTCAGGTATTTGTATTCCCATGCTTACTGAGCCATTTACAAGTATGTGACCCATTTTCATTTCATAATACACTAAAACATACACATATATACTCTTTTATTAGAGTTTCACATTGAGAGTGAAATGTATAAAATGCCCCTTGAATGAGAGGAATATTGTCAACCAAATTCAGTGATTGACTATTTTGTAATGTTAACTAATGGTCCAAAGTAGTCATTTTTTACATTTATCAAAGAATAAGTTTTATGTTTGTTTTGGAATATTCCAAAAAGAGATTGTTTTTTATTTACTTTGAAACATTCTGTTAAATCCTAAGGAATATAAACTTCAAGATGTGAATTGATAAAATAAAGTGATTTTGGCTGACACGTAAACTTGTATATTGATAATTGTAGAAAGATAGATTTCTTCCATTAGGGTGTGTGTATGATTTCGAGCTTGAGCCTGCCAGAAGCTCGGCTTGAGAAGAGAACTGAAGGCTGAGCCTGCTAGAAGCTCGGCTTGTGAAGAGATATGAAGGTTGATGCTTGGTTTGGCTTGGTTTTTATCGGCTTCATCCTGGCTTGGCTTATAATTATATTTTTTCATTATAAACTAACCTTTTGGTTCTTATACTTCCAAAAAATGAGTTGTGTAAACACCTTTATTTTGTTGTTGTGAATTTCAAATTTTTTCCTAACAAATGATGTATCATCAAAATTCAAAATATAAGAACGAGTCATAAAGCTGGGCGTTTGTCGTTTATCGCACATCAAATGAGCCGCGACTCAGGAATCCATGTGTGTGCCATAAAGCCGAATCTGGTGAAGCCCATGATGTAAACTTTAGAAATTGGAATCATTGGAAACCGTAGCCGGCATAATATAAATGAAGCACAAGCTGGGCCGCCAACAGAATCAATGAAAACATACGTGGGCTAAATGGTGCTCCAGATTAAGTTGCATTATGATTGGGCATCCATCTAAGACAACAAGAAGAACGCTAAAGATAGTCATAATCATAAAGGCTGGCTGGATTGGAATATGAAGTCTAAAAGACTTACACATTTATTTAACGCTTTTGTCGATTCAAGTCTAAAAGGTCACATCTTAATCGGTGAAATATGAAATGGTGTTGAAGTTCAATTGAAAAGAGAGAAGATGAGTGTAAGATCCCTGAATCACCGGGTTACCTGGGTTGAAGGAGTCTCCACATGAGAGAGGGTTTGAACCGGTTTAGATCCACCTCCATGACCATACGAGGTCAGCCTTTGGTCTTCTCGGGTCCCGGTCGGAGCTGCATCCATATGAAACGCTTTTCTGACGCTCAAGTCAGTATCATCATCAAAATATATATACGTGTATCTCCATACATTAGAGAGAAGATGTATAAGGAAGAAGGGGGTGTAGTGAGTGAAGAGAGAATAACCTGGTTATGGTGGTGGTGGTGTCTTCATATTTATAGGAAAGGTTGTGGGCTTTTACTCTAATGGGCCTTTCCCGAATGAGCCTGTCTTCTTTGGGCTAATCAGCTGGGTCACTGCAGGGGGTAGCCTCTACAAGTCTCCCAGTCCTTTGTGCTTGTTATTTATAATAAGGACAAAGGATTCAATCCGTCCACACTGTGTCAAATTCTAGTTATGTTTTTGCTCTCGTCTTCTGGGCCTTGCCGTTAGGCCGCTAATGGGGGATAGCCCTACAAGTCCCTCCAGTCTAGCATTATGCAACGCAAGCTGCATTATCTCAGACTTCTCAGTCCGACGTCGGGTGCCGTATGGGGATGCAATACTAGGTCCCCCAAATCTATCATTGTTGTCGAGTTGCCCTGCAACCATTAACAACCTTTTTCCGCAATGTGGTGACTTGTATAGGTTGAGCGACTCTTGGTCTACGCGACCTTGATCTGTGTTTTTGTCCTGGATGAACCGTTGTTTTGATGTCTCTTGATTTAGACATTTTTGAGTTTCTTACTTTTGCAATGCAGAGTCCAAACCATCTTTTTCTTCTACCTTTACCGTGAGAGTGTATATGGGGTCTTTCACAAAACCTACAAGTCCCTTTGGATGACTTCTCCTTCTCCGAATACAGGAATTCGGTCACCCCTTCCGTGAGGTGACAGGTAACCTGCTGTCTTTTTATTAAACGGTCCCATACTTATGGATCTTTGACACGGTAGGTGACGCCTTGATCTCCTCAGAGTTCTTCTGAGTAGTGGTATTTTCACATGCTTGGTAAACATGTTTTGAAAGGAGAATATCAGTTCAGCTCCTCCTGGAAGTAGAATATCGTTTCTGTAAGCCCCGGGAGCCTCGTCGCGCAACGGAAAAACAAAGATCTGATCGTTGATTCGTGTGGGAACGGTGAAGAACGAGACAGAGAAAACCACGAACATAAAGACAAGAGAATCAACATAAACAAAACGTAATCCATAACAAAGAAGTCATCTCACATTACAGACCACATACCGAAGGAGTACACATCTCTCGTTTACGCTCAGGGTTCACGAGGGCCGGGAGAGCTCATCTCGGTCCGAACCTCTCTCACATTGTTCCAAAGTTCCACATACAAATGAGGTCATCATCTCAATAATAGGGGCTGGAACAATACCTGCGTACTTGGCTAAGTACGCAGGTCATTGGTCATGCGTACTTGATAAGTACGCAGGGCAAAAGCCTTGCGTACTTACTAAGTACGCGGGACCAATCTGGTGTACAAGCTAAGTACACAGGAACACCCTCCTATATACTAGCTAAGTACACCGATACATAGAATTTTATCTATAGTTACTAAAACATGCTTCTACAGTTTCAACTTCTTCTAGAAGGAAATATTAGCTTAACTCCTCCTGGATGACCTTCCCTTGTTTCCCCTTAGATTGGAATGGAGAGGTGTTTCTCCTTGAAAGTTTGCTTTCCCCCCACCTTATCGGATGGGAGTAGAATTGTGTTTCTTCTTGAAGTTTGTTTCCTTCCCATCTCATCGGATGGGAGTTATTACTTTGTTTCTTCTTAAAGTTTGTTTTATCTTGGGAAATTATAATCTCCACCACCTCATCGGGTGCGAGTTGTCTTCACCATCTTACCAGATGGGAGTTTTATCTACTATCTTAAGAGATAGGATTTTATAAGTCTCCACCATCCCTAAGGATGGGAGTTATCTCCACCATCTTATCAGATGAGAGTTTATTAGTTTATCTCCACCACCTCATCAGGTGAGAGTTCTCCACCATCTCATTGGATGAGAGTTTTATCCACTATCTTAAGAGATAGGATTTTATAAGTCTCCACCATCCCTAAGGATGGGAGTTATCTCCACCATTTTATTAGATGGGAGTTTATTAATTTATCTCCACCACCTCATCGGGTGAGAGTTCTCCACCATCTCATTGGATGAGAGTTTTATCCACTACCTTAATTGATAGGATCTTATAAGTCTCCACCACCCCTAAGAATGAGAGTTATCTCCACCATCTTATCAGATGGGAGTTTATTAATTTATCTCCACCACCTCATCGGGTGAGAGTTCTCCACCATCTCATCGGGTGAGAGTTCTCCACCATCTCATCGGATGGGAGTCATTAATTTATCTCCACCACCTCATCGGGTGGTAGTTATCTCCACCATCTTACCAGATGAGAGTTTTATCCAATATCTTAAGATATAGGATTTTAAAAGTCTCCACCATCCCTAAGGATGAGAGTTATCTCCACCATCTTATCAAATGGTAGTTTATTAATTTATCTCCACCACCTCATCGGGTGGGAGTTCTCCACCATCTCATTGGATGAGAGTTTTATCCACTATCTTAAGAGATAAGATTTTATAAGTCTCCATCATCCCTAAGGATGAGAGCTATCTCCACCATCTTATCAGATGGGAGTTTATTAATTTATCTCCACCACCTCATCGGGTGGGAGTTCTCCACCATCTTATCGGATAAGAGTTATTAATTTATCTCCACCACCTTATCGGGTGGGAGTTCTCCACCATCTCATCGGATGAGAGTTATGCGTTATATGTCTTTTATAGTCGATGCTTTGCAAGTATTCATTCTTCAAGTTGGAAGAATACTTTTATAATGAGCCATTGATCCTGCAAAATATTGTTAGTAATCTTTGCATTTATGAGACAAAACATCAAAGTACCTTAATCAGTGGTGCATCATTTATCCTTTCACCCGAAGGGGATCTTTGGTCCATCCCTAGGGATCCCAACACTTTCAAGGAGTTGAACATTAGTACTCATGTACCATGTTAGCCTCCCAGTTCAATGTTGCTAAATCATTTTAGCAATATTTAACTTGTAACAAGTCATTATTTAAAATAAAATAGGCAATATAAAGGCAAGTAATTGATTGTACCGTTTATGTCTTTGGTGGAACTCAACCTACACATCACAAAGACGTAGCCAGAGCCGAACATCCTAGTGACATAGCTTTTGTCTTCAGTGTGTTGTAGTCCCCCTGCTTTTGGGGAAATCAACCTCCATGTGGGAGTAATCAGGTCCTTGGTTTTAAATTGCGCGCATTATGCGCGCATAATGCGTATTGCGACGTTGCGTTTGATTCAGCGCATCGCTGCACCTGATGTGTAGCGATTACATGATGCGTGGATATTGCGCCGATTTCGCATAATGCGGTGGTCGCAAAATGCGCTTTGATGCGCGCAACTATGATTTTTTAGGTTTTTTGGCAGATTTTTTGGGTTTTTGAAATTCTATCTTCTTATTGTAGGTTCTTCCTTGGTTTATTCAATATTTTCTTTCTTGGAAATACTTTAGTATGTTTTTTTGTGCTTTTGGAAGTATTTTAGCATGCCTCATTTAGTCATTTGGACAAAAAAAATGAAATTCTATCTTCTTATTCTATGACTTCTTTTTTGTTTAAGTATGTTTTTATAACTTGTTATGTATAAATAATATTTTTGTACTTTTTAATAAAGAGCGCATCGCATACGTGATGCGCTCGCATCACGCAAAACGCATCGCGCATCGGATTTTAGGACCAAACGCATCGGAGCGCATCGCGCAATTTAAAACCAAGATCAGGTCTCAAACACCATATACTCTCATAACATTAATGGCAACTAATGTATTTCCATGCTTCCATGCCATGTGACATATGATCTCTCCCAACTTCTGTCTTTCAATGTCTTGCTTCTCATGATCAATATCCCCATTCTAAGTGTAACCATCAAATCCGGACGTAGTGATCATTGAGTGGGGAAGTAAAAAAGCGCATCGGTTGTTCATGATCGTCTTTTGATGTGGACAGTTCTTCAATTTTATTTCGATTACACATAACCACGTCACCTCTCCAACTAGATATACCTGAACCAGATTGGAGCTCCCCAATAATAACAGTTTCAATTGGGTCGACCGGGACCAGGAACTCACTGCTTAGACGAAATTATATCCTTGTGGTGGACCCTCTTTGTCGTTTCCATTTGTCTGCTGTATAGGTTTATATTTCTTTCTCTTCATCCATTTTCATAATAAATTTGGACTGCTACCAGTAGCTTTCTCTTCTGCATCTACAACACCTTTTCCTATGTTCTATTTTCATAAAGTCGACAACTGAACTCGTAACCAACACCTGGGTTTTCGTTATATTTTTAGAATCTTCAAGAACTTACCCAACAAGCATCCGCAAAGATTCAGTAGCCCTTTATCTAAGTTGATAAACTTCTATTATTAGAAACATCAAAATTATGATTCACGTGAAAATCATGAGCTTCTTTCTATATAAACTTTCCTCTAAAAACTGCCATTTAGTTTTAGGACTCAAAACGTAACGTCATTTTCTTTCCACGTGTAAATATCGGATCCGTCTTGCACGTACACGGTGTTTTGCTAAACACGGAGATACAAGAATCCCATTTGTCTTATTCTATCAAACGTACAATTCCCTCTATTTGTTTCCTCTGACTGGTACAAGAATCCCATTTCTATCTATAATTATTCCTTCATATTCTTCAACGGGCATGCCATTATAAAGATCTTCAACCTCATGCCTTTGTTGCACATCCCAGTTCTTTATTCTAGTTGATCGGCTTTGATATAATTGGCCGCATGATATCCGGCGTTGAGAGGGTTGGTTGCCGACTACCTCTGGCCATACTTTATATGTTTTGAGATATTCTTTCACATATATGACCATACTTTACTACCGACATTGTTGGTCACCTTGGTACTCTTTTTATATATATTAAGAGGCGCCTCAAATTTCGACGCGTAGTGGGAATTTTCGACGCGCAGCGGGATTTTTTTTTTTTTTACCGTTTTATGTATCCAGATACCCCTGAACGAAATTTTAGATACCCCTGGATTTTTTTCCTAGATCCGCCACTGTATATATATATATATATAATATATATATATATATATATATATATATATATATATATATATCCTTTCTCTCTGTGAACTTGGACAGTAAAGATGGTACTTGCATTCCTTATTGCAAAAGTTTTAGTTGTTGGGTAAAATATGATATCACCTTTGGGCGATCTTCACAAAAGATGACGAGCAAATCTTCGCCATTTCTGTTTGGCCATCTGAACACTGTTTGTTTTGACTCGCCTTAACTCTCCGACGGTTGATTCGATAGGTATCTTTGTTAATAATCGGCTTGTTATTTTGCATGACAGGTGGGTAGATGTTCTACAATGAGTTTTATTTTTCGCGTCTTGCTTTGTTCGCGGTTGAGATACTTTCCTACACGAACCGTCTAGGAGCTGTCTTCTGGTTACGACAACCAGTCGGTGACATGCCGATGGAAGAAGATAACCACCCGATGAGGTGGTGTTGCTTTGCCGGAGCAAACATCGACCCTCTTTTCTCTTTGTTTATCTACTGCCCTCGTATCTTTGCCTTTTAACACCTCTACCCCCTCAACTACAATATATCCTGAGGGTGTATCGGCCGTTATATCCATAATCGAGGGACATAAAAATAGGAATAACAACCAATAGAAGCTTGATTCCAGATTCGTTCGATTTGTGCCCCTCTTAAGACCATCCTCCTTGTGGCTTCTTGGTTTATTTTTGAAGAATACTAACCTTACGGACATTGACGTTCATACTACGAAAAAACTTTTGCCAAATATCATGGATTGACATCATGGAGAGGTTCTCTGCCACACATTCAGAACTTGCCTCCCATGTGGGGAACTCATACAACCCACGTGACATGTTTAAAACTTGACTTTATGGAAAAGTCTTTTTCTTCAATCAATACAAGCAACGTCTTCATTCCTACCCATGAGTTGTGTAGTCGGTTTTCACACACACTCTATCTGTCTCTCTCTCTCTCTCTCTCTCTCTCTCTCTCTCTCTCTTTTTACACCGTCACCCACTATTTCTCTTTGAGACCTTCTCGTGCATGCAAAGATCGTGGTTTGAACAAGACACAAGGCATTGAATATTTTGCTAGTTCTAAAACTTCAAGATACAAAAGCTTATCTGATGTCATGAAAGTTCGTGACAGAAAAGAAAATCTGATGTTATTTTCCTCCTGTCGTCTCTTGTATAAAAATGATACCCAGCTATGAGTGTAGATTTTTGGTTAGGTGATGCGGAGGAAAATTATAAAAGCTTATCTAGTTGTCATATTTTCAGTTTCCTTCTCTTCCTTACTATCTGCCATGGGTAACACAAGTATATACTTCTTTATAGTCTAGGGCTAGGCTAGGTCTGACTTTCTTTCTTTTTCTTTGTCAGGAAGTGACAATAAAAAAGTACACCAAGGGGTAATACTTTATAATATAATATTTTCTGATATGGAGATGGTGGTAGCACCTTGTGTACTATTTCATGTAACTAGCTTTCAGCTCACACTAGGGTGGCTGACCCATCATGTCCTAACGTGTAATATATATATATATATATATATATATATTTTTTATGGTGGCACATCTAGGTTTGTAGATCGAAGCTTTTCTGACATATGAGAAATTTGTACTCCCTCAACCTATCGCTAAGGTTTGATTTTTTGGTTCCCTTTGTTCTCTTGTTACGTTGCACCACTCCTTTTACTCGAGAGCTAGAGGTGTCTAAGATATAAAGCCATGTCTACTTCTGACTAAGAAAAGATGCTGCCTTTACGTGACATTCTATTGACCAAAAGATAGAGAACTTTACTCAAATGCCCAGAGCACAATCCTATGTGTTCATGCATCTGTACACTAAGCACAAGGTTTTGGATGCTTCTGTAAGGTGGTAAAAACCTTCATTTTGCACTATAAGTTCTAACTAGTTAAATAGCATTCGAAACTAAAACATGATTTTTCTTAATCGAAAAACAAAGGCAGGGAGTGATACCATTTTCGAATGTTGTACCATGTCCAAGGGAATCAGTACCACTGTTTTCAAGATTAAAGCTTGCTGGCTCTTTCAATCCCATGCTACACATCTTCTTCCCCCGTTGGAACTTCATGTTTTGTAAAATTTCTTGTACCACCATCTCTGTACCCTATCCTTCCATCCAATTTTTGTACCACAATCCCTTGTGGCTTCTTTCCGTAAGTAAGCGAGCACTAATGCTTGTAGATCCGTTTCATGCATGGGGGGATTGTACCCCAACCACTCTTTCATCTCACAGTCGTGCATTGCACACTTGTACACGTATGAGTGTTTGTATCCCCATTCAGAATGGTGTAGGTAAGCACGGTATTGTAGGCAAGATACAAAGACCACAGATCTGGACCGTTGTGTGGAGGGACCGGATCTGTAGAAACCGGTACCACGGATGGCGCCAATGTAAGATCCCTGAACCACCGGGTTACCTGGGTTGAAGGAGTCTCCACATGAGAGGGGGTTTGAACCGGTTTAGATCCACCTCCATGACCATACGAGGTCAGCCCTTGGTCTTCTCGGGTCCCAGTCGAAGCTGCATCCACATGAAACGCTCGTTAGAGGGTCCGGGGGGTTTGCCCCGATGGCACTTCGACGCTCAAGTCAGTATTATCAAGATATATATGTGTATCTCCATACATTAGAGAGAAGAAGATGTATAAGGAAGAAGGGGGTGTAGTGAGTTATGAGAGAATAACCTAGTTATGGTGATGGTGGTGTCTTCATATTTATAGGAAAAGTTATGGGCTTTTACTTTAATGGGCCTTTCTCAGATGAGCCTGTCTTCTTTAAGCTAATCAGCTGGGTCACTACAGGGGTAGCCTCTACAATGAGGTTGATGGCTTGGAAATGTGCCAAATTTGTCATTTGCAAATTTTAATATAAAAGTTTCGAATTAACTCTCTTAGATAGAAGCAAAGTTACAAAGTAAATCTTTAAGTTTGATTTGAATTTTAAACAATCATGTAGTTAACATTTTCTTTCGAGTTTAGTACACTTGGTATGCCCAAATTTTGGATTGTTCTCTAAGTTTGAAAAATTACTCTGTTAGTCCTCAAATTATATATAAGTGTAACATGTTTGGTCTCTAAGATTGGATGACAGTTAACTTTTCTGTTAAATATTTTAAAAATAACCAAAATACTCATAAATTAAAAAACAAAAAATAGGTTTTAAAAAAAAGTGGTGATGACGCCTAAGAACTATGGGTATAAATATAGGTTTTTTAAGTTTTATTTTTTTAATTTTTTATTTTTAATCTAGTTGTATTTTGGTCATTTTTAAAATATTTAACAGAAAAGTTAACTTTTATCCACTTTTAGGGACCAAACATGTTACGTTTATACATAAGGATTATTGAATTTTAATAATCTCACATTTTACCAATTGGCTAATAATAATCTTAACTGAAAATATTCTTACTACTAATCCCTACTTTCAAACTATTTTCTTACATTGCACCCCATGTTAAAAAAATTAACGCCGTTAGATTTTATATGACGTGGACATCTGCAAACCGCCGGAAAGTCGAGCCAAGCCGGAACCCTAGCCACCGCCTTCACCGGAGGGGTGGTCTACAAACCCTAGTGTGTCACCGTTTTAACAGTTAAACACCACCGTTGTCTCTGTTTGGACTTGCCGGAAAAACGAGACCCGTTAAACACTACCAGAGCCAATGTCAAAACCCACCACGAGACCACTGCTAGCTTGGCTCGACTTTTTGACGGTTTGCAGATATCCTTGTCATATAAAATCCAACGGCATTAAGTTTTTTTAACGGGGTTACAATGTAAGAAAATAGTTTGAAAGTAGGGACTGGTGGTAAGAATATATTCTCAGTTGGGATTAACAAAAATGTTAACGCATACACTCGTCAAAATATGTTTGAAAATAATATATATATATATATATATATATATATATATATATATATATATATATATGATTTGGATCCTATCAAAACTCTAATTTTGTTATAAAATCCCAAAAACTAATTTTGATTGGTTGGTTGATTTTTATAATTTAAAACATGTAGTCCATATTAAATCTGTCAAAATGAGTGGTGGATATGAGATTAAGGGTATAATAGTCATTTTGGTTCTCCTTTATCAATGTTTGTCAGATGCCTCTCCCCTTTACCTCCAACGATTCGCAAGAAACTCCTTTCTTACTTTTCATATCCCGTTTTCACAGTTCCAAATCTCAGTTACGGTTCAAATCGTTGCCTCAAACAGGGGATTTTCTTCACATATTGCTTCAAATCCTAGTTAGGGTTTTCACACCTGCATTTTCATCCAAGAACACAATTATATGGTGGTGCCAAAGCGACAGCCTCATGCTCATGCCAATCGTTGAACGACGTCGTCTGAGTGTGGTTGTTGCTGCTGGGGCCGACCTATCTAATCCTTTCTCCGTCAACATTTTCTTGGGTTCTCAGGTGAATCGTTTATCACTTTACCTAATTCCCTTCATCTTCGTATCAAAATCCCCAATTTCCAAACCCTAAAAACTCGTTATAGCTTCTCATTACAAATTCATGTGTTGCATCTGATTCAGCAGCCATGTTTGCATTTTCTAGGAAAGGGAAGAAGCTTGGAAGGCAAGGGTTTCTCTGATTACTTGCGTCCTCGTCTTCATCTTCGTCAAGCTCGCTAACGGGAATAAGAAAGGGAACACAAGGAAACACAAAATCAACATAAAAGGTAATAATTTTCCAGATGTTGTTTCTCTGGTTTAGGTGATTATCGCCATTTTGTTTCTTTTCCCTTTTTTCTTTTAAAATACATAACACACTGATGTATTGCAAAATACATGCATTTTACTGTCAATTTCATTCCCACTTTGTGTTTGTTTTGCTTTGGTTTTCTTCTATAACTGCTTATACTTAATATTTCTATATCTTATGGTTGTTAGGTCACAAAGGAAGCGGATATGATTGAAAACGAAGAAGAACGAGTTTCCGGTTCGTGCGAGAGGGCTGTGGATGAAAAAAGAAACTTTCTGGATATTTACCTATGTCGCGTAGCGCGACATATCTTGTAATGTCGTCGCGCTACGCGAGGATTGAAAAATGTCTGAATTGCCCTTTTAATGATTGCCCGACTGTTTTGTCTTTTCTGGTGCCCTCGCGCTACGCGAGGAGTGCGCAAGATCCCGTCGCGCTACGCGACGGGTTGTTTTTCGCAGAAATTGTTTTAAAACCCCAAAAATTAGAAACCCTAAGGGGAGAGAATCGAAGGAACGGCTGCAGGCGAAAAGAAGAGACGAAAAAGGGCGATTTCAAAGGATACAAGGCAAGGATTGAAGCTAGGGATCACTGGGATCGATTTCCTCGGGTGTTAATTATTCGGTTGTGTTTTTCCTTGTTTATCTTCAATTCCCATGTTTCTTTTGTGCTTCGAATTGTTGCTAACTATGGTTTTTGTCATGTTTAGTGGCTAAACTCTTAGAACTACCTAGGTGTTGATGAATACATATGATTGACATTAGGTTTTATCCGGTTTTGGATGATTTGCATGTGATGAACTCATGATGTAACAAAATTGGTTTGGATTATTGGATGTTTTATGTGTGTCTATGATTGTTTATGGATTGATGATTTACTCCTCGTGTGCCTTGGTGAATGTCTTTCATGTAATAGGTGCATGCTAGATCAATTACTGTGTGTCTTTGATTAGTGGGTGGTTAACTGCGTACGAGTTCACCATAGGGTAATCTTCTTGATATAGATAGTTTAGATGTGCAACCAATCTCGATAGCTGTGAGGTGAGAGATTGTCGGTTTGTCTAGGGTGTTAGATTGCTAGTTTAGAGGCTTTGTGAGAAGATCTTGCTAGTTTGTCTCATATCTGTGTTTACCGAATCCAATAGGAAAATCCTAGTTATCCCTTGCACTTAGGTGTATTGAGATTTTCGCGCTGTGAGGTAGATTGTCTAGCGGATACTTCTTGAGTAAATTGGAGGACCTGTGAGGGAAATCCATCCAACCGGTGGTTTAACGGCTTTTAGGTTTCTTGGTTGACTATCCTTGAGAAGGGTCGAGGGTGCTCTAGGTTTCCTTTGAGTTTAGTATTTTAAGATCCCGGTATCACGTCAGTTCCCTTATCGATAGAACCTTTGTCAAGCATGTGTAGGATTCGAGCCCAGGTAGTGTTCTTTCTCCGTCTGGTTCTCGTTTCAACTTTCGTTTGCATTCGTAGTCTTCTCTTAAGTCCTTCTTTTAAGTTACTCTTAGTTGTGAGCAAAACCCCCCTTCTTTATTATTATTTTATTTAAGCAATTTTGTATGGATAAGTCTTTCAGTTTCTAGTTAGTGTTTTCTGTAGAGGTCTTTTGGGTTCGATATCCGGACTTACTTAGGCTTTACTACATTCGATAGGTTCACTTGCCTGTCGGTAGTTTAGTTCTTTAGAGAGTCTAGAGTATTACTTAGTGTTTTATTTAGGTTGTTTTGAGTCATTTAATTCAAACTACTTTGTGCACATCAAGTTTTTGGCGCCGTTGCCGGGGACCTCTGAGTCGATTGCGCTGATTAGTTTTGAATTACTTATCTGTTTTTTTTTATTTGAGTTTATTTGTTCTTGTTTTTATTTCTTTATAAATATCTTTCTTACTTTATTTTATTATTTGTTTTCTCACCTTATCTTCTTATTTTTCTGTGCAGTTTATGCCCCACTTGCGCTCGCAAGGACCACCACCTGCTCTTTCTTTGGATTCGCAAAGCGACTCCAGGGAATACTCGGAGGTATCCCATAGCGAGGTAAGTGTTTCTTTATCTTCTCCTTCTTCTTCTTCTTCTTCCACCAGTTCCCCCAGTTCTGATTCTTCCCCCTTATCTAATTCATCCACTCCATCTAGCCCACCACCTTTTCATCCCGACATGGCGAACCGTCGCACTGTTCATCAGCAGTCTACTGCGGGATTCACGGGGATTAATAACCCCATTACTGTGCCAAACATAACCAATGAAAATTCTTGGCAAATACCCTCATACATCATGACCGCAATTAATAATTGCCAATTCAATGGTCGTGATGATGAGGATGCTCCCGTTCACATCGCCCGCTTGACCCGCATCTGTGGTACTTTTAATCTTCAAGTTGCCACAGATGATGCGATTTTTCTCCATCTTTTTCCATTCTCCCTTGCGGGAAGAGCCGCCACTTGGCTCGACTCGCACCCTCCGGGCACATTCACCACTTGGGCCGGCCTACGCGATGCTTTTCTAAATAAATATTTTCCACCCGCGAAGGCTGCCCGGTTGCGCGATGAGATTCATTCTTTTAGAATGCCGCCCGATGAGCCCTATTATATGGCCTGGGAGCGGTTCCAAAATCTGCTCAGTCGTTGCTCCCAACATGGTCTGTCTGACAGGGCCCTTGTAGAGAAATTCTACAACGGGCTCACTTATGAGACTCGTGCGCGCTTTGATACTTCTGCAGGAGGCCACCTTATGGGTAAAAGGAATGTGGCCGAATGCAATGATATGTTTGAGAGTTTCGCCCAGGCGGAATACGAGCAGCGGTCTGTTACTAGGAATTCAAGTCCTAGCACTAGTACCTCCTCATCTTCGAGGGGTGTTCACCACGTCAATATGGACACTAGTGTAGCTGCTGCGCTTGTAGCTCTGGCGAAAGATGTGAAGGAGCTGAAGATGAGGGTGGCGCGATGTGAGGTGTGTCGTGGCGATCATGCTACTGTTGAGTGCCCTGTGCTGAATCAAGAGCAAGTCGGTTATGTGGGAGGTCAAAACCGATACGGGAATTCTTATAACCCCAATTGGGAAAATCATCAAAATCCTAGCTTCAGGTCTTCCGGTAATCCCCCTGGTTTCCATTCCAATTTTCCTCAGAACCAGGGGCAGGGTGGTCAGTCTTCGGGTAGTAATTCTGGGAGTACCTCGGTTGGAGGCGGTGCCAGTAACCTAGGTAGGATTGAGGAACTGCTGATGCAGTTAGTGGCAAAGGATGCATCGACTCAGAAAATCCTTCATGAGCATGACATCCTTCTTAAGAACCAGCAGTCCGCTTTCCTAGATTTGCAGCGTACGGTTGGTGACATTGCTAAGCGTTTGGATAAAAGGCCGGAAGGCCAGTTTCCGAGTGGTACCCAACCCAACCCAAACGCCCATGTGAATGCGGTCACCACCCGTAGTGGTAGAGGTGGAGAGCTTTTGAGTTCACCGGTGGAGGTTGCGAAAGAACCGGTTGATGATGAGGTAGAGAGAGAGACTCCTGGGAGGGTGCATTCGAGACTAGTCCCAACAAGTACCGCACCAAACAGTGAGTCTCTAGTTGGTAAGTCTGTTGACAAGAAGCCGGTTGATGTTAAGCCCACTCCCGAGATTGATCTAGCCCGTATTCCTTATCCTGAGCGTGTTGCTAATCAAAAGCATGCTAAGGAATACGGGCATTTTCTTGATATGTTTAAACAACTGAAGATCAATCTCCCATTCATTGAGGCCCTTCAGCGTATGCCTAAATACGCTAAGTTTTTGAAAGATCTTTTGAAGGGGAAGGACCGGTTGGGTAAGTTGAATGAGGTTCCTTTAAGTAGGGAGTGTTCTGCAGTGATAACAAACACGCTACCGGAGAAACTGACAGACCCGGGTATTTTCACAATCCCGTGTTTGTTTGGTGGCGATGTTCGTAGTCACGCGTTAGCGGATTCCGGTGCTAGCATCAATCTGATGCCTTATTCTCTCTATGAGAAGCTAGCACTCGGTGAACTAGCTCCAACGCACATGACACTCTCCCTAGCGGACCGGTCGATAAAATGTCCACGGGGAATTTTGGAAAACGTACTTGTGAAAGTTGATAAATTTGTTTTCCCTGTGGACTTTGTGGTTATGGATATTGAGGCGGATACCACTGTTCCCATCATCTTAGGACGTCCGTTCCTTCGCACCGCCAAGGCCGTCATCGATGTTTTTGACGGAAAGCTCACACTTAGGGTCGGTGACGAGACGGTCACTTTTGTGGTTGCCAAATCTATTAACCTAGAAGGGAGTGGTGATAGTGTTGATAACCCCAAATGTGGGGATGTTAAGAAGAAGCCGGAGGTGATGATGAAGGTTGTAGGTGGTGAGATGTGGGAGGCAGGTGAAAGTGGCTCGTTTTCAAGCGAATGGGAGGAATTCTCCCTTGATCCTCCCACATAGTGTGGTTTGTGAGTGTTTTGGGTGGAATCCCCAAGTGTAGAGTTTATAGAGTGGTTTAGGTTGCGTTAGTTGTTTAGTTTTTTCGGTTGTGTGTTTTGTGTTTTGATGTTTGCATGCAGGGATATTAATTGATTTTTGGAAGAGCTTTTAGCAGCAGAATGCGGGTCCCCAGGTATGTTTGTTTTTGTAAATGGTGGTTGGAAGGTTTGGGAAATAAGGGGTGAGAAATTTGACTAAGTGTTGAAAAATTTTGAAACTTTCTGTCAAAATCCACCCCTCGCGCTACGCGAGGTTTTCTCGTCCCCCGTCGCACTACGCGAAAAAAAAAAAAAAGATTAGAAGCGAGAACACAGCGAGAGCAAGGTGTGGGGATGCTGAATCCTCAACAAGGCTTTGGGAGCTGCTACATGCTTGGAGCATATTGACCCGCCAAAATACCAGCTAAGTCTTTTCCATTTTCTTTTACTTTTCCCTGTTTTTGTTTTTGAGTCATGTTTCCATTCATGCATTGAGGACAATGCAAAGTTTAAGTGTGGGGATGGGACACTGTCGTTTAGTTTTGTTTTTTTTTTCGTTTAGAGTGTGTTTTTATTTATTTGGCAAAAAAAAAAAAAAAAATTAAAAATTTGAAAATGTCTTTTGAATAAAGAAGTTTGCAAAATGAAACGGAAAATGATAGAAAAGAGGGGTTTTTGTTCGGGTTCAAATAATGATAATATAGATTAATATAGTCGAGCTTGTGTCTAGTTTGGGATATGTGAATAGGCTCGGTTAGGTTTTAGGTTCCTTTGATCTAAATATACCTTAATTGTCGGTCTACTAGTGGGTTCTCATCTAGGGAAAATTAGAAATTGCAACCGCCAATAATAGTCAAAATGAGTGGTGGATATGAGATTAAGGGTATAATAGTCATTTTGGTTCTCCTTTATCAATGTTTGTCAGATGCCTCTCCCCTTTACCTCCAACGATTCGCAAGAAACTCCTTTCTTACTTTTCATATCCCGTTTTCACAGTTCCAAATCTCAGTTACGGTTCAAATCGTTGCCTCAAACATGGGATTTTTTTCACATATTGCTTCAAATCCTATTTAGGGTTTTCACACCTGCATTTTCATCCAAGAACACAATTATATGGTGGTGCCAAAGCGACAGCCTCATGCTCATGCCAATCGTTGAACGACGTCGTCTGAGTGTGGTTGTTGCTGCTGGGGCCGACCTATCTAATCCTTTCTCCGTCAACATTTGCTTGGGTTCTCAGGTGAATCGTTTATCACTTTACCTAATTCCCTTCATCTTCGTATCAAAATCCCCAATTTCCAAACCCTAAAAACTCGTTATAGCTTCTCATTACAAATTCATGTGTTGCATCTGATTCAGCAGCCATGTTTGCATTTTCTAGGAATGGGAAGAAGCTTGGAAGGCAAGGGTTTCTCTGATTACTTGCGTCCTCGTCTTCATCTTCGTCAAGCTCGCTAACGGGAATAAGAAAGGGAACACAAGGAAACACAAAATCAACATAAAAGGTAATAATTTTCCAGATGTTGTTTCTCTTGTTTAGGTGATTATCGCCATTTTGTTTCTTTTCCCTTTTTTCTTTTAAAATACATAACACACTGATGTATTGCAAAATACATGCATTTTACTGTCAATTTCATTCCCACTTTGTGTTTGTTTTGCTTCGGTTTTCTTCTATAACTGCTTGTACTTAATATTTCTATATCTTATGGTTGTTAGGTCACAAAGGAAGCGGATATGATTGAAAACGAAGAAGAACGAGTTTCCGGTTCGTGCGAGAGGGCTGTGGATGAAAAAAGAAACTTTCTGGATATTTACCTATGTCGCATAGCGCGACATATCTTGTAATGTCTTCGCGCTACGCGAGGATTGAAAAATGTCTGAATTGCCCTTTTAATGATTGCCCGACTGTTTTGTCTTTTCTAGGGCCCTCGCGCTACGCGAGGAGTGTGCAAGATCCCGTCGCGCTACGCGACGGGTTGTTTTTCGCAGAAATTGTTTTAAAACCCCAAAAATTAGAAACCCTAAGGGGAGAGAATCGAAGGAACGGCTGCAGGCGAAAAGAAGAGACGAAAAAGGGCGATTTCAAAGGATACAAGGCAAGGATTGAAGCTAGGGATCACTGGGATCGATTTCCTCGGGTGTTAATCATTCGGTTGTGTTTTTCCTTGTTTATCTTCAATTCCCATGTTTCTTTTGTGCTTCGAATTGATGCTAACTATGGTTTTTGTCATGTTTAGTGGCTAAACTCTTAGAACTACCTAGGTGTTGATAAATACATATGATTGACATTAGGTTTTATCCGGTTTTGGATGATTTGCATGTGATTAACTCATGATGTAACAAACTTGGTTTGGATTATTGGATGTTTTATGTGTGTCTATGATTGTTTATGGATTGATGATTTACTCCTCGTGTGCCTTGGTGAATGTCTTTCATGTAATAGGTGCATGCTAGATCAATTACTGTGTGTCTTTGATTAGTGGGTGGTTAACTGCGTACGAGTTCACCATAGGGTAATCTTCTTGATATAGATAGTTTAGATGTGCAACCAATCTCGATAGCTGTGAGGTGAGAGATTGTCGGTTTGTCTAGGGTGTTAGATTGCTAGTTTAGAGGCTTTGTGAGAAGATCTTGCTAGTTTGTCTCATATCTGTGTTTACCGAATCCAATAGGAAAATCCTAGTTATCCCTTGCACTTAGGTGTATTGAGACTTTCGCGCTGTGAGGTAGATTGTCTAGCGGATACTTCTTGAGTAAATTGGAGGACCTGTGAGGGAAATCCATCCAACCGGTGGTTTAACGGCTTTTAGGTTTCTTGGTTGACTATCCTTGAGAAGGGTCGAGGGTGCTCTAGGTTTCCTTTGAGTTTAGTATTTTAAGATCCCGGTATCACGTCAGTTCCCTTATCGATAGAACCTTTGTCAAGCATGTGTAGGATTCGAGCCTAGGTAGTGTTCTTTCTCCGTCTGGTTCTCGTTTCAACTTTCGTTTGCATTCGTAGTCTTCTCTTAAGTCCTTCTTTTAAGTTACTATTAGTTGTGAGCAAAACCCCCTTCTTTATTATTATTTTATTTAAGCAATTTTGTATGGATAAGTCTTTCAGTTTCTAGTTAGTGTTTTCTGTAGAGGTCTTTTGGGTTCGATATCCGGACTTACTTAGGCTTTACTACATTCGATAGGTTCACTTGCCTGTCGGTAGTTTAGTTCTTTAGAGAGTCTAGAGTATTACTTAGTGTTTTATTTAGGTTGTTTTGAGTCATTTAATTCAAACTACTTTGTGCATATCACACACACTCTAGTTGTAATTTTTGACATATTTGATTTAGTTGTAATTTTTTGACATATTTGATTTTATTCTTATTTGCATGATATGAGATTCAGCTTATTTGATTAAAAGAAAAGGTCTTTTATCTCTTCTTATGAAGCATACTAAGGTTTTATCTTTTGCTATTGATTTGGTTTTGTTTTTTAGTTTGACTGTTGAACTGTTGATTTTGTAAGACAAGGTAAGAGTCTTGGATTTAAGGTTTTAGTTGAAGATCTATGAATTATTTGAATTTAAATGGTTCTGTTTTGATAGTTGATACATTTTATTGTTTCACATATGACTTAAGTTTGATTTTATCATGGATTTGCAATTGTGGAATATTGGTTATGAATGTGTTTTTTACGCTATCTTACTGGTTGGGGTGATTGCTAAAATGAGTATGGCTTGATGCTCAATCACTTGATTACCATGAGATGCAAATGTTAATAGTAGAAATGCTACACTCTTGTATATGCTAACTGCTTTACCCTTAAAATAGAGTTAATTATGTGGTTAAGTAACTTTCGGGTATAGCTTCAAAAGATTGTATATTTGAAGGTTATATATTTGAGATTTCTGAATATGTTTATATAAAATGAGTATTGAATAGGCAAAGTGCTTCTTTTAGGAAGGTCTACAATTATTTCTTTGTTTATGAATGCTAGCTTGCTTCTTTTAATTTCTTTGGTAAATTTTGCTCTTTAGGTTATTCATACGGTAGGTTGTTTTTGTTCGTGACACTAATGTAACTATAGTATTAAACCTATGTAACTATAGTATTACAGCAATGCAACGATTTGTTAAAATAGTAAATGTTAGAAACTGGGGTGTAAATACTGGGGGGTGTTTAAATGTTAGAGTATTAAACCAATGTTAAATAGAGTATTACACCAATGTAACGATTTTTACATGTAATTAGAGTATTAAACCAATATAACTAGTTTTTGTGGTGTAATTGTTACTTTGATGTATTCGTTACATTAATGTAATCACATACGATTGCAAAAAAATAAATAAATTGACGAGACTATAACGAAATTAAAGAGAAAAATGAGACGATTTTAATGGTGTAATTTTTATAAAAAAATAAGATAGCATAAAAAAGTTATTAATGATATATAAAGTAAAGGGAACTTTAAAAAAAAAAAGAAGAAAGTATGGGATTTTAAGAGTGTGACACTTGCCACACTCTTGTTAAATCTGATTTCAAATGTGGTTAAAATGACATTTTTACCCTTTTTAATTAAAATAATAAAGGGGACGCATGGCAACATCTTGTGTGTTTGAGTTAACATTGACCATTGGATTAAGGTTTTATGGTTTTCACAATAAGGGTGGGTTTTGACCCATTTTTACCCTCAATCGAAGTTCGTTTGACCAATTTCTTAGCGTTTTTTAGCGAAAAACCACTTGTTAGTGGAAACTTCCCATATATATATAGGAGTGAGTTCAATAGAAAAATCCCCACCCAAAAACCTAAACCCCCACCCCACCCTACCCAAAACCTAAACCCACCCCACCCACCCCCCAAAAACCTAAACCCCCCACCCACCCTACCCCCCCAAAAACCTAACCTAAAAGCTAAACTAAACCCAAAAAACCACTCCCAAAAGCTAACTATGCTACATATATGTAGCAAAACGCTGAATTTTTTTTTGAAAGGGGACGACGTGGGGATCAAGGTCTCCGAAGCGGTTTTTTAGTTTTTGATTTATATTTTGAGTTGTGATTTTTTTATTATTTTTATTACCTTTAATAATTAGTTTTTTGGTTTTCTAATGAACAAAGAGTTTTCTTATGATCCTTCCCCTATATATATATAGGGGTAGGTTCCACTAACAAGTGATTTTTCGCTAAGAAACGCTAATAAATGGGTCAAACGAACTCCGATTGAGCTCATTCCAGTGGCGTTGGAACCGCCTCATCAAACCCTAACACGCCCCCAAAAACCTAAACCCCCCTCCACCCGCACCCCCAAAAACCTAAACCCCCATCCAACCCCATCCAGAAAAGCCTAAAACCACCAACCCCACCCCCCAAAAACCTAAACCCCCTACCCCACCCCCTAAAAACCTAAACCCACCCCCATAACCTAAAACCCCTAAACCTACCGAAAAAAAACCTAAACCCTAAGGCTAAAACCTTAAAAACGAAGATGGTAGAGTTCGACGAGACGGTTCCAACGCCGCTAAAATGAGCTCAATCGGAGTTCGTTTGATATCGTTTCTTAAGGTTTTTAGCGAAATATCACTTTTTATTTGAACCTCCCATATATATATATATATATATATATATATATATATATATATATAGGGTTGAGTTCATGAGAAAACTCATTTTCATGAGAAAACAAAAAAAAACTCCTCATTAAAGGTACTGCATATGTGTAGTACACCCCAAAAACCTAACCCACCCCCAAAATCCTAAACCCCCACCCCACCTCCACCCAAAAACCTAACCCTACCCCCAAAAACCTAAACCCCCCACCCACCCCCCAAAACCTAAACTCCCCACTACAACATATTGTCCTTCTCTTAAGTGTTACAATTGTAATGAGGAGGGACATATAGCAAGAAATTGTACCAAACCTATTCAGCAAAAAGCCCGGGGAGGGGCTAAAGGTCGGGTATTTGTAATAGGTGAAGGAAGGAGGAACGACAATGCCAAGGTGGTAGCTGGTATGTTCTTAGTTAATAATGTTTATGCTAAAATCCTGTTTGATACTGGAGCGAATAGAAGTTTTGTTTCAGATACCTTTAGTTTGCATTTAGGCATGAAACCAACTCCACTTGAGCATGCTTACGTAGTTGAGAAGGCAAGTGGTGAGCAAATTAGGATAACCGAATCGTATGCGAATTGCAAGATGACTCTAGGCAACGAAAATTCAGTGATTGAATTAATGCCAATGAGTATGAGCAAATACGATGTTATCATTGGAATGGATTGGTTAAACCAATGCCATGCTCAGATAGATTGTGATCAACAGACTGTTAGGATTTGTAGGCCTGACGGATAGTCTATATTAATACAATGCGATAGTGATGAGAATAAGATTGAAACGTTTTCTGTAGCCAAGGCTAAGAAATGTGTGAATACAGGGTGTAATATATTCGTAGTTTATGCCTTAAACTCTAGACCTGTATGACATATTGCGGACATTCCTATAGTATGCGATCACCCGGATATATTTTCGGAAGAATTACCTGGTCTACCACCAGATAGACAAATCGAATTCCGAATCGAACTCATTCCCGGAGCTAAACCTGTGGATAGAGCACCGTATCGTCTAGCACCCTCTGAGTTGAAAGAATTGATGAAGCAAATTCAAGAATTATTAGATAGAGGTTTTATACGTCCAAGTACTTCACCTTGGGGAGCACCAGTCTTGTTTGTAAAGAAGAAGGACGGAAGCATGCGTATGTGTATAGACTATCGGGAACTAAACAAACTCAATATAAAGAACAAATATCCATTACCAAGGATAGATGATTTGATCGATCAGTTGCAAGGAGCTAAATACTTCTCGAAGATAGATCTTAGATCTGGATATCATCAGTTGAAGGTATAGGAGGAAGACGTACCTAAGGCTGCCTTTAGAACCTGATATGGAAACTATGAATTCTTAGTTATGTAATTCGGTCTAACTAATGCTCCCGCAGCAGTTATGGACCTAATGAATCGAGTTTGTAAACCATTCCTGGACAAATTCGTTATAGTGTTCATAGACGATATCCTTATCTACTCCCGAACTCAGGAAGATCATGACAAACATCTTCAGATAGTCCTGGAAACTCTTAGAAAAGTGAAGCTGTATGCTAAATTTTCCAAATGCGAGTTTTAGAAACAAGAAGTACAATTCTTAGGGCATGTTATAAACCATCAGGGAATCTAAGTAGATCCAGCCAAGATTGAAGCCATTATGAAGTGCGAAGCTTTCTTGGTCTAGCTGGATACTACCGACGATTTATACAGGACTTCTCCAAATTGCTACCCCATTAACTACCCTAACTCAGAAAGCTATGAAGTTGGAATGGAGTCAAAAGCAAGAGGAAGCATTCAAAACCCTTAAACAGAAACTTAGCTCTGCACCAATCTTAGCATTACTTGAAGGGAATGATGACTTTGTCATCTATTGTGATGCTTCCCGTATTGGTGTAGGTTCCGTAATGATACAGGAAGAAAATGTGATAGCCTATGCATCACGACAACTTAAAATTCATGAGAAGAACTATACCACACACAATTTCGAACTTGGTGCCACAGTGTTTGCTCTAAAGATTTGGATACACTATCTGTATGGTACTAAGTGTGTGATATATACAGACCATAAAAGTCTCCAACATATATTCAATCAGAAGGATTTGAATATGAGATAGAGAAGATGGATGGAAGTTATTAATGATTACGATTATGAGATTAAATACCATCACGGGAAAGCTAATGTTGTAGCAGATGCATTAAGTCGGAAAGAGAGAATCATGCCTATCAAAATAAGAGCCTTAAGATTAGAAATCAAGATAGACTGAATGGATCAGATAAAGGAAACTCAAATCCAAGCACTCCAAGAAGATAACATCAAGAAGGAATGCATGGTTGGTAAAGAGAAGTTATTAACCAAAGGCGATGACGGAATCCTACAATTTGGAAACAGAATTTGGATTCCTAGACTCAGGGAAATTCAAAAAAAGGTGATGGATGAAGCTCACAAATCCAAATATTCGATACATCCTGGAGCTGATAAGATGTATAAAGGCCTGAAGACTCATTATTGGTGGCCAACTATGAAGAAATCCATAGCTCAGTATATAGAAAAATGCTTAACTTGCGTTCAAGTCAAGATTTAGCATCAAAAACCCGCAGGTCAGCTACAACAGTTGGAGATACATGTGTGGAAATGGGATAGGATTACTATGGACTTTGTCATGAAACTGCCAAGAACCCAGAAAGGGCATGATGCTTTTTGGGTTGTGGTTGATAGACTAACCAAATCGCACACTGTATTCCTATCAGTGAAAACTATTTAATGGATAAACTTGCCCGACTCTACATTAATGAAATTGTAAGCCGCCATGGTATACCGCTATCTATTATCTCTGATAGAGATAGTCGATTCACGTCCATATTTTGGACCAGTTTTCAGAAAGAGTTGGGAACTCGAATCAATATGAGTACATCATATCACCCTCAAACCGATGGACAAAGTGAAAGAACAATCTAAACCCTAGAAGATATGCTAAGGGCTTGTACAATAGAATTTGAAGGTGACTGGGATAATCATCTACCATTGATAGAATTCTCTTACAACAACAGTTATCATTCGAGCATAAAAGCTGCACCGTTTGAAGCATTATACGGTAGGAAATGCAGAACTCCAATTTGTTGGACGGAAGTTGGAGATACCTAACTATCTGGACCAGAAATCTTATAGGAGACAACTGATAAGACAATCCAGATCAAACAAAGATTAAAAGCTGCACAAGATCGGCAGAAAAGTTATGTAGACAGACGACGAAAGCCATTAGAATTCCATGTAGATGACTATGTGATGTTGAAAGTATCACCTTGGAAAGGTGTTGTGCGTTTCAGAAAACGAGGAAAGTTAGGGCCAAGGTATATTGGGCCTTACAAGATAATAGAAAGAGTTGGATCAGTAGCGTATAGATTAGAATTGCCTGAAGCATTGCAGGGTATTCATAACACGTTTCACATGTCATGTCTACGCAAATTTCTAGCAGACCCCGATCAGGCAATCTCATTAGATGATGTACACGTCGATGATAAACTCCAATTCACCGAGCAACCCGTTAAAATCTTAGGAACCTAAGACCAAAAGTTAAGAAAGAAAACAATACCGATGGTACTAGTACAATGGCAAGGTCGAAAAGGCGCCGATCAGACTTAGGAATTAACAGAACAGATGAAAGTTAAATATCCCCATCTATTTGAATGATTCTTAAATTTCGAGGACGGAATTCTTTTAAGCAGGGGAGATTTGTAACACCTGGATAATTCCCCAAAACAAATAAAGGCTAAAAGTATCAAAAGAAAAAGTTCAAGGGTTAAACTGCAATTTCTCCAAAGATGGAGGACTAAAACTGAAAATTATGAAAATGGACGGATGTCGGACCGACATCCGATACATATCGGCCTGATATGTGTTGACAAAGGCATGAACCAGGTGTTGACACGTGTCCTATGACTCATCGGTTAAATTTTGACGCGTGGCTCGATAGCGGACCGCTATCCAGGACCATTGCGGTCTGTTAGCCACAACAATCAAGCGTGTCCAATAGGAGAACGACGCGAGTAGGGCTGACGCATACAGGGTCATATCGGACCGATATCCCCCTACATGTCGGTCCGATATGGGACCAAAATCAGCCTATAAATAGATGGCTCGGTTTCAAACTTTGACACACATAAACTTCTTCACACAAAAAACCTTCCCACACACTAGAGCTCTGGTGGCTCGATTCCCGAGGTTCTGGTCCGCTCTCGAAAGTCCGGTTTCTCGCATTTGTCCTTAAACTGTCGTATATAGTGCCGATGTAAGGTTTCTGAACACCCTGAGGTTCCTTCGTGTAAACCTAAGATAGGGATATCGATTATGATAAATGTCGAATATGATTTAGGGTTCTGTCGAGGTGTTGATTAATATAAGTAATCAGAAAGGAGGTTCTACTTAAGGTGAGTTCCTCTGAACTATGCTCTATGAAATTTTTTGTAAATGATTTTAATCTGAGATCCCAATACTATCCGTGCATATATCCTATAATAAGTACTTATTATGCCCATGATTGGGGTGGGACCTAGGGACAAGACCGATCCTCTTGTTTGAGATCTGGTACGTATGGGACCAGCGCGTCGTAAGGTCTCTGTATATATGTATGTTGTAGACTCAGAACCCGAGTAAAGCATAGGTTACTGGGTGATAGATGAGAGGGGATGGTTGTAAGACCCATGTAGGGCCTTCATTCCTGTATCAAAGATAACCGTAAATATGATTTTGTTTATGAACTCACTAGCGTTAAGTTGATCCAAAATGTTTTCAAATGTTTTTGAGAACTGGTGAACCCTAGCTGGTAGTTGGCATTTCAGGGGAGGTAGAAATGTTGGATATAGGGATGACTGAGGGCAGGTCCCTGTGTGACCATAAGGCCTGAGTGGATGGCATGATTCTTCGTGAGCTATAAGTCCAGAGTTGTTTATGTTGTATTTTGCCAGTCAGTCCCTATTGTACAAATGTTATGTTATGTTATGTTATGAAATGAAATAAATAATGATGTTAAGTCTTCCGCTGTGTGTTTTTGGTATCAACGTCACAGTAACTAGAAAGCGACCTTCAACCGGTATGTAGTTATCTGACGAACGGAATGTTCTATCTAGGAAAGAGTGGTGTATAAATCTCACCTAGACCCGTCGCTCTTACCTGGGAACATATCTGTTGGAGGTACTACTCTGGTTAGATGACTGTCCTGTGTTACGTGTGTGACATGATTACTCTTTCTTTGTCTTCTATCCGTTGGCTGTTACCAGCGACCACGAAGAATGGAGGACAGTGGTCGCCTCTCTGTTCAGTCCGAAGTTTGATTAGGGTATTCCTTGGTCAAAATGTTATCGTCCTCCAAAGTTGAGTATAAAAAAAAAATGAAAATCAGTTGCAATCTTTACAGGGTTTTGCAAATCAGTTGAAATCCTTTCTGGGTTTTGTTCATCACTGATCAAACCGTAATGGGTCGGAGGCAGATTAGGTTTGAACCAAGGCTTTGGGTGTCATTGATCCTTCTGTCGATGGGTCTTTTCTCTTGCTTGCTTGCGTATATGTACATTTCTGTGAATTTCAGACCCAATGAAGACATAATATTTTCATTAGTTTCTTAAACTAATGGTGGGTGTTGTAGAGGGATTGAAGGTTTTGAGTTGTGGGGTAGTGTTGTGAAGTGGGGTTCAGATTTCAAGTTTAATTTGTCAACTGAGTGTGAAGGGGGCGGTGGAGGTGGCGGCCGGAGGTGAAGGGGGCGGTGGAGGTGGTGGAGCTATGGTTTTTATTAAATGGGGAAAAGGGAAGAGGGCATAGGGTTTTTAAAGTAGGGAGAGATAATTATTTTTTTTGTTTTTTTTATTAACAAGGGTATTATAGTCTTTTTATACATACTTAATAGAATAATTCTAACGGGGTTAGTGGACTGGACTTTAATTGATACAAAATTGAAACCACTGTACTAAAAAAGTCAAATTTAAACTTTTGGACTAAAATGGTTATTTGTGTCAAACCACAGGGACTAAAACCGTATTTAACTCTAATTAATATGAATTCAAATGTTGTACTTTAACATGTTTGTCCAAACTCATATAACAATATAGTAAACACAAAGTGTCAATTACAATAATAATTAAGGGAAATGAAAACATTCTATTGATCTTGATCTGCAAGTGGTAGTTGTTTCATAATCTTTCGCATCATAGCTTCCAACTTTTGTCACTTGCTATTAATATCTTTCTTCATAGCTTCGAGCTCCGCTTTTTTTCTTTCACTATCCTCTTCAAACTCTTTGCGCATTTCCAGCAACTGATTTTTCTCAACTTCAAGGTTTGCCTTGAATGATTCCATCAGGCCCTCCGGAATCATGTATGATGTGCAAGCACCTTCTACTTTTTTTATCAACGTATTTATAACACCTCTACCATAAAGTTGGCGATATCCAGAGTTCTCTTTGTTCATTACAGCCAGAAAAGGATCTACTGTAGCGTTGCCATCCTCTATAGGCTTGTAGTTCTTCATTTGTTCCTACAATGTTATCAAAAAAATATTATCAAAACAATTTTATATATCTGAACAAGTAATGTTCTAAAATATAAAATAGAAATTTGAGATTGAAATATGTTAAACAAATATGTCACAGATATACAATTCATTGAACAAGTAATATATAGAAGAACTTAGACAAAAGAAACTCAATTATAGCCTGTGGGTGAGTGGGTGATCGGAGATTTCATCAAAACCATATTAATCTTACGCATACTAGCACTCATGAAACATGGATAGTTACATAAGTTTAAAAGTAGAAAGAACTTACAATTTTCATTAACGTGTCATCATATGTATCAACATATGAATGTCCTCCCGTCCTTTTACGTGTACGTTAAAAAAAAAATAGTGGGGTTACCTTTTGGATTTAGTTTAGCTTTTAGGTTAGGTTTTTGGAGGGGGTGGGGTGGGGGGTTTAGGTTTTTGGGGGTGGGTTAGGTTTTTGGCGTGTACTACACATATGCAGTACCTTTAATGAGGAGTTTTTTGGTTTTCTCATGAACTCAACCCTATATATATATATATATATATATATATATATATATATATATATATATATATATATATATATATATATATATATATATATATATATATATATATATATAGGGGACGTATCGGTTGTAAATCCTGAGTTGTTGTGAGAACCTTTAAACTCAATATGGACCATACATTCATTTCTTAGTATTTTAATATGTGGCTATAATTAATTCTTTGTTTTTAATATATTTAATATAAAACTTGTGGTCTAGATTAAATAGAGGGGTAAAAAGGTAATTTTACTTTATTTTCTTCTTTTTTGTTTAATCTAGTGATAAAAAATCCCTCTCCCTCTGCCCCTCTCTCTCTCTCTCAACAATTTAAGAACACATATATACAAATCGATAAAAAAATTATAAATCCAAAATACACAAATATCTTTACAAAATAGAAACGAGATCTAAAATCAAAGAGAGTTGAACATCACTAGCCTAAGAAACGAGATGTGAAATCAAAAGTGAGTTGAACATCGCGGGTTCAATCGTCATCTCCTCATTCTCTGTTTGGATTAGCGACTACAATGTGTAGATTTAACTGTGAATTAGCAATATGAAGAAAAAGAAGAAATGAAGATTTAAACTGGTTTGCACATGTGAAAACTGAATTTACATATGTGTAAAATGAAATTACACATGTGCAAAACTCAGAGTTTTAACAGATATGAACTTGTAAATTCAAATGGATTATAGATCATGAAAAAAAAAAATCCAAATTTGGGATTTCTAAAGTTTCAACAAATTGATGCCCAAAACAAAACCCTAAATCGTAGATTTTCAAAATCAAGGGGATTATTACGAATACACAATCAATTGAAAAAAATAACCCGAAAAGAAACCTGGTTTACACATGTGTATACTGAATTTACACATATGTAAACTGAAATTACACATGTGTAAACTGAAATTACACATGTGTAAATTCAGTTTACATGTGTGTAAAACTCAGACCTGGGCTATTATTTTTACAAAACTGATATGGTTTTTACAGATCTGAACTTGTAAATTCAAATGGATTACAGATCATGAAAAAAAATCCAAATTAGGGCTTTCTAAAGTTTCAACAAATTGATGCCCAAAAAAAACCCTAAACCGTAGATTTTAGAAATCAAGGGGATTATTACAAATACACAATTAATTGAAAAAAATTAACCCAAAAGGAAACCTGGTTTACACATGTGTATACTGAATTTACACATGTGTAAATTCAGTTTACACATGTGTAAAAAACAGATCTGGGCTATTATTTGAGCCAAATAGTTGAATCAAGGAGCAGTAGAAAGAAAGGGATTCCAAAATGAAATTAAACGAAAAAAATGGATTTCAAAAATGAAATTAAAACTAGAGGTTCAAAGAGGCTTTCAATTATAAGATAACCATTTAAATGCCTTCTAATTCTATAGAAATCCGGTTAATACTTAAGCAAATGACAAATGCCAAAAGAAAAAGACAACTTGAATTCCAAATTAGGTCAGCTGCTTTCCTTTAAAATACAAATTAATTCTTCTTTTTAATAACAAACATCTCCCGTGAGGGGGTCCACGACAGATCACCTCCATATCAATTTTTATGTTCAGATCCATATAAGTTTTTACATATATGAACTCACATCCAGGGTTGACCAATCAGATCAATAACAATCCATATAGTTAAAATCCACATAGAAAACAAAAAACAGAAGACGATTAACTAATCAGATCAATAAAATCTAACGTCAAATTACTCAAAATTCATCTTCAGACTATTAGATCTAACATGAGCCTAAACTAACCCGGCCAGTATAAAATATAAACTCACATATCTAAGAACAAAAATAGAAAGGAAATTAAGATCGAAATTAGGACCATCTGGTAGGTTTGTGGTGAATATTACCGTGAACGAGCATCAAAGAGAGATTGTCTTCAAAGTTGCAATAAGGGATTAAGATAGAGAAACAAATTAAAAAACCCTTTCCAGATGAGGTTTCAATGCAGTAAAATTACTAAAAAAACCCACCATTTAAATATGTTGGGGGGTTCAGATCAGACAAATAAGAAAGGAAAAACATAGCACCGTCTGCTTGTTCTTCGATAATAGTTTCTGAACCAGTTCTTGTTCTTCAATAATAGTTTGAAAGGGGCCGTGGAAGGGTTTACTCAGAACAACAACCTTAGAAATTGGGGTTCTTGTTCTTCGATCTTTGAGTTTCTGAAATGGTGGCGATCTTTGTGTTTCACTTGAAGATCTGAAGATGATGATCTGATTTAAGAGAGAGAGAGAGAAAAATGAAGATATGAAATGAAGATCTGGTTTATGTTTAAGAGAAAGAGAGAGAAAAAATGGATTATATATGGGTAATAGGTAAATTAACAAAACACCCCTCAATGCATAAATGTAACGAACCAACTTTCGGGTTTTCCCTATAATATATTATTTATATTATAGGGGGAGTATTATAATAAAAGAAAGTTGGAGGGTACCTTTTTAGTTGTTGGAATTTAACTAGTTTTGGTGCCAATGGGTTTAATTTGTAAGTAAAGGGGCTGCTGTGTAAATAACACAATCTTGATTGTGTTAAATGGGAGAAGTCAGACAAAAGACACACATATGTGTGTGTGTTTACGTATTCTTCAAAGAAAAAAGGGGGAGAGGATCAAGCTAGAGAACTTGTGATTTGCATGCTTGATTTGGAAGCTTTGACCTACATTGTTGGATCGGGATCTACCTTGATCCAATGATTCAACACATTAACCGAACCAAATCGTGCGGAATCCGATTTGATTGGCAATCCAATCTATGACACGGATAGGGTCTTAAGAAACGAGCGGATTAGATGTCGAGACGAAGGTTTCTATCAACCCTTTGGTGTAGAGAAGTTGGATACAAGACCTGGAAACTCTCAACGGACAGAGATTCGACAATACAGGTGCAGAGAGTTTGTGTTTTGTTGGTTCTGCTCTGGTCAGTCTCTCTATGTGTATATCTGTTGTATTTCCGTGTTGTATGTGCTCATGAAGTGAAAGTTATATATATAGTGCAGAGGCCATTCGTACGAATGAGCCATGTGAATGGACTCATTCGTGCGAATGAATCAGCAGAATGGTTCATTCTTAAGAATGAATCATCAGAATGGTTCATTCGTACGAATGAATCATTCTCATGACTTATTCTAGCGAATGAATCATTCTCATGAGCTATTCGCGCGAATGGATCATTCTCATGATCCATTCGTGCGAATGGGCCTTTCATTAGCACGATTGATCAACGTTATCGCTATTTATCAGATCGTTTAATACACGGTCATTATATATGAGTAAACATTAAGGATAAACATGTAATTTCATTACTACATCAAATAATTACATTAAACATAGATGAAATACATATTACAAGGGATTAGGGACATATTATGCATCTACATACACAATCCTTCCTAATCATCAAGTAAGTGTTCAACACATCTATTGAATCCATTAAATCTTGTTCTTGAAAGGGTTGGGTGGATGATTAAATGGACGAGAATTAGGGGTGGGGGTTGATTAAATGTTGATTAGGATTGATAATCTAGCATTTCTATAGCTAAAGGAGTAATCAAATCATGTTGAATTCACCAAATTGGGAGTTTTAAAAATTAGGGTTCTTGGAACCCAAATGGGGGTTTTGCAATTTAGGTGTTTAAATGGTGAATTGAGCGTGGGTAAGCGTTTATGGTGTTATATAAACACATTTTCAAGTAGAAAACCCAATTGATTTGGTGAATTATGAATTGATGAAATTGTGGAATTTGGGTGAAATCCTAAACGGGTCAAAATGGGTAGAATTGGATTATTAATGATTAAAAGCTTGTATGGAGCTTATTAAACCAAAGATTATATGATAGTGAAGATCATAAGATCTTGGGTGGGAGTTAAACTTCAATTTGATAAATGTATTGGAGTAATTTAGATTACTAAAAACATGTGGAATGTTTAGGTGATCAAGGCGATAAAGATGTTAACTTTGAAGACCGTTTGGGATCTTCATTGGCAAAGGTAAGTGCTTTGCATTTACTTAGTATTATATAAGTAGTCTATGTGTAAGTAGTTTATGTGGTATGCTATTTACATGTTGTTAATGTGTTTGACTTTAGTAGTATAAGGTCAAACTATTATGTTGAAATTGGTGTAATTTGACTTATGTGGTAAATAGTCAAACGAATATGTGAATGTGGTGAATTTGGTGTAATTTGACTTATGTGGTAAATAGTCAAAGTAACATGTAAACGTGGTGAATTTGGTGTAATTTGACTTATGCGGTAAATAATCAAACGAATATGTAAACGTGGTGAATTTGGTGTAAGTTGACTTATATGATAAATAGTCAAACAAAATTTGATAATTTGGTGAAATGGTGTATTGTAGTGTGGAATACTTCAAAAGGTGGACTTGGAGTCAAATACTCCAAGTACGGGTAAGACGAGTTGAGGTACTCGCACCAAGAGGTCATAAACCCAATAAGAGGTGTGGAATACTTCAAAGGGTGTACTTGGAGTCAAATACTCCAAGTACGGGTAATACTAGTTGTGGTACTCGCACCAAGAGGTCGTAAAGCCAATAAGAAGTGTGGAATACTTCAAAGGGTGGACTTTGAGTCAATTACTCCAAGTACGGGTAAGACGAGTTGTGGTACTCGCACCAAGAGGTCGTAAACCCAATAAGAAGTGTGGAATACTTCAAAGGGTGGACTTGGAGTCAAATACTCTAAGTACGGGTAAGACGAGTTGTGGTTCTCGCACCAAGGCGTTGTAAGCCAACTAAAAGGTGATAAATAGGTGGGAGTAAACATGTGTGTGTGTGTTGTTATACATGTTATATTGGTGTCGTATTACACACAGATGCAAACGGGTCGGAGTGGAAAACGAGTAGTGGTGCTCGTATTAGGGGTGGATAAACTAACAAATTAATGTTAGTTAATGTGGTAGACATTGTGTGGTCGAAAAACAAGTAAATACACGTTAGATACTTGTTATATGCAAAAAATTGTAGAAATGGTGCGAAAAGTAGATGCTGGCATGGAACATGGTTGTGTTCATCTAAACACTACCATGACAGAAACCTTGTATTTTCCTGGTGCTGAAAGGGAACACGACCGTGTTCATTCAGAACATAACCGTGTTCAGGGGAACATGGTAGTGTTCATCTGAACACTACCATGACAGAAATTTTTATTTTAAAAAATGACTTTTTCTTGGGTTTTAACCATGAGGGGACTTGTGGAGAGGTCCCTAGGGCTACTTATCTATACTAACCATATACAAATTGATGTTTTGTATGTAGGAAAGCTCCGGAGTGATTCTCGGGTCTCGCATCATGTGGATTGGATTCTCGTGGGGAGTCTTTACAAACTATATGGGGTCGTAACAAGTTGTGGTTAACTTGTTTTATTAACCTTTGATTAAACTACCTTTGGGGGAAATATTGTAGTTTAATTCATGTTTGTAAAACTAAAATGTGTGGATACGTTAAATGTTGTATTTGGGACCGCTTCCGCGTCATATTTAAAAAGTTTAAATTGGTTCGAATTTTTGTGTGTTACAACTTGGTATCAGAGCAATGGTTTGAGGGATTTGGTGTGCGAGACACCAAACTCAAACCTATAATGCTTTTGATATGGTCGGAGAAACGAGAATCCAATGATAGTGTGATCGAGACACGGAGCTTAGGGGGCAAGGTTAGTATTGATTATGATATTGTATGTTTTAATTGGTGTCCAATGTGAACTAATTGTGTCGAAAGTTGTTAAGGGATTCGTTATATGGAGATAGTGAATGTAATTATGCATAGTACATTATCAATCATGCCTGGCCAGTGTGATTCATAATGTAACATGTGCGAATACCTTCATGATAACCATATGATGATGAACACCGACAATAAGTAAGTGAAGGTGGTTATATGTGTGTGTATATATATATATATATATATATATATTATGTGTTTGAACATAGATGATTATGCGGGGGTAATTAATATACACATGGAAAGAGGTAGTGCCTTATAGAGTAAGACTAGAGGCCTATAAGTAGGTAGAACACCTACAAGCTTGTTACTACACAGTCGGGGATGACTGGGGTGGAAAAAATAACTTAGTGGGCGGAATTTATAGATGGAAGATTATTTAAAGACTCACGTATGAAAGAGTCTATGGGTGTATCACCTTGAGGATGTGGATGAACTTTGGAAATAGTCGGGAGAAATAGAAAGCAACATCCTAGTGGAGGATGGATAAAGCTTTCTGTGATGTCATGTCAATTTTCCTTCAAGGAAGATAGGAGCTCATTGAGGCGGTACTTTGAAGAACCGCATGAAGCGGTAAGGGCGGGATGATCAAACATAGTCGAATACGTGGAGGAAGGAAACCTTGTATTCACAAGGGGTTCGTGGTGGGCGAGCCAAAGGAGTAAATAGTATGGATTTTGTTCGTTGGTTAACAAGCAATACATCACTAATGGTACTGGCTTTAAAGCAATCCACTGTGATGGGTGGATGGAGTACTACTCGCGGAGAGTCAACTCCAGAAAATGGCGGAAATTTGGTTGGGAGTTCTCCGTAGGGAGAAAGGCTTAAAGGCATGAAGATAATGCAATGGGGTGAATTCAAGAGACGTTCTTGAACTAGCTTGTCCACAAGCCGTTGTGGATCTTGCAAATTGGGTGTTTTCTTCACATACGTTAGCCCGGTGGATTAATCAAAGGATTATGGGCATGTCGTATGACTATGTGTGGTCTTGCCCAAATCTTGGAGTATCGGAAAGAATGAAGATAGATCGACTTTCTCGATGCTATCGGTTGACTCCTAGAGTGGTTTCTCCTTCATGGTGTATAACACGGATGGAGTTGATTATTATGTGATGCAAGGAGATCAAACTCGGGAAGTTAGTGGGGTGTGAAGAGGAAATTTGTGGTGGCTTCAAGAAAGCCAAATATTCTAGCCGAGCTAGAAATCTCTTTGTGGAGAAAATACTTGTTGTTGCCATATGTGTGGGAAGATACACAAGTGGGAATGATGGGATACACTATATCGTAGTGTTCTTGTCCTAGTAATGGGTGCTACGATGGTTACAAGTCGGGACTCATTCGAAGTGAATGTCCTGAGTTAAAGCACACGTATGATAGGGGGTGAAAATAGAAATTTTAAGGCTGTCGAGCCGAACCTTTCTAACTACCAAAGACAGGACTGAAGTCTTTTGGTGTATTGTCGAATGAGAATCTATGTGAATCATTGGATTCAGAGGCGATCAACATTGCAGATGCATAATGTTGACTATTGCATAATCGAAGGATGTGGGTGAAATAATCATGGAATGGAGTTCTACGATTATAGTGGAAATTGTGTGGTTACTTAGTAAACACATCAATGTCGTGTAAGACTAAAAGGTGATGTGTTGACCCGTTCTCTTTTAGAGATGGTGAAACACGTGGCGTATGCCTGGCTTATGCCATTGACACCAACCGGAGCAATGGAATACTTGATGTTCCAGTTGTGAAGAAGTTCATGAAGATTCTATACCCAGATGTATCTTCTTGGGGCGTAATCGTTCTCTTGAGGAAAATAAGAATGGAAGAACGTATACGTACATTTGTCGGGTTTGAACATGTGTCTAAGTCCTAGTTCAACGATAAAGGTAGAGGTGGACGTTATCCCATGAATGGTATCTTTTCCGTTATAAATACTATGGGACTGCGGGTGTAACTTTCTGGCTTATTAGAAGTTACACGGTTTATGTGGATCAATGTGAAAAGTGTGTAGACCCATGTATGCTAATATGGTGGTCGTTTATTCGATGATAATCGTTTTTATCTTCAAAGCAAGTCGTTTAAACTCATAATCTTCGTGAGTTTTTTGAAATTCCCTGAAAGGAGAGGCCTTTCTTCGTAATGATTTGGTGTGGAACTTTGGCTTTGGGTGGAAATCCATTTTTGGATAAGGCGGTTAATTCTAAAAACTTATATATTGACCCGACAATGATTGATGTAATCAATGGGTATATGGTGTTGGAGTCCTAGAACTTCATAGTAGTGTTTGAAGTCTTAAAACTTCACAACCGGTGATTAAAAATGAAGTCTTTGAACTTCAAAGGGGAGAATTTGGAGAGGGAATTGATGAATCTATATGCGGGCGAGCGTTAGAAGTTTAAATTGAAGTCCTCGAACTTCATCGGCGTTATTGAAGTCCTCGAACTTCATCGGTGATCTTGAAGTCCTTGTACTTCATGGGTGATGACTGAGACTTAAAAGTCTCATGGGTTATTGTATGGTTGTTTTGGAAGTTTAACTTTTGGTGGCTACGAATGAAAAGAGGCACAATCTAGTGTGTGGTTATAAGTGTCTCACTTGCCTACGGGTTAAGGCAAATACCAAAAGTGAACCTACTCTTTCGAGTGGTCGGAGATCTTTGGTTCAAGAAGTGTGTAATACGACATGGTACATCTGTACCCGTTGAGTCGGATTGAGGTATTAGTTTCAAATTTCGATTTGGAGGAAATCCGTTGATTAATTACCGTTGGTTGAAGGATGGTGTCATCTTATTTACCATTTGAGTATTCATATGCCAATAATTGAAATTACTAAATGGTGAACGGTGTTGAATACCTTTTGGTTGGGTGGTATTGAATGTCGTGAGATTAAGAATTATGATATGATTCAAGACTTAGCTTGAAAGATCTTGTTTATTGAGTGTGATTGAAAAATCTATTCAAGGTGGATAGAAAACCCTAAGTGGATTTAAGGAGGAGGTGTATTGAAATTCAAGTAGGGAACTTTGGCGATATAAAAGTTTCTCTTATAAAGGGGGTGTATCGGGTTCGGAAACATGGGAGGCCAAGTCCCCGTTTACTGGAGCCGTTCAGACTTTACTTTAGTTTGTAAAGTGGTATGAGGTTAGGAGTTACTCGGGGGATCGTGTAGACTCCATGATACATTCCTCGTGGTTCATCCACGGGAATGTGTGATGAGAGAAGTGGACGTTGCTTCTTATATCAGTATTGAGGCGATAGATAATGGATGTTTCATCTAGAGGAACCGGTGACTACCTTAGGTAGTTAGGTGAAACGCTTGTGGCATAAGCAGATTAACCAAGTGTTGGTTCAGCGGGATCCTTAGATAAGGGCGGAAACTACTCGGGAATATGAGAATATATACCCGAGTGTTACCCTAATCTTTTGGTGGATCGGGTTTCGGGGACGAAACCCAAAATTATAGGGAGTGATTTGTAACGAACCAACTTTCGGGTTTGCCCTATAATATATTATTTATATTATAGGGGGAGTATTTAAATAAAAGAAAGTTGGAGGGTACCTTTTTAATTGTCGGAATTAACTAGTTTTGGTGCCAATGGGTTTAATTTGTAAGTAGAGGGGCTGTTGTGTAAATAACACAATCTTGATTGTGTTAAATGGGAGAAGTCAGACAAAACACACACATATGTGTGTGTGTTTACGTATTCTTCAAAGAAAAAAGGGGGAGAGGATCAAGCTAGAGAACTTGTGATTTGCATGCTTGATTTGGAAGCTTTGACCTACACAATCCTTCCTAATCATCAAGTAAGTGTTCTACACATCTATTGAATCCATTAAACATTGTTCTTGAAAGGGTTGGGTGGATGATTAAATGGACGAGAATTGGGGGTGGGGGTTGATTAAATGTTGATTAGGATTGATAATCTACCATTTCTATAGCTAAAGGAGTAATCAAATCATGTTGAATTCACCAAATTAGGAGTTTTAAAAATTAGGGTTCTTGGAACCCAAATGGGGGCTTTGCAATTTAGGTGTTTAAATGGTGAATTGAGCGTGGGTAAGCGTTTATGGTGTTATATAAACACATTTTCAAGTAGAAAACCCAATTGATTTGGTGAATTATGAATTGATGAAATTGTGGAATTTGGGTGAAATCCTAAACGGGTCAAAATGGGTAGAATTGGATTATTAATGATTAAAAGCTTGTATGGAGCTTATTAAACCAAAGATTATATGATAGTGAAGATCATAAGATCTTGGGTGGGAGTTAAACTTCAATTTGATGAATGTATTGGAGTAATTTAGATTACTAAAAACATGTGGAATGTTTAGGTGATCAAGGCGATAAAGATGTTAACTTTGAAGACCGTTTGGGATCTTCATTGGCAAAGGTAAGTTCTTTGCATTTACTTAGTATTATTTAAGTAGTGTATGTGTAAGTAGTTTATGTGGTATTGTATTTACATGTTGTTAATGTGTTTGACTTTAGTAGTATAAGGTCAAACTATTATGTTGAAATTGGTGTAATTTGACTTATGTGGTAAATAGTCAAACGAATATGTGAATGTGGTGAATTTGGTGTAATTTGACTTATGTGGTAAATAGTCAAACTAACATGTAAACGTGGTGAATTGGTGTAATTTGACTTATGTGGTAAATAGTCAAACGAATATGTAAACGTGGTGAATTTGGTGTAAGTTGACTTATATGATAAATAGTCAAACAAAATTTGATAATTTGGTGAAATGGTGTATTGAAGTGTGGAATACTTCTAAAGGTTGACTTGGAGTCAAATACTCGAAGTACGGGTAAGACGAGTTGAGGTACTCGCACCAAGAGGTCATAAACCCAATAAGAGGTGTGGAATACTTCAAAGGGTGTACTTGGAGTCAAATACTCCAAGTTCGGGTAATACTAGTTGTGGTACTCGCACCAAGAGGTCGTAAACTCAATAAGAAGTGTGGAATACTTCAAAGGGTGGACTTTGAGTCAATTACTCCAAGTACGGGTAAGACGAGTTGTGGTACTCGCACCAAGAGGTCGTAAACCTAATAAGAAGTGTGGAATACTTCAAAGGGTGGACTTGGAGTCAAATACTCTAAGTACGGATAAGACGAGTTGTGGTTCTCGCACCAAGGCGTTGTAAGCCAACTAAAAGGTGATAAATGGGTGGGAGTAAACATGTGTGTGTGTGTTGTTATACATGTTATATTGGTGTCGTATTGCACAAAGATTCAAACGGGTCGGAATGGAAAACGAGTAGTGGTGCTCGTATTTGGGGTGGATAAACTAAAAAATTAATGTTAGTTAATGTGGTAGACATTGTGTGCTCGAAAAACAAGTAAATACACGTTAGATACTTGTTATATGTAAAAATTTGTAGAAATGGTGAGAATAGTAGATGCTGGTAGGGAACATGGTTGTGTTCATCTAAACACTACCATGATAGAAACCTTGTATTTTCTTGGTGCTGAAAGGGAACACGACCGTGTTCATTCAGAACACAACCGTGTTAAGGGGAACATCGTAGTGTTCACCATGACAGAAATTTGTATTTTAAAAAACGACTTTTTCTTGGGTTTTAACCATGAGGGGACTTGTGGAGAGGTCCCTAGGGCTACTTATCTATAGTAACCATATACAAATTGATGTTTTGCATGTAGGAAAGCTCCGGAGTGATTCTCGGGTCTCGCATCATGTGGATTGGATTCTCGTGGACGTGTTTTGTAAATGATTTTGTTAACCTTCTCGTGGGGAGTCTTTACAAACTATTTGGGGTCATAACAAGTTGTGGTTAACTTGTTTTGTTAACCTTTGATTAAACTACCTTTGGGGGAAATATTGTAGTATAATTCATCTTTGTAAAACTAAAACGTGTGAATACGTTAAATGTTGTATTTGGGACCGCTTCCGCGTCATATTTAAAAAAATTAAATTGGTTCGAATTTTTGGGTGCTACAATAAAATAAATCAGAAATGGTATAAATAAAATGAGTGGTTAGGAATGAGATTTTTGGTTTTTACAACAAATCAGGGTTTTCATTTGATACGTCCCATATATATATATATTGTTAAATTAAATAAATTGATTATAAACTTTAAATTTTATGAAATGAAGTTTTATTTTATGGAATATGATAATAAATATTAATAATGTTATATATAAGTTTAAGTTTTATAAGTTTATTAAAAATAAATTTTATAATTATATTAAAATGTTTATTATCTAGAATTGGCCTTGAACCCCCCTTATTCTACTTTTGAACCCCTCCTTATATATTGCTTGAACCCACTAAACCTTAATTTGGACCTCCTTTAGAGTTTGAACCCTGGAACTAATTTCTTACTCAATTTTGACTTGCAAAAGTCAAAACTCAAAAAATCATCCCTCAATCCCTGTGATTTCAGGATTTAAATTCTCCCAAATAAATCACCAACTCATTTGCAAACGTATGGAACTCGTAATCAATCAAATTGACTGAGAAATCAAATTTACTGAGAAATCAAATTTTTTTAAGACTCATTTATGGGTTACGGTTATGGGTTTTCAAACCCATAAATAAAGCCAAAATCCCGCTAATCTCGTCAATTACTAACTGTTACGCGTTTCGACTTTAAACTCCATATCACTTCACATTCGAATTCATTACACAAAACCGTTGCTTTTTTTTTCTCTCTGTTTGATCGACGAAGGAAGGGGGGAGAGTCCCTTAAATCGATGACTTTACTAGCCTCTTTCTGGTCCGAATCGTTTACTTCAGGTATCCATTTTACCTCTCCTCAAATCGAGTCATCCCTGTTATGTTGAAATCGATTGGGATAAATTGGAATTCTAGGGCTGGTCTGCGATTGGGAACTGGGTGGGGAAGAAGATGAGTCTGTAGGTATTATTTTTTTGATTGTTTGCTGGATTCTTAGCAAGGCATATGCCCAGATCAATCGGTAAATACTCTTTACTCCCTCAGGTCACGAACCCGGCCATGCCCAATTTTGTTTCTTTTTTATTATTTCTTTGTTTTTACTCCTTTTCACACTCACTCACACACAACACACACACACACATATATATATATACATATATATAAACGCATGTATTCTTTTAGAGAGAAAAAGGGGTTAAAATTTACATGTTTATAACTCATGCCTATAATTTTAGCAAATATTTAACATACTTTATTTTTATGAATTCTTATGATTGTGCAAATGTATATTTTTATATGTAAACAATTATTATAAACCAATCCTTTTTATAAATGTTCAAAGGTTTACGAATAATATTCTTTAGATAAAAAGCATATTTATATATATGTTTAATCATTTTCTAAAAATAGCAGTTTTTGATTATCACAAATAGAATATGAGCATCAATATTTCATGTACGCATTATTTCGTTATCACTATTTATTTAAAAAACATGACAAACGTTAGATGTGTATTTCATAAATTTTATTTTGTTGTATAACTTTTAAAATTATGAAACGATCGTATATGATTATGTTTAACTTAAAACTTTAAAACGAAATGATCCATAATTTTAGTGTTATTAATATCATAATTGTTTTAATCATATTATTATTATTATTACTTTCATAAATATTAAGATTCTTTTAATAACTTGATTTTCATAAATAATAAATTTATTTATTTCAAATTGTATCATATTATAATATTTCATCATAATGACTATTTTAACCTAATTATCTTAATGAGATGTTTATTTATATTAAATTTGCAATTAATATTTATTGTTGACACATAAAATCTATTTTAGAAATAAAATTTATAAAACATTATTTCGTGTAATTTGATTTATATATTATCACTTTATTTAACTTGATACCATTAAAGTTCACATCTTTAACTTTCTCGTTCGTTCGTTCATAAATCTTAAAGTCCAAAGCGTTCCGTTCTTGTTTCTTTTAATCGTTTTCATATGTTAAATGACGTATCTTATTTAACTTAGGGTATACTTGAATTTTATTACTTCAATTTACAAATTCAACCCTCTACTATTCAAGGTGAGAACATAACCCCTTTTTCCTTTTAATTTTGTGGTGAAACATGTACATATGACTTGATAACTCAAACTCTTTATCAAAATAAATTATTAAACAAGTAATTTCAATTATGTGCTTGATATATGAACACTAAACGATAACATTGCAATCATTAACTTGATTACAAGCCTAAGGTAGTACTAGTATGGCCATATAGGGGAAACCGACATAACAACGGCACAACCTTAGGGATTGTGGATGCAAATAATATTTGAACGGCACAATCTTAGGGATTGTGGATGCAAATAACATTTCGACGGCACAATATTGTTTGTTGATTTGAAACAAGTGTTGACATTAATTTATGAAATTTAATAATTTTTGTGATGCCTTAGTAATTGTGTTTATACATTGTGCTACGAACTATATGTGTAATACCTCGCGTTTTCGCCTTGGCGGGGTGTGACAATAGTGTGTTAATGCAAAGAAACAAAGTCATTGCTTATGCATCTCAGCAATTGAAAACTCATGAACAGAAGTATACGGCTCATGATTTAGAATTGGGTGCTATAATTTTTGCGTTAAAGTTATGGAGACACTATCTCTATGGAGTCAGGTTCACAGTGTCCACTGACCAAAAAAGTTTGAAATATATCTTTGGTCAGAAAGAGTTAAACAAGAGACAGAGAAGGTGGTTAGAAATCTTACGTGATTATGACTGCGAAATATGTTATCATGAAGGTAAAGCTAATGTAGTAGCTGATGACTTAAGCCGGAAATAAAGCGAAAAGCCTAAAAGAGTACGAGCTTTGAGACTCGAATTAAAATTCGATCTCTTTGAACAAATTAAAGAAGCACATAAATTAGCTTTAGAAGAAGCTAATATTAAACAAGAAAGGTTGGGAAAAATGATTAATCAATTAATCAAAAGAAGTGATAGTATTCTACGAATGAATAAACGAGTATGGGTGCCGATGACAGGAGATCTTCAAGAAAGAATTCTTAAAGAGGCTCATAAATCAAAATATACCCAGGAGGCGATAAAATGTATAAAGATCTTAGACTAGATTACTGGTAGATCGGAATGAAGAAACATATTACTTCTTATGTTGCAAAATGTCTAACTTCTTCACAAGTAAAGGCAGAACACCAGCCACCGTCTAGATTATTGCAACAACTTGAGATTCCTGTATGGAAATAGGAAATGATTGTCACACCCCGCCTCAGGCACCCCCTAGGCGTGTGCGAGTTCGATTGGTATCACCTGCTTTGATTTCAGAGTCTTTGTATATACTGCGGAAGTCTTTCTCAAAAGAATCGTTTCAACATTCTTTCAACCTAAAGGGTTGTATATGTAAATATAAAAACTCAGTTGGAAGACAAAAGTTTTATATTTAATTTATAAACATAGTGTCTTAAATACCCTCCTTGATTTGATTACAAAACATGGTTTGAAATCAAATACATATAAGCCACTGTAAATAGTATAACCCAGGGTTGATCAATTCCCTGGTCCTATCTCTCTTTTATCTTTTCAGGATTTCCTTTTACACGAGACCTGAGAATCCTACGTGCATTCCATCCTTTTCTTTTTTATGGGTCAGATTTCATATCTGCCCGCCCTTATTCCTTTTTCCATCACATTTTATTGATTTCGTGAAAACATTTTGAAAATGAAACGTCAGCGCGAATGCCAGTGAATACAATTATCTTGACACTAAAAAGCATTTGGCACAAACAAGTATTAATTCGATAATCACAACTTTATGTCCAATTTACACATTCAGCAGGCCCTCATGTCCTGACTATTGCACCACTGTATACACTGGTAGTATGTCTTTATAACAACGGGGACTCATGTCTCCTCATTTGTTAAAAAGGGAAGTACAAGCCGCGATCCGAGACTTTCACCCGTGACCCGTGTATCCCTTGTAAGTTTTACGTATACCTATGGCCCGAATGCTTACACGTAGGTGAACGTTGAGCATTACTCCCTTAACCTTTATTTGACCATTTTCGTAAATAAAATGTTTGACACAAGTTTTTAGAGAGATAATGTATTCACCTTGTTTAGTGGAATGAGCCTCTAGAGTTGAAAGCTTATAGTCTAGCTTCTAAACTTGATTTCTCTAGCGTAACAACACTTTTACGAGTTTTCTTCTTAGTCCGGGCACTACGAGGAGCGGGACTTAGACCGGAATCGTTGGAACCATCTTAGGGATCACCTGGAACGGGTTTTTGAAAGTGGGAATCGTGTTTGGGATGAAGAAATCGACTAAGATCGTCCAACTATTTATAGGCTGAGTTCTGGGTCCATGTCGGACCGTTATTAAAGGGATGTTGGTCCGACGTCCAGCTATGCCTACGTCATCCCTAAACGTCAACTCCTGATTAGACCGCACATGTTTTTGGTGCATGTCAGACCGTTATGAGGACCATGTCAGTCCGACATCTAGACTTTCGTCCCATCAATAGAGCTGAGTCATTGGACGCGTGGCAACACCATAAATTGCGGCTGAGAGGAGGTTTACGGACCGTTATGGATTGATGTCGGTCCGATAACCGACCTATCCTTCCATTGCGAACCGCTATGAGAATGGATATCGGTCCGATATCGGATTGAGATTCGACTCGGTCCATTATCAACGTCCTTATTCACTTCAGACCGATATGAAAGTGATGTTGGTCCGATATCTAGCTATTTTCACAATTTTTCATTTTCAACCCTTAGACTTATGTACTTTAGATACAACAAGCTCTTAAGGTTCTAACCTTGGCATTTCTCGGACATTTTTGTGGCAAGTGTTACATCCTCCCCACCTTGTTTTGATATCGTCCTCGAAATTATTTTAACAATTGAGGATATTTCTTTTTCATTTCTGACTCCAGTTCCCACGTGTACTCAGGTCCACGTCTGGAGTTCCATTTTACTTTCACTATCATCAATTTCTTTCTTTTCAATCTCTTTTCTTGCATATCCTCGATTTGTAGAGGTTGTTCCACAAATTTCAACTTTTCATCTACCTCTACATCGTGTAGGGGTATTACCAGAGATTTATCTTCCAGACATTTACGTAGATTTGATACTTGGAATACGGCGTGTACTCCATTCATTTCTTCTGGTAATTCGAGTTGATAGGCCACAGGCCCAATTCTTTTCAAGATTTTGAATGGTCCTATGAATCTAGGACTTAACTTTCCTTTCTTTCCAAATCTTACAATGCTTTTCCATGGTGAAACTTTCAACAGAACGTTATCACCGACATTAAATTCTAACGGCTTTCGTCTCTTATCAGCATAACTCTTTTGATGATCACGAGCCGCTTTCAATCTATCTCTTATTTGAATAACTTTTTCGGTTGTCTTAAGGACTATTTCAGGCCCGGATAACTGATTTTCTCCTATTTCAGACCAACAGATTGGAGTTCGACATTTACGATCGTATAAGGCTTCAAAAGGAGCGGCTTGTATACTCGTATGATAACTATTGTTATAGGAGAATTCCATTAGAGGTAAGTGGTCATCCCAACTTCCTCCAAGATCAATGACACAAGCTGTAGAAGCATGTTTTGTAACTATAGATTAAATTCTATGTATCGGTGTACGTGGCTAGTACGCGGGAGGGTGTTCCTGAGTACTTAGCCCGCACACCAGTTTGGTCCTGCGTACTTAGTAAGTACGCAAGGCTTTTGCCTTGCGTACTTGTCAAGTACGCATGACCAAACCATGCGTACTTAGTAAGTACGCAAGGCTTTTGCCTTGCGTACTTGTCAAGTACGCAGGAAGTGTTCCTTCGCCTATAAATAGAAGACTTGTCTTCATTTGTAGGTGGAACTCTGGAACAGGTTGTCCGGGTCGGGAAGAGCTCTCCCGACCCCTGAACCGTGAGCTTAGATGAGAGATGTGTGTTCCTTCGTTATGTAGTCTGTAATACGGGATGACTTCTTTGTTATGGATTACGTTTCGTTTCATCGTCTTTTATCTGTGTTCGTGTTCCCTGTCTCGTTTCTTTGTTCCCACACAAATCACAGAACAGATCGTGTTATTATCCGCTGCGCGACGAGGCTCCCGGGACCTACACAAGCCTTTAACATATCTTTCAGAGTTTGGATAGTTCTTTCGCTCTGCCCATCCATTTGAGGATGGTAGGCTGTGCTAAGATTTAATTTCGTACCCAGGGCTTTTTGAAAACTTTGCCAGAATCGAGAAGTAAATCTATTGTCTCTGTCTGACATGATAGATAGTGGCATTCCATGTAATGATACTCTTTCATTAACGTATAACTGTGCTAACTTATCCATACTGAATGTTTCTTTCATAGGAAGAAAATGAGCAGACTTGGTAAGTCTGTGAATGATAACCCATATTGTATCATTCCCTCGACTTGTTTAGGGAAGTTTAGTAATGAAATCCATGGTTATCATTTCCCATTTCCAGACAGAAATTTCAAGTTGTTGTAACAAGCCAGACGGCTTTTGGTGTTCAGCTTTAACTTGAGAACAGGTTAAGCATTTTGCAACATAGATAGCGATATGCTTTTTCATCCCTATCCACCAATAATTGGCTTTTAGGTTTTTATACATCTTATCGCTTCCAGGATGCATGGTATACTTAGATTTATGAGCTTCTTCAAGAATCTCTTCTCGTACGTTTCCATAGATAGGAATCCAGATTCTCTTATTCATTCTTAGAATTCCATCATCATTTTTGACTAGTTATTCGATCATACCTCCCAAACCATCCCAAACCTTCTTTCTCGAGGTTTGGTTCTTGTATGGAAAACTTTTGAGATTCCTTAATACGAGTGATAAGATCGATTTGAAGATCGAGTCTTAAAGCACGAACTCGTTTAGGTTTCTCGTGTTCTTTTCTACTTAAAGCATCGGCTACAACATTGGCCTTTCCTTCATGATAACAGATTTCACAATCATAATCATTTAGGATTTCCATCCAACGTCTTTGCCTCATATTCAGTTCTTTCTAGCTGAATATATACTTCAAGCTTTTATGATCAGTGAACACGGTGAATTTGATTCCATAAAGATAGTGCCTCCATAATTTCAAAGCGAAAATTATGGCACCCAATTCTAGATCATGAGTCGAATAATTCTTTTCATGAGTTTTCAACTGACGGGAAGCATTGGCAATTACTTTGCTTCCTTGCATTAACACACAACCAAAGCCAGTGTGTAAAGCATCACAGTAAACTAGAAAGCCTTCATTTCCATCTGGCAAAGCCAGTATGGGTGCTTGAGTTAGTTTCTATTTTAGAGTTTTGAAAGCTTCAGATTGCTTAGGTCCCCATTCATACTTAACTGATTTGCGAGTCAGAGAAGTTAATGGAACAGCAGTTCAGGAAAAACTTTGGATAAGTCTCCGATAATAACCAGCTAAACCAAGTAAACTTCGGATTTCAGTTGGTGATTTCAGGATTTCCCATTTGGATATCGCTTTAATCTTAACAGGATTGACTTGGATGCCATCAACGTTAATGATATGACCAAGGAATTGAACTTCTGACAGCCAGAATTCACATTTCAAGAATTTAGCATACAATTTCTCGTTTCTTAGGATTTCAAGCAAAGTCCTTAGATGAGTTGCATGCTCTCCCTTACTTTCGGAGTAAATAAGTATATCTTTAATAAATATGATAAAAAATTTATCCAAGTAAGGTTTACAGACTCGATTCATCATATCCATGAATTCAGTTGGGGTATTAGTAAGTCCAAATGGCATTACCGTGAACTCATAATGACCATATCGAGTTCTAATAGCAGTTTTAGAAATATCTTCTTCCTGGACTTTCAATTGGTGATAGCCAGAACGAAGATCGATTTTGGAAAAACAACGTGCTCCCTAGAGTTGATAAAAAAGATCATCGATTCTAGGGAGTGGATAACGGTTCTTTATCGTGACTTTATTTAGTTCCCGATAATCGATACACATACGCATCGAACCGTCTTTCTTTTTGACAAACAAGACCGGAGCTCCCCAAGGCGACGAGCTTGGTTTTATGAATTCTTTTTCGAGTAATTCATCCAACTGTTTCTTCAATTCTGCCATCTCTGTTGGGGCTAATCTGTATGGGGCTTTAGCAATAGGTGCTGTACCGGGTACTAGATTTATTTTGAACTCCACTTCCCTTTCAGGTGGAATTCTAGGTAATTCGTCAAGAAAGACATCAAGGAATTCAGCCACAATCGGCACATCTTCAATCTTCTTTTTGGTGTCGGTGGTTACAGTTACAAGGTATGCTAAGCATCCTTTTCGTAAGCACTTTGTGGCTTTTAACATGGAAATTATTCCAACAGAGTTGGATAATTTATCGCCATTGATCGTAAGAATATTGCCTTTCGGCGAACAAAGTTCTAGCTTTTTTATCACATAGGATACGGTCTTGGTTAGAGGCTAACCAATCCATTCCTAGAACGATGTCAAAACCTGCCAAAGTCATTGGCAACAGTTTTGCTGGAATAACATGTCCTAAGAGTGTGATATGGCAGTCGTTCAGAATTTCAGAGATTTGGACGAGGTCACCATTGGCAGTTTCTACCATATATTTCTTGTTTAATTTAGCTAGAGTTTTATTTAACAGTCTACAGAATCTATGATCTATAAAACTTTGGTTTGCACCAGAGTCAAATAAAACTCGAGCATAAATATCATTGACAAGAAATGTACCCGTAATAACATCGGGTATACCTGCGGCATCATGAGTATTGAGAACGAATGCTGGCGCATTCTTCTTTACTCCATCTGCAGGTTTAGGACATGTCCTATCAGGTTTCTTCAGTTTGGGACAATTGGTTTTGATGTGGCCGGCTTCGCCACACTCAAAGCAAGTAATCGGCCTTTTTCGAAAACAATTTTCAGTTTTGTGTCCAGACATCTTTCAAAAATTGCAATAAGGTCCATATCGATATTGCCCTAAGTGCCTCTTTTTGCACCTTGTACACTCAGAGATAGAAGAGTTGTTATTTTGGGGAGTAAAGAATGATTTCTTGAATTTACTAGGGCCTTGCCTAGATTCCTTCTTCTTCTTCCCTTCCTCCTGATTTCTAATTAGGCTACTTGTTAATGATGCTCCCAAATCCACAGCATCATCTAGATTCTCACAATTTGCGACCTTAACCATGTCGCGAATTTCACCGATCAAACCCCAAATATAACGTTTTATCAGATTTGATTCGGGGGTAGCAAGATGTGGAATGATTCGAGCATATTCCAAGAGTTTGGTGGAATACTCTTGATGATTTGTTCCATTCATTTCAAACTTAGAAATTTCCCTTCAATCTGTTCCTTCTCATTTTGGGGAACGTACTTCTTTTCAATTCTTGCTTTAAAAGCATTCCAGCCCATTGTATAGGCTGCTTCTCTTCCTTTGGCAGCAACAATGTTGTTCCACCATTCAAGAGCTTGGTCTTTAAACAAATTGGAAGCATACAGAACCTTATCTTCTTCAGCACATTTGCTGATTGCAAGCACAGACTCAGTTTTCTCGATCCACCTCAATGTGGCTATTCCTCCTTCTCTTCCAGAGAAGTTGAATGGCTTGCAGTCTTGGAACATCTTGTAGGTACATCCATCTACTTTCTTTTTTATTTCTACGTGACCGTAGTTGTTACCTATTCCTTCTTCTTTAGAGGAGTTGTGATAATATTTTTCTTTTTCCGTTCTCTTGGTTTTGTGAGTAGCAGAACCTTCGGGTTTCAAAGTAATAGGTTTAGATTGAGTGATAGTACGAGTATGTTGAATTGACGGTTGAGAATGAACAGAATTTTGAATTGATGGCTGAGCAGATAATTTATCGGCTTGCCTTTTTTCTAATTTAGTAAAGATCATTGGAAGAGAATCCTTGATTCCTTCTGTAATCATTTTCTGAAGTTCAGCACGAGAGTTATTATTTTCAGCAACATTATCAATCATTGCTTGTTTCTTCCTTCCCCTTGTGTTTTGTGAAGGTCCAGTGTTTTTTGACATGCTATTACAGGAACAAGATTGGAATTAAAATAACACTTTTATTGATAAAATATTTACAAGAAAATACATATATAAATTTTAGAAATTTCTAAAATTCTTTTCTTCAAGAGCTTGAACAAATAAAGCATTCTGAGCTTCGACTTTGGCTTTTTCTCGTTCTAATTCAGTTATTCGGTTCTACATCATTTGTTCCCTTTTACTTCCTGATGCATCCTCATTTATATGCAGAGCAGGAATAGGAATTGTCTCATTGTACGGAACGTAAGGTATATTAGAGTCGGCACGCTCTTCTTCTTAAGGATCACATCTATTTTCATAAGGTATTTCAGTGTATTTCTCATGAAAGTTTTGTGAATAAATTGGAGTGACGTTGTAGCTTCCAGCGGTAGGAGCAGAATGAAAACTTATAGAAGGATTATTGGGAACACTAGGGTTTCCTATTTCTCAGAGGCTTCTGAAAGTTGAACTTTCAGTTTCCTCATCATTTTCTATAGTCGTTTCATTTGTTTTACGTTCGAAGTAATCAGCAGGAGCAAATTTACGAAGAAAGCTAGGGCCTTTCCCTTTTCCAACCATTCTGAAAATAAATAAAATGATTTTATTAAGAAGGCATATTACATTAAGAAACAAAATATAACAAAAGATTTAATCTTTCATCAGTTTTTCGCCAAGGGTCATCAAGCTTTCTCCATACTCGTATACTTGTTGCCCGTAGAACTTGGTTCTTGCCTTGTCCATTATCTTCTCCCTTGTTACTTCGTCCGTTTGGTGCAACGAACGGTCTACACATTCGATAGGAGAAGAAGGCATACTATGCTCATAACCGTATTTTGGTAGAGGTTCACGAAGTCCAACCATAATATCGTTATAAGCATTTTGGTATCCCGGAGGAGCATGGAAATATTGTTTGAAAGGACAATTATAAGGTGGTTCAGGAAACATATATGGGTCGTATAAGACTAGGGGTTCAGAATTAGGAGATTGATAATCAGAACTATTTGAAACATGATTATTGAATGGACAGTCTTCAGGATTTTCAGAAGCGGGTTCATAATGATGAGATTTTTCAGATGGATCTTCTTCCGTTGACATATTTTGCTGATTATGACTAGATTCAGCTGTAGCAGTATTCCAATTGCTGAAATCTGATCCAACATCCATCCATTGACTTGAAGTATCATAGGACTGGGGATGGGATTCAGGAACAGGGTTATCAGAAAGAATGGCAAAGGGATCATCGTTATAGTAGGGTGATGATATAGGATTCATTTGGGAACCTAGTGGATGGTATTTCGGGGATTCTTGTTTAATCGGACGATTAGAATCATAATAAACAGGAACGGAATTATCTCCAGACATCTACAATCTTGAAGTATTAGTACTTATCTTAGATACTAAAGCTAATATTCTTATTTTAAAGCTCTACAAGGATGGTTATCTTCCCAGAGTAGTACCTCCAATAGAGATGTTCCCAGGTAAGAGCGACGGGTCTAGGAGAGATTTATATACCACTCTTTCCTTAGATAGAACATTCCGTTTGTCAAATAATTACATACCGGTCAGAATGTTACCTTGTTTTCTTATCTTAAAAGCATTAATGGTTGAAGCCTAGATACTACTTCCAAGTATCTAATTCGCTAAAACCTGTGGCTCTGATACCAACCTGTCACACCCCGCCTCAGGCACCCCCTGGGCGTGTGCGAGCTTGATTGGTATCACCTGCTTTGATTTCAGAGTCTTTGTAAATACAGTGGAAGTCTTCTTAAAAGGATCGTTTCAACATTCTTTCAACCTCAAGGGTTGTATATGTAAATATAAAAACTCAGTTGGAAGACAAAAGTTTTATATTTACTTTATAAACATAGGGTCTTAAAAACCTCCTTGATTTGATTACAAAACATGGTTTGAAATCAAATACATATAAGCCACTGGAAGTAGTATAACCTAGGGTTGATCAATTCCCTGGTCCTATCTCTCTTTTATCTTTTCAGGATTTCCCTTTACACGAGGCCTGAGAATCCTACGTGCATTCCATCCTTTTCTTTTCATGGGTCAGATTTCATATCTGCCCGCCCTTATTCCTTTTTCCATCACATTTTATTGATTTCTTGAAAACATTTTGAAAATGAAACGTCAGCGCGAACGCCGGTGAATACAATTATCTTGACTCTAAAAATCATTTGGCACAAACAAATATTAATTGGATAATCACAAATTTATGTTCAATCTACACATTCAGCAGGCCCTCATGTCCTGACTATTGTACCACTGTATACACTGGTAGTATGTCATTATAACAACGGGGACTCATGTCTCCTCATTTGTTAAAAAGGGAAGTACCAGCCGCGATCCGAGACTTTCACCCGTAACCCGTGTATCCCTTGCAAGTTTTACGTATACCTATGGCCCGAATGCTTACACGTAGGTGAACGTTGAGCGTTACTCCCTTAACCTTTATTTGGCCATTTTCGTAAATAAAATGTTTGACACAAGTTTTTAGAGAGATAAAGTATTCACCTTGTTTAGTGGAATGAGCCTCTAAAGTTGAAGGCTTATAGTCTAGCTTCTAAACTTGATTTCTCTAGCGTAACAGCACTTCTAGGAGCTTTTCTTCTTAGTCCGGGCACTACGAGGAGCGGGAGTTGGACCAGAATCGTTGGAACCGTCTTAGGGATCACCTGGAACGAGTTTTGGAAAGTGGGAATCGTGTTTGGGATGAATAAATCGACTGAGATCGTCCAACTATTTATAGGCTGAGTTCTGGGTCCATGTCGGACCGTTATCAAAGGGATGTCGGTCCGACGTCCAGCTATGCCCACGTCAGCCCTAAACGTCAACTCCAGATTGGACCGCACTGGTTTTTGGTGTATGTCGGACCATTATGAGGACCATGTCGGTCCGACATCTAGACACACGTCCCATCAATAGAGCTAAGTCATTGGACGCGTGGCAACACCATAAATTGCGGCTGAGAGGAGGTTTACAGACCGTTATGGATTGATGTCGGTCCGATAACCGACCTATCCTTCCATTGCGGACCGCCATGAGAATGGATATCGGTCCGATATCGGACTGAGATTCACCTCGATCCGATATCAACGTCCTTATTCACTTCAGACCGATATGAAAGGGATGTCGGTCCGATATCTAGCTATTTTCACAATTTTTCATTTTCAACACTTAGACTTATGTACTTTAGATACAACAAGCTCTTAAGGTTCTAACCTTGGCATTTCTCGGACATTTTTGTGGCAAGTGTTACAATGATAACTATGGACTTCATTACGAAACTTCCCCGAACAAGTCGAGGGAATGAAACTATATGGGTTATCATTGATCGACTAACTAAGTCTGTCCATGTAACATCCCAAAAAAATAAAACGACAGTCATAATAACAGAATAAATGAACGAGGCGTGACGGGCCGGGCCAGATGGGCCGGCGAACTTGAGGGGAGGAGTCTCTTCCCTATAAATAGCCAACACACTCCACATTTCTCTCATTTGCAAGTTCTAGAGAGAGAAACCATAGAGAGAGAAACCATAGAGAGAGAAACCGTAGAGAGAGAAAGTTGGCGGATCGACCTAAGATTGAAGAAGTGCGTTGCTCCATAGCTCGTGAGAAGAACCTCCGAATCAGAAGCTCGATACAGGTAACGATCCAACCTAGATCTGAGTTTTTTTTTCGTTTTTGGGTTTTTCGGGTTTTGGACGAAAATGTGACGTTTTTACGGATGAAACTGGAAGAAAAACATAGATTTGAGTTCCATAATAAAAAGCAAACGTTTTGAATGTAAACAAGTTCGGGATTTTGACGTGATCAGACCCGAATGCGAAAGTTAGGGTGTTTTGCGGGGAAGCAGATCCTGCGTACTTATCAAGTACGCATGAAGAGGGTCTTACGTACTTATCAAGTACGCATGAAGAGGATTCTGCGTACTTACCAAGTACGCATGAAAAAGATTTTGCGTACTTATCAAGTACGCATGAAGAGGGTCCTACGTACTTATCAAGTATGCATGAAGCAAAGTTTGCGCACTTATTAAGTACGCAATAAAAAGGCCCTGCGCACTTGCTAAGTGTGCAGGCATCAAGCTGTTTAGGTAAATTCAGTATGTTTAGAAGGTTAAACCGTTAGAGTCGGGATTTGGTCTGATGTGTATTTAACTAATAAATTCAGATCGGAAGTGACGTTGTGGGACGTTGTTTAGGATAACCCAGATTAGCTTATCAGGTGAGTTTTAGAAGCCCTCTTTTAAATGTTTTATTGATGTTTTTGGGCTGGTGTGCATACATACGAAATGATGCTTATGAAACTATGTTTACGAAATGAAATGATTTGGAATGAACGGTTTAAGAAGAGAAAGTTTTATGAATGGAATGTTTACGAACGAAATGTTTATAAAGAAAATGTTTAAACTGAAAGAAAAGGGTTTTAAAAATGAATGAAATGTTTTATGAAAAGAAAATAAAGGGGCAAAGGTTTTAAAGAAGTCATTACAAATCTAATCTATCGAATGAATGGAATTGACGAATGAAGTCTGGGAATGTAATTCCCAGCCTTGTGGTAGATTATGGACAGCGAGCCATAGTTGCCATAAGAACAACAAGGGCAGTGTCTTTATGGCATGTCAATGGTTATGATGTTGTACAACTGGTAAGGGAGTAACGACGGTTACTCAAGGGTTAACGTAACCCTATGAAGGTTAAATTATGATCCGGCGGTGTTATGGCCGTGAGCCATAGCCGTCGATGGAAGTTGCCGGTTTACGGACATGGGAGCCATAGGGGCAACTAAATGATTATTGTCGGTACTCGTGCAGTTAAGCCTTGGGGGCAAAACAAAAGGGAATTGACGGAATGTATTGTATTGTCGGTCTTCGTGCAGTTAAGCCTTAGGGGCAATACAGTAGGGAATTGACGGAATGTATTGTATTGTCGGTCTTCGTGCAGTTAAACCTTAGGGGCAATACAATACTAAATGACGGAACGAATGGTAACACAGATTTGGATAATAATGTATGACTTAAATGAATGTTAAATGTTTTAAACGAACGATCCGTTCAACGGTGTTTATGATGATGGTAAAATGTTTAAATGTTTTTAATGATAAACGAAAGGCCCTGTTTTCTTATACATGATGTTAAACCCTAATGAATTATTGAATTATGAACCATTTCTTAAATCGAATGAAAATTTGAACTCACCAGCGTAGATGACTTTTAGTATGCACATTCAGGTTAAGGCAGGTATGGACGATGGACGGTGATGCTTGGCAAGAGAGAAGAGTTACCCGGTTGATCATGAAGACTGGCATCCCGTTATGAGTTGTTTATGTTATGTTTATGTATTTGACAATGTTACGCTTTCGTATGTTTGAACAAGTTTTAATTATGTTGAATGAATAATTTCGCTATGTTATTTGATATTCAAGTTTAATTACTGTTTGTGAATGAGTAAATCTAATGAGTGAGGCCTCCCGGGTTTAGGGTCTTACAAGTTGGTATTAGAGCAATAGTTTGAGTGATTTGGACACTTCCAGTGTCTAAACTTACACTGTGAATGGGACCGAAAGCGGATGCCAGTACGGGTAACTCGAGCCACAGTATCAGGTATGAAGGTCATATATATATTTACATATATAGTATGCCTTAGATAGGGTTAGGTAAGGACTTGTGTTCTGATGGAATCACAAAGGTGGTTAAATAGAAATCGAAAGATAGTGTAATGGTTAATTGCAGATGGCAAGTGTATATTAACATCTTACAGTGCTTGTTGAATTCTATTTGTTAACTAGCGTGATGACATTGGATTCCTTGTCTTATAGGACGAAATGGCAAGGAGAGGAAACAGAAGGTGTGGTGGGGGTCGTGCCGGTGGTCGTAACGGTGGGCGCGGCAGGACCCCTACACACCAAGAGTACAGTGAAGAAGGAAGTGATCACACTGAGCCAGAAGTTAGTGTGCATGGGACTGAGCCGACTCATGTCGAAGAACAACAATTCACTTTTGAACCGGAAGTCAGAGCGGCTCTGGCACGCGAGTTCACTGAGTTGATGAAGGTTTCTCTGCCAGGACTGTTGGCAGAAGCGTTAAAGAAGGCTAGTGAGACGGGTGGATCCAACACGACAGTTGGTACCGCGAACACTGAGGCAATCAACGCACCGCTTAACCGTGGTTGCGACTATAATTCCTTTAAGGCATGTGACCCACCGGTCCTGACTGGAAAGAAGGACGCGGTGGCTACTTTTGACTGGGTAATACGTATGGAAGCCGTAATCCGTCTGAGCAAGTGTCGAGCAAACCAAGTTGTGAAATTTGCTGCTAACTCCTTGAGAGAGGAAGCATCCCATTGGTGGGAAGGTGTGCGTCAGGCTAAGGGGGACGAGAAGGTTGACGCAATGCTGTGGAACGATTTGAAAACGTTGGTGATTAAGAACTTCTGCCCAAGGAATGAAATCGAGAAGGTGGAAAGAGAGTTTCTGGGATTTAAAGCCGGAAGTAAAACACATCGGCAATACACTACCAGATTCAACGAATTGGCATGTTTGGTGCTGTATCTGATCACGACTGAGGAGAGAAAGATTGCTTGCTACATCCAGGGCTTGCCGGATAAGTTCCGTACTTTCATCAAGGCAAACACCCTTAACACCTATGATTCGGTGGGGGAACTCAGTGGTGTAGTGTATGATGACCTGGCACTAAATGATGTTGCCATTGAGGAACCCAAAAATAAACCGAGCTTCCAAAACAAACGAACGGGTGGAAAGATGTATGGGGCTCGTGATAAGAGGGCTCGGGTGGAGGAGATGACGATGTGTAATAAGTGTGGGAAGGAGCATATGGGGGTATGCAGATTGGGATCCAATCTATGCTTCAGATGTGGGAAGACTGGACACTACTCACGTGAATGTCCCCAGCTCTTCAAATGCTATAATTGTGGGGAGAGTGGTCATATGAGCTGGTGAAGCCGGGAAAGGGAAAGGCCCGGAGAAGAAAGAAGAGAGGCCTCGAGCAAAGACTCGTGCGTACGTGCTGACGCAAGACCAGGCTAGGGTGGACCCCGATGTGGCGTCAGGTACGTTTATCCTAGACAACACTTTTGTTTCTGTGTTATTTGATTCGGGTGCCAGTAAGAGTTTTATATCTGTGACTTTTTGTAAACGAGTGAAGTACACTGTCAGTAAGCTAGAAAGAGCCTTTAGCATAGAAACCGCTGAGGGTAGAACTGCGAGAGTGACCGATGTAGTTGACAACTCCATGATAAAAATAGAAGGTCATAGGTTCCCTGTCAGATTGTTTGTTATGGTTTTGGGAGGGTTTGATGTCGTGTTGGGTATGGATTGGTTAACTGCCAACGAAGCACAAACCATATGTAAATGAAAGATAATCTGACTCAAGGCTCCGGATGGTAGCAAAGTCGAGGTCTTTGGAGATCGTGACGCCCCGATGCCAAACGTCATCTCGATGATTAAGGCAACAAATTACTTGAGGCGCGGATGCGAGGCTTATCTGGTGTACGTAATTGACAAGTGTAAGGAAGTGAAGGAACTAGACGATGTACCCATGGTACGCGAGTACCCAGAGGAGTTTCCATAGGATTTGCCTGGGATACCACCCGACATAGAGATTGAATTTCGAATCGACTTAGTACCAGATGCCCAGCCCGTGGCTAAGGCTCCATATCGATTAGCACCAGTGGAGATGAAAGAACTTATGGCCCAATTAGACGAACTACTTGAGAAGGGATTTATACAACCGAGCATCTCGCCTTGGGGTGCTCCGGTGTTGTTTGTGAAGAAGAAAGACGGTTTGATGAGAATGTGTATTGATTATCGCGAGTTGAACAAACGTACCGTGAAGAACAAGTACCCTCTACCAAGGATCGATGACCTGTTTGACCAGTTGCAAGGTGCAAGTTGGTTCTCGAAAATCGACATTCGATCCGGGTACCATCAGTTGAAGGTGAGGGAAGAAGACATACCGAAAACTGCATTTCGCACGCGTTATGCACATTTCAAGTTCCGCGTAATGTCTTTCGGATTGATGAACGCCCCCGCAGCGTTCATTGATTTGATGAATAGGGTTTGTCTACCAATGCTGGATCGATCGGTAATCGTGTTCATCGATGATATCCTCACCTACTCTAAGAATGAGGGTGATCACGCATGTCACTTAAAGGAAGTATTGGAGGCTCTGAAGAAGGAAAAATTGTATGCTAAGTTTCCCAAATGCGCGTTCTGGCTTAGGGAAGTCCAATTCCTAGGTCACGTCATTAACCCGAACGGCATTATGGTTGACCCAGCAAAGATAATGACGGTAAGGGAATGGAATATTCCTAAGACGCCAACTGAAATCCACAGTTTCTTGGGATTGGCAGGTTACTATCGGAGATTCATCCAGGATTTCTCGAAAATAGCTTCGCCGTTGACAAAGTTAACTCGGAAGGAGTAAAGTACGAATGGGGTTCGACCCAAGATGAGGCATTTAAGGAATTGAAGGAAAATCTAACCAAAGCTCCAGTCATGGTCCTTCCCGAGGGCAATGAAGACTTAGTGGTATACTCTGACGCTTCGGGTCAGGGATTGAGATGCGTGTTAATGCAACGCGGGAGAGTAATCGCGTATGTGTCACGGCATTTGAAGATTCATGAAGCTAATTATCCGACTCACGATTTGGAACTTGCTGTTGTCGTATTCGCAATAAAAATCTGGAGGCACTACCTTTACGAGGTGAAGTTTACTATTTACTCAGACCACAAAAGTTTGAAGTACTTCTTCGAACAAAGGGAACTTAATATGAGGCAGAGACGATGGTTGGAACTATTGAAAGACTATGACTGTGAAATCATATACCATCCTGGAAAGGCAAACGTGGTGGCTGACGCTCTAAGCCGAAAGAATGTGCCTGCTCCTATTAAAGTGAAAGCTTGCCAGTTGGTGGTAACATCAGATGTGATGAGGGAAATCGAAAGAGCTCAAGATGAAGCACTTAAGGAAGAAAACGTAAAGAAGGAAAGGATGGTTGGCCAACAAGACAAGTTGGAATATAACACCCTTGATGTTAGGACACGTTTTGGCCGGGTATGGACACCTATGGGTGGCGAGCTTAGAACCAAAATCTTGGATGAGGCTCATAAGTCTCGGTACTCTATCCATCCTGGTACCAATAAAATGTACCAAGATCTGAGGAAGGAATACTGGTGGCCTGGAATGAAACATGAGGTGACAAAGTATGTAAGCAAGTGCTTGACTTGCTCACAAGTAAAGGCCGAACACCAGAAGCCGTATGGGAAGATTCAACCACTTGATATACCGGAATGGAAGTGGGAACACATTACCATGGACTTCATAACCAAGCTACCTCGCACAGCTAAAGGTCATGACACCATTTGGGTAATCGTGGACCGATTGACGAAGAGTGCTCATTTCCTACCTATTCGTGAGACGTTCTCGTCGGAAAGGTTAGCAGAAGTATTTATTAACGAAGTAGTAGCACGGCATGGGATGCCTTTGACGATCGTATCTGACCGGGACACACGATTCACATCGAGGTTCTGGAAAATATTTCACGAGGCGATGGGCACGAGACTTAATATCAGCACGGCATACCACCCGCTAACGGATGGTCAGTCTGAAAGGACCATTAAGACGTTTGAGGATATGCTCCGTGCTTGTATTATCGACTTCGGTGGCAGTTGGGACAGTCATCTGCCGTTAGCTGAATTCTCCTACAACAATAGTCATCACACGACTATAGGCATGCCGCCTTACGAAATGTTGTATGGGAGAAGATGTAGGACCCCGGTTTGTTGGGGTGAGATTGGACAAAAGGAATTAGGGAGTTTTGAAGTTGTAAGAGAAACGTTAAAAAGGTTTGATCAAATCGAAGCCCGAATGAAGGCCACACAAGATCGTCAGAAATCCTATGCGGATAAACGACGAAGGCCTATCGAGTTTGATGTTGGGGACAGAGTAATGTTGAAAGTGTCACCCTGGAAGGGAATCATACGATTCAGGAAGAGATGAAAGTTAAGTCCGAGGTTTGTCGGACCATTCAGGATAATGGCACGAGTTGGTGAAGTCGCTTATCGGCTAGAGTTGCCTGATGAGTTAAGTGGGATTCTTCCTACCTTCCATGTATCACACTTGCGAAAGTGTTTGGCGAATGAATCGGCTCACATACCACTTACTGATATCGAGGTCGACAACAGCCTTAACTACATCGAAGAACCTGTGGCCATCCTAGATCGGAAGGAGAAACGTTAACGTAATAAAGTAATTCAATTGGTTAAAGTCCAATGGAAGCACCGAAAAGGATAGGAATCTACTTGGGAAACGGAGACGGAAATGAGGGAGTCGTACCCTCAACTATTTAACTTATGATAGGTTTTGGGGACGAAACCTATTGTAAGGGGGGTAGACTTGTAACATCCTAAAAAAATAAAACGACAGTTATAATAACGGAATAAACGAACGAGGCATGACGGGCCGGGCCAGATGGGCCGGCTAACTTGAGGGGAGGAGTCTCTTCCCTATAAATGGCCAACACACTCCACATTTCTCTCATCTACAAATTCTAGAGAGAGAAACCATAGAGAGAGAAAGTTGGCGGATCGACCCAAGATTGAAGAAGTGCGTTGCTCCATATCTCGTGAGAGGAACCTCTGAATCAAAAGCTTGATACAGGTAACGTGATCTGAGTTTTTTGTTTGTTTTTGGGTTTTTCGGGTTTTGGACGAAAATGTGATGTTTTTACGGATGAAGCTGGAAGAAAAACATATATTTGAGTTCCATAATGAAAAGCAAACGTTTTGAATGTAAACAAGTTCGGGATATTGACGTGATCAGACCCGAATGCGAAAGTTAGGGTTTTTTGCGGGAAATCAGATCCTGCGTACTTATCAAGTACGCATGAAGAGGGTCTTGCGTACTTATCAAGTACGCATGAAGAGGATCCTGCGTACTTACCAAGTACGCATAAAGAGGATCCTGCGTACTTATCAAGTACGCATGAAGAGGATCCTGCGTACTTATCAAGTACGCATGAAGCAAAGTTTGCGCACTTATTAAGTACGCAAGAAAAAGGCCCTGCGCACTTGCTAAGTGCGCAGGAATCAAGCTGTGTAGGTAAAGTCAGTATGTTTAGAATGTTAAACCGTTAGAGTCGGGATTTGGTCTGATGTGTATTTAACTAATCAATTCAGATCGGAAGTGACGTTGTTGGACCTTTGTTTAGGATAACCCAGATTAGCTTATCAGGTGAGTTCTAGAAGCCCTCTTTTAAAAGTTTTATTGATGTTTTTGGGCTGGTGTGCATACATACGAAATGATGCTTATTAAACTATGTTTACGAAATGAAATGATTTGGAATGAACGGTTTATGAAGAGAAAGTTTTATGAATGGAATGTTTACAAACGAAATGTTTATAAAGAAATGGTTTAAACTGAAAGAAAAGGGTTTTAAAAATGAATGAAATATTTTATGAAAAGAAAAGAAAGGGGCAAAGGTTTTAAAGAAGTCATTACAAATCTAATCTGCCGAATGAATGAAATTGACGAATGAAGTCTGGGAATGTAATTCCCAGCCTTGGGGTAGATTATGGACAGCGAGCCATAGCTGCCATAAGAACAACAAGGGCAGTGTCTTTGTGGCATGTCAATGGTTATGATGTTGTACAACTGGTAAGGGAATAACAACGGTTACTCAGGGGTTAACGTGACCCTATGAAGGTTAAATTATGATCCGACGGTGTTATGGCCGTGAGCCATAGCCGTCGATGGAAGTTGCCGGTTTATGGACATGGGAGCCATAGGGGCAACTAAATGAGTATTGTCAGTCCTCGTGCAGTTAAGCGTTGGGGGCAATACAAAAGGGAATTGACGGAATGTTTTGTATTGTCGGTCTTCGTGCAGTTAAGCCTTAGGGGCAATACAATAGGGAATTGACGGAATGTATTGTATTGTCGGTCTTCGTGCAGTTAAGCCTTAGGGGCAATACAATACTAAATGACGGAACGAATGGTAACACAGATTTGGATAATAATGTATGGCTTAAGTAAATGTTAAATGTTTTAAACGGACAATCCGTTCAACGGTGTTTATGATGTTGGTAAAATGTTTAAATGTTTTTAATGATAAACGAAAGGCCCTGTTTTCTTATACATGATGTTAAACCATAATGAATTATTGAATGATGAACCATTTCTTAAATCGAATGAAAACTTGAACTCACCAGCGTATCTAACTTTTAGTATGCACATTCAGGTTAAGGCAGGTATAGACGATGGACGGTGATGCTTGGCAAGCGAGAAGACTTACCCGATTGATCATGAAGACTAGCATCCCGTTATGAGTTTTTTATGTATTTGACAATGTTACGCTTCCGCAAGTTTGAACAAGTTTTAATTATGATGAATGAATAATTCCGCTGCGTTATTTGATATTCAAGTTTAATAATTGTTTATGAATGAGTAAATCCAATGAGTGAGGCCTCCCGGGTTTGGGGCCTTATAGTCCATTTTCTTACAATGAAAGAAACGTATAGTATGGATAAGTTGGCACAGTTTTATGTAAACAATATCGTGTCTCTACATGGTGTGCCATTATCTATTGTGTCATATAGAGATAGTCAGTTTACGTCTCAATTCTGGCAAAGCTTCCAGAAAGCACTCGGAACACAATTAAATCTTAGCACTGCTTATCATCCCCAAACGGAATGTCAGAGTGAAAGAAAGATACAAACTCTGAAAGATATGCTGCGAGCATGTGTGATAGACCTTGGAGGAAGTTGGGATGACCACTTAATTCTAATGGAATTCTCATACAATAATAGCTATCACACAAGTATCCAAGCTGCCCCAATTGTAGCCTTGTATGGCAGAAAATGCAGAACTCCTGTCTGCTAGGCAGAGATTGGAGAAAATCAATTGTCAGGTCCTGAGATAGTTCAGAAAACAACTGACAAGGTATTAAAAATTCGAGAACGTTTGAAAACGGTCGTGATAGATAGAAAAGTTATGTTGATAAGCATCGCTAGCCATTAGAATTCTCTTTGGGCGATCGAGTATTATTAAAAGTTTCACCTTGAAAGGGTGTGGTATGATTTGGAAAGAAAGGAAAACTCAGTCCAAGATTCGTTAGACCATTCAAGATTCTGAAAAGAATCAGACCGGTCGCCTATCAACTTGAATTACCAGAGGAAATGAACGGTGTTCATGACGTATTCCATGTGTCAAACCTACGAAAGTGTTTGGCCGATGAATCTCTGGTAATTCCTCTGTAAGAAGTAGAGGTGGATCCAAATCTGAAATTCATTGAACAACCTCTGCAAGTTGAGGATCGTCAAGTTAAAAAGCTAAAAAGGAAGAGGCTGGTGTTGGTAAAAGTGAAATGGAACTCCAGACGTGGACCTGAGTTCACGTGAGAACTTGAGAGTGAAATGAAAAAGAAATACCTTCACCTATTCCAATAAATCTTGAGGACGAGATTTAAATAAAGGTAGGGAGGATATAACACTAGGCAAATTCCGGGGTCCTCATTTATCAAGTTTGAAACCCTAGGGGTTGGGTTTGCCAAGTCCCCAAAATTCAATGGGTTAAAAATGAAAATTTTGATTTCTGGGTAGATAGCGGACCACTATCATCCTTCCCAATGGTCCGCAATGGATACCGGGTCGGATAGCGGACCGATATCATTCGGATAACGGTCTAACTAGCCGCCTTCAGCCGCAATTTCTTATGTTGACACGTGTCCTGTGACTCAGCCATAATATTTGACGCGTGTACTCTTGTCGGACCGACATGTCCCTCCATATCAGTCCGATAACTGTAATTCAAAGAAAGGTCCAATCAGGAAGTGAAATCTAGGGCTGACACGTACACGGGGCAATATCGAACCGCTATGCCCCTCCATATCGGTCCGATATGGGTCTTGGTTGGTCCTATAAATAGATGCCATCGGCAATTCAATTTTACACACCCAAACATCAAAACACTTCCAAGAATCCAGGATCTGTGCCATACCTCGATCCTCGTGCTCGCATTTAGGTAAAATATCTGACTTTCGCTTATTTTCCGCAATTTCACTTATTTCCGAATTCGTGCGCTAAGATACTAACTTGACTTAGAATTTGCGTTAAGGTTTTCAATAGTTTTCAGGAGATACCCATGAGATAAGATCAAGCTACATTTAAGGTTAATATATTTATCTGTACTTATCTTCAAAACTTTGAAAGTTTTACATTTACAAAATGGCAATACTTGTGTTCAAAAGTTTGATGCATAAGGGCGTCTACGTAAAACATTCAGGACATAAGTATACGTAAAACTTGATCAAGGGATACATGCTTTATGGGTTAAATTCCCATATTGTGGCTGGTAATTGTCTATAACTGGATGTAAGACGAGGTCTCAGTTAAGGGATATCGCAGTAAATAAGTCTGGTAATGTAAGAAATCCTTTTACGGAAATTATTGGTGTACACCGTGGTTGTACACTCAGATGAAATAGTTCTGCTGAATGGTAGATTGTACCCGCATTATGGTTAAATGTTTTGATACTGTATTTGCAAAACGAATTGAGTCCTGATGGACATATTCACCAGCGTTCGCGCTAACGTTTTATTTTCAAAAATATTTTTCAGGTAATCAATGATTATCTGTAAGGCTAGTCCTACGGGATAGTCTTGGGGATAAATGTCTTTAAAGAATTTTGATAGAGTTATGTGCTGCTAGCATGGAGATAACTCTGCAGGAATAAAAACAAGAGAAGATGTTAGGATGACGATTTCCTAGACATGGATACTCCCTTGTTATACACAGGGTTAGGTGCCGGAAGGTAAAACCCTTAGATACCAATACTTGTATAGCTTGGTATTGGACAGGGTTAACTCCCTAGGCGAAGGCCAACTACCTTGACAGTGTTATGTGCTGCTAGCATGGAGATAACTTTGTAGGAATAAAAACAAGTGGAGATGTTAGGATGACGATTTCCTAAACATGGATACTCCCTTGTTATACACAGGGTTAGGTGTCGGAAGGTAAAACCCTTAGATACCAATGCTTGTATAGCTTGGTATTGGACAGGGTTAACTCCCTAGGCGCAGGCCAACTACCTTGTGGCTCTAGTTCTACCTAGAAGGGTCGTGGACCATGCTTACGCATGTGACATGTAAATGGTCATGGACTATGGATTTTGTATACCGAAGGGGTATTTAAATCCCCATTGAAATGAAATAATATTTTATTTATCTCGGGATTTGGAAAATACGCAATATCAACCCTTGGGTTGAGATTTATTACAAGAAAGATCCAAAAGTATTCACTCTGCTAAACTAACTCTGATTTCATAAATAAAGTAAGATTGGAGGTGCCAATCTGGTCGCACGTCCGGGCTGTCCTAAAACTAGGATGTGACATGCCACGCGATGGCCTTAGGTTGAGTTGCTTCATTTTACGGCGTGACTGACCGTTACCCACCATGGCGGTCCGTCATAAGGTTTCCACGCGTTAAAAATGGACGGCTAGGCAACAGACATGTGTCACTCCTAGATTCATTATCGTGCCAAGCCCGTAACGGACCGTTATACCCTATGACGGTCCTTCACCGTCTATAACGGACCGTTATGAGCTTGTGATGGTCCGTCACAGTCTAAAATTCCAAATTTTGTTATTTTTTTAGCCCGTTGTAACACATCGAAAATTACTCAAAAGAAATACCAAGTATAAGGACCTAAGGTGTAAACAAATCAAACTTCAAGGACTGAAAATGAAAATTTGGAGAAAACAGCCTGTAACAGACCGTCCCCTAGGATAACAGTCAGTTACACTCATGACGAACCGTCATGATATGGTAACGGTCCGTGCCGCAATACCGGAGTCGGTTTAGGGTTTCTGACACGTGTCTTCTGACTCAGCATTCGTCACAGATCTTCACGAGACCATAACGGTCCGTTACGTGGTCCGGAAGTGCGTAGTCACCAAGTGAAGCCATGAAGGACCGTCACGCTTGGTAACGGTCAGTCACAATATCAAAAATTAATGTTGAGTCAGAGGACACGTGTCAGAAAGCCTAAACCGCCTCCGGACCGTTATGGGCTCGTGAAGATCCGTCACGAATGCTTACAAGTAGGTGAACGTTGAGCATTACTCCCTTAACCTTTATTTGGCCATTTTCGTAAATAAAATGTTTGACACAAGTTTTTAGAGAGATAAAGTATTCACCTTGTTTAGTGGAATGAGCCTCTAGAGTTGAAAGCTTATAGTCTAGCTTCTAAACTTGATTTCTCTAGCGTAACAGCACTTCTACGAGCTTTTCTTCTTAGTCCGGGCACTACGAGGAGCGGGAGTTGGACCGGAATCATTGGAACCGTCTTAGGGATCACCTGGAACAAGTTTTTGAAAGTGGGAATCGTGTTTGGGATGAAGAAATCGACTGAGATCGTCCAACTATTTATAGGCTGAGTTCTGGGTCCATGTCGGACCGTTATCAAAGGGATGTCGGTCCGACGTCCATCTATGCCCACGTCAGCCCTAAACGTCAACTTCTGATTGGACCGCACAGGTTTTTGGTGCATATCGGACCGTTATGAGGACCATGTCGGTCTGACATCTAGACTCACGTCCCATCAATAGAGCTGAGTCATTGGACGCATGGCAACACCATAAATTACGGCTGAGAGGAGGTTTACGGACCGTTATGGATTGATGTCGGTCCGATAACCGACCTATCCTTCCATTGCGGACCGATATAAGAATGGATATCGGTTCGATATCTGACTAACATTCGCCTCGGTCCGATATCAACGTCCTTATTCACTTCAGACCAATATGAAAGTGATGTCGGTCCGATATCTATCTATTTTCATAATTTCTCATTTTCAACCCTTAGACTTATGTACTTTAGATACAACAAGCTCTTAAGGTTCTAACCTTGGCATTTCTCGGACATTTTTGCGGCAAGTGTTACAATGATAACTATGGACTTCATTACGAAACTTCCCCGAACAAGTCGAGGGAATGATACTATAAGGGTTATCATTGATACACTAACTAAGTCTGCCTATTTTCTTCCAATGAAAGAAACGTATAGTATGGATAAGTTGGCACATTTTTATGTCAACAATATCGTGTCTCTACATGGTGTGCCTTTATCTATTGTGTCAGAAAGAGACAGTCGGTTTACGTCTCAATTCTGGCAAAGCTTCCAGAATGCACTCGGAACACAATTAAATCTTAGCACTGCTTATCATCCCCAAACAGATGGTTAGAGTGAAAGAACGATACAAACTCTTAAAGATATGCTGCAAGCTTATGTGATGGACCTTGGAGGAAGTTGGGATGACCACTTACCTCTAATGGAATTCTCATACAATAATAGCTATCACACAAGTATCCAAGCTGCCCCAATTGAAGCCTTGTATGGCAGAAAATGCAGAACTCCTGTCTACTGGGCAGAGATTGGAGAAAATCCATTGTCAGGTCCTGAGATAGTTCAGAAAACAACTGACAAGGTATTATAAATTCGTGAACGTTTGAAAACGGCTCATGATACATAGAAAAGTTATGCTGATAAGCATCGCTAGCCGTTAGAATTCTCTGTGGGCGATTGAGTATTGTTAAAAGTTTCACCTTGAAAGGGTGTGGTATGATTTGGAAAGAAAGGAAAACTCAGTCCAAGATTCGTTGGACCATTCAAGACTCTGAAAAGAATCAGACCGGTCGCCTATCAACTTGAATTACCAGAGAAAATGAACGGTGTTCATGACGTATTCCATGTGTCAAACCTACGAAAGTGTTTGGCCGATGAATCTCTGTTAATGTCTCTGCAAGAATTAGAGGTGGATCCAAATCTGAAATTCATTGAACAACCTCTGCAAAGTGAGGATCGTCAAGTTAAAAAGCTAAAAAGGAAGAGGCTGGTGTTGGTAAAAGTGAAATGGAACTCCAGACGTGGACCTGAGTTCACGTGAGAACTGGAGAGTGAAATGTAAAATAAATACCTACACCTAATCCAATAAATCTTAAGGACAAGATTTAAATAAAGTTAGGGAGGATGTAACACTAGGCCAATTCCGGGGTCCTCATTTGCCAAGTTTGAAACCCTAGGGGTTGGGTTTGCCAAGTCCCCAAAATTCAATGGGTTAAAAATAAAAATTTTGATTTCTGGGTAGATAGCGGGCCACTATCATCCTTCCCAACGGTCCGCAATGGATACCGGGTCGGATAGCGGACCGATATCATTCGGATAACGGTCTGACTAGCCGCCTTCAGTCGCAATTTCTTATGTTGACACGTGTCCTTTGACTCAGCCCTAATATTTGGCGCGTGTACTCATGTCGGACTGACATGTCTTTCCATATCGGTCCGATAACCGTAATTCAAATAAAGGTCCAATCAGGAAGTGACATCTAGGGCTGACACGTACACGGGGCAATATCAGACTGCTATGCCCTTCCATATCGGTCCGATATGGGTCTTGGTTGGTCCTATAAATAGATGCCATCGGCATTTCAATTTTACACACCCAAACATAAAAACACTTCCAAGAATCCAGGATCTACCTCGATCATCGTGCTCGCATTTCGGTAAAATATCTGACTTTCGCTTATTTTCCGCACTTTCACTTATTTCCGAATTCGTGCGCTAAGATACTAAGTTGACTTAGAATTTGCGTTAAGGTTTTCAATAGTTTTTCGGAGATACCCATGAGATAAGATCAAGCTACATTTAAGGTTAATATATTTATCTGTATTTATCTTCAAAACTTTGAAAGTTTTACGTTTACGAAATGGCAATACTTGTGTTCAAAAGTTTGATGCATAAGGGCGTCTACGTAAAATATTCAGGACATAAGTATACGTAAAATTTGATCAAGGGATACACGCTTTATGGGTGAAATTCCCATATTGTGGCTGGTATTTATCTATAACTAGATGTAAGACGAGGTCTCAGTTAAGGGAAATCGCAGTAAGTAAGTCTGGTAATGTAAGCAATCCTTTTACGGAAATTATTGGTGTAAACCGTGGTTGTACACTCAGATGAAATAGTTCTGCTGAATGGTAGATTGTACCCGCATTATGGTTAAATGTTTTGATACTGTATTTGCCAAACGAAATGAGTCCTGATGGACATATTCACCAGCGTTCGCGCTAACGTTTTATTTTCTAAAATATTTTTCAGGTAATCAATGATTATCTGTAATCCTAGTCCTACGGGATAGTCTTGGGGATAAATGTATTTAAAGAATTTTGGTAGATTTATGTGCTGCTAGCATGGAGATAACTCTGCAGGAATAAAAACATGAGAAGATGTTAGGATGACGATTTCCTAGGCATGGATACTCCCTTGTTATACACAGGGTTAGGTGCTGGAAGGTAAAACCCTTAGATACCAATGCTTGTATAGCTTGGTATTGAACAGGGTTAACTCCCCAGGCGCAGGACAACTAGCTTGACAGAGTTATGTGCTGCTAGCATGGAGATAACTCTGTAGGAATAAAAACAAGAGGAGATGTTAGGATGACGATTTCCTAAACATGGATACTCCCTTGTTATACACAGGGTTAGGTGCCGGAAGGTAAAACCCTTAGATACCAATGCTTGTATAGCTTGGTATTGGACAGGGTTAACTCCCCAGGCGCAGGCCAACTACCTTGTGCCTCTAGTTCTACCCAGAAGGGTCGTGGACCATGCTTACGCAGGTGACATGTAAATGGTCGTGGACTATGGATTTTGTATAAAGAAGGGGTATTTAAATCCCCATTGAAATGAAATAATATTTTATTTATGTTGGAAAATACACAATATCAACCCTTGGGTTGAGATTTATTACAAGAAAGTTCCAAAAGTAATTCTGCTGCTAAACTAACTCTGATTTCATAAATAAAATAAAATTGGAGGTGCCAATCTGGTCGCACGCCCGGGCTGTACTAAAACCGGGGTGTGACATGCCACGTGATGGCCTTAGGTTGAGTTGCTTCGTTTTGCGGCGTGACGGACTGTTACCCACCATGACGGTCCGTCATAGGGTTTTCACGCGTAAAAAATGGACCGCTAGGCAACAGACATGTGTCACTCCTAGATTCATTATCGTGACAAACCCGTAACGGACCGTTATACCCTGTGACGGTCCGTCACCGTCTGTAACGGACCGTTATGAGCTTGTGATGGTCCGTCACAGTCTAAAATTCCAAATTTTGTTATTTTTTTAGCCCGTTGTAACACCTTAAAAATTACTCAAAAGAAATACCATGTATAAGGACCTAAGGTGTAAACAAATCAAACTTCAAGGACTGAAAATGAAAATTTGGAGAAAACAGCCTGTAACGGACCGTCACCCAAGATAACAGTCTTTTACGCTCATGACAAACCGTCATGATATGGTAACGGTCCGTGCCGCAATACCGGAGGCGGTTTAGGGTTTCTGACACGTGTCCTCTGACTCAGCATTCGTGACGGATCTTCACGAGACCATAACGGTCCGTTACATGGTCCGGAAGTGCGTAGTCACCAAGTAAATCCATGACGGACTGTCACGCCTGGTAATGGTCCGTCACGACCTCAAAACTTAATGTTGAGTCAGAGGACACATGTCAGAAACCCCAAGTGAGTTCCTCTGAACTTAATGTGTATTGTTACATAGTTGTTATTTGAAATAGTCACCCTATTCCATGTATATATAATGTGTAATAAGTACTTTATACGTTCAGTTTGTGGGATGGAACCTATGGGTGATTATCTCATCTTACTGGTGTGGGAGGACCAGTAGGGTGGGATAGTTTATTCAGTTTATAATGGTGTGGGAGGACCAGTGGTGGAAAGTTTGTGAATCATATATATAACAAAAAAGCTCACAGCAGTGTTGCATGTGGTTGGGATGTGAGAATGCCGATGATTAAATAACAACCATTTGTGGTAAAGGTTCATGAACTCACCAACTTATGTTGACTCAGTTACTTTTAAAGATTTTTTTACAGGTGGATCTGTTAGTGGCATTCCGGTAGCTAATAGATGAGGATAGTCATTTGGCTGGTTGGAGGATTGTAATGGTTAGAGGCATGCTTGGTAGAGCTGTCTTGTGGATATTTTGAGTTCCGTGTAGGATCGTGAAAATACAAGATGGTTCTGTTCTTAGTTGAAATTGGCGGAAACAATAACAACTACACAAGCATAATCGAGTAAACAGAAAGAATACTTTTAAGAACACTATTGTATTAAGCTTTTGCAAATAAACGATTACAAATGAAAACTCAATAAAAAAGCACACTTACAATGAAGTGTTTACACAGTATTTATACTAACTTAGAATCAAGACAGACCCTTGATTCTAAGGAACAGATCTAACACAGACCGTTGATCTTTTGTATATAGCTAACTATTACACGTTTAGTCTAAAACTAGTTAACTTTATTGAAACGTCTTCTTTATGCATTATTGCTTGCATGCTTGGAGAAGAGCATTGTTGTCTTTCATTGGTTGTGCCATTGAGGTTCCTTCTGATTTGAGTATGTCAGTTGCTTTTGCAGAAAGTTGTCAGTGACGCTTGGCATGGATAGTCAGCTGCAACGATTTGTCTTCAAGACACACGGCTGTCAGCGGCAAAGATGAGGATCAACAGCAAGATGTGACCATCCAAAGCTGCTGATGATTTGCCTGTCAGCAGCATCAAGTGTTGATGTTGCTGAGAAGCCTATCCACAGCAACTTTGGTCTTTAGCAGATAAGGCTATCCGCAGCAGATTTGTTCTTCAGCAGGAGAACAAGTATCCGCAGCAGATAAGCTTGTCCGCAGCAGTTTGTTGGTCAGCAGCAAACTCTGAGATCAGCAGCATTTGTACTTAGAGAATTTTGTAGCCATCAGTATTTATTTCTACATTCCGTGATAGGGACTGACATTTATTGGTTTGGTTAGTTTGTAATAGAAGTTTGTTTTATAATGTAAAACAGTTTAGTTATTAATAAATGAGGTTTATGGTTTAGCTTCCGCTATGTGTTTTTGGTATCAACGTCAAAGTGACTAGAAGGCGACCCTCTGACCGGTATGTAGTTATCTGACAAGCGGAATGTTCTGTCTAAGGAAAGAGCGGTATATAAATCTCTCCTAGACCCGTCGTTCTTTCCTGGGAATATATCTGTTGGAGGTACTACTCTGGTTAGACAATTGTCCTGTGTTACGGGGGTGACACCCTTGGACCTTTTGGAACTTACATTCCAACCCCTAGGCTTTTCTTTGGATACATTTAGCCCTTGTCTTACTTGGGAATTTTCAAGGTGTTACAATACTACTGTAATATGAACGAAAACAAAGTTTACATGTAACCAAATTCGAAAACTAGTTCTGTAATGGAAAAATAATGGAAACCGAATGATTGCAACTGAAAAGTTTTCCAATTTCTTGATCCTTATGTTCCAAAAGCTCCAAACTTGTGTCTTCAGTCCTCCTCAGTTGCCTCCTTGCGAAAAAGATCGATCCTAATCATTAAAACTCGTTAAAATATATAGAAATGGCTAATCTAGGGTTTCTGCCCCGTCAAGGCGGTAGCGGACCTCTATACAGTTCCTTAGCGTCTGATAAGGGCTTATGTCATCCCGGGCAACACACAGGTCAGCAGATGCAATCATGATGTTCCAAACATGCTTGGCGGATCGCTAAGCTACTACTTATGCACAAACTAAAATAGTCAGGACCAATAACACGGGTTTAAAAAGAAAACGGCTAAAAAAGGCTAGGGTGTATTAATTGGGTTTAACAAACGAAAGGGAATAAGGCTCTAAAGGGTTAACTAGGGGTAAATATTCACGTAGGGAAATGCAAAAGAAAAGGCTAAACAAGATGGGCTAAATCCTAATGTCTTAGATCATTTTTGTGTGTTGTCTAAACTTAGGGTCTCGACATGTATCAAGATAATCAAGTTTTAACTAGACAAGTCTTGTAGGTAATACACACATCAAAAGAAAACAGTGTATATATATAAAAATGAAAGGCTCAAAATCTCACTGAAACTATGTGGAATCGGGTTACCGATACAAGTTATGCACAATTATCACTGTCTAGTCTGTTATACTCTCTTAGGCATCCCAAATGATTTTATTACTGAAAACCGACTAGTTGAATCTACTTAATCCCGAATACTTGGAGAATACCGCGTTAAGAAAACGCAAACCCACACCGACCTTATTCAAGCTCTTGGTTTACATCGTACAAAAACATGTCTTTTCTGTACCCGGATAAGAAAATAGTATGTGAAAACTCTCGAGACTTGCAAAACAAACAATTTTTTTGATTTTTTTTTCAAAATTCTTCAAAACAATTTTTTCATTTTCTTGAGTTTTTTTATTTTTTTGTATTTTTTTTCTTAGCTAAATCTAACTAAATCTCTATTCTCACACTTGAAACTCACATTGTCCGTATTAATGTGCCTAGAAGCAAGATAAAAATAAAATCAAAAGAAAATAAAACATAAATGAAAAATGAAATTCCTCTGGTAAACGTGATACTCATACGCGTGTGGAATATTCTGACTGTCAAAGCAACGCTGTCTGTCGTTCTGTAAACACTAGCTATACAACCACACATTAAATATGTACAACATGATAAATAAATACACAAACTAAAATACATACAATTTACACAAATAGAAATGCACAGAAATGAAACTATACAAACAAGCCTATCGTGTCCACACACCTTACCTGAATACAAATACAAATACATATACAAAAGGGTGATTCTACAAAATATATAACAAAATAAAATTATAAAAGTAGAAATCACCTACAAAAACCAGGCCGGTATGTCTGACTCCTCAGCCTATGGTGGTGGTGCCAGCTGGGTAGGGGGAATGCGGAAATAGTCGATGATGTGCTGTAGCATTTCCCCTTGCCGGTGCAAAATTTGCCCCTGTCGGGCCAAAACCTCGCCCTGACGGTCTAGGGTCTCGCGCTGAACCACCTACTCGGCATAGATCATCTCGAGCATGATAGGTGGCTCACCCTCTAGAGAGGGCCTCGCGCCTGGCTCGGTGGTACTACTCCAATGGGGGCAACGACCTCGGGGTCTAAACCGGGTGGCGGAGGTACAAGCTGCACTGGTCTGATCTATACGAACCTCCGCTCACCCTCGTATCAGAAGATGCCCATCTGTTGCATATCCTTTTATCGGAATCTGGCGGCCACGGGCCACGTTCCATCACAGGGCTAATAAAGTCAACTCATTAAATTCCCTGACGCGATGCTTGGCGGCTGGTCGTGATGGACCTTCACCGGATGTGACGGTCCGTTATGGCTCCAAAATCCAAAATTTTCAACTTTTTTCATCTAACTCTTTATTCTTCCTTTCGAGCCCGTTTCTTCACCAATAATCTTAAGTTTCTCGTACTGGCCTGCAAATTCAATAAATATCTCATTAAGTATCAAAATCCTCCAAATTTGCCATAGAAACCGATCCAAACCGGGTAAAATACGAATGAAAATCATATGTGTTTTTCAACACATCAATTCTAGTGTTTTTGTTTATTGAAACTTGAAATTATAGTGATTCTAGCTATTAATTTTAGTTATTGTTGGAACTTAAATTTTTAGGATTACGAAACTATTTTTTAAAAGAAATCGTCTGTTGAATGATGTTTTTTATTCAATAAAGCATGTGAGGACTAATTTGTGTAGGGTGGTGATTATATGAACGCTTCTTACATTTGCTATAATGAAAAAGAGTTTTTTTGCGAATGTTGAGATTGAAGATGTATTTTATCGTTTTCAAAACATGAAAATCCGTAAGGCACCTATAAAATGTATTTTTTTATTTCAATTGACATTTTACTTTTTAATCTGCTTTTTTTGTCGTTGACAATATAATTTTAAAATGGTATGGTCTTTATTATGTCACCCAGCCCGTCTCGAAAACTTTGACATCCGGTTGTTATAAACTCTGAACACCGAAAACTACCGATCCTATTGGAAAAAAAAATCTTACTCCCCAACTGTTTTGGCTCGCGAGCATGCTCGAACTTGATATCTAAAGCTCAGATATCCCTGTATTCGTATACTCAAAGCTTGTTTATGACATATGGTTTAAGTTTTTAACGAGTCAATCTCCGGTAGCTTACGGACGATTTTTCTCGTTTATATCCCTGTATTCGTAATATATTCAGAACTTGTTTATTTTATATTGATGTTTTGTCATGAATTGCCTCTTTTGATGTTGTCAGACCGCACCCTTTCCGTGATTCTGTTGGATCAGGCCCCAATTACACAAACTCTTCCTCTTTGATTGAACGTGAAAATGAGAACAAAAAACCCACGGAGACTTACAAACTGAAATTGCAAATAAATAGCACCAAACCCATGACCTAATTGACTCCTAAAAACAAGGAAACATGACCCATGACTTTGACCCACTAATCTACTACTTGACACAATCAAAAATATAAAATAAACATGCCAAAATTAACCCAACTGTTACAATCCGTCTGACCCGTTTGACCCGTCAATCAGAATACGAAGCTCCAACTATCGTACCTGATGACCCGGTTTAGAACCCGTTAAGATTAAACCCAACAGATTCTACCTTCATCAGTCGTAAACCAATGTGATTTTTCATTTCAATTCATTCCCAAAAAAAATACGGTCAGTCGTACGGAACCCATGGAAACCCATTTAACCATCACATCAGTTTTAAGTTTTTTTCAATCAATATCCGTCCTTTCGAATTTAACTCGTATTTACTAAATTCGCTGTCCATGACCCTACGATTACAATCAGCATCATGCTATTGCTTAAGAGACGTGTCCAAACTGAGTCCCCCACCAAGGATCAATGTCCGATCCTTTTATATATTCTCTGATTTTCCTTCCACAAGCATCAACATGGAAGATTACACTGACCTCGTTCCGGGATTACCGGAGGAAATCGCACTCGAGTGCATAACTCGGATGCATTACGGTGTCCATGACGCCGCATCCCATGTTTGCCAACGCTGGCGGCGCATGTTAGAGTGCCGAGACTTTTATTACCACCGGAAACGATCCGGGTTCACTCGTAAATGTGCTTGTTTTGTACAATCACTCCCTGTTGTAGCAGACTCTTCTAAACCCGAGAACCAATTTAATTTAGGGTTGACGGTTTTTGAACCGGTTTCGGAAATTTGGGCCCGACTGGACTCGGTCCCGAAGTACCCGAACGGGTTACCGATGTTTTGTCAGTTGGGGGGTTCGGAGGGGAAGCTGGTCTTGATGGGCGGGTGGGATCGGGAGAGTTGGGCGCCTATGCGTGATGTTTTCGTGTACGATTTCTCGACTCGAAGGTGGACCGGTGGAGTCGATATGCCGTCAAATCGTTCGTTTTTCGCTGTGGGCGCATGTGATGGGAAAGTCTACGTCGCGGGTGGACACGATGAGGGCAAGAACGCGTTGAAAAGCGCGTGGGTGTATGATATCGCCGCGGACAAGTGGACTATGTTGGCGCCGATGAGTGAGGAGCGAGATGAGTGCGAAGGAGTATTTGTCGGGTCGGAGTTTTGGGTTGTAAGCGGGTACGAAACCGAGAGCCAAGGTCGGTTCAAAAGCACCGCTGACGTTCTCGAAACCACGACTGGAACATGGCGGCGCGTGGAGAGTGTATGGGGGATCGGGAGGTGCCCGAGGGCGTGCTTTACCGTAGGGCAAAATGGGAGTTTCGACTGCCGGGGGGATTCGGATACTACGATTCAAGTCGGGGCGTGTGTTGTTGATCTTGGCGATCGAACCATAATCACTGGATCGTCTTACCCGGGTGGGCCGCAAACGTTTATTGTAGCGGAGATAGACGAGCAAGGGGAAAGTAGTAAACCGGTGAAAGTGAATGCTCCGGATGAGTTTTCAGGGTTTGTACAATCGGGTTGCTTTGTTGAGATTTGATCAACTTTTTTTGTTTGTTTTGGGATGCTTGTTACACTACCACTATTTTCCCAAACTGTAATAAATCTGTTGTTTCTTTATTAGATTTTTTCAAGAAAAAGATAGTTGTTTGAAGGTATACATTAAGGATACTATGATACACTTTTAAATGGTACAACAGTAGGTCGACCACAGGGCTGGCTCAACCTTTGTTGTGGAAAAAACGAATTATAAAACCGGACTTTTTTTTATTAAAAAAATATTTTTTTCTTAGAATCCTAACACATGGTTATATGATATACATATTTCTTATATATAATTTTTTTAAGTCACTCAATCACACGTAGCACATCAAAGTCCAAAATCAATGGTTCCTGCTATGTCACACAACACCCTCTTAATTGCACCAAAGTGAAGAACAAACGGTTCTTGATAAATTTTGTTGCCCAAGATTGGTATTGAATCAGAGATCTATCAAAACAAATAATCAAGAAAGCTTCAATTTTGATTTCTGGTTCGTGACCCTTTGATGCTTACATTTGATCGGTTATATACCGATGGTACATATTGACGCGACGCTTCATGGAAGCGACACAACCCTATGATCATTCTAAATCAGTTTCCAAGCTACAATCTTTATATATTGACCCGCTTACTAAACAAAAATACATACTTGACTTTAGACTATAACTTATAGATAATTACATATTTGACTCCTGACTCTAATAAGAGAGATAATCGGGATTTTCCCTAACAATCACCGCCTTAATCACGATCATATTGTAGCAGAGTTCTAACACCAAGTAGTTCTCTCGTAATGATGAACTTGACTTGTGATAACGCCTTTGTTAGAATGTCTGCTCTTTGAAGTTCTCCACATAAGTGTTCCATAGTAATCTCTTCTTTTTCAACGCATTCCTTTATAAAGTGACAACGCTTGTCAATGTGTTTACTTTATACCATGAAACGCGTGATTCTTCATTAAAGCAATAGGTGATCTGTTCTCCACCAGTATAGTTACATTTTCTTCTTTCCAACATGTTATTTCACTTAGTCTTTGTAACCATAATGCTTGACATCTTGCTGTTGTTGCTGCCATGAATTCAGATTCATAAGATGATAGTGTCATAGTCGGTTGCTTCTATGTGCACCAACTAATAGGTGAATTTTCAAAGTAGAAAACTATTCATGTAGGGTCTTTTCCTTCTTCTATATTAACCCTATAACTACTATTACTAAAACCAAGTATTTTGCATCCACCATTATTTTGATATGTTATAGCAAGGTCATTTGTTCCTTTAATATAACTTTGTATATGTTTCATGGCCTTTAGATGATGCTCCTTTGGTTCTTGCGTAAAACGACTAAGTAATCTAACTGTTATGTCGATGTCGTCGGTATCGAGTGCAATCCATGTGACGGGTTTCCGTTGTTGCGGGTTTTTTGTGAACTGTCACTAGCGAGACGCTCGTTGAACCAAAGTGCAGAACTTTCGGTTAATCGTCAAAGGTACAATTGTTTACCCGCTATGTTTGTTTTTATTTTATTGTTTATACGCATGTATTTTTTATAAACCGCAAATATTTTTTTATAAAATATTTTGACACAATCTTAAAACGATGAGAATATTAAAATGTTTAAATATTTCTCGAAAAGGTAATTAAATAAAAGTGTTTTTATTTAAAAGTAAAACGAGTTTTAAATTTAATAATTTTATTTAAAGCTGATTTAAATTAATTAAAGAGTTAATTAGTTTAAAATATGGTTCGCGATTAACGACCAATTTAGATTAAATAAGATATTTAAAACTAGATTGTGTCGTGTGTTGAAAGGCGTTTCACGAACTGAAATAGTAAAATTGGTTTACTAAAGTTGCACGACTTGGGTCATGCTCCTCGACGTCAAAAATGTTTTTGACCCTTAATCGGTAATTTAAAACATTAAAGAAAATCCCAAATTAAAATCGATATTTCTGCGCCACCCTAAATTGTGACACTTCAACTGATCTATCCGAACCCCGGGTGTAAGTGAATTACCCTACATCCGGCCCTACGATTTTATTTGAAGGTACAGTCGCGATTCCTGGGTTACTTAAGCCGGCTCTATAGTTACGATTGAAGGACAAATATCACTTAAGGTCATATTAAGTGGGTGTAGTTGAGGGAAACGTATCCAAACTTGACAATTCTCGTCATGCCCCTCAAACCAAGAATTATGTAGTTGACACAATCGGTAATCGTTACCTACTTAGCTGTGCCTGTGGAGAGTGTTCAGCTATTCACTGAGCAATGGTGAACCGGGATCTCATTCCTAATTCTATATTTTTGCAATTGGGTCATAAATTTAATTAGGACGTTATGCATGAAAGTACTAAAACTTTATTTTTGAGTTTTGTAGATGTCTAACGAAATCCATTCCGACACCGCATTTGCTCTAAAGTCTATGCTTTATCGGAACATACTCGAAGGAATAAACTTCTCTGAGTGGTTTCATATCTTTAGAAGTGTCCTTAAGGAGGAAGGGAGATCGTATGTTCTAGAAATTTCATTTCTCTCGGTTCCACCAACTAGCGGCTCCAAAGTAATTCAGAGACGACACGTTGAATATTCAAATGAAGTTTCATTTGTGATGCTATCAACAATGTCTGACAAACTTTGTCGTGAGCTAGAATATTATCCTTCATACGATATGGCTTGCGAATTGAAGAAAACCTATCATCATACTCGCAATAAGCATTTTAAAGTGCTTAAATCCTTATAATGTTGTATGGATAGAGGAATAAGGATTAGCTCGTATTTTTCTAAAATGATGAGACACATTGACAGCCTGAAAGAACTTGGTTCCCCCATCAACCAAGCTATGGCAATAGACTTCATCTTGATGTCTTTTCCGGTTGAATACGAAGAGTTCGTAAGTTACTACAAAGAAAAAGTAGTTGGAGGGACCTTGTCCGAAATGCGAGGGTCGCTTATGGCTGCCGAGATGACTATGGGACACATGAACACTCAGATCTCTAAAACAAGAAAGCGTGGCAAGAAGAGAGTTGTTTTCCGAAGTGATGACATTTTTCATCATTATGGAGAAATTGGACATTGGAAGAGTACATGTCGATCATACATTGCTAAGAAGACAAAGGCTTCAAAAGCAGGCTCTTCAGGTATATTCGTTAAGAGGTCTTCTCTTTGTCTAGAAAATCTTGGGTGTTTGACATTGGATATAGTTTTCACATTTGTAATGATTTGCAAGGACTAACGAAGATTAGGAAGCTGAAGCAAAGCAACTTGGAGCACCATGTTGGTAATGGACAAAGAGTCGCGGGGACGGCAGTAGGAGACTATGTTCTTTTACTTCCTTATGGTGTTAAACTTATTTTGAACAATGTTTGCTACATACCTAGTTTAACTAGGAATATTGTTTCGGTCTTCGCTTTGCAAGAACAAGGTTTTAAATATGTTTTTGATGGTGATTTCATTTATGCATATTTGAATGATTTGTTTTATTTTACTGCAAAGTCTCATAATGGAATCTATAAGATATAGGTCCATGATAATAACGCTTTATATAACATCTACTCTAAACGTATGAAATTAGATTTCAATGATACGTATCTATGACATTATTGACCGGGACACATAAACAAGAATCGCATAAGGAAATTGTAACGTGCAGGAATTTTGAATTCCATTGGTCAAGAGTCTTTTGATGATTGTGAATCTTGTTTAAGTGGTAAGTTGACCAAAGCCCATTTTCGCCGTTATAGGTCAAAGGGCTAAGGATCTGTTAGGGCTTGTACATACTGATGTATGTGATCCATTCATAACAATGTCTAGAATTGGAGAGAGATACTTCGTTACATTTACTGAAGACTTTAGTAGATATGGTTATGTTTATCTTATAAAGCATAAACATGAAACGTTTGAAATGTTCAAACAGTACCAGAACGAGGTACATAATCAGCTAGGTAAAACGATTAAGATGCTTCGATCTGATCGAGGTGGTGAATATGTTAGTCGAGAGTTTGACGAACATCTTGAGAAGTGTTCTTAAGGAGGAAGGGAGATCGTATGTTCTAGAAATTCCATTTCTCTCGGTTCCACCAACTAGCGGCTCCAAAGTAATTCAGAGACGACACGTTGAATATTCAAATGAAGTTTCATTTGTGATGCTATCAACAATGTCTGACAAACTTTGTCGTGAGCTAGAATATTATCCTTCATACGATATGGCTTGCGAATTGAAGAAAACCTATCATCATACTCGCAATAATCATTTTAAAGTGCTTAAATCCTTATCATGTTGTATGGATAGAGGAATAAGGATTAGCTCGCATTTTTCTAAAATGATGAGAAAAATTGACAGCCTGAAAGAACTTGGTTCCCCCATCAACCAAGCTATGGCAATAGACTTCATCTTGATGTCTTTTCCGGTTGAATACGAAGAGTTCGTAAGTTACTACAAAGAAAAAGTAGTTGGAGGGACCTTGTCCGAACTGCGAGGGTCGCTTATGGCTGCCGAGATGACTATGGGATACATGAACACTTAGATCTCTAAAACAAGAAAGCGTGGCAAGAAGAGTGTTGTTTTCCGAAGTGATGCCATTTTTCATCATTATGGAGAAATTGGGCATTGGAAGAGTACATGTCGATCATACCTTGCTAAGAAGACAAAGGCTTCTTAAGCAGGCTCTTCAGGTATATTCGTTAAGAGGTCTTCTCTTTGTCTAGAAAATCTTGGGTGTTTGACATTGGATGTAGTTTTCACATTTGTAAAGATTTGCAGGGACTAACGAAGATTAGGAAGCTGAAGCAAAGCAACTTGGAGCACCATGTTGGTAATGGACAATGAGTCGTGAGGACGACAGTAGGAGACTATGTTCTTTTACTTCCTTATGGTGTTAAACTTATTTTGAACAATGTTTGCTACATACCTAGTTTAATTAGGAATATTGTTTCGGTCTTCGCTTTGCAAGAACAAGGTTTTAAATATGTTTTTGATGGTGATTTCATTTATGCATATTTGAATGATTTGTTTTATTTTACTACAAAGTCTCATAATGGAATCTATAAGATATAGGGCCATGATAATAACGCTTTATATAACATCTACTCTAAACGTATGAAATTAGATTTCAATGATACGTATCTATGACATTATTGACCGGGACACATAAACAAGAATCGCATAAGGAAATTGCAAACTGCAGGAATTTTGAATTCCATTGGTCAAGAGTCTTTTGATGATTGTGAAACTTGTTTAAGTGGTAAGTTGACCAAAGCCCCTTTTCACCGTAATAGGTCAAAGGGCTAAGGATCGTTAGGGCTTGTACATACTGATGTATGTGATCCATTCATAACAATGTCTAGAATTGGAGAGAGATACTTCGTTACATTTACTGAAGACTTTAGTAGATATGGTTATGTTTATCTTATAAAGCATAAACATGAAACGTTTGAAATGTTCAAACAGTACCAGAACGAGGTACATAATCAGCTAGGTAAAACGATTAAGATGCTTCGATCTGATCGAGGTGGTGAATATGTTAGTCGAGAGTTTGACGAACATCTTGAGAAGTGTTCTTAAGGAGGAAGGGAGATCGTATGTTCTAGAAATTCCATTTCTCTCGGTTCCACCAACTAGCGGCTCCAAAGTAATTCAAAGACGACACGTTGAATATTCAAATGAAGTTTCATTTGTGATGCTATCAACAATGTCTGACAAACTTTGTCGTGAGCTAGAATATTATCCTTCATACGATATGGCTTGCGAATTGAAGAAAACCTATCATCATACTCGCAATAATCATTTTAAAGTGCTTAAATCCTTATCATGTTGTATGGATAGAGGAATAAGGATTAGCTCGCATTTTTCTAAAATGATGAGACACATTGACAGCCTGAAAGAACTTGGTTCCCCCATCAACCAAGCTATGGCAATAGACTTCATCTTGATGTCTTTTCCGGTTGAATACGAAGAGTTCGTAAGTTACTACAAAGAAAAAGTAGTTGGAGGGACCTTGTCCGAACTGCGAGGGTCGCTTATGGCTGCCGAGATGACTATGGGATACATGAACACTTAGATCTCTAAAACAAGAAAGCGTGGCAAGAAGAGAGTTTTTTTCCGAAGTGATGCCATTTTTCATCATTATGGAGAAATTGGGCATTGGAAGAGTACATGTGGATCGTACCTTGCTAAGAAGACAAAGGCTTCAAAAGCAGGCTCTTCAGGTATATTCGTTAAGAGGTCTTCTCTTTGTCTAGAAAATCTTGGGTGTTTGACATTGGATGTAGTTTTCACATTTGTAAAGATTTGCAGGGACTAACGAAGATTAGGAAGCTGAAGCAAAGTAACTTGGAGCACCATGTTGGTAATGGACAATGAGTCGTGAGGACGACAGTAGGAAACTATGTTCTTTTACTTCCTTATGGTGTTAAACTTATTTTGAACAATGTTTGCTACATACCTAGTTTAATTAGGAATATTGTTTCGGTCTTCGCTTTGCAAGAACAAGGTTTTAAATATGTTTTTGATGGTGATTTCATTTATGCATATTTGAATGATTTGTTTTATTTAACTGCAAAGTCTCATAATGGAATCTATAAGATATAGGGCCATGATAATAACGCTTTATATAACATCTACTCTAAACGTATGAAATTAGATTTCAATGATACGTATCTATGACATTATTGACCGGGACACATAAACAAGAATCGCATAAGGAAATTGCAAACTGCAGGAATTTTGAATTCCATTGGTCAAGAGTCTTTTGATGATTGTGAAACTTGTTTAAGTGGTAAGTTGACCAAAGCCCCTTTTCACCGTAATAGGTCAAAGGGCTAAGGATCGTTAGGGCTTGTACATACTGATGTATGTGATCCATTCATAACAATGTCTAGAATTGGAAAGAGATACTTCGTTACATTTACTGAAGACTTTAGTAGATATGGTTATGTTTATCTTATAAAGCATAAACATGAAACGTTTGAAATGTTCAAACAGTACCAGAACGAGGTACATAATAAGCTAGGTAAAACGATTAAGATGCTTCGATCTGATCGAGGTGGTGAATATGTTAGTCGAGAGTTTGACGAACATCTTGAGAAGTGTTCTTAAGGAGGAAGGGAGATCGTATGTTCTAGAAATTCCATTTCTCTCGGTTCCACCAACTAGCGGCTCCAAAGTAATTCAGAGACGACACGTTGAATATTCAAATGAAGTTTCATTTGTGATGCTATCAACAATGTCTGACAAACTTTGTCGTGAGCTAGAATATTATCCTTCATACGATATGGCTTGCGAATTGAAGAAAACCTATCATCATACTCGCAATAATCATTTTAAAGTGCTTAAATCCTTATCATGTTGTATGGATAGAGGAATAAGGATTAGCTCGCATTTTTCTAAAATGATGAGACACATTAACAGCCTGAAAGAACTTGGTCCCCCATCAACCAAGCTATGGCAATAGACTTCATCTTGATGTCTTTTCCGGTTGAATACGAAGAGTTCGTAAGTTACTACAAAGAAAAAGTAGTTGGAGGGACCTTGTCCGAACTGCGAGGGTCGCTTATGGCTGCCGAGATGACTATGGGATACATGAACACTTAGATCTCTAAAACAAGAAAGTGTGGCAAGAAGAGAGTTGTTTTCCGAAGTGATGCCATTTTTCATCATTATGGAGAAATTGGGCATTGGAAGAGTACATGTCGATCATACCTTGCTAAGAAGACAAAGGCTTCAAAAGCAGGCTCTTCAGGTATATTCGTTAAGAGGTCTTCTCTTTGTCTAGAAAATCTTGGGTGTTTGACATTGGATGTAGTTTTCACATTTGTAAAGATTTGCAGGGACTAACGAAGATTAGGAAGCTGAAGCAAAGTAACTTGGAGCACCATGTTGGTAATGGACAATGAGTCGTGAGGACGACAGTAGGAAACTATGTTCTTTTACTTCCTTATGGTGTTAAACTTATTTTGAACAATGTTTGCTACATACCTAGTTTAATTAGGAATATTGTTTCGGTCTTCGCTTTGCAAGAACAAGGTTTTAAATATGTTTTTGATGGTGATTTCATTTATGCATATTTGAATGATTTGTTTTATTTAACTGCAAAGTCTCATAATGGAATCTATAAGATATAGGGCCATGATAATAACGCTTTATATAACATCTACTCTAAACGTATGAAATTAGATTTCAATGATACGTATCTATGACATTATTGACCGGGACACATAAACAAGAATCGCATAAGGAAATTGCAAACTGCAGGAATTTTGAATTCCATTGGTCAAGAGTCTTTTGATGATTGTGAAACTTGTTTAAGTGGTAAGTTGACCAAAGCCCCTTTTCACCGTAATAGGTCAAAGGGCTAAGGATCGTTAGGGCTTGTACATACTGATGTATGTGATCCATTCATAACAATGTCTAGAATTGGAAAGAGATACTTCGTTACATTTACTGAAGACTTTAGTAGATATGGTTATGTTTATCTTATAAAGCATAAACATGAAACGTTTGAAATGTTCAAACAGTACCAGAACGAGGTACATAATAAGCTAGGTAAAACGATTAAGATGCTTCGATCTGATCGAGGTGGTGAATATGTTAGTCGAGAGTTTGACGAACATCTTGAGAAGTGTTCTTAAGGAGGAAGGGAGATCGTATGTTCTAGAAATTCCATTTCTCTCGGTTCCACCAACTAGCGGCTCCAAAGTAATTCAGAGACGACACGTTGAATATTCAAATGAAGTTTCATTTGTGATGCTATCAACAATGTCTGACAAACTTTGTCGTGAGCTAGAATATTATCCTTCATACGATATGGCTTGCGAATTGAAGAAAACCTATCATCATACTCGCAATAATCATTTTAAAGTGCTTAAATCCTTATCATGTTGTATGGATAGAGGAATAAGGATTAGCTCGCATTTTTCTAAAATGATGAGACACATTAACAGCCTGAAAGAACTTGGTCCCCCATCAACCAAGCTATGGCAATAGACTTCATCTTGATGTCTTTTCCGGTTGAATACGAAGAGTTCGTAAGTTACTACAAAGAAAAAGTAGTTGGAGGGACCTTGTCCGAACTGCGAGGGTCGCTTATGGCTGCCGAGATGACTATGGGATACATGAACACTTAGATCTCTAAAACAAGAAAGTGTGGCAAGAAGAGAGTTGTTTTCCGAAGTGATGCCATTTTTCATCATTATGGAGAAATTGGGCATTGGAAGAGTACATGTCGATCATACCTTGCTAAGAAGACAAAGGCTTCAAAAGCAGGCTCTTCAGGTATATTCGTTAAGAGGTCTTCTCTTTGTCTAGAAAATCTTGGGTGTTTGACATTGGATGTAGTTTTCACATTTGTAAAGATTTGCAGGGACTAACGAAGATTAGGAAGCTGAAGCAAAGCAACTTGGAGCACCATGTTGGTAATGGACAAAGAGTCGTGGGGACGACAGTAGGAGACTATGTTCTTTTACTTCCTTATGGTGTTAAACTTAATTTGAACAATGTTTGCTACATACCTAGTTTAATTAGGAATATTGTTTCGGTCTTCGCTTTGCAAGAACAAGGTTTTAAATATGTTTTTGATGGTGATTTCATTTATGCATATTTGAATGATTTGTTTTATTTTACTGTAAAGTCTCATAATGGAATCTATAAGATATAGGTCCATGATAATAACGCTTTATATAACATCTACTCTAAACGTATTAAATTAGATTTCAATGATACGTATCTATGACATTATTGACCGGGACACATAAACAAGAATCGCATAAGGAAATTGCAAACTGCAGGAATTTTGAATTCCATTGGTCAAGAGTCTTTTGATGATTGTGAAACTTGTTTAAGTGGTAAGTTGACCAAAGCCCCTTTTCACCGTTATAGGTCAAAGGGCTAAGGATCGTTAGGGCTTGTACATACTGATGTATGTGATCCATTCATAACAATGTCTAGAATTGGAGAGAGATACTTCGTTACATTTACTGAAGACTTTAGTAGATATGGTTATGTTTATCTTATAAAGCATAAACATGAAACGTTTGAAATGTTCAAACAGTACCAGAACGAGGTACATAATCAGCTAGGTAAAACGATTAAGATGCTTCGATCTGATCGAGGTGGTGAATATGTTAGTCAAGAGTTTGACGAACATCTTAAGAAATGTGGGATCATTTCTCAACTCACTACACCTGGAACACCACAGCTTAATGGTGTGTCTAAGAGGAGAAATTGAACTGTAACATCTCGAAAATCCGAAAGGTTAAGGGTTCGGGTTAGTGGGTGACCCGAGTCTATATTAAACGAAATAAGGGGCAGGTTTTATCGTGCATGGGGAGTTTTAACAACAGTAAACGATACGGATAGTCGCTTAAAGACGGTTTATGATCGAAACGCACAAAACAAGAGAGGAGGGGCTAGAATGTAAAACCTCAAAGGTTTAAATACCTTATTTATGCAAACCCTAGACCATAATCGGTCGAGGGGGCTTGCGACGGCTGCAAGGGAGACGAGAGTTGGGATCGACGATCGAAGGAAGCCGAAGAGGAGGAAGGTGGTGGTTCACGGTGGTGCTACGGCGGCAGCGAGCAGGGAAAGGCTCCACTACGCATAAGGTAACCCTCGAACCTCGTTTCCTGTTTTCGTTTAGCATATAAAACCCATTTAGGGTTTGGTTTCGTTTACTTATATTGATCGGAAGAAGAAGGCGAGGATGGATTGGTGTGGGTGGCCGTTGGTGGTGGTGTTGTTTATGGGTGTAGTAGGGCGGCGATGGCCGGAAGGGGATACCCGACATGGTGGCAGCCGGCTCAAGGCAGTACCCGACCGACGTGGTGACGGATTGCCGAAAAGAGGGAAAGGGAGAGGGCGACGGGGACCGGTGTCACACCCCAAACGACGACGGAAACGTCAGGGCGGGACATGGAGACTGTTCATAAGCTCATGGTTTACTATAGTTGAAATAACTAAACAACCGATTTCATTTCATAAATCAAAATATCAAATCCAACAATACAATAATGGAAATTACATAAGCAAACTTGTTCAAATTTAAATAATAGGTCCTCAAACTTAAATGAAATCAACTTGATCAAACTCATTTGTTTGTACCTGAAACATGATGAAAACGAGGTCAACTAAAAAGTTGGTGAGCACACATAGGTTTTGACACTACAAATAGAGTTCAAATGTTTTATACAATTCATACGATACATGGTATATAAGGCATTTATGGAGAGTCTATAGTTAAGCTAGGTGTACAATCAAACCTTGTGACTGATGCATAACACGCAGGTTACCCTAGTGTAATGTCGGTAAGAAACACCCTACCCGGGTGAGTTTGTCAGACTCAATAGATCTATCAATGATAATCGTTGGCTTGTACTGAGTTAATAATTGCACTAATGTCATGTATATGTAGTCTTAACTCTTAGCATTCAAGCATAAAGCACAAATAAACACATAACATCATATTAATGAATTGTATATGAGTTATTGCAAAGAGTTTCAAAGAGTATTTATGTTTCACCCAAAAAGTGCAAAAATGAAAAGGGGCTATGTAAAACTCACTTGTAAGATGTGTGTGGATAGCACAAGCAATAGATAGCACAAGTGATTTGTAAATCACAAGATTAACCTAAAGTGAAAAATGTATGAACTTGAATTATTATTATGCACAAGGTCAAAGGCAAGTCTAGGGTTCAACAGATTTTGATGTGTGTGGATTTATACAAAAAAAAGTTTGTGTTATTCCATGTAAAGGTATGTTATGCTTGTATAAGAATTTAATATAAAATATGAGTTCAAAGTATATATATATATATAAACTTAATAAAATAACCATTGACTTAGGGTTTAATAAATAAAATAAATAAATAATTTTTATTTATTTATTTAGAACATTGTGTTTTTTTTAAAGTAGTGTGGATTTTATATTTATTTAAATAAATAAATTTATTTTATTTATGAAAAATGTGTCGAAATATAGAGAATATATATTCAGAAAAAGTTTTATTTGCGTAGATAGGGTTTAAACCCTAACATATAGGATTCAATAGAAAATTGATTTATAAAAATATGTAGTATAAAAGTTTTGATTTAAATTGATAAACATAATTTATTTATTTGGTTTTAAACTCATTTAAGTTGTAAAAATATTAGTTTTTTTTATTGAAAATTTGCTTTTTATTGTACAAATCGGTTATAAATGATGTGAGGTTTATAAAAATAATTTTTATAAGTAAAAGTGGGTATTAAAAACGGATTTTTACAAAAAAGGGCTTGCCCGGGTTCGAACCCGGGTCTGCCTTGTAAGGGTAGCATGCGCCAACCACCAGACCAGGAGATTGGTGCTTGTAATAACCCGGTCAGAGATTGTTTTAACCTAAACTGGGTGGGGAACCGGTTCTGGTTGTGAGTCATGCGTAAAAAATAAAATAAAACCGAATGTGTGGAATGTGGGTTTCGAACCCACGCCACTTGGCCCGTGGTGCAATGACTTACTAGTCGAGCCAAGTGGTTTCGCTGGTTGTTTAGGATCCCGTTTAATTAAATAGAGAACCTAGATCAAGCCCCAAATCAGATTCACGTTTAACCAGAAACATGAACCCTAGATTAAATCGATTCGATTGCTTCCTGTTTTTACAAATAGATATAGGGCTAATGGAGAGTACTCAGATACGATTCAAATGACACGGAACTTACGTGATTTGGTGTAGGGACGAGTGAGAATGGCCAGAACGAAGATCCGACTGTTCTTGGTGCTCGACAGAACTCCAGAGGCGAAATGTGGATCGTGCGAGTGCTCAGGGAGATTGTGTGAGAGTATACGTAGGTGTATGTGTGGTTTATATCGTTTAATTTCATCAAATTCCCACGATTCGATTATAGAAGGCAAGTGACAACTGTAAAGGGGAATTCCGCGTTAATTCATTCGATTGCGGATGAATTGAGTCATGTTTATGGACTTAATAGAAGCGAGGTCTGTCATGGAGTGATTTACGGGTGTTCAATGCATTAAGTTTCTTGATTTGGAAATGATTTGAACGTGGTTTGACTCCAAGAGGTCAAACTGTTCAAAATTTGAAACCATCCGTGCAATTGATCGAATTGAGCTGCTAAATGGGTCAGACTATGGTCTATTATCGATTTGTGCGTTGGGAAAGTCCATAACAACAGATTTATCGAATTCACAAGTTGAACTTCGTTGATTTGGGCCTTTTTGTCTTTCCAAAGTCAAAGTATGTCAAATTGGAATGAATTTGGTCAAAATTTGGGTTTATGGGTTCAAAGTCAAGGGTTCAAATGGTTGGGGGGGGGGGGGGTCCAACTAGTTTATTTAAATTATATAAATAACTTGGTTTTTGTTTAAAAACTTTTATAAGTTTTATAAATGAACAAATTTTGAAATGTTTAGCATTTATATTGACTTTCATATATTTTCTATGCAATAATATATATATATATATATATATATATATAAATTAATTAAAAAATTACATAATCTTTTAAAATGTATGTGTGTGTATGCAATAATCACAAATTTTGGAGTGGTATGGATGAAACCTTGAAATTGAAATATATCATAAGGTAGGGAAAATTTAAATAATGTTTATTGAACTTGAACAAGTATATGAAAATCAAGGATGTTACAACCAGGGGTGGTTCCGGCGACTGTGGTGGCGTGACGTGAGGCCGACAACGGTTGTGGCTGTGTAGCGGCAGTGGCGGCGGGCTCGGGAGTAGCTGGGGAAGATGGAACCGACTAAGAGGGCAACGATAATGACTAGGGGTGTGGTGATGTACGGCGGGAGGAACCAGAATAGCACCGGGTAGGGTTCTACGTGTGCATGACATGCATGCGGGTGAGGAAAAGGCCCGAGTGTATGCGTTAGTGGAGTTAGGGTTTTGCATGCGTATGCATGTACACATACATGCACGCATGGGAACCCGGTTGGGTATTCGGATCTCTAACGGGTCTAGAGCGGTCCGGTTTGTGTGAGCACGTGGAATTAAAGCTTCGTGGGATGAAAGGAAGAGCGGACGAGATGACGTGGGGATTTATATTTGTACGTTATTCGACGTATGTTTAGAACATGTCTGATCATGTGATAACATGTTTGACAGGTTCGGACTTCGAGCAGGAAAGGGCGGGTTGCAGGGCAAGGGTTCGGAGTTGCCTCTCAACCGGTGAGTTTCTAATCCCCCTCTTTTAAATGTTTTACTGTTTTTTTGGGGCTATCGTACATACTTACCACAGATGTTTAACGTATCAAACGTGTTAAGAGTTTTGGGTTTTAACCCAAGGTGTTTATCAACTAAAACATTCAGTAATGAGTCGGAGGGTCTACGGGGGTGTTTATAAGATCATGTGATCTAGGCTTAAAGGTGGGTATATGGTTGTAGGTCGTATAATGACCTAAAAGGGGTGAGTCAGGATTGTATTTACAGGTCGTACTAGGAGGTGTCACAGGGTGTGCATGTACGTGGTATGTGATTAGATAACGAGATATAGTATTTGTATGAGTGTTGATATAGTAGCAGTGTATTGTGTTATGTGTTAGTCGTGGTGAGTCAGGGTATGAGTTAAACGCTTAAGAATATGTGTAGGACACCTTCTCCTAGTGATATGTGTGAAGTGCAGATGCAGCTAATGAGTCATGTACATAGAGTATAATGTTATGTGATTATACATGTGTTGTGTGCATTATGTCGTTGTCCTTGTGACACGACGGATATTGTGTTTGCATTATTGTCATTATGACACGACAAACTGGATTGTGGAGGACGAAGTCCTTCGGGAGGTCACCAAAGGTGACGATGTCCAACGGGACAGTGATAAGCTCGAGGTGTGAAGAGGGTAACCCTGACGAGGGTGCAGTGATGAGGTATGTGTTTGTGTGTTTATATATTTGCGTTAAATTGCATGCAAGTGTTGAGTTATTTTATTGTGCATGAGATAGTAATAATGTGGTGAGTCGAGTTAGATTGACCGTTGAGTCAGGATTGTGATGTGGTGCTTACAACCGTTATGTCAGTTGATTTGTAAGAGCCTTGGTCAAGACTGAGTAAGTTGATGTCTAGGGACTTCTTGTGTTAACCAAGTGTCGAGTTAATACGTGTACTTGAGTATGAGTTATTAGTGTAGTAAGTTCGACCTATGTCGATGAGACTGCGGGATTATTATTATTATGGGATGAGTCTTGGGTAACGAACCATTATGAGATATCGTGTGATAACCGGGGTTATCTATTTGTTAATGAATTATGAACCTATTTTATGTGACAACCGCAAATTTTCAGGTCTACACCGCGTTCGACGAGTTCATATAATAATAATAATAGTATTATTACGTTGAAATATACTTTCAAACGAAAGGAACTCGTTAGTGAACGAAAGATAATAGCAAGATTTATTTGGCTGTTATAATGTCAAAAAAATTGATCAAGTTCGGGTTTATACGCGTTAACACCCTAGTTGAGCGGTTTCGTAAAATTTTAATTTAAATCCGAAATGATATATATTTATGAGCCGCAAGGACTCGAGGAAAAATAATAAATTATAATAAGTTATTTTTGGGTAAAATAACGCCTCAATTTTTTTATCGGGTTCGTTTAAGCGAGAAACCGGCACGCGATCGGAGACCACGAGGGATATAAATACCCCATCCATAAGTAAACCCAGGTAACCCTAATCCCAAGTAACAACGTGTAGACTGAAACAGCTTTTCCCCAGTAAAACAGTAAAAATTGAAAAGTGGGGCCGCGAAACTCACCTGAACAACGTCGGTGATAAGTGTGACATAGTCAACAAAAACCGTAAAGTACGGTTAACATCCAGATTCTATCAAAGACCAGCAGCCAAATGCAAACAAAGTGTGGCTAGCAACTCAGTGCTACCAAGGTACGGCTACATACGCAAGAACCGCAAAAACAGGTGTCCTAACAGAGTCCAAGTAGACACCCAAAAGTAGCATTTAGGAAGCCTAAAGTATAAAACTGAGTCTACTACTCAAATGTGGCTATGCAGTCGGTTGCATACCCAAAACCCATGCACACACGTATGAACCGCTCAAAAGTTGTAAAACCGGCTTTTATATGAATTTGTGACTTTGAAACCTTAAGTTTTAGATTTTATTAATGAATATCATTAGTTATAATGTCATATATGATAAAATCTCAAGTCATAGTTTCGTTTGACCAAAACCCCGATTATGCGCGTAAAGTAAGGTTTACGGTTTAAAAATCCGATTCATCCGAAATTAGGGTTTTAGTGTGATTTTAGCACCCAATTTAAAAGTCCAAATTTTATATTTTTAATATGATAATACTTCTGTCCAAACTCACATTAAGACTTTTATAAAAACATTTTTTTACAAAAATTTTTAAAAATAGTAACTTTTTATAAAGTTTTAATGAATAATAATTCTAAAACCATATTTAGACATAAAATTAATGCTTGAAACTTTCACTAATTGTTCATATACATAAATAAAAATTTCTGACCAATTTTCATAATTTTTCAATATCCAGATTATTTATTATGAATATAATATTGTTTAAATTTAACAAATTCAAAAAAAATAGTTAGAATTGTCCAAACTTCACCAAATTGTTACCAAATTAGTTTTAGCTCCATATGGGATTCTATTATAAGTTTCAAGTCCTAATGTTGTCCAAATTATATGATCCCAAATTCAATCGTTAAAACTTCATAAATACCAAACACCTACTTAGACAACTCTAATTTTTATGAATTTTGGACAGGAGTCATGTTTTATTATATACTAATTACTAACCAAATTCCAGATTTTTCCAATACTCAGAGGTATTTTTTCTAATTTTCATGTATTAAATTTGTAGAAAGTTTAATAAATAATCTATAAATAGTTTAGTTACCAAAATTTTCAGATCTTACTTTTTATATAAATACAACTTTTTAAAAATAAATTTGGAAGCTAAATCAAAAGTTTATAAAAACCATAAAAAACAATTGTTGTATAAAAATAAATATATTAGTTACACGTGAACCGGGATTGGGTTTATAACCTAATAACCACTCAAAATATCAAATATCTCAATACTAAATATTTTTGGGTTCAATTCTCAACCAATGACTCATAAAATTATTCTAACATAAAATTAAATCTTAACGGGTAAAGTTTATACCTTTCGTATAAATGGTTCGCGTACGCGAAACCTCTCATATTTCACATGAAATACGAACCAAAAACACCATTAGGATCGTTTTTATCTCCCGAGCATTTCCACATGCTCAAAATTGACATGCAATGCCGTTTGGATGGCCATGCAACCCGATCAATTTCCTGTTTCGGTCCTATAAACTGTTACAATCTGTTCGTAGTCAAACATATAGTTTCGAACATCTGTTCGGAATTTCCTACAGTGAAAATATTCATATTTGTGCTAAGAAACTACTATCCAAAAATCGTTACGATCCAACGGTCGGATCTCCGGGGATCGACGATTCTTTGAGACCTAGTTTTTCAAATCCGAAAATCCGATCTGTCGCATTCGAGGGTAAAAAAGCATACCTAGAGAGCTCTGATCACAAATTCTTAGGTAGGGTTGTGCATCTATGTGTTGACAAGATCATATCCAAAATTCATGCATTTCTAACGGTCGGATTTCCGGGGATCGTCCGATCTTTAAGATTGCGCATGCATAAAACTTTCTGGACAGATGTTAAAAACTCTTTTTAACGAATTTAAGAAAGGATTTAGACAAATTTGAGCTTACCATTGCGTTCGTAGCGTTGAGAAATGGTTCTAGGGGAAAAACGGGCTTCGACCGCCACCGGCCACCGCACCGGACCACCGCGAACCGCCGTCGGCCGCCACCAGACCACCGCCTGACCACCACCGGACCACCACCAGTTCCAGCCCTCTCTCTCTCTCTAATTTCTTTCAATGACTTGAGCAAATGAGAAAAAGAGAGTGTAGTGGGATATTTATATCCCTCGTGGTCTCCGATCGCGTGCCGGTTTCTCGCTTAAATGAACCCGATAAAAAAAATAGACCCGTTATTTTACCCAAAAATAACTTATTATAATTTATTATTTTTCCTCGAGTCCTTGCGTCTCATAAATATATATCCTTTCGGATTTAAATTAAAATTTTACGAAACCGCTCAACTCGGGTGTTAATGCGTATAAACTCGAACTTGATCAATTTTTTTGACATTATAACACCCAAATAAATCTTGCTATTATCTTTCGTTCACTAACGACATTTCGTTTGAAAGTATATTTCAACATAATAATACTATTATTATTTTTATATGAACTCGTCGAACGCGGTGTAGACCTGAAAATTCGCGATTGTCACATTATCCACCGGTTGAAGGAATTTCGTCCCGAAATTCAACTGGTATTATAATTGAAAGGTTTATTTACGAAATTTGATTCAAGTACTGTCAAGAAAGATCCGGTTTCCTTAGAGATAGAAGAGAGGTTTGACAAATCGTGACATAAGAATCATAGAGAATAGGTTACGACTAGTTAGTCTCAAAAGCCAATTGAATAACGCGTGAGAGAGATCCTTTGAATTCTCCAAAGAATCCATAGATCGTTATTTCACCAAATCAGTCAAAAGGTACACTGCTGGTGTTATTCAGAATATTAACAAATCCGCCATAGGATTGATATACACAGGTATACAAAGTTGGTACAAATCTAGAATGATATTATGTTACAAAATCCCGGTGATTTAGTATCCTTTTATAAGGAAGGAAAAGTATCATTCTACTTGTTTCCATTAAGGAATACTATTATAAATAGTAACCATAAAATTTTAACATGAGAGGTGCTATTAAGGTTCAAAAGTCGGTAGAATCACCACGACTCATTGAAATAAAAATGCGTCACAGCGATAACAAATACTATAGGTTATGAAGGATGATCATATCATGTACTTAGAATACAGAGATAACACCTCGTTAAAATGAAACTTGTCGTCAATACGAACTTCCTTAGGTGGTATAATTACGGATTCGTCGACTAAACACCTTTTGAGACTCGATATACGATAAGCATCGTATATACCATTAAGATCCTGAGGTAGTTTCAGTTTGTACACAACAAGAACAATCAAATGATTATTACCAACCTCAGCACACAACAAAATGGTGATCAACATTTGTGTCAAAACAGAGCTTCTAATGGCGCTCATTTAATGCTAGTGTGATAATTGTTAGTGTAAGGAAATCTGACCAAAGGTAAAAGAGTATCCAAATTACCATCAAATTCTATCACACAAGCCCTGAGCATATCCTCCAAGGTATGAATAGTTTGTCCACTTAGACCGTCAGTTTGAGGATAGTAAACGGTGCGCATATCTAAGCGCGTTCTCAAAGCTTTCTGTAGTGTCTGCCAAAAATGGGATGTAAAGCGACTATCCGTATCGAAGATAAAGGAAACAGGCACTCCATGCTTGTTATAATTTCACTAATATACAGTCGAGCTAGCTTTTCTATATAGAACTCCTCTCGGATAAGTAGGAAATGTGCAGAGTCTGTCATTAATTAGTTAACAATGTCCCAAAATGAATCATAGCCGCCTAATTTTCTAGGCAGGCCTAGTAACAAAATCTATTGAAACTTGTTCTCACATCCACAGTGAAATCTCGGGTTGTTGTACCATGTTATTGTCAGTAATAGTAGTTACTATCCAACAGTTGGTACATTGTTGCATCATAGGGCGATACAAAATGGTTGGTGTGTATACGACATAACCATAAAAGTAGATGCAAGGGAATTTTGAAAATCAACATAACAAAAGGACGAGATTCAAACTTCTTGTACTAGAATTGGAGAGTGATGATTAGTCATTAGAGAATGAAATAATAATGAGAAATCCAAACTTAAAGCTTTACAAAGCAAGTATATAATGAGTACCAGTATGATTGTACCAAACTCGAGTCGTGAAACCGAAGATTAACAAACAAAGGATATTATACTAGGATTCTGTCGAGATAAATTTGTTAAGAGTCAAATTTACTCAATCCTATCAATTGTTATAGCAAATGAGTCATCATCATAAAATAGATGTCAGCGATGACCCGGTGCTATGTAACCTCACCACAAAACATTAGGATTTGGTACTAACTCGCATATTAGTCTCGATATAATATAACCATGTTTGGAGATTTTCAATTAAAGGTTCATATACCTATTGTCGAAAGTTAGCAATGGGTTATATGATAATCAAGTCATGATAAGATATAGATAGAGCAAGTAACTAAAAATCCAGAACGATCTAATCAAGTAGATTAGTTAAAAAAACTAGGTGCCAGTTCAATAGTTGGACATTGAATTGACTACCACCAGAAATCGAATTTAGTTAACGGTCAGAAGTAGAATTCTGAAATTTTAACAAGAAGTCCATATCAAAAAGATGGTCTACTCCTCACATCGAGTCGGCCAAATTTGATATGATAACATTAGACGTCTGCATCTTTCTTGATGTGTATTGGAATGATTCGGAAGTAATCCGCTATTCATCTAGATGAGGAAATAAATAGTCACGTTGTGGAAATAATCTCATAAAAATAGTGCCCCCTGAAAATGATTATGAGCTTGCTAACCCACAAAATGGTTAGACTTTGATATAATATCATTGTCAATATATCCTGGGGTTTGATTCTCATAAAGTAGACATCAGAAAATAGGATAGGATCAAGTAAAACTTCAGGAATTTGTCAAATGTGAGGACGTCATGCTCATAGGTCCCTTAAAGATAATGCAATCCCAAGCGGATCTTCAAAAGAGCAGAGTCAACTATGATTCGCAACTTGTTCCTCTTCCTGGTAGTGTACAACTTTAATTGGTTAAGAATCGTAAAACACATAAATAAATTCAAAATTTCCCTCCTATGATTTTAGGACACATCTTTCAAATGAAAATGTTTTCAAATTTCAACTTAGGTCCTCGCTTTTCCATTAAATTCGGTGGAAATGGACCATAAGGTTTCAGGGTTTGTCCTTAGATCTTGCGTTGAAGAGGGTCGAATTGATTATCTGCCAATAACCGGTAGTATAGTATGTCTGCAACTTTCTTGGCTTTCGAACGGTACCACCATGACTTACCAGTTCGTATTTTACCCATACTAGTTATAGCCTAAAATCCTTTGCATAAGGGTTTAAGCCATAAATTTGATGGAATGAGTGTTTGAATATCATAGATTCGTATTCCTTCAGGGCACGTGTTAAGAAGTCGTTTCTAAACAGTAGTTGCTCTAAGGCTTTCTAATTACAGGTGACTGAGAGTAAGGGATGTGTATACGTCTCTACCTAGTTGGAAATCAGAAAGTCAATCAACAAAATGACATTTGAGGGAGAGCAGGTACAGAAAGGATATGAGACTATCCTATTCGGATCTATAAGGACAGTATACGAAGAGCAACAAATAGCGATAATCACCATAAATAAACTTTGAATGATTACTAATAAAATTTTCGGTACACAAAGAGTCATTCCAACATAAAGTTTCATTTTCTCCATTAAAATGGTTTTCAATAAGGCACTGAAGCACCAGGAGAAATTAAGATTTGCAAAACATATGTAGCAATGTTCACAAAAAAAGAGCATTAGTTTCATACTAAGCCATAGTTATCCTAAAAATAAAAAGTTTTTGTATATCTAACCAAAAGAATCCTGAGCACAAGCCGCTCAGTGACCATATTAGAAATACAAATGATAGAAATAAACATGACAATGAACGTCGTAAAGATGTCTCCTCCCAAGTAAACAAGTTTCTCAAGTTAGGTTTCCACAATTTTAGCGTCGCGGTTAAGAGAATCAGGATTGAGTGTACCAAATTACCATAGTAAGTGCATAGCACTTGCAATGGAAATTTCAAGTAGGTTTAAAACTGAATTATTAAGAATATTTATCAGGGGTATAGTGAGAATGACAAACACCGAAATGAGGATTTATACGAAAGATCGTATAGAAAGGTTATATTGTCTAAGAAAAAGAAGCTTATATTTCTTTAAGGAATTTCTTCATCGATGTTAGAGTATGTTTGGATTATAAAATAAAATACGAGATTATACCGAGACATCCGATGATAGTCGTACACTTACTGCAAGTGTCGAGCGTTGTAAAGTCCCATACTGAATTTACGTGGCCGGTAATATCTCAAGGGATATGATTTAGCAAGTAAAATAGATGAGAGAAAATATTTGTTGCTCAAGATCCACTAAGGAGTTGATTAGATCAAATTCGAATTTCTATTATTCCTTCAGAATTACGAGAACCTTACACTTTGATCCAATAGGGGAGTTAGAAATGTCGTGGTCTGATTCACGCTAGACCGAGAGTAGTCGCTTGCGTTGATGAACATATAACAAAATTGAAATGAGAAAATCTTTAGCTGAATCTCAAAGGTGAAGCAATACTTAACAAATAATTGCCAAATTCGGTCCAAATACCTAAGTTAAATCAACTGAGAACAGATCTCTTCAGTGTCTCGGTCTAAATTGTCATGCAAAAGAAAACTTGATAAGAGTTTTGGATCCATTACGATTCAAAGATAAAAAGACGATATAAATTCCCATGTCACATGAGGTAGCCCATCGCATCATTTGATGTCTTTGGCTCAACCCTAAGGTGACGATAGTCTCGATCAATATTCGAATGACTGGGAATCAGGGTTAGAAATATAGATAAAGCATGAACATTAACTCGGACAGTAAGACTCACTAGAGTTCTCATGCACTGCAGATTATGATTACGTGTACACCCGTAATGATAATTTACTTTGCATGGTCCCTACAGTGTTTCCTCTATCCCGAGCTCTCAGCTAAAAAAAAGGAACTGAAATGTTCATTGGATCACGTCTTCGTGTTGCACTTTCGCGTAAAATTGTGTATGTTCTATTTGATCACTTTTAATTATTTGTAACAATACTCATGGATCTGTAGACTAAGGCTGTTGTTGGATGGAGGTAATGATAGAGGGGAACAACCAGCGTACTCTAATAAAAGAAAAAAGTGTGCGGTGGAAGTCAGGAAGTAATAATAGGGTAGAGATCCCTAAATCAGAGTCGAGCAAGTCATGCTACAAATTTGTACATATACGTGGATCCGATGATCCAACATAACAAAAAGTCAATGGGTTTCCTGACCCGTAGAGTTCTCTCCCGTTTAGTCCTGCTTCTCCACCTCGGGTTCCCTTTAGATCGAGCAATTTTGTCTGCCATATCTCATGACGAAAGTTCTAACCATCCAATCCAGTAGATCATGAAAGGAAGTATATACCGCACAATGTGAAAACAATAGATGTCAAATAATAAAGCCGACTCCACAACTGGAGTAGATGCAGGTGCGGTGTAGGTACAACTACCGCTCGAGGTAACACCAAGACAGATAGATACGGATATAGATTACCGCAAACGTAACCGGAATCATCAAAAAGTACGCATAGTGCTGAGACGACGGCATGGTTATGACGAAGCAATGTGTCGTAGATAAGCAAAAAGGTAGTATGCAATGCACATATAATTCCTAAGGTTCAATGCAATAAACTTAGAGTTATAGTCTAGGTCTAGTCTCGAGTAAACCTAATTCTCTATAACCAGTGCTCTGATACCAAGTCAAATGCTTGGGAGATAAAAACGATCCTAATGGTGTTTTTGGTTTGTATTGCATGTGAAATATGTGAGGTTCCGCGTACGCGAACCATTTATACGAAATGTATAAACTTTACCCGTTAAGATTTAATTTTATGTTAAAATAGTTTTATGAGTCATTGGTTGTGAATTAAACCCGAAAATATTTAGTATTGAGATATTTGATATTTTGAGTAGTTATTAGGTTATAAACCCAATCCCGGTTCATGTGTAACTAATATATTTATTTTTATACAACAATTGTTTTTTTATTGGGTTTTATAAACTTTTGATTTAGCTTCCAAATTTATTTTTAAAAAGTAGTATTTATAAAAAAAAGTAAGATATGAAAATTTTGGTAACTAAACTATTTATAGATTATTTATTAAAATTTCTACAAATTTAATACATGAAAATTGGTAAAAATAACTCTGAGTATTGGAAAAATTTGGAATTTGGTCAGTAATTAGTATATGATAAAACATGACTCATGTCCAGTTGTCTAAGTATGTGTTTGGTATTTATGAAGTTTTAACGATTGAATTTGGGATCATATAATTCTGGACAACACTAGGACTTGAAACTTATAATAGAATCCCGTATGGAGCTTAAACTAATTTGGTAAAAATTTGGTGAAGTTTGGACAATTCTAACTATTTTTCCCGAATTTGTTACATTTTAACAATATTATATTCAAAATAAATAATCTGGATATTGAAAAATTATGAAAATTGGTCAGATTTTTTTTTTTTGTATATGAACAATTAGTGAAAGTTTCAAGCATTAATTTTATGTCAAAATATGGTTTTACAATTATTATTCATTAAAACTTTATAAAAAGTTACTATTTTTGGAAATTTTTGTATAAAAATATTTTTATAAAAGTCTTAATGAGAGTTTGGACAGAAGTATTATCATATTAAAAATATAAAATTCGGACTTTTAAATTGGGTGCTAAAATCACACTAAAACCCTAATTTCGGATGAATCGGATTTTTAAACCGTAAACCTTACTTTACGCGCATAATCGCGTTTTTGGTCAAACGAAACTATGACTTGAGATTTTATCATATATGACATTATAACTAGTGATATTCATTAATAAAAACTAAAACTTAAGGTTTCAAAGTCACGAATTCATATAAAAGCCGGTTTTACAACTTTTGAGCGGTTCGTACGTGTGTACACGGGTTTTGGGTATGCAACCGACTGCATAGCCACTTTTGAGTAGTAGACTCAGTTTTATACTTTAGGCGTCCTAAATGCTACTTTTTGGTGTCTAATTGGACTCGGTTAGGACACCTGTTTTTTGCGGTTCTTTTGGATTTAGCCGTACCTTGGTAGCACTGAGTTGCTAGCCACACTTTGCTTGCATTTGGCTGTTGGTCTTTGATAGAATTTGGATGTTAACCGTACTTTGTGGTTTTTTTACTATGTCACACTTATCACCGACGTTGTTCAGGTGAGTTTCGCGGTCCCACTTTTCAATTTTTACTATTTTACGGTGGAAAAGTTGTTTCACTCTACACGTTGTTACTTGGGATTAGGGTTATCTTGGTTTACTTATGGATGTATTAAGTCCTCACTTTAACACAATCAATTAGCTTGGATAGCCGGTGGGAATTATGAATGGTACTATTTGGGTTGACACCCCCGCCCAGGGTTGGTCGCGCCAACCAGACTTGTAGGGTCACTTGGGCGCATAATTAGCCATAGTAGGTGTTCACATTCGACACCTGGATACAGGGGCAACAACTAGTCTGACGGTTTTGATTGTGGCTCAGGGTAATTAAATCTTAACACATGTACTTGATCATCTGCGGATGGTTACTATTACATTTTGAAGTTTATTTATTTACTTTTTATAGAGTCGCAAAACCTGCATGCTCACCAACTATTTTTATAGTTGATCCGTTTTCGAAACATGCTTTTCAGGTAAACAGTTATGGGGATAACGAACTTTAAACGGCTTGCTTTTGGGAAGAGTTATTATTATGTACTTTTGGTTGTAGTTGGCATTTTAGACCCTTTGTATTGATTCAGAATTTTCCGTATATTTGTACTTTCGATAGAGGCAAGTAGTATGGTTCAATGTAATGCACAATTTTCCTTTTAGTTTCTCTTGTGCTTTTGCTCAATGCGATATATCGATCCCACTTCGTGTTTCCGCCTTCGACGGGGTGTGACATTTTATAAGGACCGTGGGTCCTGAGTAAAGTTCAAATAACTTTTGCGACGAGTTGGCTTTTACTTAAACTAAACTATTAGAACTCACTCAGCGTAGCTGACTTTGTGTGTACGATAGATTGTTTTGCAGGTAAGTGTTGCGTTGACGTATCTTGGCTTGGGAGCGGTGTTACTCGGATTGGTGTGCAAGCACCGTGAGGTAACTTAATGACATTAAATAGTAATTAATATTTTTTGAAAGACGTCCGCTGTAGTTTAATATATCTAAAACGAGTATTTTTAAAGGGAATAACCCGTTATGAGAACCAACTGTAGGGTGCCCGGTTCGAGGCCTTACACGAACTCTATTAGATAATGTCCGGTCATTGATGTGTCATACAGACCTCCCACACTCCTTATGGAGTTTTGCTCTCGAGACTGCCACAAGAATCATCAATATAGCTCCTACAAAGAAGGTGGACAAAACGCCTTATGAGATATGGCATGGGGAGAAACCCAAAGTGTCCTACCTTAGGGTATGTGGATGTAACGCTTATGTGACTGGTGAATCTACGGATAAACTAAATCCCCGTGGCAATAAAGTTGTTTTCGTCGGATACCCTAAAACCATTGTTTACTACTTCTACAATCGTACTGAAAACCGGGTTTTCATTACACGCAGAGGTACCTTCTTGGCGAAGGAACTTCTTGTGCGAGGGAATAGAGAAAATCATGTGGATCTAGTTGAGATCTGAGAACCATAAGTAACCGAACCCCAAACTGAAACTACCAATCAACATGAGACTGTTGAAACTGAATCTGGAAGTGTTTAAGATTCGACTGTGACACAAAGCATCCGCAGAAGTACTAGGGATCGCCATGAACCCGACCAATATATCGGGTTTCATGAGATTGACGACATCCTGGTAGTTTATTAGGCTGAGCCTACTAGTTACAAGTCTGCAATCTTAGATTCTGAATCTAAGAAATGGCTTGAAGCCATGGACGCCGAAATCCAATCCATGTATGAAAACCATGTATGGGACTTTGTTGATCTTCCTCTCGAGAGTCGGGCTGTAGGAACCAAGGGGATTTTCAAGAAGAAAATCGACATGGATGAAAACATGCAAACCTTCAAAGCAAGGCTTGTAGCGAAAGGCTTTACCCAGACTTAAGGAATTGATTATAAGGAAACCTTCTCGTCAGTAGCCATGCTTAAATCGATTAGGATCTTGCTTACCATTGCTGCGTATTATGACTATGAAATATAGCAAATGGACTTCAAAACCGCGTTCCTAAACGGACACCTTGCAGAAGATGTCTACATGGTTCAACCAGAAGGTTTTGAAGTTCCAAAGAATCCTAGTAAGATATGCAAATGAAACAAATCCATTTATGGATTAAAAAGGCGTCTAGAAGCTGGAATCTTCACTTTGACCAGAAAATCAAAGAGTTTGGTTTTGTCAAGAACGAAGATGAACCGTGTGTTTACAGAAAGGCAAGTGGGAGGTATATCACTTTTCTGATTTTGTATGTAGATGACATACTGCTTATTGGAAACAATGTTCCTATGCTACAAGACGTAAAGTCTTGGATAGGTAAATGTTTCGCAATAAAAGATCTTGGTGAAGCCGCCTATATTTTAGGAATAAAGATCTATAGAGACAGATCAAAGCGGCTTATAAGTTTAAGTCAAAGTGCATATGTTGATAAGGTCATTTCGACGCTTTTCAATGCAAGATTATAAGAGAGGATCATTGCCTATGGCACATGGAACCATACTGAACAATAAGCAGTGCTCTCAATCTGACGAGGAAAAGAAGAAAATGGAAAGGTTCTATATGCTTCTGCTATTGGTTCCATCATGTATGACATGCTATGTACTAGACCCGACGTATCATATGCGTTAAGCATGACTAGCAGATATCAACAGAATCCAGATAAGAGTCACTGGACAGCTGTGAAGAACATCATATAGTACTTGAGAAAAACAAAGGATATGTTCTTGATATATGGAGGGCCAGAAGAAGAACTAGCTGTTAAATGTTACACTAATGCTAGCTTCCAGACGGATCAAGATGATTCTCGATCTTAGACGGGATATGTGTTTGTTCTGAACGGTGGTGCAATTACTTGGAAAAGTATCAAGCAAACGTTGTTACTCAATCCACCACAAAATCAGAATACATTGTCGCTTCAGAAGCTGCAAAGGAGACTACTTGGATGAAGAAGTTCATTGCTGATCTTGGGGTAATGCCTAGCATTCAGAAACCAATCGAGATATTATGTAACGATACTGGTGCCATAGCTCAAGCCAATGAACCAAGGTCACATCACAGCACGAAGCACATACGCAGGAACCAAGGTCACATCATAGCACATACATTATATCAGAGATATACTGGAACGGGGAGGCATCGTGTTAAACAAAGTTCACACAAATCAGAATCTAGCGGACCCGTTCACTAAGCCTATGCCTCATGCTAAACATGAGGAGCATGCTAATAAGATAGGCCTTAGATTTTCTAGACAATGGGTTTGATCTGTAATTTACTATTTGGTGCTTTTGATCAATATAGTTACATTGGTATTTTATTTTAATTTAATGGTTAAATGCATTATAAATAAATGTTTCTATGTTCGATATTTTATACGTTTTAGAATCCTTGAATATTATATTCTTAATGTTCGTAGTCGATCAGATTCATGGGAATCAAGCTGAATGTAAGATTATTGTGAATTAGATGATTGGTTCATTTTGAATGAAAGTCTAAAGAGTTGGAGATCTTATTCACATATATTAAGTAGAGAATGAATATTGGACGTAACTCGTTTCAATAACTCGTTTCAAAACTATCTTCATGGATCAAGGTCTTAAGAAGTTTTGAATGTGGTAGAGATCTGTCGATCCTTCTACCCGAGGCACATATTTGAACTAACTTTAACTAAAGTTTGTTCTTTGACTATACCTCACGTTGTTCGGTGAAAGGCAGTACTAAGGGTATGTTTGGGAATAAATCTGAAGTTAAGTGGGAGTTGTATGTGACCAAATAAATTTTGTTCTCCTTTGATTAGGAGTTGGACATTCTGGCGCCCTCGTTAATTCGAACTGGTATAAAAAGTGTGGCCACACTCAAACCAAGAGTAGTTTGTTTACACCACGTTTAATTAGAGATGAGAACAAGAATAGTTGAACGACATATGAGAAATAACTTGCATCCATGTCTCATGTTCAACGGATTCCCTAAACAAAAAAGGATACATATATATATGTTTACCATGACTATTTTACTTGGTTAAGTAAGAGTTACTTGAACACAAGGCAATAGTTGATGATTTTGATACGTCATACCTTGCTAGGGGTCGTGAGATGCAGCTAGGCGTCCACCATTGTCTACGTTGAAACGATTAATCGATGAACCGTCCAAGTGAAAGATTGTTGGATATAGGATGTCCGATCGTCGATTAAATCAACGTTACTATCGAGGTACATTATTGTTCACGAAGCGCAGAATTTTAATTTGGTGGATAAATATTTAGAGAAATATTTAAACAGTCAATTTGGAAATTAATTATTTAGAGAAATAATTAAAGCGCAAAAGGTTTGGACGTTTAAGAGTTAAACGTTAATTGGTGAATATTTACTAATCAATTGTAATTAGTAAAGTTGAGGGATTAAAAGTGATTAATAGTTAATCACTAAGGAACTAACAGTTAATACCCTGGGGTGCAGTCTATAATTAGGGTGGTTATAAATATAACCTTAACTAAAACCCTAATGGTTTTTCTAGTTGCCTCCACACCTTAATCTGCGAAAACCCTAAACCCCCCGCCCCATTGCATCGTCGTCCGTCAACCAGCGCTGTTGTGCCGTCGTCGCCGGTATCGAGTGCAATCCATGTGAACTGTCAATAGTGTGACGCTCGTTGAACCAAAGTGCAGATCTTTTGGTTTATCGGCAAAGGTACTATTCTATGGTTGTTTTTTATTTTATTGTTTATACGTGTGTAATCGGATCACTGACGGGATCTCAGTTTAGAACCGTTAACTTGTTCAACCCATTACGCCAAAAAAGGCCTACGACCACACCAAAAAAGTGTGACTGTATGCCTTTCGCCACACCTATTTTTTTCAAGTCAAGTGTGACCAAAGGTCGAGTCATCGTAGGTATCATACGTCCACACACACCTTTTAGTGGCCATAGCAACTTAAAACTGTGGCTAAAGGGTACTAACATTTCTTGCTGGAATCAAGCATTCCCTCCATTAAGTGTGGCTAAAGGGTAGCAACAGCCACATGACTAAGTGTGGCTAAAGGGTAGCAACAACCACATGACTTTACGTTAAGTGTGACCGTTTCTCGTATATAGTCACATGAATTTACTAAAAAGTTTGTTTTAGCCACATCAATTAAAAAAAGCGTGGCAAAAAGGGTTGTCGTAATCAAGCATTCTACCCATTAAGTTTGGCTAAAGGGTAGCAACGACCACATGAGTATACTGTAAGTGTGGCCATTTATATTATATAGTCACATGAATTTATTGTAAGTGTGGCTAAAAACGTTTACATGATAGACAAAAATTTTGTAATTTTAAGTGTGGTTATTGTATAAGCTTTGTTCACACATAATTTTTTTCCCATGACGTTTAGTATCATTCAGTCACAAAAATAAAAAAAAACAAAGTGACTATGGTGTGGGTAATAGTTATTTATAGCCACATGAAGTTTTGGAATTTTAAGTGTGGCTATTGTCTAACCTTTGGTCACACATAATTTTTTCCCCATCACGTTTGCTATCATTCAGTCACACAAACAAAAAACAAAGTTACTATGGTATGGCTAATGGTTATTTATAGTCACACGAAATTTTAGAATTCTATGTGTGGCTATTGTCTAATCTTTGGTCACACATAATGTTTTTTCCTATGACGTTTGCTATCATTCCGTCACACAAATAAAAAACAAAGTTACAATAGTGTGGCTAATGGTTATTTATAGCCACATGAAGTTTTGTAATTTTAAGTGTGGCTATTGTCTAACATTTGGTCACACATATTTATTGTTGTTCTATGTGGCCATTTTTGTGTAATTAGTCATTTTATTTTGTATCATAATTAAAACAACAGTAAACATGCATGAGAAAACCAAAAAACGAAATTATATTAAGAATAATAAACCAAAATCTATACATAAGTTTTTAACCTAAATACTAAATAACTATTTCTTGGCTGTTCTTTTTACTCCTTGGGTGCTGTTTTTCATCCCTTCTAATGTTGTAAAACATTTATTTTGCTTCTTAACAATAGGACCGAAACAGGAAATTGATCGGGTTGCATGGCCATCCAAACGGCATTGCATGTCAATTTTGAGCATGTGGAAATGCTCGGGAGATAAAAACGATTCTAATGGTGTTTTTGGTTCGTATTGCATGTGAAATATTGGAGGTTCCGCGTACGCGAACCATTTATACGAAAGGTATAAACTTTACCCGTTAAGATTTAATTTTATGTTAGAATAGTTTTATGAGTCATTGGTTGAGAATTGAACCCGAAAATATTTAGTATTGAGATATTTTATATTTTGAGTGGTTATTAGGTTATAAACCCAATCCCGGTTCACGTGTAACTAATATATTTATTTTTATACAACAATTGTTTTTTATGGATTTTTATAAACTTTTGATTTAGCTTTCAAATTTATTTTTAAAAAGTAGTATTTATATAAAAAGTAAGATCTGGAAATTTTGGTAACTAAACTATTTATAGATTATTTATTAAAATTTCTACAAATTTAATACATGAAAATTGGAAAAAATACCTATGAGTATTGGAAAAATTGGAATTTGGTCAGTAATTAGTATATGATAAAACATGACTCCTGTCTAAAATTCATAAACATTGGAGTTGTCTAAGTAGGTGTTTGGTATTTATGAAGTTTTAATGATTGAATTTGGGATCATATAATTCTGGACAACATTAGGACTTGAAACTTATCATGGAATCTCATATGGAGCTAAAACTAATCTGGTAACAATTTGGTGAAGTTTGGACAATTCTAACTATTTTTCCTGAATTTGTTAAATTTTAACAATATTATATTCATAATAAATAATCTGGATATTGAAAAATTATGAAAATTGGTCAGAAATTTTTATTTATATATATGAACAATTACTGAAAGTTTTAAGCATTAATTTTATGTCTAAATATGATTTTAGAATTATTGTCCATTAAAACTTTATAAAAAACTTACTATTTTTTGAAATTTTTGTATAAAAATATTTTTATAAAAGTCTTAATGGGAGTTTGGACAGAAGTATTATCATATTAAAAATATAAAATTTGGACTTTTAAATTGGGTGCTAAAATCACACTAAAACCCTAATTTCGGATGAATCGGATTTTTAAACCGTAAACCTTACTTTACGCGCATAATCGCGTTTTTGGTCAAACGAAACTATAACTTGAGATTTTATCATATATGACATTATAACTAGTGATATTCATTAATAAAATCTAAAACTTAAGGTTTCAAAGTCACGAATTCATATAAAAGCCGGTTTTACAACTTTTGAGCGGTTTGTACGTGTGTACACGGGTTTTGGGTATGCAACCGATTGCATAGCCACTTTTGAGTAGTAGACTCAGTTTTATACTTAGGCGTCCTAAATGCTACTTTTTCGTGTCTACTTGGACTCGGTTAAGACATCTGTTTTTGTTGCTCTTGCGGACTTAGCCGTACCTTGGTAGCACTGAGTTGCTAGCCACACTTTGCTTGCATTTGGCTGTTGGTCTTTGATAGAATTTGGATGTTAACCGTACTTTGCGGTTTTTGTTGACTATGTCACACTTATCACCGACTTTGTTTAGGTGAGTTTCGCGGCCCCACATTTCATTTTTACTGTTTTACGGGGGAAAAACTGTTTCACACACTACACGTTGTTACCTGGGTTTACTTATAAATGTATTAAGTCCCCACTTTAACACAATCAATTAGCTTGGATAGCCGGTGGGAATTATGAATAGTACTATTTGGGTTGACACCCCCGCCCAGGGTTGGTCGCGCCAACCAGACTTGTAGGGTCATTTGGGCGCATAATTAGCCATAGTAGGTGTTCACATTCGACACCTGGATACAGGGGCAACAACTAGTCTGACGGTTTTGATTGTGGCTCAGGGTAATTAAATCTTAACACATGTACTTGATCAACTGCGGATGGTTACTATTTCATTTTGAAATTTATTTACTTACTTTTTATAGAGTCGCAAAACCTGCATGCTCACCATCTATTTTTATAGTTGATCCATTTTCGAAACATGCTTTTCAGGTTAACAGTTATGGGGATAACGAACTTTAAACGGCTTGCTTTTGGGAAGAGTTATCATTATGTACTTTTGGTTGTAGTTGGGCATTTTAGACCCTTTGTATTGATTCGGAATTTTTCGTATATTTGTACTTTCGATAGAGGCATGTAGTATGGTTCAATGTAATTTCTCTTGTACTTGTGTTCAATGCGATATACCGGTCCCACTCTGTGTTTCCGCCTTCGGCGGGGTGTGACATTCCTCAGCCCCGTAGGCTTGGAATCTTTTCCTCCTTCAGCCACGTAGGCCTAGAGTTTCATTTTCTTTTCCTCAGCCCCGTAGGCTTGGAATATTTTTAGTTCTCTTTTGTATTATTTATTGAGATCCACCTGATCCACCTTACAGACCGGGTATCTCATTTCATTTGGGACCTTGAGTATCTTAGACTCACAGCCTACCAAACGTATCAATCATTTGTTTTCATTTCACGGATATGCTTGATTCACTTCCCAACCATTCCTTACCTTAAAACTTCGTAACTGTTTCTCCATGATGCATTAAAAGGGTTTATATATAGGAAGTACTAGCGGCGTATCCATCACCCCTTTAACACTTCCTGAGTACTCCGTTATTCCATTTTAGGGTTTAGACTCGTTCCATCATATTCATTTATATTTTGCACGTATCATCATGCATTCACGTATTCATATTCATCATGCATCACATATTCCATGTATTCATGGATTAAATTTTATAGTATTTTCATACTCGTCATATATTGTAAACTGGGATGATTATCCTTCAAAAGCAGTACCTCCAACAGAGATGTTCCCAAGAAAGAGTGACGGGTCTAGAAGAGATTTATACACCAGTCTTTCCTTAGACAGAACATTCCGTTTGTCAGATAACTACATACCGGTCGGAAGTTCTCCCGTACGTTTACTATACTTTTATTACTATATTTTAGTCTATACCCCTAAACATTCATAGTGGTTTCACCACGAAGTATCAAAGAGATTTATATATAGGAAGTACCAGCGGCGTATCCACCACCCCTTGGATACATCGTGACTACTCCATTATTCCCGTTTAGTGTTTAGATTAATCCGTCATTACCCCGTACCCTCGTTATATTTATAGCACATAACACATAACATTTAATCACATAATTCACATAATAGTGTCTAGGGTACGGGTCCAGTGTACTTACTTTAGTCTCGGGTTGTTTCCTACGCTCATTCCTCGCTTAAACGCTTCTCCGAACTCGAACCGTACTCGCAGTGCACCGCACTAGCACTTAAACACGTCGTACCGGGTCCTTTACACCTTCTCAGATTCATTTGTATGTGTGGGGTAAGTGTTTTTGGGATGATTCAAAGTGAACGGCCAACTCCAGCTATTTATAGGCAAAAATCTGATCCCGTAACGGACCGTTACCGTTGGTGACGGTTCGTTACCATTTTCTTGGCCTCAAAGCACTTTCTGACCATGTAACAGACCGTCACGGCTCATGACGGTCCGTCATGGCCTTAGGGTGTGATGACTCAGTGATATGTGGCTTAAAACGGAACGTTTTTTGTGATTTTGCGGCGTGACGGTCCGTTATGGATTTTTGCCTTCGTAACATACCGTTACACATGGTGACGGTCCGTTATGACTTTAGTTTTAGATTCTCCTCGTCGAGGCACCCAAGTTTCATATATTATGGCTTCTGTAACTCATTTTCTAGCATGGGATATGCCTATATGAAGTTTTGGGCTATTTCCGGGCGAATAGTCTTTCTGTTTTCGTGTCCGGTTACGTTCTAGCGTCGCGTTTCTAAGCCGACACGTGTCCCAACTTATGTTATGAGTTTGGGATGTTACGACGTGTCGGGGAACGCCCGAGCGCGGGTGACACCCGTTTAGATGACGGGTGGAACACGTGTGTTTTTATATACTAGTCAACTATTTTTGAGTCCGAGGGAACGTGCGACATTTTTTGTCCAAGGAAGTATAAAATTTAAACGCTCGCAAGCAAGTGACGCGCGTGTAGGCGTAAGGCGGAACGCACGCGCAAGAGGGAGCATGTAAGTAAAAATGAGCCACGTGGGGAAGGGGATAAAGTAATAGAATGAAGGAGTTATTTCGGTTGCGATCATACTAGCACTATAGCACCGGATCCCATCAGAACTCCGTAGTTAAGCATGCTTGGGCGAGAGTAGTACTAGGATGTGTGACCCCCTGGGAAGTCCTCGTGTTGCAAACCTTTTGTTAAGTTTTGAATTATTTTTTACTCTAAAAAACGTCACCCGTCGATTATTATGCAAGCGAGCATGGGCGTAACGGGTTTTTGTCATATAAGGTCCACGTACAGAGAGACTCGAAAGCGCCGGTCACGTGTCGGGGAACGCCTGAGCGCGGGTGACGCCCGTTTAGACGCCGGGTGGAACGCGTGTATTTTCATATATTAGTCAACTATTTTTTAGCCAGGGGAGCGTGCGACTATTTTTTATCTAAGGAATTATAAAAAGTTAAACGCTCATGGGCGAGTGACGCGCGTGTAGGCGTAAGGTGGAACGCACGCGCAAGAAGGAGCATATAAGTAAAAATGAGCCACGTGGGTAAGGGGATAAAGTAATAGAATGAAGGAGTTATTTCGGTTAGGATCATACCAGCACTAAAGCACCGGATCCAATCAGAACTCCGCAGTTAATTGTGTTTGGGCGAGAGTAGTACTAAGATGGCTGAACCCGTGGGAAGTCCTCGTGTTGCAACCCTTTTTTTAAGTTTTGAGTTTTTTTACTCTATAAAACGTCACCCGTCGATTATTATGCAAGAGAGTGTGGGCGTAACGGGTTTTTTCATATAATGTCCACGTACGAAAAGACTCGGGCGCGCGGGTCACGTGTCGGGGAACGCCCGAGCTCAGGTGACGCCCGTTTAGACGCCGGGTGGAACGCGTGTGTTTTCATATACTAGTCAATTATTTTTGAGCCCCGGGGAGCATGCGACTATTTTTTGTCCAAGGAAGAATAAAAGTTAAACGCTCGCAAGCGAGTGACGCGCGTGTAGGCGTAAGGCGGAATGCAAGAGCAAGAGGAAGCATGTAAGTAAAAATGAGCCACGTGGGGAAGGGGATAAAGTAATAGAATGAAGGTGTTATTTCGGTTGCGATCATACCAGCACTAAAGCACTGAATCCCATTAGAACTCCGCAGTTTAGCGTTCTTGGGCGAGAGTAGTACTAGTATGTGTAAACCCCTAGGAAGTTCTCGTGTTGCAACCCTTTTTGTTAAGTTTTGTGTTTTTATTTTGCTCTATAAAATGTCACCCGTCTATTATTATGGAAGCGAGCGTGGGCGTAATGGGTTTTTGTCATATAACGTCCACGCACGGAGAGACTCTAGAGCACGGGTCACGTGTCGGGGAACGCTCGAGCGCGGGTGACGCCCGTTTAGACGCCGGGTGGAGCGCTTGTGTTTTCATATACTAGTCAACTATTTTTGAGCCCGGGGGAGCGTGCGACTATTTTTTGTCCAAGGAAGTATAAAAGTTAAACGCCCGCAAGCGAGTGACGCGCGTGTAGGCGTAAGGCGGAACGCATGCGCAAGAGGGAGCATGTATGTAAAAATGAGCCACGTGGGGAAGGGGATAAAGTAATAGAATGAAGAAGTTATTTCGGTTGCGATCATACCAGCACTAAAGCACAGGATCCCATCAGAACTCCGCAGTTTAGCGTGCTTGGGCGAGAGTAGTACTAGGATGTGTGACCCCCTGGGATGTTCTAGTGTTGCAACCCTTTTTTTAAGTTTTGAGTTTTTATTTTTCTCTATAAAACATCACCTGTCGATTATTATGCAAGCGAGCGTGGGCGTAACGGGTTTTTGTCATATAAGGTCCACGTACGGAGAGACTCGGAAGCGCGGGTCACGTTTCGGGGAACGCCGAGCGTCGGTGACGCCCGTTTAGACGCCGGGTCGAGCACTTGTGTTTTCATATACTAGTCAACTATTTTTGAGCCCGGGGGAGCGTGCGACTATTTTTTGTCCAAGGAAGTATAAAGGTTAAACGCTCGCGAGCGGGTGACGCGCGTGTAGGCGTAAGGCGGAACGCACGCACAAGAGGGAGCATGTAAGTAAAATTGAGCCACGTGGGGAAGGGGATAAAGTAATACAATGAAGGAGTCATTTCGGTTGCGATCATACCAGCACTAAAGAACCTGATCCCATCAGAACTCCGCAGTTAATCGTGCTTGGGCGAGAGTAGTAGTAGGATAGGTGAACCCCTGGGAAGTACTCGTGTTGTAACCCTTTTTTTAAGTTTTGAGTTTTTTTTTACTCTATAAAACGTTATCCGTTGATTATTATGCAAGCGAGCGTGGGCGTAACGGGTTTTTGTCATATAAGGTCCACGTACAAAGAGACGCGGGCGCGCGGGTCACGTGTCGGGGAACCCCGAGCGCAGGTGACACCCGTTTAGACACCGGGTGGAACGCGTGTGTTTTCATATACTAGTCAATTATTTTTGAGCCCGGGGGAGCGTGTGATTATTTTTTGTCCAAGGAGGTATAAAAGTTAAACGCTAGCGAGCGAGTGACGCGCGTGTAGGCATAAGGCGGAACGCACACGCAAGAGGAAACATGTAAGTAAAAATGAGCCACGTGGGGAAGGAGATAAAGTAATAGAATGAATGAGTTATTTCGGTTGCGATCATACCAATACTAAAGCACCGGATCCCATCAGAACTCCACAGTTAAGAGTGCTTGGGCGAGGGTAGTACTAGGATTGGTGACCCCTTGTGAAGTCCTCGTGTTGCAACCTTTTTTTTAAGTTTTGAGTTTTTTTTACTCTATAAAACGTCAACCGTCGATTATTATGCAAGCGAGCGTGGGCGTAACGGGTTTTTGTCATATAAAGTCCACGTACGGACAGACTCGGGAGCGCGGGTCACGTGTCGGGGAACGCCCGAGCGCGGATGATGCCCGTTTAGATGTCGGGTGGAACGCGTGTGCTTTCATATACTAGGGAACTATTTTTGAGCCTGGGGGAGCGTGCAACTATTTTTTGTCCAAGGAAGTATAAACGTTAAACGCTCGCGAGCGGGTGACGTGCGTGTAGGCGTAGGGCGGAACGCATGCGCAAGAGGGAGCATGTAAGTAAAAATGAGCCACGTGGGGAAGGGGATAAAGTAATAGAATGAAGGAGTTATTTCGGTTGCGATCATACCAGCACTAAAGCACCAGATCCCATCAGAACTCCGCAGTTAAGCGTGTTTGGGCGAGACTAGTACTAGGATGGGAGACCGCTAGTCCTCGTGTTGCAACCCTTTTTTTAAGTTTTGAGTTTTTTTTACTCTATAAAACGTCACCCGTCGATTATTATGCAAGCGAGCGTGGGCGTAACGGGTTTTTGTCATATAAGGTCCACGTACGAAGAGACTCGGGCGAGCGGGTCACGTGTCGGGGAACGCCCGAGCGCGGGTGATGCTCGTTTAGACGCCGGGTGGAACGCGTGTGTTTTCATATACTAGTCAACTATTTTTGAGCCCAGGGGAGCGTGCGACTATTATTTGTCCAATGAAGTATATATATATATATAGGGGAAGGATCATAAGAAAACTCATTGTTAATGAGAAACGAAAAAACTACTTATTAAAAGTAATAAAAAATAATAAAAAAATCATAACTCAAAATATAAATCAAAAACTAAAAAACTGATTCGGAGACCATGTTTTCTCACGTTGTCGTCATTAAAAAAAAACAGGAAAAAAAGCGAGGTTAGATTTTGGGTTTAGTTTAGCTTTTAGGTTAAGTTCTTGGAGGGGGTGGGTGGGGGGTTTACGTTTTTGGGGGTGGGTCGGTGGGGTGGGGTGGGGTGGGGTTAGGTTTTTGGGTGGGGGTGGGGTGTAGGGTTTAGGTTTTTGGGGGTGGGTTTGTGTTTTGAATTGATAAGATTCTCATTCAAAACTAAAAGGTATTACATGAGTGATATAAATAGAACTTGAAATTGAAAGAGCTAACAAAGTAGCCTCCGTAACAAACCTAACAAACCTAAGCGAACATACTTTTAGACTTGGCGAACTAAATAAGTTCGCTGCCTAACATCGCCAGAGCATCTTCGCGGGACCCGGAATGGAATGAACACCAACACCCCCCGCAAGTTAGAGGCGGTTGAAACTCCAACTTGACAACTTGATCGCCGGAACACGAGGAGCCGAAACGATGTGAATGTGTGATAACCTGAACACTTTTTCGGATTTGATTGAGAACTTGAGTAGCCAAAGTGATGCGGAGGAAGAACATCCGATCGGTACCAGTATCATGAGAACCTAGACGTCTTCACCGGAAAAATGAAATATGAACTGTGCAATCTAATCGTGAACAAGGAAAGAAGGAAACAAAAAATAATGATGATAATGTGAACCATAAATGAAGAACTTGTGCAAAATAACAAGAACATGAGACGCCGGAACTCTTCGCCGAAAAAAGAAGAAAACAGAGACACAAAAAAAACGATGAAACAGAACCAAAATCATTCAATTATGAGTGAAATCGATTAATGAAGATCGATTATAATGAAATTCAATCCGATTAGGAAAGAATAAGGTGAAATTCGATCCGATTAGGACCGAATGAGGTGAAATTCGATTCAATTGAATCGAATGAAATCAATTGAAATAACAATTGATGAAAGGATGAAGAGAATGATAAGATGATCACAAAGTCATGGATTAGATGTAAGGATTCATTTCTATGATCAAATGGAATGAGAATCGTCGTTGAAGCGGAAGGTGAGATGATGAAAGGAATGAAGAAGATGAAGATGAAACGATGAAGATGAAGATGATCGAAGAGCCTTGTGCTCTGATACCATGTGGTTTGAATTGATAAGATTCCCATTCAAACTAAAAGGTATTACAAGAGTGATATAAATAGAACTTGAAATTGAAAGAGCTAACAATGTAGCCTCCGTAACAAACCTAACAAACCTAAGCGAACATACTTTTAGACTTGGCGAACTAAATAAGTTCGCTGCCTCTTCGCGGGACCCGGAATGGAATGAACACCAACACCCCCCGCAAGTTAGAGGCGGTTGAAACTCCAACTTGACAACTTGATCGCCGGAACACGAGGAGCCGAAACGATGTGAATGCGTGATAACCTGAACACTTTTCCGGATTTGATTGAGAACTTGAGTAGCCAAAGTGATGCGGAGGAAGAACATCCGATCGGTACCAGTATCATGAGAACCTAGACGTCTTCACCGGAAAAATGAAATATGAACTGTGCAATCTAATCGTGAACAAGGAAAGAAGGAAACAAAAAATAATGATGATAATGTGAACCATAAATGAAGAACTTGTGTAAAATAACAAGAACATGAGACGCCGGAACTCTTCGCCGAAAAAAGAAGAAAACAGAGACACAAAAAAAACGATGAAACAGAACCAAAATCATTCAATTATGAGTGAAATCGATTAATGAAGATCGATTATAATGAAATTCAATCCGATTAGGAAAGAATAAGGTGAAATTCGATCCGATTAGGACCGAATGAGGTGAAATTCGATTCAATTGAATCGAATGAAATCAATTGAAATAACAATTGATGAAAGGATGAAGAGAATGATAAGATGATCACAAAGTCATGGATTAGATGTAAGGATTCATTTCTATGATCAAATGGAATGAGAATCGTCGTTGAAGCGGAAGGTGAGATGATGAAAGGAATGAAGAAAATGAAGATGAAACGATGAAGATGAAGATGATCGAAGAGCCTTGTGCTCTGATACCATGTGGTTTGAATTGATAAGATTCCCATTCAAACTAAAAGGTATTACAAGAGTGATATAAATAGAACTTGAAATTGAAAGAGCTAACAAAGTAGTCTCCGTAACAAACCTAACAAACCTAAGCGAACATACTTTTAGACTTGGCGAACTAAATAAGTTCGCTGCCTCTTCGCGGGACCCGGAATGGAATGAACACCAACACCCCCCGCAAGTTAGAGGCGGTTGAAACTCCAACTTGACAACTTGATCGCCGGAACACGAGGAGCCGAAACGATGTGAATGCGTGATAACCTGAACACTTTTCCGGATTTGATTGAGAACTTGAGTAGCCAAAGTGATGTGGAGGAAGAACATCCGATCGGTACCAGTATCATGAGAACCTAGACGTCTTCACCGGAAAAATGAAATATGAACTGTGCAATCTAATCGTGAACAAGGAAAGAAGGAAACAAAAAATAATGATGATAATGTGAACCATAAATGAAGAACTTGTGCAAAATAACAAGAACATGAGACGCCGGAACTCTTCGCCGAAAAAAGAAGAAAACAGAGACACAAAAAAAACGATGAAACAGAACCAAAATCATTCAATTATGAGTGAAATCGATTAATGAAGATCGATTATAATGAAATTCAATCCGATTAGGAAAGAATAAGGTGAAATTCGATCCGATTAGGACCGAATGAGGTGAAATTCGATTCAATTGAATCGAATGAAATCAATTGAAATAACAATTGATGAAAGGATGAAGAGAATGATAAGATGATCACAAAGTCATGGATTAGATGTAAGGATTCATTTCTATGATCAAATGGAATGAGAATCGTCGTTGAAGCGGAAGGTGAGATGATGAAAGGAATGAAGAAGATGAAGATGAAACGATGAAGATGAAGATGATCGAAGAGCCTTGTGCTCTGATACCATGTGGTTTGAATTGATAAGATTCCCATTCAAACTAAAAGGTATTACAAGAGTGATATAAATAGAACTTGAAATTGAAAGAGCTAACAAACTAGCCTCTGTAACAAACCTAACAACCCTAAGCGAACATACTTTTAGACTTGGTGAACTAAATAAGTTCGCTGCCTAACATCGCCGGAGCATCTTTGTCGGAACCGGAATGGAATGAACACCAACAGGGTTAGGTTTTTGGGGGTGTACTACACATATGTAGTATCTTTAATGAGGAGTTTTTTTTTATTTTCTCATGAAAATGAGTTTTCTCATGAACTCAACCCTATTATATATATATATATATATATATATATATATATATATATATATATATATATATATATATATATATATATTGATAATACCTTTATTGTGTATTATGTCTATTCTTCATAAATTAAAGTTTGTTATCTAATTTTATCTATTTTAAAAGTTCGTTATTAAATATAGAAGTTCAGTAAATTGGTTAACTTTTATGAAATTCTTATACGTGTTGGTGTTGCCTTTTCTACATAGAAAAATTATGATATTTAAAATGATACCGATATTCACAATTATGTTGGCATCACAGGCTAATGTGGGGCTATCCCATTTGGTAGAGGCATATACCTCTTAGAGGGGAGGTCTAAGGTTCAAACCTGGGCAATAGAGTAGTTTAGGATTATTGATGTAAAAGTAGAGTAAGAGTAACGTTTGCCGTTAAAAAAAATGTTGGCTATCACATACTCTTGAAAAGGACCTCTAACAACATTAGACAATGAAAGTATTTCAACTAGCTATCAATGTTGTTTATAGTGAATGGTAGTATAGTTAATGTATGATGAAAAGTAAAAACCCTCCCTTCTTATTTCTCTTCCGTAAGTCAACGCCATTGGCCCTATAAATCAACATTATTCACATGTATGATGGAAACTTCAAGACATGGGTCAAAGATGGCCACAAATTCTTTGTTTTTTTTTTGGAAAGGCTAATATCATACCACACAAACACTAGTAAGGCGCTACCCAACAACTACAACAAGAACAGGAAATTACATAAAGTCAAAACTTTTCCATTGATCCACCTTAATCTCTAAATCTCTAGCTCTGTTCTTGATCCAAAGGTAACCCAAAACTTTCACCTCTTCCACGATGTTGTGAGCCACCACTTTCTTTCCCCTAAAAACATCATTGTTTCTAGCATTCCAGATTGCCCAGCAAGAAAGAAGCATAATGGATTGCATGACTTTGGTGTATCTCGCTGAACCCTCCAATAACTCATGGAAAGCTAAAATGTCTTTAGACGAAAAGGCAAGAATCTGGGGGCATTTACACCAAATCGAAATTTTGGACCAGACCTCATGCGCCACGCTGCAGGCTGTGAATAAATGATCAATACTTTCCACTCCATCTATACATATCGGACATAACTCATTATTGAGAAACACGTTTCTTCTACTCAAATTTTCTCTAGTTGGCAGACGGTCAAGCATCGCCCTCCAACCAAAGATGTTAACTTTAAGGGGGAGCCACTTGTTCCATTTAAACAATTCTGACCCGTTTGGCTGCACATGATTATAAAACATTGCCCGAACTGATTTAACCGAAAAGGTGCCACTAGGGTCCGACTTCCGCTGCCACGAGTCCTCATCCTCCGTTATAACATACTGATGTAAGGCATTTTCGCATATGCCTATGTCTTCACTTTCGGATGGACTAAGATTAGAGCAGGTCCAGTTCCAGCACAGTTGAACCACTCCATCCATGTCCACCAATCTTTCAGCCACCAGTGCATCTTTTGAACTTTCCAAGGCAAACAGGCTAGGAAAAGCCACCAAGAGAGGAACCGAGCCAATCCACAAATCTTTCCATAAATGATTTTTGCCCCATTCCCAACAATCCCTTTAAACAAACTCTCCAAAAAATTGTTCTTTTTATTGAGACAATCTCCCACTTTAACAATTTGCCTCCATACGCCTCTTGCATAAGAATTTAACGGGATAAAGGAGATTCTGTTTGGCAGCTATGCAATGCGGTGATAAGTTTTGCCCACAGATGGCTAGACTGAGTTTTAAACTTCCAATGCCACTTAGCAAGAAGGCTGAGGTTACACTCCAAGAGAGGAGTTAAACCAAGCCCCCCACGGTGCTTAGGAGAGGTAACCTTCTCCCACACCACCCAATTAATACTATTTTTATCTTCCTTACCACTCCAAAGGAACTTCCTTCTAAGACCATCAAGTTTATGAATGACCCGTAAAGGCGCTTTATAAAGCGAGAAAAAATAAACCGGGAGGCTATCAAGAACAGATTTGAGAAGGGTAACTCTTCCACCTATAGATAGAGTCGAGGCTTTCCATAAGGAAAGTCTATTTACCACCAATTGAATAACCGAGCTATAATTCTTATATAGATTCATGTTTACACCAACCACTAAACCAAGATACGTAAAAGGCAGGGATTGAGCACCACAATGAAGATGGGACGCTAAAACAGAGACTTCCCTTTCTTTAACACCAAGGCCAAAAAGAGAGGACTTATTATAATTGATTTTTAAACCGAAGACAAGTTAAAAGGCTCTGAGAATCCTTGCAAGATTGAGAACGTTAGAGTTTGACCATTTCCCAATCACAAGCACATCATCCGCGTACATAAAGTGTGATATATCCAGACCACTGTTCGGAATTTCAAGCCCTTCAAAGACACCTACTTGAGATGCCCTATTCATGAAGCAAGTGAAAGCTTCCATGGCCAAAATAACAATAAAAGGTGAAAGTGGATCACCTTGATGGACTCCCCTAGTGCATTGAAACTCAAAAGACGGAGATCCGTTAACCAAAATCGACGACCTAGTAGCCTCAAGAAAGCCATGAATCCACCTTCTCCACCGGGTCGGGAACTCCATTTGACCCAAAACCGAGTCAATAAATTCCCAACTAATTCTTTGGTGGAAGGAGTTAACGAATTGCTTATCATTTTAAGAAATCTGATTTTTATTCCTTTTTAAAATAGTATAAACTGATGATGATTGAAACTTAGAATCAGACATGTCAATCGAACAAGAAGTGATCGTAAATATTAAAAACTACCTTATCTACCAACCAGAACAACCATCATCATTCATCATCGATTTTGAATCATAAACATCGTCTTCGTAAATGCTCTCATCATCGAAATTGTTCTCAACCGAGTATCCGAAGCTATCACGACCAAATCCGTAGCCAAAAAATATTGTTTAGATATTCTATAAATAACAAAAATTTATAGAAATAATACATATATTTATAGTAAAATATTTTAGCATACCATATGACCCTAGTAACAAAAATTTACCTTTAAAAGTAATACCAACTAGTTGGTCACGCCCCTCGCTTCGCGACGAGGTGGACCGGTTTTTAGAAAAATTTTGCTCATACGTAGAACTAAAATATCGGCGACGGTGGATCGATTAAAAAACTTAAACTTAGATGCAGCCGCAAACGTTTGTAAAAAAAAAACCTAAAAAAAACAGTGGCGGCACCATTGCTTAAGAACGCCAAAAAAAGTCAAAGCGGCGCTAAAACCAAAGGAAATTAAACTAAAAAAGTAAACGAAACTTGGAAACGGATTTGACGGACTGCACGCTCGTGATTTGCTTATACTGACGCTTCGCGGCGGGTGTCGGGCCCATCGTTAATAAAATATAAATGAAAACGTAAGCGCAACGGTAAAAACAATGTTAATAAAAGAGAAACATAAAACTAAATAATAAAAAAGGGAAAAGGAAAAAAAATTGCCGGTTTGGGTCATCGAAAACCATAAAAGTTAATACCGATACGAGTTACGATAATACAAATACCGACAATGATGTTGTTCGCTCAGAATAAGTTCGGCTCGTCACGGTATCACAATGTTAACGGCACTCGCTATAGGCAACGATATAAAAAAAAGCTCGATTTTTAATACAACTCCGTTTTAAAAAAAAATTATATCGGAACGTTGACAAAAAAAAACTAAAAACAGCCGCGCCCTCCGTGTTTTGAAAAAAGTTAACGAAGAAAAATTATTAAAGAAAAACCAAATTAACAAGAAAATAAAACAGGCTAAAAATATAAATTTATATATATATTATAAGGTTGAAACTGAAAATTAAAAAAAAATAAAAAACACGCGTCATTCATCGAATTCACCCAAGTTGTCATTCTAATCTTACTTCTAATTCTAATTCTAATTCTAATGTCACCCGTGTGGCCTAGCTAGAAAGCCACAAAATGGAGCTTTTGCTGTTTTTCACTCGTTGCTGACTAATGTAAATCTTGGGCACACCGCGTATCCAGATGGTAATCATGTGACACCACATTATGTTCATCATGTGTATGGCAATGAGATGTTTCATGATCAAGCTATGGCTACAGGTTTTCATAATGGTTATGAGCCTGCAAATGCTTTGTGGAGAAATGGTCAAAGTCAAATGCAAGAAAATGGTGCATATAATTTAGGGCATGTTAGGACTACAATGGAGTCTAGTCCTAGGGTTCCAGTAGGGATGGATAATCTTGGTCAGCATTACTTTCCAACTGAACCGGTCCAACTCATTCCTGCACCTGTGCATGCTATGCCTGAACCCGTGCATTCTATGCCTGAACCCGTGCAACTTACTCCCGACCCAGTTCTGTTTAGCCATGAACCCATCCAACTTAGGTCTGAACCGGTTCAATTTAGTCATGAACCCATCCAACTTGCATCAGACCCGGTTCAATATAGTCATGAACCCATCCAACTTGCATCAGACCCGGTTCAATATAGTCATGAACCCATCCAATCAACTTTAGTATCGGCCCAATTTACTCCAGGCTTGCCAAACTGTTTAATCCCTATAGATCCTGTGAACACCTTGAATACAGAAGTAAGAAATAATTCTAGTAGTATAAAAGATGGGTTTGGTGGTGAAAAGTTGAACTTACCTGTGAAGCAAATCATTGGAGCTGACAACACTGATCAAGAAAATGGTCTTGTTTTAAAAACTGAAGAAATTATAAATGAATCTGTAAAGAAAGCAGACTTAGAAGGTGCTGATGATGCGAAAGATAAAGATCATGAAAATGCTGCTTCTGCTGCTGTGAATGATGTTAAAGTCAAAGAAGAAACTGTGCAGGAATTAGACACACTGGTGAGTAATTTTGACCCTTTTACTTATGAATGGGTTGATTTGGGTTATTTTTAATCTCAAACGGGTCGATTATGCTGAATAAAATTTTTAACTAATAAGGAAACGACCGTAACGGGTTAAAATTTGGGTGAAGTGTATTATTAATGCATACCACCTCCTAAATCACTTCTTTCAAAGACTTCGATTATTGTTTTTATAATATTGTTTCTGTAGTCCTATTTAATGCATTAGTATATATTAAAAATAGACAAATTAGTGTTTCTAGTCAACCCAACCTTACTGAGTTTTGACCCACACTAAATATGAGGAGTTTCAATTACTTATTTATTTATTGTTTCAATCTGTTATTTGAATTATAGGATGCGCCAGCAGATTTGGAGTTAGATTCTGACAGTGACACCCAAATCAACACAAAGATTGAACCGACAAAGGCTGAGGAGGAAGCTATTGCTAGGGGGTTACAGGTTCTTCTCTACCTGTATTTATATTAAATTTGCCAAAACCATATGAGTTATAACTAGTTTGTATTTATATTCTTCATCAGACTATTAAAAATGATGATCTGGAGGAAGTAAAAGAGTTAGGGTCTGGTACATATGGAGCTGTTTATCATGGGAAATGGAAGAGTTCAGATGTAGCCATCAAAAGAATTAAAGCCAGTTGTTTTGCTGGCAGACCATCTGAGAGAGAACGTTTGGTATGATTGCATTAATGCTCTTTTTCGGTCATTTTTATTTTCAAATTCTTCAATATTTTCCAGGGTTAGTATCATAAAAACCGACATACTTTCTTATTTTTCACGATAAAGTCCCTCAACATAATTTTGGCTTATTGAAGTCCTTAAACATTTCAAGAAAACACGAAAAAGTCCCTCAACACAATTTTGCTATATTAAATTTCCTAAACTTGTTTTAGGATGCATATACTTGTGAAAAAATATTTATAATAATGACTGGTTACAACTTAAATTACTCAAAATTTGATGAAGTGACATTCAACTTTTTTGCATAAAACATTTATCTAATCTTATTTTGATCAATTTAAGGGGTAATGAGACATTATTTTAAATATTTTTTCAGAAGTACATGCATAATATAGCAAAATTAGGTTGAGGGACTTTTTCGTGTTCTTTTTGACATGATTAGAGAGTTTAATATCCCAAAATTATGTCAAGGGACTTTTTTGTAAAAAATAAGAAAGTATGATGGTTTTTTATAGTTTGTTTTTGGTAAATTTTTGTTTATTTATTATTTTTGGACATTTGGAGTAGTTAGATGTTAATTTTACAAACAGATTGCAGATTTCTGGAAGGAGGCCCTAATTTTAAGCTCATTGCACCACCCAAATGTTGTCTCTTTCTATGGTATAGTTCGTGACGGGCCTGATGGCTCTTTGGCAACTGTAACAGAATTCATGGTTAATGGATCTCTCCAATGTTTAAAAGAACGGAAACGCGCCTCGAGGCGTTTTCCCTTCGCCTCACGAGGCGTAAGCCTCGAGGCGAACCGAGGCGTAAGCCCGAGGCGGAATTAAAAAATAAATATAAAAATTATATATCTTATAAAAAATAAAATACTAAACATCAAACAATGTTTGTATCTTGTTTGTTGACTACATCAACCCCTTCCAAACCTTTCCTAGGTGTGATGTGTGAGAGAAGAATGAGAAATTAGGTCAAATTAAGGAGAAGAATGAGAAAATAGGTCAAATTAAGGAGAACCAGACGCTAATTATGGACTTTTGACCCATTTGAGTTGTGTATTTCGTTAATAAAACGATATACACAGCTTAAATGGGTCAAAAGTCCAGTCAAAAGTCAAATTTTTCCATTTCTACTGCCTCACCGCCTCAGCCCGCCTCGACCGCCTCAGCCCTAGTGAGGCGTACGTACCAAAATACCTTGTGAGGCGTACGCCTCAGACTCGTTTTTCTACCGCCTCGCCTCGAGGCGCGCCTCGAGGCGTACGCCTCGACCGTTTTTAAAGACTTCCGCTATAGTTCGATTAATAACATGAGTATTTTAAAGAGAATAACCAGTTATGAGAACCAACTGTAGGATGCCTGGGTTGGGGCCTTATAAGTTGGTATCAGAGCCGTGGTTTAATAGAAAATCGGTGTTTTTATAAAAATAAAATACCTTAACTTAAACTGAAAATGGGACGAGGGTGAAACGAATGCCACCACGAGTAACCGCGAGCCAAGAGGTACGTCTTTTGAGTTATACATTTATGTTAGAGAGTTATTTGTGTAGTGTAACACTACGTGGAGTTGTGTGGTATGATTAAGTGAGATTATTTTGTGAGTTGAGTAATGTGGAGTAGCATTAATGGTTACTATGTGAGATAGTTTGGTGTGTCGGCATGGTTTAATGATTTTGTGTGTAACCATGTGTGGTGTGCAATTGTGATTAATATGATGATTTGCTAGACTATTGCGTGGTGATATATGAGTTGTGTGAGACGCATGTGCATCCAGTGTGTGTGAAAGGTAGAAAGCTAGTGTGAATATGATGGGGAAAGTTTAGAATCTGATTAGTAATGTGGACCACCAAATTGCATTTGATCACCGTGATTTGGCAGTCTATGATTACTCTCATCTTCTGAATCTGTTGCCTATAGTAATCACTCCAACGTTCTATCTTGAGTAGGATTAGGTGGCTAAGGCAAAGCGTACGACATTGGGCAAGCGTGGAACTCTTACTAAGAGGAATGCAGATTGACAGGTTAAGCTGACGACTGCCGTAGATAGAGCTAACAGTGAGGTGGGGGGTGGTGTTGGCGCTTCCCGCGCCAAGTGTGACTAGAGGTTGGGATGGCAACATGCCTCGTGGAGCTATGATTGGAAAGACGGGATGGAAAAGGAGAGCAGTGTCAGTTGTACATGATTTTCCTCCAAGATGTGGACCTGCATGGTTGAGAGATCGACCACTTGCGGTGATTAAAAGAGCTCTGTTTCAGGAGGAACCAGTGGATGACTCGGAATGTGACGAGGAGAAACCAGAGGAGGACAAAACAGATGCACCTGATGTGGTCTAGTAGTAATTTTGTGGGCATTGTTAGGATACTCGATGGTTTGACGATTAGATGCTGTGGAAATTTCCTTGATTGATTCCGGGGGTGGTGGGGCGTTATGACTGATTAGACGTTTACGTGGTGTGATGCTTAATTCAAATATTGACTATTTGATTTTTGACAATTGATTGTGAATTTTACCGCGTGATGATTTAAACATAATTAGTGATAATTGTGTTTGTGATGGCGTATGATTGAGCTTGCGGTAGTGGATTATGTGCGGCATGGTGTGATTATATGATTACATTTTGAATAACGTGAGTCCGTATTGAGTATAATCTTTCCTGTGATGCTAGAGTATAGCCGATTAGATGGTGTGATTAGACTTGTATAGATATGAGTTTTGAATTTGTCTGTGTCTACGGTCTTAAGATAGTATCACCTAAGTGCTAATGTCTAGGTGATATTTGAAGTGCAATGGGTGCATTGCACCTTGTGTGAGTATTCAGGACGGGGTCCTGTGGGGAGTTATGATTATACATCTTTAGTAGGTGTAAATTTTCATGACAAGATTCTGTGGGGAACTATGATATTTTTATATCTTGTGTGTATGAATGTTAGGGAGATGTCTTGTGTCTAGACTGAGTAGTGTGTCGTCTTGAACCATTGATACGGCCCGTATGGGGTACGACCGTGTGAACTATGTGTGAGTATGTGATGACGTGTGGCAGGGGCTACCGTTGTGATGGATAGAAGTTGGGGTTCAGGAGTTTGTGTGTCTATAAATGACGAGTTCATATTGTATACACGTAGATTTGCTCAGGTCTAGCTAGTTGTGTGTGCACTTTGTGCGAGTTAGAAGGTTAGGTTACTAGTACATATGCAGAACATTGTGTGTTCTGTAGTGATGTGTGTCGGTGTGTGTCCTTGTAGTACATGCTTAGTCGTGCATAGGACGGATGGTCGGGTGTCCAAGTATAGTGTTTCTATCTTGACGATGATACATCGAGGTGATGCGAGAAGTTTTGACGTCTTTCAAAACTAAGCTAATGAGTGGAGCTGTGAGAGTTGACGATGATAGCGCTTACGTGGACGCTTGATCGAAGATAGTTATAACATGATCGAGATGACGACGCTGATGATTCCAACACGGAGTGAACGATGTGACGATGGGATCATGGAATATGTTCCATATGAAGGATTCTGTCGATGTAAGATGCCAGAGGAATAGAGATGCTTTCTTCGAACGAGACGAGGGATAACTGAAGCTTATGCTAAGGCGGACTTCATATTCGTACTTGATAAGTGAGACTCGGTCGGTAATCGCGTGGTAATGATAGAGCGACGACAAGGAAAGTGGAATGAAGGAAGGATAAGTGTAGGATTGCACATAAGTGACTAGAAAGGAAATGCCTATGTTGGTAGACATATGACTAGTGTAAAGGCGAGCTTCTGTGGAGCCCGATTGAGGCTAATGTGTTGGAGATGTGTTTGAGAGGCGAGAAACTTTTGAGGAAGCATCGAGAGCTGATGAAAATAACTCTAGTGTGGGTGTAAGAGCTTACTTAAGGGGTGAATGAAATGCATGATAACGATGTGCATAAGTGTCTTGGGAGAGACACGATAGGATTATAGAGACGAGAGGTGCTTTACACAAGCTCCTAGAGATCATCAGAGCGTGACGAATGTTTCTAGACGTGAAAGGTAAGAATGACTACTTGGGGAGGTGACCGTCGGAATGGCGAGATCATCAGTATACAAGAGTTGGAGGCATATGTGCCTGTGAGTTGGAATAGGATTATCGCGAGAGACGAAGAAATATGTAGGGAAACCTACCAGTCCCAAAGTTGAAAGCGGCAATGGAGAGGACCTCTTTGAACACCAAGGATGGTGATCGGGTTGTAGGGTAAAGTGACCGTGTTGAAGTGTGTAGTGAATGAACGACACCAAATGATTTTGGATACACGAGTTGGAATCGAAAGATTGATTGTTTGGGATTGTGCCGACGCACGATTCAAGGACGAATCCCTTTTAAGGGTGTAGAATTGTAACATCCCAAAAATTCGAATGCTAATGGTTCGGGTCAGAGAGCGACCCGAATCCATAATAACTTGATGAGTAGCAAAGTTTGGCAGAAAAATTGTAATTCGATGGATTTTAAAAGACATTGCGGGCCGTTTTGCGTTCAGTTGGGGTCGGAACGAATGAGATGGAAACACTGGGACCAAAACAGAAATATGGGGCCTTTTAAAAGCCACCTTACACGCCAACCCTTGGCCATTCGGCCAGGTTGTGCGCGACAACAGCAAGCAAGGGAGATGGAGACGCCGGAAGTTTGAAGGCCGGCGACGGGTGGTTCGACGACGGTTTCGAGCGAGAGACTCCGCATACAACCAAGGTAATCCTCGTTTATTTTCATTACGTGTGTTGTCTGCATTTTAGATGGAAACCTCGATTAGGGTTTTGGGGTCTTGATTGTGGTAAGAAGAAAGGAGACGAGGAAGACGACGGATGGGCTACGGGTTGTGGCATGTGGCGGCAGTGGCTAGTGGAGATGTGTGGTGTTAACCGACGGCACGCATGTTCACGGTGGTGACCCGGTTGGAGTAGTGGACGGCTGCCGAAGGAGAGAAAGAGAGGGGTGGACTAGGGAGGTGCTCAACGGTGAAGGTGATGGCCGACGAGGACGGTGATGAAGGTTGCTGTTTCGGGGTGGTGCATTACGACGGCATGAGGGGGAGACGGTTGTGGACATACAACGGATAGCCGACGACAGTCGGCGTTTGCGGAGGTAACGGCGGTCCAAGGTGGTGGTGGTATGTGGCCACAACGGTGGTGCATGGATGAGATCGGGTGCGGGTTCACGATGAACTAGGATTTGTATGGCAAGGTGTGGAGGATTAGGGTTTTGCATGAGTATGCAGGTGCACGAGAGTGCATGGGAGGGGACGGCTCGGGTGCATGGACCTTAAGCGGGTCAAGTACGATCCGACCCGTGTGTCCGTAGAGCTAGAGCTAGGAGAAATCAAAATGACGAGCAGATGAGACCAAATGTCGAAATTTATTTATTATATTTTATACGTTACTCGATGTACGTTTAAGACGTGTTCTAATCACGTGATCGAACGTTTGACAGGTTCGGGTTTCGAGCGTGAACGGACGAGCCGCAGAGCAAAGACTAAGACACAGCATAACGAGTGAGTTTCTAATCCCCTACTTTTAAACGTTTTAATGTTTGGGGCTATCGTACATACTTTCAAGACGTGTTTTATTATAATAAATAGGTAACGAGCTTTGGGGTTTAACCCGATGAGTTTATGAATTTAAGTATTCAAATATGGGGAAAAGAGACTGTGTGTTGTCCATAGGATGTGTGGGTTAAAGGTGGGTATGGTCGTGGGTCGTATAGTGACCTAGTAGGGGTGAGTTAGGGGACGAGTTTACATGTCGTTCGGGTATGACTAGGAGGTGTTACAGGGGGTGCATGTACATAGTATGTGCTTAGGTAACGAGACATAGTAATTGTATGTGTGATGCTATAATAATGGTGTATTGTGTTATGAGTTAGTCGAGCTGAGTTGGGATAAAAGCTAAACGCTTATGAATACGTGTAGGATTCATTATCCTGGTGTTATGTGTGGGGCGCAGGTGTAGTTAATGAGTCATGTAAACGAAGAGTGATGTTATGTGTTTTATATTTGTGTTGTGTTTGCATCGTTGTCTTTATGACACGACAAACGGGATTGTGAAGGACGAAGTCCTTTGGGAAGTCACCAAAGGTGACAATATTGAGCAGGTTAATGATGAGCTCGGGGTGTGCCGAACGCCCTGACGAGGGTAACCTTGACGAGGGTGCAGTGATGAGGTATGTGTTTGTGTGCATATATATATATTATATATATATATGTGTGTGTGTGTGTGTGAATTTGCATACAAGTGTTGGGTTATATCTATTGTGCGTGAGACGATACTATTGTGATGTGTAAATGATATTAATGTGGTGTGTAGAGTTAGATTGACCGTTGTGTCAGGATGAGAACATTGTGTTTACAACTGTTGTGTTAGTTGGCTTGTGAGAGCCTTGGTTAGGGCTGGTTAAGTCGGTGTCTAGAGGTTGGTTGAGATAACAGTGTTTGGTTAATATGTGTGGTAAATTTTGAGTTATCAGAGTGGTAAGCTCGATCAATGTCGGAGAGACTTACTGAGTTAAATTTGTGCGTTGAGTCTGGGGTGGTGAATCCTTTGGGATATTATACGATAACAGGGTTATCTAGATGATTATAATTTATAAAACTATTTTATATGGACCAAGGGGTCTTGAGTGGAGATAAATATTAATTGAGATGAGTTGGCTTTTGTTTAAATTAAACCATTAGAACTCACTCAACGTAACTTACTTTGTGTGTACGTTAGATTGTGCTGCAGGTGAGCTTTGGGGTCGGCGTATCTTGGCTTGGGAGCGGTGCTACTCGGATTGGTGTGCAGGCATTCGTGAGGTAAACTTAATGACGATAACGATATTAAATAGTAAGTATTATTTTAGAAAGGCATCCGTTGTAGTTCGATTAATAACATGAGTATTTTAAAGAGAATAACCAGTTCTGAGAACCAACTGTAGTATCATATTGAACCCCCACTTGAACCAATGAACCCCTTGAACACATTGAACCCTCAAAAAAAGTTGAACCTTTTTTACCTTGAACCCAATCCCTCGTCAATTTTGTCTCAGGAAAGTCAACATGGACGAATTCCACTTCAATTCGTTGCAATCCCACGATTTCAGTGTGTAATAACTTCGTTTAATCATGTGTTAACGATTACAAGTCCGTTCGACTGAGCATAACGATCCAATTTCAATGGATTCGAACCCAATCGGCTGGTAACCGTTCTTAATCAAACTCGACATCAATTCGAGCATTAAACGTGAATTTAGCCTATAAAATCTGATTCCACACCTTCACGACACCCATTATAAACTTTCTACACACTCGTTAGCTTCGCATATCATCGCATTAACCCTGTCGAGCTCAAGGATTGCTGAAACCCACCGCTCCATCGTTCTCCTTCAATCCTTAATCATTTCAGGTAAAACTTGTGCCTTTGGTTTCGTTTTGATCCAGGGAATGAAAGCCCCATGATTTCGTGTCCAATCGGGGACCAATCGAACCGATTTGGGGTTAGGGTTTGGGGCCGGTCGATTTGGGGAAGAAGACGAGACAGACTTGGGTGTTAAAAACAATCCGTATTAGTCCTTTGTCAAGGCAAATGCCCAGATCATCCGATTAAGACACTATCCCCACTCAGGCAAGGTCGCGTGTTCGAGTCTAGCCCCGCACCTTGTTTTTGCTTGTGATTTTTGTCCTGAAACCCGGTCCCCTCTTGTACACGGGTTATCAATTAAACTATTGTCCTGATAACACCAAGGACTCCTTGGTCTAGTAGCTGCGCGCCTCAGCTTTCACCGGACAGACCCGGGTTCGAGTCCTGTGGTCTGTTTTATTTTTAATTTCATTTTAAAGCATATTTTTAATCCGAAATCCTTTATAAAAATTATTTTATAAAACTCCTAAGGCTCGAGAATATTTTAAGAACCAAACTATTAATTTATCAAATATAAACAATTATTTAATAGTTTAGAGATTTAAAACCTAATAATTTCTAATTAAAAACAACTCATATATTTATTTATTTAAAACCTCTACGAGGTACTATTTAACCCAATTATTTTTGTACAACTTATAATTTCTTTATTATTTACTTTATTTAATAAAGTGTTAATCTAACTAATTAATTAATTGAAACATTTTTTAACCCAATTATCTACTTATTCAATTAAATATTATTTAAACACTTATTCGTTTGTTTGTAAACAAAATTGTTATTCATATATATATATATAGACATGTATTCAATTTCTTATTAACAAACATACTATTTACAAACAAGCAATTAGACACTTATTCAACCAAGTCCAATTCCTTCATACATTAGTCCCTTGAGCATGTCATTGATACATATATATTATTCTAACATAGGTTAACCTTGTGGTTAGCTAAACACTTATGCAACTACTCGTTCTTGTGATTTGCATGCTACATAATTCAATGTAAGTTTACATAGCCCCTTTTTCATATTTACATCTTTGGGGTGAAACATGATTTCCATTTGAAATTATTTGCAACTTATACAATTCAAACATTATGATCATGTGTGCAATTTGTGCCTTATGCTTGAACACTATTAGTGCAAACTACATTTACATACTTTTGTGCATAGTGCAAGTGCAATCATTAACTCTGTACAAGCCGACGATTAACAATGATAGATCTATTGCATCTGACCAATCCACCAGGTTAAGGTTATTGTTTCCGACATCACTTAAGGATAACATTGAGTGTTATGCCTATCAGTCACAAGGTTTGATTGTGCGTCCCAGTTTTAACTATAGTGGTTCTCCATAATTTTGACTTCGTTTTCATCATGTTTCAGGTGCTAATAACCGAGAACCATGTCTCAAGACGCTTCACATAGGATTTGCAGACATAGTTAAATAAGACAGTTAAATTTTGCTGAAGTACTTTATTTCTTGTTTGTATATGTTTTGATGAAACACTTGTTATGAAATTGAGTTTAATGGAATATGAAACGTTAGTTTGATCATGTGCTTATGAACAGTCTACACGTCTGCGCCGACGTATTCCGCCATCGGTTGGGGTGTGAGAGATTGGTATCAGAGCCATGGTTATAGGGAATTAGGTTATTAGAAACCCATAACCTAGACTATAACCTTAGGACACCCATTTCATTCCATGCTATATGCTATGCACTACTTGCTTACTACTTTATGTGTTAACTTACTTGATGCCCTACTTGTACCCCTATCCTAAGTCTCTCATCCTTCTTACCACCTTTTTATGTCATTATCATCTCCGCATGTGAAATGTTATACTCATAGACATAAGTCCGTTAAAATTCTTAAACCCCATCAAGGCTTTAAATTCTACTAATTAGTAGGGAACATGTGCAATTCGGAAGGGTGACACCTGTATTCTGGGTTTTCTGTCTAGGAAAGTATTTCGTATAAATCCAAATCAACTGAAGGATCTGTATGCTTTCCTAGGAATTCCCGGGATGAGTGTTTACTTATAGGCTAAAGCATCTCTTCCCGAAAGCTATATGAATTTAAATAACCTTGATAAGTCATAGTATTCAAATGGTTATATTACCAACATGGTACAATCCAAATATAATTATGCTTATCCTTGTGTTGTTTATTCTATAGCATGCCTCCCCGTCGTGCCAACGAGACCAACAACAATAACAACGACCTTGTTGCCCTCCTTACCCAGCTTGTGAATCAACTCACGCAAGCAAATAACAACAACAACGGTGGTACTAATAGTGGGAGTGCTAACAACAATGGTGGTGGTGCCAATCCACCCCAATGCACCTTCAAGCACTTCAATTCCTGCAACCCTATCAAGTTCTATGGTACCGAGGGAGCTACCGGCCTCCTCTAATGGTTCAAAAGCATTGAGAATACCTTTCTAAATAGTGACTGCCCTGAAAATCTTCGAGTCCGTTATGCTACGAGCGTTTTTCAAATGCGGGCATTACCTGGTGGAACGGTGAGAAACAGACTCGAGGTATTGATGTAGCAATGACTCTGCCATGGAATGATGTGAAGAGGCTTATGACCGAGGAATTTTGTCCTCAGAATGAGATGAAGAAACTGGAAGTTGAGTTTTGATATCTTACTCAAGACAGTGGTGAAAACCTAGTCTACACAACTCGTTTCCATGAGTTGAGTCTCCTGGTGCTACACATGGTCACACCACTGTCTCAGGGTATTGCGAAGTACATAGGTGGCCTCCCTATGAAAATCCAAGATACAATGTTAGGAATAAATCCTGCCACTCTTGAAGACGTTATACGCCTAGCCGCCACGTTAACCGACAATCACGTGAAAGTAGGAAAGTTGACAAGAAAGGGTGCAAAGAAGACCAATGGCCAGGTAACCCCAACTGAAACGACCAAGGTAGACAAGCCCAGACCTTCTTTCAATAATAAGAAGTGCAAGGCTAAGAACTTTACCGTCGTTACCTGATTTGCGTGAAGTATGTATATTTTTAATAAAGATTTTTCACACAAATGTCGGTTTTAAAATTAGTTTTCACCTACACTAAACCACACACACGAAGGCAAGTGCACTTGGCGGGTGGTAATATAGAATTGATAAGAACCGGATGTCAATCCATCGACACAGTTTAACGTTCAATCCAGATCTTCAATTGTTTGATTAAGTAGAGAAAGTGTTTTAATGTTTCGATTTATTTTTGTGACTTCTTTTCTGAAATGTCAATAATTAATTTTTGAGAAAATTGCAAAGATTTAATTTAAAAGTTGTAAATGTTTTAATGAGACAACCATCTTAGTTTAGAATCCATTTATTTAATTATGTCGAAACAAATTATATGGCTAAAACTTGCAATTATGTTAATGTTCTTTGAAACAATTGAATTAGAATCCTGTCAAGGTTTTTAATCCCATAATCATTAAGAAAGATATCGATGAGTAAATTACATGTTGCCCACTTATGATTAGTTTAATTAGATAAAATAGTGTAGTTTCTTAATTTATGAAATTCTAGGCCAAAGTCATATAAATTTTAAGCTTGAGTCATCAAAACTTTAATTAACACAACTATTGTTCAAAGAAGAATCATAACATTTCTCTTAGTTTTTCCTAACACAATTAACAAGTTTGCGTGTCTCAATATTTATTTCACAACAAAGTTTTCAAAGATTCATTCCTAATTCTTAGCTATAATATCATATCAAAAGATAATAAAGTTATAAATAAATGGTAGTATTATAGGTTTTCCAACAAAATATAATTTCGCATTTATAAACCTTTAATTGATTCATAAACATTTAGACATGCAACTCCATTAAGAAATTAACACAAGATTATCATTACATTAACATAATATTTTAGCCATGGTCATAAGTTCAACATAATTAATTAAGCTTCATCAAACTAAGATGATTGAAAGGATGTTTAGCTCATAGTGAGCTTGTAAACAACAACACAATTGAAATACATGCAAATCATGATAGGATCAAAGATATAACCAAAATTTCCAAGTGGAGTAGTGTGGTGATCTTCTAGGTGGATTTTGACGATGGAATGAACCTTCCTTAGCCTCCAATTGATCTCCCAAGCCTGGTTCCCAAATGTTTTTGTGAGTGAAATTTCTCCAAGAGGGCTCTCTAAAAAATGAGCCAAGATACTCTATTTATACTGTCTGAGCAATGTGGCACGGCCCGTGCCTGGTGAGGCACGGCCCCGTGCCGGGACCACAGTGTAACCGTTTTGTTTTCTGTCATGAATATACTGAACTTGTACTGGGCAGGGGGCGTGCTTGGTGGGGCAAGGCCCCGTGTTACACCTGGTTGAGGGACAAAAGTGCACTGGTACAATCTAAAGTTGACCACGGGACCGTGCTTGATGGGACACGGCCCGTGCTAGGCTGGAAGACCTGTCTTTTTTCTACAACATGGGACACGGGACACGGGGTGTGCTTGATGGGGCACGGCCCGTGCTTGGTCTTCTGTTTTGTCCAATTTCTTCATTTTCCGCCGCTTATTTGCTTGATTATTCGTTTTGAGCCAGGAATTTCCTAGAATTCAAATAGAAGCTAGATGAGCGACAAATTCAATCAATGTATAGAGAAATTGACAATAAATGGGATGCAAATGATGTTAAATATATGTATAATTTAGAGAACATCAAATCTCCCAACACTTGAACTTTGCTTGTCCTCAAGCAATACTTTGAATATTCTACTCCAAATGGCAATTTCAAAAGCAAATTCGAATAAACTTTAAGCAAGATATGATTTTCCTTCTTTAAAGAAGGAACACAAGCAAACAAGTGTCAATCGAGCAAATATGATCTTATGAAGTGATATCCTTGAGGCAATGGTTTGTTTTATGAAGTTATAGAAAAGCGAGACTTTAGCACTACTCACAATGTTCACACACACTCAGCTAAATATTTGTAGTCATACGTGTAATGGCGTATGTTTAGAACACTCGATTATCAATATGAGATGTGCTTAGTTATATGCTTGTTAAGAGATCAAAACTCCATCACTTTATAGGAAACTTTTGCATGAATCAAAAGGTCTTTTGGGTTGTGGGTTGGATAAGGGTGATTTTTGGAGTGTGGTTTGGTACCTAGGGATTGACTTTGACTTATTTGACTAAAAAGAAAGGTTAAAGTAAATCTAAAACTAGAAATCCCTCTACAATGCTCGGGTTAGAAGGGGTATTACTAACTCGAGGACTCGTTTAAGGTCAGATTGTCAAGACCGAATCTCATCTTTAGAAACCTTACTTCCTCTTTGACTTTGAGGTACACATAGCTATCCTGCCTAAGGGTTCGTTCGGCTTGGAGCCTAATAGCACCCAACCTGATTAACTCTGTATACTCGTGCTGGGAGGTTGTTTGGTTTTTACTACATTTTTCATCATGAGACCAATTTCCACACTTAAGGAATCTTTCGTATCTTTTTGCCCTTCTTTTCATGGCACTCTTTGACGTCCCACAAAATGGTGGATTTTGTTCCATTCTTCTTCAACATTTTCTTGATTCAAACATTAGAACAAAGAGATGTTCTTGAATTTCTGGGGGAAGTTTCGGCTTTGCAAAATGAAGGCATGAAAGTAAATTGAATTCAAAATGATGCATTTTTTTTGAATTTAAGTCCTTAGCACAAAGGTAACGGGTTGTTCATGAGGGAAGGCTGAGAATGAGTTTGATGGGGTTAACTAGGTGTTTTTAGTTGTTAACGAATGCTCGGGTAATAGGGTGGGCATCCTATTGCCTAGATCATTTTCATGCAATAATCTCCTTTGTGGTTTTGCCTCGTATGCCCAAAACAAGTTCTAATTTACACAAATCATATGATACTCTCAATAATCTGATAAGAACGAAAGCATGATTGTTTTAAATGAAAGCTGTAATGGTTTACATGTATGCTCACAAAAATGGATCGATTTGGGTCAAAGTGCAAAATCTATGCATGTCTATTATTTGAGTTTAACTTGCCATGCCTTAGAATGATTTGTGTCATTTTACTCGTTGATTTGTTTAAAACTTGTGTTTGAAAAATGCATTTCTTCCTTGCAGTTTACAGAAAATTTGAAGTGTATTGGTGCCAAATGGAGTTCCTTTTGAGACTTAGGTGATCAAAGTTCAAGTGCTAATATGGTGAACCCCCCTCCCTACACTTGAAGCTTACATTGTCCTCAATGTACATGGGTTTTAAACAATTGTAAAGCATAAAAGAGGTAAAAAGACAGAAGAACTCCCCTGAAGGATGGTGTATCCAATGCTTGTGATCGATACTCACATCGGCCTGAAAATCATGAATCCATTATGGTCAAACAAGATTATTAGTACTTAAACTTGAAATTCAGTAAATTTAACATCCTACAAATAAAAGTAGATAGTTTAAAAGGGCACGGATCAACCAGTTCCGGAAAGTACTTAAACACTTAAAATAAAAGAAAAGAAAAACATAGCCGAAGAACACAGATTTCACTGTGACAAAAATGCTGCACCAACGAGATCTTAACCAACTATCCATCATGGGTCGAGGTTTTCCTCACCCCGGTTCATGTTCATCCTACGCCTCATGTAGGAGACATCTTCCCCAATCAAATCAACCCTGTCAGATAGATTGTAGACTCGCCCAGAAGTGGATTCACAAATCTTGAAAGAACGACGGGAATAAGTGCTGTCTGGATGGATTCATAAAGGTCCATCATGGATGGAAATCCCGTGGCATGGGAAGATGATGTTCCGGTGTCACGGTGATGCTGATAATGGGGAGAGTGCTGATGTTGGGGTGAATGTTGAATGTCAAGGTCCATTATAACTCGCTCTGGGTCCTCCGGATCCCAAACCTGTCCTCTAGAATCCTGAAAACGTGCTCGACCATCGGGTAGGTAGGTAACCGTACCCATGCTAGCGCATAGGGACAAGTCTAGCAATCCGGGAGATGGTCCGTCGGTGCCACGAGTTGGTTCATCATTGTACTCGTAGAGTTGCACAATCCAGCCGCCACCAAACATGGGGGTGTTTACCCCGGCTGTGGAGTTAGTTGCGAAAAGGCGACAGAAAAGGTATGCAATGTTGCAAGGCTCATGCCTCACTAGACAGTAGAGGAGATACAAGTCCCGAATATTAACCACCCCTTCGCTTTGACCGCGTTGGGTAGCTGAATGACTGAGCAGACGGTGAATGTAACGAAGCAAAGGATCCTTTAGTTTACAGCTTTTGGTTCGGATAGCATTATATCCTCCAGTACCGACTTCGTTCCAGAAGGTTGTCCTGGTTCTTCCTTAATTGGGGTGATGTCTGTCTTCCTCATCGGGAAAGCTGTGATTTGATGCTGAAAAGGTGGGTTTATAAATTTCTTCCTCAGTGTAGATTCCTAGAGCAATCCCAAATAGTGCAGTAGAGGTGCTATGCCAAGTTACTCCTAACCGAAAGGATACAACATCCTCATCCCAATAACCCAGATTGTTTTGCTGAAAGTTGAATGTTGCCAAAAATTCCATTGTGAGTTCTCGTACGGAATCATGATCATTTTCAAATACACATCGCCATGGAGGGGTGACAAGATTGAGAAAGCGCCCCCTCTGCCCGACGGTGTCCAAGGTGTCATAGCAAACTCGAAGATGTGATTCTTCGTCTCGTCGGCGGAGTGTGCGCAACCTTTCACGACACCAAGACTCATTTTGGTTATTGAACACAAGGAACGGATGAGCCATGATCCTGAGACATTAATTAGCAAATCAGTCAAAACGAATTAAACCACAAGAAATTGATCCGAATCTGATCAGAGGGTGGAGCACGGGGGCGTGTCTGGTGGGGCACGGCCCGTGCTCCAATGCACTGTTTGAATTTTTTTTTTAATTCCACCAACACATTTTATTTTCATCAAGATTTGTTTGGATCATTCAAAACTAAAGTAGGTGAAAATCATAACACACGGAAGTTCCATTGATAGAATTTAACAACACAAGCCGAGAGTCTTACGGGACAAAACAAGACTCTAACATACACCCTCCCTACACTTAGATGTTTACATAAATCCTCCGAACATCTCATGCGGGACATTGGGCATCGGGTATTGGGAGGTGCGGTTACAGAGGTCCGTGAGTTGATGGTTAAGTGAGAGTAACTCCTCCTTCATTTGTTCCACTAGCCCACAAAGCTGAAGCAAGCGCATCTCAGCAAGTACGTTCATGTTAGTCAACTCTTTGATGAGCTCTTTCAACTTGAGGATTACTTCCGCGGTTGATGGCTCACGAGTCTCAATCCTTGGCCTTCTCACCGAGTTCCATTCGGACGTACTCTCCCCGGAAGGTATCTTCATTTTGGTTGTGATTGAACCAAAGGCAAAGCATTGAATTTATAGGGAGATCAGATGGAGAGGCGCGGGGGCGTGCCTGGTGGGGCACGGCCCGTGCTGACATGTTAATACGCAGGTAACAGAACTGTAGCAAGTACGGACTCAGTGGAAATCGTGGCAAAGATTTTGTTGTTAGACACGGGGGCGTGCCTGCCCAGACACGGGGGCGTGCTTGACCTACCAGACTCAAATTTTAATAAAATTTAAAATTAAAGCTATTTTTTTTTACCGCCAGAAAAACATGTGCCCAAAATTAAGATTACAAGATGTCAATGTTTAATTAAGGGTCTTTGGCTAGACCTTCCCCTTTGTTAGTTGCTTTTGGGGTGGAGGTTGATGACCTCCGAGATTGTTTCCAATTGTTCTTGAATATAAAGTTTCAAACGATGACCGTTGACCTTGAAACTTCTCCCGTATTCAAGTTCGACTTCAAATGCTCTGTACGGGAAAACTTCTTTCACGGTGTACGGTCCGGACCATCGAGATTTTAATTTCCCAGGAAATAAACGAAGGCGGGAATTATTAAACAAGACACGATCCCCTACCAAGAACTGTTTATTCCCCTTCAGACGAGAGTCGTTAAACCTCTTTGTTTTGTCTTTGTAGAGTCTGGAGTTCTCATAAGCTTGACAGCGTAGTTCCACGAGCTCGTTGATTTGAACGAACCTGTTTTGCCCGGCCTGTGCCAGGTCAAGATTAGCGGTTTTCAATGCCCATTATGCTTTATGTTCCAGTTCAACGAGAAGATGACATGCTTTCCCATAGACCAGCTTGAATGGAGTGGTCCCGATGGGGGTTTTGTAGGCTATACGAAATGCCCATAATGCATCATTGAGTCTTTCGGACCAATCCTTCCGATTGGGACCGACGTTTTTTTGAGAATTCTTTTGATACCTCGGTTTGTTACCTCCACTTGTCTGATTGTTTGTGGGTGGTATAGCGTAGCAAACCGGTGATGAACGCCGTAACGCGATAAAGATTTTTCTAATTATGTGTTACAGAAATGTGTTCCCCTATCACTAATGAGAGCTTTTGGTGCACCGAATCATGAAACAGTTTTTCAGGAATTTGACTACTGTCCTTGCATCGTTAGTGGCTAGTGCTTGAGCTTCTACCCATTTTGAAACATAGTCGACTGTTACGAGGATGTATCGTTTCCCAAAGGACATGGGAAATGTTTCCATAAAATCAACTCCCCAGACGTCAAAGATATCATAGACCTGGATAGGTCTTTGGGGCATCTCATTTCTCGAGGAGATGTTACTTGCCCTCTAGCAAGCGTCACATGATTGTACCATGGTTTGAGGATCCTTGAAGATTGTAGGCCAGAAGAATCCAGAGTCAAATACCTCCTTTGCGGTCAAGGTAACTCCATGATGTCCATCGGTTGGGCCTTCATGGCAATGCTTTAGGATTTGTTGTGATTCTTCTCCGAATACACATCTTTGGACGAGTTGATCGGCTCCAATTCTGAACAGGTATGGGTCTTCCCAAAAATAGTGCCTAACATCTACACCGAATTTCTTCTTTTACTGATATGACAATCATGTCAAAATAACCCCACTCACGAGATAGTTTGCAAGGTCAGTGAACCAAGGGTGTTCTTCAACAACCGTATCTATGCTCATCAGGAATTCATGTGGAAAGTTATCATTAATATCTACCTTCATGTTTTCTGCTGAGGCCGGACATTCCAGACTTGAGAGATGGTCTGCTGCAACGTTCTCTGCTCCCCTCTTATCGTAGATTTCGATATCGAATTCTTGCAACAAAAGTATCCATCGGATCAATCTGGGCTTTGCTTCTTGTTTATTGAATAAGTAGCAAAGTGTTGAATGATCCGTGTAAACGGTGGTTTTGGAAAGAACGAGGTATGAACGAAACTTATCGAATGCGAAAACTAAAGCTAAGAGTTCTTTCTAGGTGGTGGTGTAGTTTTCTTGGGCTTCGTTCAATGTTTTGCTTTAATAGTAGTTTAGATGGAAATGTTTTTCCTTTCACTGTCCCAAGACAGATCCTACTGCAAAATTGCTCGCATCACACGTTAATTCAAATGGCAAAGTCCAATCGGGGGCTGCCATGATGGGGGCATTGACAAGCTTATCCTTGAGAAGTTCGAATGCTTTGAAGCACTCATCAGAGAATACGAAAACAACATCTTTTTCTAGGAGTTGAGTCATAGGACGAGCTATTTTTGAAAAGTCCTTGATGAATCATCGGTAGAAACCGGCGTGTCCTAGAAAACTCCTAATTGATTTCACGGAAGTCGGAGGTGGAAGTTTTGAGATAGTGACTATTTTAGACCTATCAACCTCCAGTCCTGCTTGTGAAATTTTATGCCCTAGTACTATGCCTTCTGTCACCATGAAATGGCATTTCTCCCAATTAAGAACAAGGTTGGTATCCTCGCATCTAGCCAACATTTTCTCCAGATTACACAAACAGTGCTCAAAAGAGTTACCGAAGATTGAAAAATCATCAATGAATACTTCCACTGAGTCTTCGATCATGTCATGAAAGATTGCTACCATCCACCGTTGAAATGTTGCTGGTGCATTGCATAAACCAAAGGGCATGCGTCGGTAAGCATATGTTCCATAAGGACATGTGAAGGTTGTCTTTTCTTGATCCTCAGGAGCGATGGGGATTTGAAAATATCCAGAGAAACCATCCAGGAAACAATAGTACATTCTTCCGGAAAGTCTCTCTAACATTTGAGTCATGAACGGAACTGGAAAATGATCCTTCCTGGAGGCATCATTTAACTTTCGGTAATCAATACAAACCCTCCATCCGGTCACAGTACGAGTAGGAATGAGCTCATTTTTTTCGTTTGCTACCACTTTCATTCCTCCTTTCTTTGGAACGACTTGCACAAGACTTACCCATGGTGAGTCAGAAATGGGGTAAATTAGTCCGGCATCTAGCAGCTTTATGACTTCTTTCTTCACAACTTCTTGCATGCTAGGATTCAATCGTCTTTGGTGTTGGACGACTGGCTTAAAATCATCTTCCATTAAAATCTTATGGTGTAGAAGGATGGATTGATCCCTTTGATATCCATTATTTTCCAAGCGATGGCCTTTTTATGTGCCTTGAGAACTTTGAGCAGTTTGGCCTTCTCGTTACCCGTAAGACTAGACGAGATAATGTCAGGAAGTTGAGATTTTTCTTCCAAGAAGGCGTACTCAAGATGTGATGGAAGTTCTTTTAGATCCAGAACAGGCGGTTCCTCGACGGAAGGTTTGGCCTTGGGTTCTGAGTCTCGGTCAAAGACCTCACATGCTGGTGAAGGGCTAGAATTCTCTTGACTTTCTAAGTTCAAAACTTCTTCCTTCACATTACTACCATCAAGAAGGGTTTCTTCAATCAGTTGTGTGTTGCATGCTTCTTCTTCTCTAGCTTCACGAAGATGACAACTGACTATGGAATCACAAACGTCAATGAAATAAAGGGAGTCATCATGATGCTGAGGATGTTTCATGGATTGCCCAATATCAAAGGTGATCTCCTCATTGTTTACTCTCAAGGTGAGTTTTCCTGTGCACACGTCTATGAGGGCCTTGCCTGTAACCAAGAAGGGTCGTCCCAAGATGAGGGAAAAGTTTTTGTCCTCATCCATGTCCAAGATTACAAAATTGACAGGAAAAACAAACTTGTCAATTTTTACTAACATGTTTTCTACTATACCACGAGGGTATTTTACTGAACGATCGGCCATCTAGATGCTCATACGGGTTGGTTTGGGTTCCCCTACCTTCAGTTTCTCGAAAACTGCGTATGACCTTAGGTTACTGCTTGCTCCTAGGTCGGCAAGGGCATTGCTGACTGAGAGGTCTCCTATTAGACAAGGGATGGTGAAACTCCCTTCGTCAATCATTTTTGTTGGAAGTTTGTTTTGTAAGACAGCTGAGCATTCTTCATTGAGTATTACATGTGACAATTCCTCGAGTTTCCTTTTGTTTGTCAGGACCCCTTTTAGAAACTTTGCATAATTTGGAATTTGAGCAAGGGCTTCGATAAAAGGAAGATTCACATGCAATTGCTTGAAAAGTCCTAAGAATTTCCCATATTCTTTCTCTAGCTTCTCCTTTCTCAGACGTCCTAGGTATGGAAGCGGCGGGACATATGCTCGAACTGGCTCCTTGTTTCGTTTCTCAACAACTGGAGTTGTAATCTCAAGTATTCCGATTGGAGATTTTTTTCTACAACGTCCTATTCTGGAACCGGCTCGAACTGGCTCCTTTTTGGCTTCTCATTTCTACTTCACGCTTTTGGAAACGCTCTTCGTTTCTCTTGTTCTGCTGCTCAATCATTTTGTTGGATGTTTTTGTACTAGCAAGGAGTTGCTATAACAAACTTTCAACGCTTGGTTCTCCGGTTGGTTGATTACTGCTACTTGGGCCTTTGTATGGTTGTTTGGGTGGAAAAGGTGCATTTTGTTGCTGGAAGGCTGGGCTCCTATTAAATCCTAGGGGTTGTTGATTATTACCCCCTCTCTGAAGTTTGAGTTGTTTCTCCAGTTAGAATTATAATTGTTTCCATAAGAGTTGTTCTGCGCTCCTACATAGTCAACCTCTTCTACTACAATTGCTTGTTGATATTCACTGGTTTTGTGCTGTTTTCCGCATGTGTCGCAACGAAGCTGTTCTTTCTTAAGTTCAGTTTGCATTTGTTCGAACCTTTTGGTAAGTGCTTCTAATTGTGCTGCAACCAAAGTGTCAAAGTCAACGTGGTGTATGCCTTTTTGGTTAGGTTTGGCTCTCAGAGGATTGTAAGAAAAGCTTTTAGTGGCGGCTTTTTCCAATGCTTGGAATGCCTCAGTTGGGGTTGCTCCTCCGAAATCTCCTGCGGCACATTGGTCAATGGCTTGCTTGTGTGCTCCCAAATAGCATCATAGAACGTATGACATTGCAGCCATAGATCTAGCCCGTGATGTGGGCATCTTCTTAAAAGACTTTTGCATCTTTCCCAAGTTGCGTGCAGTGATTCATCATCATCTTGACGGAAACCGGTGATACTCGATCTTAACTTGGCAGTTTTATCGGGTGGAAAGTATTTTAATAATAATTGCTCGGCCATCTCGGCCCATGTTGTGATGGTGCTAGGTGGCAGTGCATCTAACCATTCCATGGCGCGGCCACGGAGCGAAAATGAAAATAGCCTAAGTCTAACACCGTCGTCAGAATAGTTATGTATTTTGAAGGTCGCACAGATTCGTAAGAAACGTACGATGTGAGCATTAGGATCTTCGTCTGGTAGACTTTTAAACTGAGCAGAGGTTTTCACAAGGTGAATGATGCTTGATTTTATTTTGAAATTGTTTGCTGCAACTGCTGGTTGGGCGAAACTAGACTCGTAACCGTCAAGGGATGGCTTGGCATAGTACGTCATGTTCCTTTCCTCTGCTTCCGCCATGTTGTCTTCTGGATGTGTATCCCGCACTGCTTCTTCTGCTATCGCCTCAGCTACTACTCGTGTCCGTTCTCGTAATCGATGAAAGAAGTGTCGTTCGGGCTCCGAAAATGATGTGACGATATTAGGTTCAGGTGTGGTGGACATTCATTATCTAAATTAGTTGATGTGGATATAAAAGAAAAAGAACTAAGAAAGAAAATTGAAAAATGTTTTCACTAGTATTTACGATTTATAAAATTTGGATTTTCTTGTTGAAACCGTGTCCCCGGCAACGACGTCAAAAACTTGATGTGCGTGAAGTATATATATTTTTAATAAAGATTTTTCACACAAATGTCGGTTTTAAAATTGGTTTTCACCTAAACTAAACCAAACACACGAAGGCAAGTGCACCTGTCGGGTGATAATATAGAATTGATACAAACCGGATGTCAATCCATGAACACAGTTTAAAATTCAATCCAGATCTTCAATTGTTTGATTAAGTAGAGAAAATGTTTTAATATTCCAATTTCTTTTTGTGACTTCTTTTCTGAAATGTCAATAATTAATTTTTGAGAAAATTGCAAAGATTTAATTTAAAAGTGATAAATCTTTTAATGAGACAACCATCTTAGTTTAGAATCCACTTATTTAGTTATGTCGAAACAAATTATATGGCTAAAACTTGCAATTTTGTTAATGTGTTTTGAAGCAATTGAATTAGAATCCTATCAAGGTTTTTAATCCCATAATCATTAAGAAAGATATCGATGAGTAAATTACTTGTTGCCCACTTATGATTAGTTTAATTAGATAAAATGGTGTAATTTCTTAACTTATAAAATTCTAGGCCAAAGTCATATAAATTTTAAGCTTGAGTAATCAAAACTTTAATTAACACAACTATTGTTCAAAGAATAATCATAACATTTCTCTTAGTTTTTCCAAACACAATTAACAGGTTTGCGTGTCTCAATATTTATTTCATAACAAAGGTTTCAAAGATTCATTCCTAATTTTTAGCTATAATATCATATCAAAAGATAATAAAGTTATAAATAAAAGGTAGTCTTATAGGTTCAACATAATTAATTAAGCTTCATCAAACTAAGATGATTGAAAAGAGGTTTAGCTCATAGTGAGCTTGCAAACAACAACAACACAATTGAAATACATGCAAATCATGATAAGATCAAATATATAACCAAAATTTCCAAGTGGAGTAGTGTGGTGATCTTCTAGGTGGATTTTTACGATGGAATGGACCTTCCATATCCTCCAATTGATCTCCCAAGCCTGGTTTCCGAGTGTTTTTGTAAGTGAAATTTCTCCAAGAGGGCTCTCTAAAAAATGAGCCAAGAAGCTCTATTTATACTGTCTGAGCAATGGGGTACGGCCCGTGCCTGGTGAGGCACGGCCCCGTGATGGGACCACAGTGTAACCGTTTTGTTTTCTGTCACGAACATACTGAACATGTACTGGGCACGGGGGCGTGCTTGGTGGGGCAAGGCCCCGTGTTACACCTGGTCGAGGGACAAAAGTGCACTGGTACAATCTAAAGTTGACCACGGGGGCGTGCTTGATGGGACATGGCCCATGCTAGGCTGGAAGACCTGTCTTTTTTCTACAACATTGGACACAGGGTGTGCTTGATGGGGAACGGCCCGTGCTTGGTCTTCTGTTTTGTCCAATTTCTTCATTTTTCGCCGCTTATTTGCTTGATTATTCATTTTGAGCCAGGAATTTCCTAGAATTCAAATAGAAGCTAAATGAGCGACAAATTCAATCAATGTATAGAGAAATTGACAATAAATGAGATGCAAATGATGTGAAATATATGTATAATTTAGAGCACATCATTACCCCTACGGCACCCATCACCCAAGTTCCTCCCATGGCCCCAAATCTGGATGGAAGGCCATATGTGGGCGTCAATCCCCAATGCAACACCTGCAAGTATCATCATTACCCGACTGTGCGGTGCCGTCTATTTATAAGTTATGGAAAGTATGGCCATGTGGCTAACACTTGCTAATCTAGGCCCCCCGTTGCCCAAGTCAGTCCAGGGAATCGATTCGATCCGCCAGTCACCAATCAAGTTGTACCGGCTATTGCTAATGGGCGCACTTGCTATGAGTGTGGTGACCCAAACCACTTCCGAGATCGTTGCCCAAGGTTGGTTAATGCAAATCAGGGCGGTGCACGTGGGCGTGCTTTCAACATAAACGCCAATCAATCCCAAGCTAACAACGATGTTGTTAACGCTACGTTCCTCGTCAATAACCAATATTCTTCCATTTTATTTGATACCGGTGCCGATAGGAGCTTTGTATCACACAAATTTGAACCATTACTTGTAAAAACACGAACTAAGTTAGAGAAAACTTTTACTGTTGAGGTAGTAGATGGAAATCCCGTCACTATAGACTCTATTGCTCGTAATTGTTCTCTTGAGCTTAACGAACACACTTTTTTCTGTTAACCTCATACCAATGCAACTTGGAAGCTTCAATGTCATCATAGGTATGGATTGGTTATCCAACCACCATGCCGAAGTCATTTGCTTTGAGAAGTGCATTCGAATCCCTCTTCCATCGGGCGACACATTATGGGTCTTTGGTGAGAAGCCTAATAGTGGACTCAAACTCATCTCTTGCACCATGGCTCAAAAATACTTATGAAAGAAGTACGTAGCCTTCCTAGCACATATTGTTAAAAAGAAAGACAAGGGAAAAGAGATTCAAGACATTCCGATCATTCGAGATTTCCCCAAGGTATTTACTGAAGATCTATCCGGTTTGTCGCCCGTACGTCAAGTGGAGTATCGCATCGACCTTGCACCTGGATTTAATCCCGTAGCCAAAGCTCCATACCGACTCGCACCTTCTGAGATGCAAGAACTTGCAAGTCAGCTCCAAGAACGTGTTGATAAAGGTTTCATCCATCCAAGTCATTCACCATGGGGTGCACCTGTCTTGTTCGTCAAAAAGAAAGATGGTTTATTCCGGATGTGCATTGACTATTGTGAACTTAACAAACTTACCATCAAGAACCGTTACCCATTACCGAGGATTGACGATCTCTTTGACCAACTCCAAGGTTCGACTTGATTCTTAAAGATTGACCTTAGATCCGGTTATCACCAACTTCGTGTGCATGAAGAAGATATCCCAAAGACTGCCTTTCGTATGAGGTACGGTCACTACAAATTTATTGTTATGCCTTTTGGGTTAACCAATGCACCCACGGATTTCATGGACCTCATGAACCGTGTGTGCAAACCTTATTTAGACAAATTCGTAATCGTCTTCATTGATGACATCCTGATCTACTCCAAGACTAAAGCGGATCATGAGCAACACCTTAGGTTGATTTTGGACCTTTTGAAGAAAGAACAACTCTATGCCAAATTCTCCAAGTGTGAATTTTGGTTGAATGAGGTTCAATTTTTGGGTCATATTGTCAACGATAAAGGAATTCATGTGGATCCTGCTAAGATCGAATCCGTAAAGAATTGGAGTACGCCTAAAACCCCTACCGAGGTTCGTTCATTCCTTGGTCTAGTGGGTTATTACCGTCGATTCATCTCCAACTTTTCCAAGATTGATGTCCCTCTCACTGCTTTAACACATAAGGGTAAACCTTATGAGTGAGGACCAAAGCAAGAAGAAGGTTTTCAAACTCTCAAACAGAAGTTGTGCAATGCCCCTATTCTAACCCTTCCTGATGGAAATGATGATCTTGTTGTCTACTGTGACGCATCAAACCAAGGTCTTGGTTGCGTTCTTATGCAACGAGGCAAAGTGAACGCTTATGCATCAAGACAACTTAAGATCCATGAGAAGAATTATACGACGCATGATCAGGAGTTGGGTGCGGTCGTCTTCGCATTGAAAATTTGGAGGCATTACCTTTATGGCACCAAATGTGTGGTGTTTACTGACCACAAGAGCCTCCAACGTATCTTTAATCAAAAGGAACTCAACATGAGGCAGCGACGTTAGGTTAAAATTCTTAACGACTACGATTGTGAGATTCGTTACCATCCCGGCAAAGCAAATGTTGTAGCCGATGCATTAAGTCGTAAAGAGCACATTATGCTTCATAGTGTTAAGATTCAAACCGACATTCAAATCCGCATTCTTGAAGCTCAACACGTCTCGGTCACGGAGGGTAACATGTATGATGAAATGTCATGTGGAGTTGAACTTCAATTGGAAACCAAACCCAATGGCCTACTTTATTTCTTGGATCGTATCTGGGTTCCCGATCATGAAGATCTCCGTACATTTCTTATGAACGAGGCACACAAAACTTGTTATTCAATACATCCTGGAGGGATAAAATGTACAAAGACCTTCACCTGCAATATTGGTGGCCCGGTATGAAAAAAGACATTGCCCTTTATGTAGAAAAATGTCTTACTTGTTCAAAGGTCAAAGCCGAACATCAACGTCCTTCCGGCTTACTTGAACAACCGGAAATCCCCGTGTGGAAATGGGAGAATCTAGCCATGGATTTATCACCAAACTCCCTCGCACCTCGAGTGGTCATGATAATATATGGGTGATCATTGACCGTCTCACCAAATCAGCTCACTTCTTTCCAACCCATGAAGACTATCGAGTTAAGAAATTAGCTCGAATTTGTGAGTCGTCACGGTGTTCCTTTGAATATAATTTCTGATCGAGATGCCTGAATCACCTCCCGATTCTGGCAATCCCTGCAAACTGCCCTTGGCACACGACTGGATTTAAGTACGGCTTACCATCCTCAAACTGATGGTCAAACCGAACGAACAATCCAAACTCTTGAGAATATGTTTAGAGCGTGTGCCATTGACTTTGGTGGCAACTGAGATTCTCATCTTCCCTTAATTGAATTCTCATACAACAACAGTTGTCATACGAGCGTTAACATGGCTCCTTTCGAAACTCTTAATGGTCGCAAGTGCCGTTCACCTATTTGTTGGAACGAGATTGGTGAAGCACAAATCACCGGTCTCGAGTTAATAAAAGAAACATCTGACAAGATCATTCAAATCCGTGACAATACTCGAGTAGCGAGGAGTCGGCAAAAGAGCTATGCCGACAAATGACGATGACCTTTGGAATTCCAAATCGGTGACCTTGTACTTCTAAAGGTGTCTCCTTGGAAGGGCGTGGTTTGTTTTGGGAAGAAGGGTAAGCTAACACCTCGCTATATGGGTCCATTAAAGATCCTTGAAAGGATTGGAAAAGTACAAACTCGAATTACCTCCAGCACTTGGCAATGTACATCCTACATTTCATGTATCCAACCTAAAGAAATGCTTAGCTGACGAGAACCTAAACATTCCACTTGACGAAGTGCACATTGATGACACTATGCACTTTGTTGAAAAACCCGTGGAGATTATGGATCGTGAGATAAAGCAACTCAAGCGAAGCCGTATTCTGATTGTCAAAATCCGTTGGGAATCTAGTTGGGAACGTGAGGATCAAATGAAGCTCAAATACCCACACCTCTTTCCGAATTCAGTAGCTTCAACTAGTTGAATTTCGGGACGAAATTCCCTTAACCAGGGGAAACTGTAACATCTAGGGTTTTTCTCACACTTTGAATTGTACAATAATATAATTTCAATTTCAGTTCTGGATCATTTCATTGTGTTACATTAATTACAAGTTGTGCATTCATATTTCAACATCACTATGGTTATATATAATATAATATATCTACTTATACATATATCTATTTCATTAAGGATTTAATTTATATTATGATGCATATATATAAATATGGTTAAGTATAAATACATGTCAATGTATTATTAATAAATCACCTAAAATATTTGTTTAAACTTCCACTCTTTTTATAAACATATAAGCATGTATATATGAGTTATTCAAATTACAAATATATATATATATATATATATATATATATATATATATTCTACATTTTCATGACAATATATGTGTAACCCATATAAATAATCGTTTAGTTTAAAAATATGTATATGTATATATATATATATATACATATATATATATATATATATATATATATTTTATAAAACATTTCAAACTTATAGTTTTAATTTTTTAGATTTTTATATAAACATAAAAGACTTAAGACAAATGAACTAGGGTTGAACCCCCACTTGAACCAATGAACCCCTTGAACACATTGAACCCTTAAAAAAATTGAACCTTTTTGACTTTGAACCCAATCCCTTGTCAATTTGACTTAGGAAAGTCAACAGGGACGAATTCCACTTCAATTCGTTGCAATCCCACGATTTCGGTGCGTAATAACTTCGTTTAATCATGTGTTAACGATTACAAGTCCGTTCGACTGAGCATAACGATCCAATTTCAATGAATTCGAACCCAATCGGCTCGTAACCGTTCTTAATCAAACTCGACATCAATTAGAGCATTAAACGTGAATTTAGCCTATAAAATCTGACCCCACACCTTCACGACACCCACCATAAACTTTCTACACACTCGTTAGCTTCGCATATCATCGCATTAACCCCGTCGAGCTCAAGGGTTGTCGAAACCCTCCCCTCCGTCGTTCTCCTTCAATCCTTAATCATTTCAGGTAAAACTTGTGGCTTTGGTTTCGTTTTGATACGGGTAATGAAAGCCCCATGGTTTCGTGTCCAATCGGGGACCAATCGAACCGATTTGGGGTTAGGGTTTGGGGCTGGTCGATTTGGGGAAGAAAACGAGACAGACTTGGGTGTTAAAAACAATCCGCATTAGTCCTTTGTCAAGGAAAATGCCCAGATCATCCGGTTAAGACACTATCCCCACTCAGGCCAGGTTGCTGGTTCGAGTCTAACCCCGAACCTTGTTTTTGCGCGTGATTTTTGTCCTGAAACCCGGTCCCTTCTTGGACACGGGTTATCAATTAAACTAGTGGCCTGATAACACAAGGGACTCCTTGGTCTAGTGGTTGCGCACCTCAGCTTTCACCAGACAGACTCGGGTTCGAGTCCCGTGGTCTGTTTTATTTTTAATTTCATTTTAAAGCATATTTTTAATCCCGAATCCTATATAAAAATTATTTTATAAAACTCCCAAGGCTCGAGAATATTTTAATAACCAAACTATTAATTTATCAAATATAAACAATCTATACTATATAATAAATAAAGGTTTTTTAGTGCCACATGTCGCCTCCATATTCATTCTCACCATTTTTTTCCCGCTTCTCTCTCTTATTTAATGCACTTCTATTTTTAATAATAATATATATTTAAATAAAAATACTAATTATACTAATAAAACACATTTATTTTAAATTATCTTTTATTATAAGAAACTTTAAAATTTAATTATTTAACTTTTATTTTAATCAAATAGTAAATGAAAGTCAAATTACATTAAATAATAATTAACGTATTTTTAAAAACACAATTACATATTAATTTTTACACATTTTGAGATTGTTTCTATCCTTAATATATATATAATATATTTTACACATGTAAAATATATACACAAAAATTTAAAAAATTTATATATTGATATTTTTCAGTTTTCACCGTGTGTAGACACGGGATCTAAACTAGTTATTTAATAGTTTTAGAGATTTAAAACCTAATAATTTCTAATTAAAAACAACTCATATATTTATTTATTAAAAACCTCTACGAGGTACTATTTAACCCAATTATTTACAAACAAGCAATTACACATGTGAGGCCCCGAACCCGGGAGGCCTCACGTATTGGATTTACTCATCAACACATAACACTTTAAACATAAGACATTCATTAACTCAGCGGAAACAACTTAAACTTCAACATACGCAGCGGAAACATAACATGTCTAAACATAACTTGTCAAATACAACTGAAACTTGTCTTAATCAACATAATCAAAAGAAAACATAAACAGGATGCCAGATGCTGATCTTCGGGTAACTCTTCTTGCCAAGCCAAGCATCCACTTCCATCTACTGCCACCTACACTTAACTGATGTGCATACTAAAAATCAGCAACGCTGACTGAGTTCTAACGTTTACTTTAAATCAATTATACAAGAGATTTACTAAAACATATATACTGCCATTAAGGTAAACTTAACCCACTTTACTTTTCAAACATATATACTGCCATTAAGGCTAAACTTAACACACTTTACTTTTCAAACATATATACTGCCATTAAGGCTAAACTTAACACACTTTACTTTTCAAACAGTTTAAAACGTATAATAAACTGTCAATTCTTCTTTACTGTACTGCCCTCATGGCTTACATCCATGAACCGACAAGTACCTGGTCAATGCCCCCATGGCTAACGTCCATGAACCGACAATACCGCTTATCCGTCAATTCCTTATCACTACTGTAGCGCCCCCATGGCTTACATCCATGAACCGACGAGTACCTGGTCAATGCCCCCATGGCTTACATCCATGAACCGACAATACCCTGGTCAATGCCCCCATGGCTTACATCCATGAACCGACAATACCGCTTAACACTAAGGGGAGGTTGCGTGGACCTCCCGAGCGACCGCCGTCACTCATCCCAATTGTACAACTGTTAACGAACCCTAAGGTTCTTACTAATGGGTAGAACCCATATCTGACATCTTGTACAAGTAACATCTGTCCCAAGGACCTTTACAAACTGGTACTCATTCCTGAAGGAAAGCTGTTCACTTTACTGTTCATAAAACTTTCTGTAAATCTTGTTCATAACTTTCATATATAATATGCCTTTGTTTACGTATATAAAATATAGTAAACGCTTGCCATAAAATATAACTTGCTTTCTGAAACATAGCTTGTCATAAAATACATCTTACTTTCTGAAACATAGCTTATCATATATATCATGCATTTGTTTATGTATATGGAAATATAGTAAACGCTTGCCAAATGATATATCTTACTTTACTGAAAACATACTAGCACATATATCATGCCTTTGTTTATGTATATGAAAATATAGTAAACGCTTGCCAAATGATATATCTTCCTTTACTAAAACATAGCTTATCATATATATATCATGCCTTTGTTTATGTATATGAAAATATAGTAAACGCTTGCCAAATGATATATCTTACTTTACTGAAAACATACTTTTGCCTCTTTTAAACCTTTCACTAAAACATAGCTTTTCTCTTCAGTTTATAATATATAAAATATAATAAACACTTTACACTAAGTATGCACACCACCCCTAAAGAAGGCAAAAAGGGGATTAGAACTCACCTGTTATCTTAACTGCAAAGGGTCTACTAGATCTCACACAATCTAGACAATCATAACAATTGACACGTATCAGACTTAATTCAACACTAAATGGTTTAACCATTCTGATTTAGGCGACTATACTGACTTTACCAGCCTGATGCCTGCGTACTTAGCAAGTGCGCAGACACTGCTTCCTGCGCACTTAGCAAGTGCGCAGGCTTCCCTTCCTGCGCACTTAGCAAGTGCGCAGGCTCCTCTTCCTGCGCACTTAGCAAGTGCGCAGGCTCCTCTTCCTGCGCACTTAGCAAGTGCGCAGGACCTGCTCTGTGCGCACTTAGCAAGTGCGCACGACCTGCTCTTGGCGAAAAACCCTAACTTTCGCATTCGGATCTGATCACTTCAAGATCCTGAACCTGTTTGCATTCAAAACGTTCATTTTCCATTAAGGAACTCAAATCCATGCTTATCTTTCAGTTTCATCCGATTAAACATAACCTTTTCACCCAAAACCCGAAAAACCCAAAAACGAACTAAAACTCAGATCTAGGAGAATCATTTACCTGTAATCACTTCCTTTTCGTTGCTAAACACCCACGAGACTCTTGCTAACGATCCTTGAAGCTCTAATCCGAAAACCAGGACTTTCTCTCTCTAGACTCTCTCTCACTTTCTCTCTCTAGAATCCGAAAATCTGGATGGAAATGGGGCTTTTGGGCAGGTCTTGAGGTTTATAAGGGCCCAAACTTGCCCCTTCCGGCCCATACACCCCGGCCCAAGCCCGCTTCCCTTCTTTTCTATTTAAGTTTTAATTCCTCGTGAATTCTTTCGCACTCTTAAAAACTCGGGATGTTACAACACACTCATTCAACCAAGTCCAATTCCTTCATACATTAGTCCCTTGAGCATGTCATTGATACAAATATATTATTCAAACATAGGTTAACCTTGTGGTTAGCTAAACACTTGTGCAACTACTCGTTCTTGTGATTTGCAAGCTACACAATTCAATGCGAGTTTACATAGCCCCTTTTTCATATTTACATATTTGGGGTGAAACATGATTTCCATTTGAAACTATTTGCAACTTATACAATTCAAACATTATGATCATGTGTGCAAGTTGTGCCTTATGCTTGAACACTATTAATGCAAACTACATTTACATACTTTTGTGCATAGTGCAAGTGCAATCATTAACTCTTTACAAGCCGACGGTTAACAATGATAGATCTATTGCATCTAACCAATCCACCTGGGTAGGGTGATTGTTGCCGACATCACTTAAGGATAACATTGAGTGTTATGCCTATCAGTCACAAGGTTTGATTGTGCGTCCCAGTTTTAACTATAGTGGTTCTCCATAATTGCCTTATTAAAACATGCATCATATGAAATGTACACAAACTCTTGATTTTACTTGTTGTGCCAAAACCTATGTATGCTCACCAACTATTTTTAGTTGACTTTGTTTCATCATGTTTCAGGTGCTAATAACTGAGAACCATGTCTCATGATGCTTCACATAGGATTTGCAGACTTAGTTAAATAAGACAATTAAATTTTGCAGAAGTACTTTATTTCTTGTTTGTCTGTATTTTTATGAAACAATTGTTATGAAATTGAGTTTAATGGAATATGAAACGTTAGTTTGATCATGTGCTTATGAACAGTCTACACGTCCGCCCCGACGTATTCCGTCGTCGGTTGGGGGTGTGACACCTGGATCACGTCCTCCACTGCAACATGTAATCCTTACATAGCAAGAATAAACAGAAATGGAGACAAAGGATCACCCTGTATCAAACCCCTACCCATATCAAACTCCTGAGTCAGACTTCCATTAACCAAAACCAACATTCTAGCCGACGACCCGCACGCCCTTATCCAACCTCTCCAAACACAGCTGAAACCCATAAATTCCATAACTCTATCCAAATACTCCTATGAAATAGAATCATATGCCTTCTTGAAATCCACCTTAAAAATCATAGTCCTCTTTTTTATTTTCTTTTTAACCTAATCAATAAATTCATTCAAAATTAATGGCCCGTCTAAAATTTTTCTTCCTTTAATGAACCCTGATTGTTCCCGGCTAACCACTGAACCAATAACTTTAACCAACCGTGTAGCCATAATCTTAGCAATAATTTTAAATTGAATTCCAATTAGACTAATAGGTCTAAAGTCTTTAACCAAAACCGGATTCGCCACCTTTGGAAGAGTGATAAAGGATGAGTTGTATCCTTTTGGAAAATGAGCATCCCGAAAAAAGCTCGAACAAAGGTAAAAATATCATTTTTTAGCATCTCCCAATTTTTATTAACAAAAGCAAACGTAAAACCATCCGAACTCGGCGACTTATTACTCCCACAATCCCAAACCGCCCGTTTAACTTCTTCAAATGTGACATCTGCCTCCAACAAATCATGTTGGGATATAGATAAAGACTTATATTTTTACTTCGGTTAATAATGGGGATAGTGTGAAACTTCTTAAACTTCAATGAAAGATAATCAAAAATACATGTTTAACACGAGAAGGTTCTGATATCCACTCTTCTTCCCATTTCACCCTAGAAATAGATAATTACCTTCTTTTCTTCAACAAGCCATATAACAAGCCATGAAAAATATTAGAATTCTCATCCCCTTACGTTGGACATTTTGGTTTTACTTTTTGCATCAAATCACGTGCTTCTTTTTGATCCATTTCTTCTAACTGAACCCTCAACCTAGCCCTCTCTTCAAGAGTTTGAGTCGTAGATCCCCTCTCTAACTCTACTTCCACCTTTTTCAGTTTAGATTCCAAGTCCGTCTTTAACCCAATTTTCTTTTCCTTATGCACCTTGTACCAATTTTTTATATCATTCTTTAAACCCTTTAAGTTTTATTTGAAGTGAGTTAACTCATTAACCTTTAATCCATTTGAGTACTGCTTCCAAGTGGAATCCAAAACATGTTGAAAGTCCTCTTCCTCCATCCAAGAATTAAACAATCCAAGTATGCCTTCTTCTCCTATTGAGTGCCTAGATCGTTCGTTGCGCCAAACGGACGAAGTGACATGAGAGAAAATCATGGACAAGGCAAGAACCAAATTTTATGGACAACAGGTCTATGAATATGGAGAAAGCCCGATTACTCTTGGAGAAGAGTTGATGAAAGATTAAAATCTATATTGTATTTTGTTTCCTTGTAATATATTTTATAATAAATCTCGTTTTGTTCATTTTGTTACAGAATGGTTGGAAAGGGCAAAGATCCTAGTTTTCTTTGCAAATATGCTCCAGCTAATTATTTCGAACGTAAAACGAATGAAACTACTATAGAAAATAATGAGGAAACTGAAAGTTCAACTTTTAGAAGCCTCGGAGAATTAGGAAACCCAAATGTTCCCTATAATTCTTCTATAAGTTTTTATTCTGCTCCTACCGCTGGAAGTATAATATCACTCCAATTTACTCACATAATTTTCATGAAGGATATGCGGAGATGCCTTATGAAAATAAATGTGATTCTAAATAAGAAGAACGAGCTGATTCTAATAAACTCCACATTCCATACTATGAGACTGTTCCTTTCCCAGCTCCTCATACAAATGAGAATGCGTCAGGAAGTGAAAGGGAACAAATGTTGTTGAACCGAATAGCTGAACTAGAGCGAGAAAAAGCTGCAGTCGAAGCTTAGAATGCTTTACTAGTTCAAGCTCTTGAAGAAAAGAACTTTAGAAATTTCTAGAAATAATAAATTCTATATGTATTTTTCCTTTTACATATTTTATTAAATAACAGTGTTGTTTTTAATTCTAATCTCGTTCTTTGTTAGCATGTCAAAAAATACCGGACCTTCTCAAAATACAAGGGGAAAGAAGAAACAAACAGTGATTGATAACGCTGTTGAAAATAATAACTCTCGTGCTGAACTTCAGAAAATGATCACGGAAGGGATTAAGGATTCTCTTCCAATGATCTTTTATGAGTTAGAAAAGAGACAAGCCGATAGGCAATCTGATCAGCTAACAAATAAAAAATCTGTCAATTCTCAACCTTTAACCCAGCATACCCGAACTATCACTCAGTCCAAGTCAGTTAGTCTAAAACCCGAAGGTTCTACTACTCATAAGACCAAGAAACCGGAAAGAGAAGAATATTACCATAACTCATCAGAAGATGAAGGAGTAGGTAATAATTATAACCATATAGAGAAGAAAAGGAAGATGGTTGGATGTACCTACAAGATGTTTCAAGACTGCAAGCCATATAACTTCTCTGGAAGAGAAGGAGGAATTGCCACATTGAGGATGATAGAGAAAACTGAATCGGTGCTGACTATCAGCAAATGTGCAGAAGAAGACAAGGTTCTTTATGCTTCCAATTTATTTAAGGATCAAGCGTTAGAATGGTGGAACAACATTGTTGCTGCCAAAGGAAGAGAAGCAGCCTATGCAATAGGCTGGAATGCCTTTAAATCAAGGATAGAAAAGAAATACGTTCCCCAGAATGAGAGGGAACAGACTGAAGGGAAATTCTTAAATCTTAAGATGATTGGAAAAAATCATCAGGAGTATTCCACCAAACTCCTTAAATATGCCAGAATAGTTCCACATCTTGCTACCCTCGAGTCAAACCTGATAAAACGTTACATCCGGGGTTTGATTGGTGAAATTCGTGACATGGTCAAAGTCGCAAATTCCAAGAATCTTGACGATGCTATGGATCTTAGAGCCTCCTTGACCAGTAGCCTGATTAGAAACCAGGAAGAAGGGAAGAAGAAGAAGGAGTCTAGGCAAGGCCCAAGTGGAATAAATAAATCAAATTTTACTCCCCGAAACAATAACTCTTCTATTCCTGAGTGTCCAAAGTGCAAAAAGATGCACTTAGGACAATGTCGTACTAGACTTTTCTGTAATTTTTGCAAGATGTCCGGACACAAAATAGAGGATTGCTTCAGGAAGAAGCCAATAACTTGTTTTAAGTGTGGCGAGCTTGGCCACATCAAAACCTCTTGTCCCAAATTGAAGAAGCCCGATGGGACAAGTCCCAACCCTGCAGGTGGAGTAAAGAAGAATGTTCGAGCATTCGTTCTCAATACTCATGAAGCGACAGGTATGACCGATGTTATTACGGGTACATTTCTTGTCAATGATATTTATGCTTGAGTTTTATTTGACTACGGTGCAAACCAAAGTTTTATAGATCATAGATTATGTAGACTGTTAAATAAAACTCTAGCTAAATTAGACAAAAAATGCGTGGTAGAGACTGCCAACGGTGACCGAGTCCAAATCTCTGAAATCCTAAACGACTGTCATATCACATTATCCGTACATGTTATACCTGCAAAACTGTTGCCTATGACTTTGGTAGGATTTGACATTGTCCTAGGAATGGATTGGTTAGCCTCTAACCAAGCCCGTATCTTGTGTGATAAAAAAACCATTGAGATTCATTCGCCGCAAGGCAATATCATCACTATAAATGGTGATAAATTATCCAACTCTGTTGGAATAATTTCTATGTTAAAAGCCACAAAATATTTACGAAAGGGATGCTTAGCATACCTCGTATCTGTAACTACCGACACAAAAAAGAAAATTGAAGATGTACCAGTTGTGGCTAAATTCCCTGATGTTTCCCCTAATGAACTGCCTGGAATTCCACCTGAGCAAGAAGTGGAATTCAGAATTAATCTTGTACTCGGTATGACACCAATTGCTAAAGCATCATACAGGTTAGCTCCAAATGAAATGACAGAATTGAAAAAGCAATTAGATGAATTGCTAGAGAAAGAATTCATAAGACCAAGCTCGTCGTTGTGGGGAGCTCCAGTCTTATTTGTCAAAAAGAAAGACGGTTCAATGCGTATGTGTATCGATTATCATGAGCTAAATAAAGTCACGATAAAGAACCGTTATCCGCTTCCTAGAATTGACGATCTCTTTGATCAACTTTCAGGGAACTCAATTTTTTTCAAAAATCGATCTTCGTTCTAGCTATCATCAATTGAATGTCCAGGAAGAAGATATTCCCAAAACAGCCTTCAGAACTCGATATGGTCATTATAAGTTCACGGTAATGTCGTTTGGACTTACTAATGCACTAGCAGCTTTCATGGACATGATGAATAGAGTTTGTAAACCTTACTTGGATAAGTTTGTTATCGTATTCATTGACGATATCCTTATTTACTCCAAAATTAAGGAAGAGCATGCAACTCATTTAAGGACTTTGCTTGAAATCCTGATAAACGAGAAGTTGTATGCTAAATTCTCAAATGTGAATTCTGGCTGTCAGAAATTCAATTCCTTGGTCATGTCATTAATGCTGATGGCATTCAAGTATATCCTGTTAAAATTGAAGCTATATCTAAATGGGAAATCCCGAAATCTCCAACAGAAGTCCGTAGATTCCTCGGATTAGTTGGTTACTATTGGAGATTTATCCAAGATTTCTCTCGAATTGCTGTACCATTAACTTCTCTGACTCGCAAGTCAGTTAAGTATGAATAGGATCCAAAACAATATGAAGCTTTTGAAACTTTGAAACAGAAACTGACACAAGCACCCATACTTGCTTTGCCGAATGGAAACGAAGGCTTTTCAGTTTACTGTGATGCTTCACACACCGGTTTTGGTTGTGTGTTAATGCAAGGGAGAAAAGTCATTGCTTATGCTTCTCGACAATTGAAAACTCATGAAAGAACTATACGACTCACGATTTAGAGTTAGGCGCCATAATCTTCGCACTGAAATTACGGAGGCACTATCTTTATGGAGTCAAATTCACCGTGTTCACTGATCACAAATGCTTGAAGTATATATTCAGTCAGAAAGAACTAAATATGATGCAAAGGCATTGGATGGAAGTCCTGAATGATTACGATTGTGAGATCTGTTATCACGAAGGCAAAGCCAATGTTGTAGCTGACGCCTTGAGCAGAAAAGCACATGAGAAACCTAAACGAGTTCGTGCTTTAAGACTCGATCTTCAAATCAATCTTATCACTCGTATTAAGGAATCTCATAAACTTGCCTTGCAAGAACCCAACCTGGAGAAGGAAGGATTGGGAGGAATGACCGACCAATTGGTCGAGGGCAATGATGGAATCCTTAGAATGAAAAAGAGAATCTGGGTTCCTATTTATGGAAATACGTGTTAAGAAATTCTTGAAGAAGCTCATAAGTCTAAGTATACGATGCGTCCTGGAAGCGATAAAATGTACAAAAACCTAAAAGCCAATTACTGGTGGATAGGAATGAAGAAATATATCGCTGTCTATGTTGCAAAGTGCTTAACCTGTTCTCAAGTTAAAGTTGAGCACCAGAAGCCGTCTGGCTTGTTACAACAACTTGAAATTCCTGTTTGGAAATGGGAAATGATAACCATGGATTTCATCATGAAACTTCCCCAAATCAGTCGAGGAAATGATACTATTTGGGTTATCATTGACAGGCTTACTAAGTCTGCTCATTTTCTTCCTATGAAAGAAACATTCAGCATGGATAAGTTGGCACAATTATATGTTAATAAAATCGTGTCTCTACACGGTATGCCACTATCTATTGTGTCAGATAGATACAGTAGATTTACTTCTCGATTCTGGCAAAGCTTTCAAAAAGCCCTGGGTATGAAATTGAATCTTAGCACTGCCTTCCATCCCCAAACGGACGGGCAGAAAAAAATAACTATTCAAACTCTGGAAGATATGTTAAGGGCTTGTGTCATTGATCTTGGAGGAAGCTTGGATGACCACTTACCTCTAACGAAATTATCCTATAACAATAGTTATCATACGAGTATACAGGCCGCTCCTTTTGAAGCCTTATACGGTTGTAAATGTCGAACTCCAATCTGTTGGTCCGAAATAAGAGAAAATCAGTTGTCTGGTCCTGAAATAATCCTGGAAATAACCGAAAAAGTGATTCAAATAAAATATAGGTTGAAAGCGGCTCATGATCGTAAAAAGAGTTATGCTGATAGAAGACGAAAGCCGTTAGAATTCCACGTCGGTGATAACGTTCTGTCGAAAGTTTCACCATGGAAAGGCGTTGTAAGATTTGGAAATAAAGGGAAATTAAGCCCTATATTCGTAGGACCATTCAAAATCTTGAAAAGAGTTGGGCCTGTGGCTTATCAACTCGAATTACCAGAGGAAATGAATGAAGTACACGATGTATTCCACGTATCAAATCTGCGCAAGTGTTTGGCAAATAAATCTCTGGTATTACCCCTACAAGATGTAGAGGTAGATGAAAAGTTAAAATTTTTGGAACAACCTTTGCAAATCGAGGACAGGCAGGAAAAGAGATTGAAAGGAAAGAAATTGATGATTGTGAAAGTAAAATGGAACTCCAGACGTGGCCCCGAGTATACGTGGGAACTGGAGTCTGAAATGAGAAAGAAATATCCACACTTGTTTGAATAAACTCGAGGACGAGTTTAAAACAAGGTGAGGAGGATGTAACACCTGCCACAAAAATGTCCAAGAAATGGCAAGGTTAGAAACCTCTAAGGACTTGTGTAGCTAAAGTACCAAAGTCTAGGGTTTAAAATGAAAATTTTGGAAAGTAAGTTGATCTCGAACCGACATTACCTTTGTATCGGTCCGAAGCGAATAAAGGTTTAGATATCGGACCGAAGAGAATTCAGGATGGATATCGGACCGATATCCAATCCTATATCGGTCCGCAATATATCATATTTCGGTTATCGGACCGACATCATACCATATCGGTCCACAAACCTCCTCTCAGCCGTAATTTGTGGTGCTGGCGACTCAGCCCTAATGATGGGACATGTGTCTAGATATCAGACCGACATGGTCCACATATCGGTCTGATATGCCACCAAATATGTCCGGTGCAATCAGATTAGGATATCTAGGGCTGACATGTGTATATACGGATGTCAGACCGACATCCCTATGCATATCGGTCCGACATGGACCCCGATTTCAGCCTATAAATAGCTGATCGACTTCATTCGATTTCTTCATCCCAAACACGATTCCAAGCTTCTAAAACTCGTTCCACCAAGCTTCTAAAACTCATTCCAGGTAATCCCTAGCCCACTTCCGACGATCCCGGTCCAACTCCCGCTCGTTATAGTGCTCGGTTTAAGAAGAAACGCTGGTAGAAATGCTGATACGCTAGAGAAATCATGTTAAGAAACTAGTTCTATAAGCTTTCATCTTAGAGGCTCATTCCTATAAAACAAGGTGAATACTTTATCTATTTCAAAACTTGTGTCAAACATTTACGTTTACGAAAATGGCCAAATAAGGTTAAGGGAGTAATGCTCAACGTTCTTCTACGTGAAAGCATTCAGGCCATAGGTATGCATAAAACTTGTAAGGGATACACGGGTCTCGGGTAAAATTCCTGGATTACGGCTGGTGCTTGTCTTGTAACAACTTCGGAGGCAAACCTGTCCCTTATTATAGGACATGATGCCAGTGTATACTATGGTGCGATTGAACAGGACGGGCCTGCTGAATGTGTGGATTGAACATAAAGTTGTGATTATGAACTAATGCTTGTTTGTGCCAAAATGATTTTAATGTCAAGATAATTGTATTCATCGGCATTCGCACTGACGTTTTATTTTCAAAAATCTTTTTCAAGAAATGAATCATTTATGATGGAAATGGGATTCAAGTAGACATGAGATCTGGCCTGTGAAAAGGATAACTTGCACGTTGGATTCTCAAGCCTCGTGTTGAGGAAATCCTAAATAAAGAAAGAGGAGATAGGACCGAGGGACTGATCAACCTCAGATAGTACTATTTCCCGTGGCTTGAACTTGTCTGTAAGACAAGAAATGTATTTGATTTCAAACTCTGTTTTGTAATCAAATGAAAAAGGGTATTTAAATCCCTATGTTTATGAAAGTAAATACAAAGCTTTTGTTTTCAAACTGAGTTTTGATATTTACAATTACAACCCTAGAGGTTGAAAGAATGTTGAACCGATCCTCATGAAAAAGTCTTCCGCTGTGTTTTATAAAAACTCTGAAATCAAAGCAGGTACCAATCAAGCTTGCACACGAGGGGGTGCCTGAGGCGGGGTGTGACAGTCTGACGGCCTGCGGTTGAACCGGTTGGCTGGTGATCGCGGTCAGACCGGATTGCATGACAAAGAATGTCGAAACTTGTCGTTAGAACTCAACTCTGGACAAAAAATAACTCCGGAAGTCTTTCCATGTCAGGAAAGCTTTAAAATTACCATGTCGCAAAGCAGATCTAGAGAAAGTAAGAGCGGATCTCGTCGCTGGAACTTAGATCTGGATAGAAATGAACGCCATAAGTCAAATCTAGAAATAGGTGAGTAGACTTTAGAGTGTGAAATTGGACGATACACAACGGCTAGAAAAAGTCATCATATTGACCACCTAGGCTGACGGTTGACCGCCATACGGCTAGCCCTGGTCAGTTTTCTGCTTCATCTTTTGCCTATAAATGAGAGGCCTGTCCAACCTTCACACTCTCCCTGTTTTGCTCAAAACTACTTTCAAATATTTATCAATATACCTCTATTTTATTCCTTTCATTATATCACATCATTTGAAGAGAGATTCAAGATCAAAGATCAAGATTAAGATCAAGAGCAATAAGAAGAGTGTTGTGCTTCAACTACTATCATATATTCATGTATTCTTGGTGATCTCTACTATAGTTTAGTGAGACGTTTTGTAAAGGTATTACTATCTCCAAATTAGTGAGACGATTGTGTTTGGTGATGACTACCATTCTTAGTGACATGAGAGTTACGTGATCTCTACCTTATTTAGTGAGACATAAAAGGTTATCACTTCCTTATTTAGTGAGACGTAGAAGGTGATCACTACCTTATTAGTGAGACGTAGAAGGTGATCACTGCCTAGGAATAGTGTGACATGCTTGTACAAGATGATCACTGTAATCCCCAGGAATTCCCGAACTTTATCTTTATTTTTCCGGCACTTATAATTTCATCATTTTATGACTTGCATCTGTCCATTTCAATAAAAATTATCCTATTTATGCATTTCATTTCATGAGCATACATACATACATTGAGTACAATTATTTCAAAAATAACAAATATTTATATAAGATATTATGCAAATAAATGTTTCAAGTTCAAAGAAATAAACACATATATAAATATTAGGTTATTACTAAGTCCATATATATATATATATATATATATATATATATATATATATATATATATATATATATATATATATATATATATATATATATAGGTATAAACTTATAAAAAAAAAACCAAATTATAAATTCTATAAATAAAATTAGGGTTATAAAGAATGTATTATTTAATTTCAAAGAAAGTGATTTTAATTAAAATAAAACTATTCCTATATTACAAATTATAATTTTATGTTTATAACGTTTAAATATAATATAAAGATCTACTAGATTTTATAAAAAATTGTAAAACTTAATAAATCTATGTTTTATAAAAGTTCAGGGTGCATAATGTAATTTCTGAAACCTTATTTCCATTTAAAAACAAGTGTTCGCATAAATAATAAAGAGTTGAGACTACAGGGACCTGTTTGCAAAAAAATCCGAATTGCTTTCCCTCCCAAACCGATCGCGAGTTCGAGTCCCACGGGTACCGGTTTCGGACCATTAACCATGATCTCGTCACTAAGATGTCTTCATGCGAAATCAAAGTCGGCTAACCATTGTGAGCACTCGATCGATTCATCCCTCGATGTTAATTGAGTTTTTATGATCATCTTCATGGCAAACTCGTAACCGAAAACCCCACTAACAAACAGTTAATCGATCGATCAATGTCGTACAAATTGGGTATAAATAGAGCCTTACAATCATTAACGAAACTCATTGCAAACTTCCTACACCTTTAATCGCATCTGATTCCACCTCTAAAGCACCCAAATCCACAGAAGAACACGAACCTGTTTCGTGTAGTCGTTCTTGTAACATCTCTGATTTTTCGACCCTATTTTAATTTATTTTAATTAATAAAATAACAACACTACATTAAATCCCATACTTGTTCAAACCTATGCCTCATTAATTGCTAGCTGAACGTATTTTAATTCAAAGTTTTAGAACTCATAATCATGTGGTAACACCTCCTAGAGTTAACCCAGTTAGTAATCCCGTTAGGTGTTATGTTAAATCCTAACCAAGCTAATTCTGTCAAAGTTGAAGTTGCAAGGGCTGATTTTGTAAATAACCAGAAACCCTAGTAGACACGGTCGCGCCACGTTTTGGCACGGTCGCGCCTCGTTTTGGCACGGTCGCGCCTCGTTTTGGCACGGTCGCGCCTCATGTTGGCACGGTCGCGCCTCTCGTCAGTTGAAACGTAAATGCAGTCTTTAATCGCTGGATCGTTCGAATTCGTAACCATTCCACATATTGATGAACCCAATTAACATTTTAATCATAGTAATTACGACGAATTAACCTATTATACCAATTCAATCCGTAACCGTCGACCATAATCTCACCATTATCAAATTCGTTCGTTTCTATTATCCTTCCTGCAAATCAACCTTCTGCACACACTCGACGAACATCCCAGGAGCCTTGCACTCAGCAATTCGATCGAAGTCGTACCAGAAGTCGTCGGAGGACACAACCGCCGAAGCCGAAACTCATATTGTTCGAGACCCTTCAATTCATCAAGCATTCCGGTAATTTCTTGTAACTACAGTTTCATATCTAAGTCTAGAGCAATAACCCTATATTAATCGGATCGTCTAGAATCAGATTGAACCCAATCCGTAATCTAGGGTTCATTTCAAAATGGTTTAATCGAATACTACCTTGGAGATGTTTTAAATACAATTAAACTATACAAAAAGATTCGTAATAACCTAATGGGTGAAAGCCCTATGAATTCCAACATTTACAATATAAAAATTAGTCAATTCATTTCTGTTTTGGAACAACACGGTCGCGCTAATCTCCTAGCGCGGTCGTGCTTCATGAGACACGGTCGTGCTAATCCCAGCGCGGTCGTGCCTCACATACTCAGACCCGGTCGTGCCTCTTGGCTAGACCTGGTCGTGCCTAGTGAGCAGGCTTGTTGTGCCTTCTGTTTGTTCAACACGGTCGCGCCCTTGCCAACGCGGTCGTGCCCGTGGTCCTAGCACGATCGTGCCTTGCCCAAGGCACGGTCGTGTGTGTGAGAAAATCTAGTCAGAATGCTTAATTTTATATTTTTAAAAACAATAAGTATTCCATATTAATTTTTAAATAAAAATAATTAATTTTATAAAGATTTGGATTAACTTTATTTAAAAGATCCAAATTCTTATTTCTAAATAAATAGAAGTTATTTATTATAACCTACAAAATTAAATTTATATTTATTAGTAAACTCTACACATAAATATTAGTTACACAACTTATTTACTCATCTTTATAAAAATAGCTTAAAGACTATTTATTAAATTTATATTTAATATAATACACCCACTATATTTTTATAACTAAATGAATAAGTTATATACCTTTATAAATAAATAAATAAAGTAATAATTATTTATTTAATTTATATTTAAACAAAATTGGTTATTTAGGCTACACTTAAATAAACCGAATAATTATATTAATTTGTAACTAGAATAATTAAATAATAATTATTTGATTTAATTATTCAAATCCAAACCCTAATTTAAAAACATTTTAAACTATTCATTTCAAATTGCTTCCATTTTATTCAACACCTACACAACCCTTATTCATAATTCGTCACGAACTCATTATATAATCCCTTATACTCATATCCATTGAAACCCTAGACTTTGAGTTAGACATTTTATTAATTCATGTTCACACGCAATACACTTTAGGTTAACGTTGTGCGTTACAAGGATCACGATACTACCTAGTCTCTCGTGTCAGCTACGCCTTTAAATCAAGTGAGTATTACATAGCCCCTTTTACTCTTTTACACTTTTTGGGGTGGAACATGAACACTACACAATACTATTGCTTACATTTACACAAACTATACAAATACAAATCCTCTTTACATTCATGTGTGCAATTTGAGCTTTATGCCTGAGTGCTAGTTGTGCTAACTTTTGTGTGCGATTTATGTGCAATCATTAACTATTCAAGCCGACGATAAACAATGATAGATCTATTGAGTCTGACAAACCCACCCAGATTGGGGTGATTGTTACCGACAACATAATTTTGCATGCTAGTTACAAATGTTTGATTGTACTTTGGTTACACAATTGCTACTCTCCATAAATGCCTTATTTTATCATGTTATGTAAGGATTTGTTTATTTACAATCTATACGCTATCAATGTACAAACCTGTGTATGCTTACCAACTTTTTAGTTGACCTTATTTTATTCATGTTTCAGGTTCCAATAAACTCGTCTCAATCCCACGATCAAAAGCCCCATGGTTCGGGGTCCAATCGCCTGAGTAATCGAGCCAATTTGGGGGCTAGGGTTACGGGTGTATTTTGGGGAAGAAGATGGCTTGGGGCTTGTTTGTTAAAACTAAACCACGCCAGTCTAAGACCAAGGCATAAGCCCTGGTCTGATGGTTAGTGCACACGTGTGTGTGGCTCGGTTCTAGCGCGGGTTCAAGTCCGGCTAGGACCAGTTTTGGAAATTAATTTCTTTTTTTAATCCTTTTAATACATTATTTAATGTTTAAAAACACCAATTTAATTCTTATAAATTACATAAATACATTCTATATTTTTATAAAAACAGAAAATATAAATTAATGTTTTAACTATTTTACTTTATTAAAACCTTTGTAAATTAGCAAATAAAATAATACAATTGATTTATTTAGACAAATTTAATTATGTTATTTATTTAAAAATTAATAATGTTATTAAACAAATTATAATCTAATGTTTGAGCATTATTAAATTCATTTAAACACATAAATAATTATTTTGCAAGAATAATTGTTTAAACATTTTAAACCTATGAAAATACTTAAATATTTATTTTAAATAAATAATTATACAAGTTATTTAAACCTTTTTTCATCCCATGGCTTACTTATTAATTATTTTTAGAATAATTATATAAATAAATCCAAAGGTAACATTTAAACCTTTTCCATTCTATAATTTATTTAGTAATTATTTTAATGATTATGTAAATAAATCTAAATGTAATTTAAACCTTTTTTTCCCACTTCCATTTATTTGATAACTATGTTAGAATCTCGTGTATTACACGGGTTGAATAAATGTAATGTTATACACTTATTAATAAAAAAAATTATGTCTTTAAAATCTCGTGTATTACACGGGTTGAATAAAATATAATGTAATCTGTTAACACATACACTCGTCAAAATGGAACAATGTGAATATGTAAATACATGATTAAAAGGTTTTTATTTGGATCTTAGATGACTATAAAATTGTTTTCAATTTGTAGAATTTATAAAAATATGATAGAACAATTTAATTGATGATAAACATAGTTTTAAATTTAAAAATCTATAGATAAAAATTGAAACAAATAATTAATTTAGTTGCCTAAAATAGTAGAGTAATTATTAATACGAGAGAGAGGCGAGAAAATAAGAATGTGAAGGCCTAGAAATATGACAAGTATCCCTCCCAAAACCTTGATTTATTAGTATGTATAGAGTATATAAATAGCTTCAAACCTATTTACTATATACCTTAATTACTTCTAATTGATTTTATAAACTATTATTTCAATACTAGTCATGAACTCATATTTTCCTACAAAATATATATACAAGTCCATACCCAATCCCAAAACCCTATGAGACCCTAAATCTTAGAACTTCTATTATTTACATCTAGACATACATTGAATTCAGAGTACAATTACCCATATAGGTTTATTGTGAGAAATCCTTACGAGGCCTATTCACCCTTATCAATTCATACCACTACTAGGCTCATTACAAGTGAGTTTACATAGCCCATTTTCCATTTTTACATACTTTGGAGTGAAACATGTCTACAACTATATTTCATACACAATTCAATACATTTGTTCCTATGCAACTGTCTTTATGCTTTATGTCTTAAACTGCTTGGTGACCATTACGTGTGTTCATGTTAGTACAATCATTAACTTGTGTGGCAAGCCTAAGGTAATACCTAACATGATCATTTATACGGGAATTCGATTCATTACTTAATACGAACCTTGGCGGGTTAGTGTATACATTTGGAACTTCACGCAATCCTGGGGATTGTGCATACATATAAACATGGCTTGATTGTACGCTTTGAAACCTTGTATGTTTTCACATTTATGCTTTAGACACGCTTCGAACATATTGAATTGTAAACTATACTTAACTTTGTTTGGTGTCAAAACTTATGTTTCTCACCAACTACTTGTAGTTGACATTGCTTACATGTTTCAGGTGCACCTGTTTGAGTACTGTGTTGAACACTTAGGACTTTGGACCTAGCAATAATGAAGTTAAAATTATGTTTACGTTATGAACACTTTGTTTTCTATTTCTTTTGTAACAGATGCTTTTAATTTTGATGAATAAATATTATCACACATTTAATAGATGATCATGTGCTTATGAACAACGGCGTCAGCCCCAGCGTATAATCCATCGTCGGCCGGGGTGTGACAATCACTACCTTCAAATTAGTGAGACGATTGTTGTATCTGTAATCTCTACCGCGTTAGAGAGACGTTTATGGTGGAGGAGCTCTCGATTGGAGAATCAAGGAGATGACGTAGAGTGGATTATTTAACATCCACTTGAACATATATAAATCGGTTTTGTCATTCTATCCCTAAAGTGTTTATTTACTTGTTTATTTATTCCTTACGTATAAGAAGTGTTCTTCTATACTCAACCAAATTAAAACAAGAAGACATTAAAATAAACATATTCACCCAAGACTCTAGTTTTCTACATGGTGTTTGAAAAACGATCTAGCATTGGAGGCAGTGTTTTCAAAACCGGACCGGTCGGGAACTGGTGCCATCAGCGGTCTAAATTAATAGGCCGGGTCTGACGGCCTGCGGTTGAACCGTTGGCTGGTGATCGCGGTCGGACCAGATTTCATGACAATGAACGTCGGAACTTGTCGTTGGAACTCATCTCAGGACAAAAAATAACGCCGTAAGTCTTTCCATGTCGGGAAACCTTTAAAATTACCATGTCGCAGAGCAGATCTAGAGAAAGTAGGAGCGGATCTCGTCTCTGGAACTTAGATCTGGATAGAAATGAACGCCATAAGTCAAATCTAGAAATAGGTGAGTACACTGCCGAGATTGGTAAAGAGTAGGGAGGGGACGAGTTGCTTTTGACGCTACACTTTCGGGTGAATCCGACCTAATAACCCTTAAACCATAAGGGTGAAGGGGGCACAATCCTCACCCAAAAACTACCCTAACAAAAATACCCAATGAGGGTGTGCCATCTCATGTTTACCCAAATTCAACTCTAATACCTAAACTATTGGGGGCACAACCCTAATACCCTAAATTTTTTATTTTTATTTTTTAAACCCTCTTCACTACCCAAACATACGGGTACATATATCCGAAAGAGACTACCCTCTTCACTACCCGATTCATTGGGGGTGCCTTACCCGTGAACCCGATTGGGATTACCCAAGGGTGCCCCCTTCACCCTAATATAAGTAAACCATAATATAACTATATGCTTTTTTTTTTCAAACCATCGACCCAATTAAATAAAACTTTTGAAACCATCAGCCTAGTTGAAGGAAACCAAATGTTTTAAATTTTTTTTTATGTATACAATTTGTAACTTTTATATTAAAACTCATTAATTATGACGTCATCCGGTTCTTAAAGCCCATCCGACCAGTGAACCAGTAGCACGAACAGTTTGACGTCCAGTCCGGTTCTGAAAACATTGGTTGGAGGAGAAATAGGTGTTTTTAAAGGATGAGTTCAAACCCGATTTGCCAGCTGACGTGCCGCGTATGAATGGTTACTGTTTTTGACGGTGGTGGAACAACTTCAAGAAAACCATCGGGTTACAGTGGTGGAACAACTTCAAGAAAACCATCGGGTTGGAGGAGAAATAGGTGTTTTTAAAGGATGAGTTCAAACCCGATGGTTACGGTGGTGGAACAACTTCAAGAAAACCATGTTTTTGACGACCACCACCTTTGAAGCATTACAAACGACTAAGATCATAAAAATGCAAGATTAAAATTTGAAAAATTAAGAATTCAATGTATACTCTTAAAAAAAATAATACTACTAAAAAGTTCTTAAAAAATAAATGGTAATACAATAAATTTTATTAATAAATGATAAGTAACTATTAATTAATAATAATACTAATAATAAGGCTAAAAGTATTTTTTGTTATAAACCCTATACTTAGGGTGAAGGGAGTGGTAAAAAAAACCCCATGGAACCCTCCCCTTTTATCTAATTAAAATGTGTCATGTCATTTTTACCCTATTGAACCATTTCCAACCCTAAGAGGAGGGTGTGGAACCAATAAGCCCTTGATTTTTTTTTAATTATTTCATTAAAACAAATAAAAAACCACATTTCATTAAATAAAAATTAAAATGATACATATTAAAAACCTAAAATTTAAAAACAATAAAAAGAGAAAAAAAAACGTCAAACATCAAAATAAAAAACTAAAAATTACACGGCCACTTTGAATTCAATTGATCTCTAGTACGGGTGGTTCCACCCATTAGCCCGTTGAAATGATCTAGCACACGTTGCCAAAAAGATTCGGCTTTTTGTTGATCACCAATTGTTGGGTCCTCGGATACATGTATCCACGCTTTAGGTAGAGCCAAATGTTCCTTTTCGGACGGTTCGGGAACTTTGCTTTACCTTTACCTTTACGTTGTTTAGTTTCTTGTGCTTGAGTTTCTTCGTCTTCTTGATCAATATCAAAATCGACATTTTCAAACGGGTTAAAGTGTTCTTGAGCAAGCCTTTATAACTCTTCCATTGGAAGCGGAGTTTCTTGTACATCGGTGTCAAAATGTCTGGGGGGACTAAAAGGTTGATTTTGATATTGAAACGGTGGAAAGAGTTGATTTTGGTATTGAAACGGTTGGTTTTGGTATTGAAACGGTTGGTTTTGGCATTGAAACGGTTGGTTTTGGTATTGCGGTTGCGGATGAGATGCCCGAGGGTGACTTGAACGCGGTCGTTGCCGTTGCGGTTGACTTGAATGAGGGTTTTGCGGTTAAGAGGCACGCACTTTGGGACAGTATTTTTTGGATGAGAATGAATCCATTTTTTTAGAGTTTGAAAAGAGAAAGTGTAAAAAATTATGCATGTAAAATGTATATTTATAGGTAAATTTTTTTTATTTAATTACCCAACCCAACCCAACCCCCCCCCCCCCCAACGGTCCTCTCCAACGGCTAGATTAGGTGAACGGCTCGCGGCTTCAAACGGGTATTAAAACCTGTCCCACTTAACCCGTGCGCAACTCGCGACTGATGCGGCGGTGTTACCCGCCCAACCCGTGCGAAGCTCATCCCTCCACTCCGTCCTCCCTTAATACAGACATTATACCCCCATTAGGAGCATTAAACAATATATTTATTATATGGTCGGTTTCAAGTTCATGTATTACTATATAATGTGTATGTTTACCATATGTGATGACATGAATGAATAGAGAATCAGTTTCCTATCCCACTTTTCTCTCTTTTTCTTATCACGTTCTCAGCACGAAAGTGCTCATTTCAAAAACTCCACTCTTTATCCCTCGTTCACTTCTGCTGATTCTAAACTACTCAGCCGTTATACTCCGATCACAGTCCATAATTCCGTCGAGATACGACGGATTTGTGTACCGGAAACGGGCGGCGTCGACGGCCACCGTGTTGATCGAGGCGTTCTACGATCCGGTCTGCCACGATAGCAGGGATTCGTGGACTACGGCCCCTCTGTCGTCTCTCTCATCGTTCACACGTTCCCGTTAACCTGACGTTGCACATAGGAGACGAGGCCAACACAAAGCCACCAGGGCCGCCACTGGATTTGTCACCACGAAGGTTTTCAGTTCGGCAATTACGAAACCACCCGACATACCACCATTGATTAAATCAAACATCCCATCGGGTAGCTGCACCCAGACGAACTCTTAAAAGTTAAAACCGAAGCAGGAATTTCAGGCCGATTTTCCAGGTTAAACTTCTTGTTCCTTTCGTATTTTATATAATCACTTCAAAAGAATACAAACGGAAATGAGTCAATGACAATTAAAATTGGATTAAAAGCCTTACACAATCTATACTGGGATTTTGATTTTACAAAATTCTTGATTTTGAAATCAAGACGTTTCCGACGAAACCGTCGGCGAAATCGTCTGAAGATTACGGGAAATTTTTAATTAGGTTGTATTTAATTTTGGGTTGGTTTTATTTGATGGATTAAATTTATTATGAAATATGAACTCAATTTTTATTGGTCCATCAATTAATTATTTCGAAGGTTTAAATTTATTATGATAGGTTTAAAACAATATGGAACGATAATCATTATAAATACAATTTATAATGGTGATCAATATAAATACAATTAATATATTTAAATAAACAAATTAATTGTTTTAAACTGATGCACTTTATGATTACAAGGTTAATTGTTTTTAAATAAATGTTTACATTTATTAGAACATTTGGAAGGTTTAAATTTATATGTGTGATGGACTGATGGTTTATCCCGTTTATGTCATTTTATGCATTTATAACCATCTATCTATGTGTGTCTACGTGTATGCATGCACGAGTTAATTTTTTTTATGGATTTAAGTATGGTTAGATGGGTTCAATCCTATTTCTTCCATTAGTTGGTTAAATTTGGAGTATGACAAATTGCATGAGAGAGATAATCCTTGAGGGGATGAGCCTTCAAGGGAATGCTAAAATCATAATCTTTCTCCTCCATAAATTCCTTTAAGACCTACAAAGAGAATACTTTACAGTAAAAGACATTCTTGACGCGTAGAGGAAACTTAAATACATGCTTGACCATCATAAGTTGGTCCTTCTCCCAAAAAGTCACTACGCAATTTTCTCCACATGCGATTGGAAGATGTTAAGTAGGTTAGCGAGTATAATTTCGCTCTTTTGAGCATTACCTCCAAATTGAAACTATGTGAAGAGACATGTTCAAGAATACTTTCTCCACGTCTCACAATCATAACCTGCTCCTATCATAGCAACACCGGGAATGCGAATTTATGAAAAACTCTGTGCTTATATCATGTCTTCTAATCGCGACCAACCGATGTTATCTCATTTCCTGATGCAAATGTGTGTACCTTTTCAAGGCGGATGGAGGAAATAAGGAGGACGTGGCCTCAATAGAAGCTATATGTGTGGACGAAACAACTCTTGAATGAGGGAGGTTCAACTCTTGGATAAGGAAGGTCATGATAAAAACCTGACATCAGTGGTTCAAGCCAACAATGCAGGCATCGACAGGGAGGTCTCATAAGGGGAAAGAAAGTATATAATACAAGAGCGAAGTGGCCAACCATGCCACCTAGTTGGGCCTTGTCCGAAATTAATCAAAGAAAATGGGAAAGAGGATGAAACAAACCACCCTTGTAGCCCCGCTATCACCCCCTTTATTTGGATATTATTTTTCAGCCATCACCGATGAAAACCTGGTTAAAAACAGTGTTTGTAACCTATCGAATGCTCCGGAAGAGTATGGTTATCTTACCTACCAGGTACCAAAATCATGTCATAATACTCTAGTAGAGTTATTGTAACCATCAACGATGAATGTCTAGAATACAGCGACACAACTAACACTATCCTAAAACATAAAATACTCTTATCAGTTGTCTACCATATATACACTTATTGGTAGTATTGTCAGGTGTTGGTAACTTTATTGAATGCCCCAGAAGAGTACGTGTCACCTTACATACGTGTACAAGAATCAAGATATGTCTTATATTCTGGTAAATCTTGAAGAAACTTACTAAGTTTTCAATTACACATGACAAATATGGCCAGAAGACCATATTGTAAAACTAGAGGTTTTACAATCTAGAAATATATTGCACAAAATAATCTAATAAAAATCAAATATGGTGAGTAACAAGAAGTTACTAGCCAAAGATATTTTTCGTCATACAGTATGACCAAATATGCCATCGAGGTAGCATCGTGTTGAGGTGAATGATCAAAAGTAAGCACCCTATCAAAAATTTTAAATTTTTGCTTCCAAAAGACTTATCATGTGTAATGAGTTCTCTCAGCAAATCAATCTTTAAGCTCCCTGAAAACAAACTCTTACAAATAATCCCTCTTATATTTGGGAAGAATTCAAGAGGACATATGAGGGCATATTAAACTCCATGTGGACCGTTTTCAGTATTTTACGATCTTAAGAGATACATCTCTATATGGTCACGTGTGAGTCTTTTAGCTACCTTATATGTATCATTTGCCCGCTTATTGTATGTCTATAGGGATAAATATTGAACATCCAGCAGATTATGTTCAAACATAAGTTTTAGTTAAATTACTAATTACACGATTGAAGTTAATAGCTAGACGGCTATTGATACATGAGGGCATACCGCCGCACTAATCAGTTTAAAACCAACTGCTAATCACAAATACTCCCCTATACAAATGTTCTCCGGAAGAGAACTAAGTTTGTCTCAACAATAAATATTTTTGTAGTGCGATCTATGTACTAATACCGCAATTATAATGTACCAGAATGGGACATGTTTACAACATAATATGTTGTCTAAATAAGACATTATTCCCAGTCTTAGGGGGATATTGGATAAATAAAGGAAAGACTGGTAATGCATGAAAACAAAAAACATCGAATGCATGGTAATACATGAAAACAAAAACATCGAATGCATCATCATCACCCCCCAAAGCATTAAATACGTGGTTAATATGAGTCCGAAGTCTAATATGCCATGTTTTTTCCAAAAACAACAAATGAATTATCTGATGCATTCACACACATACAAACAGAGTGACAAAGTCATATATACCAGCATAAACTTCACCTGCTCAAACTAAAGTAATCATAGAAAGATTACCAAACACTGGAAACATGGGAAATAAATCAGTTCCATACATAAAAACCCACGAGAATAAAAAGAGTAGAATAAGAAAGTTGGTCTAACCCTAGAAGAGGTTATATACAAAACCCTATAAGAGGTTATAGATAAAATCCCAGAAGAGATTAACGAAATCGCAGAAAGAAACGATAAAGCCCTAGAAGAGGTAAATGTCCTATAAGAGACTAGTATGATTTCAGAAGAAAATTATAATGTCCCAGAAGAGGAAAATAGAGTTCCAGAAGAAACTCATGTACCAAACAAATATGAGATCTCAATAAATTATGTAAAGCGGAGTACAGTATGGAACCGAAATGAAACACGTGTTTTGAAATATTTACATATGCTATAGCAACAGATGTAATCGAAGAAAAAGATGACATATCTAAAACTCTGTAAAAGTACATATACATAAATGACTGTCTAAAATGGAAAGCCTAAAATGCTGAATTAAATTTGCATGGCAAGCAAAATATTTTCGGACCTGTAGTTCGAATACCCATAGACGTCAAACCATTAGGTTATAAATGGGTGTCTTTAAGATAAAAAGAAACGAAAGTTATGAGATTATGCGATTTAGGCACGACTTATAACATTAAGGTTTTTCCTAAATCCCCGAAGTTGATTATGAGGAAACGTGTTCCCCTGTAGTGGATGCGATAACCTTTAGATGTCTAATCAGCCTCGCAATCTCAAAAATACTTAAGAAAACTTATAGATGTTGTCACTACATATTTGTATGGACAACTTGAAAGTGACATATATATAAAAATCCCTAAAGGATTAGAAACGCCTGAAACATTATAATTAGTACACCGAGATGAGTGTTATAAATCCGAAGAGATTTTTTTTTATATAATCTCAAGAAAACTGGTCATATATGGTAAAATCGGCTCAGTATATATTTTAAAAACTAGGGGTATAAGTTTGATAAAATCAGTCATGTCTATTTATCAAAATTTCACTCTTAAAGTTAATTATAATCGCAGTTTACAGGGATGATCATCATCGAGAGAAACTGTCAAACTACTAGTGAAAGAATTTTGAAATAATTTGACACAACTTGTTTATTTCTCGGCCAACAGTTCGAGTATATGTGTTATGGATTTGTCCATTGTATTTATCAACATTTTCACTCTTCATGTTCATTATAATCGCAGTCTACCGTGATGATGTAAATATCATCGTGAGAAACTTTCGAACTAGTAGAGAGAAATTTGAAAGAACCTGACATAACTTATTTATTTCCTCAACCAGTAATTTGAGTATCGTGTAATTGTATATATGTCCATCAAACTACATCCTGAATATGTTGGAAATTTCAATATAGACAAAGTTTATCCTCTAAGCACACCCCTGGTTTTTCGATCATTATAGATATACAACTATCCTTACCGCCTATAAGAAGAGGGCGAAAAGTACTTGGCCCAGAAGTATCGTACTTAAGCGCAATCGGTGCACAAATGTATCTCATAAATATCACGAGACATGGTATTGTGTTGTCAGCACATGTGCTAGCAAGATACACTTCAGACCCAACACATAGATATTGGAATTGGGAAAAAGACATATCCCAATATATTTACAAGACACGAGACTTAGTCAGGTTACCTGCTTATATACGGGGACACGACGATTTCTTAGAGGTCAACAAGGCAAATCACGACAGTAACACCATCAAATCTACCAGTCAAGAATGCATGAGGATGAGATCAAAGATCTAACACATACAAGGAGCATGAAGTTTAGAACAAATCAAGAAGGACATGATTATTATCTATGAAGACAATGCATCTTACATAATTCGAGTCAGAGAATGCTACATCAAAGATCAAGTCAAGCACTCATCATAGAAGATCGGACTCTACATGTTGAAATATGTAAATTAGTTTGAGGGGGAGCATTATACACGTTGCACTCTTTTTTCTCTTGCCTAAGTTTTGTCTTACTGGGTTTTCTTAGTAAGGTTTTTAATTAGGCAAAACAATTGATCCAAAAGTATCAGATTATTTTCTAGGTCAAGAAGTACGTATTTAACATCATCCTGAAGTATGATGTTACTAGTGTATAATGAGCGGTAATATGTCTACTATAAACCCTATACTTAATACAGGCATTATACCCCCATTAGGAGCATTAAATAATATATTTATTATATGGCCGGTTTCAAGTTCATGTACTAATATATAATGTGTAAGTTGATCATATGTGATGACGTGAATGAATAGAGAATCAGTTTCCTATCCCACTCTTCTCTCTTTTTCTTATCAGTTTTTATAATTAAAACTAATGATTTTTCATAAAAGAAAGGAAGGTTTCCTATAAATACTTGGAAATATCGTATAAAATTAATGCTTTTTAATTATATTTTGAGTGATTTCAAAAACAGAAATATATATATATATATATATATATATATATATATATATGGGTTCAAATTAAAAGTAGTTTTTCGTTAAAAAAATCTAAAAAATAACAAAAACCTTAAGAAACGATATCAAACGAACTCCGATTGAGCTAATTTCAGCGGCGTTGGAACCGTCTCGTCGAACTCTACCATCTTAGTTTTTAGGGTTTAGCTTTTAAGGTTTAGATTTTAAGTTTGAATTTTAGGGTTTTAGCCTTATGGTTTAGCATTAGAGTTTAGATTTTATGGTTTAAGTTTTTTTTTTGGGTGGGGGTGGGGGGTTTAGGTTTTTGCGGGTGGGTGGGGGTGGCTTTAGGTTTTTGGGGGTTTTTGGGGGTGGATGGGGGTGGGGGGGGTGGTTTTAGGCTTTTCGGGGTGGGGTTGGAGGGGGGTTTAGGTTTTTGGGGGTGTGGGTGGAGGGGGGTTTAGGTTTTTCGGTCCGGGTTAGGGTTCGATGAGACGGTTCCAAAGCCGCTGAAATGAGCTCAATCGAAGTTCGTCGATGATAGTCCGCTTTTTTCTAGTAGTATTAGTGATGTTGCCCTTAATTCCATTGAAATCCTATTAATTCCTGTCAATCAAACAGACGCTAAGTGTCTATCTAGCGAAGGTTACGGGTTTAATTTGTCTGAAACACATAGGGGGATACATGTGAGTAAGTTTTTGTCGTAAAGAAATGGTGGTTATTTACATAATTTTGAATAACCTAAGCAGAAAACTTCTTTACTTCATATTTAAATTCTAACTAGTGTGATATATATTTCATTTTACCTAGCTAGCTAACTCTAGAATGAAGTTTTAGATTCATAATTTTATGATTTTACCTTTTGTATCTAATAATAAATCATTTTAACGAACATAATATTGTCTACACCTTTTTTTCTCTATCATCATTTTTTATATTATTCTGACTACGTTAGAAACTCGGTGTATTACACTCCTTTAATAAATACAATGTTATATATACTTAGTAATAAATATTTACATGTCTTTAAAAAAAAGATTTACATATTACATATTTAATTATGACATATTACATAGTTTTTTAATATAAATTATAGAAACTTTATATAGTTATTTTTTGAAAATGTTTTATAAAAAGAATGAAAGAAATGTTCAATTTATAAAAATGTTTTATAAACAAACCTATTTTTCCTTAAATAAAAAACGTGTTATAAATTTTTTTTAGAAATCATTATTATTAATAGGATCAAGAGAGAGGAGGGAAAAAAAATTATAAAAACAATTAAAGAAATTTATATATTTCATAAATAATTATCTCGCCTTTCGTTATATTCGTGTAATGGACTATATTAACATTTAATATATCAAATGATCGCAATCGTTGTCAAAAGTGTAACCCTTTGAATCTTACCTCGTTAGCAGTATTGTCAAATGTAATTAATCGGGCATACTAATCCAATAGATATATCCTTAAACCTAATGGGTAATGACTAACCGGTGACAGATAAGTGACAAGGTATAGGATATGATTTTACAATCAAGCATGAGATTAGGATTACTAAAACTCGTCAACTTTTATGCCTTGCTTGCTATCATTCCTATTTATATTCTTTGGTTTTAATGATGTAAATAACATGCTAGCTAGAGGTGGGCAAAAAAACCGGTTTGGAAATCCAAATCGGTTTCAAACCGAAACCCGACCAGACTTTAAACCGGTTTAGTGGGAACCGGTTTCAAACGGCGGTTTTGAACCGGTTTACTTATACATACGATTTACATGTTTAGGAACGGTTTTTTTTGAACCGGTTTGAGGAACCGGTTTAACGGTAACTTTCGAAAACTAACCATTGGGATAACGGCTATATAGCCGTTTTTGACCGTTAGACCCTTTTTTGACCGTTTTTCACCCATTTTAACCCCAAACACATTATAAATAGGTAGTGGGTGTTTTGGTTAAATCACACTTCTCAAACCCGCTCTCTACATTCTCGTTTATAAAAAAACGCTCGAAAACGCTCAAAAAACGCTCAAAAAAACTCTGAAAAAAACGCTATGGCAGATTCAAGTTTTGGTGTTTCCTCTAACGAAGTTAGCGTTGTGAAAATCATACTAACAACGAGGAACCCCGCAATTTGGTCAAACTACGATCTATGTGAGTTGTCTAACGGGTTGGAACGTGCTCGTTGCAAAAATTGTGGTGGTTTTTTTAAAAAGGAATCAAATTCTACTCTAAAAACTCATCTAGAAAAATCGTGCCCGAGTTTGAAGAAAATTCCAGGTGAGGGTCAAACATCTATGACAAGCGAGGGTGGAATTTGGAACTTCGATCCAAATATTGTTCGAGATAGAATGACGAAATTAGTTATTCAAAGAGGTTTGGCGTTCAACCACTTCGACAACCCGCTTGTGACGAGGATGATTCAAGAAGCCCTTCCACGGTAGCTTCGGAATCCGTTTTTTCTCTTAGTGGCAGGGTTTTATCTATTCGAATAACTAGACTCACTCCCGCGGCAATGGAAATGTGCATTTGCTTGAAAGATCATTTGGATGCGGAAGATAAGAGACAAGATAGGAGTTCGTTTGAAGACGAAATTGAAGTTGAAGAATTCATACACGAATCTGAGGTCAACCAAGGATTGGCGAGCCCACTTACAAATAAAGAACTCGCCGAAGATGATAGACTACGAGAATCCACTAGTAACTCCGAGAATGACGGCGAAAATTAAACAAAAAAACTCCAAAAAAAAAATATATTTTTCTTTTTGTCGAATTGTAATGTTTAATTTTGTAATGTTTTATGATTTCCGAACTCCTACAATATGAATAAACGTTGAACTTTATGTTTTTATTTGTTAAATATTTATTTTTTTATAATAAATCCGGTTTAAACCGGTTCACCAACCCGAACCGGTCCAGAACCGAACTGAACCGGTTCAACAGGTTCGAGATTTTATATTAAATAAACCGGTTTAAGCTGAACCGGTTTAGTCAAAACCGGTTTAAGGTTTGGTCAACGCAAACCGGTCCGGACCGGTTTGGAACCGGTTCGGTTCAAAAAACCCGGTTTGTGCACCTCTAATGCTAGCCTCAATAGTTATTAGTCAGTAGTTAGATGTGCTTTAGGGAATATTGCCGGAAATTACCGACAGAAAGATTTTGTCGCTAATTCGTTGGAAAATTAGTCGGGACTGTCGGAAAAAACATTTCATACGGAGGTTTTTCCAACAAACATTTTTTGTCGGAAACTTGTCACTAACGGTCAATTTCGACAAATTTTCTCACAAAATCTGCCGTCGCAAATTTTTCAGTTTTTTAGTAGTGGGAGAGAGAGGCGGGAAACAAAAAATTATAAAAATAATTAAAGAAATTTCTATAATTAATAGATGAGAGATTCAGGAAAAAAGATAAATGTTGCATAGGAGAGTGATAATTGTCTTACAAAAACCTTTATTTATTAAAAAGTACGGAAGTATAGATTACATTGATATTAATTAATATAATAGGATATTTAAAGAAACAAAGTGAATTTAATATTTTTCAATTTCAAGATAAGGGCAAAGTCAATTCTTAGATGCACAAAGCAAATGGATTTGTTAGGACTGTGTTGACCTTTCTTTATTTCAACAAATAAAATATTGAGTAATTTGATTGATAATTTAATTAATTAGGGTTAAGAATATTTGTTAAAATAAAAAAACATATAACGACATTTTAATTTAATTCATTTAAATCTACGGAGTTGGTCAATAATTACTTGTCTCCTTCAAGGAATTTTGTTTCTATGTAAAAGAAGAAATGTAGTTATTATTATTATTATTAATTGCTTATTATTTGGAGTTTATGCAAATATTGTTGATGTATAGTTTTGGAGAGTGAGAGGGTTAAAATGAAATTTGTAGTTCTAAAAAAAGTTATTATTATTAATTATTTACTTATTATTTGGAGTTTATGCAAATATTGTTGCTGTATAGTTTTGGAGTCTAACCTTATATATGATACTAGTTTAGAATACCGTATATTACACATGTTGAATAAATATGATGTTATATAGTTAGTAATAAAAAAATTATGTATTTAAAAACCCATGTATTGCACGGTTTAAATAAACTCGTGTATTGCATGGGTTAAATAAACTCTTGTATTACACGTATTGAATAAAATATAATTTAATTTGTTAATACATACATTCATCAAAATAGAATAATGTGAATATGTAAATATATGATTAAAGGTTTTTTATTTGGATCCTAACACACTATAAAATTGATTTCAATTTATATAGTTCATAAAAATATGATTGAACAATTTAATTGATGATAAACATAATTTTAAATTCAAAAATCATTAGATACAAATTAAACAAATAATTAATTTAGTTGACTAAAATAGTGAAATTTATTATTAATAGAAGGGAGAGGCGAGAAACTGAAAATAGGGTGGTCTAAAAATGTGACAAGTGTCCTTAAAATTTACTTGTTTATTAAGTAATATAAATTATGTTAACCCTAGTACCGAAGGTAGACATTTTCCCTTGCCCATTAAGCCATGGGCACATCATTTACCTATAGTGAAACAACTAAATCTATACTATATAATAAATAAAGGTTTTTCATGCCACGTGTAGCCTCTATATTCATTCTAATCATTTTTTCTCGCTTCTCTCTTATTAAATATATCTCTATATTTTATTAATAATATATTTTTAAAGAAAATATAAATTATACTAATAAAACATATTTATTTTAAATTATCCCTTAATATAACAAATTTTGAAATCTAATTATATAACTTTTATTTTCAATCAAATAGTAAATGAAAGTCAAATTAAATTAAATAGTAATTAACGTATTTTAGAAACCTAATTATATATTATTTTACTTATTTTGAATTTTATTTTCTATCCTTAGTATACGTAATACATTTTTACACTTGTAAAATATATATACATAGAGATTTAAAAATTTTATATATTAATATTTTTCAACTCGTGTGTATTACGGCTTCTAACCTAGTTGACTTGAATTATATACTAAACATTAACCCACATTTGTGTTATCCCAAAGCTGCTTTATATATATATAATGTTTCATGTGCTATAACATTTTTATTTAAATAAATAAAATATTCAACATTAGAACCAAAGTCAAAACTATAGTGGTTTTCTTCTTCTGGAGAAACAAATAGGAATCCAATTTGAGTAGGCAAAGATCGATAAGTTTATTTAAATAGATAAAACATTCAACATATCTATACTATCGAATAAATAAAGGTTTTTCATGTCACGTGTCGTCTCAATATTCATTATTATCATTTTTTTTCCGCATCTCTCTCTTATTAAATGCATCTTTATATTTTAATAATAATATTTTTTAAAGAAAATACTAATTATACTAATAAAACATATTTATTTTAAATTATCCCTTATTATAAGAAATTTTGAAATCTAATTATATAACTTTTATTTTTAATCAAATAGTAAATAAAAGTAAAATTACATTAAATAGTAATTAATGTATTTTCGAAATCCAATTATATATTAATTTTTATATATTTTGAATTTTGTTTTCTATCATTAATATATGTAATATACTTTTACACCCGTAAATAAATATACATGAAGATTTAAGAATTTTATATATTGATATTTTTCACTCCGGGTGTATTACACGGGTTCTAAGCTAGTTATATTATATATATATATATATATATATATATTAAAATATAAGTAGAGGTTCGTTACATAACACTATATATTGCGATGAAAAATTGTTTAGTTTTCTGATCCATTGTTTATATTTTTAAAATTTTATTCTTCTTACATACAAATATATATGTTTATGTACATAAAAAATAATTAAACTGATTTTTTAATATGTTTATATATATTTAAAAAATTACCTACACATGTATAGGTTATGTGTAGGTAAAATAACCGACATGTGAAATACACACGTGTTGGTTATATATATAAACAAAATTTGTTCATACTTCTTTTTGAGTTTCACAAGAGATGAATAAACATTATATTTTTATCATTTTCTTATATTTTAAAAACTTTTAATATTGAAAAAATGAATGATTTATTTAGTTTTACTTGTTCTCGCAATATTTAGTTTTCAACATACAACTCTCTCTCTCACACACACACACACACTCTCTCTCTCTAGACATATACATAATATATATACACACACATATATATATATATATACATACATAGGTGAAGTGTAAAATGAAAACTCCCTTGAGTTGGAAAAACTCACGAAATCCTTTGAAAAAAATTCGAATTTTTTAAAAAAAATTGGGGATTGATTATTTACCCAAAAAAAAATAAAAAACATGTAAAAAATAAAAAAAATTTGCGTTTTCCCTTTCTTATATAAGTAATACGTCAACATTTACATATGTAAAAAACGTCAGATTTAAAAAAACTGCTCGGCGCTTTTTTGATTTTTTTTTTGCAAAATTAAAAGTGATTAAATTAGATATAGAAGATATCCCCAAAATCAAAAAATGATTTTACCTATTTTTTTAAAATGTTACATATGTAACACATGGTTTTCATTATAACCACCCCCTACACACACACACATATATATATATATATATATATATGTAGGTCCCTCGGGTGATTTTTTTAGCCTTTTTTATTACTATTTTCGTCACAAAAAAATCGCCGAGAACTTTAAAAAAAAAATCTTGAAAAAATAACTGAAATTAACGTTTTTTTAAATATTGGTCTGCATGACGTCAGCAGTAACATATGTAACACATAAAAAAATGACAAAAATTCACGTTTTACATACGTAACAACGTTTAACGATTTTATAAAAAAAATTTATAAAAAAAACCGCTCGACGCTTTTTTGATTTTTTTTGCCAAATGTTATAAAATTAGATATAAAATCAATCTAAATTTTTTTATTTTTTTTAAATTTTCACCAATTTTTGCTGTTGTATACGTTAATAAAGAGTTTCCATAGTTTTCTCAACTCAATGGGTTTTCTCCGTATACTTACCCTATATATATGGAGAAAACCCATTGAGTTGAGAAAACTATAGAAATTCTTTATTAATGTATGTAACAGCTAAAAATTGGTGAAAATTTAAAAAAAGAAAAAAAAATTTAGATAGATTTTATATCTAATTTTATAACCTTAAAAAAAATCAAAAAAGCGCCAAGCGGTTTTTTTTTATAATTTTTTTTATAAAATCGCTGAATGTTGTTATGTATGTAAAACGTGAATTTTTGTCATTTTTTATGTGTTACATATGTTACTGCTGACGTCATGTTGACCAATATTTAAAAAAACGTTAATTTCAGTTATTTTTTCAAGATTTTTTTTTAAAAGTACTCGACAGTTTTTTGTTTTTTGGTGACGAAAATAGTAATAAAAAAGTCTAAAAAAACATAAGTTACATTGAGTTTTCTCAACTCAAATGGGTTTTCAATCTAACCCTCCCGTAGAACTGAGACAGGGCAGGCCCAAAAATACCCGAGGTCGGTCCACGACGCGGTGCACCCCTAGGACCGGGTGTAGTTGGATAGGGGACGGGTGGGGCGTTCCAATATATATATATATATATAGGGTTAGTTTCAAATAAAAAGAGTTTTTAAAATTAGAATGATTTAGGGCTATTAGATCCAATTGTAAAAAATATTTAATGGTTGAGATCAAATTGTAGGAGAAAAAGTTGTTGAAATGTTATTTTAGGCATGACCATTTTTGTTGAATTTTTATCAAGTTTCCCCCTTTTTTTAAACGTACATAACTTTTACATACGATATTATTTTTAAAAAAAATTACACCATAAAAACGAGTTTTTTTATATACAAAAACGAATTTTTTTTTACGTTTTCCAGGTAATTGTGTAATTTGCTCGTCATTGTGTAATGTCAGGTCTGGTAATTGTGTAATGTAATGTCAGGTCCGGTCATTGTGTAATACATATAAAATAATGATAAAAAATATTTGATAAAATAAGCAAATTACACAATGAGCTGGAAAACGTAAAACACAATGATGAATACATATAACATAATGATGAAAAATATTCGACAAAATGAGCAAATTACACAATGAACAAATTACACAATAATAAGTAAATTACACAATGAGCTAGAAAACTTAAAACACAATGATGAATACATATAACACAATGATGAAAAATATTTGACAAAATGAGCAAATTACACAATGAGCTATACATTTCCTATGTTGTTAGACCAAAACTCCATTGTGTTGACATAAGAGACCTTTAAATACGGTATTTATTGTGAAAATAGCAATACCGGTTAATTGTCGGGCAGTAAGGGTGGTACGGTTTGATCTCAAATGGGCGGTTTGGAGGAGATCACAAGAAGAAGGGCTAAAAGGAAAAATCAATAGCTTGGAGGCAAAGTTATTTTATTATTAGTATTTGTTTTGGTTTCAAATTATTCCTAGATTATTTTCTTGTTGATTAAGGTTTGAAGGTCTATATTGTTGGGATTCAGTGGTGATCAGTTTGACTTTTGTAAAAACAGGTTTTGACAGAGAAATTAATTAATTCAGTTAATTAATAAATACGCAGCGAAAAATAAAATCATAACCTATTTAACAGCACTGACAAACCGAACAGAATCTGGTTATGAACACGCAAACACAAAATTAAAACAATTAATCTACTGATGAGATTAATTATACATTAGTGGTTAATGATTAACCGTTTGAGACACCTAGGTACAACGAACCGATGCTAGATCACGAACCGAAACACGACTACGGGGCGACCCCGGTCGGCGACGGCTTGAAGGTGCCGTAAATGGGCAAAGGCTACTGCCTTTGTTTTCGACAGCAACTTGGAGTAATAAGCAAAGATCAAAATCTTTGTTTTGGCTTCTTGTTATTTGTTTATCAAAAAAAAAATCGTGTTTTTTTATTTTTCTTTGCGGCTGGAACAAGTGTAGGGTGAAAAAAAAAGTAGGATTATAATTCATATATATATATAACAATTATAAACCCTAGTAATTGTTTCCGGGCCCAAAGTCCAATATGAGATAAAAAGCTCGAACTCATTTAATTGTTTTAATAAAAGATTAAAACAATAAATATATTTTATTATTTATAAAACCTGTATAAATAATAAATCCAGTGTAACGAATATATATAAAATATATCAGTTAAGCAGGTTAAGTGGATTTAATGTTCGTTGCCCTATGTGTAACTCTTACGGGTCATAGCTCGGTCAGCAGCGTTGTCCTTCGGGTCGGTCCATAAAATCCAACAATCTCCCACTTGGACGATCTATGATAAATCAACGCAAACAGTCAGCGGCGCTCTAGCTGCACATGGATGTCCCTAACAAGGTATGACGCTTTAAAGTCATTAACCAAATATCTCGGTGTTAGTAACAGCTAACTAAAGCAAGATAATAGACTTATGGCAATAGTTGTCATTCATCCTTTCCGTATAAAACATCAATTGAATCAATGAGACATGGATTTAGTTCATTCTCATATGGCGTTCAATTATTGTTGTTCTCGATCATGAATCAAAGTGGTCCAATTAAACACACAGTAAGTTTGGGTAAGGCCTTACACTTCACCAGTTTGAATCAACGAGGGCGCCACGATGCCTATCTGTTACATATAATGTAAGAGTACAGAATCCCTTATTGACTACATACAACTCCCACTGAACTTCAGAACTATTCCTAATCAAAGCCTTTATGACTGGCAGTTACGCGACATCGTTTGACAGTGATTAAAGAATGGTTCTTGGTAAACGACTGTTCTAGTACGTATCTCAGGTCAGAGGATACTAATGAGTATACCAATAGCAAAACATCTTATGACAAAGATCCATGAAGATGATTTGATGCGAGTTACATCCAACGTCATTCAAAATGAGGCTTGTGAAGTTCGGAGTCAACTCCTTGAGCCGAAGTTCAGAATAGTCTTAATTCAGAGTCGTTCCCACGATTCTGATCGACTACGGATAATTAAGAATACAAGATTCATGGATTAAACGTATTAAAATCGAACACAGTTATAAGAATTCAGAATTGCATTTAAATCAGTAAACCAAAAGAATTCAAAAGTACAACTGATTAATTGTTCGCACATTCAAAATACTAAATCAAAACATATCGCTAGCAAAACTAAGACCGATAGCATTTTTGTGCTGATCATGCTTTTCCTGAGTCATCGGCTTAGTGAACGGGTCCGCTAGGTTTTGATCTGTGTCTACTTTGCTTATCACGACGTCACCACGTTCCACAATTTCCCGAATATAGTGGAACTTCCTTTGAATGTGCTTGGCTTTGTGATGAGATCTGGGCTCTTTGGCTTGAGCTATAGCACCTGTGTTATCACAAAGTATCTCAATTGGTTTACGAATACTCGAAACCACATCGAGGTCAGTAATGAATTTCTTCATCCAAGCAAATTCCTTAGCAGCATCTGATGCGGCTATATAATCAGATTCGGTGGTTGAATCCGCCACTACACTCTGCTTGGAGCTTTTCCATGAGATAGCTCCTCCATTAAGAGTGAATAGGAAACCCGACTGTGAGCGAGAGTCATCTCGGTCAGTTTGAAAGCTAGCATCAGTGTAACACCGTACAGTGAGCTCCTCTTTCACTCCTCCAAATATTAAGAACATGTCTTTGGTCCTTCTTAAGTACCTCAGGATGTTCTTGACTGCAGTCCAATGGGTAATGCCAGGACTTTGCTGAAAATGACTAGTCATGCTTAAAACATACGAGACGTCAGGTCTAGTGCACAACATAGCATACATGATAGAACCAATCGCTGAGGCATATGGAATTGCTTCCATTTCCTTAAGTTCAATGTCCGTGGAAGGATATTGCGATTTGTTCAACACAGTGCCTTTAGTCATCGGAACACCTCATTTCTTGGAGTTTTCCATCCTAAAGCGTGTCATCATTTTGTCTATGTAAGTACTCTGACTTAGCCCTAGAATCCGCTTAAATCTATCCCTGTAGATCTTGATTTCTAGAATGTAAGCAGCTTCTCCAAGATCCTTTATTGCAAAACAAGATCCTAACCATTGTTTGACTTTGTCAAGCACAGGGATGTTGTTTCCAATGATCAGTATATCATCCACATACAAGATGAGAAATGATATAGTGCTCCCACTAGCCTTTCTGTAAACACAAGACTCATCTTCATTCTTGACAAAACCAAATTCTTTGATTTTCTGATCAAAATGAAGATTCCAGCTTCGAGATGTCTGTTTAAGTCCATAAATGGACTTATTCAGTTTGCAGACCCTACTAGGATACTTTGGATCAACAAAACCGTCAGGCTGAACCATATAGACATCTTCAGAGAGATGTCCATTAAGAAAAGCGGTTTTGACATCCATTTTCCATATCTCGTAATCATGGTATGTGACTATGGCAAGCAGTATCCTGATCGATTTGATCATAGCAACGGGTGAGAAAGTTTCATCATAGTCAATACCTTGATTTTGAGTGAAACCCTTTGCAACTAGCCGTGCTTTATAGGTTTGTATATTACCATGCATGTCGGTTTTTCTTTTGAAAATCCATTTGCTCCCTATTTTCTGAGAACCGGGGGGTAGCTCAATCAAGTCCCAGACCTGATTATCACGCATAGATTGCATCTCGGCGTTCATGGCTTCAAGCCATTTCTCAGATTCAAGATCTGAGATAGCAGATTTGTAGTTTGTAGGTTCGTCATTTAACTCAACTACTAACAGGACTTTAGAAGCTTCAAGATGCCATAGGTATCTATTAGGTTCTTTACGAGACCTGCTACTTCTGCGAACGCTTGTGTTTATGTCTGATTCATCAGCAACAACTTCTTGTTGATCAGACGCTCCGACTTCCTCAACGGTTGTTTGTGTTTCTCGAATTTCTTCAAGATCCATAATATTATTTCCGGTTCCTCGATTTAGAAGATCTTCCTCGAGAAAGCATCCTTTCCTTTTGATGGAAACAATGTTTGCATCAGGATGATAGAAATAATATCCGCTTTTGTTGTAGTAACCGACGAAAACAACTTTTTCACCTCTGGGATCGAGCTTGTCATCAGAATCGTTGGTGACATATGCATCACATCCCCATACTCTAAGGTAAGACAAATTGGGTTTAGACCCGTGCCATATCTCATATGGGGTTTTGTCCACCTTCTTAGTCGGTGCCAGATTTACAAGGCGGGCGGCGGTTATAAGAGCATAACTCCAGAAGGAGTGAGGCAAGTTAGTTCTACACATCATCGATCGAACCATATTAAGTAGCGTTCGATTTCTCCTCTCGCTCACGCCATTAAGTTGGGGTGTGCCAGGAGGAGTGGGCAGAGAAATAATTCCGTGCTCCTTCAGATGATTAAGAAATTCTAAGCTGAGATACTCGCCACCTCGATCTGATCAAAGTGTCTTGATGGATTTATCGAGTTGTTTCTCTACTTCGTTTTGAAACTCTTTGAACTTTTCAAATGTTTCATGCTTATGTTTTATAAGATAGACATAAGCATATCGACTATAATCGTCAATAAATGAAACGAAGTATCTTTCATGATTTCTAGACATGGTTCTGAAAGGGCCACACACATCAGTGTGTATAAGGCCTAGCAGATCCTTGGCTCGTTCACCAACATGGGTGAAGGGGTCCTTTGTGAGTTTGCCAGCTAAACAAGACTCGCAATTATCAAATGAGTCATGTCCGGTAGGTTCAAGAATTCCCTCGGATTGGAGTCTTTTAGTGCGTGCCTTGCTTATGTGGCCAAGTCGACAATGCCATAGAAAAGTATCATTAATGCCAGATTTGATACGTTTAGAAAGATTATATATGTTATTGTCAGTTTGAACGTCAATCTCAGAAATACCGTTTTGAGGTTTAGCCTCAAAATAAAAGATATCATTTAAGTAGGCAGAAATAGCAATACCATTAAAAACGTACTTAAATCCTTGTTCAAACAATAAAGAAACTGAAATAATGTTTCTGGGTAAACCAGGTGCAAACAAACAATTGTTCAAAACAACCACAAGGCCAGAAGGACATGAGAGATGATATGTTCCAGTTGCAAGAACTGGTACTCTTTTCCCATCACCAACGATGAGCTCCATGTCGCCTTGTTTCAGCTTCCTCCAACTTTTAGGCTCCTACAAGACATTAATGATGTGGTATCCACATCCGGTATCAAATACCCATGTGTTGCTAGAAACAGTAAAAATTTCAATAACATAAATGAGAATACCTAAAGAGGTGCCCTCACCACTGGCCCTCTGCAGCTTCAGCTTGGCTAGATATTCAGGACAATTACGTTTCCAGTGCCCCATTTTGTTGCATTCAAAGCATTGGCGCTCCTCAGGAGGGGGTGCTTTTGAAGCTTTCTTGTTATTGTTGGTGGCAGGCTTGGCAGCAACATTAACCTTCTTCTTGCCTTTGCTATTAAAACCTCTTTTCTTGGGGTTAGGCTTTTTAACACCATCAGATCTGACCATCAGAACTTGATTTTTCTTTCCTTGGATATTCATCTCGGCCGTTTTGAGCATACCATGTAGCTCGGCCACTGTCTTCTCCAAGCCATTCATGTTGAAATTCATTACGAATTGAGCATAGGAGATTGGGAGAGAGTTTAAGATGAAATCAGTAGCCATGTCATCCTTCATGGGATATCCAAGTTTGTTCATCCGGTCGATGTACCATTTCATCTTAAGTACATGAGCACTAACAGGCGTGCCCTCTTGCATCGTGCAACGAATGAGCTGAGACATGGTTTCATAGCGTTCTTGTCAGGCTTATTTCAGGAACATGCCCTTAAGTTGCTCAATCATGTCAAAGGCATCCAGGTCCTCCATGCTCTTTTGGAGCTCACGGGACATGCAGGCTAGCATAAGGCAGGCCACCTCAGTGGCATCATCTCTTTGTTTTTCCCAGGCCTTACGAGAGACAGCCGTGTTACCATCAGGTGCCTCAGGGACTGGTGCATCGAGAACATAGAGCTTCTTGGCCATCTTAAGAACTATTCTCAGATTGCACTGCCACGAGAGAAAGTTGGTGTTATCCAGCTTTTCATTCTCAAGGATAGACTTGAGAGCGAAGGAGTTATTAGTATTATTATTTTCAATAGACATCTGTCAAGATAAGCAAAGAAAATAAATTAGTATAAATAAAGTGAAAAATCCTTATTAATTTATGACCCAATTACAGAAATTAGAAGAAGGAGTGAGAATCTAGCTAAATCAGTCACTAATGGTAGCTGTGGCATACAACATTAGTAAGTGGGTAACTAGACTGACAATTAGTGTCAATTGTGGAAAGATGCACAACTCTCATGTATGAGGTCGCTAAGACAAGACATGTCTATGCATTGATACGTTTAGCCTCATCTATGCCCACTTTTAATCTCTTGACAGCTGGGGCATGTAACAAGAGAGAAAAATAATAGTCGTCCTAAAACAGGTACTTGCGGAAGGGCCGGATGTGTCAACGAAACCCTTGCGCCTTGGAAGGATAAACTACGCATCCAGTGCGGTGCTGTGGCTCCAAACACCGATGTTTTGTTTTATGCTCCAAGTGTTCCTTATAATGGGATGGCATAGACCATTGGTTTTAAATATGGGTTCCAATTTTAGTGTTTACCGAATAGGGTCAAACACAACGAATGATTAAATCATACGTGTGTTTTAAAAGCCATTTTTACTCTTTAAAGTCATGACAAATTTGATGAACCCTTTCATCTCTCAGGACACTTAATTTTAAATAACCTATTAAAACTAAGTTTGTCGCGACTTGAATAACCAGTTAATAGTTGAAAACCATTAAGTTATAAGTTTTGAAATTAAATTTAGTTTAAATTGCAAAACTTTAGCGGTTATTTATTTTATAAAAAACAAGACAGTTGTTATTTTTTATAAAATTCTACAAGTTGTAAAATTAGAACTTGTGGTGACAGATTGTGACATTTTAAAGCTCCTTTTAAAACGTTTGGTGTTTGGTTGGTTTATAATAAATTTAAGTTATAAAAAATTAAAAGCAACCATAAAGCAAATAAATATGTAAATCTTTTAGGGCCAAGTTTGTTTGATCTTGCTAGAGCCAGTTAGCAAGACCAAACGGGTCACAGGGTCCACAAAATTAAAATAACCACAAGGATGGACTTCCGTGCATCTGGTCGTCTCGGATGACTCTCACTGACTCCATGATTCCTGTTGCGTCTTCAGATTTGTCTTCGAGTTTTTATTACATTACATAAAATAAAAAAACCTATTCTATTACAAAGTGGGCCAAAACCATAAAACCAAAAACTGAATAATAAACACAAACAACTCAATCACATGGGTCGGGCCAGATTTACATATTCAACACAATTACACACGGGCAATATATTTGGTCAAAATAAAATAAAAACCGACCAAATTAATAGATAAAAAAATTGCCCCAAAAAACAGATCAGATCAGAAACTTCAAGATAGTTAAAGTTTGTGATTAATCTAACCGGTGAAACTAGACCGGTTCCGATTTACATGTTATAACCCAGGCTCTGATACCATTGTTGGGATTCAGTGGTGATCAGTTTGACTTTTGTAAAAACGGGTTTTGACAGAGAAATTAATTAATTCAGTTAATTAATAAATACGCAGCGGAAAATAAAATCATAACCTATTTAACAGCACTGACAAACCGAACAGGATCTGGTTATGAACACGCAAACACAAAATTAAAACAATTAATCTATTGATGAGATTAATTATACCTTAGTGGTTAATGATTAACCGGTTGAGACACCTAGGTACAACGAACCGATGCTAGATCACGAACAGAAACACGACTACGGGGCGACGCTGGTCGGCGACGGCTTGAAGGTGCCATAAATGGGCAAAGGCTACTGCCTTTGTTTTAGACAGCAACTTGGAGTAATAAGCAAAGATCAAAATCCTTGTTTTGGCTTCTTGTTAATTGTTTATCAAAAAAAAATCATGTTTTTTATTTTTCTTTGCGGCTGGAACAAGTGTAGGGTGAAAAAAAATTAGGATTATAATTCATATATATAACAATTATAAACCCTAGTAATTGTTTCCGGACCCAAAGTTTAATACGAGATAAAAAGCCCGAACTCATTTAATTGTTTTAATAAAAGATTAAAACAATAAATATATTTTATTATTTATAAAACCTGTATAAATAATAAATCCCGTGTAACGAATATATATAAAATATATCAGTTAAGCAGGTTAAGTGGATTTAATATTCGTTGCCCTAGGTGTAACTCTTACGGGTCATAGCTCGGTCAGCCGCGTTGTCCATCGGGTCGGTCCATAAAATCCAACATATATAAACCCTTGTAATGTTCTTTGTTTTTAAGTAAGTCAATAACAAATGGAAAAGAGTCGATCAAGTTTGATCAAAACTCAAATGTGTCCTCGGTTTCGTGTGCTCCCGGTTTAACATTTATGTGACAACACACGACTATCCTGACACTTAGTCACATGGCCATGCCCTTCAAAAAATACGTGAGGGACTGTATTAATTTTCACGTCAATAGAAACATTCTTTACGTGTCAATGACCTTATATCGTTGATTGTGCGAAAGTAAAAAAAAGTTACACGACTATGCAAAATTAAGATGAGGTGGTCATGCTTTCAAGTGGCGTCCCAGTTGGGTATTTCTTCAAATAGTGCCACATGGTTATACTAAATCAATAACACATGGATGTTCATTTTGCAACCTTTAATATATGTATAATTTGAGGGGACTATTGAAATTATATCAACATAATTCAAGTCAATATCCATGCATGCATGTTTATTTTGTTTTAATTGTTGTATTCTGTCTAATTAAAAGGATATTGGGCTTGCTTGCTGGAGTTGTGAGCTCCTGATTAAAGTTAACGTATGAGCCTTCAGGTTCATGTCTGGGCTTAAAGCCCAATGCACATTTGGCCCTACGTACCTGTTCAGTCCGGCTACATAAGAGATGAAAGTGAGAGAGAGAGAGAGGATTCAGTTGTACACTCTCCGAAATCTCACACGCTCTGACCGTTTCATCTTCTTCATTGATCTTGGGTTTGTGTGATTCATCTTGTTTGTTGAATCTATTACTCGTTAGGTCATAACGTAAGTCTGAATCAGATCATCATGTTGATGATCTGAAGTAGAGTTTTGTAATAGGTTGTGTGTTTGATTCTTTTCTTGAGTTGTAATCGAACTTCTGAGTTTATATTGGTTGAGTTGAGTGTATTCTGGATCTATGTTACCATGTTTTGACATGGTACTGGAGCCTAAAATACTTAGATATATTGTCTCGGTCAGATTCTGGGTATTTCGTTGATATTTGGTACATTCGAAGATTTAGGGTTTCTAGATCTGGGAAATCAAACGCTCTTGGTTTGGATTCGTTCACAAGGACGATTATTTCTTTTGGCAGCCCATATTTGGCTGATTTAGGGTCTATTTGTCTCAGAACCCTAGGTGAGCTTATCTGGTCTAGGGTTTCTAAACTTGAAACCCTAAATATTGATTCTTTTGGCACAACGCTGGCGCTGGTGTTCGTTGGTTTTTCTGATCTTGCTGTGGTGAACTCATACCTTGGCTCTATGACCCTAAGTGAAGATCACAAGTCTTGGTCCTTGGAGCTTGGAACACCCTAACTTGGGTGCCCCCGGGTGAGATTGCTCCTTTTCTCAGCCCTTTTTTTGTTTCTTGTTACATATAATGTAGTTGATTAGTCATTCTTGGTTGGGTTAAGAGTAACAACATTGATCTTGGAATACGGGGAGAGTCACACCCCATTTATTGTGTGCTGCATTTTATTGCCGCATTGTTTTGTTTCTTTGATTGTTTTCCTTGATTTCTATGTATCACTTGTGTGTTGTTATTTGATTGACTGAGTATTGCATCAATAGCCTTAACTAATCCTTGATCCTGGCTGTATTTTGTGCATGTGCCTGCGTGCTTTTCATTAACTATGTGAATAGCTGGTTGATTTTAAAATGGCCGATGGACCTGCTATTACCAGTAAGCTAGAAATGACCCTCTGTATCTTCATGCTAGTGACTCTAGCAAATTGACCATAGTAAACATTAAACTAAAAGGAACAGGGAATTATACTGTGTGGTCCAATGCTATGAAACTTTCTTTAGAAGTAAAAAAATAAAGTTGGTTTCCTTGATGGTACATGTGTTAGATCTACTGAAGATAATGCGCTTGCTAGACAACGGGGATAGATGTAATTTTGTTGTGATTACCTGGATCCTTAACTCTGTTTCTGATGAATTATACTTGGGTCAAGTCTATTCAAATCTGGCCTCTGAAGTTTGGCAAGATTAAAAAAAAAACTATATAAAATAGACATGTCAGTTGTTTTTGGTTTATTTCAGAAAATAAATTCTTTAACTCAAAATGGAACAACTGTCTCTGAATACCAATCACAAACTTAACATCATGTGGAAACAAATTCATCAAATGGTTCAGTTGCCTGCTTCTACTTGCCAAGCTTCAAAGGAGTTCAATGACTTTAATCACCTAATAAAACTGGTGCAATTTATTATGGGTTTAGATAGTGTGTATCAACATGTTAGAACAAACTTGTTAATTAGAGAGCCTCTTCCAACTGTAAAAGGAGCATTTTCTGTTAATTCTACGGAGGAGCCTCATAGAAACTCCTCTACTTCGTCAAAAAATTAAACTGTGAGTTTAATGACTACGTCTAATCAATCTTTTGAAAAACCAAATCAGTTCTCTGAAGGTAAAAAGAAGTTTAACAAAGGTCCCAATCTAAACTTAAAATGTGCTTATTGTAATAAGTTGGGACACACTGTGGAAAGATGTTTTCAAATTATGGGGTATATGTTTTCAAATTATGGGGTATCCTACTTGGACGAAACAAAAGGGAAATCAGGGAGCTAAGATGGGTACAAGTAACAACTCTGTAGTTAATAAGACTGATTTTGTTTCATCTACACATGTTAGTTCTCTTACTACTGAATGAATCTCTAAACTGTTGTGTTTATTGAATGAAAAGTCAAGTGATGGGCCTCAAAGCTATAATGTTACAGGTACTTTGTCTGACCCCTTTTGTTATATTAGCTTTACCAAGCGTGTGTTTTGTTTTTCAAATGCTTTTGTGTCTTGTAAAGGAATGCGTTGGGTAGTTGACTCAGGGGAAAACCAACACATGGTAATGTCTAAAAATGGTTTGATTAATTCAATTCGTGTTTTAGAATTTAATATAAAGGTAAAACATCATAATGGAACTAGCGTAGTTGTCACAAAGATTAGAAATTTAAAACATAGTGATAAAATGATCTTATCAGATGTGTTTGTTGTCCCTGATTATTATGTGAATCTGATGTCTGTATATAAACTTGCTAAAGCCAGTAAGTTGACTTTGTCATTTAATGAAAATAATTGTTACATTCAGGACTCATTGATATAAAATGTTCTTGTAATAACCTGAATTTTTGATAATTTAAATTTAATTATATTTCCTAAATATATTAATTATGTATATATTTATTGAACAAGTTAATTAAAGTTAAATCGTTTGGATTGTTAAATTTTAAGATAAATGAATAATTAAATTAGGTTTTCTTTAAATGAATAAAAAAGAAATTTTATTTTGTTTAAAATAATTTAAACGATTGGTTATTTAAAAGAGAATTAAATTTCTAAATTGAAAAGGCTTTTGAAACCCCTCACTATCATTTGAACCCCTCCCCTTGTGAACCTTATTCTCCACACATTTGATCCAAGAACAAGTTTGACCTATGGAAGTCAAACCCGCGTGAAATCACCTCAAATCCCTATGGTTCTGTAACTCAAATCTTTTCAGATTGGTTCGTACTAATTTGCGATCATCTAGGGACGAGAAATTAGAAGATTGATTTGAAAATCATTAATGAATTCGAGCTTTTTGGAACCATTTTATGGAAGTCACGGCTAAGGTGCAATCCAATCCATTTCAAATTTGAAATCCCTGATTTCACGCTCTAATCATAGTTGTAAACACGTATAGATAATGCTAAACACTATATATACATACCTATTGCATATCCTAAGTGAAATCACAAATTCTTGTAAGCCCCCACACCAGGGAGGCCTCACGTATTGGATTTACTCAATCACAAACAGTTATTAAATTTCAAACATCATTAATGTAGCAGAATTAAACGTCACTACATTGTCTCAAAAAAAAAACTAATTTAAAACATTGTCTAGTACATTCAAATGTTCTCAAAATCATTCATAATGGATGCCAGATCTCTACCACCGGGTAACTCTTCCACTAGCCAAGCAACATCCATTCACCATTTACCTATCCTTAACCTGACATTCATACTAAAAGTCAGCTAACGCTAGTAAATTCAAGTTTTCATTCAATTAGGAAATGGTTTTATCATTCCATCAATTGTTAGGGTTTTAAATCATTTATAATAAAGCAAGGCTTATCATTCATTATTCAAATATTTAATCATTTAGTCATCATCAAAACACTGTTTAACGGGACATTCATTCAACATTTAACATTCATTTAACTCATACATTTATCGTCTAAATCTGTGTCATCATTCTTTTCGTTCATTTCATTTCATTTCCCGTTCTTTCATCGCCCTTATGACTCATAGGTCAGTAAGGTAATAACATCGCCTTTATGACACTTAGGTCAATAAGGTAATAACATTGCCCTTATGACACATAGGTCAATAAGGTAATAACCCCGCCCTTACAACACATAGATCAATAAGGTAATACCACTCATCCTTTACGGGTCACGTTAACCCCGAGTGACTGTCGTCACTACCTTCGCCAGTTGTACAACTGTAATCTACCATTGGTAGGCCACATAGGCAGAACCCCTGTTATACTTATGACATTAAGGATTTCCCAAAAGCTACCACTAGGCTGGGGATATACATCCCCATACTTCTTTCGTCAATTCATTCATTTAACAAATTAGACGTGTAATGTCTTCTTTAAAACATTTGCCCTTTTCTTTTCGTAAAACATTTCATTCATTCGTAACATTTATAAACCATTCCTTTATAAACATTTCAATTCATAAACATTCCATTGATAAACCTTTCATTACATTAACATTCTTGTTTCATAAATCGTTTCTTTCGTAAACCTTTTTCTTTCGTTAAACGTTCTTTTTCATAACGCTCATTCATAATCATTTCATTTCATAAACATTTCATTCAAGTATGCACATCACCCTAGAAACAATTAAATAGGAAATCTTGACTCACATGTTAAGCTACCCAATACGTCTTACCAACTTGGTCCAAAAGCGTCACTCCCAATCTGAATTCTTGATTAATAATACATTAATTTTATACTTTCTAACATCCCAAGCGAACTAGGTAAATTTCGCTTTTTGATATCAAAGCGAAACTAAGTTAGTTTCGCTTCCTTTGTCCCAGCAAAACTAGACAGTTTCGCTCCCTTTTGAGCTAAGCGAAACTGGGTAGTTTCGCTTTTCAACTAGTTTCGCCTGATAGTTTCGCTTAGTCGTCTTACTCAGCAGAAACCTAGGGTTTTTGCATGGAAATGATGGCTAAGCCCAAAAACCACCGAGGTGCGATCTTTTTACGTCCAATACTTGTGTTTAATCTTCATGAGTCTAGATCTAGGGTTCTTTTCCCGTTTCACACGTAAAAACCTGACCTTTTTGGATAAAAAACCCATAAAATCCATTTTGAAGAAAAAAACTCAGATATGGAAGAGTTTCTTACCTCAAAATGACGTGCTCTTTCAACAAATCTTCACCCGAGCAGTGGAGAAAGGTGGACGATCTTTAGCCCAAACCAAGACTTTCTCTCTCTAGACTTGGTGTTGGAGCTTCTTGGGTTAAATGAGGCTGAAATGACAAAGGGCTAAGGTTTAAGCCCACCTCTTCCTCCTCCTTTTTCGGCCCATGTCTTGAGGCCAATGAGCCCACCATCTTTTATTCGTTTTATTTCTTTGAAATCCATTTATTAAATCGTCGTTATTTTCTGGATTTTACAATTCTTTTCTGCCTAACTACGATCAACCTCCCCCCTGTTGCAATCGGTTCTAGGAACTCAACAAAGATTTGAGTTTTGCATTCGTGAAACACTCCAGGTAATTGCAACATCCCGAAATAATAAAACAGTTAAGTGAAAGCGAGGTCGGGATTTAATAAAAGGAAAAGTAAATGGAAGGGGAGCGGGCATGGGCTCGGCTCCAATGGGCCGATGTATCCTATGTATATAAAGGCATGATGGAGCACCATCTTCCTCATTACATCAAAATACAAACCCTAGAGAGAGAAAGCTTCGGGTTCTAGAGAAAGAAAGGTTGAGGAACAACATCCGAGCTCTGATTTCTACTCCATCTTGTTTCTCCAACATTCTTGATCGATTCTACACAAAGAACCATGAGCTTTGAGGTAAGAATCAATCTAAGTAATGAGTTTTTCTTCAAAAATGGGTTTTTGGGGTTTTGGAGGTTTTTAACATAAAGGTTGGATCTTTACGTAAGAAAAATGATTTAAAGCTTAGATCTAGCTTCATGGAAGCTAGATAAACATTTTGAACATAAAAAGTTAAGGTTTTGGATCAAAATCAGACCTGCAAATGCTCAAGGTTCATGAGCCGACTATTGAGTGTTGGTCACCTGCAAGTGCCGACACTCAGCGAGGAAGAAGACGACGAGAATCGTCCATAAGAGAGAATCGACCCTTAGAGAATCGACTTTTGAGAGTTGGCCCTCAAGACAGACACGCCGGGTATCGGCTCCTTGCACAAACACAAAGTCTTGAACACAAGTTCATGCGACACTTATAAGTGTCGCTAGCGACTCTCCTAGCCAACACTCAAGTGTGGCTAGCGACTCTCCTAGCCGACTCTCAGGTGTGACAGCCGACACTCTCGGCCGACACTCTCATGTCTCAGCCGATTCTAGCCTTAAATAATATAATTCGTAATTTTTGACTTATGTGTAGATCAGTATATGCATTAGAAATAGTTAAAACATAATCTTCGGGCTAAATATTGGTAGACATGTGAGTTCTAAGTGCCCCGTATATGCTATGTGCAAATGATTTTCAATGTTTTGGGGCTGAAGTGTATACGTGCAAAGTGAATAAATGATATGAATGATAATATGACCGTATGTGTTATATGAAAGTAAATGATGAACTATGATATGTCAAATGAATGATTTCAATGAATGTTTACAAAGAACGAAACGAATGAATGACTTGATGTTCAATGAACAAAATCTTGCTTCATATTATATATTGCATGCTATGAATGTACGTATACGTTATGGACGGATATACAGATTACTTCGGTAGGACGGCTCAATGGTGACAGCTACTACGGTAGACGGATGACCATACGACTATTATGCAGACGGTATGTTAAAGTCTAGAAAGTTAGACTAAATACGGACTACTACGGTAGGACGGAGGCCCTTAATTAAAGCACGACTGCATATATAATTCGTATGGGAAACGGATGCCTTAGGGCAGACGGGCGAAAGAACGGACTACGACGGTAGACACGGTATGAAGGACAGATTACTTCGGTAGACACGGTACGAACAAAAGGACAGACTACTTTGGTAGACACGGTATGAATGACATCCTACGACGGTAGGACGGAACGTCTATCTTTGTGACTTACGCAATCAATGGCGGGCTGATCAACCTTATGTATATGACCAATGAATGTTCAATGGAAATAATGATATATGCATATGCATATACTAATGTGTATAGTTAATGTATGTTCAATGGAAATGATGATTTATGCATATACACACACTAATGTGCGTAGTCAATGTATGTTCAATGAAAACAATGATATATATATATATATATATATATGTATATATATATATATACCAGTGGTAGAAATGAATGACTGATGTTATACCTAATTTCCTTAAAGTAGAACTCACCAACGTTAGCTGACTTTTAGTATGCACTTCAGGTAAGAAGAGTAAAGGATGGGCCAAGGCATGACAGCTACCTGGCTCAAGACTGACATCCTGATAATTGAGTTTATGTTAAAATAATGTTTTCATGATTAAATGTTAAGACTTCCGCTGTCTATGTAATTGAATGATGAATGCTTCCGTTGTGCTTGAATGTTTTTAATTAAAGTTAAGTGATTAATGACTATGTTTATGAGTAAATCCAACGAGTGAGGTCTCCTGGGAAAGAGGCTTTACAAGTTGGCATCAGAGCAATAGTTTGAGAGATTCAGACATCCCTAAATGTCTGGAATCAAGCTGATAATGGGACTAACGCAAGTATGTCAGTGTGGGTAGCCAACGCCAGTACAACAAGTAAATATTAAAATTAATGGCTATAGTTAGGGATATATGCCTTAACTTAGATTACCTAGATGTTAATATCACCACTGATGTGAAGAGTTTTGAAACCGAAAAGCAAAGCAAATATTAATCACAAACCGGTCACTGTAATTAAGAATTTACCTTGCTCGTACAGCTCTAAACTATGATATGAAAGAATGACATTGGTGTATTCCCTCTTACTTATCAGGAACTTAGAATCTATGGCTGATAGAAGACGAAACGGACGTCGTGGCGGTCGCACTGGTCGATTTGGTAGACCACCACTGATTCAGAGACGTAACGAAGGGAAAGTGGGCACGTGGAGCATGAGCCAAGTGTGCATGAAACTAATGTGACACCATCGGAAGGTGGAAATGACGGGCCTCTTCAACTGGAACCTGAGGGTAGGGATGCTATTGCCTGAGAAGTGATACTCACTCTGAAAGATGTGCAACCTAACTTGTTATTTGAAGCACTAAAGAAAAGCAAACACGAGGAAGAAGAAAACCCTAAAGAAAAAGTCTATGACAGCGATGGGGATGAGGTCAATGTTGGGCTGACCACCAAGGTATGCACTTACAAAGGCTTCGAAGACTGTGACCCGCCTATGTTTGACGGGAAGAAGGATTCAGTTGACACGTTTAAATGGATTGAAAGAATGAATGGAGTGATTAGCATAAGTGAATGTTGAGCTGACCAGGCAGTCAAATTTGTTTCTCATTCCTTCACTAACGAGGCATTGAGTTAGTGGAGAACTATTCAGAGGTCCAAGTCACCGAATGCACTCAATAGGATGACATGGGAAGACCTTAAGGTACTGCTGATCAAGAAGTTCTGCCCTCAGAACGAAATTGACCGAGTTGAGAACGAGTTTTTGAACTTCAAAGCTGGCAACATGACTCATCGCCAGTACACTTCAAGGTATAATGAACTAGCTCAGCTAGTACCCCATCTAGTGACGACTGAAGAAAGATTGATCAAGTACTCTGTAAGGGGGCTGCCTCAAAGGGTCCGAGTCCATGTGAAATCTAATCTACCCTCGACCTTCAAGTCGGTAGTGAATCTGACTTGAATCGACCATGACGATTATGCTAATAAGGACCCGACCCTTGACGCACCGAAGAGGAAATGGGAGAACCCGTCTAAGGGGACTGGATGGGGGAATTATACAGCTGAAGTTAAGAAGCCGAGAAAAGAGGAGAATGAAACTTGCACCAAATGCGGGAAACAACACCGTGGCGAGTGCCGAGATGGATTTACCATGTGCTATCGATGTGTGAAGGCTGGGCACTACTCAAAAGACTGTAGGGGTAACACCAAGTGCCATAAGGATTGGAGGAAAACCGGACCGTCTGGTTCGGGAAAAGAGAAGGAGCAGGAGCAGCCCAAGGCAAGGACCCGAGCCTATGCCTTAACTGAGGAAGAAGCCAGAGGAAATCCTGACATTGTGTCAGGTACGTTCCTAGTTAATGATGAACATGCTGTTATTCTCTTTAATTCTGGTGCTAGTAAAAGTTTTATATCCATTGTATTTAGCCACAAACTAGACTGCACAATCAACAACCTTATAATGGCTTTTAATGTAGAAACTGCTGTTGGTAGAAACTTAGTAGTCATCCAAATGACTGACGACTGCATGATAGAAATAGAAGGCCATAAGTTTCCTTATAGATTGTTCCTTCTAACCTTATGAGGATTCAATATAGTATTGGGGATGGGTTGGCTAGCTACCAACGAAGAACAAATTGTACATAAATGAAAAATGTTCCATCTCAAAGCTACTGACGGCAGTCCGATTACAGTTTATGGTGATTGGAATTGCACGATGCCAAATGTTATCTCAATGATTAAGGCCGAAAGTTACATGAGGAACAGTTGCGAAGCTTATCTGGCGTATGTTATCGATGATAGGATGAAAACCAAGGAACTCAAAGATGTGCCCGTGGTATGCAACTTTCTAGAAGTGTTCCCAGAGGACTTACCTGGCTTGCCGCTCGATCGGGAAATAGAATTTTAAATCGACGTACTTTTAGGAGCCCAGCCCGTTGCCAAGGCACCCTACCGATTGGCTCCGTCAGAAATGAAAGAATTAATCTCACAACTAGAAGAACTAACAGATAAAAGATTTATTCGGCCGAGCATCTCAGCATGGGGTGCTCCGCTATTATTTGTAAAGAAGAAAGACGGCATCATGCGCATGAGCATCGACTACCGTGAGCTGAATAAACGAACAGTCAAGAACAAATTCCCCCTACCAAGTGATGTGCTTGGAATGGTATATAAAAACTAAATAAAAACCTAACTTAGACACTCTAGTAATAATTCTAGACTATCCTAATACTAGACCACAGAACAGACAAGTGTACCTATCAACTGTAGTAAAGTATAATGAAAGTCCGGATATCGAACCCACGAGACAATAGTGACAACTAATCTAGACTCTGACTCAACTAACTATACTGAACTATATTGGGGGTAATTTGTGTTGAACTATGATTAAACTAATGGATATCTAACTAACGACAACCAAATATAAAGCAAAAGACTCTAGACAAACTCACAAATGGGGAAAGCACTACCTAGACTCTGAATCCTATGCATGTACTTTTAAAGTCTCTCGGTTACGGAAACTATGATGGAACCGGGCTCTTAGAATACGACACACTTAGAAAACCTAGTGGATCCCAAATCATTCTCCGGGTGTGACCAAAGAGGAAACCCTAAGGGACATATGAAACTCACCGATTAGTCGGATCACCTCTCAGCTATCTCCAACAACACTAAAGTACTCGCTAGACAGATTACCTCTCGGTCTCACTGTCTCAATACACCTTTCAGTGCAAGGAGTAATCTGAATCCTCTCGATAAGACACGGAATAACAACGATGCTAAGAAACCCTAGGGAAACCTCATTTCAGAGCAATTAACCTAAGAAACTTAACACCAAAGATTACCCGACTATTTCTCACCTCTCAGCTATCTAAATAGGCAGAATATCTAAAAGTAAAAGACTCTCAATCAATGTTCCTATGGATACGACGTCAGTAAACCATAAACAAATCACATGCACACAGCTAGTGACCTAATATGCATCTATACATGAAAGACATTCACAAAGACACATATTGAACATTCAACCAATCATCAATCAAAATTAAATACGCACACACATATAATCAATCGAAAACAAGTTCTTTACTTTATTGTTAATCCATCAACAAGAAACCGAAAACCGAAAGAAATCTAATTAACAATGCATAATAATCAAAACCTAGGTAGTTAAAGATTGCTAGCCAATCATCATGTTCGAAACAAACAAAATAGAAGTAAAGAACAAAGATATCATGGTTTCAAATCTGGAAAAGTAAAACAAAGAAAGACCCGATCTACGATCTCCAACTTCAATTCACGCTTTCAATTGATCCTAGAAGCTTTCTCCCCCTTGAAATCGCCTACAAGTCCTTAACTTTACGTCTGGAATTGATTCTTTAAACCCTAGATTCAACCCCAACCTTTTAAACCATGAAAATAGCTAAAAAAAACCCTTAACTGGCTGTTCTTGCGTACCACGAGGCCAAGAGAACAAGCCCCTCGCGTACCTCCAGAGCCAAGAGAGTCGGGCAACTTTCTTGGATACCTTGTCCTCGCGTACCACTAAGAGGAGGATCCCCATGTCTCGCGTACCACGAGCCACATACATTGACAAAAAGTTTCTGTCTTTAACTCATTTTTCCTTGGTTGCTCATGCCTTCACCATTCTTGCTAGTTTTAGCTCCAAATTCACCCGAACACCTACAAAACAAGACACAACTCAATAATAACTATAATTGACTCAATACGACTCTAAAACTACACTAAAACGCTACAAATTACAACGGAAATGGAGGTGTGCTTTGCAACAAATCAAACATCCCCACACTTAACCCTTTTTCGTCCTCGAAAAAGACTCTGCAATGGAAACACAACTGGAATACATGCTTTTAACAATCTTATTAATTCAATAGCACAGACATAATCATGTGTTAAAATGAAACAATCGGTATTTCTATCCGATTATACCCAAACACTAACTTATCAAGCCACCGATTTTGTTCTAATTCCATTTTATAGAGCACATCAATCTATATATGGATCTCACACTCAAGAGCTACAGTTCTACCTAATCCTGTCTCACGGTCATGTTTAGGCCCGGGTTAAACCATATAGATTTCCCCCACCACGTTAAACTAAGATTCACAGGTTTTTTGAAATTAAGGTGATTAATGAATGAATGGATGGATATGAGCATTAAATTAAACAAATGAACCTTCGTCTAGAGGAGTTTCAACCAAGTCACTATCCCGGAGGGTAACACATAGACTACAGTTCTAGCAATAAAGCACATAAGAATCTAACCTAGTGGTGTTTCAATCAAGCTGTAACCCGATGTGTGACACGTAGGCGAAACTTAGTTTTCTAATTAATTAAGCTCAAGCATATGGAATTATGGATTGCGGGTGCCACCAAATCTCGGATTTATTCTCATAAAAAGAGAGTGGTATGCCAAGAAATTTCAAAAACCTCTAAATTTTAGCTTAACGTGGTACATATCACCCTATTTTGACAGTTTCAGTATTACCGTTTCCCCTAAGATGAGAACCCACAAGACATCATGATTTTATTCATTTATTTAACCTAAACAACACGCACAGTCTATTTAAGCTTTCAAATTGGCTGGGTCTACCAAAACATCACAAATTATATGCGTTTTCTTTTATTTAATTTCATTTAAACTTAACAAGCAGATCCAGTTCTAATATCATTTTCCATTTATTTGCAAAAAACTCTAATTCAAAGGACATTTTTTTTCAAATGTTTCAATTTTTTTTTTGTATTTTTGTAAATTTATAAAGAAAACAACCTAGAAAACTAGACTCACTAAGACGCAGTCTCCCATCCCCATATTTGAAACAAACATTGTCCCCAATGTGAACCGAGAAACACGAAAAATAAAATATACAAAAATATCTGGAAAAGACTTAGCTGGTAATGTATGCATGATCGTGTCTAGATTTTCTCTTCCACATGTGCAACCGTATAACATTTCATTCGTGGCGGCACCAACGACTATGTAGGGCTGCCCTTTACACAAATATAAGATTTGAATTGACCCCGCCTGAATGGAGGTTGAGTACGGGCGATGCGATCAATGCCTGCATAATTAAACTCACAGCAAACCCAAACAGCATTAAACTGACTCAAAGTACAGACTCAAAATAAAACCAAAATACTCAACTGACTCGAGACGACTCAAAATAAAATTTTATATATACTCTACACTCGGGTTCTAACCCGAGAAACATACCGATCTAATCAGGAGGCTTCTCCTTTATGCCGCCCCCATCCGACCTGTTTAATATAATTTGTCTACCACCGATTTGACACACTCCGATGATAGACCTTAAATTGGTTTTGAAAAATTTAAACGGGTCGGACCACCAATATTGGAACTTACCTGGGGCAAACCTGATATGTGATGTATAGTGAAGGAGACGGTCAACTTTATTCTGTGATAGAACTTTGTGCGGCTTCTGTTTCACTCCTGAGCTGGCCCTATGCCCAATCTTTCTTTCTCTTCCCTGTGGTGCCTTTGGTTGTTGTGGCCTTTTACCCTTGGTTTCATCCACGAGTCTTTTCCTCTTGATCTCTCTCCTGCAATGTGATGGGACCGACACCAGCTCCCTTCGTGGTTCATTGATGACCTCATCCACTTGCACCTACTCTTCAATCCCCACACTTGGCTCTTGATACAGCAGATCTTCCAGGAGTTTTAGATCACCAAGTGGGTCCATCAATTCGTCACTAAACTCATCCTCCAAGGATGGGACCTGCTCCTCTTCTATCTCATCCAGTGGATCGCCAGGCTGATCCTCACTTTCATCCTCTATCTCAACCAACCCGGTTATTCCCTCTTCACAACACTCGTCTTCACTTTCTATATCTTGCATCAAATTATTCTCAAAGAACAAGCGTAAAGTATCAAGGGCATTAGAAGAGTCAAGCTCGTCACCCGAAAATTTAAACAACTCATAACTATCAAAATTATACTCAGTTAAACCGGATTCCGAATGCTTACTTGGACCATCACTCACATTATCATTCGAGGACTCTTCTACCTCTGCTTCATCATCATCACTGAAGAACTCATCATCGATGGGATCTGGTCCGCAACTCTGTGGTGTAAGAACCGAAGGTGGGTCTGGTGCAGAATATTATAGACTCGTGAGTTGCACCTCTTTCATTAAAGTCTCTGGTTCTTGAGTGGCTTTTTCTCTTGCTAACCTTAGACTCGCTAGGTCATCCATAAGCCTCCCATTTTCTCCCAGAAAGTGCAGTTGCTCGGCCTTACTTAAAAGGTATCACCGAGTGCTCATGATTTCTTGCACTTTCATTTGCTCCTTCCTGATTTCTTCTTCACGTTGTATTTCCTGCAACGAATCACTCTCACAAGACAAGTGTAGAGGCTCACATGGAATTTCTTGATCTTGCATGGAATCAGTATAAACTTCATCACTATTGAAATCAAGAGCAGAATTCTTACCTAGAGGTGGGACTTGTGCTTCACCTTCTGTCACTGTTACTTGCACTTCGTCCATTAAAGTCTCCAGTTCTGGGGTTTCCAAACTCACTACATCTGATCGAGTTTCGGTTCCGATAAAGTTCCTGTCACATTCAAAGACCAAACGTTCTCGATTTCTCAGGCGTTGTGAATCTGTGTATTCCATTACAGACTGGAGTTCCCCATCATATGTCCACGAGCTTCCAAACCTGTTATACTGTTGTCTATACATTCTTCTCAAAACAGTAGGTGAGATGTAACAAAATAATAAAATTAACCTACGAAAAATACTAAACACAACGAAAAAGCAAACAAAAGACACAGACAACTAGACACTCTACGACTTAAAACACAAATAAGACCAATTAGACAGTTAAGTTCAATCAAAGCTAGATACACTATCGCCTAAGCATTCCCGGCAACGGTGCTAAAAACTTGATGTGCTTGGAATGGTCTATAAAAACTGAATAAAAACCTAACCTAGACACTTTAGTAATAATTCTAGACTATCCTAATACTATACTAGACCACAGAACAGGCAAGTGTACCTATCAACTGGAGTAATGTCTAATGAAAGTCCGAATATCGAACCCGCGAGACACTAACGACAACTAATCTAGACTCTGACTCAACTAACTAAACTGAATTATATTGGGGGGAATTTGTGTTGAACTATGATTAAACTAACGACAACCAAATATAAAGGAAAAGACTCTAGACAAACTCACAAACGAGGAACGCACTACCTATACTCTGAATCCTATGCATGTACCTTGGAAATCTCTCGGATACGGAAACTATGATGGAACCGGGCTCTTAGAATACGACGCACTTAGAAAACCTAGTGGATCCCAGATCATTCTCCGGGTGTGACCAAAGAGGAAACCCTAAGGGACGTGTGAAACTCAACGGTTAGTTGGATCACCTCTTTGCTATCTTCAACAACACTAAAGTACTCGCTAGACATATTTCCTCTTGGTCTCACTGTCTCAATACACCTTTCAGTGCAAGGAGTAATCTGAATCCTCTCGATAAGACACGGAATAACAACGATGCTAAGAAACCTTAGGGAAACCTCCTTTCAGAGCAATTAACCTAAGAAACCTAACACCAAAGATTACCCGACTATTTCTCACCTCTCAGCTATCTAAATAGGCAGAATATCTAACCGTAAAAGACTCTCAATCAATGTTCCTACGGATACGACGTCAGTAAACCATAAACAAATCACATGCACACAGCTAGTGACCTAATATGCATCTACACATGAAAGACATTCACAAAGACACGTATGGAACATTCAACCAATCATCAATCAAAATTAAATACACACACACATCCAATCAATCGAAAACAAGTTCTTTACTTTATTGTTAATCCATCAACAAGAAACCGAAAACAGAAAGAAATCCAATTAACAATGCATAATCATCAAAACCTAGGTAGTTCAAGATTTCTAGCCAATCATCATGTTCGAAACAAACAAAACAGAAGTAAAGAACAAAGATATCATGGTTTCAAATCTGGCAAACGTAATCGACCCGATCTACGATCTCCAACTTCAATTCATGCTTCTAATTGATCCTAGAAGCTTTCTCCACCTTGAAATCGCCAACAAGTCCTTAACTTTACGTTTGGAATCGATTCTTTAAACCCTAGATTCGACCCCAACCTTTTAAACCATGAAAATAGCTAAAAAAACTCGTAACTGGTGTTCTCGCGTACCGCGAGGCCCTGAGAACAAGCCCCTCGCGTACCTCTAGAGCCAAAAGAGTCGGGCAACTTTCCTGGATGCTTTGTCCTCGCGTACCGCGAAGGGGAGGAGCCCCATGTCTCGCATACCGCGAGCCACATACATTGATAGAAAGTTTATGTCTTTAACTTGTTTTTTCCTTGGTTGCTCATGCCTTCACCATTCTTGCTTGGTTTAGCTCCAAATTCACCCGAACACCTACAAAACAAGACACAACTCAATGCTAACTATAATGGACTCAATACGACTCTAAAACTACACTAAAACGCTACAAACTACAATGGAAATGGAGGTGTGCTTTGCAATACATCACCAAGGATAGACGATCTTTTTTATCAACTACATGGCACGAGTTGGTTCTTAAAAATCGATCTTAGATCGGGTTACCATCAATTGAAAGTAACAGAGAAAGGATTTATCAAACCGAGCATCTCACCATGGGGCGCTCCTGTATTATTTGTAAAGAAGAAAGATAGCAGCATGCGCATTAGCATCGACTACCGTGAGCTGAATAAACGAACAATCAAGAACATATACCCACTACCCAGGATACACGATCTTTTTGATCAACTACAGGGCACGAGTTACTTCTCAAAGACCAATCTTAGGTCTGGTTACCATCAATTGAAAGTAAGGGAGGAAGACATACCGAAAACCGCGTTTTACATGCGTTATGGACATTATGAATTCCTCGTGATGTCCTTCGGGCTAACCAACGCTCCTGAAGCATTTATGGATTTAATGAACAGAGTATGCCAACCAATGTTGGATCGGTCAGTGATAGTTTTCATAGATGACATCTCATCTACTCTAATAACGAAGGTGATCACCATTGTCACCTAAGGGAAGTATTAAAGATTCTGAAGCAGGAGAAGTTATATGCAAAATTTTACAAATGTGCGTTCTAGCTTAGGGAAGTCCGGTTCTTAGGTCATGTTATAAACCCAGACGGCATTATGGTAGTTTACTCTGACCTTACCATAGGGAAACGAAGACTTTACTCTGACGCTTCGGGACAGGGATTGAGTTGTGTACTTATGCAATGAGGAAAAGTAATCGCTTACGCCTCGCGGCAGTTAAAGATTCATGAAGTTAACTACCCAACTCATGACCTAGAATTGGCGGCGGTAGTTTTCGCGTTAAAGATTTGGAGACACTATCTGTATGGACTAATTAAACATGAGAAAGAGAAGGTGGTTGGAACTACTAAAAGATTACGACTGCGAAATACTATACCACCCAGGAAAGGCAAACGTAGTGGATGATGCCTTAAGTAGAAAGGAAGAGACGACACCTATCTGGATCAAAGCATGCCAACTAATTATCACAGCGGATCTGATAACTGAAATAGCAAAAGTGCAAGTCGAGGCCCTGTAATGTGAAGAGAGAAAGAATAGTAGGACAACAAGCAAAACTAGAAACAAATGTGTACGAAGTACAAATTCGGTTTGGCCGGATGTGGATACCCAAGATTGGTGAACTTAGGGCCAAAGTCCTTGACGAGGCCCATAAGTCCCGCTACTCTATCCACCCTGGAACGAACAAGATGTATCAGGATTTGAAGAAAGAATACTGGTGGCCTGGTATGAAGAACGATATGACTGAATATGTGAGCAAGTGCCTAACTTGTTCACTGGTTAAAGCCGAGCACCAGAAACCATGTGGTAAAATGCAACCCTTGCCAATTCCAGAATGGAAGTGGGAGGATATCACAATGGAATTCATTACCAAGCTACCGCGAACAGCTAAAGGCAATGATACCATTTGGGTGATCGTCGACCGCTTGAAGAAAAATGCTCACTTCTTACCAATACGTGAGACTTTTTCATCTGAGAAACTGGCAGAGTTATTCATCAACGAAATTGTAAGCATACATGGTATGCCAGTATCGATCATGTCAGACATGGACATTCGATTCACATCAAGATTTTGGAAGAAATTCAACGAAGCAATGGGCACTAGACTGAATATTAGCACCGCTTACCACCCTCAAACTGATGGTCAATCTAAAAGGACCATTCAGACCTTGGAGGACATGCTCCGGGTCTGTATCATTGATTTTGGTGGGAGCTTGGATAGCCACCTGCCATTGGCAGAGTTTTCGTATAACAACAGCTATCACTCAACCATCGACATGCCTCCATTTGAGATGCTGTATGGAAGAAGATGTTGAACCCTGGTGTATTGGGGAGAAATTGGACAGAAGGACTTTGCGAGTCTCGAATTGGTCAAAGCTACTTCTGAGAAATTTGAATAGATCAAAGCTCGCATGAAAGCCGCTAAAGACAGACAGAAATCATACGTGGATAAAAGAAGGAGAGATTTGGAATTTCAAGTAGGGGACATGATACTATTAAAAGTATCACCCTTTAAGGAATCATCCGATTCAGGAAGCGTGACAAACTAAGTCCAAGGTTTGTCGGGCCTTTCAAAATCCTTGCAAAAGTTGGTCAAGTTGCTTACCGACTAGACTTGTCCAACAAGCTTAATGGGACCCACCCCACATTCCACGTATCGCACTTACGCAAGTGCTTAGTTGACGATACGTCTCACACACCATATGACGAGATCAAAGTAGATAACAGTTTAAACTATGTAGAAGAACCAATAGCTATTCTCGACTGAGCCGTGAAACGGCTACATAAGAAGTTGATTCCTTTGGTTAAAGTACAATGGAAGCACAAAAAAGGGTCAGAAGCTACTTGGGAAAAAGAGGATGAGATTAAATCACTGCACCCTCACTTGTTTAACATGTAGCAGGTTTCGAGGACGAAACCTCTATAAGGAGGGTAGACTTATAACATCCCGAAATAATAAAACAGTTAAATGAAAGCAAGGTTGGGATTTAATCAAAGGAAAAGTAAATGGAAGGGGAGTGGGCTTGGGCTCGGCTCCAATGGGCCGATGTAGCCCATGTATATAAAGGCATGATGGAGCACCATCTTCCTCATTAAATCAAATTGCATACAAACCCTAGAGAGAGAAAGCTTGGGGTTCTAGAGAGAGAAAGCTTGAGGAACAACATTTAAGCTCTAATTTCTGCTCCATATTGTTTCTCCAATATTCTTGATCGATTCTACACGAAGAACCACGAGTTTTGAGGTAAGAATCAACCTAAGATATGAGTGTTTCTTCAAAAATGGGTTTTTAGGGTTTTAGAGGTTTTCAACATAAAGGTTGGATCTTTACGTAATAAAAACGATTTAAAGCTTAGATCTAGCTTCAAGGAAGCTAGATAAACATTTTGAATGTAAAAATTTAAGGTTTTGGATCAAAATCAGACCTACAAATGCTCAAGGTTCATGAGCCGACTCTTGAGTGTTGGCCACCTGCAAGTGCCGACACTTGGTGATGAAGAAGACGATGAGAATCGACCATAAGTGAGAATCGACCCTCAGAGAATCGGCTTTTGAGAGTTGGCCCTCTGAGAGTCGGCCCTCAAGACAGACACGCTGAGTATCAGCTCCTTGCACAAACACAAAGTCTTGGACGTAAGTTCATGCGATACTTATGAGTGTGGCTAGCGACTCTCCTAGCCGACACTCAAGTGTGGCTAGCAACTCTCCTAGCCGACTCTTAAGTGTGACAGCCGACACTCTCATGTCTCAGCCGACACTTGCCTTAAATAATAGAATTCGTACTTTGACTTATGTGCAGATCATTATACGCATTAGAAATAGTTAAAACATCATCTTCGGGCTGAATACCGATAGACATGTGAGTTCTATGTGCCCCTTATGTGCTATGTGAAAATGTTTTTCAATGTTCTGGGGCTGAAGTGTATACGTGCAAAGTGAATAAATGATATGAATGATAATATGACCATATGTGTTATATGAAAGTAAATGATGAACTATGATATGCTAAATGAATGATTTCAATGAAAGTTTTCAAAGAACGAAACAAATGAATGACTTAATGTTCAATGAACGAAATCTTGATTTATATTATATATTTCATGCTATGAATGTATATATACGTTATGGATGGATACACGAACTACTTCGGTAGGACGGCTCAGTGGTGATGGCTACTACGGTAGACGGACTACCATGCGACTATTATGTAAACGGTATGTTAAAGTCTAGAAAGGTTGACTAAATACGGAATACTAACGTAGGATGGAGGCCCTTAATCGAAGCACTGCTACATATATAATTCGTATGGGAAACAGATTCCTAAGGGCAGACGGGCGAAAGGACGGACTACGACGGTAGACACGGTATGAAGGACAGACTACTTCGGTAGACATGTATGAATGACGGCCTACGACGGTAGGATGGAGCGTCTGTCTTTGTGACTTACGCAATCAATGGCGGGCTGATTACCCTTATGTGTATGACCAATAAATGCTCAATGGAAATAATGATATATGCATATGCACATAATAATGTGTATTGTCAATGTATGTTCAATGGAAATGATGATTTATGTATATAGACACACTAATGTGCGTAGTCAATGTATGTTCAATGAAAACAATGATTTATATATATACCAATGGTACAAATGAATGACCGATGTTATACCTAATTGCTTTAAAATAGAACTCACCAGCGTTAGTATGCAATTCAGGTAAGAAGAGGAAAGGACGGGCTAAGGCATGACGGCTACCTGGCTCAAGACTTACATCATGTTAATTGAATTTATGTTAAGACAATGTTTTCATGATTAAATGTTAAGACTTCCGCTGTCTGTGTAATTGAACAATGAATGCTTCCGCTGTGTTTGAATGTTTTTAATTAAAGTTCAGTGATTAATGACTATGTTTATGAGTAAATCCAACGAGTGAGATCTGTCGAAAAGAGGCTTTACAAGTTGGTATCAGAGCAATAGTTTGAGAGATTCAGACAATGTCTGGAATCAAGCTAATAATGGGACAAACGCAAGGATGTCAGTTCGGGTAGCCAACGTCAATGCCAGCACAACAAGTAAGTTGTAAAGTTAATGCCTATAGTTAGGGATAGATGTCTTAACTTAGATTACCTAGATGTCAATGTCACCACTGATGTGAAGAGTTTTGAAACCAAAAAGCAAAGCAAATTATTAATCACAAACTGGTCACTGTATTTAAGAATTTACCTTGCTCGTACAGTTCTAAACTATGATCTGAAGGAATGACATTGGTGTATTCCCTTTTACTTATCAGGAACTTAGAATCTATGGCTGGTAGAAGAGGAAACGGACATTATGGAAGTTGCACTGGTCGAGTTGGTAGACCACCATTGAATCAGAGATGTAACGAAGAGGAAAGTGTGCACGTGGAGTATGAGCCAAGTGGGCATGAAACTAATGTGACACCATCGGAAGGTGGAAATGACGGGCCTCTTCAACTGGAACCCAAGGTGAGGGATGCTATTGCCCGAGAAGCGGTACTCACTCTGAAAGATGTGCTACCTGACTTGTTAAGTGAAGCACTAAAGAAAAGCAAACAGTAGGAAGAAGAAAACCCTAAAGAAAAAGTCTATGATAGTGATAGGGATGAGGTAAATGTTGGGCTGACCACCAAGGGATGCACTTACAAAGGCTTCAAAGACTATGACCCGCCTATGCTTGACGGGAAGAAGGATTCAGTTGACACGTTTGAATGGATTGAAAGAATGAATGGAGTGATTAGCATAAGTGAATGCCGAGCTGACCAGGCGGTCAAATTTGTTTCTCATTCCTTCACTAACGAGGCAATGAGTTGGTGGAGAACTATTCAGAGGTCTAATTCACCGAATGCACTCAAGAGGATGACATGGGAAGACCTTAAGGTACTGATGTGTCACACCCCAACCGACGGCGGATTATACGTCGGGGCGGACGCGGTTGTTCAATAGCACAAGGTTGACTATTAAAGTTTCAATATTTCATTAATGAATAATTTAAGATTCAATACAAGGAAGAAAAATACGAATACAACATTTAATTTAAGTAGTCTAGGTCCAAATCATCCTATGTGATCACGAATAAGTCTCATGATGTAAACCTGAAACATGTGAAAGAATCTGTCAACTACAAAATAGTTGGTGAGATACAAAGGTTTTGACACAGTTTAAACAAGTATTTGAGAAGAATTTACAATTCACTATGATTCATGCATTCTATAATGTAAGTATGAGAAAACAAGCATGTTAGACATTGTGCACATCAACCCTCCGACCAAGTTTAGGCATAACCCGCAGGTTACCCCCTTATAAGTCTCAAGTTTAAAGTTTAATGTAGTAACAAACACCAAGGGCTCCCCCCCGATGGGGTCAATCAATCAAGGTGGATTGGTCAAATACAATAGATCTATCATTGTTACTATCGGCTTGATCAAAGCTAATGAATGTGATAGTTTTAAGTTTAATCTAAGCATACAAGTCTCAAGTTTAACATAAGAATAAACACGTAGTCATAGTTGTACAAGAATTGTATAAGTTTAAGAATTTTGAACATGTTTCACCCCAAAAGCATAAAAGGAAAAAGGGGCTAAGTATACTCACTTGGATGATGAGTAGTATCCGACACGGATAAGTATTTGCAAGACTTGGAGGGAGAATATCCTCACGATAAGCCTAAGTATGCAAGTTTAAAGATTTAAGTATGATCCTATAAGTCTATGGTAAGGATCTAGGATTTCAAGATCGACTAGGGTTCCAAATGGGAGATGGGAATGATTGTGTTTATAAAGTTTAAGTCAAGTTTTAATAAGGTTTTGAATGAGTCATACTAGACTTGGATTTCAAAGTTTAAATAAGTTAATAGTTTAAAATAATTATTGTTTAAAATAATTATTTAGGATAAGGATTAAAGATAAATAATAATTATTTCAAAAGTAAAATAATTATTAAATACAAAGTATTAAAGACTAACTAGTGATTAAGGATAAATAATAATTATTTAAGAATAAGTAATTATTAAGGATGAATAATTATCAAAAGGTTATTTACTTGATTTGAATTTATCAATATAGATAGTTTTAAGATTAAAGCATTAAGTATACAAATTAAATATTATTTAAAAATGGTTATAAGTCTAAATATCTAAAGTGAATTTTGTAAGTTTAAACAAATATGTTAAATAGCATTTTTTTTATATTTTAATTTAAAGTTTCAAAGTTTATAAGTCTATAATTTCAACGTTAAAGTATTCGAGTAAGGTTTATAAGTATTTAAAGTTATCTATTTATAATGTTTATAACTTCATGATTTATAAATTACACATGTTTATTTTATTTAAATAAATAAATAAATCTTGAATTTTAAATGTTAAACTAAAGTTTATAAATCGATTTAATGTTTAAACTAAATAATATGTTTATTTCAGAAAGTATAAAATAATTTTATAGTTTCTGATTATTAACATAATTCCTGCTTAAAATATAAGTTTTATAAAGTTTTAAAAGTATTTTTATAGTTTTAAGTGTTTAAAACTATTTTTAAAGAATTATTTATTACAAGTTTTATTTAATTAAAATAGTTCAAGAATGTAAAAGTATAAATAGAAATCATTTTTAAGTTTATAAAAGTTTAACATAATTCATAAAAATTATAAAAGATTAAAAACTGCTTAAAAAGAACTAAAACAAAAACAGTGGGCAAAAACCGGTTCCCCCGGATTCGAACTCGGGTCTGGAACCGGGTCGCAAATCACACACACAAGTCTAACCACCCCGCCCATGGGTCTACTGATGTTGTAAACTGGAAAAATAAAATACTTAAACAGATTCTCAAAACTCCCCCATTCTCCTTATGAACCCTAGAAACGGATTCCCTAAATTCGATATGTTAATCCCTCTGTCTTTTGCAATTGACAGAGGGCAAATGATGCTAGAATGGAGACGAGAGGAATGGACTCAAGAATTACCTGAATCGGTCTTAAATCGGAGGAGAACTGGTCGGTCTCGTCGTCGGTGGTCCTCGAGTTCGAACGGGCAATTGCCGGTGCAAGACAGTGAAATTGGATACTCAGTGAGTTAGAGTGGAGAAATATTGAGGTGTAGCCACTGTTATTTATACTCGATTTCTTCATTTAATGCTAAAACCGTTGAGGGGATTACGGTTGAGCCGAAAGGGTTAAATCGTGAGTCACGCGGGTGCTAGGCTTGAAATCGAGCATCGAATGTCCTCGGGGTTGGGTCGCATGCGCGAGATGAACCCGAGGTTCATCGAATCCGGACGGGATTCGCGTTTTCGGAGGAAAAGGGAGTTGGAACCGGCTGTGCGGGACTCGAACCCATGACTGATTTCTGGGTTTCGGTCAAATTACACAATGGGTCCCTGAGGTTTCAAACTATTATCATTCTAAGTTAAAACATGGATTTAAGTTTAAAATAAGTTTCAATAAATGACAGTTTTAGTCCCCAGACTTTATAAATAAAATAAATTTTATTTTATAAAATATACTAAGTTTTATAAGTTTATATTTATTTTTATTATTATGTATATTTATAATAAGATTTCCAAAATTTATGCTTTCCAAGTTTTAGAACAAGTTTGTAAATTATTTTATTCATATAATTATAATTCCATAAAATTTTTAAGAATTTAATACTTTTTATCCATAAGCTACAAATATATATATATATATATATATATATATATATATATATATAGGGGTATGTTCTTTTGAGAACCAACAATATGTTAAGAACCGTGAGAACCGCATTAACTCTTCCTCTATTTATAATATAAATTGACTAGAATTCATGTACATTTCAATATATTTAAGGTTTGGTTTTAAAAGACCTCGAATTTATAGTCGTTTTTTTAAATGCATATATGCACTCACACTATATGCACAAATGAATGCATATATGCATATTTTTATACTTTTCTTAAAAAAATTTAGGAGAGAGGAGATAAACTCAAACTAAGAGTGCGAAGAGATAAATAAAACATTGTTGTTGAATTTTACTTTTTTCACTAAAGCGATATGTACACGTTTTGTGCGGTTCTTTCGGTTCTCAACATATGGTTGGTTCTCAAAAGAACATGTCCCTATATATATATATATGTGTGTGTGTTAAAATAAGTCTCGGTTGTAGATATATATATATATATAAGCATGATTATATAAATTAGATAAATATAGGTTCTAAATATTTGTGTTTATAACGGATTTAGAAAAGAAATTTCGTCGAAAAATCTTGGATATTACATGATGATCAAGAAGTTTTGCTTTCAGAACAAAATTGACCAAGTGGAGAATGAGTTTTTGAACTTCAAAGCTGGCAACATGACTCATCGCCAGTACACTTCAATGTATAATGAACTAGCTCAGCTAGTACCCCATCTGGTGGAGATTGAAGAAAGATTGATCAAGTACTATGTAAAGGGCCTGCCTCAAAGGGTCCGAGTCCATGTGAAATCTAATCTACCCTCGACTTTCGAGTCGGTAGTGAATCTGACTGGAATCGTCTATGACGATTATGCTAATGAGGACCCGGCCCCTGAAGCACTAAAGAGGAAATGGGAGAACCCATCTAAGGGGACTGGAAGGGGGAATTATACAACTGAAGTTAAGAAGCCGAGAACAGAGGAGAATGAAACTTGCACCAAATGCGGGAAACAACACCGTAGCGAGTGCCGAGCTGGATCTACCATGTGCTATCGATGTGGGAAGGTTGAGCACTACTCGAAAGACTGTAGGGGTAACACCAAGTGCCAGAACTTTGGCATGTTTGGGCACGCAACCACGAATTGCAGGAAAACCGGACAGTCTGGTTTGGGAAAAGATACGGAGCAGGAGAGCCCAAGGTAAGGACCCGAGCCTATGCCTTAACTAAGGAAGAAGCCAGAGGAAATCCTGACATTGTGTCAGGTACGTTCCTAGTTAATGATGAACATGCTGCTATTCTATTTGATTCTGGTGCTAGTAAAAGTTTTATATCCACTCATTTAGCCATAAACTAGATTGCACAATCAACAACCTTATAATGGCTTTTAGCGTAGAAACTACTGTTGATAGAAACTCAGTAGTCATCCAAATGACTGACGACTGCATGATAGAAATAGAATGCCATAAGTTTCCTTATAGTTGTTCCTTCTAACCTTAGGAGGATTCGACATTGTATTGGGCATGGATTGGCTAGCTGCCAACGAATCACAAATTGTATGTAAACGAAAAATAATCCATCTCAAAGCTACTGACGGCAGTCCGATTAATGTTTATGGTGATTTTTAATTGCACGATGCCAAATATTATCTCAATGATTAAGGCCGAAAGTTACATGAGGCACGGTTGCGAAGCTTATCCGGCGTATGTTATCAATGATAGGATGAAAACCAAGGAACTAAAGATGTGCCCGTGGTGTGCAACTTTCCAGAAGTGTTCCCAGAGGACCTACCTGGCTTGCCGCCCGATCGGGAAATAGAATTTCAAATTGACCCACTGCCAAGAGCTCGGCCCGTTGCCAAGGCACCCAACCGATTGGCTCCGTCAGAAATGAAAGAATTAATGTCTCAACTAGAAGAACTAACAGAGAAAGGATTTATCAGACCGAGCATCTCACCATGGGGCGCTCCGCTATTATTTGTAAAGAAGAAAGACGGCAGCATGCGCATGAGCATCGACTACCTTGATGAGAGAGATTAGAGAGAGGGGTGAGTTGTACACTCTCAGAAATCTCACACGCTCTCACGGATTCATCTTCTTCACTAATCTAGGGTTTGTGTGATTCATCTTGTTTGTTGATTCTGTTACACTTTAGGTCATAATGTAAGTCTGAATCAGATAATCATGTTGATGATCTGAATTAGTGTTTTGCAATAGGTTGTGTGTTTGATTTTTTCTTGAGTTGTAATCGAATTTTTGAGTTTATTTTGGTTGCGTTGAGTGTATTCTGGATCTATGTTACCATGTTTTGACAGACACGCGACTATTTCATGTGGATCCATATAGTTGTGTGTTCTAGTTTGACTTTATTCTCTTGACTTCGTCTTGAGAACTTTATTTCTCATTCCTTTTTTCATCTTGTGGGAATCCTACTAAAAGATTTGCATACAAAGAAGATAAAATTTAACATTCTAGGCAAAATAAATAATTGTTTTCATACAAACTAAGAATTACTTAAAAGTTCGCAAAAGACTTAAATATGATTAGAACTAAATACTTGTTCCTACACCTACGGTTTCAATCCAATTTGCTTATCTTCACCCTAAGCTTCATATCTCATCATACATTTACCTTAATAGGGATGCTAGTGTTTGTATACTTGTTGCAACAAGATCTTGGTAAGTAGAAATTAAACAACAAAATCCACACGTCGGAGAACAAAATTAAAGTATGAATAATTATTAGGAGAACAACCACTCACTCGTCTTTTGACTTTTGTGAAATTTATTTATTATCATTTAATCTTTTATTAATAGGAAACAAGTTCAATTATAAAGACAGAGAGAATCGAAACAAAAACGAATGGAGTTGCTGCCTGGATTAGATTTCCATGCTTACGGTAGCTGATGTACTTAACCCTTTGACATGGGGTACGACCTTTTTTGACCCTAAAATCATTGAATCAAAAGTCAATCTTCATTGCCTATGATTGACAAATAAAAGTAAGTATATAATATACAAATAAGTCAATATAAGTAAGCACCAATGATAAGTTATTAAGCATATTCTTATTAGTAGGTTCTAGAGTCTTATACTTATCTTCTTATCAAGTTAAAAATCAAGATTTCAAAAACCAAATACGGCCGATCAGACCAGAAACCGTCACCTATCATGACCCACCAATGTTAAATTATTGTTATTTGATTTTTAAGACCGTTTAATTCTGACTAGTGAATCTAGAGATAATTAAGTCTAGTTTTCAAAATTTCCATGGAGGGGCCGATGTTGTGTACATCAGTGTGCAGGCGTGTAGATCTGTAAACAACCATATCTAAGAAGGTTAGAGAGAGATGGGGTGCCTGTTTCACCCGTCCTCTTCTCGCAAGTAATAAGCGAAATGGATAATATGATTGATTATAACACACAATCCTCTTCTCGCAAGTAATAAGCGAGATGGATAATATGTTTGGTTTATTGTGTCCACAACCTATTGAGGAGGCCGTTTGAAAGTTAAATGGATACGAAAGATTTAAGATAGATGATTGATAATAACACAAGAATATTTTAGTAACTTTGATAATAACACAACAATTAATGTTTCTCTTTTTTACGATATTGCCACCACATGAATTTTCTAAGTCGCATAGTGTATTCATCGGTAAATATAGTAAACAATTAATGCTTCACCAATTTTTGATAACGTCACCATGTAAACTTTTTATATTTTTTCAACATGCTAATAAATAGCATATATTGAGTTACTTAACATAAAAATGTCACCTCGTGATTCTTTTTTATATCATGTAAACATGACGCAAGAAACGATACTAAACAATATTACAAGTAGTGTATTGCACATCAATCGTAGAATAGTTTGTATATATATATGTTACAACTCAGATCAAAGAACTAACATATATAATTTTCATTATCTAACACCTAACATAACATATAATAGTGTATATATATGTTACAAGCTGGATTATGGACAAAAAAACAAAGATAAAAAATACACGCACACAATATGTAGTAGTTATGATAATTTGTATTAGAATTCAACTTTATTTAAATTATGAACATTGACATTTTCGTAGTTATAACTAGTGGTTAATTTACAGTTTTCTTGTTGTAGTTATTGGTTGAAAAATATAGAAAAATCTATTATATATACATGTACCCTATACCGACGACATGTCGTCGGCAAAGGTAAAGGGAAACATTTTGTTATTATTTTTTTTTAATTTTTTGAAATCTATTGCCAACCCTATACTAACGACATGCCATCGGTTTAGAGTCTAATTTCAGGGAATTATTCTTTTTTTAATATGAAAAAAACTATTGGGACGAAACCTATATCGACGACATGTAAAACCAGGTTATGAGTAAAAAAATATTAACATTAAGGTTTGGACGGTGTTTTTTAAGGAAGAAGGAAGACAAGTTTGAGAAGAGAAGGAAAGAACATATACGAGAAAAAAATATTAACATTAAGGTTTAGACCATCAGTTAGGTTATCATATTAACAATATTAACAATAAAGAGTTCTAAACTCTTATTTTGACACAATCATTTTTTGGTGGGCATATAAAACCAGGTTATGCACCAATAAATCTGATTATATTTAATGGTATAAAACCGGAATTGCATTAAAAAAAAAAGAGATCTATTATGAAGAAACTAATAGAACCCATATATAGAACTTGAGTTCATACTTCAAACCGGACACCATGGACTTGCATAACATTTTTTTTTAAACTATTTCTTTATTTCTGACGTCAAGTGCCCGGTTAAGACAACATATTGGCCAGAGTTGAACGAGGCACTTACATGTGACGGGGGATGCAACGTCACAATATTCAATGTTTTCCGTTCAAAAAAAGTACAAAAAATATTTTTAGTTTGTATTGAACATAATTTTAACCACAAGTTGAAAAACATATAAAGAATAGAATTTTAAGTTTGAAATATGTTTAGGAGACATTAGTACTTCATAGTTAAGGATTAAAAAAAACATTCTTTAAATTTGGTTATTACATAATATAAAGTTAGCTATTGCAAATTATTTTAGCAGTGGATTTTTTATTTTCAAAATATAGTTACTATTTTTACATTAATAATGTCCTAAAAATTGAATAGATCATTAAATTTTTATACACAACATGGAAACTTCTTATAAATTTAATTAATATCTACCTAAAATAAAGTAAAAAACATATTTTATTATTGGTATATTTTTAAAAAATATATATATATATTTTTATGCTTGTCTAAAAGCACAAATATCTTAAGACAAGCTTATGTATAGATTTTTTTTAAAGATGACTTTCTTAAACCCTTACTCCATTCGAGAGCAGTCCGGGTGTTTCTGTGAGTCAATGCATGTCTTTCCCAATGGGTTGTAACCGCAGCGGACTCGAACCCGGGACCCACCTAGAAGGAAACCCACAACTGGGAAAACCCCCTGGCTCAACATGGAACAATTTGTTCAAAGCGAGATTCGAACCCATGACCTTCGGGGCTACCATTCCACCAGATGACTTTGTGGTAGCTTATGTATAGATAGAGAGAGAGAATCTAAAGGTAGGAAACAAAGACAAGGAGAAGGCTTGATTATCGTCTCAACAAATCTTAGTCAGGGCCGGCCCATTGGGGGGGGGGGGGCAGAGTGGGCTACCGCTCCAGGCCCGACAACCCCCGAGGCCCGAAATTAAAAAAAAAATTATATATATATATGTGTTTTGGATTTTTTTATATATAATTATTGACTTTTTATTTTAAAGGCCCGGATACATTTTACATGTCCCTGGCCCAAAACGTTTTAAGAATTCTCAGCCTCATCTTAGTCAACATGTTGATAAAGAATATATTAATAGATTATGCAAATATTTTGTGGGAGTGAGTAACTTTACTGAAAAGTTTAATAGTTTTATGTTTGTTTTGTTTCGTTGGACATCTTTGTTCCCTTCATATATCTTTTTCAATAATGTTTAATTCATTAAATTAGCATAAAATAATTATATTATAATTGAAAACAAAGGTCAATGATGCGGTGCCCTCCCCTACACTTTAGTGCATAGATAATGATAAAAGCACACAATTATACATAAATATGTCTAGTCATCTTGTGTTAAATAAAACTAACGAAGATGTCCACAAACTTTTTTCAAACAATAATTTTATTTCACAAACATAGTTATGTTTTTCATATCATTTTCATATCATCAATAACTTTTATATTTGTTTTTTTATTTATCACAATAAATTATTTAGTTTCTCAGACTTGGTTATCATACATGGATTGCATCTCAGCGCCTATGGTTTGCCGCCATTTTTTAGATTCGGGATTCGAAACAGCACTCTTGTAGTTAGTGGTTCACTTTGATCCACTAAGTGGACATCGTCATTGCTGACGAGATAATATCTCTCAGGTTCATAACGAGTCCTACCAGACCCGCGGACACTCGGTGTTACAATTGCTTCCTTAACACTTTGAGGTTCAGGCTCAACAGCCGTTTGTAGATTTGATGGTTCTTCATGAGATGGTGCATTTTCTGGTTGTCGAATCTCTTCAAGATCCATACTTCTTTCTAGCGGTTCCCTGCTAAGGAACACTTCTTCCAAGAAGACTCATCTTCTGTTGATGAATACTTTATTCTCAACAGAGTTATAGAAGTAGTATGCTTTAGTTTCTTTCGGGTTTCCGAGGAAAATACACTTTTCGCCTTTGGGTTCTAACTTATTGGACATCTCACGCTTAACGTAAGTATCACAAACCCAGACCCTTAGGTGCGATAAGTTTAGACTCTTCCCATGTCATATTTCATATTAAGTCTTATCTAACCTTTTGGTTGGAACCATGTTGACTATTTGGGTTGCGATTTCCAAGACATAACTCCAAAAGGAGTGTGGTAGGGTTGTACGACTCATCATCGACCGAACAATGTCCAACAATGTTCGATTTCTCCTTTCAGACACACCGTTATGCTGTGGTGTTCCAGGTGGTGTAAATTATGAAATTATTCCACAATTCTTGAGATGATTATCAAAACTTAGATACTCTCCACCTCGATCCGATCGAATGAACTTTATCATTTTCCCAAGCTGATTCTGGACTTCATTTTGGAAGATTTTGAACACTTCAAAAGCTTCATGATTATGTTTCATCAAACAAACATAACATACCGATTGTGGTCGTTTGTGAATGTTATGAAGTATCTTTCCCAGAACTAGACATTGTCCTAAAAGGACTACATACATCGGCATGTATGAGATCTAGTAGATTTTAGGCTCTTTCACCTATTCATGAGAAAGATGGTTTGGTCATCTTTCCACTTAAGCAAGATTCGTAAACGTCAAACGTCTCAGAACCGGTAGGTTCCAAGATTCCATCAGACTGGAGTTTTGACATGTATTTCTTACTTACGTGATCGAGTCTACAGTGCCACAGATATGTCTTGTTAAGATCAACCTTTGATCTCTTGGCATTTATTGCATAGATAGAAATATAGAATTATTGCATGAATTATCTAGGTTCATTTCACATATACCATTATGAGGCATTGCCTCAAAATAAAACATATTATTGAAATAACCCAAAATGTCATTATCATGGAAAGTATAATGAAACCTTGTTCACACAAACGAGAAACTAAAACAATATTCCTAGTTAAGCTAGGGACAAAACAAACATTTCTAATGTTAAATACAGGCCATTTGGCAGAAGTAGGGAATATTGTTCTATTGCCTTCACAGCAACATGATTTCTATTCCCCATATGTAAGTACCATGCGCAATACATGGCTTCACTATATTCGTGCAAGTACCATGGGCAATACACGAATGTAGCTATGTAGGTAACTAACGGTTACTAATTGTATCAACTATACAATTCCTAATCCTTATGGGATCGTTTAGATAATCACTTGTCATGTTGGCACGTTTAATCCCATCTGTGCTTACTCTAGTTTGTGCTTGGCCTGCGCACTTTTCACAAATTCAAGTGATAGGTCTTCCTTCTCTTGGACTCGTGTGTACCGGCCTGAGACTCTCGGATATCACGATACACCTTGTATGACATATCCAAACCAAAACTCTTGTATTTGAATATGCAGTCAAGTGATCCAAAAAGGGCGGAACATAACTTATCATTATTAAAAGGATTTGTTAAATATTTTTATTCTCGTTACAAAACATTTTGCGAAGCACAACTTCGTGGCAGTTTTGTAAAATCTCTATTTTACTTAGTTCTTGCGTTTTAGATAAAAACATCTTTGGACATTCCAATTTAATAACCTAGTTAAATATACGTCGGTATAAACGCAAAACCAATTTAAGTTTAAACAAACTCTTTGTTAGTATTATGAGTGTCAAACAAATTATAAGGCCACAACCTAGGAGGCCTAACGCATTGAATTTACTCATCAACGTATAGTTCTTAAACATTGAACTTCATTCACGTAGCGGAGAATTTCATTACAAAAACATATAACTTGTGCAACATAAACCAAAACATTGTCTTAACGTAACTTTTAAAAAAATAAGCATAAACGGGATGCCAGATCTTCAATGGTTGGGTAACTCTTCTCAGCCAGCCAAGCATCCATAAGCCACCTTCTGACCTACACTTAACCTGATGTGAATACTAAAAAGTCAGTCACGCTGGGTGAGTTCCAGCTTTACATAAAACATAAATTTAACAAAAGAAGAATGACTTAACACATACATAAATCAAAAGCCGGTAAAGGCATAACTTTCACAAAAAACTTTCACCTTCAAGTCATACATTATTTGTCTAATCTGTAACTTTACCTTAACTATCAATTCCATTCGACCGTCCTTCACGTCTCGTTGACCATGAACTATTCGTAGTGTATCCTAAGGCTCATTACCTCTAGACGTACAACTACTCACAGTGTCAATTCCATTCGGTACTGATAATCATTATATTATATAATCAAAATATTAATTTCGCTCTTAACTAACGAAAAGAAGTAGAAACATTTAATCTGGTTTTACGTAACCGTAGATTATTGCTTAGCAAAATGAAAATAAAAAAAATGCACAATCTTTTAATGGAATTAAGACCAAAATTATTAACCTCGAGGCAATGATGGTTTTGACAGTTTAGCTCCATTGGAAACAAACGTTTTCTGACTCGTTCAATGTGTAGAAGTGGGCCATTTTGAGAGTACGATTCAAAAATAGAAAATAAACACGTTATATGTTGATGTGATTATGTGGCCTATTATAATTGATTAGCGCGCACTACAAGAAAAAGCTTATGTGGGGACGAGATCTATAGCGACGGCATAGCTCCACCTACAGCGACGACATGTTGTCGCCGTAAGTTTTTCAGATTTTTGGGTTTTGTTACCTATAGCTACGACATGTCGTCGTAGGCGGGCTTTGTGATAATAAACACACCATTTAGAAACAAACACACCATATGGTAATTTTTTTTTTACTTTTCTTTTATTCCGGAACAAACTGATTAATGAAACGACGTCGCCCTATGGCTCCAACGGTGCCCTAAATCAAAGAACACAAACCACTTTGTTCATTATGCTATCCATCTCTCTCTAGTGATACACAACACCTCTCTCTCTATGGTATGTGTTCTAACACGATTTTCCCAATAATTATTAAGTAGGTGAAAGGTTTTCATGTCTCCATCTCTTTCTCTCGATGCACAGCAACAAAACCAGGTTTTCATGTCTCCATCTCTCCAAAGTTGAAAACGGTGGTGGTGGTGCTTGGGAGTATCTCTCTCGTTCGCAAGCTCAAGCTCGTCGTTCCGATGAGGTGATTCTGAGTTCGAATGTCACTAAAGTTTGTTTAAATATAATTTGTTTGTAGTGTATGGAGTTCTTGAAAAGGGTGTTTCTGAGTTTATTTGTGTTATAAGCATGTAAAATGGTGTATTGAGTTCTTGAAAAGGGTGTTTAAATACAGTTTGTTTGTAAATGTAATGTTTAGATATAGTTTGTTTGTGTTAACCATGTAAAGAAGATTTTGAGTTTGATGGTCACTTAAGTGTATTGATTTCGGATTCTGATTTAAATTTGGGATAACATTATTTGAATTAGGGTTTTATAAATCATCTAATTTTATTGATTAACATTTAGCTTGCTAGTTAGGGCTTATTCAATTGTTCGATGGGCTTGAATTTGCATATGTGTATTTGATTTAGGTTTGCATATGTTTTCAAAGAAATTATTATATAAAAATTCCCCTTCATATGTTTTATTAAATGGAAAATACGACATCATTGTTGCTAAGACTATCCGTAATGTTCCACGCCCCTCACTCCCGTGACCTCCCTCTTATTGGGCCACTTCACCCACCTGCAGCTCCTCCCCCCTCGCGCCTGTGACCACACTCACCCTCCCTCACAATTGCCCCTCACGCCCTCTCTCACGCTTGGGCGGCGCGGTGTTCCACGCCCTTCACCCCCTCCACGTCAGCCTGGTTACGCCCCTCACGGAGACATTACGGATAGTCTAACCAGTTCATTAGGTAGTTTACCAATACAAAGTATAAATATCAAATTGCAGCAATAACGTTATAATCATAAAAAAGATATTAACATAGAAATAAAAAATATGATAACATATATTCATACTGTTTCTCCATCATATCTTATCTCATTATTTTATGAGATTTCATAATTTTCAGAAATATGTCTTTTTCTATAAAAATGATAATTTAAAACATTTTGATCGCGGGTTTTGAAGTTGAACAAGTGTAAGTCATATCATGATTGAACATGAGATAACAGTCACGAAACATTTGGAATGGAATTTTCACAAGAAAAGTTGTATATTTTAAGTAAATTAAAATGTGTGGGTCATTTTGATCCGTTTAAACTATAAGTTAAATATTTGAAGTTAATTAAAGTGGGTTCAGGTTATTTTGACTCATTTAAACTAAAACTTGGATATTTTTAGTCAATTAAAGTGGGTTCGGGTCATTTTAACCCGCTTCCACTAAAAGTTGGATATTATTGCCTGTATTGTTGTTATTATTATAGGTTTATTGTAATTTGAGAAATTTTACCGTTTATTATTATGCAGAATTTTAGTAAAAAAATTTAATATATGTTTATTGTATGTTTTAATACAAGTTTAGATTCAAGACGACATGCAAGGTGCAGCCGATGATTCGACGGTTGATGAGACTGAGTGTTTATGATGTGACCTTTGTGATAGGTGTGGTTGGCAACAAGCTGTTGGACGAAAAATGAAAAATGTATCCCCTGATATGTCGTATATATCCACCTCACATTATAATAAAATGCACGAAAAATTCACCGAATGAATGAACAAATGTAACGAATGCAATAACAGATAAATCAAAAAAGTGGTGTGAATTCCAACAACACATGTGTCGTCGAGTCAAGCACAACAACACATGTTTCGTCGAGTCAAGCACGGGTCAAAGTGTTGAAAGTGAAGATGATTCTTAGTTAGTTTGGTTTATTTGAACAATTTAACAAATATTTTAATTATTTTATTTATGGTAATTTGTATTAGAATCAAACGTTATTTAAATTATGTAGGCTTATTGTAGTTTAGTTAGTTTTCTTTATTTAAACAATTTTGTTATTATAATTAGTCGTCGAAAAACCTTGAAAATATAAAAATAAACAATTTTTTTTAATTTCTAGGGTCTATGGCCACGACATGTCGTCGCTATAAACCACGATTATTTAAGTTAATAATTTTTTTAATTGGACCCTATAGTGACGACATGTCGTCTTTATAGGTTAGAAAATTATTTTAATAAAGATTTATTTTTATTTGGAAAAAACTTAATTTAGGATGATCCTACGACAACGAGATGTCGTTGGGAAAGGGTTGGCCTATGACGACGACTCTTTGGTGATGACTTATTCCCCCTACAGGGATGAAGCAACGGCGACGACATGTTGTCGCATAGTCTATCCTAGAGGTATTCATTATTCGAATCCCATTCGAATAACCAGAAATTTGATTCGAACCGAATTCTAATAAAAATTTTGATTTATTCGAATCGAATAATTATTCGATTCGAATAAATAAGTCGAATTCGAATTCAATAGTCCTCAATTCGATTCGATTCGAATAACCCGAATTTATATATTATATAATTTATAATTTTTTTATGAGTAAAGTGTTATTTTCGTCAATGTGGTTTGACCATATTAGCCACTTTCATTCAAAAACTTTTTTTTTTCAGCTTTTCCGTCCATGACTTTTCAAAATCTAGTCATTTTCATCCAACTGGCTAACTCCGTTAAAATTTTAACGTCAAATCAGAGACAATTTCGTCTTTTCAAAAAAATTTCTTTTAACCTTTTTTTTAATCCCTTTTATTTCCCAACCCCGCCTCCCTTTTTAAACCCTGAATCAACCCAAATCCCCCCATCGCTTAACATCACCGTTACCATTTGTGCGTGTTTTGTATGTGCGTCTGAACATCAGCCTCCGTGCTGTTATGTGAGAGCAAAATATTTGGAACATCAAACCCTAGCATAGCATAACATTTTTCGTTGATTAGTTGTTTGAATTTTAATCCCCCTATTTTGATCGTGTTTTTGGGTTTTGATTTTATATATACGATATAGGCGATCAACTTATCAACCTAAAATTTGAGTTCGGCGTATCAATCGTATTTGAAACGGATTGAATTTGATTTTTGTTTATCCGAATAAAACCCTATGGCTTCCACAAATGTTCAATATAGCGACGCTGGGCTCAACAGCCCTACTTTGCAGCGAGCGGTTACATCGTCGTGGAGTCAGATTGTTCGAGGTGGCGGCCGTGAATCAGAATCGGTTTCTCCGGTTTCGGTGGCGATAGTTGGTCCTACTCCTGCTCAGGCGGTGCAGGTTCCGATTTCTGCTTTGACATCGCCGTCATGGTCGTCGGTACCGAAACATGCTAGTAACCCTTATTCTGATTGGTCTCCGTCTAAAGTGGCGCCAGAGGGTTTAGGGGGGGGGGTGGATTAAAGGGGATTAAAAAAAGGTTAAAAAGAAGGATTTTGGAAAATACCAAATTACCCCTGATTTAACGTTATAATGTAGACGGAGTTAGTCAGGTGGATGAAAATTACTAGATTTTGAAAAGTTATGGACGAAAAAGCTAAAAAAAAAATTCTGAATGAAAGTGTCTAAAATGGCCAAACCACAGGGACAAAAATGACACTTTACTCATTTTTTATTATATAATATTATGCTATAAAAATGGGTTTGGGCTTCTAACTTTAGTTTTTAGTTATCTTGTTCGTTGTTAAACTCTTTGTATTCATTTTTTGTATTTGTGTAAGAATTAGATTGTTAAATTTTTAGAAATCTAGTTAAAAATCTGAATATTTGTAATTTTTTTATTTTTTTTCAAAAAATAAAAAATAAAAAAAATAATAAGTCAATTTATTCAAATGGATTCGAATTCAGATTTAAAATTTTCAAATTCGAATAAACTGAATAACCCCGATTCGATTGAACACCCCTAGTCTATCCCGAAGACATCTGGGGTCTATAGCGACGACATGTACTCACTACAAGAAATGTAAGCATTAGGGGCGAGGGCTTTAGGGGCGATTTTAACCTTTAGGGGCGATACCTACTTTAATTCGCGTGAAAAAATCCACTAGTTAAACCATCCGCTGATCTGAAATTGATCTAATGGTTAGGGAAGAAAGAGCATTAGGGGCGAGACCATTAGGGGCGATAAATCGCCCCTAAAACCCTAAGTACTTGTGGCAGGGTATTTCCCTCCAAGAAGTCAGATCTGCTCCATTGCTCTCCCCATCTGCTCTATTGCTCTCCATCTTTTACCGCCCTCACCACCTGCAACCACCACCACCACCACGTCGCACCATCGCCTGCAACCCCTCGCTGGACCACCACCTGCAACCACCACCACCACGTCGCGTTATCGCCTGCAACCACCACCACCACCATGTCGCGTTACCACCTGCAACCACCATCACCACGTCGCACCACCGCCTGCAACCCCTCGCCGGACCACCGCCTGCAACCACCACCACCACTTCGAGGAACTATTCCTTGCTTCAAAATCTGTTGCTGCTTCTCTATAACAAATATTTAGGTCAATTTCTTCTTCTTCATCTCACACATTACCACTGTTATTATCAATTTGAGTTTTTAATTCACATTGCTTAGATTTAATGATATGAGCATAGTGTGAGAAGGATTTAGCCCTATTGTATTTATGCATTTGATATGTAATGTGGGTTTTGAGTAGATTAATGATTGAACGAAACTGGTATGTGTTTTGAATCGTTTGCAGGTGTTATGGTTTAAATCAATGTCAACTTTGCTGGCCTTGAATAAGGTTTTAGGGTTTTAATTGATGTCAATTTGAACATGTCCTTCTAGCTCGAAGGGTAGACTGTTTAAAAAAACTGAGTTTGAGTACTGCATGTTTAGCATAGGCATTTCCTCTGAGTTAGTGTGTGGGTCACAAGAGGAGAAAGCTATAATCATTCTACAATTGGTTGTTTGAAATGTGAAATTAAGAATAAGTTCATAGTGGCTTCGGTTTAGTGGTAAAGTATGTCAAGGTCTTGGTAAAGTGGATTAAGAGAGTTGCTTACCTACACAGGCTGCTACAAAGTCATTTAGAGTTGCCTCCACGACTATATTAACATATGGATCATATGGTCTTGGTGTGAGTTTCTGTTTTATTTATTTATTTATTGGTTGTTTGATTTCTCTTTGTAGCAAAATATGTTGGACTCTAATTTGTTTTAAAATGTTGTTTAGGTGCATAATGCAGAATCTGATATTGATGCTCTGTGTGTCGGCCCTTGGTTTGCCTCTTTGACAGCGAGTCATCTTGCAGTTTCTTCATTTAATTTGTGAGCACAACATTTAATCAAACTTGTGTTATTTAATGTTGTGCAGGACTTTTTCATAGTTCTACATGAAATTTTTGCAAAAAGGGTAGAAGTGTCGGATATCCATTGTGTTAAAGATGCAAAGGTTCCTTTAATGATGTTTAAATTTGAAGGAATTTCTGTCGACTTGCCTTATGCTCAACTTCAAGTAACAACTGTTCCTAAGGTAACTTTAAGTTTTCTTTTTCTTCTTCTAATTAGTTTACTTGAAATGGTTGGAATACACACGTTTAAATGAATTTGATTTGCAGAATGTTGACATACTCAACCCGTTGTTCTTAAACGGGATTGATGAAACAAGCTGGAAGAGTTTATCTGGCGTGCGTGCAAATAATAGCATCTTGCAGCTCGTTCCAGATGTTATTTTCATAATGGACTAACACCCAAATAATAGCGGCGAAATAAGATCATACATCATATCCATAATGGACTAACACCCAAACTTTGAACTATTTTCGAAGTTCTTTTATGTTATTTTATTTTACTAGTTTCGATCTGTTCTATAGAACACATCCTTTGTATTCAATGTTTTTTACATCCTTCATTTAATGTTTTTATACCCGTATTTATAAATTATATGTTTATTTTGATAGGGAATGATGGTAAAACTTATACAACATGAGAAGCCCGAAAATTATCACAAACCGGAACAAGTAGAAGACCGGTCACTACAGGGCTCGGAAATAGCAAGGAGGCTTTTATACAACTAATTACAAGATTTGTTGTTGCAACTGGAGGAGGCACATGGACGAGGGAGACGGGAATGACGATACAGAGTAGCTAGTTTTATGTATTAAATATTTTTATGTGTTTACGACATTTGGGAATATTATGTAGTTTTTTATGTTTATATCAATGGTCCTAAATCTGCAGATTGATCTATTTGTTTGTTTAAATTTACTGTTTTATGAAAAAAAACTGGATATATTAAAAATAACAAAAAAACTATAAAAAGCTGGGAAAGACCATTAGGGGCGATTGTTAGGCTTTTAGGGGCGATATTATTGCCGCTAAAAGTCAAAGGAAAAAGGCGGCAAAGAGTTTTAGGGGTGAAAATATCGCCCCTAAAGCTATTAGCAATAGGGGCGATTTTGGAGGGCTTTAGGGGCGATAAATAAGCATCAGCGACGTAGCAATAGGGGCGATCCTTTAGCGGCGATATATCGCCGCTATTAGCAATAGGGGCGATTTTGGCGGGCTTTAGGGGCGATAATTATCGCCCCTATTGCTCCGTCTCCTTGTAGTAACCTACCCTCGACCTTCGAGTCGGTAGTCAACCTGTCTGGAATCGTTTACGACGATTATGCCAACGAGGACCCGGCACCTGTGACACAAAAGAGGAAGTGGGAGAACTCGTCTAGAGGCACCGGAAAAGGGAATGAAACAATTGAAATTAAGAAACCGAGGTTGGTCGGATATGAAACGTGCAAGAGATGTGGAAAACAACATCTTGGCGAGTGTCGAATCGGCATCACCGTGTGTTATAAGTGCGGAAGGCCGGGGCACTACTCTCGAGATTGTTTGAAGGATGTCAAATGTCAAGTATGTGGATTGTTTGGACATCTGAAAAAGAATTGCAGGAAGGCCGGCCAATCTGGTTCGGGAAAGGAGAAGGAACAGGAACAACAAAAGGCAAGGACTCGGGCCTATGCCTTAACTGAGGAAGAAGCAAGGGGAAACCCTGATGTCGTGTCAGGTACGTTTCTAGTTAATGATGAACGTGCTGCGATTTTATTTGATTCTGGTGCTAGTAAAAGCTTTATATCAAATGCCTTTAGTCGTAAACTAGATTGCACTATCAACACCATATTAAAGGCCTTTAGCGTACAAACTGCCGTTGGTAAAAATTCGACAGTATTCCAAGTCACGGAGGATTGCATCATAGAAATAGAGGGATATAGGTTTCCTTCTAGATTATTCCTTCTCACCTTAGGAGGATTCGATATAGTATTGGGTATGGATTGGTTAGCTGCCAACGAAGCTCAAATCATATGTAAACGTAAGAGAATACACCTCAAAGCTCCTAGCGGATGTCCAATTACGGTTTATGGGGATTGGAATTGCACAATGCCAAACGTCATTTCGATGATCAAGGCCGAAAGTTACATGAGGCGCGGTTACGAAGCTTATCTGGCATAGTCGTTGGAAAAAGGGTGTTTTTCTTGTAATGGCGATAAGTTATTGACAATCCGCAATTCTGATCTTATTTCACAAAGATTAATCAACCACTTATTAATAAGTTGGTATTAGACTTTTTTTTTTTGGAAAATTCTCAACATGTCCCCTTGACCGACAACTTGCTCATTTTTTGCTTTGACTTTCTCATGCCATAAAATATCCCATTCAACATGGACGGCGGCGTCCATATAATAGGGGCGGACGATCGTATAATAGGGGCGGACCACCGTATAATATGGGCGTGATGACCGTATTATAGGGGCGGACGACCGTATACAAGGATGTAAACAGGCGTTTCCACCCGTGTTTTACGTGACATTATATCATTAGCTTTTAATGCCGGTGGTCGACTTTATAAAATGGGCGCCGGCGTACATGTTGAAATAAAAATATTGTGACATGAGAAAGTCAAAGGGATATTTTGAGAAGCTTGATTTGTAAAAAGGAAATTTTAAAAATTTCCCTTTTTTTTAACTCTTGACCAAACGGTTCTGCCATTTAACACGGGGACATTTTATTTATTTATTTATGGGTTAATTTAAGTATGGTTTTTACTTTTAGGTTTGGATACATCAAAGAATAATTAGAAAAGAGGGAGCAGCCAAGCACAAAAGTTTGCAATGCTTTCGAATAAAATAGATTAATCTCTAAGCTTTTGCCTTTCCTCATTTTAGTGGACAGCTAAGTGACTAATTATGCTTATGCGTATAATTTATATATTAATATACTACATATTAACAAAATATATGAAATTCAGTGTATCCACAATGAATACCAATAACTTGTGTGTAAGCTATGATACCTGTGTTTAATCTTACGAAGTTTCTATTTTTTATGATAAAAAGTGCAATAACTCTTGTGAAAACAAGAGAATACATTAATAGGTAATCAACCTGTAATTAGAGGGATTCAAACACACACCATATTTGTGGGTGACAATCATTAATGTCACTAAACTACAAAAGATTATTAAAGCGGTGTTGCGAAAACATAACACCCAAAAAACGCCCACGGTAATAATAACTATTTAAGACTAACTGAAAGTGCAAGAATAAAAGATTTGGATATAATATAGTTTCCTCAATTCATTTGATTGGGCTACATTGACCCACAACATAATCGCAAACCATCGCACATCACGCGAGGCAGGGTAAAAAGCTAGATTTGTTAGGAAACATGTAAAAGTTATAATAAACATTAGTAACCGAATTAACAAATTAACTAGGACCTGAAATAAAAAAAATGTATCCGGAATTTAAATTCAGTGTAACACCTCAATTTCTAAGAAAAATATAAAGTACATGGACTAGAGAGCAATTAGTCCAAATTTCATGGACTAAAAGTACAAAATTATGAAAATTGAGACGGTAGCGGACCGCTACCGGCTTATCTGGCGGTCCGCTACGTTGCGAGCAAGGTAATGATGAGGGAATGACGTGTGGCAGAAGCGTGTCTTCTGACTAAGCCCTATGGCGGACCACTACCGGGGCGTGTAACGGTCCGCTAGACGCAAAAAGGATCCGGACTAGGAGAAGCTGACGCGTGGCAGGTGACACAGCTGAGTTAGGGGGTAGCGGACCGCTACCGACCTTCTTAGCGGTCCGCCACAAGTTCCAGTTCAGCCTATAAATTGAGAACCATTGTCGTTCATTTATAAACACAACAACACACAACACTACTTCATAATTACCTCGGGAAGTGTGCAAGGAAGACCGGTGCGGCGCGTTAAAGTGCTAGTGTTGTGCGTTACGAGTGTGGTTCGGATCCAGAGAGACGTTTAAGCAAGAAACCAAGCTTAGGAAACAACCCGAGATTATTGTAAGTACAGTGGACCCGTAGCTTAGGTAAATTATTATATGATTACGTGATTATGTGTTATGTGTGGAACTAAGGTACGGGGTAATGGTGAATTAGCCTAAACACTAAACTGAAATAATGGAAAATCCATGAGATATCAAAGTGGTGGTGGGTACGCCGCTGATACACTCTATATATAATCCTTTTTAATACCTCTAGGTGAAACCATTACAAAGGTCTAGGGGTATATACTAAGGACAAATAGCATGCCACCCAACTTTGGGGTTCTAAGGTAGGGAGTTGGATGCTCAAAATCCGGCACAAGTTACAACACAGTTTGACGTCCCCGTGACAAGGAGTTACACACCAGAGGGCATACAGTCATTAGGATTGATTGTGGACGACATGTATCTGATTTTAATTACTTGTATATCTTAAATTTGTTTATAATTTGTGCAACGCTATGATCACAAATATTTATCAAATCTATGATCACATCAACTTTATAGTTGACCCGTTTTAGCATGTTTTTCAGGTAATGGAAACTAGAGATTTGACTACTGCTCATGCTAAGAGGACTTAGTTAATAAAACTTTGGATATGTTTATGTTTATGTATTTATGGAACAAATTTGTGAAACAATTGAGTTAATATAATGCTTTGGTATTTCTTTATTACAAGTTTATGGTTCGATTTCATCACATCCTCGTGTTTCCGCTTTAGCGGGGTGTGACACGCTTTCTGAAAGGAAGCCATTTGTACGGCGTTTGGAACAATAGAGAAAACAACGACAATGGTGTTTGGAGGCTGTGATGATAGCCGTTGTGTGGCGACGGTGGTAGAGCCTTGTGATGGCTCTGATATCAAATCAAAGAGACTGAGTTGAATGTATAAAGTTGTATCTTGTATATTTTGAGAATAGGTTTACAAAAGAGTATATATACGTACTCCATTATTTACAAAGCTAACCCTCAACTAATATCTAAATTCATTTTGTGTTCCAATATTCTTTGGTTTGTATGCTCGGGTATCATCATATCCTCGGTTGGTTTCTTATGTATCTTAGTTATTGAATTTGCGTCATAGAAGTAAAAAAAAGTATCATCAGTTTCTTGATAAACAGTAAAAAGTAATCACTTTTTATTAATATTCAGAAATGAACCAAACATAAGGATAAGTGTTTTTTTATGATTTTGTCGCAAATACAACCGTGTAGCTAATAATGATCGAACAATACACGAGAGGTTAGCGACAAACAAAGAGTATGGAGGTTTCTTTCTTGATCTTACTTGCACCATTACCTTTAGGCATTAAAATAAAACTAATTTCTCAGAGTCTACTTTAAAATATTATTACTTAAAGACACCAAAGAGATATTTGTGTAGTTGTTTGTCTGGTTGCATTTTTATTATTTCAACACTTGGAAGTTTGAAATTCCAGTTTATTAATTATTTTTAAGTTCTATAATTGAAATGTATAGTAATATAGTATATTACATAGCTGCTAAAACGTTGCTTTATTTATTTGTAGTTTAATTTAATTAGTGGGTTACATCCGTGCTTCGCGGTGGGAGGCAGACCAATTTTTAATAAAATTTAAACGGAAACGCAAACACTAACGGTAAAAATAATGTGAATAAAAAACTAACCTAAACAATTTTTATTAAAATTTAAACTGAAACGCAGACATATCGATAAAAATAATGTGAATAAAAAACAAACATAAAAGCGATTTTTAATAAAGTTTAAACAGAAACACAGACACAACGGTAAAAATAATGATAACAAAAAACAAACCTAAAAAAATAAATAAATATTGCAGCTTTTCACGTGGCATGCCCTGATTGGCCCTCGTGAAACTGTTCACCACATTCACAAAATTTGGCATTTGGTATTTGTACATGTATAATTCACATAACATGTATAATTTAAGGTGTCTAAATATTAGTTAAATACGTACTAATTCCTGTAAACACGTAGAAAACCAATTGTATTATGCATTTTGAGGCTGTAATAGCTATTAAACTATAGCTATAATCTAAAATAGATATATAATTAAAAAAAGTTAAGAATTTACATATAATTAAGCTACCTATTCTATGCATATTGTCAAAAAGTCACCAAAACCCTAGAAGCTTTGAACAAGCATCTCACAACTAACCCTAATCCTCATAACCACTATAAATCTTGGGTCTACGCTGAAACATATTTCCACAAACAAACCACAAACTCAGAGAGAGAAAGAGAGTATAGAGAAGACTTGCCAACGAAGGCAAAGAAATCGAAAATCAATGGGAAGAGCTCCTTGTTGTGACAAAGCAAACGTGAAGAAGGGGCCATGGTCTCCTGAAGAAGATGCTAAACTCAAAGATTATATCGAAAAACATGGTACTGGTGGCAACTGGATTGCTCTTCCTCAAAAGATCGGTATGCAAATTCATTCATTTTTTTCTCTAACACCTTTCTTAATTGGTGTTAATTATAAGTAACATAAATTAACGATTCGATCCGGACTCTATGAAGGCATAAAGAGGTGCGGAAAAAGTTGCAGACTTAGGTGGTTGAATTACCTAAGACCTAACATCAAACATGGAGGATTCTCCGAAGAAGAAGACAACATCATCTGCAGCCTCTATATTAGTATTGGTAGCAGGTAATAGTCATTCATGTTTCAACTTATGTTTGCTTGTCCTTTGCACTTGTCTATGCATCTTTTGTTCAAAGAATATAACCTATATGTCATAACATGTTTTTTTTTTCAAAACAGTGGTCTAGAGATTTGAATTTGTTTGTGCGTTGAGTCGAAAAAAAATAATTTGGTTTATGAGAAGTTCACTCCCTTGATCGACTAGCGGATTCAACACTTTTCTGTCAAAAAATTGTTTAGTCCGCTAGTTAGGGGATCAGACTCCCAATAAACCAAATTTATACATACCCACGATCCTTTTTGTTATGTTGCGCATCTATATGTACTATTGTGCCTAAACCACTTGCATAATCAAATAGGTGGTCTATAATTGCTGCCCAACTGCCGGGAAGAACCGATAACGACATCAAGAACTACTGGAACACAAGGTTGAAGAAGAAATTGCTTGGAAGGCGTAAACAATCTCATGATGGTAGTAGGATAACTGGTTCAACAACCCATGATGCCAAAAATGGGAGTGGATTGGAAACCCTAAGTAATTCTGCCATTGAAAGGTTACAACTTCACATGCAACTACAAAGCCTTGATAACCCTAATATGTCTCAACCTTCTAATATGTCATTGTGGCCTTGCAAATTGAACCCAATTCAAGAAAAGATGATGCAAAGTCTCCAACTTTTAAACCAATCATCAAATCCTCTAATGATGCAACATATTTTTAATGATTCCCCTCAAAAGGTTCAACTCTATGGACCATCCAATAACCACCTTCACCAAGTGTATCCTAGTAATGTGTTGGTAAACCAAATAGACCATTCCATCAATGGAGTCCAAGTTGGGTCATCAACACACTTACCCGAAACGAATAGTATAAAACAACCAAGCATGGATTTCCAGCAGTACTGTTTGGCATTTCAAGCCGAAATCGACCAGTTCTTGAGCAACAAAGGTTCCAACTCCGAATCAATTGATGAGGCACAAGCAAACAAGTTTGACCTTTTCAAGGACATGGATGGTGCCAAGGACATGATGAGTTGGTGGTCTAATGAGTTTGATGCGAATTCGGCTTCCTCAAACTCGTGGGATTCGAATGGTGTTCTTGATCAGCCGCAACGAGAAATGAAGTACTAGAATTAGTACAATGGTATGTATGGTATTGGTTTTAGCTAAGGTTTATTCATATTTAATTATCTTGATAAAGTGGATGGATGGAGGAGGACTGGTAAATGAGGATGTAAATTTGTGTAATAATGTTGTCTTTTTTGTTCTATCAATATCTACATGAATAAAACTGTTCCCTTTTGTAATATTTTAACATGTATTTCCCTATTTTGTTTCCATTTCTAAATTGTTCGTTATGAGTTTGTGAATTGTGCAACTAATAATTTTGCAGTCTTTATTTTCTTCATCAACAATGTGTTAAATTAATTTCCAATATAACTTTCTAAACAGGTCCATCCTTATGAAGGTTCTTGCATTTTAATATGATGGTTAACTATGGTGATTGTAATAGGACACTTACTCACGTGGTTAACCTTCTTACCCGATTTGGAAAAGTGAAGAGAGTGGGCTGAGGTGGAAGAGAGAGGCGACGGACACAGAGGAGAGAGGGGGGGCGGCAATGTCCGTGTAGAAGGACGGTCCATGAAGAAGAGAGGGAGGAGAGAGAAGGGAGGATGTCAATGTGTGTGTGTGTGTGTGGGGGGGGGGGGTTAGAAAAGTTCAATGTGGAGCCCTTGGCCTCCAGAAATACAAGATATGTCCTAAGATTGAAAACTTTGCCGTCTCAAGTAGATTAAGGAAAAAACATAGAAGTTCCTTAACCTTTCGGACATGTAACATTTTAAGTAAATAACCAATGCATAAAAATAAACCGAAAAGTGTGCAAAAATTATGTACATGTGGATGGTTATTAGTGATATTCTTGGTTGATTTTTAATTTGGTCAAAAATTAATGTTTGACTAAATTAAAAATCAATCGAACCATCCGAATGATACTTAGTGCAAAATACCCATTTAGAGACAACAACATTGGCTGCTTTCGGTCTAGGTAATTAGGGTCCAATTATGATTTTGATGAAGAGCCAAAATTTTATCATGCATTGCTTCTCGCCAATGTTGGTGTCTGAAGGCAGTTTTAAATCATTTAGGATCTATAGCAGCGAGTAACGTGATGTGGAGAGTTACAGGTGATATAGTAAACATTAAGCATATGTCGAGGCTTAATAACACCTGCACCACTCCTAGATACCATGTGATGAGAGCATGTGGTTGCGGCTCAGCTTCAGAAGAAGAAATAGACATGCACTACAAGAATATCAGGCTATGACGACGGGACCTTTCCCGACGACTTATGTCGTCGGCATAGGTGGCCAAAAACGACGACAAGTCGTCGGTAAAAGATGGAACAAAAATTTTTACCAGTCAAAGCCATTTACAACGACGGGTCGTCGCTACTAGTATGGGCGGGAACTTTGGCGCTCACAAGAAATTTGGCGGTCAAATGAAAACTCAATTGCGACGACATGTCGTCGCAACAGGGTATTTTTATTTTTCTTTTTAATTTTTTTAGGATAAATAAAGATAAATAATTAATTAAAATAAAATTAAATTAAAAATACTTTTTGTGACGACATGTCGTCGAAAAAAATATTTTTTAATTTTATTTTTAACAATAAAGCAAACGACGACGTTTCTTAGGGACCTATCCCGACGACGTGTCGTCGGGAATGGTCATAGTGGGTATAATTTCATCTCAGAGGGCTTTTTACCCTCATTTCTCATTTTACTCGATCAACTGCTCTCCCTTCCACCTCTGCTGCCACCGCCCTTCACCATCGTTCTCCTCCATCAAAGAATGCGTTCTAGCTCCACCACCACCACTAGTGATTTTGTTCAACGGGTATTGATTTTGTTTTATTTTTTGAGTGTTTTCCTCTAATTAATGACATATACTAATTGATGTTGTATGTAGATGATTTTTTAATGGTTGTGAAAACTAGAGTGGGAGTTCCCGACGACACGTCGTTTCTAAAGGTATTTTTAGTTTCTTTTATATATTTTTTCCCAAAATTAGTAATACATTTTTTTAACCCAATTTGTAAGTAATTTTTGCACTTCGGACTATACCTCACGGGTTTGTCCCGACATGTCGTCTCTTTAGCTATTTGAAGAAGAAATTTGAAGGTAAGTTTTTAATTAAAGTTTAATTTAGTTAATCTTGTATTTTTTGAAGAATATTGTGGGAAAATGAATGTATATTTATATATTATGTTTGTATATATAGGGTTGTATAAAATTAATGTATATATAGGTTTTTATTTTTTTAATTTAAATGTATTTTGTATGTATATGTGTTGTATATGTTTATGTATTATGTGTGTGTATGTGTGTATGTATGTATATATGTTGTATGTATCTGTATATGTTGTATATTTTTAGGTTAATTTATTTGTTTATGTGTACTTATGTATTTGTATATGTGTATGTATGTATAGGTTTGTATATTTAGAGGTATGTATAAAGAAATTTGTATGTATATACGTATGTTTGCATAAAGAAATTTGTATGTATACACATATGTGTTGGGTTGGACTAGGCTACTCGGTATCAGCTTCTAGAGGGGTAGATGCATCGGTTGATGTGGTTGGATCGGGTATGGGTTCCGACTGCATTGGTGAGGGTGTCACAGGTGGTACATTAGGTATGGAAGGCTTATGTGAATAAGGTAAAGGAAGTAAAGGTTTAGAATTACATTTGGTGTGAACAATAGCCACATCACTATAGGAGCTTAGAAATGGATTTGAAATATCAATAGTAGGAGTGTTTCCTGAGAAATGAAAAGAATGCTCATCGAATCTTGAAGGCGAGTGATAAAAACACGTTGAGTTATTGGATCCCATCATTTGTAGCCTTTATTTTAAACAATAACCGATAAAAATACATGAGAAGTTACGGGGTGCAAGTTTGTGCACAGAATATGGTCTCAAATATGGAAAAAAAAACGTGACAACCAAACACCTTGAAGTTTTGGTAGTTTGGTGTAGAGTGAAATAGCAACTCATATGGGGATTATAATCCAACAGTTTTGTTGGTAAGCGATTTATGACCTTCATAGCTGAAGCAAAAGCATCGACCCATAATGTGACTGGAGCATTGGCACCGAACAACATGGCAAGACCCGTTTCAGTTAGATGTTGGTGCTTAAGTGTAACATTTCTGGTTTTCACGTAGTTGTAAAGACTATTGTTATTCATGATTTAATACAACGAAGTCTTATTCATATCATATGTTCATTAACTTGTCCAATACATACTTGCAGTATACCTTAACTTAGTGAAAATTCAACTTTACCATCTTATGCACTACCTAATCTTGTGTTACATTGATCACCGTTATTTCATAGTCACCTCAAACTTATAATTAACTTAGAATGCATAACTTAACTAATTTCTCTATTACTACACATTGTCATCTTTCACCGTTCGACCGTCCGTTGGTTTGGAAAATGGAATGTTTTGTGCTCTTATTCTCCACTTAATAACTTTAGGGACGTAGATGTCCATCCTTAATAGTAAAAAAACGTAAAGACGGGGGGTCTAAGAGGTGGTGGCAATTTTAGGGCTTTCCTTTGTCTTTCTCTCCAAGTTCATACCATATTTACACCCCCCCCTTCACCTCTTAGTATAAATAAAAGGCTTAGGGTGGGTTATTTCTTGCTCATTCCTCTCTAAATCACTCTCTCCATCCCTCTAAATTTTGTAAACATCAGCCTTCTCTCTCTCAAAATTTCGCAAGACTCAAGGCATCCATATTCATTCTTGTTTTTCTTCTATGTTGATTTTCATTTTTTATTCTTAACCCTAACATAGCTAATATTATTCTATGTTACTTAACTTCTATAATAATTTAAATAAGTGTCTAATGGCTTATTATAACTTGTTTTGATGGTTAATCATCTAAAAACCCTAAAAACAAAGTGTAAGTGTATGATCAGATTCTGGGCACAACTCATAGACCGAATTTGAATCACTTGCTTTTTTATTCTAAAACTATGTTTTAAGAGTCTAAAACTGAGAAAATAAAACCACGTAATTTTTCGACAATTTTAAGGCATTCAAACGTAATTTTTTAGAAGTAAAGGTCAAATCTGACTTATGGACATAATATTTGTCTTGACTTTCCGGGATCATATCTCTCAAACTACAAACCGAATCATGTTCAATCTTTTTGAAAATCAAATTTTAATGAATACTCTTTAAAACCATATTCTGGACATCTGATCTTATGTCACGATTTTGGCATATTTAAGATGCTCAAATTAAAACGTTTTTTAAATAAAGATTGTTCTAAAAATCATAAAGTAAGTCTCTTTAATTTTTTGTGATTTTTCTAAAAATATTTGATTAGTTAAAAACGTTTCGGAAGTTGAGGACGGATTGCTGTCAAAACCCTAATTCTTGTTTTCCTTCAATTCTATTGAGATTTTAACATTTTAAACCTTTTTGATTTATAAAATCTTTATAATTAACTTTATGCTACTGATTTCTAACCCTCTAACTCTTAATCCATTCATCTTGTTCATTCATCTTATTCCTTACTCTTACACAATTCTAATCATATAGGATCACCTGAATCTTTCGGTCTAACTTTCTCGTTTATTTCAAGATTCAAGTTGAGTTCTTCATAGCCCCTTTCAATGTTTATGCTTTGGGGTGGAAACATGTATTTATACATAACAACCTTTTTCATGCAAATCAAATTAAAACATTTTCATATACTTGTTTCATGTTTTCAAGAAATTTAGGTTCATTTGTGAACTGCTTACATCTAGGATGCATGGACCTAGATTTAAATACAAAATATTTATTTTCTTATGTGGTTTGAATTAATTTGATGTAAAAGAATTGGTTGGTTTTAATTAAATTCCTTTAGTTATCTTTATACCTTGCGTTCTTGATTTCCATATCATCGTGCCCTTGTGTTTCCGCTTTATAGGGGGTGTGACAGATTGGTATCAGAGTTTTGGTTATAGAGAATTAGGTCACATTAGTAAAAGGCCTATACTATAACCTAAGTGTCCCCCATACTAGGAAACTTTATACACACATGTTTATTTCTTCACTAACATGCTTCTTCTAGTTATGTCTTCGTATTCTTCCGACATCTCCGACAACACTCACGTCACCTCCGAAAGCTCGGACATGCCTACCGAAGAACCGCAAAGCCCAATAAGCTGGAGTAGATTAATGCGAAGCCCAAGCCCGACCTATCAAAGCGAGGATGGTTTAAGGCTCAAAGACCTAGATAAACCACTAAGCCCAAGACATGAAAGCAAGAAGGCCCGAAAGACTGAGTTGCAATCCCACGCTACAAGAAAGGATCGAGTTGTCCACATCTCGAGTGACACGGAGCCCGAAGAAGAAGAAGGACGTGGAGCTGGACCAGTCAAAGAAGCCCAACTGCCATTCAAGAAGAGGAAGCATACTCCATACACGCTCTCATCAGAACCAAAGGCCTAATTGAGGTTTGTTGGAAGTATGTGTAACTGGAAGGGGTGAGACCTGCCCCTGTTTTTCGGTTGCGGTCACCATAAATCCAATGGCAAGCACAACGTCACTACTAAAAGACTAACCAACAGATCGACCACCCGGTCAACAATTGAAACATCAGCCTTAACAAATTTCTTGGTAAAAGATGCAACTACTTCCATAGCATTTTACACAGCATGTGACAATTTGAAATACATTTTTTTAATCTTTTGATGGACCCTTGAAAACCAATACACCATCGATCTCTGAAGTTCAAAGCTTTAATTTGCCAAGTTAAAAAGTAGTTCGAATAAAGAGGTGCACCACGTCTTTCCTAGTCAGAATCATTAGTGTGAAGGTATCAACCCTGTCAGCCGACTCCTGAGAGTATACTAGAACGCATGTTCAGGTGACTCTCTAGAGTATTAGCCGACTCTGTCAGCGGACTCTTGAGAGTGTCGGCCGACTCTGTCAGCCAACTCTCCAATATATCAGCCGACACTATCAAGTTGAACTGATTTCATGTATTGTATTCGCACAGATCACGTAGCACTCGTGTAGCCCAAGCTTTTAGTTCCAATAGACAATATATCATATGAGTTCTAATCCCCTTTTTGCCTTCTTTAATGGTGGTGTGAATACTTAGTGAAAAGTGTTTATTACATATCTATATTAATAAACAAAGTGAAAGTTATGTTTTAGCTAAAAGTTTAAAACAGACAAAAGTACGTTTTATGTAATGTATAGCTTTATTTATGGCAATCGTTTATTATATTTTCATATACATAAACAAAGGTATGATATACGTGTTAATCTATGTTTTAGTAAATCAAAGATATTTTATGGCAAACGTTTATTATATTTATATACATAAACAAAGGCATACCATATGTCAAGTTTTGAGCATGTTAAAGAAAGTTTTATGAAACGAAAGTGAATAGATTTCCTTCGAGAATGTGTACCAGCTTGTTAAGGTCCTTCGGAGACAGATGTTACTTGTACAAGATGACAGTTACAGGTTATGCCCTTTCCGTAAGAGCCTTTGTGGTTCGCTAACGGTTGTATAACTGGGATGGTGACGGCGGTTGCTCGGGAGGTCCACGCAACCTCCCAAAAGTGTTTAACGGTATTGTCGGTTCATGGTCTTTGATCATGGGGGAATTGACCAGGGTATTGTCGCTTCATGGTCGTTGATCATGGGGCATTGACTAGCGGTATCGTCGGTTCATGGTTGTTGGCCATTGGGGCATTGACCAGGTACTCGTCGGTTCATGGTCGTTGATCATAGGGGCGGTACAGAAGCGAAAAGGGAGTTGACGGTTAAGCGTTACTTGTCGGCACATGGCCGTGAGCCATGAGGGCAGTACAGTGTAAAGGAATTGATGGTTATCACATGTTTTTAAGTTGTTTTGAAAACTAAAGTATGTAAATTTTTGTCTTGATGACCGTATATATGTATTATGAAATCTTTTGTATGATTGGTTTAAAGTAAACGTTAGAACTCACTCAGCGTTGCTGATTTTTAGTATGCACATCAGTTAAGTGTATGTGGATGTAGATGGATGTGGATGCTTGATATAGTGCAAAGCACACATCTTTATTCCTAATGTTCAGTGCGTTTTTTATTAGTTTTGTGTTTGTTTTTATTCGTTTAAGTCTGTATTTGAGTGTATTGTATATTTGCAGGTGCTCATGAAGATTACAAGTGAATACGTGAAGAAATCGAGCAAGAGAACGAAAGCCGGAAGAACAAAAGAAGAAAATGGGAAATTTATGCCTCTCCCGGTACGCGAGAGAGGAGAAGGAAAGTTCTCGCAGTACGCGAGGGAAGGAAAACTGGCCACGACTATTTTGTTCCTCGCGGTACGCAAGGAACCCAACCCAAATGTCTCACGGTATGCAAGAGACCTAATTTCCGCAAAACCATAAAAATCGAAATTAAATAGATTTTGATAGCCATTGTGAGAGGAGTTCGATTTTTATCCATCCAAAGAAGGGTTTAGAGGCGATTTTGAGGATGGTGAAGCCAATTGAAGAGGAAAGCTTGCATCTTTGTGTTCCGGGTTTGTAGTTTTACGTATTCGGTTTACAAGATTGGATTTTTACCTTTGATTTGCGATGTTTGAAACCATGAATCCTGTTTATTACTTCTGTTTCGGTTTTTTAAAGATGATTCTAGGCTAGAACTTTAACATTGCCTAGGTTAATGATGAATACTTGTTAAAGTTTGATTTTTTATCGGTTTTTGGATTCTAATTAATGGGTTTATGATTTTGTAAAAGATCTTGAGTTGATTATTGTGATGTTATTACATGTTTAGATCTGATCTTGTGTTTGATTTCAATTCTTTGCGTTGGTTGTGGTTGTCTGTCAGTTTGATTAGCGTATCTTGGTCATAGATTTTAGGGTTTGTGATTAGGGTGGTTTGCTAGATGTAGTAACCATAGGAGTTGTCTTTGCTTGCCGATTAGAATTAAAAGTGTATCCTAGTTCAATAACCGAGAGGTGAGAATTAGTCGTTTAGTCTTCGTCATTAGGAATCCGAGTGTCAGCTGTCTGAGAGGAAGCCGATATTAGGTGTCTAGTGATTGTTGCTATTCGTGTCATAGTTGTTATCTTTAGATTACCCCGTGCATTCTTTGAGTGTATTGGTGGACGGAGAGACTGAGAGGTAATCTGTCTATTAGGGTACTTTTTCATTGTTGGAAATACCTGAGAAGTGATCCAACAATCTGGTGAGTTAGTACATCTTTAGGTTCCTTAGTTGGTGACACCTTGAGAGTGATTAAGGATCCACTAGGCTGTCTAGAGTTGTTTCCTTAGAAACCCACATCCATTATTGTTTCCATAACCGATAGAAGTTGTGTTTTGCATGTAGGATTCCGACCTAGGTGATATTCTTCCCATTCTTGATATTACCTTTGCCCTTTGTCTGGTTAGTTGAGTCGACATTAGTTTGCTGCATTCATTAGTTTAAATAGTAGTGTAGTAAACCCCCCCCCCCCCCAAACCAAATCAATCTTTAGTCCGAGTCAGAGTCTAGTATTGTTACATAGTGTGTCTAGGGTTCGATAACTCGGTTTACCATTAAGTTGTGCTACACTCGATAGGAACACTTTCTTGTCGGTGCGGTTTAGTTGAAGGTACTCCTTTTTATTACTTAGGAGTCTAGGTTAGGTTTATTTGTTAGTTTTTATAGACCGTTCGGACGACATCAAGTTTTTGGCGCCGTTGCTTGGGACACTTGGCAATAGCAATATTAGCTTTGACTAGTTCTTTTTGTGATTTTTGGTTTGTTTTGTTTTCTGTTGAGTCTTGTGTGCTACTTGTCTTTTGTGCTACTAGTGAGTCTTATCTGAGTGTCTAATTTAGAATCGAGTCTTTTTGTGTGTCTTTGAGTCTTTGTTCTGTTTCCTTTTAGAGTCTTTCTGTTTATGTACCATACTCGTTCGCAGGGATCACCACCTTATTCAGCTTTCCTAGAGCCCGAGCGAGAGCTACAGGAGCGCACCCGCGACTTCCGGGAGCGTTTAAAAGCATTGTGCAGCACCCAGGTACGTCCTACTAGCCCAATCTCCTTTCCTTAAATGGGCGACACTGACCCACCAGCGAGGCATAAAGTACACCAGAGGGCCAGTGATGGGGACACGGGCCCGAGATCTTCGATCACACGCCCCACTATACCGAACACCAACTTTTGGCAAATACCATCACATGTCATGAGTACGATCACTCATGCCACTCAATTCCATGGACTCGAGGATGAGGATGCACCCGGGCATTTGTCCCGCTTCGCGCGGATATGTGATACATTCAATATCACAGGTGTGTCTAAGGACGCTATCTACTTGCGTCTCTTCCCATTCTCCCTCTCTGCGCATGCATCTACTTGGCTCGACACTCTCCCAGACAATTCTATCACCACATGGGAGGATCTCGAAGCCAAGTTCTTCAAGAAGTACTATCCACCTTCCAGGGCTACTCGCCTTAGAGACCAAATCCATTCGTTTCGGATGGACCCCGACGATCCCTATCACATGGTCTGGGAGCGGTTCAACGCGTTTTTGAGCCGATGCCCTCAGCACGGTCGTTCCGACAGGGAGCTGGTGGAGAAGTTCTATAATGGCATCACTTTCGAGAATTCGAGAAGCAGCAAATGTTCAACACAACTGCGGGAGGTCATATCATGGAGAGACTCGAGCCTGATGAGTGCGAGGAAATGTTCGAGAGCTTCGCTCAAGCCGAACAGAAGCATCCACATTCTGTTAGGAATTCCATTCCTACTGCTATAGCACCCGCCTCTTCTCCTAGAGGTGTGCATCAGTTCACTCCTGAAACTAGCTTGGCTGCTGCACTCGCCTCAATGGCTAACGAGATTAAGGAGCTGAAGCTCAGTTCTCAGAGGTGTCAAGTGTGCAAGGGAGGCCACGACACCCGAGATTGCCCCGTAAATAATCAGGAGCATGTGAGCTTTACAAGCAACCAAAACCGAGGGTACAACAACTATAATTCATTTGGCTCGGGATGGAGATCTGGTAACAACCCATCTAGGTTTAATGCCCACCAGCAGCAGTATGGAGGAACTGATGGGGAGCAAGTTCAGGAAACAGTGTCAACACAAGGAAGATCGAAGAGATGATAGAGAATCAGACACCGTTGTTTGCTCCGTTAGTGCAAAATGACAGGGATGCTAGGTAGATATTGGATAGCCGTGACACTCTCTTGAAGAATCAACAGTCGGCATTCCAGGATCTGCAACGCACGGTAGGAGACATCGCTCAAAGCTTGAAAGATCTACAAGGAGGTCCATCTTCAAGCTCCAACGTTTCAGTGATGGCCGTGTTAGTTAGGAGTGTGGAAAAGAAAGAGGTTGTAGAGGATGACTCCCACTCAATTGAGTATGGCATACCTTCAGTAGAGGAAGTGAAGAAGGTAGATTAGATAGCTCGATTTGCTGCAATCGATGCTAAGATGGCCGAAGAAAGGGAGAGCCCACCGGTGGTAGAAGAAGAAGAGCCGGCGGATGAAGAGATAGAGATGGAGAAGCCTGCCGAAAGGGCAATGGAGAAGAAGAAGGGGTGGAGATAAAGTCCCCCGAGGTTGACTTGAGTCGTATTCCTTACCCAGCACGCGTCCTGCCATATAAGAACGCTAGGGAATACGGTACCTTCCTTGATATGTTTAAACAACTCAAGGTCAATCTCCTACTTATAGAGGTCCTCCAGCATATGCCTAAGTATGGAAAGTTCCTCAAAGATCTTCTTTCCAACAAGAAGAAGCTGGAGGGGATCTCTAAAGTCTCACTTAGTGAGCAATGTTCTGCGGTGGTTCAGAACCAGTTTCCTGAGAAGCTGCCGGATTCGGGTCGTTTCACGATACCGTGTCTGCTAGGCAGTTTACCGTTGAACCACGCGTTGGCTGATATGGGGGCTAGCATCAATTTGATGTCATATTCTGTCTATAAGCATCTAGATCTAGGTGAACCGCAGCCTACGCGTATGAGCATTTCCTTGGCTGACCACTCAGTCAAATATCCACGGGGAGTTGTGGAGAATCTTCTTGTTAAAGTAGGCAAGTTTGCATTCCCCATGTATTTTGTTATTCTAGATATGGAAGTGGATGATAGAGTCCCACTCATCCTAGGACGCCCGTTCCTACGTACCGCCAAGGCAATGATTGATGTCTTTGACGGGAAACTCACACTTCGTGTGGGGGATGAGTCGGTTATATTCGATGCTATGAAGTCCGTGAAGGATGTTGGCGAGCATAGCCACTTCGTGTGCATTCTTGATGCCCTCATGGACGACCATCGGGACTATGATCCAGAGAGAGAAATTGATGAGCCCGCCCCTAACTTGGGAGAGATATCTGATTGGGCGTTAGAGTTAGAAGGGTTGTTAGATGAGCCGGACGATTATGGCAATGAGGTGCTTGATGATCTGCTGGAGATGATTGCAGAATTTGAAGATGTCATAGGCACAACCCCAAGTGTAGGGAAGTTAGTGGCGAGTATAGAGGATCCAGATGATCCTGGTGAAGGTTTAGAGGTCCCATTTATAGAAAATCTTATTACTGAACCGTTACCAAGCACCATTGTGCTTTCTGAGGGAAGAGTTGCTGAGCCAACCCCTAGTTCTGACTACCCTAGGTCTAGGCCGCCTCGTAAGAGAACTCGAGAGTTAATAGATTTAGGTAACCTAGACAGAGTGCATACCCCAAGTGTGGGGACGTCGAGGGGAGATAAATTACTTGGTTATTTGATGCATATCATTTTCGGGCCAGGTAGGTATAAGCTATGGTGGAAGGACCTGAGTGATAGAGGTCCATTATTCGACAGGAGTAGTTGTTTGCTAGAGATGTGGAGGACCGGGAGACTGCGAAGAGTGAAGGCGGTACCGGTTAGTATCAAGGAGAAGCCTCCTGATAGGCTTGCGTGAATCTCGGGCAAGTGCCAGGGATGTAGAGTTTGTTTGCATTACCTGGTTTGAGTCCATGTCTTTTTCTATGTTTTTTTGGGTTTGTGTGTTTTATTTGTGTCGAGTTTTGCAGGGATTAACGATCGATTTGGCATAAGAAATCATTGGGAATGAAGTTCCAGGTATGTTTTACGTTGATTTTTACTGTTGGAACAAGTTTTAAAGAAAGTTGGGTGAGAAAGATTTTTAGGAGGCCAAAATTTTCTATGTATAAAAATTGAAAAATCTTCTTAACTTTCTGTTACCACAGCCCTCTCGCGGTACGCGAGAAAGGAAAACGGATTCTCTTGCGGTACGCGAGAGATAAGAAATTTAGGTCGGCTTGAATTTTAACTTCTCGAGGTACGCAAGGAGTGTTCCAGGTTCTCTCGCGGTACACGAGGCTTCCTAGGATTTGCCCTTCTTTCCCTAGTTTTCCATGGTTGCCCACACCGATCATCATTTCTTCCACCATCACCAATCATCTTCACATATACCACCTCTATTACCATAATCATCCACCATATACACCATCTATCATTGCCATCTATCACCGTCAACCACTACCACCATCATCACACCACCTCTATTATCATCATCCATCATTCATCATCATCATCATCGTCCACCGACCATAACGACCATAGGAAACTTAGAAACTGTTCATGACCGATGACCGACCTTGCTGTGGCATTCATGTCTATGTGTTTGCCACCCATTGAGTACGTTTCTCTGCATGCTATCTATCTTGAGTCTTTAAGTTCTTAGTGAGTCATTCGAGTCTTTTATTTTAATTTGACTCCGTTTAATGCTGCGAGTTTGTTGTGAGGTTTATTTTGCAAGTTTTATCATCCCGCCCGTACTCAATCTCCATTCGGGCGGGGTTGATTATCACTTATTTGAAGTTTGTAAAGGCAACCCGTCAGTTTGTGCAACCGCGACCGAAATGCTATACGGTGCACATAAGGATGAAGAAAGCCGGATATATTCATTGCTACATTACCAGCTAAGTCGCTTTCTATTTTATTGTTGCATTTTTATTTTTAGTTGTGTCTTACTTCACATTGAGTACAATGTGTCTTTCAAGTGTGGGGATGTGAGTGTCTAGTTTAGTTAGTTTGTCTTGTTTATAAAAATTCAAAAATACAAAAAAAATTGAAAATTTTGAAAAAATAACCTTTGAAATCAAAAGTTTTGCATTATACTTGGAAAATGATGGTACAATTGGATGTACTTGTTGAGTTTAAATGATTTAAATAATAAAAAACGCGTTTAATTAGTAATGTTTTGGTAGACCCGGCCAGCTTGAAAAGCTTAAATATCCTGTGAGTGTTACTTAGGAATTAATTGAATTAAAATCTTGATATCTTGTGGGTATTCATCTTAGAGTAACGGTAATACTGAAACTGTCAATATAGGTTGATAGGTACCAAGTTAAGTTAAAATTTAGAGGTTTTTGAAATTTTTGACACACCACTCTCTTTTATGAAAATAAATCCGAGTTTGGTGGCGCCCGCATCCATAAATTCCATAATTCATGAGCTTATTTGATTAGAATACTGAGTGTTGCTTATCTGTTACCCTCCGAGATGGCCACTTGGAGAAAACGCCTCTAAGTGATTCTTATGTGCTTAATTGATAAATTGCATCCTATGTGCTACGTTCTCGGATGGTAACCTGGGAGACGCACCACTAGGTGAGGTTGATTCATACATTTGATTATTGCTCATATTCCATCCATTCATTCATTGATCATCTAATTTCTAAAAACCTGTAAATTTTAGTTTAACGTGGTAGGGTAAATCTATATGGTTTGATCCATGCCTAAATATAACCGTGAGACGGGATTAGGTAGAGCTGTAATTGTTAAGTGTGAGTCACATAGATTGATTGATATGCTTGGTAAAATGAATGAGAACACGTAATGGGGGCTTGAAAGTTGGTGTTGGGTTTAATCGGACAGAAATACTAATTATTTCTTTTTAACACGTGAGTATATTTTGCTGATTGGTAACTGATGTTTATTAAGTAGATCTGAGTTATGATTGCATTTACAGCTTTTTCGAGGACGAAAAAAGGTTAAGTGTGGAGATGTTTGATGTAGTGCAAAGCACACATCTTTATTCCTAGTGTTTTGTGCTTTTTTTATTAGTTTTGTGTTTGTTTTGATTCGTTTAAGTCTGTATTTGAATCTATTGTATATTTGCATGTGCTCATGAAGATTACAAGTGAATACGTGAAGAAATCGAGTAAGAGAATGAAAGCCGGAAGAAAAAAAGAAGAAAATGGGAAATTTATGCCTCGCGCGGTACACAAGAGAGGAGAAGGAAAGTTCTTGCGGTACGCGAGGGAAAGGAAAAACGGTCGCGACTATTTTGTTCCTCGCGGTACGCAAGAGACCTAATTTCCGCAAAACCCTAAAAATCAAAATTAAATAGATTTTGATAGCCATTATGAGAGAAGGGTTTAGAGGCGCTTTTGAGGATGGGGAAGCCAATTGAAGAGGAAAGCATGCATCTTTGTATTCCGGGTTTGTAGTTTTACGTATTCAGTTTACAAGATTGAATTTTTACCTTAGATTTGCGATGTTTGAAACCATGAATCTTGTTTATTACTTCTGTTTCGGTTGTTTAAACATGATTCTAGGCTAGAACTTTGATATTGCCTAGGTTAATGATGAATACTTGTTAAATTTTGATTTTTTTATCGGTTTTTAGATTCTAATTAATGGGTTTATGACTTTGTAAAAGATCTTGAGTTGATTATTGTGTCGTTATTGCATGTTTAGATCTGATCTTGTGTTTGATTTCAATTCCTTGTGTTGGTTGTGGTTGTCTGTCAGTTTGATTAGTGTATCTTGGTCATAGATCTTAGGGTTTGTGATTAGGGTGGCTTGCTAGACGTAGTAGCCATAGGAGTTGTCTTTGATTGCTGATTAGAATTAAAAGTGTATCCTAGTTCAATACCCGAGAGGTGAGAATTAGTCATTTAGTCTTTGTCATTAGGAATCCGAGTGTCAGCTGTCTGAGAGGAAGCCGCTATTAGGTGTCTAGTGATTGTTTCTATTCATGTCATAGTTGTTATCTTGAGATTACCCCGTGCATTCTTCGAGTGTATTGGTGGACGGAGAGACTGAGAGGTAATCTGTCTATTAGGGTACTTTATCATAGTTGGAAATACCTGCGAAGTGATCCAACAATCTGGTGAGTTAGTACATCTTTAGGTTCCTTAGTTGGTGACACCTTGAGAGTGATTAGGGATCCACTAGATTGTCTAGAGTTGTTTCCTTAGAAACCCAGATCCATTATAGTTTCCATAACCGATAGAAGTTGTGCTTTGCAAGTAGGATTCCGACCTAGGTGATATTCTTCCCATTCTTGATATTACCTTTTCCCTTTGTCTGGTTAGTTGAGTCGACATTAGTTTGATGCATTCATTAGTTTAAATAGTAGTGTAGTAAACCCCCCCAAACCAAATCAATCTTTACTCTTAGTCAGAGTCTAGTATTGTTACATAGTGTGTCTAGGGTTCGATAACTCGGTTTACCATTAAGTTATGCTAGACTCGATAGGTACACTTGCATGTCAGTGCGGTTTAGTTGAAGGTACTCCTTTTATTACTTAGGAGTCTAGGTTAGGTTTATTTGTTAGTTTTTATAGATCTTTTGGACGACATCAATGCTTGGCTTGGCAAAGAGAGTTACCCGAAGATCAGCGTCTGGCATCCCGTTTATGTTTATGTTTTAGTTAATGTTGTTTAAGACAAGTTTTAGTTGTAATTGACAAGTTATGCTAGACATGTTATGCTTCCGCTGTTATGTTAAAAGTTTTAATCGTTTCCGTTGTGATATGCTGAATGTCTTATGTTTTATGCGCTATGTGTTGATGAGTTAATCCAATAAGTGAGGCCTCCCTGGTTTGGGGCCATACAAGTTGGTATCAGAGCCATAGTTTGAGAGATTTGGGCATTCTCGATGTCTAGACTTAAACTGAGAATGGGACCATGTAAGGGATGCAAGTACGGGTAACTCAAGCTAAAGCATCAGACACGTAAATTAAGTATAGCTCTTCCCTTAGTATACGTTAGACTAGAACGAAGGTTTGATGAGATCATAAAGGTGAACAAATAGAATGCAAGAAGTAGTGTAATGGTTAATTGCAGATGGCCAGTGTATATTAACATCTTACAATACTTGTTGTGTTCTATTTGCTAACTAGCATGATGACGTTGAATTTCTTTCCTCGTACAGTTAATAGATTTGACCGGATTTCCATGTAATATCTATTGATTTTTTTACCCTGAATGGTAGAGAATAAGAAGCGTATGCCTGTAAGTGTATGGTAGATATCTAGGTAATAAAGTCACTTCCGACTGGAACACTTAGAACATGAAAGGAGAAGTAAATTAGTAATACAGACCGGTTACTGTCATTAGTAACTTACCTCGCTTATGACATTCTGAAACTATAACAAACGTGGTGACGTTGGCGTTCCGATATCTATAGGTAGTCGTCATCTATGGCAGGAGGGAAAGGAGGAGGTGGTATCGGCCGTAAGGGAAGATCGTTGTTTAATCAAAGGCAAATAAGGAAGGATGGGTACTCTCCCTACGGACCAGGTACCTTCAAAGCAAAAGGCAAAGCGTACGAGTGTAGCGCAGCCGAGCAAGAAAATAGAGTGGATGGGCAACGAACCATGGAGTTTGCAAAAGAAGCAACTATAGTGAAAGCAGTTGCTCAACTCCTACGAGATATCATGCCTGCAGCCATAGCCGACGCCATGAAGGATGTTGGACAGATGCTTGGGAAAACCAAATGGGTCAGGGTTGAATCAGACGAGGAGCCCAAGGAAGAAACTATAGGGGAAAAGACAATCAATGGCGAAGGATTGGGTGCTGAAATTGAAAATGAGGAGATAAAACCATCGAATCAACACAAAGAAAAGTATGTAGAAATGGAAGGCAAGAAAGCAAAGTTCAACAAGAAGGCTCGTGTGGTAAGTGTGGGAAGAGGCACACAGGTGAATGCATGTTAGGATCGGAGGGGTGTTATACGTGTGGAAAGCTTGGACACCTCTCTCGCGAATGCCCAGACGGGTGTATATGTTATAAATGCGGCGAGAAAGGGCATATCAGTAACGAATGTAAGAAACCGAAGGCCACAGCCAGGGCAAGAGTCTACCAGATGACTTAGTAAGGTACGTTGCAAGCTCTTATTTATGTTATGGCAAGTTTAAATTATTGTACCTTGTCTAGTAGTTATCCCTGTTAAGCTTAGCTGCCTTAAAATTAGAAACTTACCCTGATTTGATTCTCAGTGGTAGTTAATCACAATGGCCTTCATCACCAAGCCGCCTCACATAGCTATGGTTTACGCCACCCATTTTGTGATTTGCTATCAGTATAACTTATGGCAGGTTTTGAGGACGAAACTTGTTGTAAGGAGGGGAGACTTGTAACATACCGAGTTTTGAAAACATAAAGAGTAAACGTTCACATGGGTTAAACTAAACTAAGGAAGGGAGCGGGCCTTGGGCTTGGGCCGAAAAAGGAAAAGGAGTTTGGGCTCCATAAAACTCCAACTTCATCCCCTCTACCCTCATTCCACACCATTTTCACATTTCACAAGTTCTAGAGAGAGAGAGGATAGAAAGAGAAGGTGTCAGTTTTGCTCCAAGATCGATCCCAAACTTCTTCTGTAGTGTTTACTCAAAGTTTAGCTGAAGAAACGAGCCGATTAGAGGTAAGAAACTCGTCCAGATTTGAGATTTTGTTGAAAATAGGTTTTTAGGGTTTCTTGGGTATAATCACATAAAGATCGATTTTTTACGTATAAGAACACCTGAAAAGTATAGATCTAGCTTCATGGAAGTTGGAGAAATTATTCGAACTTAACAAGTTATGGTTTTGGATCGAAAACGAGTCTGATTGGAAAATTGTGTTCTTGAGTCGACACTCGAGTATCGCTACCCGCAAGTAGTGACACTCGACGAAGAAGAAGGTGAGAATCGGCCAAGGAGAATCGGCCAAGTGAGAATCGGCCGTTGAAGTATTGGCCCTCCTATAGCATGACACAAGTCCTGAACGCATGTTCAGGCGACTCTCCAGAGTATTAGCCGACTCTGTCAGTCGACTCTTGATAGTGTCGGCTGACTCCCCAGTATATCAGCCGACTCTAGCAAGTTTAACCGATTTCATATATTGTATTCGCACAGATCATGTAGCACTCGTGAAGCCCGAGCTTTTAGTTCCAATAGACAGTATATCAGGTGAGTTCTAATCCCTCTTTTTGTCTGCTTTAAGGGTGGTGTGCACACTTAGTGAAAAGGGTTTATTACATATTCTATATTAATAAACAAAGTGAGTTATGTTTTAGCGAAAAGTTTAAAATAGGCAAAAGTAGGTTTTATGTAAAGTATAGTTTTCTCTCTCTCTCTCTCTCTATACATAAACAAAGGCATGATATACGTGTTAAACTATGTTTCAGTAAAGCAAAATTATTTTATGGCAAGCGTTTATTATAATTTTATGGCAAGCGTTTATTATATATTTATACATAAACAAAGGCATACCATATGTCAAGTTTTGAGCAAGTTAAAGAAATTTTATGAAAAGAAAGTGAATAGATTTCCTTCGGGAATGTGTACCAGATTGTTAAGGTTCTTTGGAAACAGATACTTGTACAAGATGACAGTTACGGGCTATGCCCTTTCCGTAAGAGCCTTTGTGGTTCGCTAACGGTTGTACAACTGGGATGGGTGACGACGGTTGCTCGGGAGGTCCACGCAACCTCTCAAAAGTGTTTAGCGGTATTGTCGGTTCATGGTCATCGATCATGGGTGCATTGACCAGGGTATTGTCGGTTCATGGTCGTTGATCATGGAGGCATTGACCAGCGGTATTGTCGGTTCATGGCCACATGCCATGGAGGCATTGACCAGGTACTCTTCGGTTCATGGTCGTTGACCATGGGGGCGGTACAGTAGTGACAAGGGAGTTGACGGTTAAGCGGTACTTGTCGGCACATGGTCGTGAGCCAGGAGGGCAGTACAGTGTTAAGGAATTGACGGTTATCACATGTTTTTAAGCTGTTTTGAAAAGTAAAGTATGTAAAGTTTTGTTTTGATGACCGTATATATGTATTATGAAATCTTTGGTATGATTGGTTTAAAGTAAACGTTAGAACCCACTTAGCGTTGCTGATTTTTAGTATGCACATCAGTTAAGTGTAGGTGGATGTAGATGGATGTGGATGCTTGCAAAGAGAGTTACCGTATGTTTTAGTTCATGAAGTTTAAGACAAGTTTTAGTGTAATTGACAAGTTGTGTTAGACATGTTATGCTTCCGCTGTTATGTTAAAAGTTTTAATCGTTTCCGCTGCAATATGTTAAATGACTTATTTTTTATGAGCTATATGTTGATAAGTAAATCCAATAAATGAGGCATCCATAGTTCAAAGGCTTTACAAATATATAAAGATTATATAATAACTATATACAAAGCAATAGGGACTTGAACACTAAATTCATCACATTGGGCCTTTTGGGCGGTTTGTCAGGTGGCCTCTTTACATTGGGTGGATTTTAATATATTTTTTTTGGCTTAACACTGAATTTGTTTGTACAAAATTATTGTAGTGGGAAATAAAACAAAATACTCTTCATGGTCTAGTGGTGCCGCCGTATTTGGAGTTCCTTCATAACCACCCCACCCATCTGGGTTCAAACCTTGTGGTTGGGTTTTTTTTTTTATAATTTTTGTTTTAAATGGTTATATTTTTTCATTACATACATAAATAGTTTTTGTGAGGTCTTAACACTTTTTTAATATAGTATATTAACAATTAGGAAACTTGAGTTGTGAGAGGAATATCACTATTTATTAAACAGTAATTATTTTTTAGATTAAATAAGTTAATTTACCGATAAAAACGTCAAATCCTACTCTAACTTAGTTGTAAGGTCTGTTGGCCATTTGGTGCAATGTTAGTCTCAAGACTTCTCATAGTGAAGGTCTTGGGTTCGAATCCTGGCAACAGCAAAAAAGGGGTCTGTGGCCAGGTCAGGGGTTTAACCAGTTGGGGGGTTCCTCCTGTGGTGGGCTGCCTTAGATGTTCTAGGTGTTGCCCCGGTGAAACCCAATTATCCTAGAATATCTAGGTGTTGACGTTCAAAAAATAAAACTTACTTCTAAGGCGCGCTATTGTCTAGCAGGGGACGAGGGTTCGAAGCCTCTGCCAGCCATTCCATCCAATCTTTTTTTAGTCAATTACCATTTTTTTATACAAGAAAAATGAACCTTGGCACTCACACACACTACCACTCACCTACATATACTTCACATATTTTTTTCTAATATTTTAAATAATTTAATATTTATACTTAATTTTAAACATATTTTATTTTTCTTTTCATAACTTTTAAAATATAATGTTATGGTACACTCCGAATATATTGTTGCGACGAACTTATATTTATCTATGTTTCAATGTTTGTTTTATAAAATTACGTATTTATTATTTTGACGAGAATTTTTTCCACGGGGTTAATACATGTGTACCCGTAGAAAGTAACCAAACTCTTGTTTGACTTCATATCGCCATGAAATATTAAACGTCTGGTCATTAATATTACATTTGCACGGGACGGAGCTGAACTTTTGGTGCCCTAATTTTTTATATAATGTGAATATTATAGTGTAATTTGATTATGTTAACAATAATGTTGATTAAGTTTAGTGACAAGTGATTCATGTTCTCTCTTTGGGTATTCAGGTTCGGAACTTAGAAGACACAGGTATTGATTAAATTTTATATTCTCTTTAAATGTGAAAAAACCCTTCGTAGGCCAAAACCACAAATCCAATGACTAGTTGAATTGTTGATTTGGAATCAAATTTCTTTAGGCCATCCGTATGGTTTCATATTCACGTCCATCACGTTAACGTCATATTAACATGGGGCAATCACTAAATCAAATTATTAAGGTGTGTAGTAATTTCACTATCCACACACAAATATATACACATATATATATATATATACATAACACACACATCACCAGCCCTTTTCCCACGTGAAAACCTCACGCCCAACCCTCACGCCCACTTTCACGCCCATAACGTTCTTGGCAAAAGATGCTACCTCCTCCATTGCAGTATCCAGAGCACGTGACACTTTCCCAGCCATTTCTTGAATCTCTTGATAGACCCTTGAAAACCCTTTACCCTGCATTTGCATCAGTCGTTTCTTCAACACGGGCATAAACAATAAAGGTCTACAGAAACACTACATATGTTTTTTAGGAAGTTAATAAAAGTAAAATTGTTTCATTATATTTAAAAAAAGGGGCAATTACATAAAACTCTAAAAACATCATTAATTACATATATACTTAACTCAAAAAAAAATTAATGTATATCCCTTCATAATTACAAATATACCCAACTAGATAATGAAATCGATCAGAAGCGACGCTCGTTGTTGGAATCGATCGGAAGCAGGAATTAGAAATTTAGAGTTGGGATCAATGGAATAAAAATAGCCATATTTTTTGTAAGATTAAAAGGCTAATTTTATAAAATATAGGGATATATGTAATTTAAGTTTTAAGTTGGGTATATATGTAAATAGGGTTGAAAAATAGGGAGATATATGTAATTATACCTTAAAAAAAAAGAGCCAAGATGAATACAAGAGTAATCTTCATTTAAATCTTGGTAAACAAAGAACATTATATTCTAAAACAAACTAGTTTTCATTCAGATTTTGGTTTCAGCCACTGTTTATCGGTTGCCGTCACCAACGGCAACCACAACGTCAACAACTTGAGCCAGTAAATTAAACAGCCAGAGGAACAACCGAACAAGCGGAGCTGCTAAAAGACTAACCAGCAGATCGACCACCCGGTCAACAATGGAAACAGCAGCCTTAACAAACTTTCTTGGCAAAAGATGCAACCACTTCCACAGCATTTTTCACAGCACGTGACAATTTCAAAGCCATTTTTTTAATCTTTTGATGGACCCTTGAAAACCAATACCCCATCCATCTCTCTAGGTTTGAAGCTTTAATTTGCCAAGTTAAAATGTGGTCAGAATAGGACGGTGCATGTAATATATATGTAGGACAATGGTAGTCATTTGGTTGAATGATTGGAGTTACATGGGATAATGAAAGGTCATAGTGTGGTTCAAAGAAAATAATTAGTATCAGAGGTAATTAATTACTGGTTTTGAAATCGATTTATTGATACTTATAATTACACAATTTTTTTTTTGGTTTACCGTCAACGAATACTATAAGACCGGCCACCGGGTAAACTCATTGGCGAAAGGCCACCACGACCGCAAACGCAGACAGCGCTGGTGACACCCGGTCTGCTCACCATTCTAGGGGAAACCCAACACCCGAAGGCCCATTGTGTTAAAAACCCTTGCTATGGGTGTAAACGAGCCAAGCCGGCTCGCGAGCTACTCTAGATCGCCTTGCAAAAAACGTGAATCGAGCCGAGCTCGAGCTCGAGCCTAAAAAAATGTTGTTTATTAAACGAGCCTATGCACGAGCTTTCACTTATCGAGCTCGAGCCAGCTCGCGGGCCTAAACGAGCCTATTATTTATATATATTTTTAATTAATATATTAAATATATATTTATAAAATAATAATTAGTATATATAAAATTATGATAAAAATAACTAAATAATATATATTATGTTACATAAAACATTATAATAAAATTTATATAAAAATAATTATAAACATAAATAAATTAACTAATAAACGAGCCGAGGCCAAGCTTGAAAAACTACCCACGTGCTCGAGGTCATAGTAAGTTAAACGAGCCGAGCTCTAGCCTAGTCGAGCTCGGGCTCGGCTCGGCTCGTTTACACCCCTACCCGGCCCTTCCCATATGAACATATTGCACCAAGTGAGTCTCGAACTCATGACCTCTACATTAGAAAACCATTGGGTGCCTCCTCCAAACCAATTAATCTTGGGCTTATTGACAATTTATTTATTTAGTTTAACAGCATTCTTTAATTAGAGAAACCAACCATTAGCCAGATGCTAGCCCTTACAAATGGAATTAAACGGAACATGACAAACCTAAATAAAGTAGACTAGAACATTGGACTATAACTTAAAAGAAACCCAGTCGACCTATTCCAAAGAGGTTAACTTAGCCCTACTCTTGATGCATAGGAATCTCATCGCCTTGATTTCTTCAATGATGCTTTTAATGGATATCCGTTGGCTTTCGAATAGATGTTTGTTTCTAGCTTTCATTAGCACCCAACACGCAAATAGTTTTATTAAAAGAACCATGCGTTGCTTGGTTTCTTGGAGCCCTCCTATCCCTTGAACTTGAAACAAATTCTTAACTCTGAAGGCATAAATTGGTGGAAGCTTGCACCAAGTTGAATTTTACTGTCATATTATAGCAGCTACATAACAAGCAGTGAAGATGTGGTCCGTCTCCTCCACCTCCCCGTAAAAAACACATGATGTTGTGGTTGAGGTGGTATGAATGTTTCTTTGTTGAAACGCCATCAACGTTGGGATCCTCTCTCCCTCCATCCTCCACCCAATGTTTACTTTCAGCGGAAGCCAGGCATTCCAAGCAAAGGCCTAGCCTGGGGACTTCACTCTTTGATTAGCGAAGGATAGCCTAATCGACTTGACCGAAAACAGTCCGTTCGAACATCCTGACCACACCCAGCTATCCATTCGATCACTCGTCTTTACATTTTTTAAAAGTGAGCAGAAACTATGTAATTCCAGCAATTCAAACGAAAGAAAGACATTTCTAATCCTAGACCGGTAAAAGGTTAGAGAATTACCCGACATTGGACACCAATCCCAGACAAGGCAAGATTTGTTTCAGTCGATTCTGAACAGGGCCGGAAAGGAAACCATCAATGGAGTTGATCCAATCCAATAATTCACCCAAAACCTTATTGTCTCCCCATTCCCCAACTTCCCCACGATAGAATGTGGCAGATTAAGGTTCGCTTTTGCTATTGACTGATTCAAGTTGGCTATCGATTTCCACACACCAGAGTACCAATGATTACCTAGGATAGCAGTCCAGGAGTTTGGCTTGAAGTGGAAGGCTGTTATCACATTTCTCCACAACCGATTGCTTTCAACCTTGTACCTCCACCGCCACTTATATAGTAGACTAAAATTGAGATCTTCAAAGGTTCCCAACCTTAATTGTACCTCCACCACCACTTATAATTACGTAATTAATATGAAGTAATGTATTGCGTTATCGTTGTAACAAAAGTCTACAAATTTATTTTTTTTAACCGCATAAAGGAATTTATTTTAGTTTTTTTTAACGGCAACAATTAGTATTGATAAAAGCATACTAACAAGAAGCTAGAATGTAGATACAATGCAAATAAACAAGGAAAGCAAAACCGATTACATATTATTAAAATTCAACTACACAATTCCTCACCGAGAAAATTCAAGATTAATGTGCCCCCTTATTAGCGATTATTGTAATCACAAGTAGTATATCCTTATATTAACTAGTTTTTTTGTAGTTTGTAGTTCATTTTCTTATGTTAAGTTGAATAGCTCATCTATGTAATGCGATGATAACTATGTTGGAATTGGTTGTCTCGAAATATTTGGCCCAATGAGTGCAAAATCTATCTCTCCCCTAATTGGTCATTCTGCACAAATGGTCATGGATCCTCTATACGTGTTAATCAAGAACTTGTGGTCGATTATTATTTGAATGGGTGGACAATTTTGAGTCTATGAGTGCCCCAGCATAATAAACTAGACGTAAAACACGCGCGTTACAGCGGGTTTTTTTCTCCCTAAACCTTGTAGTGGGGACTTTGTACGCTTACGTTTGCAATACAAACCAAACCATAACCGATATAATCAATAAATACTTTATACACATATTGAAACTGTTGCAGCAAATACTTGTTGGTTAGCTATGTTACTATTGTTTTAGAAAGGGCTCTAGATTTTTTTCGCTTTGAACCCTCAAAATGGTTGAGTCACCCCTACATTTGCATTAGTAGTTTCTTCAGCACAGGCATAAACACATTATGGAGCAATATCGGGTGAGACCCCATCATGAAAACGAATCCAATAAGGGTCTACAGAAACATTACATATGTTTAAGGAAGTTAACAAAGATAAAATTGCGTCATTGTATTTAAAAAAAAGCCAAGATGAATACAAGAGTAATCTTATTTAAATCTTGGTAAACAAAGAACATTAGATTCTAAAACAAACTTAGATTTCATTCAGATTTTGGTTTCATCGACTGTGTATCAGTTGCCATATATCCAAGATCAACCAAAATGTCAACAACTTGAGCTACTAACGAACCAGCCAGTAAAACAGCCGGAGGACCAACCGGAGCGGCTAAAATACCAGCCAGCAGAGTAACGAGTACACCAACCACCCGGACAACCAGGAAAACAACACCCATATCAACAACGTTATTGGCAAAAGACGCAACCACCTCCACTGTATTGTTTTTTAATTTCTTGATGGGCACTTGAAAACCAATTCCCCATTAATCTCTCAAGTTTAGAGCCTTTGCCAAGTTAAAATGTGGTAAGAATAAGGGAGGTTGCGGGTACCCAGCGGGTAAGGGTTGGCGGCTTGTAGAACCCGTCGAAACATTGAACGGCTTTGGTTGACTATACCGTTGAAAAGTAATGGAATCAGCACTCAAACTAATACCTGATTGGAGTAGTGCCGACAAGAACTGAGTCATGAGCATGACGATAAGAAGAGCTGTTGCGAAGCTTGACGCGGTGTTTCACAAATGGGTTCGAAGTGCAAAGGGTAGGGTAGGGTAGGGTTAATGATGGAGAGGAATGTAAATTTGGTTTGCAGAGAAACAAAGGGGAAGATTGTGGGAAGGATGAGGAAAACCACATTGTAATTTCATTTTTCCTTTCTTTTGATTCTCTTTATAAAGTTTTCTAATTTGCCAATTCTTATGAAATGAGGTAAAAGTCTAAGATTAATTCTTGATATACCAATTTTAATAATGTAAACTATTCAAATTCAAATTTTTATGAATTTTTATTTAATAATTAAATTTTTTTATTGTTATGTATTTTTAATTAATTAATTAAATTTTTAGTTTTTTAATTTGGTTATTAATTTGTTTAAATTTAAAAAAAAATAAGAGGATTGGAGGGTATCACTCCCACCTTAGAGCATGGGGTATACTCGTGTGATTGTAATGTGCACGTCACGTGACGCCACGTCACTATCCTCATTATCACACCACTCATCACTTGACAAGAGGTATACCCGTGTGATTGTGGTGGTGTGATAATTAAATGTTCTTTTTTTTAATTTTTATTTAAGTACAATAAAACATAATTTTTTATTAAAAAAAACATGTTTATAAAATAGATATTCATTCAGTTTGGTACCTGACAAAAGAGTAATTTTCTAAAAACATGGCAAAAGAGTAATTTTCTAAAACCTTAATTCTTATTTACCCTTTTATTTCTTTTTCCCCTACTTTCAGAAAACCCTTTCATCCATTGAAGCTCTGTTCCAACTACTCAAAGCCTTTTCTTTCCTTCAATCTTCATCTTCTCAGTTTGGTACAACTCTTACTGCACGTGGTACAACCAAGAATAGATATTTATGAATCAGTTCACGATCTGAATCTTCACAAGTGGGTTTGACCTTCATCTTCACGCGACAAATTTTCCCGTGAGAAATATCATGCCAAAGAATCACGCCCCCCTTCATGCGGCAAGAGGGCGGTGTTCCTTCATCTTCACACCGTGATTCTTTGGCCACCTACGATCACGCCGTTGTTGGAACCGGTATACCGGATGCTCTTAGAGCAAGGGGTATACCTTCATCATCCTCTTCTGTGATCATAGGTGACACCAATGTGGCATTATCACTTGAGTGGTACACCACCCCCTTATGGTGTGGTTTTTTGGCGTGAAAAATATCACTGGAGAAGAAACCAAAGAAAGAGAGTGGGTGGTGAGTTGGTATTGGATGTGATTATTTTCACTTGAGTGATACACCACTCCCTTGTGGTGTGATAGTTGGTGTGATTATTTTTACTTGAGTATATCCAAGTATACCGGATGCTCTTAGAGAGTACTTTGAAAGGGTAATTTGGCTAATTGAGGTAGCATCTCCTAATTGATGTAATTTGAGAGGGTAGTTTGGTTGGGAGGGTACCACTCCCACCTCCCTAACGATGCTTTATGACTTAGGGGTGTGCATGGGTCGGTTTTGAGGTAAAACCAAACCAAAACCGAAAGTTCGGTTTTTGGTTTTTTTAAAACCGTTCGGTTTTGGTTTTTTCGGTTTATGGTTTTCGGTTTTTACAATGGGTTCGGTTCGGTTTCGGTTTTTTCGGTTTTAAAACCAATTGAGGTAAAGAAAAATAGCCCAAAATAATGAACATGTGTTTGAAATTTTGGATTTAATTTTTTTTATTAACTAATGATTATCACATATTTTAGCCTAAATATTTTGGATTATAAAAATTATTAGTTTTCTTAAAAAAATAGTCAACATAAAAAATATACTTTATAATTTATAATTTCAACAAATACAAATAATAACCTACTATTAATGCAAATACATGTAACACAAATATATATACACTTTTAACATACAAACACACAACACAATATAATACATATTATGAAACGTGCATTCACACAATGTATATTAATTAAAGTATATGTATACGTTCGGTTCGGTTTTTTCAGTTTTCAAATAATACAAAACCGAAACTAAAACGTAATTTTCGGTTTTCAAAAAATACAAAACCAAAACCGTCAGTTTTAGTTTTGATCAGTTTTTTTGATACGATTTTTTTGATTATTTCGGTTTCGATTCGGTTAATTTGATTTTTTTTCTCACCCCTCCTTTACGTAGATAGGGTTGTATGTAATATATATGTAGCGCAATAAGTCTTTTGGTGAATCATTGCAGTTTCATCGGATAATGAACCGTCATAGGGAATTAATTATTGGTTTTGAAATCGAATTATCAAGCTATTGCATCAAATAACTACTGGGCTTTGGTCTAGTGGTTGCGACGATGAAGACTCAACCTGTCCACGCGGGTTCGAGTCTGAGCCAACCCGGGTTTTAGTCCGGAGTGCGTTACGCTAGCAGGTTTGGCCCGTGTAGCGGCGCAACTGTTGTCAAGTGGCAGCAGGCTCCATGGTTTTCCGGTGATAGCCTTAGCCTCTCGTTCTGAACCCGCGGGCCCGGTTCAGACAACGTAGTGGTCATGTTGAGAGGTAGGATCTCCGATTTGGAGATGTAACCGACACTTAAAAATGAAAGTTACCTATAAAAAAAAAAAGCTATTGCATCAAATCTATATTATATAATAAATAAAAGTTTTTATGCCACATGTTACCTTTACATTCATTTTTATCATCTTTTTTTCGCCTCTCTCTTATTAAATACACTTCTATTTTTTAATAATAATATATTTTTAAAGAAATACTAATCTATATATTATAATAATAAATAAATCTACTGACATTTTGACAAGTGTATATGTTAACATATTATATTTTTATTACTTAATATATAATATTATATTTATTCAACCCGTGTAATACACGGGATTTTAACCTATTACTTTATACATATTGAAAATGTTGCAGCAATCTGTTGGTTAGCTATTTTTCTTAATAATTTTGTAAAGTATTTTTATAATTAATTTAAGAGAAAACTCCTCTTTTAGTCTATGTGGTTTGCACCAATTCCCTATTTTAGTCCAATAGTTTAAATTTCTCTTTTTTAGTCACTGTGGTTTCATTTTTGTTCCAATTAAAATCAGATGGCTAACACCGTTTGATTTTTTATTAAGTTTTTTTATGAAAAGTTAAAAATACACTTATGGTCCACCACCACTTTCCTCCATCTTCATAAAACCCTAAAAATAAGAATAACCTCCACCTCCACCTTCATCTTCACCGCCGCCACCACCACCACCACCACCACCACACCCCATTACTGCCACCCCCCACACCACCAACGCCACTTCCACCACCACACCCCCACCACCGCAACCGCCACTGCCACCCTCCATCACCACCGTTAATCAGATCTGAAAACCCACCACCCATTCCACAACGTTTAGAAAACACTAGATTATTCATAAACACGGTTCATGGGGGTAACATCTAATGGTTTTTCAACCCTTTATAGCATATAACTACATCACAAATGCTAATATTCTAGATCTGGCTCTTCGAAGATCAATGCAAATTTTGAGTAGCAAAAATGTTTTTACATGACATCCAGATTACTAAAACAAAAGGCACAATTCGCACAAAATTACAGGATTCAACAATACAATCAATCAAGTAATCATAACAATCGAAGAAACCTGTGCATGATTATCCTCATCGGGAGCAGACATAATTCTTCAAAACTCAGTAATCAGTACCTAATACAAAAGAAGTATCGAATACAAAAATTAGGGTTTGTACATCTCCAATCGTATAACTAAAATTTTGACAACCGTCAGATGCCTGCAAATAGAAATTTAGGGATTCAAACAAACAATAAGAAATTACTCAGCGGATCCGGTAAGTAATTGTGATGAGTGAGCTCTATATAGCATACAGATACAGTTGACGATGAGATCAAAATATGCTAGTTTGTGAGATAATAGATAACGTACCAAAATCTGTACGGAATAGACTGAGCTGAGAGAAAATCTGTTGAGATTTGGCCGGAAAATTGATGATTTGATGGTAGACGAGGCGGAGATTGAAGGGGGCGAATTTCGGGGCACGAGATAGAAATAGGATCCGATTTGTTTTCAGATCTGATTAACAGTGGTGATGGAGGGTGGCAGTGGCGGTTGCGGTGGTGGGGGTGTGGTGGTGGCAGTGGCGTTGGTGGTGTGGGGGGTGGCGGTAATGGGGGTGTGGTGGTGGTGGTGGTGGTGGTGGTGAAGATGTAGGTGGAGGTGGAGGTGGAAGTTATTGTTATTTTTAGGGTTTTATGAAGATGAAGTAAAGCGGTGGTGGGCCATAAGGGTATTTTTGACTTCTCATAAAAAAACTTAACAGAAAATCAAACGGTGTTAGTCATCTGACTTTAATTGGAACAAAAATGAAACCACAGTGACTAAAAAAGAGAAATTTAAACTATTGGACTAAAATAGGGAATTGGTGCGAACCACATGGACTAAAAGAGGAGTTTAACTTGTTGAATAAAATAAAATAATTAATTAAACTAAAATATTAAAAATTATTTTATTTTTATAAAATTAAATTAATAAAAAAATATAATATTTTACAACACACATCAATAAATTAACATTAAAAATAAAAAAGAAAGATCCTCTTCAAATACTAATAAGATTTATAAAATAAAAAATATTTGGTTCTTTAGTATTTTTATAAATTTAAATTAATTAAAAAATATAATATACAGATTTAGTTTATAAATTAGGACGTACGTAATGAAAGTTTAAAAGTTTAGTAAGAATATTAATTATAAAAAACGAAATACTCACATTTGTGTATTAAAGAAAGTCGCATAGACAATAAAGTTCGTTTCTAACATTTTTTCATATATTTGTTAAACAGTAATTTTGTAAACATTATATTTGTTCAACAGTAATTTTAATGTACGTATAGAACAATCATAGTAATTTTAAACTCCATAACATTTTGTTTTTAATATTTTTTTCATATATTTTCTTTTGGTTCTTTAGTGTTTTAAGGATGAAAAAGAATAAAGAATAGAGGAGAATTTTTTTAAAATTATTTAATTAAAAATAATACAAATATTTTACAACACATTAATAAATTAACATTAAAAATAAAAAGAAAGTTGCTCTTCAAATATTAAAATAAAATTAATAAAATAATGTTTTTATGGGTACGATACCGAGCAAAAAGGATGGTGATAGCATGGGATGAATGGTGTTACTTTAGTCATCAATCCATGATGTAATAACTAATTGGTTCCTATACTCGGGGCTTGTAATTTTACCTGGTTTGTCTTTTGACAACTTATTAATTATATTATTTGTTGGTTGTTCAAAATAAAAAATAAAAGAATAAAAATATAATATAAAGAAGAGAGTTGTAATTACGAGTTTATGACCATTGGAATAGCTACTTCTGAAGTGTGGATTGTAAAAGGGAACAAGTAAACCCACACCCAACCTAATTTTTGAACACCCTCGCATTCATCAAATCTTACACCCAACCTAATTTTTACACACCCTCACATCCCATAGATCCAATCCCACATCCAACTAAATTTTTATAATTTTATAAAATCAAATTTTATAATTTTTATAATTTTACACAAAATTATTTCATGCCTACTAAATAAAATTTTATAAGTTTTGTAATTTTGCATAATATTATGTCTTGTCTAAATTTTTATAATTTTGTCACCCGTGAGACTAGAACCCGTAATTCAAAACTATATTCAGTATTTTAATAATTTTATAATTTTGTGTTTTTTTTCTTTATTTTGCCCATAAGCTCTTCTATTTAAACCATGCCTCTATCTCTTCCTTTTCACACTTTTCTATCTCTTTTCTCATCAAATACTTATCTTTATTTTTGACAATGGAAAACCACCATGAATCGGGAAACGATCAAGAACAATACCACACCCAGCCAATACACAAATCATCGAACTGGATGTCACAACCTTGGAGACGTCTTCGTCTACCAAAGGGACATCGAAAAGATACCGGGGCATCATCTTCTTTGGTCCCAGAGAATGAACCGGTTAACCCGGAAGTTAACCTTCCTCAAAAACGTAAATGGGCGAGTCCGTGTGAGGAGTCAGAAAAATGATCTGAAAATGTTATCCAGTTTTATAAACACGGAGATGCGGAGGTCTGCTATTTATGTTTATTTGAGTATGCTATAGTGCTTGATAAACTATTTTGGGGTACGCTTTTAGGGTGCCAAAATAAAGGTCGTTTATCACCAACGGTAAGATTTAATACTTTTGTATTTTTTAAAAGCATTATGTTTTCCTCTAATATACTCCGTCTCAAATTTTTTATAGCATATCGAAAGTGAGTGCAAAGACTAATGATTTGGAGACATACCATACTATTTAAAAATAGTCCTTTAAATATGTGTTGAGCTATACTAAAACCAGAGTTTTTCAAACACCTTTTACTACAACCGGAGGATACATTTGCAATTTCAATTGCAACCGGTATAAAACAATTTTTCCCACCACTTTGGGAGGTTAATTATATTTGTCTTCCACTTTTAATGAGTACAAATGAATGTTACTTATCGGTGTTGATCTCAACACTATGTGTCTAACACAGTACGATTATGAAGATTTTAACCACCCGAAATACACAAAGGTGGTTTCGCCCGTGATTACAAAATTTATTATGTATTTTAGTGCATTGTTGGTTAACATTGGGTTTTAGAGGAAGTCTGGGAGGGAAGAAAAGATAATCCACATTTACGATAACGATGATTATAAACTGCGATACAATGGTTGGCCACAACAAAATTCTGGCGTACATGTTTGTATGATAATGGAATATCTGGTTATGAGTAAGCAACTAGTTATACCTATGAAGAGACGGCTAAGAAATATCGACGTTTTATGGCTGATAAATTATATTATTTTCGATGTTCATATCCCGTTAGTCATGACGCATAGGCTTTGTATTTTATATTTAAGTATTTATATTTTGTGCCTATGTACTGTGTGTATTTCCTGTGTACTGTGTATTTATATTTATAGTGGTATGACTAGGTTGTTTAAGTTGTAATAAATTAAATGACCATCTGATTGTGACATGGTCTGTTTCATTCTTAAATATTAAAAATTAAATAACCTAAAAATTTAAAACTGCATAAAACCACACAACTTAAAGATTAAATTACAAAACCTAGAAATTAAAAATTACAAAACCTAAAGAATAAAGATCACACACCTAAAACTTAAACACCTAAAGATTAATCCGAGTCATTGGAGTAATCGGATGAATCTGAAGAACCCTCACAGCCCTCGCACTCACGGCGTTGATAACGGCGAAACTTCCTAAGAGCGTCTTTAAGCCACCAATCTTCATCAAAATCATATGGATCTTTTTCCGGTTTTCCAACTGGAGGGTTTACCGATTGCACATTCGGGGGAGGGTTAGTGACGTATTCCGCTCCTGGGTCAGTGACGTAATCATCCCCTGACACAGGGATGTGATCATCCTCTGAAATAGGGACGTGCTGGTCCCTAATTCTTAGTTGACCAAAAACTTGGTTATATGCCAAGTGCAATTCTTCATCTGTTAATCCCCATATATCATCAGCCGGAGGAGGAGGGTTTGCTGGCCGTATTGGTTTAACCGGAGGAGGAGGGTTTGCTGGCCGTATTGGTTCAACCGGAGGCGGTGGGTTTGCTGGGCGTAAGAGTTCAGTCCGAAAAGTATTCCCTCCACCCATATTTTAGAAATAAAGTTATAATTTTAGAGTGAAAATAAAACGTTGTGAAGTGAAATGAGGGTAGGAATTTATAGCCGGTATTTGAACTCGTATGCGAACAGTTTGACACGACACAAGATTCCTCGAGATGCGTGCGAACAGCTTGACACGACACAAGATTCCTCGAGATACGTGCAAATAACTGTTTGACACGACACAAGATTCCTCGATATGCACGCGAACAGTTTGACACGACAAAAGATTCCTCGAGATGCGTGGAAGTATCTGACATACTAATTGCACACCATTTGACACGACACAAGATTCCTCGAGATACGTGCGAACAGCTTGACACGACACAAGATTCCTCGAGATACGTGCAAATAACTGTTTGACACGACACAAGATTCCTCGAGATGCGCGCGAACAGTTTGATATGACACAAGATTGCTCGAGATGCGTGGAAGTATCTAACATACTAATTGCACACCCTTTGACATGATACAAGATTGCTCGAGATGTGTGTGAACAGCTTGACACGACACAAGATTCCTCGAGATGCGTGTGAGTAATTTGACACGACATAAGATTACTCGAGATGCCCGCGAACAGTTTGACACGACACAAGATTCCTCGAAATGCGTGTGAGTATCTAACATACTAATTGCACACCCTTTGACACGATACAAGATTGCTCGAGATGTGTTGGAACAGCTTGACACGACACAAGATTCCTCGAGATGCGTGTGAGTAATTTGACACGACATAAGATTTCGTAAATTATTTGATACGACATAAGATTCTCCTAAAACATACTATATATACAGTTATATTTTAATTCATTTTTTGATACAACTTTATATGAATTCTCTTTAAATTATCTCCAAAACGAGTTAACTATGTCTAACAATATATCAGAGTTTTCCACTCAGCAGGTTTGATGTTCATGATTATGTTTGTTTTAGCTTAACTATATCGTCCTTAACCGTGGTTATCTAACTGAACCATTGTTAACTATTTTGTTCTAGGTGTTCATGTCTCTCTCTGACATGATGCATTAGGTGCAAGAAACTGGACGTAAGTATGGTTATGTCATAGTCAAAGAAAGATCGAAGAAAAACACAAGCGACGAAGTTTTCAAAGTTCACCTTAAGTGTGATCGTGGTGGAGTATACAGAGGAACATCAACAATTAGACGTTCTGCAACAAGAAAAATTGGTTGTCCGTTCCAGTTGATTGGAAATTACGTGCAAGAAAAGAAAGGTTGGATGTTACGGGTGTCACATGCTGAACATAACCATCCACCAGCTTAACATTTAGAGGGGCATCCATTTGCAATAAGATTTAATGATCAAGAAATGTGTTTGGTGGAGGACCTGTCTAAGCACGATGTTCAGCCGCGTAACATTCTAGCAACACTAAAGAAGCAGAACCCCAAAAACGTGTCTTCGCTCATAACCGTGTACAATGCACTCCAAAAGATACGTAAAGCTAGAGAAATTGGATCAACTCCAATGCAGATTCTTTTCTCAATCTTGCATCAGGAAGAATATATTTGGGAACATGAAGAATCTGACGGTGTCTTGGAGCAGTTGTTCTTTATCCATCAAAAGTCATATAAGATGTGGCGTGCATTCCCACATGTGTTGCTAATAGACGCAACTTACAAAACCAATAGGTACAACATGCCATTTGTTGAGATTGTTGGTGTAACATCCATAAAGAAAACTTATTGTGTTGATTTTGCCTTAATTAGTAAAGAAAAGAAGGATAATTTTCTCTGGGTGTTAAATAACCTAAAGAAAACACTGAATAAGATTATGGAGCCACGTGTAATAGTTACCGATATAGATCTTGCTCTAATGAATGCATGTAAATGTGTATTCCCGGAAGCTGCCCAGTTATTATGTAGATGGCACATATCTCAGAATATTGATAAGCACTGCAAGCAAGGTCTCGATGCACATGGATGGTCTATCCTTCAAAGAACGTAGGCTGTACTAATTGATTCGCCAACACCTGATGTGTAAAATTAAAACTACAAGCTACTTAGGCAGCAGTTCAGACCTCCCCATCATAGTAATAATCTTCTTTCTCACTTTTATTGTTTGTGTATGCCTTTTGTATAACGTAAGTGGTTTTGACCTTTTTTTATCCAATGCAGAAGTTGTTGATTACCTAGATAATACATGGCTGTCAAATTATAAAGAAATGTTTGTTTCTGCTTAGATTGACGAAAAACTTAATTTTGGAAATCGAACAACCAACAGAGTGGAGAGCCAACATTCACTTTTCAAGAAATACTTGAGTGGTCCTAAGTCTCGTTTACATGAGCTGGTTGAAGGTACTAATAAACTCATAAAAGATCAGGAACTAAAAATAAATGAAAGCTTTGAGAAAAGTCAAATCAGAGTATACAATCATCATATGACATTTATGTTCAAGCTTTTATGAGGTAATGTTTCAATTACAGCTTTAGATCTAATATATGAAGAGATTGGGCGATGAAATGATTTGTTAGAATCGCTTAGTACCCGGTGTGGTTGTCGACTTAAAACGAGTTGTGGTTTGCCATGCGCTTGTATTGTTGCACATTATCTGGATGTAAGTGAACCAATTCCATTGGATTTGATAGATGTGTTTTGGCGGAAGATTGATTTCACACCGTCATTTGTTCACCCGGATGACGATATCGATACCGATAAAGAATTTAAAGTATTGAAACAGGAGATTAAAGGTCAACCAACGGCTGTGAAAAGAAACTAGTTCAAGAAGATGAAAGACATGATCAATCCAAGTCAAACAAACCTACAAGAGCCTCTAGTTCAAGAAAAAATCCGTGGGCGTCCGAATTTAAAGATGAAGCAACAGAAGAACAAAGTGCCCGCTAGACACAGTTCATACATGAACTCCCATGATCCCGGTCAAAGTTCATTCGTGAACTCTCTAGAGCCCGACAGACACAGTTCATTTATGAACTCTCAAGATCCAGGACACAGTTCATTGGTGAACTACCAAGATTTCGGATATAGTTCATTCATGAACTCTCAGAATCTTACATCAAACGAAATTGATTTCATGGGATGCGGGGAAGCCGGTTCAGTCGTTAATGTGGACAACACACTTAGTCCACAAAGTCTATGTTACTTTAATGAGTATAAGTCTCAAACTCCATCCGTATTCTATCCGTACGTGTCTCGTGTGCAAAATGTTATCAGTGATGGAAACTGTGGATTTCGGTCTGTGGTGAAGAATCATGGTTCTTTATCAGGAGTGAACTTCGAAACGAGCTAATCCAAAATGAAGCGATATACATAAGGGTTTTGATTTAACATATGACGGCTTACTTCGGACCTTAAGTTTTTTTTGGAACAGGTGCTACGTCTGAGGATTATGGGATGCTTATGCCATACACCGAATTCTTGATCTCAAAACAGGTTTGGTGTGATTGTAATCTCTTTAACCGCTATGTACAATGGTAGCTCGACTGTTTTTCCGCTATGGACACATCCAGAGCATCTTGTGCCTCATCGAACAGTTACAGTTTGCAACGTTCATGCTATCCATTACATCATGCTAGAATTAAAAGGAATATATCCGATGCCGACGGTTAATTTTTTGTGGGAAATGAATAGACATCCAGATGCTAAACATTGGAAAACAACATACATGTCACAAGTACAAATGTACGAAGCCCTCATGAATAAGAAATGTAGCCCTGCTCATGTAAATATAGATTAGTATTGTAATTTTATGTAAAAAACATGTAAAATATTGGTTTTGTTAATTACATGTTTAAAAACTTCAATCCATGAAAATAAGTTTGAATATTTTTTATAAATTGAGTAATTTTAATATATTAAAACTAGTTTAAAGATTTTTTATTAGAAGTAAGAAAAATATATTAATTTTTACGGAATTAACCATTTATAAAATTGTTCTACTTGCATATTTCTAAAATAGTGTTGCTTATGAAAATAAAATAAATATTTAATTATTTTAAAACCAATTAATTATATTTTCTAAAATTATTATAATAAATACTTGTTATTTTATATGTCTTTAAAAAAACAAAGTTGATCGGATTTTTTTTAAAAAGAATAAACTTTTCTTGTGAATTGAAGGGATGGATGAGACATGCACAGCTAGATGCTCTTTTAGACCATAGTAGGGTGTGTGGGTTGATGTGAGGGTGTGTGCATAATAGGTCCCTTGTAAAAAGCATAGAACCTGCCAGGCCTACAAAACCGGGTTAGATCATAATTAAATTAACAATATAAAATATTAAAAATGAAAATCTACAAGATACGAGCAACTTATATTAATGAATTTCGTTTCTTTTGTTCTAAGTTTTTTTAAATATGAATTCCAGTGTGCAGTGGTGATGCCCCCGCGCGGTGACCATATCTCCGCTACCTCTCGTCATGATGGACGCATGAATCGTTCTCAGTGGAAATTTCGAACCTTTAAACACAAACTCTCATCTCATGGCTAAACCCCTGCTGAAATATCGCACGATCCTCGAACTAATTGCATAATTCAATCAATCTTCAGCCTCAATCTAGGTAGAGAGTAGAAAATGTGGTTCGTTTTGACGTGTAGTGTGCCTGAGAAAGATAGAGATAAAGACAATTAACTAAAAATACCTAAAACACCCCTGACCAACCAATCAGATTCAGTGCAATAGAAAGTTGTAAATTACACTTACAGGATCTACAATGGCACTGTAGTCACCGACATTCTGATTTACTATATAGTGAAATATATGCTTAAAACATGCGAGTTAGGAAATCTATGGTTATTGGCATAACTATATTGTTATATTTATATGTTTTGAATATGATCTATTGTTCACATGTTTCACCTTTTCTTTTACCTTTCCGGATCCTCGTTGGTTTATATTTTTTTCAACTTATTTTCCTCTTTGTACGTAACAGAGTTTTGTTTTTTTAAGGAAAACTTTACATAATAGTAATCAAGTTTCTTATTTATTTCTTTTTAGTAACTCAAACTTTTTTTGACTTGTTTTATTTACTCAAGTTTCTCACATGTTTCATTTTAGTTATTCAAACTTTTTTGTCTCATTTTAGTCACTCAGATTTCACATGTTATTCAATCTTGCACAATTACAAGGTTAACGTGTTACTTTTCTTTAGATTTTGTTTTATGAATATTGTGAAAATGTTAGATTTTGTTTTGGAACAATATTTGAAACTTGAGTTACTAAAATGAGACAAATTTTTTTTTTTGAGTGACTAAAATAAAACATATGAGAAACTTGATTACGATTATGTAAAGTTAGCCCATTTTTTAATATTATTGTTTTCTCTTTAATTTATCCTTTCTTTATACTAATAAATAAAAATCATAGGGGGCACGTGTCACATTCTGTTGCATTCTCAACATGTTTTTCCCGCATCTCTCTCTTATTAAATATGCTATTAAAATGATATATTTTTAAATATTTAATATAAAATTTTAATTATGGATACTTATTATTTAATTATGGATAGTTATTATATTATTAACCAAATGAATTTAATATGAATTAACATTTATCAGTAACATATAAAATGTTAATACCTAGTGGAAAAATAATTTTTATAAATTAATTTAATAGAATTTATAACCGCCACGTCAAGGTACATTTTTTAATGACATATTTTAACGACTGTATGTGTTAACAGATTACATTATATTTTATTCAACACGTGTAATATATGAGTTTATTCAACCAATTTAATACAAGGGTTTTTAAAAACGTAAAATTTTTATTAGTAAGTACATAACACTACGTTTATTCAACTCGTGTAACACACGAGATTCTAACCTAATATACATAGGTGAATTAACGTACACAATTTATTAACGTACAAAGGATGAAGCCAACAAGACGCGACATGTGTCCTTGTAGGGAGGGGTAAATCTGTCCGCATCATAATTATACACAAATATTACATAATTACACATAATATTACTCAACCATGTACAACTAATTAATCATGCATATTGCGTAGCGTATATGAATAACTACTCAATCTTTGTTAATAATTACACAACCTCTGTTTATAATACGCAACCTGTAACACCCGCAAACCTAACAACTTTTCTTGGACCAAACGAAAGAAAAAGAATAAAAAGGATATGCTTGGCCCATAGGGGTTCCATAAACCCTAAAGACCTTGAATCAGCTTCCATTTACCAACCAACACTCAAAAACGTTTAGAGAGAGAAATAAGAGAGTTCTAGTAAGGTAAAGTTAAGAATCAACATATTTTGCTCAAAGATTTCTCCCAATATGTGTCTCCATCACTCTAGAGCAAGAAAACACGAAGAATCGTCGTTTTCGAGGTATGGATCGAACCTGAATATCTGTTATTTGTTCAAAATGGGTTTTGGGGGTAAAACTAGGATTTTTATCTCAAATGTAAGGTTTTTACGTGTAAAATGAAGAACAAAGTCCAGATCTAACTTCATGGAAGTTAAACAAACGACTTAGAAGTAAAAAGTTGCAAACTTGGGTTGAGGACAAGCCTGTTTGAAAATGATGTTCATCAGGCGACACTGACAATGTCGCCACCTTCATGTGGTGACACTAGTCGGGGAAGACGATGGGGATGTGGCTAGGGGTGTCAATCGTGTCGGGTTGGCGAGTTGACGGATTAAATTATCCAACCCGAACATGACCCATATTCTTATTCGTGTCAAAAAGTACAACCCTAACCTAGATACATTTAAAGTCGGGTCAACCCGAACCCGAACCTGACCATTTAACCCATTTAACTAATTCAAAATCATAAACTACTAAATCCAAAATCTAATTCATTTACGGTAAACTGAAAAATAATTAGAAAGCAAAAAGAGAAAAGTTTTGGTATAAATTAATTACTTTATGTTAAACACTAAATTTAAAAGTAATTAAACAATCGTTTCTAGAAAGTGAAACTAAAGAAAATAAATTTGAAACCTAAACGGGTTAGCAGGTCAACCCTAACCCGACCTATTTTCTAAATGGGTCAACCCGAACATGACCCATTTTTTAAACGGGTTGTATTGTCTAACCCAAAACCTATTTTTTTTCATGTTAGGTTCGTGTCGGGTTCGAGTTCGTGTCAGTAATTGACACCCCTAGATGTGGCGTTCTCCCCAAGGTTTTCAATAATTGGGACGCGTGTAATTCCCTGACGACACTAATTGTGGGCTACGACACTGAGGTGTGGTAACACTATAAGAACGATACTAATGAACGACACTAAGTCCTTAACGAAAGTTAGGGTAACAGTGCCACCAGGCGACACTAGTGTCCAACGACACTAGTGCCTGGCGACACTTGTTTAAAAATTGATAGTTTCACTTGTTGATTTACTACTGATTTCTAGCGCTCCGCCTAGCCCGAACAGTTAAGGAATTTATTACTAAGAACAGATTGGTGAGTTTTTATTGCCCATTTTCATTAAAGTTTTGGGCTGATGTGCATGCTTAGTAAATGAACGAAAAAATAAGATATGTTTTGAAAACCTATGTATTTATGAATGATGAATGAACAGAAAGAACGGTACTTATACCAAATGAATGTGACAATTATGTGTTATCGACATAAGTGATAATATACGTAATTGTTTGCAAATGTGTTGATGTCTTTTATTATGTGGTAGCATGTAAATGTGTGTGAATGATTAAATGTGCATGTTACCCTCGGGCGAAAGAAAGAAGAAAAGTCTTGTACAAGTAACAGTGGAGTCTTGTATTCGGACAAACAACATAGGAGTCTTGTCTTTGTGACAAGCAACAAGGAGTCTTGTACAAGCAAATAGAGGAGTCGTGCATTCATGCAAGCACAACGGACCGAGCCTTCGGGACTTGGGACGGTAACGACGCAATGATATTATTCCGGTGCTTATTCACTTAAGTGATTTGTTATTTACCTAGAACAAGTCACTAACACGTGATGATGATAAGGTTTATTAATAACCCCTTAAACAAAACTTTACTAGGAATATTGTTACTTCTCAATCGGAAAAGGAGAAGTTCGTGTCTCCTAAAGGGGATAAGACTATCCGTAGTGGGAGGGTGGTGGTGGGGGCGTGGTGCCACCTCATCCACCAGGGGCGTGAAACACCGCGCGGGTGGGCGTGGAAGGCTCAAGGTGGTGGTGTTCACGGGCGTTGGGGGCAAGGGAAGCCCCCTCTCTTTCTCACACACACACACATACTACAAAACTGGTCACCCTCTCCCTACCATTAAGCACCTGGGTCTGGGTGAGGGTGAGGGAAGGCAGTGTTTACGTGGCGCCTACGTGGCACAAAAAATCCATCGCCCACACTCAGATACTACGGATAGTCTAAAGGGAGAGGCCAATCAAGAATAGACTGAATGCAAGAACGAATGGGTGTGGTGGTTTTTAGGGTTGAGAAAAAAGATGATTTTTATTTTAAAAATCGTGTTTGTTGATTTGTTATCTATTAAACAGTTAATCTCTTTATTTTTACGCTATTACATATATATATATATATATATATATATATATATACTAAAAATAAGTTTTCAGACAGTCATATATTATAATAATTTTATAAAAAGGAAAATGATTTGATTTTGGTTATCTATTAAAACAAGGATGATTACAATGAAGTGGCAGGTAAACATGCAATAAGATGCGCCGCAAACCCTTTTAAATAGCAAAACCGATACTACTAAAAAAAACTTTGGGTCTTGGGGGTCGAAAAATTACTATGCACGACCCGTTGAACCCTGTTCAGGAATTCCACTGCCTCCGGGGCTAGGAAACCAAAAGTATCAAAAGCAAAAGGGATAAACACGTGTTGGTTCTCTAAACAAGTTTTCTCGTGTTTAGCAAATTTGCCTGATTCCGCCTTTAACGCAGCATGCCCCGCAACAACACCATTGTCCCTGGTCCTCACAAGAGGGGATACTCCTATAAAGTCCAAAAGATAAATGTTCCATATTATATAAATTATTAATTGAATCAATCCGTTATCCGACAAATATAGAAAAATGAAATTAAAATCAAAATTAATATTAAAATCTACAACAAAACTCTACATACTTTTTTTAAATTACTATATTTTATAGTAATTAAAACCTTAATCTTTTGGTTACGAGTTACACCACTTAACCACAAATAGATCTCCTTAAAAACCTTCAACAAAACTAAATAAATTATATTATTATAAAGCTTTTTAACCTAGGAATAAAACATTTAAAAAACATGATAAATTGCAAAACAATACAAGATCAAATTTCATTTAAATCCGGCTTAACAAGAACATCACATAGCTAGTAAAACAAACTACTTTTTCATTCAGATTAAGGTTTCAACGACTATTTATTCATCATCAATTGCGGTCAACATAAGCCAAAGGGTGACGACAACCGTAACCACAGGAGCCAGCAACATACTCGTCACTAAAAGAACCGGAAGAACACCCGGTGGGGTTAAAACAGAGACCACGTGGGCAACAAGGGGAATTTTCTCAGCCATTTTTTGAATCTCTTGATGGAAACTTGAAGACGAATTCGCCATTGATGTCTGAAGTTAAAAGCTTTTAGCAAGTTAAGAATAATGTTTGTGCATGTAGGGTTATTTATATGCAGCAAAATGGGGGTCGATCTTTAATTAAATTTAATGATTGTAGTTGCATGGGATGATGAAACGTCAAGTATGGTTTCAAGAAAAAACCATCAAGAGTGTTTTATTACTGGTTTTGGAGTTTTAGAAATCATTATTAGCATTGGTGGATCCAACAATTTTTTTTTTGGGATTCGAAGATTTTTGGGGGCGATTGCCTTAGCTAAATTTAATTTTTTTTAGTCCGGGTTGGGTTGGGTCGGGTCGTAAGTAGGCTCGAGATTATATCGTGTATATAACAAATAAAAAAAATTCATGGGTATCGGACTAGTTTCAACCCAAATGGTAGGCATGCCGATGAATATTAGAGATCATTTCTTATTGTATTTCATTTTGTGAAGACTTAATCCCTACATTATGTGTAAGGGTGTCAATTCCTAACACGATACGAAAATAATCAGGTTTTGGGTTGATCATTTCAACCTCTTTTAAAAAACGGTTCGGGTTCGTGTTGGCACGTTTAATAAACGGGTCAGGTTCGGGTTGACCCGTTAACCCGTTTAGGTTACAATATATATATATATATATATATATATATATATTTTTTTTTTACATTATAGAAACGACTGTTCATTTATTTTGTATTTAGTGTTTACCATAAATGAACTGAATTATACAAAATTTTTTTTTTCCTATCTAGAGATAATTAATCAATTAATTTTGATTTACCTTAAATGAATTAGATTTTAGATTTAGTACTTTATGATTTTGATTTAGATAAATAAGTTAAACGGGTCATGTTCGGGTTGACCCGAATTTAAGTGTATCCAGGTTAGAGTTGAAAGTTTTGACACGAATAAGAATACGAGTCGGGTTCGGGTTGCATAATTCAACCCGTTAACCCGCCAACCCGCCAACCCGCAACCCGCCAACCCGACACGAATAATAATATGGGTCGGGTTCGGGTTGCATAATTATGTGCATCATTTGGATATTAATGATTTGTTTTTACCTAAAAGACAAACAAAATCGTAAATTTTTGTTAAAATAGTTATGTTTACAAGTGTGAAGACATGTAAACAAATTTTTTTGTGAGGTTGGGTGGGGGTAGGTGGGTAGTCTTATTTCTTGAGAGTCTAAGAAACAATACATTTTTCTCTTAGTTCTGTAGAGGCTGAATATCGTTTCATTCGCATAGTTACAAGTTACAACCGAATTTGCTTGGTTAACTCGATTGTTGTCTAAGTTTCATCTGCTTGGCCTTACTCATATTCCTCTCAGATGTGATAATCAAGCTGCTATACATATTGCTAAAAATCCAGTTTTTCACAAACACTCGTATACTGATCAACTTGTTGAATTATTTACGAAGAGTCTTGTTGGTCATCAACACAAGGATCTAATTCTCATTTAGATCCGGCTAAACAAGAACATTACGTAGTAAAAACGAACTACTTTTTCATTCTGATTCAAGTTTCAACAACCGTTCATCATGTCAAAAGAAACAACCAGCTCAAGTGCATATTCCAGGGCACGTGACACTTTGCTAGCGATTTTTTTGGTCTCTTGATGGACCAGTGAAAACCAATTCGCCATTGATGGCTGAAGTTAATAGCTTTAACCAATTTAATACGGGTTAAGAATAAGGATGTTGCATGTAGGTATGGTTATTTATAAAGGACATTTACATATAACATCTTCCTAAGTTCCTTTATTACATATTTACCCAACCCTAAAATTTAATTACATACTTCCCCTTCCTAAAACCCATATATTACATATTTATCCAATTCATTTAAAATAACTTATTTTATTACCATTTTACCCTTAATGAGCCAATTAAAGTACTATTTACATATATTTCATTCTTAAATATTTGTGAGGGGTAATTGAGTAATTTTAATTTAATTGGGGAAATATGTAATTAAAGTTAGGGGTTAGGATATATGTAATTTAGAAGTTTAATAGGGGGAGATATGTAAAAAAACCTTATTTATATGCAGCAAAATTGGGGTCTTTTAGTTGAATGTGTTGGAAATATATATGTCCGGTCCCGATTATTTAACGCTACTAACTGGGTTGTGACCTGTAAGAGTTACACCTAAGGCAACGAACATTTAAATCCACTTAACCCGCTTAACTGTTAATTATGAACTGTTAGCGAGACGATATATTTTATATATATTCGTTACATGTGATTTATTATTTATACAAGTTTATAAATAATAATTTATATTTATTTGTTTTAATCTTTTATTAAAATAAATTAAATGATTTTGGGCTTGTTATTAACTATTGGGTTTTAAGCCTGGTAGTGATTTAAAAGGGTTATATTATATTTTAAGGTTTTACTCTAAAATAATATTATAAATATATAATTCCTTTGAACGGCAATGTAACAGTAGAAAACTTTGTTTTCTTTTGTGAGCCGCAAAACAAGAAGGAAAATTCCTAGAAGAAATCAATTTTTTTCTTTGCAAATTCCGAAGCAATCGATTTTCTTGTTTGCAAATTCAGGGATTGCTCCTGCTTTTTTGCAAGTTCCGGTTAATCTCGGCGCTTCCCGTTCTTTCGTGTTTGTTTCGTGATCTAGCATCATTCGTTGTTCCTTGGTGTCTCAACCGGTTAATCATTAACCGAGGTATATCTATCTCATTGGTAGTTAGATTTAATATTTATTCCGTGTTCGTATGTTTTGTAACACAGATCCTGTCGGGTTTAATTTTGTGTTGAATCGGTTTCGTTCCGCTGGGTATTAATAATTAATTTTTAATTATTATTAATCTATAATTATTTATCAACCGTTTTTGATAACTAATTTGTAACTGATCTCCACTGGAAATCCCAACAGTGGTATCAGATCCTTGGTTACGACATACGAATCGGATACGGTCTTTAACCGGTTATAGATCACAAACTTTAACTTGTTTAAAGTTTCTGATCCAGATTTATTTTTTGGGCAATTTTTATTTATTTATTTTGGTCAAAGTTTTATTTATTTTATTTGACCAAAATGATTGCCCGGTTATTTTGATTCTATTAAATATGTAAATATGGCTCGACCCAGTCTTGTGTTTGTTTTCTGTTTTTGGTTTTATGGTTTTGGCTCATTTGATGGCTTAAAGTTGTAATAGGTTAGCTTTTATTTTTTGGCCAAATTTGATGGCTCAAAGTTGTAATAGCCTAGGTTTTTTTTTTGTATTCTACACAAATATTGTAATGATAAAGACCCGAATACAAAACTGAAGACGAAGACAGGATTTTGGATTTAGTGGGAGTCACACGGAACAGCTAGACGCATGCACGAAGTCCATCCTTGTGGTTGTTTGTGTGTTGTGACCCCGTAACCTAGTTTGGTCTTGCTATAAGGCTCTAGCAAGATCAAACAAATTTTCCTTAGCTATATGATTTGCATATTTTTGTGTTTGCTATTGTGGTTGCTTTTAATCTTATAATCGTTATAACATACCGGCCAAAATACCAAATTTTTTATAATCAAATTAATAACAAGTTCTAAACTTTTTTTTACAACTTGTGGATATTTTATATTAAAACAAACAGTTTGTTTTTAAAATAAATAAGAACCGATAGAGTTTTGCAATTTAAAATAATTTTAAATTTTCAATACTCATAACTTAATAGTTCTTTTAAACTATTAACTTCTAATTGGTTAATTACATCGCCACAAACTTAGTTTTAATAGGTTATTTAAAATTAAGTGTCCTGAGAGATGAAATGGTTCATCAAGTTGTCACGATCTAATATATAGTAAAACTGGCTTTTATAACACACGTATGATTTATCATTCGCTGTGTTTGACCTTATTCGGTAAAACACTAAAAATAAATCCCATATTTAAAATCTTTAGTCTATGCCATCCTATTATAAGGAACACTTGGGGCATAACGCGAAACACCAGTGTTTGGAGCCACAACACCGCACTTGGTGCGTAGTCTATCCCTCCAAGGTGTAAGGGTTTCATTGACACATCCGACCCTTCCACATATACCTGTACTAGGGCGACTATTACTTTTCTCTCTTATACATGCCCCAACTGTATGGATACCAAAAGTGGCCATAGATGAGACTAAACATATCAATGCATAGACAAGAGTTGTCTTAGCGGCCTCATACTCGAGAATTGTGCATTTTTCCATAATTGGCAACTATTGTCAGTCTGCCTAAATCACTTACTAATGTTGCGTGTCACAGCCGCCATTACTAATTGATATAACCAGATTCTCTATTCTTATTATATTCTTGCCATGGGTCATTAATATTAGAATTTATTACATCCAAAATACTAATTAACATTTAATTTGCTTGTTTAACAGATGTCTACTAAAAAGGAATCCGACTTCTCCTTCTCTCTCAAGTCTTTTCTTGGGAATGAAAAACTGAATAACACCAACTTCATCGACTGGTATCGTAATTTGAGAATAGTTCTCAAGATGGCGAAAAAGCTCTATGTTGGTGAAGGCCCCGTTCTTAACGAGCCCGAGAATAACACGGCCGCTGCTCGTAGGGTCTGGGATAAGCATAACGAGGATGCCATTGAGGTAGCCTGCCTTATGCAAGCCACGATGTGTTCCGATCTCCAGAAGAATATGAAATACATAGATACATATAACATGATAGTGCAGCTTAAGGGCATGTTTCAAAAACAAGCTCGCCAAGAGCGCTACGAAACTATGAAGAAGCTCATAGCCTGCCGTATGCAAGAAGCACCTCTGTCAGTTCTCATATGGTTAAGATGAAAGGCTACATCGACCAAATGAACAAACTTGGTTATCCCATGCAGGATGAAATGGCAGCAAACTTCATTTTGAACTCTCTCCCTAGCTCCTATGACCAGTTCGTAATGAATTTCAATATGAACGGATGGGTCAAGACTGTTCTTGAGATTCATGGTATGTTAAAAACCGCCGAGATAAATGTTCAAAACAACACCAATCAAGTGTTAATGGTCAGATCTAGTGGTGTTACCAAGAACCCAAGAGAAGGGTTAATAACAGCAAAGGCAAGAAGAAAGTAAATGTTGCTGCTAAGCCTGTCACCAACAATAACAAGCAAGTTACAAAACCCAAACCAGCCTCTCCTGAGGAACGTCAGTGCTTTGAATGCAACAAGATGGGGCACTGGAAACATAACTGCCCTGAATATCTAGCCAAGCTGAGATCGAAGAGAGCCAAGGGTGGAGGCACCTCTTCAGGTATTTCTATTTATGTTATTGAACTTTTTACTGTCTCTAGCAACACATGGGTATTTGATACTGGATGTGCTTATCACATCGTTAATGTATTACAGGAGCCTGAAAAGTGGAAGAAGCTAAAACAAGGCGACATGAAACTCATCGTTGGTAATGGGAAGAGAGTACCAGTTTTTGCTGTTGGAACATTTCATCTTTCATGTCCTTCTGGCCTTGTAGTTATCTTAAATAACCGTTTGTTTGCACCTGGTTTAACCAGAAACATTATTTCAGTTTCTTTATTGTTTAAACAAGGTTTTAAGTACGTTTTAATGGAATTTCTATTTCTCCTTACTTAAATGATATTTTCTATTTTGAGGCTAAACCTCGAAATGGTATTTATGAGGTTGATGTTTAAACAAATAATAACATATACAATCTTTCTAAACGTATCAAATATAGCATTAATGATACATTTCTATGGCACTGTAGACTTGGTCACATAAGCAAGGCCCACATGAAAAGGCTCCAATCTGAAGGGATCCTTGAATCCACCGGACATGACTACTTTGAAGACTTGAAGTCTTGCTTAGTTGGCAAACTCACTAAAGGATCCTTCACCGGCATTGGAGAATGAGCCAAGGATCTGCTAGGACTCATAGACACTGATGTATGTGGCCCTTTCATAACTATGTCTAGAAATCATGAAAGATACTTCGTTTCATTCATCGACGATTATAGTCGATATGCTTATGTCTATCTTATGAAACACAAGCATGAAACTTTTGAAAAGTTCAAAGAGTTTCAAAACGAAATGGAAAACCAACTCGGTAAAACGAAAAAGTCACTTCGATCAGATCGAGGTGGTGAGTATCTCAGCGCAGAGTTCATCAATCATCTGAAGGAGTGTGGAATAGTTTCACTGCCCACTCCACCTGGCACACCCCAACTTAATGGCGTGAGCGAGAGGAGAAATCGAACCCTACTTAATATGGTTCGATCGATGATGTGTAGGACAAACTTGCCTCACTCCTTCTGGAGTAATGCTCTTATGACCGCCGCCTGCAATGTCAATCTGGAACCGACTAAGAAGGTAAACATGTCACACCCCCAATTTCAACTAACGGAGTTTTACCGTTTGGGAAGTGACGAACCAGGATCTCAGACATTAGTTACTTTGAACGACTCTACATGGGACTCAAAATGAAAATATCACAATAATCAGAGTTTCAATGCGGAAGCGTAAAGAAAGTAAATGCGCAAAACACACGCGCCCAAAACAAAAGTCCAAAAGTCCAAAACGTCCAACCAAACCAAGTACAATACAAAATAATTCAATCAAGTATAAATAAGTCATAATCAAAATAGTTGAATCCCATGCATGCCCTAATGTGCACCTGTGTCTTATCTTAGCGACCTGAGAAAACATGTAAGAAAATATGTCAACACGAGGTTGGTGAGTTCACAGGTTTCAATATATGTAAATAAGCGTTTACCAGATTTATGTTCATTCAGTATGTATCTATAGGTAGCTAACCTATGTTCATGTTTAACTCAAGCGCTCGCAACCGAAGCTGACTGTTTGTTTATTGCCTCCTGCCAGGTCTATCAACACTGGCGGTGCGAGTAGGCTAACATTTCACCCGTTCGATCTCTAATTGAGTTAGCGTGACTAACGCGGGTGAGATTTGTCGAACCCAGTAGTACTACTAAATGTTACCTCGCTAAGATCCATATTAACGGTCCGATATAAGTTGAGGACTTTCGGTGATAGCGTGTTACGCTTAGCTTTAACATTGATAACATATGAATTTGCAAAATCTCAAAATAGTTTAATCATGTTTTCTCCCCCAGATTAAAACAGTAAAAAAGGGCCGTGAAAACTCACATGCGTTGCGTTGTAGGTAGTATCACACAAAGGATAAGTTGGAACCATGTGTGTAAGTCTCAAACGACTTACGAATGCCCCAAAATTATAAACACATAAATTAGGGACAAAAATGGGAATTGTGACGACAACACGGGAGATTGAACGTCCTAAAGTAACGCTCTAATAATCAAGAGTAGATGAACGTGTCCGCGGGAATATAAATTTTTTAATTAATAATTATGATATATACACGTTACACAACGAATGACAAAATATATATATAATAAATATATTCGAGCGTTTTGTCGTTTACAAAACTTAGGACAATAATATAATTTAATATATTATTTTTAGGTTCGCATGAATATTCTGAATATTCATTCGTGGAAAAATAATAAATATATTATTTTTAATGGAGGTAATAAACACGAGTAAATAAATATTTTAAAACGTTACACGAGTTATAAAATGATACGAAATAATATAACTTATATATTATTTTATAATATTAATTACTGGTTGAGAATAATATAAATATTATTTTACACGAGGTTATGACTTGAAAACAATATAATTATACTATTTTTAAAATGGAATTAAGAATGAAAAATAGGATATAAATCCAAACCCGAGCCTACAGGTTGTTTCCCGGGCTAAAACACATTTATATAATACTATAATAATATAGGGTTTGATTTATAATAATTAAATATATTTAGAAAATTGTCTAAAAAAGAAATGTGGGAGCCCGGACTCGAACCCGGGTCTCTCCCACACGCGCACACTGTCCTAACCAGTCCCGCCCGCTAGGGTATCGCGACTAAACCCGGAACGGATTGGTTTTAACATATGTGTTCCTGTGGTTTTCCTCCCCTACACAAGCCGAACCAAAACCAGTCGATTTTCCATGAATTCGACCACGAATTGATTCAAATGCAAAGGGGTTTTGATAAACTGATAATCACGAACCTGTGTATCGGTTTAATTGCAAAAATGATAAGATTAAAGTCGTTAAATTACTGAAAGAAGGATCGAAACCCTAGTTTATAAAGTCAGAATCGATTTGAAAAATTTAGATGATAGAACATGTTTAAATCATAGGGCTTTTACTAAATGAAACCTTGCGAATCTGCTGATGTGGTTTAATTGCATTAAATTTGTGTTTAAGACCGAAAACTCCAAATCGTTTCCAGAACGAACCCTAATTACAAGATTATTATCAATTCGATGATGGAAGCCCGGTATTTCATAGGGCTTTCACTCTACAAACGATTACGAGTTTAATGATGTGGTTTAATTTGATTTAAAAACAGTTTAGAGTTGAATTCGGCAATCTGGTTTCATAAGAACCCTAGATTATGGGTTACAATGATCTTGATAATAAAACATCGAATTGACAGAGGGCTTTCAAAGAAAATGGTATTGCAAATCTGACTGTATATTTTAATTGTATTTTTATTGGGTCTAGACTAGGGTTCGATTAAACCGGTCAGTGATGAACCCTAGAATCGAGATTTTGATCGAATTGACAATGTAAGCCTTAATTGAGTTAGGGCTTTCGTTTAAGAGATAAAAGCGAAGCTGATGATGTATCTAGTTACCTGAATTGATGTCGGGACGGTGGTGATCGACTAAAACAGGTCCGACGATGACTGGTTCGATTCCCGGTGGCTTTTGCTATGAATCCGATCAACTTGACGAGCACAGAGGTTTCAGAGAGACTTGATTTAGATGTGCAGTGTGTTGGTTTGCAAATTGGTATACGAACTCGACGAATTTGAGAAGAAATCGACGGTTACGACATAATTATCCATTATTTTGTTTAATTCTCGCATAATGATGCTTTTAATTACTTAATGATGGTTGTTTATGCTAATTAAATGTGTTAGCGGTTAAGATTTCAAAAGAGAATGGGTTAATCGAGTGAATTCGGATCATGCTCGAATGTGTTGACTTTCAAAAGTCAACCGAAATCAAGAATGGGTTAAATACACTACTAGTCCCTCTAGTTTCCTGTTCTTAACTTTGAATTTAGGCAGAAAAGGTCCTTGAGGTTTGAACTAGGTTAAGAACTTGTTAGTTTGACTTAGCAAAAGTCAACAGAATAAGTTTTGACCAATTACATTTCTAATCCTTGTAGTTTGAAGTTTAGATAAAGACATAATTAGTCCTTGAAGTTTGAGTTAGTTTAATTAGGTTAAACTTTAACTGGAAATGTCCCAATTGTCACATCATCCCCTAGTTGAAAGAATTTTCGTCCCGAAAATTTAAATAAATTTTTTTTTTCTGAGGTGTCACATCATCCCCTAGTTGAAAGAATTTTCGTCCCGAAAATTAAAATAGTACCTTAAGAATTTGACGCGGAGTGCTTGAACATATTAGGATATTTGCGCATCATCTGATCCTCGCACTCCCACGTGAATTCCGGTCCGTGTTTCGAGTTCCAACGAACTCTGACAATAGGGATTTTACTGTGCTTTAACGTTTTAACTTCCCTATCCGTAATTTCCACGGGTTCTTCGATGAAACGTAACTGTTCATCAATGTGTAGTTCCTCAAGTGGAACCGCGAGTGATTCGTCTGCTAGACATTTCTTCAAATTTGATATGTGAAAGACATCGTGTACACCACTACGTCCTTCCGGCAGGTCCAGTTGATACGCTACTGGGCCAATTCTCTTTACTATCTTGAAAGGTCCAACATAACGAGGATTCAGTTTGCCTCGTTTCCCGAAACGAATGACACCTTTCCAAGGTGAGACTTTGAGTAAGACCATGTCACCTATTTGAAACTCTAAGGGTTTACGACGCTTATTGGCATAGCTCTTTTGACGATCACGAGCTGCTGCCATACGGTTTCTAATTTGAACGATTTTCTCAGAAGTTTCAAGTACGAGTTCAGGACCTGTAAGTTAACTATCCCCAACCTCGGCCCAACAAATAGGAGAACGACATTTCCGTCCATAAAGTGCTTCAAATGGAGCTGCCTTGATGCTAGTGTGATAACTGTTGTTGTAGGAGAACTCCACCAACGGTAGGTGAGACTCCCAAGTGTTACCGAAATTGATCACACAAGCTCGTAGCATGTCTTCCAGAGTTTGGATAGTACGTTCTGTTTGTCCATCCGTTTGAGGATGGTATGCTGTGCTCATATCTAGACGCGTGCCTAAAGCTTTATGTAACGACTGCCAGAAACAAGAAGTGAATCGTGCTTCACGATCCGAAATGATAGAGATTGGCACCCCGTGCCGAGAGACTATTTCTTTCAGATAAGTACGAGTAAGCTTATCCATTTTGTCGATTTCCTTGATTGCTAAGAAGAAAGCTGACTTTGTTAAACGATCAACAATTACCCAAATGGTATCACATCCGGTAGGAGTTTGTGGTAATTTGATGATGAAGTCCATGGATATTTGTTCCCATTTCCACATGGGAATTTCTGGTTGTTGGAGAAGACCGGATGGCTTTTGATATTCAACCTTGACCTTCGCGCAAGTCAGACACTTACTCACATAGGTGGCTATATCGGCCTTCATCTTCGGCCACCAATATAGCACCTTTAGATCGTGGTACATCTTGTCGGAACCTGGATGAATAGAGTAACGAGATTTATGAGCCTCATCCATGACTAGTTCCCTTAGGTTTCCGAATACTGGAATCCATATTCGCTCGGTGAAGTAGCGAATACCGTCAGATTTGACTTCGAGTTGTGCTTCCATACCGCGTGTACCTTCCAGTGATAGGTTTTCCTCTTTCAGGGCTTCGAGTTGAGCACTACGGATTTTGTCAGGTAATCCAGGGTGAATAGTAAGCTGTAATGCTCGAACTCGTTTGGGTTTCGTTTCTTTTCGACCTAGGGCATCAGCTACAACGTTAGCTTTACCTGGATGATACCGGATCGCACAATCATAATCAATTAAGAGTTCGACCCAACGACGCTGTCGCATGTTCAACTATTTCTGCTCGAAGATATGCTGAAGACTCTTGTGATCGGTATGGATGGTGCATTTGGTACCGTACAAGTAATGTCTCCATATCTTAATTGCGAAAACTACAGCTCCCAACTCTAAGTCATGAGTGGTGTAGTTTTTCTCGTGAACCTTTAGTTGACGTGAAGCGTATGCGATCACCTTTTCGCGTTGCATTAAGACACAACCCAGACCCTGAATAGATGCATCACAATACACCACAAAATCATCGGTTCCTTCCGGAAGAGCTAGAATAGGTGCACTACAAAGTTTCTATTTGAGGTATTGGAATGTTGATTCTTGGTTATCGCCCCAACTATAGGCTTTACCCTTTTGAGTCAAGGCAGTGAGAGGTTGTGCAATCTTTGAAAATCCTTTGATGAATCGACGGTAATATCCAGCCAATCCCAGAAATTGTCGCACCTTAGTCGGAGTCGTCGGTGCTGCCCAATTCTTGATGGCTTCTATCTTTGATGGGTCGACATGTATTCCTTTCTCATTAACAACATGCCCTAGAAACTGAACTTCCCGGATCCAGAATTCACACTTGGAAAACTTAGCATACAGTTGCTCTCGCTTATGTAATTCCAAAATTAGGCGTAGATGTTCCTGATGTTCTTCCTTGTTCTTGGAATAAATGAGGATGTCATTGATGAACACGATGACAAATTGGTCAAGATACGGTTTACAAACACGGTTCATGAGGTCCATGAATACCGCAGGTGCGTTGGTTAATCCGAAAGGCATGACCATAAACTCGTAATGGCCGTACCTTGTCCTGAATGCAGTCTTAGAGATATCCTCTTCTCGGACTCTTAACTGATGGTAACCGGACCTAAGATCTATTTTGGAATAGAAACTTGATCCTTGGAGTTGATCAAAGAGGTCATCTATGCGAGGCAAAGGGTAGCGATTCTTGATTGTGACTTTATTCAGCTCACGGTAGTCAATACACATACGGAAAGTCCGTCCTTCTTCTTGACAAACAGGACTGGAGCTTCCCATGGCGATGAGCTAGGTCGGATGAAACCTTTATCCAACAATTCCTGTAACTGAGTAGATAGCTCTTGCAATTCACTGAGTGCCAGTCTGTAAGGTGCCCGAGCAATCGCTGCTGCTCCGGGTGCTAGATCGATTTGGAATTCAACTTGACGGTGCGGTGGAAGACCAGGCAGATCCTCGGGAAATACTTCCAAAAATTCACGAATGATGGGAATATCATCAATCTTCTTCTCTTCTGATGGCTGCTCAGCAACGAGAGCCAAAATAGTCGTATGCCCCTTTCGAAGGCATTTTTGTGCTTTCATAAAAGATATGATGCCCATGATTGTACCAACTCTTTCGCCCTGAACGGAAAGGATTTCTCCATTCGGGAGAGGAATAAGAACAATCTTCTCATGACAGATAATTTCAGCTTGGTTTTTAGATAGCCAATCCATGCCGACAATTACATCAAAACTACCAAGTGTGACCGGCATAAGGTCGATATTAAGTACATGTCTAGCTAGCTCAAGCTTACAACCCTTAAGAATGTGAGTTGCTTCAGTTATTTGGCCATCAACTATCTCTGTTATATACTTAGCTTCTAATAGAGTTGGAGTTCCTTTTATCATATCACTAAGTTTCTTAGATATAAAACTTCTATCAGCACCAGTGTCAAAAAGGACAGAAGCAAAGTAATTATTTAAGAGAAACTTACCGGTGACCACATTATGATCGTAACGAGCTTCTCCAGATCCTAGCACGAAGGCTCGTCCCTTCGCACCATTTCCTCCACCATTGCCATTGTTACCCCCATTGTTGTTATTCTGGTTAGGGTTGTGGTTTTCATTACCCCTTTTCTTCAATTGAGGACAATTCTTCCGGATATGTCCCTCCTTTCCACACTCAAAAATACCTTTTGTAAATCCAGGCTGTTGGAAAGGCTGTTTGGCTTGTAATTCACCCCTGCAATCCTTTGCAGCATGACCTATTTTGCCACACCGTTGACAACGATTGCAAAACCCGAAGTGATGGAAGTTGCACTTGTTATATTTAGGAGACTTTCTCGCGTAACCACCCTGGTTTTGACCTGAAGAGGTCGACTGGTTGAAGTTCTTAGTAGGCTCAAACCTACGCTGCTGCTGCTGCTGCGGTTGATTAAACTGGGGTTGGTTGGGCTGGGGTCCTTTGGAGTGAGAGTTGGAGTGGGTGTGGGTGTTGGAATGGTGATCAAACTTGCGTTTATGATTGTTGGTGGGTTTAGAGACCGAACCACTCGGAGGTAGAGTCCCTTGAGTCAGTGCCTGATCGGTTAACTTATGGGCAAGTCGGATAGTTTGTTGGATAGTGGTAGGGTTGGATGAAGTCACCATGCTTTGTATTTGAGGCACTAGACCTCCAATGTAAAGCTCAATTCTCTTGTAATCAGGGGTCACCATATGCGGGCACATAGTAGCAAGTTCATGTGAACGTGTGGTGTAGAGTTCAATTTCAGAACCCTCCATCTTTAGGTTCCAGAACTCTCCCTCTAACTTCTGGATTTCATTGCGAGGACAGTATTCCTCCTTCATCATTGATTTAAACTCCTACCACGAGAGTCCATTTGCCATGGCCAGACCCAACATCTGGACCTAGGCGTTCCACCATGTGAGAGTCGGGCCTTCCAAAGTTCCAGCGGCTAACTTTACCTAATTAGCCTTGGGACAGTTGCACATGGCAATCACTAATTCTACCTTCTCAAACCAACGAAGTAGTCCAACGGCTCCTTCAGCTCCACTAAAGGCGTGGGGCTTACAATCCATGAATGCGTTGAAGGTGCAAGCTGGTTGCGGGTTTTGTGGACCTGGAGTTAGAAACAATATATGATTGGAATTATAGGGTTTAGGACATGATTTTTAAGAGATGGTTTGACATCATTAGTCAATAGCTAAAGCATTTACCTGCAGCATTCTGTGCTGCTAGAGCCTCCGCCACACTATCGTTTATTAGTGCCGCTAGCTCCGCTGCCATCATGTTAATGGTACCTCGACCACCGGCACGACCTCCGATCCTCTCCCTGACATGATTCTTCACAATCACAAATGAAAAACAACGAGAAATATATCGCATATTAAACATTATTCAGGTACGAGTAAGAAGATACGACATCTAATATTTTGAAAGTTAAATAAATTGTAAGGCTACAAAATAAATAACTCAAACATTAAACTCCTCATGCTTTTATTGAATGGGAACAACCTTACCCATCTAGGTTTGAAAAGAGAAATAACATAAGCAAAAACAGGTATGAAAAGGAAGATAGAATAGGAAGATCATCAAACATCTTCGTCATCGGAAGAAACATACGATTGTGCATCGTCCATCTCCACCGGTTCTTCTTCGGGTGGCTCCTCCTCCAAGGGCTCCTCCTTGAAGGGCTCTTCCTCAAAGGGCTCCTCTTCAAAGGGCTCCTCCTCGCCATCAGAAAGTGGAATCTCCTCAGGAAACAGAGCTGCTTGCAGTTGGGCTTCCAAGTGAGTCACCCTCTCTTGAAGACCTTCAGTAGTATGGTTTGCTACATGTAGCTGAGCTTCCAGAGCAGCCACTCTTTCCAGAACTCCTGCCGTATCATCGTCCGAGGAGTCCACCCTCGTCTCCAAATGTGTCACACGATCCACCAAAAGGTTATGGACCTGGTCCGTTACTGCTAGTTCAGCAGTCAAAAGTTCTATCCCTACCTTATTCTCCTCTATTTGAGGCTCTCTCTTCAGAATGTCAGGTATTTCATCAGTAGCATCTTTCACAATGCTTAACTCCCTAGACATGTAAAATACTAAGGCTGCAAAAGCTTGTTCCATAGTGCATGGCAAGCTAGGTAATGTAGATGATGAGGAAGTAGAACCAAAGTAAGGTGTTGGGACATTTCCCATTTCGATCCATCTTTGGATCATTTATGGGTATGCGTTCCAATTGCGAGCAGGATTCATTGCTTACGCGCTGCTCGTTTCCCCCTGGTCAACTGAATAGTCACTGGAACTAGTCCGACGCCTTTTGGGCTCCGGGGATGATAGGATAGGTGCCTTATGTCCTGGTGCCTTAGGTGATGGAGGTGGAGTTGACGACATGTTCCTGTAACAATATGTATAAGTGCCAAACATCCAAATGACTTGTAACTAATGTGTGAGGCTATAGTCTAGTATGCAATCCTAGTTCTCTATAACCAATGGCTCTGATACCAATCTGTCACACCCCCAATTTCAACTAACGGAGTTTTACCGTTTGGGAAGTGACGAACCAGGATCTCAGACATTAGTTACTTTGAACGACTCTACATGGGACTCAAAATGAAAATATCACAATAATCAGAGTTTCAATACGGAAGCGTAAAGAAAGTAAATGCGCAAAACAAACGTGCCCAAAACAAAAGTCCAAAAGTCCAAAACGTCCAACCAAACCAAGTATAATAGAAAATAATTCAAGCAAGTATAAATAAGTCATAATCAAAATAGTTGAATCCCATGCATGCCCTAATGTGCACCGGTGTCTTATCTTAGCGACCTGAGAAAACATGTAAGAAAATATGTTAACACGAGGTTGGTGAGTTCACAGGTTTCAATATATGTAAATAAGCGTTTACCAGATTTATGTTCATTCAGTATGTATCTATAGGTAGCTAACCTATGTTCATGTTTAACTCAAGCGCTCACAACCGAAGCTGACTGTTTGTTTATTGCCTCCTGCCAGGTCTATCAACACTGGCGGTGTGAGTAGGCTAACATTTCACCCGTTCGATCTCTAATTGAGTTAGCGTGACTAACGCGGGTGAGATTTGTCGAACCCAGTAGTACTACTAAATGTTACCTCGCTAAGATCCATATTAACGGTCCGATATAAGTTGAGGACTTTCGGTGATAGCGTGTTACGCTTAGCTTTAACATTGATAACATATGAATTTGCAAAATCTCAAAATAGTTTAATCATGTTTTCTCCCCCAGATTAAAACAGTAAAAAAGGGCCGTGAAAACTCACATGCGTTGCGTTGTAGGTAGTATCACACAAAGGATAAGTTGGAACCACGTGTGTAAGTCTCAAACGACTTACAAATGCCCTAAAATTATAAACACATAAATTAGGGACAAAAATGGGAATTGTGACGACAACACGGGAGATTGAACGTCCTAAAGTAACGCTCTAATAATCAAGAGTAGACGAACGTGTCCGCGGGAATATAAATTCTTTAATTAATAATTATGATATATACACGTTACACAACGAATGACAAAATATATATATAATAAATATATTCGAGCGTTTTGTCGTTTACAAAACTTAGGACAATAATATAATTTAATATATTATTTTTAGGTTCGCATGAATATTCTGAATATTCATTCGTGGAAAAATAATAAATATATTATTTTTAATGGAGGTAATAAACACGAGTAAATAAATATTTTAAAACGTTACACGAGTTATAAAATGATACGAAATAATACAACTTTTATATTATTTTATAATATTAATTACTGGTTGAGAATAATATAAATATTATTTTACACGCGGTTATGGCTTGAAAACAATATAATTATACTATTTTTAAAATGGAATTAATAATGAAAAATAGGATATAAATCCAAACCCGAGCCTACAGGTTGTTTCTCGGGCTAAAACACATTTATATAATACTATAATAATATAGGGTTTGATTTATAATAATTAAATATATTTTAAATTGTCTAAAAAAGAAATGTGGGAGCCCGGACTCGAACCCAGGTCTCTCCCACACACGCACACTGTCCTAACCAGTCCCGCCCGCTAGGGTATCGCGACTAAACCGGGAACGGATTGGTTTTAATATATGTGTTCCTGTGGTTTTCCTCCCCTACACAAGCCGAACCAAAACCAGTCGATTTCCCATGAATTCGACCACGAATTGATTCAAATGCAAAGGGGTTTTGATAAACTGATAATCACGAACCTGTGTATGGGTTTAATTGCAAAAAATGATAAAATTAAAGTCGTTAAATTACTGAAAGAAGGATCAAAACCCTAGTTTATAAAGTCAGAATCGATTTGAAAAATTTAGATGATAGAACATGTTTAAATCATAGGGCTTTTACTAAATGAAACCTTGCGAATCTGCTGATGTGGTTTAATTGCATTAAATTTGTGTTTAAGACCGAAAACCCCAAATCGTTTCCAGAACGAACCCTAATTACAGGATTATGATCAATTCGATGATGGAAGCCCGATATTTCATAGGGCTTTCACTCTACAGACTATTACGAGTTTAATGATGTGGTTTAATTTGATTTAAAATTAGTTTAGAGTTGAATTCGGTAATCTGGTTTCATAAGAATCCTAGATCACGGGTTACAATGATCCTGATAATAAAACATTGAATTGACAGATTTCTTTCAAAGAAAATGGTATTGTGAATCTGACTGTATAGTTTAATTGTATTTTTATTGGGTCTAGACTAGGGTTCGATTAAACCGGTCAGTGATGAACCCTAGAATCGAGATTTTGATCGAATTGACAATGTAAGCCTTAATTGAGTTAGGGCTTTCGTTTAAGAGATAAAACCGAAGCTGATGAAGTATCTAGTTACCTGAATTGATGTCGGGACGGTGGAGATCGACTAAAACAGGTCCGACGATGACTGGTTTGATTCCCGGTGGCTTTTGCTATGAATCCGATCAACTTGACGAGCACAGAGGTTTCAAAGAGACTTGATTTAGGTGTGCAGTGTGTTGGTTTGCAAATTGGTATACGAACTTGATGAATTTGAGAAGAAATCGACGGATACGACATAATTATCCATTATTCTGTTTAATTCTCGCATAATGATGCTTTTAATTACTCAATGATGGTTGTTTATGCTAATTAAATGTGTTAGCGGTTATGATTTCAAAAGAGAATGGGTTAATCAAGTGAATTCGGATCATGCTCGAATGTGTTGACTTTCAAAAGTCAACCGAAATCAAGAATGGGTTAAATACACTACTAGTCCCTTTAGTTTCCTGTTCTTAACTTTGAATTTAGGCAGAAAAGGTCCTTGAGGTTTGAACTAGGTTAAGAACTTGTTAGTTTAACTTATCAAAAGTCAACAGAATAAGTTTTGACCAATTACATTTCTAGTCCTTGAAGTTTGAGTTAGTTTAATTAGGTTAAACTTTAACTGGATTTGGTTAACGGAGTTAACCTGGAAAAGTCCGAATTGTGACAAAACAAGACTCCATATGAGATATGGCATGGGTCTAAACCCAAACTGTCTTACCTTAGAGTATAGGGAGGTGATGCATATGTCACCAGCAATTCTGATGACAAGCTCAATCCTAGAGTCGAAAAGGTTGTTTTCGTCGAATACTATAACTGAAGCGGATATTATTTCTACCATCCTGATGCAAATGTTATTTCCATCAAAAGGAAGGGAAACTTCCTCGAGAAAGAAATTCTTGAACGAGGAACTGGAGATAACATCGTGGATCTTGAAGAAATTCGAGAACCACAAACAACCGCTGATGAAGTCGGAGCATTTGACCAACAAGAAGTTGTTGCTGATGAATCAGACATAAACACAAGCGTTCACAAAAGTGTAAGAACTCGCAAAGAACCTAACAGATACCTATGACATCTTGAGGGTACTGAAGTCCTATTAGTAGTTGAGTCTAATGACGAACCTACTAACTATAAATCTGCTATTTCAGATCCAGAATCTGCAAAATGGTTGGAAGCCATGAACGCCGAGATGCAATCTATGTGTGAAAATCACGTCTGGGACTTGGTTGAGCTACCCCCTGAATCTCGGACAGTAGGGAGCAAATGGATTTTCAATAGAAAAACCGACATGCATGGAAATGTACACACCTATAAAGCACGGCTAGTTGCGAAAGGTTTTACTCAGATTCAAGGCATTGACTATGATGAAACCTTCTCGCCTGTTTCTATGATCAAATCGATCAGGATATTGCTTGCCATAGCCGCGTACTATGACTACAAGATATGGCAAATAGATGTCAAAATCGCTTTCCATAATGGACATCTCTCTGAAAATGTCTATATGGTACAACTTGATGGTTTTGTTGATCCAAAATATCCTAATAGGGTGTGTAAACTAAATAAGTCCATTTATGGACTCAAACAAGCATCTCGAAGCTGAAATCTTCGTTTTGACCAGAAGATCAAAGAGTTTGGTTTTGTCAAAAATGAAGATGAGCCTTGTGTTTACAGAAAGGCTAGTGGAAGCACTATATCATTCCTCATATTGTATGTGGATGATATACTTATCATTGCAAACAACATCCCTATGCTTAACGAAGTTAAACACTAGTTGGGGACTTGTTTTGCAATGAAAGATCTTGGAGAAGCAGCTTACATTCTAGGAATCAAGATCTACAGGGATAGAAGCGACTTCTAGGGCTAAGTTAAGGAACATACATAGACAGAGTCATGGCACGCTTTCATATGGAAAACTCCAAGAAATGAGGTGTTCCTATGACTAAAGGCACCGTGTTGAACAAATCGCAATCTCCTTCAACGGACATTGAAACTAAGCGTATAGAAGTAATTCCATATGCTTCGGCGATTGGTTCTATCATGTATGCTATGTTATGTACCAGGCCTGACGTCTCGTATGCTTTAAGCATGACCAGTCACTTTTAGTAAAGTCCTGGTATTACCCATTGGACTGTAGTTAAAAACATCCTGAAGTATTTGAGAAGGACAAAAGATATGTTCTTAATATTTGGAGGAGTGGAAGAAGAGCTCACTGTAAGATGTTACACTGACGCCAACTGCCAAACTGACCGAGATGACTCTCGCTCACAATCAGGTTTCGTATTCACTCTAAACGTAGGAACTATCTCCTAGAAGAGATCTAAGCAGAGTGTGGTGGCGGATTCAACCACCGAATCTGAGTATATAGCTGCATCAGATGCTGCAAAGGAAGCTGCTTGGATGAAGAAATTCAAAACCGACCTTGATGTGGTTCCAAGTATTCGGAAACTAATCGAGATATTTTGTGATAACACAGGTGCTATTGCTCAAGCCAAAGAGCCCAGATCTCATCACAAAGCCAAGCACATTCTCAGAAAGTTCCATTATATACGGGAAATTGTTGAACGTGGTGACAACGTGATAAGCAAAGTAGACATAGATCAAAACCTAGCAGATCCGTTCACTAAGCCGATGACTCAGGAGAAGCATGATCAACACAGAAATTGTATCGGTCTTAGTTTTTCTAGCGATATGTTCTGATTTAGTATTTGGATGTATAAACATTAAACAGTTGTACTTTTTTTAATTCAATTTGATTTACTAGTTAAATGCAACTTTGAATCTTATAATTGTGTTTGATTTTAATGCGTTTAATACCTGAATATTGTATTCTTAATTATCCGTAGTCTATCAGAATCATGGTAACGACTCTGAATTAAGATTATTCTGAACTTGGACTCAATTAGTTGACTTCCAATTTCACAGACCTCATTATGGATGACGTTGGATGTAAGTCGCTTCAAATCATCTTCATGGATTTTAATCATAAGATGTTTTGATATTGGTATACTCATATAGTATCCTCTGACCTGAGATGCATACTAGAACTCTCGTTTACTAAGGACTATTCTTTAATCACTGTCAACCACTATCGCATAACTGCCAGTCATAAAGGCATTGGTTAGGAACAGATATGAAGTTCAGTGGGAGCTGTATGTATTCGATAAGGGATTATGTACTCTTACATGAGATGTAACAGTTAGACATCGTGGCGCCCTCATGATTCAAACTGATGAAGTGTAAGGCCTTACCCAAACTAGCTGTGTGTTTGATTTGACCACTATGAATCTTGAATGAGAACAATAATGATTGAATGCTGTATGAGAATGAATCTAATCCATGTCTCATTGATTCAATTGATGTCTTTTACAGAAAGGAGGAATGAAAATAGTTACCATAAGTCTATTATCTTGCAGCAGCAAGATATTTTGGTTAATGACTTTAAAGTGTCATACCTTCTTAGGGGTAACTATGTGTAGTGATATGCCCTAAATTATACATGTTTTGCATGCATAATAATCCCCATATTATGGTACTAATTGAATAATAATAACCTTGCAACTGATACTTAAAATATTTATATTTTATAATTGCATGTTATTCGGTGTTCTAAATATAAATCAAGATGAAATCTATCAATACCAAGAAACCAAGCTTCTAGAAGGATCATTCTCCAGCTTTGACCCCCAAGCAGTCAAAATTGGTCAACAAGGAGTCAACCATCAGCTAAAAGACAAAACTGGGCAGCAGGAGGGCAATGCACAGCCGTGCATCCCTATGCACGGGCGTGCATTTGCACAAAACCCACTCACTAATTAATCCGGCTAAACGATAACAAAAGTTGAGTACTGGAATTCGACCGTGTCCATTGGTTCGATACTAGGTTCTTACCTAAACTATATTACGTCGTGATAGGTACACTTGCCTATTGTGTGTGTTTAAAATTATAAATTTAAAATCTGATCTCATGAAACCATCTCAAAAATATATTTATTATATTTTTACTTATTACACGTGCACATCAAGTTTTGGCGCCGTTGCCGGGGACACGGTGATTTCAAGAAAAATTCGAGTTAATGGATTTGCCTTATCTGTTTTTCTGTTACGTTTTGTTGCAGGTAGTGTATGATCCATATCTCCACTACTGGTTTATATCAACCTTTAGCAGAGCATGAAAGATTCTTTCACCGTCGAATACGAGAAAACCGTGCTAGAAAAATGGCCGTAGAAAACCGCACTATTTTCGATTTCGCAAGACCGTCACTAGAGGCTTTGGGGTCTTGTATCACAAGGCCGACGGTTGACGCTAACAACTTTGAGATCAAATCTCATGTAATCCACATGATCCAGTCATTATGCACTTTTCATGGATTACCTGATGAAGATCCACATGCCCACATTGCAAATTTTCTCAAAATTTGAGGCACTTTCAAACTGAACGGAGTTTCGAATGACGATATTCGCCTCTGAATGTTTCCCTTCTCCTTAAGGGAACGAGCAAAGGCATGGCTAAACTCTCTGTCTACCGGGTCAAGGAGTTCATTCTGTCGATGCTGTCACTTCACTTTCTGCTCAATTTGACGTCCTTACCACTCGACTCAATCAACTTAGCAAGGGCAAGACGATCACTGAAACTACTGAAGAAGTAAAAAGCATCACTGCCAATACTGAGCAAGTTGACTTTATCGGAACAAATTGCCCACCGAACAACCCATACATCAACACTTATAATCCTGGATGGAGGAACCATCCGAATTTCAGCTGGAAGGATAATAACAATCAAGGAAAATCTGGCTTCGGACAACAAAAACAGTTTCAACAAAGACAATCTCAAAACTATCAGCCTCATCAACAATATCAAGGAACTAACAAGCCAAGTAATTGGTTAAGCTTGGAGGACGCGGTAACTAAGTTAATATCTACAACTGAAAGTGAAGCCCTTCTAGCGGATTCCCGTCACAAACAGTATGAGGAGAAGTTCAATCTTCATGAAGCTGAGTTTAGGACGCAGAAAGCAACTCTTAAGTCCATTGAGACGCAATTAGGACAAATTGCAAAACTTCTATCCAAAAGACAACCAGGATGTCCCCCAAGTAATACTGAAACCAATCCAAAAGCAAATGTAAGTGCTATCACTCTTAGAAATAGCAAGGTTTACCCAGAAACACCAATCCAAGTTGAAGAGGTTCAATCACCAAGGAGAGAAATATTCACCGGAGTACCACTTCGTCCCCATTTCGCAGAGACAGCTACTCAAGGATCACAATCAAATGTAGTCCCACCTCCTGCTCTAGTGGATACTCTTCCAAAAGTTCCAACAAAAAGAGTGTTCCATTCTCACATACCATACCAAGGAAGGTTAGTAAAGTAGAAAACTGACGAACAATATGAGAAATTCATCAAGCTATTAAGTCAAATCCATGCTAATCTTCCTTTCCTGGATATCATACAACAAATGACTAAGTATGGACGTTTCTTGAAAGATTTCCTTACTAACAAAAGAAACATGGGAGAGGCAGTTAAAAAAGAGTAATCAATGTGTCGCTCTCATTGAAAGACGCCTTCCAAAGAAACTTTCATATCCCGGAAAGTTTTCTCTACCATGTTCTATCGGACCACTACCGATAACTTTCTCACTCGCTGATCTGGGAGCAAGTGTTAACGTAATGCCATATAAAATGTTTCAAAGGCTCAAAATTGGAAATCTGCGACCTATTAATGCAACCATTGAACTGGCAGATGGTTCGCTTAAGTCACCTATAGGAGTCAGTGAGAACTTACTAGTTAAAGTTGGCAAGTTTGTCTTCCCTACCGACTTCATGGTTTTAGAAATGGGACCGACTACTCTGTACCTTTGATCTTGGGTCGCTCATTTTTAGCTACCACCAGAGCAGTCTTTGACTTGAATGAAGGAATTCTGACACTTCGTGTCGGAAAACAATCAGTGACCTACAACATCGGAGGAAATGAATGCTTGTCCAATGATCCCTTTGAAATTGCACAATTCATCGATACTAATCTAGACTACCAGCTAAAGAAAGCCAAATAATTCAACAAAGGAAAGAAACTGGATCTTGGCAAGAATTTTGACAACACTAACTGGATCGATGAATACTTTGATAAGCTACCAAAACTAATGGACTTGAATGAACGAACAGGAGACACGGGGGAAGTCGATGACCCCCACCTGAAGAAAGACTGATGAAGCACGTACGGGTCGGGCCAAAGACCCTTAAATAAACATGGCGCTTCCGAGAGGTAACCCGATGATCATGAATAAATTGAGAAGTTGGTGCATACGGCAGAACACGTGGACCTCAGGTTTGGTTTTCCAAATTTAAGTTTCTCATACTTCAGCCCCCAGGTATGCCTTCTCGATACTAGGACCTTAGTAGCTTAACTACTACCTGTTATTTTCGTTTCTGTTTTTATGTTTTACTTTATGTGTAGCATAACATCACCAGGTAGTTTCTCTACTTCTTTAAAGAGTTACACTCCACCTCTACGAGCTGGGAACCGGAAACCACATCAAATTTATTCGATGAAGTCTTTGAAACAGCAAGTAGCTGATAGGCATAGCCTGACAACAACAATAAGTTTTGGCCTTAGGTTATACACCGAAATGACCGGGGGAGTACCGGTTTCTTTCCCTTAAAACTTCATGCATTTAAATTCCTACATAGCATTCAATTACATGCATTTGTACATTGAGGGCAATGCACAGTTTTAAGTGTGGGGTGGGGAATTAGAGATTCAAGACTATTTGTAACCTCAAAGCAGTAACACTTAAACTTGTGATTTTCTACTCATTTGACTAAAACCTTACTGAAAACCTACCTTTTGTAAAACCTGAAAAATTTTAAACCCTAAAACCAAAACCTCTTTGAGTTCGCACTTAATTAATTAAAATGAATACATGGAAGTAGAAACAAATGGATATTATGCATAACAAATCACTAAACCCTATCCCATCCGTTTCCATGTGGGAATAATCTGAGCCTTTTCATGAGCATTATTGTCATTGTTTTTCGCATGCTTTTTCGTTTGGTATACTGAGTGTTTATTCGATCAGATTTTATGCATAATTAGAACTTGTGTGACTTATACTTATCGAGATCATGAACTAGTAGAAGTATGAAAGTGATTGAGGCACCTAGGACTTTATTACCCTTATATATTATCCTTAAAACCCAAAAATCTCAAAAATATTATCCGCCTAGATAGCCCTCTGAGCCTTAGCCTTTTCTTTTCTACTACCCACATTTATCACCCAACCATCTTTTTGTAAACACCGGTTATTAGCTAACTGTCTTCGAAATAGAAAAATTATCCTATGTCGTTATTTCAAGTTCAGTACCGTTGAGGCTACTTTGGAAATAATCTTTTTTACTCAAAAGAATTGGAATATACAAGAAGAAAGTGGATGTATTAGGAAGAAACAACCAAACGATCTACAAGGAAGATATGGAAAATGTATTTCAAGGAAATTGAGGAAAAAGAATTATTGAAAAATTAGACTTGATGATAAGAAAAGAAAAGAAAAAAATAGAAAAATGAGAAAAGAAAAGAAAGAGAGAAGTTGGTCTTTTACCGGTTAGACATTAAAGAGCGGGACATGAATTCTTTTGATTTCAATTTGCTTTCTTGTATTCATTTCGCAAAGCCTGCATTACTAACCGAACTCCGAGAGAAGATTTTCCAAGCAACTAGTGATGAAAGAAAACGGTGGCGCAAGCAAGAACAATTTCCACCATTTTACGGCTTTTCAAAAATTGCCGCCAAAAGATACGACAAATGTGTGAAGTGTGGAAATTGGAGGCACGATGGAAAGTGTAGCAAGAATCAAACTTATTCCCAACATGAGTGTATGCATCTGATCAAAGTAGGAGCTGTTAGGCTACAAGCCGAAAGATCCATACAGAAGGGCAGCAATGTGTATTACGCAGCAAGGGAAGAGTTGAGAATGACAAGAGATCTTGGTCTTGGCAATCTGACCATAAACGAGCCCTCAGACTAGATATACCCTCATGATCTGAGTACTGTAGAGGGACCTGCTAGTATTTTTCATTTTAAGCTAGGAAGTCGTAGCTTTGTTTTCCACAATAGCTGCAGCCTTTTCAAACCCTTTAAAAATCCCTAAAAATCTAAAAACATTTTCATTTTCACCCTTTATTTTTATTTTTAGCCACATTACAACCCTTTTAAAGTCCTCTTGATTCATGCATACTATTTAGTTAGTTGGTGGAGACTTGATTTGCATACAAGCTTATGACCATTGCATATTTCGTTTCGAACTTGAGTGTTCCACTTAACTTACATTATCCATACATATATAACCCTAGAGTTGAGTGAACATTGTGAGGAGTGAGGGTTTATGCATAATTGAAGTTCTAGTAGGCTTGTCATGGATTCCATAATAGAAAAATACAAAAATAAAATAGAGCGACTCATGAGTTATCCCGGAGTGTCCAACTACTTGGTGCTCCATTACCTTTTTAAAGTTATTAGTTATGGGTCTGATCATGCATGAGTTTGCTTGAGGACAAACAAAGTTTAAGTGTGGGGTATTATGATATGCCCTAAATTATACATGTGTTGCATGCATAATAATCCCCATATTATGGTACTAATTGAATAATAACATTGCAATTGATACTTAAAACGTTTATATTTTATAATTGCAGGTTATTCGGCGTTCTAAATATAAATCAAGATGAAATCTATCAAAAACACCAAGAAACCAAGCTTCTAGAAGGATCATTCTCGAGCTTTGACCCATAAGAAGTCAAAATTGGTCTACAAGGAGTCAACCAGTAGCTAAAAGACAAAACTGGGCAGCAGGAGGGCAATGCACGGCCATGCATCCCTATGCACGGGCGTGCATTTGCACATCTTGCTCCCCACGGCTCCCAGTACACTGCCACTCGTACTCTATGATTCCCTAGGTGTTTGCACGTCCGTGCAATCCAATGCACGGCCGTGCATTGCTCAGTCTGAGGCCTATAAATAGGAGGCTTGGGTTCTTTATTCCACACACCTTAAGAACAAGCAACACACTATCCAGAGAGAGAGTAGCTCATATTTAGAGTAGAGTAGAGAGTAGAGAGGCTCCTACTCTTTGTTCCGCAATAGGGGAGCCTATGAAACTCAGTGTTACATTAGTTAGTATGGCCATTCGTGGCTAAACTCTTTGTATTTCTAGGGTGAAGATGATGTTTGGTGCATGTTAATGTTTGACGTATTAATCTAGTGGTATGTTTATGTCTTTAATTATTCGCTCTTAAAACCACCACTTGGTGGGATTTTATTATTGTCTAAACCCGTCTTTATATTTGTGATTGTCTTAATTTTAAAGCGTAAGATCGTAAAACCTTTTTAATCAAACCTTCTTTAAAGCTTGTACGTCTTTATACAAACTGAGATTGATAAGCCAAGGCTTGGTCTACACTATTAAGGTCGTACGTCTTTATGCGAACTTATTATGCGACCAAGAATTGGTGAACTCATGTTAGGAATGGTATGTCTTTATACTCGGTCCCATTGTTACACCCCCTCCCGGTAAGCCAAATATTTACCTATTCAACTAAAATATAAAGCATTTAAGTTCGATGTGTTAAACCAACTCGGAGATAACACAAAAGAGTTGAGGGTAAATGTTGCCCCTAACGGGAGGTACTACTATTTAATTTAAAGATTTTAATTCGTGAATAAAATGTAGTGAGTACGAGGCTCTAGCGGTGACCCGGGTCACAAGTTTGTAGTAGTCATATCACTGGATTAGTCAACTTAAGATTATCACGTACCAAGCGGATTCGAAGCCCAAATCAATACTCTTCGTGACCTGATCATTTCCGAGATATTTACTTTTCTGCTATTTACTATTCTGTTCATTACATTTGTGTTACACACATCACGAACGTTTTTACTTTTCTGTTATTTACTTTACCATCATTTACTTTTCTGTCATTTACTATTCTGCTTCACAAGCACACAAAACCCACTCACTAATTAATCCGGCTAAACGATAACAAAAGTTGAGTATTGGAACTCGACTGATGTGCTTGAAGTGTATATATATTTTTATAAGTATTTTTCACACAATTCGAGTTTTAAAAATGGGTTTTCACCAAAGACTAATCACACACACACCGGGTAAGTGTACCCGTCGGATGGCAATATAGTAAATGTAAGAACAAGATATCAATCCGTGGATACGGTGGAATGCAATAATAAACCGGAACTAAGATTCAATCAAGTGATGGTAAAAAGATATTTTGAAGAGTTTGTTTAATTAACTAGCATGCAATGTATATAAAACTAAACTAAAATCACAAGTCAAACAATCAAGGCGAGAAGATCACTTCAGTGTCGAATCCATCTAGAATACATTCAATACACTCATAAAAGCATGGCAAATACATAAAACATAGGTTGATCAAATTCTCGTCAAAGACATCAAATCAAATGACCATTCGGAAAGCTAGAATGAATAAGCAAACTAACCACCTAAAATCATGCAATGAAGCTCACGTGTTGTAATCATGTCAATGTTTATAAAGATTGAACTAGCTTCCGATTAAGGCACACCAATCCAACAACTAGTTGGAAAGATAATATGAGAAACATACTACCCACCTCAAGTTGATTTAATTAGATAACCACATGCATTTCTTCAACATACAATGTTCATACAAAGTTCATATCAATTAGGAAAATGCGTCAACAAATCCTATACAAACATAAAACTAAGCATGAAACACCATAACAAACACTTTGTCTTTCCAAACATAAGCATATGGATACACATACAAGAATCATAAATCATAGACAAGACTTCATCCACCATAAACTAGCATACAAACATACACTAATCCATGAATACAAGCATAAACCATAAGTTTTCCAACATAATATGGCATACACAAATACAAGCCTTGAAAACAACTTTAGATACTTGAATACATAATTTCATTGAAGAATAATCATATGATAGTCATAACATTATCATAATAATTGCCAATAATCCATGAATGTTGTCAAACGATTCTAAACTTCATCTAAACCAAAGTGAAAAATAGTTTTAGCTCATCATGAGCACAAGAATGACAAATAAGTAGGGAAAAATAGTAAGAAACATGCTATGAAAACAAGAATCAAACCACTTCTACAAGCGTAGATGTTGTTGTTGTTGATGTATGGTGATCCTCTTGATGTTGTAATCCCTCCAAGATGCTTGAAATATGGCTGGAACAAGGATGATTCGGAGCTGGAACAGTAGGTATTTGCTCTGGTTGCTGAATGTCTGAATGATAGAATGACTTATGCTTTTATAGACTGAAGGGGGCACGACCGCTCCAGGAGGGAAGGCAAGACCGTGCCTGTCACTAGGGCGCGATCGTGCCCAAGAACTAGAACGGTCGTGGTGCAGAGGGTTGACCGATCCGGAGCTTCTATTGGGTCCCATTGAATGAGGAAGTACGGCTCTGAGATCATGGGTCAGACTCACTGGATTACACTCGGTCGTGGGGGTGTTGGAACACGGTTGTGCTCGAGAAAGTGTCTTGGCGCGGTCGTGCCACATACGAGGCGCAACCGTGCCTATGGTTTCTTGGCTTGGTACGGTCGTGTCAAGTAGGGGGCACGACGGTGCCTCTACCTCAGAAACCCTAAAAACTTCATCTTTATCCTGGAATTCCCATGTTTGTTCACTGAGCTTCACAAAAACCTACAAAACTGGAAATGAAGCAAATAAGTGTCTAAACATTGAAAACAACCAAGAATTGATCGTGAAACGAGTGAAGTTTTGTGCCAAAAAGATGTGTAAATTCTAACACATCATCGACCGTGTCCATTGGTTCTATACTTGGTTCTTACCTAAACTATATTACGCCGTGATAGGTACACTTGCCTATTGTGTGTGTTTTAAGTTAAAGTAATTATCATTTTATAAATTTAAAATCTGATCTCGTGAAACCATGGCAAAAATATATTTATTATATTTTTACTTATTACACGTGCACATCAAGTTTTGGCGCCGTTGCCGGGGACACGGTGATTTCAAGAAAAATTCGAGTTAACGGATTAGCCTTATCTGTTTTTCTGTTACGTTTTGTTGCAGGTAGTGTATGATCCATATCTCCACTACTGGTTTATATCAACCTTTAGTAGAGCATGAAAGATTCTTTCACCGTCGAATACGAGAAAACCATGCCAGAAAAATGGCCGTAGAAAACTACACTATTTTCGATTTCGCAAGACCGTCACTAGAGGCTTTGGGGTTTAGTATCACAAGGCCGACGGTTGACGCTAAAAACTTTGAGATAAAATATCATGTTATCCACATGATCCTGTCATCATGCACTTTTCATGGATTACCCGATGAAGATCCACATGCCCACATTGCAAATTTCCTCGAAATTTGTGACACTTTCAAACTGAACGGATTTTTGAATGACGCAATTCGCCTCCGAAAGTTTTCCTTCTCCTTAAGGGAACGAGCAAAGGCATGTCTAAACTTTCTTTCTACCGGGTCAATCACTACATCGGATGATCTAGCGCAGAAAATCCTATCAAAATACTTCCCGCCAGCAAAAAATGCAAATCTAAGAAATGATATCACCACTTTCACTCAGGAAGATGGTGAATCACTATATGAGGCGTAGGAACATTTTAAGGACATATGAGGCTAGAAGTTTGGCTACAAGTATCATCATTCTACAATGGGTTGCACAATCAAGCTCGTCAGACACTCGACGCTACTGCAGGTGTTATTTTTGGAAACAAGAGGCCACAAGAAGCTTACAACCTAATTGAGGAAATATCTATGAACAACTATCAATGGTACAATCCAAGAAGTAACAGAGGAGCTAGGCAAGGAGTTCATTATGTCGATGTTGTCACTTCACTTTTTGCTTAAGTTGACGCCCTTACCACTCGACTCAATCACTTAGCAAGGGCAAGACGGTCACTGAAACTACTGAAGAAGTAAAAAAGCATCAATGCCAATACTGAGCAAGTTGAATTTATCGAAACAAACCGCCCGCAGAACAACCCCTACAGCAACACTTATAATCCTGGATGGAGGAACCATCCGAATTTCAGCTGGAAAGATAATAACAATCAAGGACAATCTGGCTTCGGACAACAACAATTTCAACAAAGACAATCTCAAAACTATCAGCCTCGTCAACAATATCAAGGAACTAACAAGCCAAGTAATTGGTTAAGCTTGGAGGACGCGGTAACTAAGTTAATATCTATAACTGAAAGTCAAGCCCTTCTAGCGGATTCCCGTCACAAACAGCATGAGGAGAAGTTCAGTCTTCACGAAGCTGAGTTTAGGACGCAGAAAGCAACTCTTAAGTATATTGAGACGCAATTAGTACAAATTGAAAAACTTATATCCGAAAGACAACCAGGATGTCTCCCAAGTAATACTGAAAACAATCCAAAAGAAAATGTAAATGCTATCACTCTTAGAAATAGCAAGGTTTACCCAGAACCACAAATGCCAAGAGAAGAGATTTATTCACCAAGGAGAGAAATAGCAACGTAACTGCCCTGAATATCTAGCCAAGCTGAGATTGAAGAGAGCCAATGGTGAAGGCACCTCTTCAGGTATTTGTATTTATGTTATTGAACTTTTTACTGTTTCTAGCGACACATGGGTATTTGATACTGGATGTGCTTATGACATCGTTAATGTATCAGGAGCCTGAAAAGTGGAAGAAGCGGAAACAAGGTGACATGGAACTCATCGTTGGTGATGGGAAGAGAGTACCGGTTCTTGTAGTTGGAACATTTCATATTTCATGTCCTTCTAGCCTTGTAGTTATCTTAAATAACTGTTTGTTTGCACCTGGTTTAACTAGAAACATTATTTTAGTTTTTTTATTGTTTGAACAAGGTTTTAAGTATGTTTTTAATGGAATTTCTATTTCTTCTTACTTAAATGATATTTTCTATTTTGAGGCTAAACCTCGAAATGGTATTTATGAGGTTGATGTTCAAACAAATAATAACATACACAATCTTTCTAAACATATCAAATCTAGCATTAATGATATATTTCTATGGAACTGTAGACTTGGTCACATAAGCAAGGCCCGCATGAAAAGGCTCCAATCCGAAGGGATCCTTGAATCCACCGGACATGACTCCTTTGAAGACTGCAAGTCTTGCTTAGCTCGAAAACTCACTAAAGGATCCTTCACCGGCATTAGTGAACGAGCCAAGGATCTTCTAGGACTCATAAACACTGATGTGAAAAACCAACTCGGTAAAACGATAAAGTCACTTCGATCAGATCGATGTGGTGAGTATCTCAGCGTAGAGTTCATCAATCTTCTGAAGGAGCGTGGAATAGTTTCATTGCCCACTCCACCTGGTACACCCTAACTTAATGGCATGAGCGAGAGGAGAAATCAAACCCTACTTAATATGGTTCAATCGATGATGTGTAGGACAAACTTGCCTCACTCCTTCTAGAGTAATGCTCTTATGACCGCCACCCGAATTGTCAATCTAGCACCGACTAAGAAGGTAAACAAGACTTCATATGAGATATGGCATGGGTCTAAACCCAATCTGTCTTACCTTAGAGTATGGGGATGTGATGCATATGTCACCAGCGATTTTGATGACAAGCTCGATCCTAGAGGCGAAAAGGTTGTTTTCGTCGGATACTATAACAGAAGCGCATATTATTTCTACCATCCTGATGCAAATTTTATTTCCATCAAAAGGAAGGGAAACTTCCTCAAGAAAGAAATTCTTGAACGTGGAACTGGAGATAACATCTTGAATCTTGAAGAAATTCGAGAACCACAAACAACCGTTGATGAAGTCGGAGCGTCTGAACAACAAGAAGTTGTTTATGATGAATCAGACATAAACACAAGCGTTCGCAGAAGTGTTAGAACTCGCAAAGAACCTAACAGATACCTACACCTCGGTTAATGATTAACCGCAAAGAAATCGATTTTATTCTTTGCAAATTCCGAAGCAATCGATTTTCTTGTTTGCAAATTCCGAAGCAGCTAGCAAAAGGGATTGCTCCTGCTTTTGCAAGTATAACTCAATGTGCTTAGTGCATTAATGAAAGCCTAGTTTTTTAGCAAAGTGAATGGAAACCTGAGTGTCACATTAGAGAGGAATAGTGACACTTGATTATCAACATCATATTGCAAATTCAAGAAATACGAACACATTAGGTAAGTATCAATATTAGATTTTCATTTAATACGCTTGTTTGTTACTAAGATGAGTTCTCAGATTACACTTATACAAATACAACCCTATCTTGCTATTTATAGAACATAATGAAAATCTAGGAAACAGTTAAAGTACACATTTGGTCAACTGATTAAACTGTAAAAGTCAACTCTAATGAACATCACACGTAGGTAATCTTCAACATGCATAGCACCGATTTTCTTCGTGTGTAGAATTAGTCCTTAGACAATTCTACAATCAGTAGCATTGTATATGTAATACCCGGAATTTCAAAGCAATTAAAACTTTTCACAAACATGTGGAAGTTGGTCCCATTGTCAATTTCAAAAAACGTCATTAAATTTTTACATCAAAACGACGCCACATTAAACATTTACATCCTAAAACCCAACCTAAGGTGATATATCACCAACAAGAATCACCATCCATTGTTTACAATCAAAACATTAGTTTTAAAGTCCTCTCAAGGAGGCTAGGTGTTAGTGCATGTTTTCTAACAATAGCTTGTAGGTCTTTAGTATATGTCTTTATCATGTAATCATTTCTGTTTTGTTTCTCTGTGTAAGCAAATCTACTAGAGTCGCTTAGGCGAAACTAGTAGATTATAGTTTCGCTTGAAGCGAAACTAGCATAGTTTCTTGAGAATTTTCGTTTCCTATATATAGGTAGTCTACTTGTATTTTGGATATGCTTATGAGTTTGATACTTGTACTAAATTACCTTTGGAAATAGAAAATCATTTATTTACATTCTCGTGTCGACACGCGTTTGTTGCTTTAAATGTATCTACACACGTGCACCTTACGTTTGGATTCTGCACTCGCGTTCGGTGTTATATCCAACATTCTCGGAAATCTGTGATTGATTACTAGGGACCTACACTAGGTTTTTAATATCACAAAACATGACACAGTCTTCATGATTATCCCGCTTCACTTGCCACCCCGAGGCTAGACCGGAGCTTTACCTACACCAAAAACACCACACAAAACATCATTAGTAATGATATACAACTCTTGGAACAACCCCAAAGATAATACCCCAAGAGCCAACCCCAAACACCAAATCAACATTATTCAGCATAGGGGTTGTGTAAGGCCCGAAACCCGAGAGGCCTCACGTGTTGGATTTACACAATAACAAGCAAATCTTAAAATTCAAACATTCGATTAACATCAGAATTTAAACGTTGTTACATTGTCTCAAAATAGCAACAATTTAAAACAATGTTTAATACATTCTTCATTGATAAAACAATCACAACGGGATGCCAGATTTCTCTTGCCAGGTAACTCTTTGGAATAACCAAGAAACATCCTCATCTCATCCTTCTCATTCTTAACCTGAAATGCATATTAAAGTTAACTAACGCTGGTGAGTTCAAGTCTTTCATACATTTTAGGAAATGGTTATCGTTCGTTCAATCACTCGTTAGGGTTTAAACATTCATAAGAAATCAGGGCATAACATTCATTCATCATTTAACATTCAACATTTACCATTCGTTTAAGTCATACATTCATTTGTCTAAATTTGTGTTATCGTTCCTTCCGTTTCATTTCATTCCCTTTCATTCACCACCCTCACGACTCATGGGTCGATAAGGTAATAACAGTCACCGCCCTTACGACTCATATGCCGATAACGTAATAGCATTCACCATTCACGGGTCACGTTAACCCCGAGTAACCGTCATTACCCTTCCCCCGTCAGTTGCCAACCGTTATACCCATTGATAGACCACATAAGCGCTACCCCTGTTATACTTATGGTACTATTGCTTTCCCATAATATACCATAAGGCTGGGAAATTCATTCTCAGACTTCATTCGTCAATTCGTTCGTTTAACATATTAGACATGTCACGATTTATTTAAAACCTTTGCCCATTCCTTTTCATAAAAAGTTCCATTCATTCACAAAAATATTTTTAAATTCATTTAAAACCATTCCTTATAACATTGCTTTCATAAACATTCGTTCTTGTTTCAAACCTCGTTTCTTTCATAAATCGTTCATTCACAAACATTATATTTCATTTCTTTCATCATTTCATAAACGTTCATTAAGTATGCACATCACCCTAGAAACAAGTAAATAAGGATACTTGACTCGCCTGATCGTTCGTAACTAATCCTGAATCGGACATTTAACTGGTGCTAACTTGCTAACCGATCTTCACATAAGTCTTCACGTGAATTCTATCATTTATCTAGTGTCGCCTACCAGGGTCTCTTGGAACAAGATCAGTGTCGCCAGAACTTTCGTTCCGGACTTAGTGTCGTGTGACATAGTGTCGTCCCTATAGTGTCGCCACACCATATTGTCGCCTTAACTTTCGTTAAGGACTTACTGTCGTCCTTTTGTGTCTTCAATATTAGTGTTGCTATGGTCATTGGCGACACTACTAGTGTCGTCCGAGGAATGGCACGTGTCCCAATCAGTGAAAACCTTAGGGACGACGACACACTTTTTAATGTTGCCACACGCTAGTGTCGTCCCACCAGGCTTCATCTTCTTCAAGTGGCCGCGACTAGTGTCACCTCAAGAAATTGTGTCGCCTATTAGTGTCGCCACTTGAAGATCTTCATTTACAATGCCATTTTCAACCCAAGTTCATAACGTTTTAGTCCAAATCGTTTGTTTAACATCCATAAGCTCAGATCTGGGCTTTATATCCATTTTTACATGTAAAACCTTGTCTTTTAAGATCAAAACCCTAGTTTTACCCCAAAACCCATTTAGAGTGAAAAAAAGAGGGTTTAGGTTGGATTCTTACCCCAAAAACGATGGTTTCTTCTCTACAACATTGGAGCACCGGATTGGAGCAGATCTTAGGCTCAAAACCATGATTCTTGACTTTCTCTCTCTAGAATCCTCTCTCTATCTCTCTAGCTTAATTTAGTATGCAAGAGGTAATAAAGGTTGCTCCAGGTCTGTTTAGGGTTTATGCTTACCCTAATGTGCCAAGCCCATCACATTTCCTTTCTTTCCCCCGACCTATTTTACAAGTGTCGGGTTTTCGGGATGTTACAAGTCTACCCACCTTATAAACAGTCCTCGAAACCTGTTACAAGTCGAATAGTTTCGGGTACGACTCCTTCACTTCGTCCCTTTTTTCCCAAGTGGCCTCCGATCCTCTCAGTGTTTCCACTGTACATTAACCAACTGAATCACCTTATTTCGTAGTTGCTTTTCCTTCCTATCCATAATGGCCGTGGGTTCTTCGATATATTTTAGACGGTTATCAACCTCAATGTCTGATAGCGGCATGTGGGCTGTCTCGTCAGCCAAACACTTTCGCAAGTGTGACACGTGAAAAGTAGGATGAATCCCACTTTGCTCCTCAGGTAGATCTAGTCTATATGCCACTTCCCTTACCCGTGCCAAGATTTTAAACAGCCCAATGAACCTCCGGCTTAGATTTCCTTTTTTACGAAAATGGATTATCCCTTTCCAAGGAGATACTTTAAGTAGTACAAGATATCCGACCTGGAATTCAAGGGACCTCCATCTCCGATCTGCGTAATATTTCTTTCTATCTTGCGCGACTTTCATTCTTGCCTTGAACTGATCAAATTTATCGGATGTAGCCTGGACAAGTTCCAAACTCCAAAATTCCTTTTGACAAATTTCTCCGCAGCATAGCGTAGTCCTACATCGCCTCCCATACAACATCTCGAAGGACGGCATGCCTATCTTGAGTGATAACTGTTGTTGTAAGAGAACTCCGCTAGTGGCAGATGGATGTCCTAACATCCACCGAAGTTGATGATACAGACACGGAGCATGTCCTCCAGGGTCTGAACGGTCCGTTCGGACTGACCATCAATTTGAGGATGATATGACGTGCTTATGTGCAGTCTAGTACCCATCGCTCCGTGAAACTTCTTCCAAAACCGTGAAGTAAACCAAGTATCCCTGTCCGAGACAATAGACAACGGCAGCCCATGACGAGCTACAACTTGATTTATAAACTCCTCTACCAATTGTTCAGATGAAAACTTTTCGCGAATCAGCATAAAGTGAGCGATATTCGTCAGTCGGTCTGCGATCAACCAGATGGTGTCAAAACCTTTAGTTACGTGTTCCCATTTCCACTCCAGTATCTCCAAAGGTTGGATCTTACCACAGGGCTTTTGGTGCTCGACCTTTACCAGTAAACAAGTCATGCACTTGCTCACGTAGGAGGTTACATCGTTCTTCAGACCTGGCCCCTAGTAATTCTTCTTCAAGTCTTGATACATCTTCGTGGTTCCTGGATGTACAGAACAATGTGACTTATGGGCTTCGTCGAGAATCTTAGCCCTAAGCTCGCCTTCCTTGGGTATCCAGATTCAGCCAAAACGAGTCCGCACACCGAGGGTGTTAACCTCCAATGACTCTTGTTGACCAACCATTCTCTCCTTCTTTATGTTTTACGGTTTAAGTGCTTCAAATCATACCTTTCCAATCTCGGTCATAAGATTAGGTCTTACTGCCAGTTGACATGCTTTCTCTCTGATAGGAGCTGGTCTCTCCTTTTGACTCAGAGCGTCAGCTACCACATTTGTCTTACCCGGGTGATACAAGATCTCACAGTCGTAATCTTTCAATAATTCAAACCAACGCCTTTGCCACATATTCAACTCCTTATGTTCAAAGAAATACTTCAGACTCTTGTGATCGGAGTAGATGGTGCACTTAACCCCATAGAGGTAATGCCTCCAGATCTTTAGTGCAAAGACAACTGCCGCAAGCTCTAGGTTGTGAGTCGGGTAGTTGACTTCATGAGTCTTCATTTGACGTGACACATACACATTCACCTTTCCTCGTTTCATCAATACGTAACCCAATCCCATATTAGAAGCATCGGAATAGACCACTAAGTCTTCATTGCCCTCGGGTAGGGCCAATAATGGTGCTTGAGCCAACTTCTCCATCAATTCCTCAAATGCCTTTGATTGAATCGAAACCCATTCGTACTTAACCTCTTTCCTCATCAACTTTGTCTGAGGCGAGGCTATTCTCGAGAAATCTTGTATGAATCTCCGATAGTAGCCTGTCAATCCCAGAAAACTTCGTATTTTGGTCTGCATTTTCAGGATGTCCCATTCCTTTACCATTAAGATCTTTGTCAGATCAACCATAATGCTTGTTGATAACTTGACCTAGGAATTGGACTTCCCTAAGCCCGAACACACATCTGGAAAATTTGACATATAGCTTCTCCTCCTTCAGAGTATCTAGTACCTCTCGCAAGTAACAGGCATGATCACCTTCGTTCTTTGAGTAGATGAGAATATCATCTATAAGTAGTATTACCGACCAATCTAGCATCGGATAGCAAACTCTGTTCATCAAATCTATAAACGCTGCTGGGGCGTTTGTCAATCCGAAAGACATCACAAGAAACTCGTAGTGTCCGTACCATGACGCGGTCTTCGGTATATCCTCCTCCCTTACTTTCAATTGATGATATCCCGACCGTAAATCAATCTTCGAGAACCAACTCGCGCCTTGCAGCTGGTCACACAAGTCATTGATTCTAGGTAGCGGGTATATGTTCTTCACCGTTCATTTATTAAGTTCTTTGTAATCGATGCACATCCTCATAGACCCATCTTTCTTCTTTACTAATAGAACCAGAGCACCCCAAGGCCAAATGCTCGGTCTTATGAAACCCTTTTCTAGAAGTTCTTTACAACTTTGTCATCAACTCTTTCATCTCAAGTGGTGCTAGTCGGTCGGTATAGTGCTTTCGCGACGGGCTGGTTACCTTGCGTTAAATCAATCTGGAACTCTATCTCCCTATTGGGAGGCACTCCAGGCAAGTACTCTAGGAACAGCTCCGGATAGTTACACACCACGGGTACATCATTCAATTCCATCACCTCTTTATCTTTATCAATTATGTACGCCAGATAGGCCTCGCATCCGCGCCTCATATAACTTTCCGCCTTATTCATCGAAATGATGTTTGGCCCTAGGATATCTCTATGCCCATAAATCATGACTTCTCTACCATCAGGAGCCTTGAGTTGGATAACCTTCCATTTACAGACAATTCGTGCCTCATTGGCAGCTAGCCAATCCATTCCGAGTACCACATCGAACCCTCCCAATGCTATGACAAACAAACTAGCAGGGAACCCTCCCAATGTTATGGTTTTACCCATAACCGTTTCTACGCTAAAGGCCCGTTCTACTTTATCAATTGTGCACTTTATTCGATCACAAAACATAGAGGATATAAATTTTTACTAGCGCTGGAATCAAAGAGTATGGATGCAAAGGTGTTGTTTAGGATAAACGTATCTAACACCACGTCAGGGTCTCCTCTCGCCTCTTCCTGAGTCAGGGCATACGCCCTTGTTGGTGCCTTAGGATTTTCCTCCTCTTTTCCTTTCCCCTTCTTGTTTCTGCTCCCGACAATCCCGGCTTAAGTTTCCCGTTCTCCCACAATTGTAGCATCTCAGGGCGCCTTGACAGTCACGGACATAGTGGCCCGACTTTCCACACTTAAAGGATAGATTCGACCCCTGTCGACATTCACCATGATGATCATTTCCACATTTTTCACAAACAGTCTGTCCGCCCACTCTTGCCTTTTTATCATTCAGCCCGGACAATTTCCCACCCATGCATTTACCAGGCAAGGTCAGCTTTTTCTTGGGTTCCTCTATAACCGCATCATCCAGGGACAGATCATCATACACCAAACCGCTCAGCTCCACTTACAAATCGAATGTCCGAGGGGTGTTTGCCTTGACAAATGTGCAAACATTTGGGGGTAACCCCTGGACATAGAAAGCAATCCTTCTTTCTTCAGTGGTGATCAAGTGTGGCACTAGACATGCTAACTTAATGTACCTTGTGGTGTATTACCAGTGCGTCATACTCCCGGCCTTTAACCGCAGAAGATCTCTCTCCACTTTCCCAATCTCATTTCTCTGGCAGAATTTTTTGATTACCTGTTCATTCCACATCATCAAGTCAATGACCCTGTCCCCCTTGGCCTGCCTCACCCCTTCCCACCAGTGGGACGCCTCTTCCCTCAGAGAGTTCACAACAAACGTAACAATCTGGTCCACTCGGCACTCGCTGATATGGATGGCAGCTTCCATTTGGATCACCCAGTCAAATGTTGCCACTGCGTCCTTCTTACCAGTAAGTATCGGCGGGTCACACACCTTGAAGGACTTGTAGTCTGAGCTGCGAGCATGCGGTGCATCATTCACAGTAATTACGGGTCCTTCAGCTCCCGGGTTAGTACCAACTGACCCATTCGTGCTTTTTCATTGTGTCGGTCAACATAGACGGTAGAATGGCCTTCATTATCTCGATAATTTGCCGAGCCAGTGCCGTCCTTACCTCAAGCTTGAAACTATACTGTTGTTCAAGCACGGGGGTGTCCTTGAGCTCATGATGGCTTGCTACAGGGCTGACATGCACGCTCTCTTCATCATCCTGTCTTTGGTTAACGGGCGCCCTACCGCGACGTCCAGTACGACCCCCACCACGCCTTCCACCTCGACGTCTTGCCATTTCTTCCTATAAGAACAAAGAATTTAACGTCATCATGCTAGTTAACAAATAGAACACAACAAGTATTGTAAGATGTTAATACACACTGGCCATATGCAGTTAACCATTACACTGCCTCTTCGTTTCTATTTGATCACCTTTATGATTCCATCGAAACCCTAGTCCTAGTCTAACGTTTTCTAAGGGAAAATTATACTTACTATTCGTGTAATATGCTTTGGCTTGAGTTACCCTTACTGGCATCCGTTACTTGGTCTTATTCTCAGTTTAAGTCCAGATATCGGGGATGTCGGAATCTCTCAAACTATTGCTCTGATACCAACTTGTAAGGCCCCAAACCCGGGAGGCCTCACGTGTTGGATTTACACAATAATAAGCAATTCTTAAACTTTAAACTTTCGATTAACAGCGGAATTTAAACGTTATTACATTGTCTCAAAATAGCAACAATTTAAACGTCATTCATAAAGCAATCACAACAGGATGCTAGATTTCTCGTGCCGGGTAACTCTTCGGAGCAACCAAGCAGCATCATCATCTCATCTTTCTCATTCTTAACCTGATATGCATATTAAAAGTCAGCTAACACTGGAGAGTTCAAGTCTTTCATACGTTTTAGGATTTAAACATTCATAAGAAATCAGGGCATAACATTCATTCATCATTCAACATTCAACATTACCATTCATTTAAGTCATACATTCATTTGTCTAAATCTGTGTAATCGTTCCTTCCGTTTCGTTTCATTCCCTTTCATTCACTACCCTCATGACTCATGGGTCGATAAGGTAATAACATTCACCACCCTTACGACTCATATGTCGATAAGGTAATAACATTCACCATTCACGAGTCACGTTAACCCCGAGTAACCGTCGTTACCCTTCCCCCGCCAGTTGCCAATCATTGTACCCATTGATAGACACATAGGCGCTACCCCTGTTATACTTATGGTACTATGGCTTTCCCATAACATACCATAAGGCTGGGAATTTCATTCTCAGACTTCATTCGCCAATTCGTTCGATTAACAGATTAGACATGTCATGATTTCTTTAAAACCTTTGCCCATTCCTTTTGAAAAACGTTCCATTCATTCACAAAACCCTTTTCATTCATTTAAAACCATTCCTTATAACATTGCTTTCGTAAACAATCGTTCTTGTTTCAAACCTCGTTTCTTTCGTAAACATTATATTTTATTTCATTTCATTCGTCATTCCATAAACATTCATTAAGTATGCACATCACCCTAGAAACAAGTAAATATGGATTCTTCACTCACGTGATCGTTCGTAACTCATCTTGAATCGGACGTTTAACTGGTGCTAACTTGCTTACCAATCTGTACATAAGTCAACAAACGAATTCTATCATTTATCTAGTGTCACCTACCAGTGTCGCCTGGAACAAGATAAGTGTCTCCAAGGCAGTGCCGCCAAGCATACTTCAAGTGTCGCTAGAACTTTCATTCCACACTTATTGTCGTGTGACATAGTGTCGTCCCTATAGTGTCGCAACATGTTAGTGTCACCACACCATAGTGTCGCCTTAACTTTCGTTAAGGACTTACTGTCGTCCTTTTGTGTTGTCAATATTAGTGTCGCCATGGTCATTGGCGACACTACTAGAGTCGTCCGTGGAATGACACGTGTCCCAATCATTGAAAAACTTAGGGACGACGCCACACTTTTTAGTGTCGCCACACATTTAGTTTCGCCACACGTTAGTGCCATCCCACTAGGCTTTATCTTCTTCCAGTGGCCGCGACTAGAGTTGCCTCAAGAAATAGTGTCGTCTATTAGTGTCACCACTTGAAGATCTTCATTTACAGGCCCATTTTCAACCGAAGTTCGTAACTTTTTACGTCCAAATCATTTGTTTAACACCCATAAGCTCATATCTGGGCTTTATACCCCTTTTACACGTAAAAACATTGTCTTTTAAGATCAAAACCCTAGTTTTACCCCAAAACCCATTTAAACTGAAAACAAAGGGTTTAGGTTGGATTCTTACCTCAAAAACGACGGTTTCTTCTCTAGAACACTGGAGCAACGGATTGGAGCAGATCTTGAGCCTCAAAACCTTGATTCTTGATTTTCTCTCTCTAGAATCCCCTCTCTCTATCTATAGCCGAATTTAGTGCGCAAGAGGTAATGGAGGCTGGTCCAGGTCTGATTAGGGTTTATGTTTACCCTCATCGGCCAAGCCCATCTTCCTTCCAAGCCCATCACCTTTCCTTTATTTCCCTCGGCCTATTTTACAAGTGTCGGGTTTTCATGATGTTACAGGTTGGCGTAGCCTATGCCTCCTGGGCTACTTTAGATTTTGTTTATTTTCATGTTGATCTTGTAAGAAACGGTGGACGAATACACTTCAGATATCCACATTGGTACAACTAACAAAGGTTACTAGCTCGTACGCGAATCTCGAATCAGCACGTAAAGCGGAGCACCCGAACACCACCTTTAATGTGGCCAAAAATCCTAAGAGGGAGGAGGGTGACAATGCAATGAGCAGGGGATGGGGGTGCTTTAAAGTTTCAAGTGTATCACAAAATCTCTAGATTTAAATCTATATATATAACCCTTGTAAATGAAATATTTCTTGGCATATTCCATGGAATATGAGATATTCCATGGAATATAAGATATTCCATTTAGATATATATGGAACATATATATATCTTTATTATTTTCAAAAATATCATATATATATATATATATATATATCGATTTTTGCCGTGTATATATATATATATATATATATATATATATATATATATATATATATATATATATATATATAAATCCGTCATTTATATTCCACTAATATAAATAATTACATTTTAACCCTTGTACTGTTATTCAGACATTCCATTAAACGTGAGACATGGATCGAATCATTCTCACTTATGTTTAACTGTAACATCCTGAAAATTCATAAAGCTAATGAAACGGGTAAGGGGAGATCCAAATCTGTATTAAAGTGTGGCAAAGGGCATGGATTGCCACTAAAGGTGCATCTAACTCCTATATGAGAATCGGTTAACCGTTTAAAACACTGTCTGGGATCAAAACGTACGAAAAGGGAAACATGGGGACCCGAATGAAACTTTTTTAACATTTAAAAGGAATATGTGGTGGAAACACTAGGCCATTCGGCCTAGGGGTGTTGCGCGATGGAAAGGAAGGGAGAACGGGAAGAAGGAGACGACGGAGGGACAATCGGCGGTGGTGTACGACTACGTGGATTCCAAATCATAAGTAGGTAACCCTTGTTTAATCCTCGTTTGTGTCCTTTACGTGTTTGCATGCAAGGAGGAAAAGCCGATTAGGATTTGGGTTGTTGGCCATGGGCAACGACCACGGTGGTGAAGGTGGAGATATCTGGTGGTGATGATGGTAACATGTGTCATTGGAGATGGCGGGTGGCAGGAACGACCAAGAGGGAGAGTGAGGGAGAGAAAGAGAGAGGGGTGACGTTGTGGTTGCCTCGGGGTTAGCCGAAAACGATGACGGTGGCAAGTGGGGGTACCGGTGGTTCACGGTGGTGAACAGGGAGTCGGATGGGATCGTGATTACACCCGATAAGGGTTTTGATGAGCATGGGGTTTGCATGGAAGAGTTAGAACGTGCATGGGGAGTCTCGGTTCATGTACGGGTAATCTTTGAGACTAAGGTTTGGTGTGGCACGTGAACGTGCCAGCATGTGGGATTCCAAACGAGTCCAGGGTAACCCGGTTCGAGCAGGCACGTGGATTTGGGTTTTGCATGGTGAAGGGGTTGTGCGGATGAGACGAGTATCGAGAACAATGTTTTACATAGTGACACATGTTTAGAACGTACGCTGACTATGTGATCTTATGTGGACAGGTTCGGGTTTCGTGTGAGGAGAATGTTGAAGTGCAGGGGTCATATCTTCATAACGGTGAGTTTCTAATCCCCTCTTTTAAATATTTTTAATATTTTTGGTGCTATCGTACATACTTTCGAGACGTGTTTTATTACATTAAATGTGTATCGAGCTTTGGGGTCTAACCCGATGGTTGACGAATTTAAGTATTCAAAGATGGTGCTAAGGGACTAGGTGTTGCTCTTAGGATGTGTCGGAGAATGGTGAGTATATGGTGGTGGTTCGTATAGTGGCCTTGTAAGGGTGAGTAGGGGAACGGGTTTACATGTCATGCAGGTACGACTAGTAGGTGTTACAGGGTGTGCATGTACGTGGTACGTGCTTAGATAATGAGACATAATATTTGTATATGTGTTGCTATATTAGTAGTGTATTGTGTTATGAGTTAGTCAGGTGAGTTGGGATATAAGCTAAACGCTTATGAATACGTCCAAGATATCTTATCCTATTGTTATGTGTGAAGTGCAGGTGCAGTTAAGGAGTTATAAACATAGAGTATAATGTTATGTGTTTATACATGTGATATGTGTTGTGTCGTTGTCCTTGTGACACGGCGGGAATTATTATTGTGTCGTTGTCCTTATGACACGGAGGGTACTGTTTGCATTGTTGTCATCATGACACGGCAAACGGGATTGTGGAGGACTAAGTCCTTCGGGAGGTCACCAAAGGTGGCAAGTTCTGGGCAGGTTAACGATGAGCTCGGGGTGTGTCGAACGCCCTGACGAGGATGCAATAATGAGGTATGTGTTTGTGTGCTTATATATTTGTGTTAAATTGCATACAAGCGCGAGTTATATTTATTGTGCATGATAAGGTATTAATGTGGTGAGTAGAGTTAGATTGACCGTTGTGTTAGGATTGTGATATGGTGTTACAACTGTTATGTCAGTTGGTTTGCGAGAGTCTTGTGATATGGTGTTACAACTGTTTAACTCACTCCCAATAAGATTTCTTCCAATTGTTGCCTCAATCGAGCAATCGGAGGATTTGGATTCTAGGCCCTTTGAAGAAGCTACCAGGAGGCTAAAAGCGTTCGAATATCGTGTCCGCCTTTATTCCGGGAATGAAGGTGATACATATGGGAAGCTGTTGTTTTACAAGAGCGATACCCATGGAAAACAGAAACAGTATGAAGCTCGCAAAGGACCGGCACGAGAACGAGAGTATCCCTAGTCAAATAATCGGGGTCGAGGACGAGGCCGTGGACGTGGATACGGTCGGGGTAGAGGACGAGGTAATTCTTCAAACCCTAATCGAAACAACCAAGGACGAGATAAAAGCACGGTTCATTGCTATAACTATAACGAACTAGGACACTTCACATGGGAATGTTTTAAGCCAAAGGAACAACAAGCACATCCACCACAAAATACAAAGCAACCCAAGGAAATTATGATGGCGGCATCGGTGGAAGTAAATGAATGCCGGTGTCTAGAGGGTTGTTGAGATAACCAATGTGTGGTAAACTTTGAGTTGTCAGAGTGGTAAGTTTGATCCATATTGGAGAGACTTACTAGGTTAAATGGTGGAGTGAGTCTTAGGTGGTGAATCCTTTGGGGATATCGTAAGATAACAGGGGTTATCTATCTATTAATAAATGAAAAATCTACTTTCTAAAGACCAGAGGATCTTGAGTGGAAATAAATATTAAATGAGATGAGTTGGCTTTTGTTTAAATTAAACTATTAGAACCCACTCAGCGTAGCTGACTTTGTAACGTTAGATTGTTTTACAGGAGAGTCTGCTAGACTAGGTATCTTGGCTTGGGAGCAGGATACTCGGATTGGTGCGCATGCATTCGTCAGGTAACGTTATGAAAATTAACGAGTTTAAAGATAATAGTATTTCGAGAAAGTCTTCCGCTATTTATTTAAATGAAAGTTAGATGTTTTTAAAGGATATAACCAGTTATGAGGACCAACTGTAGAGTGCCTGGTTTGGGGCCTTACAAGTTGGTATCAGAGCCATGGTTTAAGAGAAAACTGGTGTTTTTAAACAAATAAAATGCCTTAACTTAAATTGAAAATGGGACGAGGGTGAAACGAATGCCACCACGAGTAACCATGAGCCAAGAGGTACGTCTTTCGAGTTGATGAGTAGTTATTATTTACCATTTGTGTGGTGTTACACTAGGTAAAGAGATTTATGGTTCCATGTAGGATCATGTGGAGTGATATGTGTGGTAGTATGTAGAACTACGTGAAGTTGTGTAGTGTGATTAAATGAAACTATGATGTGAATTGAGTAACATGGAGTAGCATTAATTGTAACTATGTGAGATACTTTAGTGTGCCGGTATGATTTAGTGATTTTGTGTGTAACCTTGGATGGTATGCAATTGTGATAGATATGATGATTTTCTACATTGTTACATGGTGCTATGTGAGTTGTGTGAGATGCATGTGCATCCGGGGTGTGTGAAAGATAGAAAGCTAGTGTGAATATGATGGGGGAGGTTTAGAATCCGAGCAGTAATGTGGACCACCAAATTACATTTGATCACCGTGATTTCGCAGTCTATGATTACTCTCATATTCTGAATTTGACGCCCATAGTAATCACTCCAATGTTCTATCTTGTGCAAGTACTGATGGCTAAGACAAAGCGTACTAGATCGGTCAGACGAGGAGCTCCAGCTGGGGGAAGAACAGATCGTCAGGAAAAACCGACGGCTTCTATAGACAAGACGGACAGTGACATGGGAGTAGTGTTGGCGCTTCCTGTGCCAAGTGTGACTAGAGTTGAGGATGACAGCATCCCGTGTGGTGTGGTGACCAGAACGACCAGATGGAAAAGGAGGGCGGTGTCGGCACTACGCGATTTTCCTCCAGGATGTGGACCTGTATGGCTAAGGGATCGGCCATGTGCGACAACTAAGAGAGCTTTATTCCAAGAAGATCCGGTGAATGACCCGGGATCAGATGAGGAGGAACCAGAGGAGGGCACAGCAGGCACACCTGATATGGTCTAGTAGTGATTTTGCGAGCACTGTTTGAGATACTTGACTTCTTGGTGATTAGTGGAGGTGACAGTTGTCACGAGATATTGCGGGGTGATTTGACATTTTGACTGATTAGCCGCTTAATTCAAATACTGCTTATTTGATTTTGACATTTATTGTGAGTCGTACCGCCTGGTGATTTGAACATAATTAGTGATAATTGTGTTTGTGACAACGTATGATTATGTTTACAGTCGTGGAATATGTGCGGTATGGTGTGATGATATGATGGCATTCTAAATGACATGAGTCCGTATTAAATGTAAACTTTTTTGTGGTACTAAATCAGGGTTGACTAGATGGTATGAGTAGACTTGTATAGACATGAGTTTTGAGTATGTTTGTGTCTACGGTCTTAAGATAGTGTCACCTATGTGTTAATGTCTAGGTGATGTTTGAAGTGCAAGGGCTGCATTGCACCTTATGTGAGTGTTCAGGACGGGGTCCTGTGGGGAGATATGATTATACATCTTTGGTAGGTGTAACTGTTCAGGACAAGGTCCTGTGGGATATTATGATATTTTTATATCTTACGTGTATAAATGTTTAGGGTGAGGTCTTGTGTCTAGACTGAGTATTGTGTCGTTCTGAACCCTTGGTACGACCCATGAGGGGTACGACTGTGTGAGCACTGTGTGAGTACGTGATGACGTGTGGCAGGGGCCACCGTTGTGGTGAGTAAGAAATAAGGTTTAGGAGTTTGTGTGTCTACGAATGACGTGGTCATGTCGCATGCATGTATATTTTTACTCAGGTTTAGCAGTTTGTGTGTGTTTAGAGTTTGGGATTACTAGTACGTATGTAGAACATTGAGTGTTCTGTAGTCATATATGTCGGTGTGTGTCCTTGTAGTGCACGCTTAGTCGTGCATAGGACCGGTGGTTAGTATGATTAAGCATAGTATTTCTATCTTGATGATTTTCTTGATATTGTTACACCGAGGTGATGCGAGGAGTTTTGACGTCTTTCTAGGCGATCGGTGAGGTGCTCTTATGAGATGCCTATGCTTATATCTCGAGAACTCGGAGCACGAAGCCAATGGGCGGAGCTGTAGAGTTGGTAATGAGAGAAGTTATGCGAACGTGGGACCAGAGATATCCATGATGATATTAAGGTGATGACGCTGAAGATTTCAGCACGGATTTAACAAGGTGAAGACGGACCTTCATGGAACACGTTCCATATGCAGGATTCAGTCGGCGCGAGACACCAGATGAATTGGGATGTTTTCCCTGGACGGGATGACGAATAGCTGAGGCTTGTGAGCAGACGGACTTCATGTTTGTACATTATGAATGAGACGCAGTCGGTGATCGTATGGTAATAGTAGAGCGTGATGAGGAAAGTAAAACTCAAGAGGGGCAAGTGCAGGATTGTACATAAGAGACGGGGAAGGAGATGCATACGCTAGTAAATGTAAGACTAGCTTAAAGCGACCTCCTGTGGAGCATCCAAGTAAAACAAGTGTGTGGCTGTTGTAACAGACACGACAGTGATAAGTGAGCTTTTGGGAAACACCGAGAGCTGATGACAGTAACTCTAGTGTTGAGAGTTAGGTGTTTACTTACGGGAGTGCAGTGGACATGTGGATATGAAGTGAAGGAGTACCTCGGTGGAGGAGCGTGTGATTGTAGCGATGAGAGGAGCCTCGCACAAGTTCCTAAAGATCATCAGAAAAGAACAAAAGTAATACCCTTATAGGTAGGGCAGGGGGCCTGAGTTTGAGAGATCATCATAGGGCGGTGATCAGGGTATGAGGCGAGAAGTATGACGACTTCACTTTGGAAAGGTGGTGAATGAATCCATCCACTAAAGGTAAGAAACCTACTCGGGGAGGTGACCGTCGAGATGACGAGATCATTAGGGATATACAGGAGACAAAGGAAATTGTGCCCGTAAGTCTAATGAGATACAACCAGTGGGCGGATAATCGACAGTGTTTGTTACATAGTACCAAGAATGGTACATACGATGTTGTTAAGAACGATAAGGACAATGAGGTAGTGTCAAGGTGAATGTTGACACCAAATGAATTGTGTGCACAAGGATATGTTGAGTTGGTTTGTACCAACGCAGGGTTCGAGGACGGATCCTCTTTTAAAGAGGGTAGACTTGTAACATCCCGGAAATTCGTGAAGCTAATGAAACGGGTAAAGGGCGACCCGAATATGTATTAAAGTGTGGAAAAGGGCATGGATTGCCACTAATGGTGCGTCTAACTCCTATATGAGAATCGGTTAACCGTTTAAAACACTGTTTGCGAACAAAACGTAAGAAAAGGGAAACACGGGGACCCGAATGAAACCTTTTTAACATTTAAAAGCAATATGTGGTGGAAACCATAGGCTATTCGGCCTAGGGGTGTTGCGCGACGGGAAGGAGGAGACTACGGAGGGACGATCGGCGGTGGTGTACGACTACGTGGCTTCCAAATCACAATCAGGTAACCCTCGTTTATGTCCTTTACGTGTTTGCATGAAAGGAGGAAAACCCGATTAGGTTTTGGGGTGTTGGCCATAGGAAACGACCACGGTGGTGAAGGTGGAGATGGCCGGTGGTGATGATGGTTACATGTATCGTCGGAGATGGCGCGTGGCAGGAATGTCCAAGAGGAAGATTAAGAGAGGGGTGACGTGGTGGTTGCCATGGGGTTAGCCAGAAACGATGATGGTGGCAAGTGGGGGTACCGGTGGTTCACGGTGAAGAACTGGGAGTCGGATGGGATCGGGATTACACCCGATAAGGGTTTTGATGAGCATGGAGTTTGCATGGCAGAGTTGGAATGTGCATGGGGAGTCTCGGTTCGTGTACGGGTAATCTTTGAGACTAAGGTTTGGGGTGGCACGTGAACGTGCCAGCATGTGGGATTCCAAACGAGTCCAGGGTAACCCGGTTCGAGCGGGCACGTGGATTAGGGTTTTGCATGGTGAAGGGGTTGTGCAGATGAGACGAGTATCGAGAACAAAAAGTTTTACGTAGTGACACATGTTAAGAATGTACGCTGACTATGTGATCTTATGTGGACAGGTTCGGGTTTCATGTGAGGAGACTGTTGAAGTGCAGGGGTGAGATCTTCATAACGGTGAGTTTCTAATCCCCTCTTTTGAACGTTTTTAATGTTTTTGGGGCTATCGTACATACTTTTGAGACGTGTTTTATTACATTAAATGTGTATCGAGCTTTGGGGTCTAACCCGATGGTTTACGAATTTAAGTATTCAAAGATGGGGCTAAGGGACTAGGTGTTGCTATTAGGATGTGTCGAAGAATAGTGGGTATATGGTGGTGGGTCGTAAAGTGGCCTAATAAGGGTGAGTCAGGGAACGAGTTTACATGTCATACGGGTACTACGTGGTACGTGCTTAGATAATGAGACATAGTATTTGTATGTGTGTTGCTATATTAGCAGTGTATTGTGTTATGAGTTAGTCGGGTGAGTCGGGATATATGCTAAACGCTTATGAATACCTGTAGGATATCTTATCCTACTGCTATGTGTGAAATGAAGGTGCAGTTAAGGAGTTATGTACATAGAGTATAATGTTATGTGTTTATACATGTGATGTGTGTTGTGTCGTTGTCCTTGTGACACGACGGGAATTATTATTGTGTCGTTGTCCTTGTGACACAGCGGGTACTGTGTTTGCATTGTTGTCATCATGACACGGCAAACGGGATTGTGGAGGACTAAGTCCTTTGAGAGGTCACCAAAGGTGGTAAGTTCTGGGCAGGTTAACGATGAGCTCGGGGTGTGTCGAACGCCCTGACGAGGGTAACCCTGACGAGAGTGCAGTAATGAGGTATATGTTTGTGTGCTTATATATTTGTGTTAAATTGCATACAAGCGCGAGTTATATTTATTGTGCATGATATGGTATTAATGTGGTGAGTAGAGTTAGATTGACTGTTGTGTCAGGATTATGATATGGTGACAACTCTTATGTCAGTTGGTTTGAGAGAGTCTTGGTTAGGGTTGGTTAAGCCGGTGTCTAGAGGGTGGTTGAGATAACCAATGTGTGGTAAACTTTGAGTTGTCAGAGTGGTAAGTTCGATCCATATTGGAGAGACTTACTGGGTTAAATGGTGGGGTGAGTCTTGGGTGGTGAATCCTTTGGGGATATCGTAAGATATCGGGGGTTATCTATCTATTAATAAATGACAAATCTACTTTCTAAAGACCAGAGGGTCTTGAGTGGAAATAAATATTAAATGAGACGAGTTGGCTTTTATTTAAATTAAACTATTAGAACTCACTCAGCGTAGCTGACTTTGTATGTAGGTTAGATTGTTTTGCAAGGGAGTCTGCTAGACAAGGTATCTTGGCTTGGGAGCGGGCTATTGGGATTGGTGCGCATGCATTCGTCAGGTAACGTTATGAAAATTAACGAGTTTTAAGATGATACTACTTTGAGAAAGTCTTTCGCTGTTTATTTAAATGAAAGTTAGATGTTTTTAAAGGATATAACCAGTTATGAGGTGCCTGGTTTGGGGAATTACATCAACTATTCTATTTCTCGATCAAGATTCAAAGTGGTCTATCCAAACTCTCAGTTTGAGCACGACCATGCATTTTGTACCAGTTTGAACCAACGAAGGGCCCATAGATGTCTTCCGCTCATAGTAGTAAGGGTATAGATCCATTCTTGACTACATATAACTCTCACTATACATCCAGTCTTTTTTGACTAAGGTCCTTATGACCATTCGGTTATGGATAGTGTTCGACAATATCTATGAATAACCTTTTTGTGTAATTAAGCTTCAGGTATGCATCTCAGGCTAGAGGATACAACATACAACGTTGCTTCAAAACTTACTCATGACGACGATCCATGAAGTAGTCTTGAAACGAGTCACGTCCAATATTTATCACTCTATAAATATCTGTGAATCTTGGTTGCAACACTTTGCCAATTCTCACCCGGTGAGGATTAACCAACTGATTCATAATAGTCTTACTTTATAATTATTCCCATAATTGTTATCGACTACAGACATTTTGAACAAAAAAAATTATCCAATGATCTTAAACATGCTAATATACAGTACTCATTAATGTAAAACATAATAATCCTTTATTTCTAATCAGATAAAATGATACTATTTACAAAAATTATCCAAATACTAAGTACATCTCATATCCAATCACTAGCATAACGAAGCCCGATAGAACTAGCATGCTTCTCGTGTTTGACTTGATTCATCAGTTTTGTGAACGGGTCAGCTAGATTTAGATCTACGTGAATTTTGCTTATCTTCATGTCCCTACGTTCTACTACTTCCCGTATGTAGTGGAACTGCCTCTAGATATGCCTGATGCTATGGTGAGACCTTGGTTCCTTTGCTTGCGCAATGGCACTAAAGTTATCACATAATATCTCTATGGGTTTCTTCATGCTCGGCATCACCTCTAGATCATATATGAATTTCTTCATCCAAGCTGCTTCTTTAGGCGCACCAGAGGCTGTAATGCATTCAGGCTTGGTTTTGGATTGAGCAACAATACTTTGCTTGGTACTCTTCCAAGTAATTGCTCCTCCATTGAGTGTTTCAAAATTTGGGTGATTTTTCCTTGAAACATTGTGTTTCAAAACTTTCAAGGGCGAAAGATACTACTAGATGAAAATTTCTTTTGCACGAAACTTTTCAGTGTGGGGGCGAAAGTTTGGGTAACAGTTAGGCGAAAGATTATCTGATTTAGGAAAATTTTCTTCTGTTTTGCACAACAGGTTGATTTATTCTTCATGGCTCAAATCAGTTCTGATAATGACACTGATACTGAAAATAGACCTCCCAAGCTTCAATCTGTGGCTGAATTTGCTAATTAGAATAACATAATGGAATCGTTCTTTTATTATACTGATTATAATCTTAGGAATTCCATTGTTAATGGACCTCACAAGCTAATGATTTTCGAAGCTGATGGGGTGGTTCCAAACACCGACCCTGCAAATGATGATGACAACGAAGAAAGCGCGGCCATTAGTAGGTGAATTTCCATTTGAAGAAAAGAAAATGAAGAAATGGCGGCAATTTACATCAATAAGTCGGTGTTGTTGGTTGAAAATATGGTGATTGACGGAGATGGTTCATTCTAGTTCGACAGAATTGTCCTCCAAGGAGATTGATTTGCAACAGATTTGTCCTCAATTTGAACCAACAGGGTTCGTTCCAGTTCGAGAGAATGGGCTATCTAATCGAATGAATGGCGGTGATGGTTTTTGATGGTGAACCAAATTTTTTGGTGATGATTTTTGCTCACCAGATAAAAAGAGGAGAGGAGGTGGGGCGCTGGTTTGGTAATTTAATTGTTTCATTTTTATTATTTTTGACTAAGGACTTGTACATTATACTAAAAATCTTGTACCTAAACCGAAAAGACTGAAATTCTTTTAGTTTTAACTAAAAAGGTTAATAGACTTACATCATCAGGTATACCAAAAAAACACGGCGTGATCCTATTTGGCATCTATGTGGCACTATCACGTGAGGGAAAACCACCCCTTTATTTTTTCACGGCGTGATTAAGCATTTTTTAGTCCATGGCGTGATTTTTTTCACGGGAATTCTCTTTTGTTTGTCAAACAACTTTTGAGGTGACTTATGATGATTGGGTAGTGAGATTTATCACTTAAGGGAACATCACCCCCTTGATTTTTTCACTTGAGTGATGAGAGTATCACTTAATAAATCACGCTAGGTATACCTGATTATCTTAGTAAGTTGAACTGAAATGACAAAAATTATAAATAATAATTTCCCTCATACAATAAAATTGATAATTCTATCTATTCAATATTTTAATACTATCTATTTAATATTTTAAGTTATTTAATACAAACCATTTTTTTCAAATTAACTCATTTTCATATTCAAAATTTCCTATTATTTTAATTTTAGAAAGTACTTTGAAAATAGTTGTAACTTCACATAGATCTTGACACATATAATTAATGGTTGAAATATTATTTAGTCTTGTTCCCGGAAGAATATGGCAATCATATTCGATCATGGGCACCACTTTAATTCTCCAGAAATCCAACCACCCTTTTATATTATTTATTTATTTTAATATTATTTTTATTTTTAAATCACAATATATATAATTATGCAAGTAGTATACCCTAAAAAAATTCCCACCAAGGAAAACACATCACACTATCTCCCAATGTGGTTTCCTCCAATCATATTTGCTCTCTTCCTTAGTCTCCTAACCTCCACCACCATTATTGCCATCACAGATAAAAACCAATTGAACAAAAATGTCATCAATGACTTCGTTTCTATTCAGAACCAAGCCCGAGCCGCGCTGCATTTGCCGCCACTCGTGTGGGACACACGACTAGAGCGTTATGCAGACTTGTACGCTAGGCAAAGGCGGCAAGATTGCTTGTTAAAGCATTCAAATGGGCCTTATGGAGAGAATATCTTTTGGGGTAGTGGTGATGGGTGGAACCCTGCTCAGGCGGCAGCAGCATGGGTGGCAGAGCGGCGGTGGTACACCTATGGGTCGAATTCGTGCAACGGTCAAGAGTGTGGGCATTACACACAAATCATTTGGAAGACAAGTAGGAGAATTGGGTGTGCTAGGGTTACTTGTTTTCAAGGTAGAGGTGTTTTTATGATTTGTAATTATGATCCTCCTGGGAATTATATGGGTGAGAAACCTTACTGATATTTTTGCATGACAATTAAAGAGTGGTTGTTTTATGATCACATGCTTATATACACACATGTATATTTATGTGTGTTTTTCAGTTTTTTGGTGTATTTATTTATTTATTTATCGAATATTCTTTCGAATTTTGTTAATTTTATATATTAGTAAACTGTCATTTTCGTCCATGTGATTTAGTAATTTTTGGCATTTTTATTTAAAAAGTTCATTTTTTTCCTGTGTATCCTTGTGGTTTACAAAACTTGTCATTTCCATCCAATCAATTAACTTTATCCAAATTTTAACATTAAATGAGGGGTATTTTGTAAACCACGTGGATACACAAGAGAATAATATATAAAAATAAATATATAAAAAGACTTAAATACACCTCATTTAAAATTAAAATATGGATGTAATTAACTGATTGGATAAAAATGGCAAGTTTTGTAAACTACGAGTATACAAAGAAGAAAAATAAACTTTTTGGATGAAACTGACAAAAGTGACTAAACCAAAGGGACGAAAATTAGGGTTTACTCTTTATATATTATTGATCTATCCTTCTGTCGGTTCAATGTGTTGCTATTGGTCATTTTTCTTAGTATGAGATTGATGATACGATATATATAATATGATGGTTTCAATACTATGGTAAATTTTCTTAGGGTGATTCTAACCACACACGGAATATTGCTAATTGGACCCGTCGCCGCCCTATACGCCCTCGTATAGGGCAATACGAGGGCGTATAGAATTCAGTCACTGCCAACAGAATGCCACGTGTCATTCTTTGTCTGGCGGTTGGTCCAATACGTGACGTATTAACCTATACGCAGCGTATGAGGCACGGGTAATATTTTTGCTTCAAAAGTAGGAAGAGTTGTTCGTTTATGAATCCTATACGTGGCGTATTGACCTATACGCCACGTATATGTATTTTTTATTTAATTATAATTTTTTTATTTTATTTATATTTTGTTTATTTTTATTTTAATTTATATAATTTTGTTAATATAAGTTTGTTATCTATTTATAAATTTTATATATATATTTTTTTAAACATTTGTTATATTTTTAAAGTATAAACAAGCAAAGTATTAAACATTACAAACCAAACAAAATATTAAACATTACAACCAAACAAATTAACTAAACATTATATACATTACATCAAAAAATTAAATATATATACATCAAAATGTTTTACATACATAACAACGAAAGAAACAAAATACAAATAAAATAACTAAAGCTAAGCGGGTCCGCCGTCACCCTGACCGCCTCCGCCCTCATCCTGACCCGCCACGCCCTCATCCTGAACGGGGTCGTCCGGATAATGACGTCGCGGTGGTAGTGGGCGTGGCTCGATGCCGGCGGCTCGTGACAGATCAACGATCTGTCCAACCGCCCACATCATCAGGTCCTCCATGCGATCGAGTTGACGACCCTGTCGCCGTGAGTCGGCAACAAGGCCATCAAGCAATGCCTGGGTAGCCCTCTCCATCCTAACAGACCGACGTACGTGTCGGGGATGCTGTGGCGGATGGTCGTGGATGGCCTCGACGTGCAGCGACCCGTCCTCCATCTCCACACCATGTAGCGGCTGAGGCATAGGCGGGTCCCCCTGTCCAGGCATCTGCGGCAACGGCACCGTGACCCAAACCTGGTCCTGGACGGCCCCTACGAACCATTCTCACGTCCTATCTTGACCGCCCAATCCACCAACTGTTCACGAGACTGAAAATTCTGGTCAGTTTTATACGACATGTTTTGATGGTTTTGTTCCTCGTCTTCGGACACGACACGAAGTCGTCGGTTTGTTGTGTCGGGTATGAGACTTCACCGTATACGTAGTCGTCGGTTTGTTGTGTCGGGTATGAGACTTCACCGTTTACGTAGTCGTTCGTGGGCTGTGTATGGTAAGACGGTTCACCGTATACGAACTCGGGATTGCTCAGTGGCTCGTTCAAATCTGGAAGCCTTACCCGTTGATTAGAATAAACGTCGGACGAGACCTCCTCTATGTTCACCTCTTGAATGCCAGAACTTTGCGGGTTGTTTTCCACCGACTCGTTAGAATATACCTGAAAACCGTAGTTACCATCCCACCACCAAGACATGTTTATAATTTTTGTGAGATTGTTTGGAATTTTCTTTTGAAAGTATACGTTCGAATGAGAATATCGTGTGTCATTAAATACACAAAATTTGGGCCCTATACGCATCGTATAGGCCAATACGGTGCGTATAGGGTACGAGTTATACGCTGCGTATGGATCTATACGGAGCGTATAGCGAGTTGATGGATGACTAGTTGCAGAAAGTAACTCGTACCCTATACGCATCGTATTGTCCTATACGATGCGTATAGGATTGGAATGACCAGGTTGTACGATGATGTCGGGCATGGGAAATTGTGAAGGGCTATACGCATCGTATTGCCCTATACGATGCGTATATGACCAAGTCCGATTAGCATTCTCCGTGTGTGGTTAGTAGTCCCCTTTTCTTATTATCATTTTGGTTAAGATTGATATCAACATATTTTTGTTTTATTTTTTTAGTTTATCAATAACTAATACACTAAATATGATTTTAAAAAACTATATTATTAAAATTAAAATATAATTGTTCAAATAAAATGGTTTAAAATATTGTAATCTTTATTTTGTAACTGTTCAATCGAATATTATAAATATATAACAAAAAATTGGAAGTTTTTATATTAGATTGCATATACATATTACACTGATTTTGATACCAACACAATACATGAAAAATAATACTGCAATTTATTTGTAACGAAAAGGCCAAAGCCAAAAAAGCATGAATAGGACATAAGAACTTTGACAACTGGAATACAACGAGGATGATTGATTGCACATAGATGAACATACTCAAATATCAAAATTTCAGTCCAATAAAAGTTGTACAAAAAGTGAGCCAATTTTTCTTTTATAATTATTATTTTCAAAAATCTTATTTTAGGGTTATCACTTCAAATATACTTCTTGTTAACACAGGAATTAATGCATATGTACCATCGTAATTATGGTCACCCTAGATGTGCATTTAAAGTTGATATTCAAATGGCCTACGATACAGTTGACTGGAGTTTTTTAGAAAACACTTTGAAGGGGTTTGGGTTTCATGTGAAGATGGTTAAATGGGTTATGGCTTGTGTTGCTTCTACTTCGTTCTCATTGGCGATTAATGGTAATATCTATGGTTATTTTAAAGGAAAACGTGGGCTGAGACAAGGAGATCCCATGTCCCCGTATTTGTTTACTCTAGTAATAGAGGTTCTCACACTGATCCTGAGGCAACAAGTATCTCTTTCTAATGAGTTTAGGTTTCATCATAGGTGTGAAAAGCAACAACTTGTCAACTTATGTTTTGCTGATGACTTGTTCTTGTTTGCTCGGGGCGATTATAGATCAGCAAAAGTGGTAATGGAATCGCTAAATTTGTTTAAAAATATGTCTGGTCTGGTTCCTAGCATGACAAAAAGCACGGTGTTCTTTGGGAATGTCGCTAAATCGGTTAAAGATCGTATTCTTAGCATTATGCCGTTTGAGGAGGGTGTATTACCTGTTCGTTACCTTGGAGTTCCTCTTATTTCAACTAGACTGAATCACAATGATTGTAAAAAGCTTGTTGAAAACTTGGACTCTAGAATCTCTAATTGGAAGAATAAATGCCTGTCTTTTGCTGGTAGATTGCAATTGATTCGATCGGTCCTATCTTCTATGCATGTTTATTGGGCCTCAGTTTTCATTTTACCCAAGCGTACTGTTATCGAGCTTGAACAAAGGATGCGTAGATTTCTCTGGGACCAAGGGAATAACATTAAAGGGAAAGCTAAAGTTAGTTGGAAAGTTGTGTGTTTGCCGAAATGGGAGGGAGGTTTGGGTATTAGAAGAGTGGCAGATATGAATAATGCTCTTATGGTGTCTCACATATGGAGTCTTCTTACGAATAGAGAATCGTTATGGGTGAAATGGATACATGCGTATCGTATTAGAGAAAGAAGCTTTTGGGATCTACCCATAAGGAATAATATCACGTGGAGCTGGAGGAAAATGTTAAGATTAAGGCCGATGATTCAGAATCATATATGGACCAAGTTGGGAAATGGAAACAAAACGCGGGTTTGGTTCGATAAATGGGATGATGTTTGTCCGATTAGTTCCTTTATAACCCCTAGAAGGATAGCAAATGCAGGATTCACTATGAATGTAACGGTGGCGGATACTTGGGAGAATGGGGTATGGAAGTGGCCTGCGAATTGGCTGGTATTATTTCCTCAACTTCATAATATCCATTCGGTCAATTTGGATCCCTTAGTGCAAGATAAATTGGTTTGGAAAACTAGAGTGGGGAAAGAAACTAATTATAATACTTCTACCGTATGGGACGATTTACGGCTGGTTCATAACGAGGTTATATGGGCAAGTATGGTCTGGTTCCCTCAAGCTATCCCAAGACACTCTTTTTTCTTGTGGCTTCTTGTAAATTAAAAACTTAAGACGCAAGATATTATGAGCAGATGGACCACATCGGGTAATGCTAATTTTAATCTCCTTTGTTGTTCTTTATGCACGTTAGGACCGGATTCGCATGAACATCTGTTTTTTGAATGTGAATACGCATCTCAAGTTTGGGATGGAGTGAAAGATAGAGCTGGCATGTTATCAGTTCTAAATAAATGGGATATGATTGCTGATTATTTGGTAGGCATTGTGAAATCGAAGTTGGCTGATCATGTGATTGCAAAACTTGTTGTTGGGGCTGCAGCTTATTTCGTTTGGCAGGAGAGAAATCAGAGGCTCTTTACAAGTAAAAAGAGGTGTCCAAAGAAGCTTGTTGAAGTGATTTTAAACACGATTCGGATGAAACTGCACACGTTGAAGTTTAAAGATACTTGTCAGGTTAGGTCGCTTATACAGGAATGGAAGCTTCCTCGAGGTCTATTGATGGTTGATGATGAGTTTGGCTAGGCGTCATTTGTTTGATGTAGTGTATTTATGGTTTGGCTAGCTGGTTGGTCTAGGTTGTTTTTGTTTAGCGTTATTTTTCGCATGTAAACTCGAGTAGGGCATGTCTTGCTTGAGAACTGAGGGTCACTCTGTCCTTCACTTGTTTTGTATTTCTTGGTTGGTTTTATAATATTCACCGGGGTAACCCTTTACCCAAAAAAATAAAAATTAGATGGTTATACCCGCGCTCGGTGGCAGGTATCGGGCCGATCGTTAATAAAATTTAAATGAAAACGTAGGCGCAACAGTAAACAAAATAAAAAAAAATTACCGATTTGAGTCGTCGAAAACCAAAAAAACGAATAACGATACGGGTTACGATAATACCAATACCGACAATGATATTGTTCGGTCATAATAGGTTTTGAGTCATTTATGTATTTGTAATTAGTCTAAGGTTGTTTGTGTCAAATTGTAATCTTGGAAACTGTCCAAGTGGTGTCGTAGGGTTGCAAATGGTTCCTAAACCATTACGTCGTTTGAATGCGTTTATATACGCATGAACCAAGTCGGCCAAATTGTAATCACGATTCATAATCAAAATTCAGTTTGTGTTCATCTTATTCTATCAATTCATATCTCTGATTTACCAACAAGTGGTATCAGAGCGGTTATTGTTCTTGCGAGGAAAAGAAAATCGATCAAAGTGTCTCTGAGGAAACCAATCGATTGGAAAAATTTGTTACAATCAGCAAACTAGAAAGTGATGTAAGGAACGATCAGGAAAAACTGAACCAACCGTGCAATCCTTCGAACCTCTGTGTTGTGTTGTCTTCATCGATTAAAGCCTATACGGGATTGAATCTAGAATCGTTCTTATCACACCAGAAGCCTGTATCCAAATTAAATCATCAGGGGCGATCAAGGGCTGTAGTGTTTCAATCAGAAATTGTTGTCTTCGATTAAGTAGTAGTGATTGTTAAACTTTGACTAACAAGAACAATATTCAAAGGGTCAAATCAATTGGAATTTTTGAAGTCTGTTTTTGGCACCAATCGATCAAGAAAAGGAAGTCAGAGAGAAAGGAGTGTACGACTTTGGGTTTGATTGAAACAAGGAGTCGGCAAAAGTTCAAAATCAAAAAAGACAAATCGCCATAAAGATAAAAAAAAATTTATTTGTATTGCATTAAATTCATTCTGGTAGTATCAATTAGAATCCTAAATCAATTAGATAAGCAAGTAGGAAAGATCAGTTTTTTGTATGTTTTATTAAGAGGGGACAAAAGGGTATATGTTTTAGAAACATACAAAAACAAGTAGGAATTTGGTAATCGGAGGATAACAACGGGTTAGAAACTTGGTCTAGGGAAGATTAAGATCAACAGCGGATAGACGGGATTGATTATCAACAGCGGATAGATGAGTTTGATTATCAACAGCGGATTGATGGGTTTGATTATCAACATCGGATAGGCGGGATTGATTATCAACAGCGGATTGACGGTTTTGATTATTTACAACGGAAAGGTGGGATTGATCGGAATCAGGAGATCAAAGAAACCAGGCTTATTTTCTTGTTGTACAAGTATAATCAGTAGGATCACTTTTATTTTTCGATATAGAGGTACAAATAAAAGTAGAATCGATTAGTACTTGTGGGAAGAAAAACTCATTGGGAAAAGGATGACACGTTCAATGGCGGAGGATTCATCCAAGAACAAGAACAAAGAGATTATGGCAATTAAGGAAGAATTGGTGTCAATAACTTTCCAATGTCTGGTTCTCAACTCTACAAACTATACGATCTGGGCTGTAAATATTAGAGTAATCTTTAACGTCCATGGAATTTGTGAAGCAGTCGAACATGTAGGAGGCATTAAAGGTGTACAAACTATACAAACTCATGATCTAATGGCTTTAAGTTGTTTACAAATCTCATCAGGCGATATCTTTATCTATGTTTAAAGGTATGCATGTTTCCGAAACATGTAGGTCTTAGCAGGCAATCTGCTAGAGCATAACAGTCGAGTTCTAAACTCGTTATAGTATTTTAATCTTTTATGACATACAGGTTGTCTATTAGTTTCATAAACTAAAAGGATGTACTGGATCTTACTCTCACGTTCCAAACGTGAACATTTGTTGTTTTGGTAAGTGTGTATCAAATAACTCTTTATTTGACGATGATTCTAAATTTCTTTTGCCAACGGGATTCCAAGTTACTAGAATGTTTCTAGTTCGTCTTCAGCTTCCATAAGCCGTTGGATATCTTTTGAGAAATACCATATTTCTCATATATTGCAAAGTTCCATTTTCAACCAAGGTAGCAACATTTGCTAAGGATCATCACATCTCTATGTATGCATCCCTTCTTAGTGACAGAGGAATTTAGAATTATCATGGAGTCTTGTGTCAATACCTTTTAGCAATCTGAAAGTAACAACTTTACTTTCTTTTGAGAAACTTTTGATCTAATCAAATATTTCTAGTCTTCTTGTCTTTGCTAGTTATACTTCATTAGTTACTTGAAACGCTTTCGACTAATCTCATGTCTCACATGATCTTGAAGTTAGTTACAAAGTAGGTTTCCTTATGCTGTGAAATTCTCTATAGATATTCAAACGAATTCATTGCTATTTAGTCATTTTCAAACATAATCCTTTCGGATGTATGGTTTAAGAACTGATGAGTGACTCATCATTCAAGGAGCATTTTAGTTTGCTCAGGAACTAATGACAAGACTATACACGAGATTTCACAAGACTACCTTTAAGTAACAAATATGTAAAAACTATATGCTTGATAACACGGATTAAAATAAAGGTCCAACCAAAAGTCCATAATCATAATGTTATCAAACAAAAACTAAAAACTGAAAATTGTTCAAAACATCCAATGTTTCAAAACTAGGCAAATTTCAATAATGTAGATCAATTTACTTATTTGACTGCAACGTGATCTTCAAAATTCCCATTGCTTCAATTCATCATTCTTCCTCAGACTCTGTAACAACTATTGTGCAGTATTAGTATGAATACCATATTCACATCTACTTGAGAAAAATGATAGGTTTTTACATACCTGGAGTTTCTGCTACGAAAAAAGTGTACTCCACCAACTCTGACAGGTATACGGGGAAATTCCTTATCCAGTGACCAAGGTCACCACAACAAAAGAGCACTTGACGTTGTTATGAGAATCACAGGCAAATGGTCCTTCAGCAACAGCTTTGCCTTTGACTTTTTTCGTACCCTTGCCAAAAGCGTTGAGCTCGTTCTTCTCCCTTTCCATCATTAGCATAGTGAATTGATTTGGATTTGGAAAAGTTATCTCTACACCTTTTAGCATAGTGTGTTGTTCGGTTAGAGAACATTCCATATCACTCAATAGATAGTTCTTGATGAAGCTATCATATACTATCGATCATGAAATAAATTCTGTTGAAGTAAAATTGAAATCCAGTGCTCTTGAAAAGTTTGAAGAACAGAGTAAAGAGGTATATTTTAAGCCTTTGGTTTCATTACTGACTTACTGGACAAAAGCATTATATGTTATTTAAGGGTTCCTCATCACAACCAAAGTTGATAAATTTGTTATAATGTGAAGCAGAAAGTTGATGTCTTAAGTCCATATGTTGTGCTTGATAAACAAGAATTCAAGGAGTTTGGAGAAAGAGAGACCAGTGGAGAAATAACAGGTTAGAGATCCAACCTTAGATCCACAAGCATGCCACGTCCCATGTCAAAATCCAATTCCTTCAGCTAATCCATATAACCAACCATTCTCTAATCCATATAACCAACCATTCTCTGGAAATGTCGACTAACACTGCCACCCTCTTCCAGCTTGCAAGACGAAAGGATATTCATGTATCTCATACGTTCAATCCTTATCAGTTTCTGGGACTTTTCCTTCAACAGATTTATCGTCTCAAAAGCTTTACCCGTTTTAACATTTCCGTTAAGTTCAGGTTTAATTGTTATTAGCATAAGCATTGACACATCCAATGAGTCATCAACATGCTTGTTCCATGCATCAATTGCTTCCCTGGAAGTAATAGCAGGTTGTTCGGGTAAGAGACTCTTAAGAACGTATTCCTTCTTCTCAGCCCTAAGAACAATCTTTAGGCTGCGAAACTAGTCCACAAATTTATCACCATTGAGAGTTTCTTTCTCAAATATGTAGCAGAGAGCATTATGAGAGAAGTTTAAATTCGAAGACATCTACAAAGAACAAAGTCGGTTTTTGTATTTTCGATGAAAAATATTTCCTTAAAGTAATGACCCTTTAAGAAAACATTATATCTTGTTTAAGGAATGAGATCCACGGTTCACTATATTCTATGAATAGGAAAGCACTCTCCATAGAACATAGCTATTTAGGTAGGTAACGATTACCAATTGTATCCGATACAATTCTCATGATTATAAGACCGGTCAAAGACATCTAATATCTTGAGTTGGTACGATTAGCTTTTTTATGCCCACTCATTCTAGTAATTGGTTGAAGCACTTCTTACAAGTTTGAGCAATATCTCATCCTAATTCAGCAACATGTGCATGTCGACCAAAGACTCTCGGGAATCATGACATCACCTTGTCCCGACATCCATAGGCCCAAGTATAAGGCTGAGGCACATGTACTCAGTGGTTCGGATATATCGTTTCAAGTGTCGTGAAATAGGGAGGCACTGACATATTTATTACATTAGAGATTTATTTAGTGTTTTACCAGTTATGGGTTAAAAACACACCGTGTTGCAAGTATGCATACTAATATAAAAAATATGGGTTTTACAAATTTTCAAATTTTATATATATGGTTCGTGATACGGATAAACACTTTATCTCACGCATGCTGGCATTTTAATATCCTATATTAATAAGCGTGTTCATAATCGCGATCCATTTTATCTATTAATAAACTCCTTTATTAATATTTGAGTTTTGAATAATTAATCTCATTAATTATATATAATATCAAAACTCCGGTTTTAACTCTTAAAATAAACTCCTTTATTTTAATAAATCTTTCACGAGATAACTTAAAATCTCTATTTTAAAAATCTCGTTGTTTCAATTCGTGTTGTTTAGTTTAAACCGTTTGATTGTTTTATAAAAGAATTTAACCTAAATGACCAACATTCAAGCAATGCATAAAATAAAACACAATGTGAATCAAACCATAAAGTCGTTCGGTTTGCTAGAGCCAATAGCCAAACCAAACCAGGTCAAGGTGACGATAAACCAAGAAACAACTCTTGTTCTTGAATAGCTCCCACTTGCTTCAAGATCTCCATCTTGTCCTCCGTGCCGTCTACGTCTCTTGGTCTTTAATCATCCTCTAGTCTTGTCTCTATTAGATTACAATACAACTTACAATAAAATTGAAAATTCTAATCTATTACAAACGGCTTCCAAAACAGCTATAATAATACAAGACAAAATAAAAACGAAAACAGCCAACCAAACACAACCACGGGTCTAGGCTTGATCCACAAACAACAACACAAATATAACAAAAAATAAATGATGCAATCTTTTGTCAAACAAAAGTTTTGACAAAATTAAAACCTAATTGCAATTAAAATAAATGTTTCTTATTGTTCTCAAAAGTGGCTTTGATACCACTGTTGGGCTTTCATGCATATGGTTTCAAAACAATTTTGATCAGAATAAATAAATAAACATAGCGGAAAATACACGCGAACCAGTCCAGGCCATTACCCTAGACTGCCCACCAGTAGTCCAGATACAAACCAATAAGAAACAAACAACCATAGGGGGTTTAAAACCTTTATACCTTTCATGTAACCAACCGATGGAACAAGCTCAACACCTTGAGAAAACAATCCAGTCGCTAGACCTGGTACACACGAATATTCTCTGCCCGAATTTGAACTCCTTCAAATCTAATCTCAAAGAACCACAAAATCACCCGTGAATCTGAACTCTTGCAGATCACATGTAAATCTCCCACGAAACTAGAACTTGACAGTAACCGAGTATTCCAACTCAAAACTGACAAAACCAGAAAATCAGTCAACTACTGAGTGCAGACGGCGACTCACGGTGACAACGGCGATGGCCGATGACGGTTGCGGTAGTGCCGACGTCCGGTAAGCGCAAAGGCGGCAACGACGGAGCCGGCAAGCAGCAGAAGCGAACTCCGGTTGGCGACGAAGGGAGGGCGGCAGCAGGTGGTTGGCAGCGCGGAGAGAGATGCAAAGGGAGATAGGGTTTTAACTCTTAAGACCTTATTAGTCTCTCTAAAATCTCTAGCATCCTTTTTGCCCCCCATATGACCACGGATTAATAACATTCAATTTGTTCTCCAAGTTACGGTTTAGGGAGCCTTAAATACAACTAAGTCCATGTAAGGAACTAATTTATTTAATTGTTTAACTAACTTACAATTAGTTAATTAAATATAATTATATCCAATATAACTATAATTACAATTAAATAATGTCGTAATTAATAATTATGTTCCAAACATATTTCCACTAGTTCATTAATAATCCAATTAACAAGGATAACGATTATTTCATAAATAACCACCGTGTCCAACCATATATGTTCGTCCTGATAGTTATTTCATAAATAAATATATCGCCTTTCGTTATATTCGTGTAATGGACTATATTAAATATTATTATATCTTACCTCGTTAGCAATATTGTCAAATGTCGTTACTCGGGCATACTTGTGACAATCCGACTTTTTAGGTTAACCCGGTTAACTATCCCGTTAAGATTCCTATTAAAAACTTAACCCCGTTAACCAAATCTAACCTCAGGGACTGTTTCTGTCACAAATCCAACTCAGAAATGCAGGGACTAGTCCTGCCAAGTCTCAATACTTGAATTGTTGACTCCCCAAAGTCAAAATCAATTCAATGTAATCCTGTTTGACTTTTTGAAGTCAAACTTGTGACAATCCAATCAAATCCGAATTTGCAAATCGATTCTGTGGAAATTGGAACCGTTATCACTCGATTAAAATCATTAACGACCTTAAACATCAATTAAAACATCCATCATTAGCAAATTAATCAAATTAATGATGAATTATACCGAAACCGTCGAACCATTAGCACAATTCATCAATTCGATCATTTAAATCATCATACTCACAAACTAATCACCTGCAAACTTCATTCGAACTCCTCAGAAGCATATGCACACATCAATTCGATCGGAACAGTAGCCGGAGACACCGGAACTCAAGCTTTGGAGCCGCACCTGTGGTTTTAGTCGCGTACCATCAACCCGAACACCATTGTGGTAATTAAACACTTCTGTAGTTTCGTTTTCATACCAAGATCGTTAGCCCTATCACAATTGTGGCTTAAAACATCGATTTAACCATGAACTGATTCTAGGGTTCATCATGTTCACGGTTTAATCAAACACTACTCTAGTCGCGATCTCAATCCAATTAATTTTGATGGATAGGTTCGCAAACCCTCTCTAATCGAAAGCCCTATGATAATTTAAACAAGTAACATCGAATTGTGTAACATCCAGTAATTAGGGTTTGTTCTTGAATTAATTTGGGGGTTTTGATCTTAACGGCTATCTCAATCAAATTAAACCTCATGGTTGGATTCGCAATCACCATTTTATCAAAAACCCCATGAATCCAACAGTTTCTAACATAAGAGTTTATCTAATCGATTTGGCATTCATATCTAAGGTTTCAGCCTGTTTTTCCTAAAAATTAACGATCTTAAACTTAACCATTTTGCAATTAAATCCATCTACAGATTCGCAACACCCTAATGATTAAAACCCCTATGAATCCTAGATGAACCGTGATCGTTTCGAACGAAATCCGGACTGGTTTTGGCTCGGTAACATGGGGAAGAAGAACCACTTGAGCCTAATTGATAAAAGGATTCAACCCGCATATCAGTCGCGATACCCTAGCGGGCGGGACTGGTTAGAGCGATGTGTGTGTGTGGGAGAGACCCGGGTTCGAGACCGGGCTCCCACAATTATTTTTAAAATATTTTTCTGGATTATTAATATAATAAAAATCAAACCTTTTAATATTGTATTATTATATAAATGGGTTTTAACCCGGAAAACAACCCGTAGGCTCGAGTTTGAAATATTAGTTTGTTTTTATAAATTATACCCACTTTTATAATTTATACATTATTATTATTATTAATAAGTAAAAATAATATATTTATATTATTTTTAAGCCGCAAACACGTGTAAAATAATATGTTTATATTATTCTCAAATTGTGACCCGTATTATTAAATAATATATATTTATATTATTTCAAATCATTTTATAACGCCGTAAATCAATCGAGACTAAATAATAATATAACTAATTATATTATCCACTCGTATATATATATATATATATATATATATATATATATATATATATGTATATATATATATGTATATATATATATATATTATTTATGTCGTTCGTCGCGTAAAGTAATTCCTAAACCCGTGGACACGTTTGTCCACTCTCGTTTATTGGAGCGGTTCTTTAAGACGTTCCTTCCGTGTCACAGTCACAATTCCCATTATCATTCCTAATTTATGTGTTTATAATTTTAGGACATTCGTAGGTCTTTTGAGACTTACACTCGTGGTTCCAACTTACTTCTTGTGTGAAACTACCTTCAACGCCAAGCAGGTGAGTTTTCACGGCCCCTTTTTACTGTTTTAACTTGGGGGAGAAAACATGCTTAAACTACTTTTGAGATTTTGTATTTCATATGCTACCAATGTTAAAGCTAAGTGTAACACGCTATCACAGAAAGTCCTCATCTTATCTCGAACCGTTAATATGGATCTTAGCAAGGTAATATTTAGCAGTACTACTGGGTTTGACAAATCCCACCCGCGTTAGTCGCGCTAACTCGATCAGATATCAAACGGGTGAAAGGTTAGCCTACTCACACCGCCAGTGTTGATAGACCTGGCAAGAGGCAATAAACAAACAGTCAGCTTCGGTTGCAAGCATTTGAGCTAACACATGAACATAGGTTAGCTACCTATAGATATGCATATTGAATGATCATAAATCTGGTAAACGATTACTTATTTGTTGAAACCTGTGAACTCACCAACCTCGTGTTGACACTTTTTATTACATGTTTTCTCAGGTCGCTAAGCTAAGACACAGGTGCACGTTAGGGCATGCATGGGATTCAACTGCTTTGATTGTGTCTATTTATGTTTGGTTGAATTATTCTATTGTACTTTGCTTTGTTTGGACGTTTGGACTTTTTGAGATTTTGGTTTTGGGCGCGTGTATTTTGCGCATTTACTTTCTTTACGCTTCCGCATTGAACTCTGATTATTATGGTATTTTCATTTGAGTCCCATGTAGAGTCGTTCAAAGTAACTAATGTCTGAGATCCTAGTGTGTCACCTTCCAAACGGTAAAACTCCGTTAGTGGAATTTGGGGGTGTGACAGATTGGTATCAGAGACATTGGTTATAGAGAACTAGGATTGCATACTAGACTATAGCCTCACACATTAGTTACATGTCATTTGGATGTTTGGCACTTATACGTATTGTTACAGGAACATGTCGTCCACCCCACCTCCGTCACCTAAGGCACTAGGGCATAAGGCACCTATCCTACCATCCCCGAAGCCCAAAAGGCGCCGGACTACTTCCAGTGACCAATCAGTTGACCAAGGTGAACCGAGTAACGCACGAGCAATGGATCATACTCTCAATTGGAACGTATACTCGCAAATGATCCAAAGGTGGATCGAAAGGGGAAATGTCCCATCACCCTACTTCGGTTCTACATCCTCATCATCCCTACTACTGTCACACCCCAACCATGCATCTTAACCACGAGTGCGACTTAATTGACAAAAGAACACAATGGAATAAAGACATTTACTATTAAAGTTTCATAATATTAAAAAAAATCCCAATTACATAAGTTTCGAATTAAACCAAACAGATAACATGTTCAAAAGACAAGCAACTTAAAATAAGATTCTTCAATTGATATCTAGGCAAATTCTATGTGATATTGACTTGACATATCACGAGCTTAATCACCTGAAACATGTATGAAAAACAAGTGTCAACTAAAAATAGTTGGTGAGAAATCACTGGTTTAATAAAAGAATAAGTTTGGCAAAGGTGACAATTCGTATTCCAAGATCATCATATAGCACGTAATAAAACAAACACATGATTAGCAAATCCAACCTAAAATGATGAGTAACGAATAAGTGGTACAACTCGCAAGTTGCACTAAAAGAATAAGATTTCCAACCAAAAGTTGTCCATAAAGTATATGCGGTTTCCATCCTATGGCCCATATCTGTACTACCGTTGGCTTGAAAGTTTCAAGTTAAGGATTTGCAAGTTTAACGTTTATCATGTTGTGTTCATTTACTCACATACATATATGATTCGCTTGTTTTAGAATTGTTTGAAAACGTGTTTTAATGTGTGCCAACGCGTACATGTTTCCCCCAAAACGATTTGAATAAAGTGGGGCTATGAAGTCTCACCTTGAAAGCTAGACGAGATAAGAAACTTGAACGAATAGACGAGATGAATCACGGACCAGACCCTAAACAAATAAATAAACCAGTTTTAGGGTAGGTTCGATGGTTACGAGTGTTAGATAGGCGGTTCGGGTCATAAGATTAAGAATTAGTTGCAAAAATAGAGTTTTAGTTGATTTTCAGATTTGGACAGCAAAGTAGCTGAATAGAAACGGGATTGTTAAAAATATCAAACGATGTCTAAAAATTATGAAATTTTACAGGATATTATTTTAAGTCTTTCCGAAGAAATTTCGTTTAGAAAGTTTTTCCATTTGAGACTCGGATCATAGCCAAAATAATCCAACAAGACAGAAGGTACTGAAAAAGGTTTCTGTCCCGTTTTGGCTACTACGGAGTCATACTTTTGAATTAGAAAACGATCCAATTATGGTTGGAAAGGAAATTCGACGAAATACGTTGTGGAAATTGAGTTTTCTCATTTTAGATTAATTATGGTCAAGTTACGCTCAGTTAAATTCAGCACAGTTTCTGTCCAAAATCAATGGTTGCACTTAAGTGGTCCGTTTAGGGTTTTAAGATTACCGAACGCGCAAATAAAAATTAGACGAATGTTATTATGTTATTATAATACATAATATAATCAGATTAGGTTAGCCAAAACGTCCCGTGTCACTGGTCTAGCCATGATATTCACAGAAGCGTTTTGGAGAATCACAGAATGCAATCGGCATAGCCGACACGAGCAAGCGGATTCTATATTTAATTAGCGTGTGAGTTCATATAAGTGATAATTTAGAATAAATAACATGTTTTAAGTTAGCAAGAACATACTAAAGCATCGGCAGAGCCACTTTTGCAATAGTTGTCTTGAGGATTCGCAGAATGCGACGGCATAGCCGCCATTGCAAACGGGATCCTTTGTTTGTTAGTTGGTGATGTTAGCTTGATTTATTAGTTTGATTAAGATTATTAGAGGGTTTTTAGGGCTGAGGTTTCACATGATCAAGTGATCATGGATAGAAAATAGAAAAAGATTGAGGGGATGAAGAAAGGATAAAATAAAAAGACGGTATTCAACTTCGGAGGGTTACTTACTTGTTTGATCTTCAAACTCTTGGAATCCTCTAAGGGATTTTCGAAATCTTCAAGGTTGGGAAGGGATTTCAAAACTTAGTAGGGGTTGGGAGTGTTTGAGGGAGAATTAGCAAAGAAAACAAGATCCTAAGCCTCCTATTTATACTAATGGTTGAAGGGGTGTAAATATGGAATGTCTTGGAAAGCAATTTAGGGTTTTAGGGCCCTCAAATCTCCAAACTTTTCCTCAATGGGGCTGGGTTTTTTGTGATTTCTTGCTTGGGCTAGGTCCAAGAGTAGGTGGGTTGGGTCCTAGCTTGATCCGGTTGAGTGCTCGCATTCGAAAATTGCGATTTTAAGCATTTCTAAGCGAAATTGGCAAATGTTTTCAACATTAAAGTTGATTGTCATAACAAAAAGAGTATGTTTAGCTAAAAACATTTAATTTAAAGTTACGTTATTCGCGTATAGTAGTTGGCGATCGGTGGACGAGAAAACGGACTTTTTGATCGTTTTTCGAATTTCAGGATTTATTTAAGGAAAGTTTTGCAAACAAACTTTGTTTTAATTAAAGAAATGAATATTTTAAACATTTAAAACATAAATTAATGTCATGTTAAACGATTTGTCGGTCATGGACGGTACGTAGTTAACGACGGTTTAAAAGGCGAACGATCGCACGAAAGTACTAACTAGTACTTTTAAGCATCAATTCACATTGAATGGGTTGTAAGAACATGTTTGAGATGTATGGGGTGGTTCATGTGTATTTAATGTGTCATAAAGATCAATTAAGTCTACGTGCGATCCATGAATCAATCACAGATAAGTATAAGTCTTTGAAATCAAGCATAAACGTAATGTTTCACATGTGAACTAGTATTGTAACAACGTCTGAATAGGATTTCAAGTAAAATGAAATGTCATGCGGATTTTCATTGATAAGTCTAGAATGAGTACAAGTAGTGAAAATCAGAAGTGTCACAGTCTCCCCTAGTTAAAAGAATTTCGTCCCCGAAATTCAACTAGTAGAGGCTGTAGGGTCTAGAAAGAGATGAGGGTACTTATGTTTCATTTGGTCTTCACGTTCCCAGGTGAACTCAGGACCATGCTTGGCTTCCCAACGAACTTTCACGATAGGGATGCGGCTACGCTTGAGTTGCTTGACTTCACGGTCCATGATTTCAACGGGCTTTTCGACGAAATGCATAGAGTTGTCGATACGAACATCATCCGGAGGAACTTGAAGTGTGTCATCAGCAAGGCACCTTTTAAGGTTTGATACATGAAAAATGTCATGAACGTTACAAAGTTCGGTTGGTAGCTTGAGTCTATAGGCTACTGGGCCAATCCTTTCAAGAATTTCGAATGGACCAACGAACTTAGGGGCTAGCTTTCCCTTCTTCCCAAATCGGACAACACCTTTCCAGGGGGAAACCTTGAGTAAGACTCTATCACCGACTTGAAATTCAAGGGGCTTCCTACGGTTTTCAGCATAACTCTTTTGACGATCGCGAGAGGCCTTGAGTCTTTCTTGAATTTGAAGTATCTTGTCGGTGGTTTCTTGAATGAGTTCGGGACCGGTGATTTGAGTGTCTCCGATCTCGGTCCAATACACCGGAGATCGACACTTCCTACCATATAGAGCCTCGAAAGGGGCGCACTTGATGCTCGTATGGTAACTATTGTTGTAAGAGAATTCGATGAGTGGCAAGTGTTGATCCCAACTTCCTCCAAAGTCAATCACACAAGAACGGAGCATGTCTTCCAAGGTCGGTATGGTCCTTTCACTTTGACCATCAGTCTGGGGATGGTAAGCCGTGCTAAGGTTCAAACGAGTTCCCAAAGCTTTCTGTAAAGATTGCCAGAATCGGGAGGTAAAACGACTATCACGGTCGGAGATAATGGATAGAGGGACACCGTGACGTGTCACGACCTCATTGATATAGAGTCTGCAAAGCTTCTCCATTTTGTAGTCCTCACGGATTGGGAGAAAATGAGCGGATTTGGTTAAGCGGTCAACAATGACCCAGATGGAGTCATGACCACTACAGGTTCGTGGAAGCTTAGTGATGAAGTCCATGGAAATTTGCTCCCATTTCCATTGTGGGATTTCGGGTTGTTGGAGAAGACCAGATGGTTTCTGGTGCTCAGCTTTAACTTTAGAGCAAGTAAGACACTTCCTTACATAGAGGGCGATGTCTTTCTTCATTCCTGGCCACCAATAAAACTCTTTCAAGTCGTGATACATCTTATCAGCACCGGGATGAACAGAATAACGGGATTTATGTGCTTCATCAAGGATAAGGGTTCGGAGCTCACTTGAGTCGGGGATCCAAATTCGACCCATGAAGTAAAGGAGATCATCGGGTTTGGGTTCCAAGTGCTTTTCGACACCACAATCCAAATCCTTCTTCAACTCATCATTTGCAACAACTTGTTTTTGAGCTAGGAGGATCTTATCTTTGAGACTGGTTTGGACCAACATTCCCATGGCTCGCACATGGGTGGGTTTGATTCGGTCCTTACGGCTAAGGGCGTCAGCCACCACATTAGCTTTCCCCGGGTGGTAACGAATTTCGCAATCGTAGTCACTAAGTAATTCAACCCAACGTCGCTGCCTCATGTTGAGTTCTTTCTGGTTCAGAATATGTTGAAGGCTCTTGTGATCAGTAAAAACCACACATTTAGTGCAGTAGAGATAATGTCTCCAAATTTTCAAAGCAAAGACCACCGCACCCAACTCAAGGTCATGAGTGGTGTAGTTCTTTTCGTGAACCTTGAGTTGTCTGGATGCATAGGCTATGACCTTGTCTCGTTGCATCAACACGCAACCAAGACCTTGGTTTGAGGCATCACAGTATACAACGAAATCATCATTGCCATCGGGAAGACTTAGAATAGGGGAGTTGCACAATTTCTGCTTAAGAGTTTGGAACGCATCTTCTTGCTTTTGTTCCCAGACGAAAGGCTTATTTTTCTGAGTTAATGTAGTGAGAGGCAGGGCAATCTTCGAAAAGTTCGGGATGAATCTTCGATAATAACCCGCCAAACCCAGAAACGAACGGATCTCAGAGGGTGTGGATGGTGTACTCCAATTCTTGATAGCGGTGACTTTGGCTGGATCGACGTGTATACCCTGGTTGTTGATCACGTGACCCAAGAAATGAATTTCTCTAAGCCAGAATTCACACTTGGAGAATTTAGCATAAAGTTGTTCCTTCTTCAAGAGTTCCAAAATCAGCTTAAGGTGGGTTGTATGATCCTCTTTGGTTCGGGAGTAGATCAAGATGTCATCGATGAAGACAATGACAAATTGATCTAGGTAGGGTTTGCAGACACGGTTCATGAGGTCCATGAACACCGCGGGCGCATTGGTTAACCCAAAAGGCATAACCATGAACTCGTAGTATCCATAACGAGTTCTAAAAGCAGTTTTGGGAATGTCCTCTTCATGGACTCGGAGTTGATGACACCCAGATCGGAGGTCAATCTTCGAGAAACAAGTTGCTCCTTGCAGTTGATCGAAAAGGTCATCGATCCTAGGTAGCGGGTAATGATTCTTGATGGTAAGCTTGTTTAGTTCACGGTAGTCGATGCACATGCGGAAGGACCCATCCTTCTTCTTGACAAAGAGAACCGGAGCTCCCCAAGGTGAGAAGCTCAGTCTAATGAATCCCTTGTCCAGCAGCTCTTGCAGTTGGCTAGATAGTTCCTGCATCTCAGAAGGGGCTAGGCGGTACGGAGATTTGGCAATGGGGTTAGCTCCCGGTAAAAGATCAATCCGAAATTCAACTTGTCGAGTTAGAGGGAGTCCATGCAAGTCATCAGGGAATACTTCCGGAAAATCTCGGATGATCGGTATATCTTGTAATTTCTTTTCTTCAGATTTCTCGACCACATGTGCCAAGAAAGCATAGTATCGCTTCCTTAAATATCTATGTGCCTTCATACAGGAGATGAATTTCAAACCTTTGCAAGGTTTCTCTCCAAAGATTTTCAAGGTCTCACCGGATGGTAGAGGGATACGAATGAGTTTCTCCGAACAGTTGATTTCCGCATGATTGTGGGATAGCCAATCCATTCCCACGATGATATCAAAACTCCCAAGAGTGATGGGAATCAGGTCGATAGAGAATGTGTGATCGTTGAGAGTTAGAGCACAACCTCGGACAACGGAATGCACAACAGTTAGTTTGCCATCAGCTATTTCTATAGTATAAGAAGGTTCAAGAGCCGTACGACAAGTTTTAAGTAAAGGTTCAAATTCTAAGGAGACAAAGCTTTTATCCGCTCCGGTATCAAATAAGATAGAGGCATAACGATTATTGATGAGAAACGTACCAGTAACCACGGCATTGTCATTTATGGCCTCGGTTGCTCCTATGGCAAAAGTGCGAGCACGTGCACCTCGGTTATTGTTGTTGAGCTTCGGGCATTGGTTTTTGTAGTGATCAGGAGCACCACATTCATAACAGGCCCTACCATTGATGATGGCAGGAGTGGCAGTTTGGGTAGTAGCAGCCTTTTCAGCTACGCGACAAGCGTTAGCAAAATGACCAAGCCTTCCACATTTAGTGCACGAACGACATTGAACAGTAGTAGGGTGATGGTATTGACACCTTGCACACAGCGGGTGAGGTCCACTATATGGCTTCCTGCCAGGTGCAGGTCTAGGTGCTACTTGGGCAACAGGAACAGCTGGGGTAACCATGGCAAAGCTTTTAGAGGTCTTTTGCTTCTTGTGGCGATACTTAGGCTTTTTCGCCATTTCCTCCTTAACTCTCTTGTCACCTTTCCTGAATAGAACTCCAGACTTAACTAGATCGTCCGTTAAGGACGCAGATAAACGAATAGCAGCTTCAAGTGTTGATGGGCTACTACCCATGACAGTACCCCGAATTTGAGGCGAAAGGCCTCCAATATAACGATCAATCATTCGGGTCAAGGGTGTAACCAGATGAGGGACTAAGATGCAGAGTTCATGAAAGCGTGTGGTGTACGCCTCACTCTCCCCACTATCCTGGGTAAGGTCCCACAAGTCAATCTCCAACTTCTTCATCTCATTGCTAGGACAGAACTCCTCGATCATAATTTCCTTGAGCTTATCCCAAGTCATAGCAAGAGCTCCTTCCGTACCCCGAATTTTCTTTTCAGCATTCCACCAAGTCAGTACCCTCCTTTGGAAGGCACTTGAAGCATATTTTACCTTAAGTTCATCGGGGCAGTCACTCATCTCAAATGTGTTCTCCATGCCTTCAAACCATTGCAATAGCCCTGTCGCACCTTCACATCCAAGGTACTTGTGTGGGTTACAAGAGTTGAAGTGCTTGAAAGTATAAACACTCCCACTAGATCCTCCGGTGGAGTTGTTTATTTGAGTGACAATAGTGGGTAAGACCGCAGCAAGTTGTTGAGTGAGCAGGGTGGCTATGGCGGTGGTTTCGGCGGAGGCTTCACTGGTGTTAGCCACGGTGTTATCAGGATCACGACGAGGAGGCATTCTACAAAAAAGAAATCATAAGTCGGTAGTTAGGATAGACATTCAAGAATTAAAAGTGACAATATTTATAAGTAAAATCACTCATTCATTAATATTAATGTCTTACAAGATAAATAAAACATATATTTAAAACAAATATGTCGAATTACAAATGAAATATAAAGACAAAACTGACTAGTCAAAATTCAAGATTCGGATGAATGATACTAGTGAGACGTGTTTTAGCCTATAAGTGAGCACTCACTCCAAGGGTCCCCAGGTAAGTGCGACTCGTAACGAACGTGCCTCACTTTCCTTTGACAAGACCCCCCAGTGTACAGGCGATCACCCTTCCAGATTACACGTGTCTCTAGTATCACCATCCAAGCCTTTGATTTTGATGAGAACATTATGGATTGGGCCTTGCCCAAGAGTTGGATTCAGCTTCACAAGTCAGCTTTCTTTTCTTGAACGGGAGTTGGGCCTCAGAAGTGGTTCCAACATGGCTCTCTTGGTCTTCGGATTCCGAATCACTTGATATGTTGATTACTTCAGGCTTCGGTGCAGGCCGGCTTGTCGCATCCGAGATTAACTCGGGCTTGACATTATGTTTCGAGGGTAGCAGGCTTCCAGAGAAAGATGATCGTGGTGAGATTAGCCTACTCCAACTAATTGGGCTTTGGGACCCATCATCGAAAATAAGGCTTGAATTGCTAGAGATGTCAGCAGAGTACGATGACATACTAAAGATAAGAGAGTTAGTGGATTAGAATCACATAAGCATATAAGTTTCAAAGGGGAGCTTAGGTTATAGTCTAGGTCAAATGGTTGCCTAATTCTCTATAACCACGTCTCTGATACCAATCTGTCACACCCCAACCGTGCATCTTAACCACGGGTGTGACTTAATTGACAAAAGAACACAATGGAATAAAGACATTTACTATTAAAGTTTCATAATATTAAAAAAAATCTCAATTACATAAGTTTCGAATTAAACCAAACAGATAACATGTTCAAAAGACAAGCAACTTAAAATAAGATTCTTCAATTGATATCTAGGCAAATCCTATGTGATATTGACTTGACCTATCACGAGCTTAATCACCTGAAACATGTACGAAAAACAAGTGTCAACTAAAAATAGTTGGTGAGAAATCACTGGTTTAATAAAAGAATAAGTTTGGCAAAGGTGACAATTCATATTCCAAGATCATCATATAGCACGTAATAAAACAAACACATGATTAGCAAATCCAATATAAAATGATGAGTAACGAATAAGTGGTACAACTCGCAAGTTGCACTAAAAGAATAAGATTTCCAACCAAAAGTTGTCCATAAAGTACATGCGGTTTCCATCCTCTGGCCCATATCTGTACTACCGTTGGCTTGAAAGTTTCAAGTTAAGGATTTGCAACATGTTGTGTTCATTTACTCACATACATATATGATTCGCTTGTTTTAGAATTGTTTGAAAACGTGTTTTAATGTGTGCCAACGCGTACATGTTTCCCCCAAAACGATTTGAATAAAGTGGGGCTATGAAGTCTCACCTTGAAAGCTAGACGAGATAAAAAACTTGAACGAATAGACGAGATGAATCACGGACCAGACCCTAAACAAATAAATAAACCAGTTTTAGGGTAGGTTCGATGGTTACGAGTGTTAGATAGGCGGTTCGGGTCATAAGAATAAGAATTAGTTGCAAAAATAGAGTTTTAGTTGATTTTCAGATTTGGACAACAAAGTAGCTGAACAGAAACGAGATTGTTAAAAATATCAAACGATGTCTAAAAATTATGAAATTTTATAGGGAATTATTTTAAGTCTTTCCGAAGAAGTTTCGTTTAGAAAGTTTTTCAATTTGAGACTCGAATCATAGCCAAAATAGTACAACAAGACAGAAGGTACTGAAAAAGGTTTCTGTCCCGTTTTGGCTACTACGGAGTCATACTTTTGAATTAGAAAACGATCCAATTATGGTTGGAAAGGAAATTCGACGAAATACGTTTTGGAAATTGAGTTTGCTCAGTTTAGATTAATTATGGTCAAGTTACGCTCAGTTAAATTCAGCACAGTTTCTGTCCAAAATCAATGGTTGCACTTAAGTGGTCTGTTTAGGGTTTTAAGATTACCGAACGCGCAAATAAAAATTAGACGAACGTTATTATGTTATTATAATACATAATATAATCAGATTAGGTTAGCCAAAACGTCCCGTGTCACCGGTCTAGCCATGATATTCACAGAAGCGTTTTGAAGAATCACAGAATGCAATCGGCATAGCCGACACGAGCAAGCGGATTCTATATTTAATTAGCGTGTGAGTTCATATAAGTGATAATTTAGAATAAATAACATGTTTTAAGTTAGCAAGAACATACTAAAGCATCGGCAGAGCCACTTTTGCAATAGTTGTCTTGAGGATTCGCAGAATGCGACGGCATAGCCGCCATTGCAAACGGGATCCTTTGTTTGTTAGTTGGTGATGTTAGCTTGATTTATTAGTTTGATTAAGATTATTAGAGGGTTTTTAGGGCTGAGGTTTCACATGATCAAGTGATCATGGATAGAAAATAGAAAAATATTGAGGGGATGAAGAAAGGATAAAATAAAAAGACGGTATTCAACTTCGGAGGGTTACTTACTTGTTTGATCTTCAAACTCTTGGAATCCTCTAAGGGATTTTCGAAATCTTCAAGGTTGGGAAGTGATTTCAAAACTTAGGAGGGGTTGGGAGTGTTTGAGGGAGAATTAGCAAAGAAAACAAGATCCTAAGCCTCCTATTTATACTAATGGTTGAAGGAGTGTAAATATGGAATGTCTTGGAAAGCAATTTAGGGTTTTAGGGCCCTCAAATCTGCAAAATTTTCCTCAATGGGGCTGGGTTTTTTGTGATTTCTTGCTTGGGCTAGGTCCAAGAGTAGGTGGGTTGGGTCCTAGCTTGATCCGGTTGAGTGCGCGCATTCGAAAATTACGATTTTAAGCATTTCTAAGCGAAATTGGCAAATGTTTTCAACATTAAAGTTGATTGTCATAACAAAAAGAGTATGTTTAGCTAAAAACATTTAAGTTAAATTTACGTTATTCGCGTATAGTAGTTGGCGATCGGTGGGCGAGAAAACGGACTTTTTGATCGTTTTTCGAATTTCAGGATTTATTTAAGGAAAGTTTTGCAAACAAACTTTTTTTTAATTAAAGAAATGAATATTTTAAACATTTAAAACATAAATTAATGTCATGTTAAACGATTTGTCGGTCGTGGACGGTACGTAGTTAACGACGGTTTAAAAGGCGAACGATCGCACGAAAGTACTAACTAGTACTTTTAAGCATCAATTCACATTGAATGGGTTGTAAGAACATGTTTGAGATGTATGGGGTGGTTCATGTGTATTTAATGTGTCATAAAGATCAATTAAGTCTACGTGCGATCCATGAATTAATCACAGATAAGTATAAGTCTTTGAAATCAAGCATAAACGTAATGTTTCACATGTGAACTAGTATTGTAACAACGTCTAAATAGGATTTCAAGTAAAATGAAATGTCATGCGGATTTTCATTGATAAGTCTAGAATGAGTACAAGTAGTGAAAATCAGAAGTGTCACAACTACCTAGCTTACCATGCACTATGGAACAAGCTTTCGCAGCCTTCATATCTTATATGTCGAAGGAATTGAGTATTGTACAAGATGCCACCGAGGAAATACCTAAACTTCTGAAGAATGGACCCCAAATAGAAGAGAATAAGGTAGGAATAGAACTTTTGACTACCGAACTAGCTGCAACGGACCATGTTCATAACCTTTTAGTGGATCGTGTGGCACATCTAGAGACGAGGGCCGACACTATGGATGATGATATGGAAGGAGTTTTGGAGAGATTAGTTGCTATGGAAGCTCAGCTACATGTGGCAAACCACACTGCTGAAGGTCTTCAAGAGAGGGTGACTCACTTGGAAGCCCAACTACATGCCGCTTTATTTCCTGGGGAGATTCCACATTCTGATGGCGAGGAGGAACCTTTTGAGGAGGAACCTTTTGAAGAAGAGCCCTTCAAGGAGGAGCCCTTGGAGGAGGAACCAGTGGAGATAGACGATGCACAATCGTATGTTTCTTCCGAGGACGAAGATGCTTGATGATCTTCCTATTCTATCTTCCTTCTCGTGTTTGTTTTTGCTTATGTTATTTCTCTTTTCAAACCTAGATGGGTAAGGTTGTTCCCATCCAATAAAAGCATGAGAAGTTTAATATTTGAGTTATTTATTTTGTAGCCTTACAATTTATTTAATTTTCAACATATTAGATGTTGTATCTCCTTACTCGTACCTGAATAATGTTTAATATGCGATATATTTCTCATTGTTTTTCATTTGTGATTGTGAAGAATCATGCCTGGGAGAGGACGCGGAGGCCTGCCGGTGGTCGTGGTACCATTAACATGACGGCAGCAGAGCTAGCAACACTGATAAATGATAGTGTGGCAGAGGCTCTAGCAGCACAGAATGCTGCAGGTAAATACTTTAGCTATTGACTAATAGTGTCAATCCTTCTCCTAAAGACATTTTTCTGAACTCTATAATTCCAATTCTATTTGTATTTCTAAATCCAGGCGAGCAAAATCAGCAAAACCAACAACCAGCCTGTACTTTCAAGGCATTCATGGATTGCAAGCCCCACACCTTTACTGGAGCTGAAGGAGCTGTTGGATTACTTCGCTGGTTTGAGAAGGCTGAATCAGTAATTTCCATGTGCAACTGTCCCGTGGCTAATCAGGTGAAGTTTGTCGCCAGAACTTTAGAAGGCCCGACACTAACATGGTGGAATGCCCAGGTCCAAATGTTGGGTCTGGCCATGGCGAATGGACTCCCGTGGGAGGAATTCAAAGCAATGATGAAAGAGGAATACTGTCCCCGCGATGAGATCCAGAAGTTAGAGGGAGAATTTTGGAACCTAAAGATGGAGGGTTCTGAGATTGAACTCTACACTACACGTTCCCATGAGCTGGCTACTATGTGCCCGCATATGGTAACTCCTGACTACAAAAGAATTGAACTTTACATTGGAGGTCTAGTGCCTCAAATACAAAGCATGGTTACTTCATCCAAACATGCCACTATCCAACAAACCATTCGACTTGCGCATAAGTTTACCGGCCAAGCGGTGACACAAGGAACCCTACCTCCGAGAGGTTCAGTTGCTAAACCCACCGACAATCACAAACGCAAGTTCGATCACCATTCCAACACCCACAACCACTCCAACTCCCACTCCAAAGGACCTCAACCCAACCAACCCCAGTTTAACCAACCGCAAAAGCAGCAACAACGTAGGTTTGAGCCTACTAAAAACTTCAGCCAGTCGACCTCTTCAGGTCAAAACCAGGGTGGTTATGCAGGGAAGTCCCCGAAGTGTAACAAGTGTAACTTTCACCACTTTGGGTTCTGCAATCGTTGCCAGAGGTGCGGTAAAATAGGTCACGCTGCTAAGGACTGCAGGGGTGAGTTACAAAGTAAACAACCTTTTCAACAACCGGGATCCACAAGGGATTGCTTTGAGTGCGGAAAGGAAGGGCATATCCAAAAGAACTGTCCTCAGTTGAAGAAAGGGGGTAATGGAAACCACAACCCTAACCAGAATAACAATGGCAATGGTGGTAACAATGGAAATGGTGGAGGAAATGGTGCGAAGGGACGAGCCTTCGTACTAGGATCTGGAGAAGCCCGTTACGACCATAATGTAGTCACCGGTAAGTTCCTCGTAAATAATTACTTTGCTTCTGTCCTTTTTGACACCGGTGCTGATAGAAGTTTTATATCTAAGAAATTTAGTAATATGATAAAAGGAACTTCATCTCTATTAGAAGATAAGTATACAATAGAGATAGCTGACGGCCAAATAATTGAGGCAACCCACATACTTAAAGGATGTAAACTTGAGCTAGCTACACATACATTTGATATCGACCTTATGCCGGTCGTACTTGGTAGTTTTGATATAATCGTCGGCATGGATTGGTTATCTAAAAACCAAGCCGAAATTATCTGTCGTGAGAAGATTGTACGTATACCTCTCCCGAATGGAGAAACCCTTTCCGTCCAAGGCGAAAGAGTTGGTGCAGTCATGGGCATCATATCTTTCATGAAAGCACAAAAATGCCTTCGAAAGGGGCATACGGCTATTTTAGCCCTTGTTGCTGAGCAGCCCTCAGAAGAGAAGAAGATCGAAGATATTCCCGTTGTGCGGGAATTTTGGAAGTGTTTCCCGAGGATCTGCCCGGTTTGCCACCGCACCGTCAAGTTGAATTCCAAATTGATTTAACACTCGGAGCAGCACCGATTGCTCGGGCACCTTACAGACTGGCACCTAGTGAATTACAAGAGTTGTCCACTCAACTGCAAGATTTGTTAGATAAAGGTTTCATCCGACCTAGTTCATCACCGTGGGGAGCTCCGGTACTATTTGTCAAGAAGAAGGACAGAACTTTCCGTATGTGTATTGACTACCGAGAGCAGAATAAAGTCACAATCAAGAACCGGTACCCTTTGCCTCGCATAGATGACCTTTTTGATCAACTCCAAGGATCAAGTTTCTATTCTAAAATAGACCTTAGGTCCGGTTACCATCAGTTAAGAGTCCGAGAAGAGGATATCTCAAAGACTGCATTCAGAACGAGGTACGGCCATTACGAATTTATGGTCATGCCTTTCGGGTTAACCAACGCACCTGCGGTATTCATGGATCTCATGAACCGTGTGTGTAAGCCTTACCTTGACCAGTTCGTTATCGTTTTCATCGACGACATCCTCATTTATTCCAAGAACAAGGAGGAACATGAGGAACATCTACGCCTAATTTTGGAACTACTTAAGCGAGAACAATTGTATGCTAAGTTTTCCAAGTGTGAATTTTGGATCCGGGAAGTTCAGTTTCTAGGGCATGTGGTTAACGAGAAAGGGATACATGTCGACCCATCCAAAATAGAAGCCATCAAGAATTGGGCAGCACCGACGACTCCAACTGAGGTGCGACAATTTCTAGGATTGGCTGGATATTACCGTCGATTCATCGAAGGATTTTCCAAAATTGCTCATCCCCTCACTGCTTTAACTCAAAAGGGTAAAGCCTATAATTGGAGCGACAACCAAGAGTCAGCCTTCCAACATCTTAAACAGAAACTCTGCAATGCACCTATTCTAGCTCTTCCGGAAGGAACCGATGATTTTGTAGTGTATTGTGATGCATCTATTCAAGGTCTGGGTTGTGTCTTAATGCAACGCGAAAAGGTGATCGCATACGCTTCACGTCAGTTAAAGATTCATGAGAAAAACTACACCACTCATGATCTAGAGTTGGGAGCAGTAGTTTTTGCACTTAAGATATGGAGACATTACTTGTACGGTACCAAATGCACCATCTACACCGATCACAGGAGCCTCCAGCATATCTTCGAGCAGAAGGAGTTGAACATGCGACAACGTCGTTGGGTTGAACTTTTAAATGATTACGACTGTGTGATCCGGTATCATCTGGGTAAAGCTAACGTTGTGGCTGATGTACTAAGCCGAAAGGAAACGAAACCCAAACGAGTTCGAGCGTTACAACTTACTATTCACCCTGGATTGCCTGACAGAATCCGTAGTGCTCAACTTGAAGCCTTGAAAGAAGATAACCTACCGTTAGAAGGTACACGAGGCATGGAAGCACAACTTGAAGTAAAATCTGACGGAATTCGTTACTTCGTCGAACGAATATGGATTCCAGTGTTCGGAAATTTAAGGGAACTAATCATGGATGAAGCTCATAAATCTCGTTACTCCATTCATCCGGGTTCCGATAAGATGTACCATGATTTAAAGATACTATATTGGTGGCCAAAGATGAAGGCCGATATAGCTATTTATGTGAGTAAATATCTTACATGCGCAAAAGTTAAAGTTGAATACCAAAAGCCTTCTGGTCTTCTGCAGCAACTAGAAATTCCCATGTGGAAATGGGAACAAATATCCATGGATTTCATCACCAAATTACCACGAACCCCTACCGGATGTGATACTATATGAGTAATTGTTGATCGATTAACAAAGTCTGCTCATTTCCTAGCAATAAGGAAACCGACAAAATGGATAAGCTTACTCGTACATACTTGAAAGAAATAGTCTCTCAGCACGGGGTGCCTATCTCTATCATTTCGGATCGTGATGCACGATTCACTTCCCGTTTCTGGCAGTCGTTACATAAGGCCTTAGGCACACGTCTAGATATAAGCACAACATACCATCCTCAAACTGATGGCCAAACTGAACACTATCCAAACTCTGGAGGACATGCTACGAGCTTGTGTGATCGATTTCGGTAACACTTGGGAGTCTCACCTACCGTTGGTGGAGTTCTCCTACAACAACAGTTATCATACTAGCATCAAGGCAGCTCCATTTGAAGCACTGTATGGACGGAAATTCCGTTCTCCCATTTGTAGGACTGAGGTTGGAGATAGCCAACTCACAGGTCCTGAACTTGTATTTGAAACTTCAGAAAAGATCGTTCAAATTAGAAACAGTATGGCGGCAGCTCGTGATCGTCAAAAGAGCTATGCCGACAAGCGTCGTAAACCTTTGGAGTTTCAAATAGGTGACATGGTCTTACTTAAAGTCTCACCTTGGAAAGGTGTCATTCGTTTCGAGAAACGAGGCAAACTGAATCCTCATTATGTTGGACCATTTAAGATAATGAAGAGAATCGGACCAGTAGCGTATCAACTGGACCTACCTGAAAGACTTAGTGGTGTGCACAACGTCTTTCACGTCTCAAATTTAAAGAAATGCCTCACAAACGAATCACTCGCAGTTCCTCTTGAGGAACTACATGTTGATGAACAATTACGTTTCATCGAAGAACCTATGGAAATTATGGATAGGGAAGTCAAATCGTTAAAGCACAGTAAAATCCCTATTGTTAGAGTCCATTGGAACTCAAAACGCGGACCGGAATTCACTTGGGAGCGCGAGGATCAGATGATGTGCAAATATCCTAATCTGTTCAAGCACTTCGCGTCAATCTCTTAAGGTACTATTTAATTTTCGTGACGAAAATTCTTTCAACTAGGGGATGATGTGACACCCTAGAAATTTTTTTTTATTATTTTAATTTTCGGAACGAAAATTCTTTCAACTAGGGAATGATGTGACAATCCGACTTTTTAGGTTAACCCTGTTAACTATCCCGTTAAGTTTCCTATTAAAAACTTAACCCCATTAACCAAATCTAACCCCAGGGACTGTTTCTGTCACAAATCCAACTCAGAAATGCAGGGACTAGTCCTGCCAAGTCTCAATACTTGAATTGTTGACTCCCCAAAGTCAAAATCAATTCAATTTAATCCTGTTTGACTTTTTGAAGTCAAACTCGTGACAATCCAATCAAATCAAATCCGAATTTGCAAATCGATTCTGTGGAAATTGGAACCGTTATCACTCGATTAAAATCATTAACGACCTTAAACATCAATTAAAACATCCATCATTAGCAAATTAATCAAATTAATGATGAATTATACCGAAATCGTTGAACCATTAGCACAATTCATCAATTCGATCATTTCAATCATCATACTCACAAACTAATCACCTGCAAACTTCATTCGAACTCCTCAGAAGCATATGCACGCATCAATTCGATCGGAAGAGTAGCCGGAGACACCGGAACTCAAGCTTTGGAGCCGCACCTGTGGTTTTAGTCGCGTACCGTCAACCCGAACACCATTGTGGTAATTAAACATTTCTGTAGTTTCGTTTTCATACCAAGATCGTTAGCCCTATCACAATTGTGGCTTAAAACATCGATTTAACCATGAACTGATTCTAGGGTTCATCATGTTAACGGTTTATTCAAACACTACTCTAGTCGTGATCTCAATCCAATTAATTTTGATGGATAGGTTCGCAAACCCTTTCTAATCGAAAGCCCTATGATAATTTAAACAAGTAACATCGAATTGTGTAACATCCAGTAATTAGGGTTTGTTCTTGAATCAATTTGGGGGGTTTTTGATCTTAACGGCTATCTCAATCAGATTAAACCTCATGGTTGGATTCGCAATCACCATTTTATCAAAAACCCCATGAATCCAACAGTTTCTAACATAAGAATTTATCTAATCGATTTGGCATTCATATCTAAGGTTTCGACCTGTTTTTCCTAAAAATTAACGATCTTAAACTTAACCATTTTGCAATTAAATCCATCTACAGATTCGCAACACCCTAATGATTAAAACCCCTATGAATACTAGATGAATCGTGATCATTTCGAACGAAATCCGGACTGGTTTTGGCTCGGTAACATGGGGAAGAATAACCACTTGAGCCTAATTGATAAAAGGATTCAACCCGCATATCAGTCGCGATACCCTAGCGGGCGGCACTGGTTAAAGCGATGTGTGTGTGTGGGAGAGACCCGGTTTCGAGACCGGGCTCCCACAATTATTTTTAAAACATTTTTCTGGATTATTAAATTAATAAAAATCAAACCTTTTAATATTGTATTATTATATAAATGGGTTTTAACCCGGAAAACAACCCGTAGGCTATGGTTTGAAATATTAGTTTATTTTTATAAATTATACCCACTTTTATAATTTATACATTATTATTATTAATAAGTAAAAATAATATATTTATATTATTTTTAAGCCGTAAACTCGTGTAAAATAATATGTTTATATTATTCTCAAATTGTGACCCGTATTATAAAATAATATATATTTATATTATTTCAAATCATTTTATAACGCCGTAAATCAATCGAGACTAAATAATAATATAACTAATTATATTATCCACTCGTATATATATATATTATTTATGTTGTTCGTCGCGTAAAATAATTCCTAAACCCGTGGACACGTTCGTCCACTCTCATTTATTGGAGCGGTTCTTTTAGACGTTCCTTCCATGTCACAGTCACAATTCCCATTATCATTCCTAATTTATGTGTTTATAATTTTAGGACATTCGTAGGTCTTTTGAGACTTACACTCGTGGTTCCAACTTACTTCTAGTGTGAAACTACCTTCAACGCCAAACAGGTGAGTTTTCACGGCCCTTTTTTACTGTTTTAACTTGGGAGAGAAAACATGCTTAAACTACTTTTGAGATTTTGTATTTCATATGCTATCAATGTTAAAGCTAAGTGTAACACGCTATCACAGAAAGTCCTCATCTTATCTCGAACCGTTAATATGGATCTTAGCAAGGTAATATTTAGTAGTACTATTGGGTTTGACAAATCCCACCCGCGTTAGTCGCGCTAACTCGATCAGATATCGAACGGGTGAAATGTTAGCCTACTCACACCGCCAGTGTTGATAGACCTGGCAGGAGGCAATAAACAAACAGTCAGCTTCGGTTGCGAGCACTTGAGCTAAACATGAACATAGGTTAGCTACCTATAGATATGCATATTGAATGATCATAAATCTGGTAAACGCTTACTTATTTAATGAAACCTGTGAACTCACCAACCTCGTGTTGACACTTTTTATTACATGTTTTCTCAGGTTGCTAAGCTAAGACACAGGTGCACGTTAGGGCATGCATGGGATTCAACTGCTTTGATTGTGTCTATTTATGTTTGGTTGAGTTATTCTATTGTACTTTGCTTTGTTTGGACGTTTGGACTTTTTGGGACTTTTGGACTTTGGTTTTGGGTGCGTGTATTTTTCGCATTTACTTTCTTTACGCTTCCGCATTGAACTCTGATTATTATGGTATTTTCATTTGAGTCCCATGTAGAGTCGTTCAAAGTAACTAATGTTTGAGATCCTGGTGTGTCACCTTCCAAACGGTAAAACTCCGTTAGTGGAATTTGGGGGTGTGACAATACTTGTCCAACAAGCTTTAGAAAAGGGATATGACCAAGTGGTTTAGTGAGGGCTGGTTCTATAGAGTTATTATGTAGAACTTGTTAGGAGCCATCTAAGACCTTTACTCATACAAAATGGTAGCCTAATGCCACGTGTTCATACAAGAATGATATACGAGATTAGCACATAGGTAAGTTGCACCAGTGTTATCATAAAAAAATATTAGGGGATGCAAAATAGGTATGCCAAGTTTTGTGAGTAAATTTTGAACCCAAGATACTTCAGCAGATGCATTGGCTAAGGCTTTGTATTCAGCTTCAGTGGATGACCGAGACATGGATTTTTGTTTTTCCAAGCGTGAAGATATGATGTTGGAGCCAATATATAGGATGTGGGTTATAGTTGATCGACCTCCATTTGTGACACGGCCCTAATCCGAGTCAGAGAAAGACATGAGATCAAGAGGAGATTCATGGTTGAAAAACAACCTGTAGTGGAGTGTACCTTTTAGATACCAGAGAACTCGTTTTAAAGCTTTCCAGTGTACTTGCGATGGAGAGTGCATGAATTGCTATAGTTTATTTATAACAAAGGAGATGTTGGGACGAGTAAAAGCAAGATATTGTAATGATCCAATAAGCTTGCAATAGCGAATTAGATCAACAGTGGGTGACCCAGCCATGGAAGAGAGAGCTTCAGATGAACTTAAGGATGTTGTTACCTCATTAGCCCCATCCATATGGAAATGAGATAAAATATCTTGAATGTGATGGTTTTGTGAGAGAAATAGCCTAGATGGTGTGTGGAAATAACCTCAACATCGAGAAAATGGTAAAGGTGGGCAAGGTCTTTAATAGAGAACTTGCGAGCCAAAGTAGCCACAAAATGGTCCACGAATTTAGTATTGTTTCCGGTGAGAACTATGTCGTCCACGTGTAGACCATGACGTAGCAAGTGACCCCTTCACGATTGTAAATAAAGAGGGTGGCATCAGCCAATGATTTGTGAAATCCAAACTCAAGTAGAAATGTTGTTAACTCCATGTACCAAGCTCATGGAGCTTATTTGAGCCCGTAAAGAGATTCCGAGTTTAGAACTATGATTTGGGTACTTTGGATGAACACAGCTCGGTGGTTGTAGCATATAAACATCTTCTTGGAAGGTACTATGAAGAAATGCATTATTTATGTCCAATTGACGTAGAGGCCAGTTTTTGGAGAGTGCAATAGACAGAACGGTACGCATTGTAACTGACATTATGACGGGACTGAAGGTGTCAAAGTAGTCCTTGCCATATTGTTGTAGGAAGCCATTAGTAATGAGACATGCCTAGTATTTGGCAATCGAGACATCCAGATTTCGTTTAAACCTGAAAATCAACTTACAACCAATGGGAGTTTTTTATGTTTAAGGGATGAGTTCCCCGGTAACAATGTGTTAGAGAGCATTAAACTCACTTTCCTTCTCTTTTCTCCAATGTGGGTCTTTAAGTACTTGAGTGTGGGTGGTGGGTTCCACGGTGGGAGGGATAAAATGTGTGACAACCACGGTTTTTCAGTTCCTTCTCGTTTCTCGACTTTTTATACGTTTATATTTTAAATATTATGGTTTTATATATTTTAATTGATTCTTGGAACTCTAGAAACATTGCCTTAGACGAACACTAAGGTCCGAACTAGAAAACCCATTAAGTGCATACACCGCGTATAATGCGAGCGCGTTAAATAAACGGTAAAATTTAGTTTCTTGAAATTAATTTTTTTATATTTAAATTTGGTTGAGAAATATGTTTTATAATATTAATATGTGCTAACTTTTGTGATTCTTGATTAAACTAACGATCACAGTTGGTTCATCCGGTAAATACCCGATATAACTTTTTAATTTTTTTTTTGAGTTTTTGTGTTTTAAAAATTGTCAAAATTCATTACTTTGGATACTAGATTTTTATGTTTGGATAAAAATATTTATTAAAGTGTTTAGGGGTGTAATTTTGATAAAAAGTGGGTATATTTTTATAAATTTTGTCTTTAAAAATGCTAGAACTCATCCTCCACCTATAAAAACCCTTCCCCCACCTCTTTTCCCCTTCTTTTTCCCAGCTCTAATTCAGCCACAACCCCTCCCCCTTTGTCTAAACACACCCAAAAATCTTCATTCAAGCTCAAGAACATTCATCCAAGCCTTGATTCTTAGTTCCAATTGATTTATGAGCATTGTTTTAGTGATTTGAAGGTATTTCATCATGATTTTTTTATGTTTAATTTTCTGTTTTGATGTTACATGCATCATCCAAGAACACAAAGAACACACATACTACACACACTCACTTTGATTTTCAAGTTTTGTTGTTTTTAAGAGTTATTAACTTGAATCATGTGATTTTAACAAGGATTTGTGGATGAAAACTTGTTGTAATCATCCACAATGAGTTATCTATTGTAAATCTTGCAAATTTTGGATGACCAAAGTGTATGAACAATTGGTGTTCATATTTGTGTTCTTCATGGATTAAAGTGGATTTTTGAGTTTTTGTCATGGATTTGAACCACCATTATGATTATAGGTTTAAACAACAAGAAATAACCGGAGAGTAGCCTTCCCAAACATCATAAAAGGCTGATTTTGAGGTACAATTTGATCAAATGTAGTTTAGCTAGTTTGAATGTCAAGAACATCCATGTTCTTGATGTATTTTACAAAATTATTGATTTGACACCCAAAATTATTTTTAATCAGTAGGATATGTTTTAAAATAAAGATCTGGAAATTTGGTTATCAAACTCTTTATGGATTATTTATTAAATTCCTACAAATTTAATATATCAAAATTGAGAAAAATACCTCTGAGTATTAAAAAAATCTAGAATTTGGACAAATGGTTAATATATCATAAATGGACTCATGTCCAAATTTCGTGAAAATTGGAGTTGTATAAGTAGGTGTTTAGTATTTATAAATTTTAAGAAATGATTTGGGGATATTATACTTCTGGACAACTTCTGGATTAGAAACTTGGAATGAGTTCTCATATGGACCTAAAACTAATCTGGTAAACATTTCGTAAAGTTTTGATTATTTTAACTATTTTTCCCGAATTCTGGATTTGAAACTTGGAATGAGATCTCATATTTTAACATTTCGTAAAGTCTGACGGTTTTGATTGTGGCTTAGGGTAATTATATCTCAACACGTGTACTTGATCATCTACAGATGGTTACTATTAATTTTGAAATTTATTTACTTACTTTTTTCTTATCGAGACGCAAAAATAACTTACTCACCAACTATTTTTACAGTTGACCCGTTTTCGAAACATGCTTTTCAGGTAAACAGTTTTGGAGATCATGAGCTTTAAACGGCTTGCTTTTGGGAAGAATTATTATTGTGTACCTTTGGTTGTAGTCAGACATTTTAGACACTTTGTATTGATTCGGGGTTTTCATGTATTCGTAGTTTCGTTAGAAGCACGTAGTATGGTTCATTGTAATGCACAACTTTCCTTTTAGTTACTCTTGTACTTGTGTTCAATGCGATATACCGGTCCCACTCCGTGTTTCCGCCTTCGGTGGGGTGTGACAGACTTGGTATCAGAGCACTGGTTATAAAGAATTAGGTTTACCCGAGACTAAACCTAGACTATAACTCTAAGTTTATTGCATTGAACCGTAGGAATTATATATGCATTGCATACTACCTCTTGCTCATCTACGACACATTGCTTCATCATAATCATGTCGTCATCACAACACTACGTGTACTCTTCGATGATTTCGGTCACGTTTGCTGTAATCTATATCCGCTTCTATCTGTCTTAGTGTTACCACAGGTTGTACATGTACTTGCACCACACCTGCATCTACTCCAGCTGTGGAGTCGGCTTTCTTGCTTGACGTCTATTGTTGTCACTTGGTGCGGTATATACTTTATTTCGTAAATTGCTGGATTGGACGACTAGGACTTTCGCTAGGAGTTATGGCATACAGAACTGCCAGATTAAAAGAGAACCTAAAGTGGAGAAGCAGGACTAAACGGGAGAGAACTCTATGGTTCAGAAGATCCATACACTTTTCTTTGTTGGATCATTGGATCCACGTATACGTACAATTTGTAGCATGTTTTGCTCGTTACTGATTTGAGGGTCTCTGGCCTATTATTAGTGCCTAATTTCCACCACACTCTTTTCTTTAGAATAGCCGGTTAGTCCCCTCTATCATTACCTCCATCCAGCAGTAGCCTTAGACACGAAATCTATGAGTATTGGTACAAATAACTAAGCGTGATCAGATGGAAAACACACTCTCGTATGCAAAAGTGTAACACGATGACACAATCTAATGAACATGTCAGATCCCTTTTAGTTGAAAGCTTGGAAAGGGGAAACACAATAGGGACCATGCAAAGTAAATTATCATTACGGGTGCACACGTAATCATAATTTGTAGTGCATGAGAACTCTAGTGAGTCTTACTGTTCGAGTCAATGTTCATGATTAATGTATATTTCTAATCCCAATTCCCAGTCATTCGAATACTGATCGAAACTATCGTAACCTTAGGGTTTAGCCAAAGACATCAAATGATGCGATAGACTACCACAGGTGACATGGGAATATATATATATCGTCTCCTTCACCTTTGAATTCGAACGGATCTAAAACTTTTATCGAGACTTCATTGGCGTGACAATTTTGACCGCAGCATTTAATATATCCGTTCTCAGTTGATTTGACCTTGGTACATTGACCGGACTTGAAAATTTGTTGTAAAGTATTGCTTAACCTATGAGATCGAGCTAAAGATTTTCTCATTTGAATTTCGTTATTTGTTTATCCATGCATGGGAATGATCCTCGGTCTAGCATGAACCAGACCTCAACACTTCTGGCTCCCCTATTAGATCTTCATTGTCACGTTCTTGCACTTATGAAGGAACAGGAGAAATTCGAAATTGATCTAATCAACTCTTTAATAGATTTTGAGCAATGAAGATTTTCTTTCCTCAAACATTTTTATTTGCTAAATCTTATCCCTTGAAGGCTTTACTGTCACGTAAATTTAATGTTGGTCTTTATAACATTCAACACTTGTAGTAAGTGTACAACTATTATCGGAGGTCTAAGCATAATCTTGGATTTTACCTCATAATCCAAACACACTGTAACACCGATTGAGTAGCAGCTGATGGTGAAATTCTTTAAAGCACGCTAAACTTCTTTTTCCTAGACAAACAACCTTTCAACACGATCTCTTGGACAACTCTTTATTTTGATGCTTACCATTCTAACTGTGCATTTAGTGATCATAACACGAATTCTTTTCTTCCTAAACTGATTGTCGATATTTCAATTGGAAACAAACGCCAATAATCTAATTCTACCTTAAGCTAAAGGAATAACTTGGCTATCATGGTAACATCTACTGTGTAAATTTTTCCCATCGACTCACTGTGACCTATTTTTTTTCCGGATACTTAACCGTCATCAATAGTTCTGCAAAAATATTCTAATTAATTCGCATCACATTTATTTGAAATTTCCATTCAAGTGCTCTTCACTCACTTTTGTAATATGGTACAATAAATCTTGATTCCCTTCACGCAACACCCTTAGGGTATTATGGAATCCTTACTTGAGATAGGTAAGTAATCAGACCTTCCAATATAAATGACAAACGAAGTTGTTCTCACAACATTTGACATTCAGTGCATTATCAAACTTTGATATTTTGCCGACGATCAATAATCCATGCTTATGCCCAAACAAATTGCAAGGAAATCTAAGAGTGAACTGTCAGCCGTTGTGCCACAAGCATGAGGCTGACATACAAAACTCTTAAACTTATCTCATTTGCTAGTATTCCTGCCATTTCTATGGTTTCATATTCTTATGTAAAGGATATAAGCATGGTCTGCCTCAAACAACCAACTATACATAAAAATCTAAATAGGATAATCTTATATCCTTTTATACTTACACTTCCTTAAAGATCATTCGGTTGATCGACTCTCTGATTTCCAACTTAGTAGAGACTTGTTAGCATACTTTACTCTCAGTCTCCTATAATTAAAAATTCGTAGAGCATCTCATGTTAAGAAATGACTTCTTAACAGTACTTCGAGAAGATACAAATATCTGACATTTAACACTCATTGCCTCAACTTTATGACTTAAACCCTTGGGCAAAGGACCTTAAGGCTATAACCGATAGGGATGGATTACGAAATGGTAAATCATAGTGATATCGTTTGAAATCCATGGAAGTTGTAGGCATACTGTGCTACCAGTTATTGGCAGATAATCAATTCAACCATCTTCAACACTAGATCTAATGACGAACTCTGACATCTTATGGTCCATTCCACCAACTTTAATGGCAAAACAAGGACTTGAGTGGAAAATTGAGAATCCTATTCATTTGAAGGATGCGTCCATAATCATAAGGGGCAATTTTGAGAATTTGTTTCTATGTTCTATGATCCTAACAGATTAAAGTTGCACGCTACTAGGAAGATAAACAAATGATGAATCATAGTTGACTCTACTTTCTTGAAGGTTTACACATATACATTACTATCTGTTCCTCGATATATTTTAATATTATATTCATTTTTTCAAGATCCGTTTGGGATGTCCATGCATTATCTTTAAGTGACATAGGAGCATAACGTTCCCGCATTTAATAAATTCTAGTTTTACTGGATCCTCTCCTATTTTTCTGTCATCTACTTATGAAAGTCAAACCCTAGGCTAAATTGACAATGATATTACATTAAAGTCTACCCATTTTGTGGGTTAGCAAGCTCATAATCATTTTCAGGGGACACCATTTTTATGAGATTATTTCCACAACGTGACTATTTACTTCCTTATCGAGATGAACTGCGGATTACCTTCGAATCACTTCAATCCACATCAAGGATAATGTAGACACCGAATGTTATCCTATCAAATTTGAACGACTCAATATGATGACTATACCGTCTTTTTGATATAGACCCATATTTCAAAATTCAATTTCCGACCGTTAACCAAATTTGATGTATGGTAGTCAATTCAATGTCCGAATATTGAACTGGCACTTAGTCTTATAACTAATCTACTTGAATAGATCATTATGGATTTTTAGTTACTTTATCTATCTAGATCTTGTCATGACTTGATTATCATATAACCTATTGCTAACTTTCGGCAATATGTATATGAACCTTTGGTTGAAAATCACCAAACATGGTTAAATTATATCGAGACTAACACACGAGTTCGTACCAAACTCCAATGCTTTGTGATGAGGTTACATAACACCGAGTCATCTCTAACATCTATTTTATGATGATGACTCATTTCCTATAACACTTGAGAGGATTGAGTAAATTTGACTCTTAGCAAATTATCTTGACAGAATCCTAGTATAACCTCCTTTTTTTTAATCCTTGGTTTCACGACTTGAGTTTGGCACCATCATACTCGTACTTATCATACTTACTTTGTAAAGCTTTACGCTTGGATTACTTGTTATACAGTCATTCTCTAATGACTAACCAACACTCTTCCATTCGGGTACAAGGAGTGTAAACCTCGTCCACTTGATATTTTCATTTTCAGAATCCTTACGTATCAGCTTTTACGGTTATGTTGTATATATACCAGCCATGTTGTATCGCCCTATGATGCAACAATGTGCCAACTTTTGATCAGTAACTACTATTACTGGCAATCACCAGGTACAACAACCCGAGATTCCACGGGGGAAGTGGGAACAAATTTCAAGGGATTTCATTTTAAGTGACCCAGAACGTTTGGCGGTCATGATTTGACTTGAGCTATTGTTGGCTTATTAATGAAATTTACACATTTCTTTCCTATCCGAATTGAATCCAATACGGAGGAATTAGCTCGACCGTATATCAGTTAAGTTGTAGCAAGGCATGGAGTGCCTGTTTCAGTTATCCCCGTTAGGGATAGTCATTTTACATCTCGTTTCTGGCAGACATTATAAAAAGCTTTGGGAACGCGTTTAGACTTGAGCACTGATTACCTTCTTCAAACTAACAGTCAAAGTGAACGAACCATTCCGACCTTGAAGGATACGCTCAGTGCTGTCTGACAGACTTTGGTGGTAATTGGGACGCTCAATTACCATTGGTCAAATTCCCTTTCAATATCAATTATCACACTGGCATTGTTTATACGTCATCTGAAGTTTTGTTCATACGTAAATAGCAATCACCTCTTCATTGGACTGAAGTTGGTGATAATCATTTTGGCCTGTCCGGAAGTCAAACATGAGGCAGGCATAAGGTTGTCGGAGGCCAACCGTGGAGTTATGCTGGTATTCGGAGAAAACCTATGGAAATTCAAATCGGTTACAAGTACTTTTTAAGGTATCACCTTGAAAGGATATAATTTGATTCGGAAAGAGAAGTAAGCTTAACTTAAGATACTTTGGACCATATGAAATCATTGTTAGATTCGGTCCGGTGGTGTCCAAACTGAAACAACCCCAGCGACTTCGTGACATTTCCGATATTTATCATGTTATCATATTCAAAAGAGTTTAGCCGTCAAATCTATATTTATACTACATGAGGAATTTCAAATTGATGACAAGTTCATTCTTCGAGGTGTTATTTGTTTGAGTTCTAAGTACATGATATGATCATTTTTCATAACTTAGAGTATTGGTTGTCGATATGACACATTTTTATTCACAAAGTGACGTGCTAAAGTCTACCGACTCTTTGAACTTTTATAGCACCTCTCCTGTCAAGGATTTTCTGGTTGCTATATGTGACAGTATTCATTGATGGCACGAAGTAGGATGGTACTTTCCTATGCTAGTAAAATGATTCTAAATCACTAAAATTTTATATCATGATATTATTCTGGATTCACAGCAACTTTGTATCTGTAGTATATCTATCCTTTGGCAGATTCTTTAATTTTCTGATTACACCAGCATTGTACTTTTTAATTGAATCCGGAAATAAGTGATCTTTGAATCCATTGGAGATTTCGAAGGACCTCTCTCTCTCATGTTACTCAACTCGGTGATTCTATATTCCTGGTTTGTCAAACCCCCCCCCCCCACTCTCCAGGAAACCAGATCCATCTGGACTTTCGTACTTGAAACAAATTTCAAGAAAAAAATTGTCAATTGTACACCAGTTGAATTTCGGGACGAAATTCCTTTCAACTGGTGGATAATGTGACAACCACGGTTTTTCAGGTCCTTACCGCTTCTCGACTTTTTATACGTTTATATTTTTAAATATTATGGTTTTATATATTTTAAGTGTTTCTAGGAACTCTAGAAACATTGCCTTAGACAAACACTAAGGTCCGAACTAGAAAACCCGATTAAGTGCATACACTGCGTATACTGCGAACGCGTTAAATAAACGGTAAAATTTAATTTCTCGAAATTAACTTTTTTATATATAAATTTGGTTGAGAAATATGTTTTATAATATTTATATGTGCTAACTTTTGTGATTCTTGATTAAACTAACGAGCACAAGTGGTTCATCCGGTAAATGTATTTACCTGGTATAACTTTTTAATTTTTTTTTTGAGTTTTTGTGTTTTAAAAATTGTCAAAATTCATTATTTTGGATTCTAGATTTTTATGTTTAGATAAAAATATTTATTAAAGTGTTTAGGGGTGTAATGTTTATAAAAAAGTGGGTATATTTTTATAAACAGCGAATTACAAATTACGTCCTTTAAGTATTACCCAAATTTCAGAATACGTCCTTAAACTAAGAAAATTACAGAAAATGTCCTTTATGTTTAAAAAAGTTTGCACGTTTCATCCTTTAGACTAACGGGCGTTAATTTTTTCCGTTAAGTGTGGTCACATGCCATGCACACGAGGGCAAATTGGTCTTTTCATATATGTTTTAAACATAAATTATAAATAAAATAAAAATGAAATTATATATATTAATATATACTCTTTTCTTACTCTAACCTCTCTCTCACCGAAACAAGCAGGCCACCCCAATCTTCTCCGGCCAATCTACCTTCAGATGCAGAAATCAGTGATATTAAACCATCATATTCAAAAGAAATGAAGAAAAACTTCTCAGATTCAAAAGGCATAACAAAACTTTATTCAAATAACTTCTCAGATTCAAAAGAAATGAAGAACAATCTAATTCACGATTAAAAGCACCGTACCTCATGAGAAAACTAGGGTTCCAGATATCGATGTTACTGTCTACAAGGTCGCCGGCGATGAGACCGAGTGACAATTCTTCTGAACCCGATGACGGAGACTTCCCCACGAAAACCGATTAAACGGTTTAGAACTAGGTATGGCACCGGAGAACGGAAGGTCATGATCATCAGATGGAAAATCAAATTTAAACAGTTCTAGATTTGTAGATGAACTGAACGACATATATACGGCTCCGACCATAGTTCCAGCGACAAAGAACGGTGCATCGGGAGCAAATGCAACCAAGGAGACCCGAATAAGTAGTGATCGGCGTCTTTGTTTTTTCTTTAGGTGTTCATGTATGACAGTAGCAGAAGTAACCCCTTTTATACGGGGGCTTGTCCGTCATATTACCAATCACATTTGGCATAGCGATGTTCTTCCCAAACCAAGCACCCCCACCAACAGACCTTCACCATTTATTTCGAATTTCGATTCCCAAGCTGCTGTACCATTTTTTGACCGGCGAGGGGGTGGAAATGTCGATGAACATAGAGGGGGATTTCTTCTTTGCTGTTGTTGCTACTGTTGTCAAACCTTCAAAAAAAACCTTCCCCCACCTCTTTTCCCCTTCTTTTCCCCTGCTCTAATTTAGCCCCAACCCCTCCCCTTTGTCCAAACACATCCAAAAATCTTCATTCAAGCTCAAGAACATTCATCCAAGCCTTGATTCTTGGTTATAATGGATTTATGAGCATTGTTTTAGTGATTTGAAGGTATTTCATCATTGTTTTTATGTTTAATTTTCTGTTTTTATGTTGCATGCATTATCCAAGAACACCAAGAACACACATACTACACACACTCACTTTGATTTTCAAGTTTTGTTGTTTTTAAGAGTTTTTAACTTGAATCAAGTGATTTTAACAAGGATTTGTGGATGAAAACTTGTTGTAATCAGCCATATTGAGTTATCTATTGTAAATCTTCCAAATTTTGGATGACCAAAGTGTATGAACACTTGGTGTTCATAGTTGTGTTCTTCATGGATTAAAGTGGATTTTTGAGTTTTTGGCACCAGAGAACGGAAGGTCATGATCATCAGATGGAAAATCAAGTTTAAACAGTTCTAGATTTGCAGATGAACTGAACGACATATCTACGGCTCCGGCCATAGTTCCAGCGGAAAAGAACGGTACATCGGGAGCAAATGCAACCAAGGAGACCCGAATATGTAGTGATCGGCGTCTCTGTTGTTTCTTCAGGTGTTCATGTATGACTCTAGCAGAAGTAACCCCTTTTATACGGGGGCTTGTCAGTCATATTACCAATCACATTTGGCTTAGCGATGTTCTTCCCCAACCAAGCACCCCCACCAACAGACCTTCACCATTTATTTCGAATTTCGATTCCCAAGCTGCTGGACCATTTTCTGACCAGCGAGGGGGTGGAAATGTCGATGAACATAGAGGGGGATTTGTTCTTTGCTTGTTGCTACTGTTGTCAGACCTTCAAAGTGAATCGATTGCAACCGATTTGCTTTAGTTCTTCTCTGTATTTGTTTAATTGAGTGCAATCAAGATTTCATGGGTTAAATGGAGGGGGATGATGAAGAAGTCGACAGGGTGGGGGAGGGGCTGGGTGATGTGGTGACCGGAGCTGGTGGTGGTCTGGTTGGAGCTGGTGGTTGCTAGAGCTGCTGGTGGCCGAGGGGGTTTCAGGTAGTGGTGTTAGAGATAGAGAGAGACGAGAGAGTTGAGAGAGAGGGAGGGGTTAGTATTTTTTTTACCCTTAAATAACCCCTAAGAAATCTTTAAGTTACACAAATAGTCCCTGGAAAGGTGAAAAGACTAATTTGCCCTCATGTGCATGGCACGTGACCACACTTAACTGAAAAAATTAACGTCCGTTAGTCTAAAGGATGAAACGTGCAAATGTTTTTAAACAAAAAGGACGTAATATGTAATTTTCTTAGTTAAAGGACGTATTCTGAGATTTGGATAATACTAAAAGGACGTAATTTGTAATTCGCTCTTTTATAAATTTTGTCTTTAAAAATGCTAGAACTCATCCTCCACCTATAGAAACCCTTCCCCCACCCCTTTTCCCCTTCTTTTTCCCTGCTCTAATTCAGCCCCAACCCATCCCCTTTGTCCAAACACATCCAAAAATCTTCATTCAAGCTCAAGAACATTCATCCAAGCCTTGATTCTTGGTTCTAATGGATTTATGAGCATTGTTTTAGTGATTTGAAGGTATTTTATCATGGTTTTTATGTTTAATTTTCTGTTTTGATGTTGCATGCATCATCCAAGAACACTAAGAACACACATACTACACACACTCACTTTGATTTTCAAGTTTTGTTATTTTTAAGAGTTTTTAACTTGAATCATATGATTTTGAGAAGGATTTGTGGATGAAAACTTGTTGTAATCATCCACAATGAGTTATCTATTATAAATCTTCCAAATTTTGGATGACCAAAGTGTATGAACACTTGGTGTTCATATTTGTGTTCTTCATGGATTAAAGTGGATTTTTGAGTTTTTTGCATAGGAGAACAGAAGGTCATGATCATCTGATGGAAAATCAAGTTTAAACAGTTCTAGATTTGCAGATGAACAGAACGACATATCTACAGCTCCGGCCATAGTTCCGACGGCAAAGAACGGTGCATCGGGAGCAAATGCATCCAAGGAGACCCGAATATGTAGTGATCGGCGTCTCTGTTGTTTCTTCAGGTGTTCATGTATGACAGTAGCAGAAGTAACCCCTTTTATACGGGGGCTTGTCCGTTATATTACCAATCACATTTGGTGTAGCGATGTTCTTCCCCAACCAAGCACCCCCACCAACAGACCTTCACCATTTATTTCAAATTTCGATTCCCAAGCTGCTGGACCATTTTTTGACCTGCGAGGGGGTGGAAATGTCGATGAACATAGAGGGGGATTTGTTGTTTGCTGTTGTTGCTACTGTTGTCAGACCTTCAAAGTGAATCGATTGCAACCGATTTGCTTTATTTCTTCTCTTTATTTGTTTAATTGAGTGCAATCAAGATTTCATGGGTTAAATGGAGGGGGATGATGAAGAAGTCGACAGGGTGGGGGAGGGGCTGGGTGCTGTGGTGACCGGAGCTGGTGGTGGTCTGGTCGGAGCTGGTGGTGGCTAGAGCTGGTGGTGGCCGAGGGGGTTTCAGGTAGTGGTATTAGAGAGAGAGAGGGAGACGAGAGAGTTGAGAGAGAGAGGGAGGGGTTAGTATTTTTTTACCATTAAATAACCCCTAAGAAATCTTTAAGTTACACAAATAGTCCCTGGAAAGGTGAAAAGACCAATTTACCCTCATGTGCATGTCACGTGACCACACTTACCTAAAAAAATTAACGTCCTTTAGTCTAAAGGATGAAACATGCAAACGTTTTTAAACATACAGGACGTAATCTGTAATTTCCTTAGTTAAAGGACGTATTCTAAAATTTGGATAATACTAAAAGGACGTCATTTGTAATTCGCTCTTTTATAAATTTTGTCTTTAAAAATGCTAGAACTCATCCTCCATCTATAAAAACCCTTCCCCCACCTCTTTTCCCCTTCTTTTTCCCTGCTCTAATTCATCCCCAACCCCTCCCCTTTGTCCAAATACATCAAAAAATCTTCATTCAAGCTCAAGAACATTCATCCAAGCCTTGATTCTTGGTTCTAATAGATCTATGAGCATTGTTTTAGTGGTTTGAAGGTATTTTATCATGGTTTTTAAGTTTAATTTTCTGTTTTGATGTTGCATGCATCATCCAAGAACACCAAGAACACACATACTACACACACTCACTTTGATTTTCAAGTTTTATTATTTTTTAGAGTTTTTAACTTGAATCATGTGATTTTAACAAGGATTTGTGGATGAAAACTTGTTGTAATCATCCACAATGAGTTATCTATTGTAAATCTTTCAAATTTTGGATGACCAAAGTGTATGAACACTTGGTGTTCATATTTGTGTTCTTCATAGATTAAAGTGGATTTTTGAATTTTTGTCATGGATTTGAACCACCATTATGATTATAGGTTTAAACAACAAGAAACCACAGGAGAGTAGCCTTCCTAAACAACATAAAAGGCTGATTTTGCGGTCCAATTTGATCAAATGTAGTTTAGCTAGTTTGAATGTCAAGAACATCCATGTTCTTGATGGATTTTACAAATTGTTGATTTGACACCCAAATTTATTTTTAATCAGTAGGATATGTTTTAAAATAAAGATCTGAAAATTTTGGTGATCAAACTCTTTATTGATTATTTATTAAAATTCCTACAAATTTAATACATGAAAATTGGGAAAAATACCTCTAAGTATTGAAAAAATATGGAATTTGGATAATCGTTAATATATTATAAATGAAGACTCCTGTACAAATTTCGTGAAAATTGGAGTTGTATAAGTAGGTATTTAGTATTTATAAAATTTAAAGAAATGATTTGGGGATATTATACTTCTGGACAACTTCTGGATTTGAAACTTGGAATGAGATCTCATATGGACCTAAAACTAATCTGGTAAACATTTCCTAAAGTTTTGATTATTTTAACTATTTTTCCCGAATTTGTTAAATTTTAACAATATTATATTCATAATAAATAATCTGAATATTCGAAAAATATGAAAATTGGTCAGATATTTTTGTTTATGTACATGATCAATTGGTATAAATTTCAAACAATAAATTTGTGTCTAAGTATTATTTTAGAATTATGGCCCATTAAAATTTTATAAAAAGTTACTAATTATGGAAATTTTTATATAAAATTAATTTTATAAAAGTTTTAGGGGATTTTGGACAGAAGCTTGATCACATTAAAAACATAATTTTGGACTTTTAAATTGGTTGCTAATATTACACTAAAACCCTAATTTCGGACGAATCGGATTTTCAAACCGTAAACCGGACTTTACGCCCGTAACCGCGTTTTTGATCAAACGAAATCATGACTTGAGATTTTATCATACATGATTTTATAACTTCTGATGTTCTTTATTAAAATTTATAACTTAAGGTTTTAAGGTCACGGATTTATATAAAATCCGGTTTTACAATTTCTAACAATTCGTACACGTATGCACGGGTATTGGGTATGCAACTGACTGCATAGCCACTTTTGTTTTATTGAATTATTCACACACGTTAGGTGTCCTAAATGCTTGTTTCGTGTCTACTTGGTTAGTAGGACTCGGTTAGGACATCATATTTGCGGTTTATTCAATTAACCGTACTTTTTGCATTACTGCGCTCAGGTTAGTTTCGCGGCCCCACTTTTAGTTTTTAGTGTTTTACGGGGGAAAAGCAGGTTCACACACTACACGTTGTTACCTGGGATTACCAATGAATGTATTAAGTCCCCACTTTAACACAATCAATTAGCTTGGATAGCCGATGATAATTATGGATAGTACTATTTGGGTTGACACCCCCCGCCCAGGGTTGGTCGCACCAACCACATTTGTAGTTTCATTTGGGCGTATAATTAGCCATAGTAGGTGTTAACATTCGACACCTGGATACAGAGGCAGCAACTAGTCTGACGGTTTTAATTGTGGCTCAGGGTAATTATATCTTAACACGTGTACTTGATCATTTACGGATGGTTACTATTAATTTTGAAATTTATTTACTTACTTTTTCTTATCGAGACGCAAAACCTGCGTACTCACCAACTATTTTTATAGTTGACCCGTTTTCGAAACATGCTTTTCAGGTAAACATTTATGGGGATCACGAGCTTTAAACGGCTTGCTTTTGGGAAGAATTATTATTGTGTACCTTTGGTTGTAGTCAGGCATTTTAGACACTTTGTATTGATTCGGGATTTTCATATATTCGTACTTTCGTTAGAAGCATGTAGTATGGTTCAATGTAATGCACAACTCCTTTTAGTTTCTCTTGTAGTTGTGTTTAATGCGATATACCGGTCCCACTCCGTGTTTCCGCCTTCGGCGGGGTGTGACATAATGAAGCATGGAAATGTTTACAAACATGGAATTGGAATACTTATAGTTGGGCTAGCAAGTACGAGGAGTTGAGTTTGGAGTTGTAGTGTCAAGGTTGGGAGAGGTGGTGAAGGGTGACGTCGAGATGGGAAATGTAGGGTCGGGGTTGGGAGAGTTAGGATGGGGATGAGATGGGAGACGAATGAGGCGTGGGGGAGGAGGTGGTAGAGGTAGAAATCGGTGAAGGGGTAATAGTTATAGAAGGTGTAGAGGAGCTAGGCAAGGGTGGTGTTGAAGTAATGGGAATACTGGGCAGTGGGTTTGAAGGAGGGGCTGGAGTAGCGATGTGCATAGCCTGCATGGGAGAAGAAGGTTTGGGGTTTTGTAGGAAGGCGTCAGCAGTGGGGGGGAGAAGGAGAAGATGTGGAGGGTGTTTTATAGGGAAAATTATCTTCATTGAATTGCACATGGCGAGATCACAGTACTCGTAAGCAATTTAGAGGATGGATAGCCAAGGAAGATATATCGAGTGGACCTAGGTTGTAGTATAGATATGGTGCAAGGATGTAGCCATGGAAAGCAAGGGCACCTGAATGGTTTGAGCTTGGAGTAGTTGGGAGGTTTACCAAACAAAAGATCGAATGGACTTTTATGGTTAAGAATGGAAGTAAGAAGTCGATTAATGAGATGCATAGAAGGTTGGACGGCATGGGACCAAAAATGAAAGGGAAGACCGACATAGTAAACAACAAAACCAAACAGACCACAAAACAACGAACCTGGTCGCTAGATCTGGTAACACAAAACCCCGAACAACCGAACTCCTTCGGTTTTCTTTCACGATTTGACCAACATGCAAAACCGGTCCAACTGGTTGCTAATTGACGGCGATGATGGTGTGGTGGCCGATGGCGACGGTTGCGTCGCAGGAGGGTCGGACGAAGGGGAGAGAGAGAGGGATAGGATTAGGGTTTTTCTTTTTGTGTGTTCTCTCTTCCCACCCTTAGCTCCCTATTTATACTAAATTATAAACTTAGGGAGCAAGTTAGAGTTTCTAATAATTATCATATAATTATTACTTAAATACATTTAATTATTAGATAATTATTAATCATATTAATAACTTATCTAGTCAAACCCAATTTCTAATTATCAAACACTTTGATGATTATTAATCCTCATTAAATTAATTCTCAATCACCAACACTTGATAAATAATTAATTTCATTTTAATTATTTGTAATCTAGTTACAAACAATTAACTATCTCTGTTTATTTCACTCCTTGTCAGCAGTTTTGTTTAGATTATTTAACTCCTTAAATAATCTTAGCATTCGTTGCTAATGGTGTAACCCTTTAGACCCTACCTTAGTAGTAGTATTGTCTGATGTTTTTACTGCGTATTGTTTCCAACAAACTCCCACTTGCACAAGTCTCGATCATCCGTCAATACATATTGTGGTGGATGTATAGCTACATCTCACTGCTCCTATCAAGGTATGACGCTTTTAAGCGGTCTACTATTCCCGATAGGTTAAGTAATCTTACCTAACTGTTCATAATAGTCATAGTCATCGGTTGATTATCCCTTACACTTATTCCTTTCATTGCATTGCATTGCATACATTGGTACATTAAAGGCCATGTTTAATTCAAGTGTGGGAAGAAACTTATTATACTTTGCTTATCTCATGTTTTATCACTACTCATATTCATAATTCTACCCGTATTGGGACTTTTTGTTTAAATTTTCAAATCCTAAAAGTCATATAAAAATTCAAAATTTTCAAAAATATTTTATCATTATCCTTAAGCATATGGTCTTAGAACCTTTTGTCATCGGTGCATTCTTGGGTCACATGATTTGAAGAAAACCTTTGAGTCTATTTTAAATAAATAAAATGAGATATTTAAGGTGTAGCAAGTAGAAAAAAATGGAAATTATGTACAGTTCTTACACCTTACCCAATTTATCCATTTTCTGTGAGTATTTTGGGTCTTTCTGAGCATTTCATTCAATATATTTTTGCATGCTCCTTCATTTGGGCGTATTGTGTGATTGTCAATTTTTGCTTGCATATTAGAACTTGTGTGACCTATACATTTCAATACTATAATCTAAGGGTTTGTATGAAAAATGATTGAGGCAATTAGGATTTACCCCCTTTCTGTTAGCCTTTTTCCTTCCATTCCATTACCAACATTTTATCCCTTAGTTAGCCCCGCTAAGCCTTCTCCAGTTTTTATTCATCAACTGCATGTTACACCCGCTTAGCCAAAATTAGTTTGTTCACTTCTAGCCTTTTTTAACCCGATTTTAAGTCAAATTAGCTTTGACTTAAAGATATCTAGTCTATTTCAAGTCTTGAAAATCTGACCTTAAAAGAGTCAGATTAGCTATACCCTCATCATCTGAGTCATGCAGAGTGATATATTAACTTCTCGTTACCTTTCATTAATAAGTCAAATAAGCCAAGCCGGATTTTTAACACCTAGCCACTTTCCCATAAATTCCTAGCCCTTTACCCGAGCTAAATTACAACCCTTGTAAGCCCTCTTGATTCATGCATTACACTTGTGATATTTGGTGGAGATTTGATTTGCATACATGCTTATGATTTTGCCTGCTTCATTCTGACATTAAGGGTTCCACTTGGACTCATTTATCCATATACTACAACCAAGTGTTAAATGAACATAGTGAGGTGTATGAAGTTGTGCATAATCCAAGTTCTAGTAGGCATTCTATCCCGTCCTTAATATCCCCATAAATTAGAAAAATACGAAAAATATAAAAATTAACTCATTGGTCTATTCACTTGAGTGCCGACTTCTTTGATAGTTGTTTATGCATTAGGAAGCATTAACCGCTTAGGATCTTCTATCTTTTTCTTTCTAGCCATATGGGTCTCATTAATTCATGAGTTTTCTTGAGGAAAAGCAAAGTTCAAGTGTGGGAATGTTTGATGTGCCATTAATTATATGTACTTTTCACGTATAACCATCCCCATATTTGATCTATTTTTGGGAAAATTCATTGGAATTAGGCCTAAATTGGTTCATTTGAGATAATCACAGGTTATTTGGCTTCGCATGCTAAAAGGAAGAAAAAGTAAAAGATCTATGAAAGTCAGAGGCCAGCCACTGCCGTGCATGGCCAGCACGACCGTGCCTCCTTTGAAACCAGTCAAGAACATTCTAGAAGCACGCCAAGATGGTCAACACTTAGTTAACCAGGAGGCATGACCGTACACACCTATGCATACTCGTGCATCCCTGCACCATTGCCAGAAAAAGATGACTCCGTACAAAAGGTGATTCACATGGACATATTTCGCACGGTCGTCCATATGGAGTCACGAGCGTGCCTCACCCTAGATTTCGCCTATAAATAGGAGTTCAAGCCCTTTCATTCAACAAGCAACATTTGGGATAGTTCCTAATCACTACACTTTTCTTTGGTTTGATTTCTTGTTCTTGTACTCGTTCCATGATTTATATATCAAAAAGTGTTTTAATATTCATTTGTATGGCCACTAGTGGCTAGTCTTCTTGTATCACTTGGGTGAAGATGACACTTGGTGCAAATTAATATTTTGATTTAGTAAAATGGTGTGATTATGTTCCTTGGTTATTCTTTACTATGATCATCCTTTATGAATGTGAGTACTTGATTTTCAGTCACTAGAGTCTTAAATCTTGTGGGTGTCTTGAGCAATACATGTTCTTTAAACATTCATTCAAAGTTGTACATCTTTATACAAGTCTTTGATACTATACTAGGCCTAGTTAGTAAAGATTTAAACTTTTGTTGGTTGGGGTTGGGTACTCAAGCAAAGCATTATGATTTTTAGCTGAACTTTGTATTTTGTGTCGGTATTTCTTCTATTCTCTTGTCTTTGGCTAGCAGAGAACTTCTAGCGAAGCCATGGGGTACAAAGGTTGAGGTGGAAGACATATTTATTTAAAGGTTTTTGTAGTCAAGATGTCTTTAATCCGGCCTTGGGTAGCTAGCATGTATTATAATTCTAGCTTCCTAATAGGTTGAGGGTCGCTGTAACCCTAGATGGGAGCCCTTCCATTTTATTACTAAAGCTTAACTAGTCAAGTTCGGTATTTTCAGATCTTCATAGAGTAGCGTTGAGGTAGATGTGCATTTCAGCTTTCCAATAAGTCATATGGCGTGGTAACCGTAGCTAGGAGCCACGTCAACCGGACAATCTTAGTCCGACTAATAGTTAGAGGAAGCGTTAGCACTTGCAAGAGCATGTTAGCCTTCCAACCGATTATTAAGAATGATAACCCGACTATGGAGTCGTTCACCCCTTTTATTAATTTTGACCACACCATTGACCTATTTCTAAAATATCGATTTACTACCGGTTGGATTCTAGCCCAAGTGATATGTCGTTGATCTGATTACCTCTCAATCCTCTGTCTCGTTTTGTTGCCCACTTGTCTTTACATTTTTATCACAAAAACCACTATCTTTATTATTAGACTAAACAATTACAACATTTGAGTACTGAAAGCCACTGTGTCCATTGGTTCGATACTTGATTCTTACCTAAACTCTATTATGTTGGGATAACTGTACTTGCCTATTGTGGGTAGTTAGTTAAAGTATTAATCATTTTACAAATATTAAAACCTGAGAATTGCGTTAAAAATAACCTTAAACATATCTATATATGTATATACCACCACACACCACATATGAGTGATCTTAGTTCAAAGATCATAAATGAAAATAAAGTTTTAATAAGCAAAATAAAATATCTTGAAAATGAGGTGTTGAAAGGTGACCTTTAAAAGAATAAAATCATAAATTTTGATAAAAATGTTTTAAGGAATGAAAAAGAGAAATTATAAGAATGTAAGTTTTGCAAAATTTTAAAACAAGAAAATGACTCAAGTAAAGAAATAATGAAATCTTTTCAAAAAACCATGAACAAACATTATTTTCAAATGATAAAAATAGTAAAATGTTAGATGTCATTCCAAGATCACTAAAGCCATCTAGTGACAAAAGTAGTGTATGTTTCTTAAGTAAATCAAATGTTCTATTTTTAGCAAAATGAAACCAATCGCTTTTGTCAAAGGTAGTAATTAACTAAAACATTGTCACTCATATTAAGAAATCTCATGTGACTAAACAAGTCTATATATCAAATCACGAGGTAAGGCATATAAAGGATGATTATCAACCCAAAAGACCGACAATTCTTACCCAAGAAGGAACAACAAATATGTTTCTAATCATAAGAAAAGGTCTTACAATTATCTAAGGAAAATGATAATTATAACAAAAAAGTATCATAATTTTCATCAAAATGAAAATTTTGGTGGCACAAGATTTGATCATTTTCAAAGACAAAGATATTTTTCAAATGGTCATGTGCTTTACAATTCATCGATCAAAGTTGTGTCAAGATGGGTAAGAGTTGGAATGTTTAGTACTAACAATCTCGGTCCCATGAAACATTGAGTACCAAAAGATCCATGTTAAGTGTTAGATGTAGGTACAAACTTGAAGATAACTTAAGTGAAATAAACAAGTTAAGTTTATGATCATTATCAAGGACGGAAGCTCAAAGTAAATATAAAATAAACGTGGAGAAAAATCGACATCAAACGAATCTTCACTACAAAACCGAGCTAAGTCCACTTAACACTTTCGTAAATTTATTCTTGAAACTTTATATTGAAAAGGCTATGTGAAATTGTATGGCTTAATTGTGAATAATTTTTGCACACTTTAGAAATTATGTTAGTTAGACTTGAATATTTGCTAGAACATCACATGTTTGAGAATTACAAATTTATGGAGGTAGTGATACACATCTAGTATTCGCATATTTTGATAAAATGAAGTATTAATATAAAGCATAATATTAAAAGGAGTATTTATAAAAAGGTTTAAATTAATGTTATTAAATGTTTCATGACTTGGGAATGTATTTGTAAACATTACAACATACTAGTAATATGCTAAATGTTATGAAATATTAAAAGATATGGATGAACACATTTTTCAACCTAGCTTCATACCTACATGTATTCCAAATAGTTTATCTTGTTTATTGGTTTACCATGTAGTAACTTTTGTAGTATAAATATCACCTCAAAGTGAATGAGAAAGTGCACCTCTTGTATACACTTTTATAAAAGTCTATGCATTTCTCTACTTCTTATTCTTATCCCCTCTAAATTTCTTATGTTACAAACACTAATCTTGAGGTAATTCTAGTTATATTATAACACGTTATCAGCACGAGAGTTCTTATATCTTAATCAAGAAGATCATAAAAGCACAAAGACATCCATCATAAGCAAGGTAAACACTTCATTAATAAGAGTTCATAATATACATTAAGAAGACAAGTATTATGGCAAATGAAATAAGTATATAGGACATCTTATTATGGACATTTGCTAACTATGGGACTACTAACAATCTAACACTTTATTTATGCACACTAACTTTTATTTATGCAACTAACATTTTATTTATATGTCAATCTAACTTTTATTTATGCATCTAACTTTTATTAATGTAACTAATCTTTATTTTATGTCAACTAACTTTTAATTATGTTTACTAACGTTTATTTATTCATACTGACATTTTATTCTTATGCTAACGTTTATTTATGCATACTAACATTTTTATTCTTTCTTAATTTTGTGCATACTAACTTTTATTCTTACGTCTTAATCTCATAATTCATGTCTAAATTACTTTTTTCGCTTCAAACACACAACGGTAACATGACCGTTTGTAAACGGATATAATTTTTTACTATAAATTGACAATCTCTTTTCTCTTACAACAAACAGATTATCTAATTTTCTCAAATTCATCCAAGACAGTTTTCAAAGATGATTCACCCAGCTTTATTATTAGCCACCATAATGCTCATTTTAGTTATTATCCCACTTTCTGAAGTCCCACCTGAAGAATTTAAACTTTTATTGTTTATATATTTGTTTATAGCTCTACCACTCTATTGTATCTCAATGTTTATTGATATATATGGATTCTAATATTTATCTTATTATTTATTCTATTATGTTTAGCAACAAAATGTCAAACATTGCAAAAATTGAATTTCCAGCTCTTGAAATTACTGGAGAAAATTATATGCCATGGATGACACACGTAAAAAGGCACTTAAAATCAATGGGAGTTCTTGAAACAATACAAGAAGGAAATAAATGGTCAGAGCAAGATAAAGCGAAAGCTGATGTCTTCCTCCACAAACATATTGACAAAATGTTACAATTTGAATACTCAAATTGTGATGACCCACACATGTTGTGGAAAGATTTACAAAGCAGATTTGATCATCAAAAGGAAGTTTTGCTTCCTACTACTAGAGATGAATGGAACAATCTCAGGTTCCAAGATTTTAAAAAAGTAAATGAGTACACATCTGCTTTATTCAGAATATGTTCAACACTCAGATTTTGTGGGAAAAATGTTACGGAGGAAGATATGTTGGAGAAAACTTTCTCCACATTCCATGCATCGAATATAAACTTGCAACAACAATATCGATTGCAAAAGTTTAAAAGATATTCTGATCTAAACTCTTTTCTCCTCGTAGCAGAAAAAAACAATGAGCTATTAATGAAAAATCATGAAGCTCGTCCCACGGGATCACTAGCATTTCCAGAAGCTATTGCTGTTAACAATTATGATACTAAAAATTATGGACGTAAATGGGGACGAGGTCGTGGACGTAGCCATTTAGATAAAAACCATAATAATGGTCGCAACCATTCCTTCAAATGGAACAACAATTATAATCGAGGTAATTATCGTGGTCGTGGTCGTGGCCGTGGTCGTATCCAAAGAGCCAACAATTACCACACTCCACAAAATGGCAATCCCAACCAACAAAATAAATTTAAAAATGAAATCGGAACGTCTCAAAATCATGGCAGTTCATGTTTTAGATGTGGAAGTTCAAACCACTGGTCAAAGGCTTGTCGCACACCTTCACATCTGTGTAAACTATACCAAGCGTCCCTTAAAGGAAAGGAGAAAGAAGTGAACCATGTGGATAATTTTAACAATGCCAACACTGAGCTTAATAACTCAGACTTCATCGATGACTTGGGACTATGAAATAAGTGTTACTAGTGATAATTATGTATTTTATAAACTATGTTTGACTATGTTTAATTAGTCTCCCCTTTTTTCATATAACATTTTATGTATTTTTCTAATTATGTTTGACTATGTTTAATTAGTTTCTATTTCATGTAATATATTATGTATTTTCCCAAAGTATGCTTAACTATGTTTAATCTTTCATGCAATATATTTAACATAATAAATATATTTTATTGAAGATCTCGTAACGAATACTTTACACATTTATTATTTTTCTCTCTTAATTCTTTTATTCATATTTGAAGATTAAAATGAAAATCAATGGAGCGCGAGATCAAACAAAGGATGGAGATATGTGTATAACGGATAGTGGTGCCACACACACTATTCTTAAGTCGAAGAGATATTTTTGTGAATTGCAACCAACAAAGGGAACTATTGATACAATATCAGGTCCTACAGATATAATAGAAGGAGTGGGAAAAGCTAATTTAGTATTACCAAATGGTACAAAGCTTTTAATAGAGAATGCTTTATTTTCCCCAAAATCAATGAGAAATTTGTTGAGTTTCAAAAACATATATCATAATGGATACGATACACAGTCAAGGACTGTTGATAATGAAAAATATTTGCATATCATGAATGAAAATCACATCTTGGAAAAATTACCAATGCTCCATTCAGGTTTACATTATACACATATTAATGTGCCTCAAGCGCATATGGCAATTAAAGAAAAATGTTGTGATCATGGTATATTCAACTTATGGCATGACAGATTGGGCCACCCAGGGTCTACAATGATGAAAAGGATAATTGAAAATACACATGGGCATCCCTTAAAGGATCAAAAGATTCCTCAAACGGATAAAATACATCAGTGCGCATCTTGCTCACTTGGAAAAGTGATTACAAGGCCTTCGCCGTTAAAAGTTGAAAAGGAATCACCTATGTTTCTTGAAAGAATTCAAGGTGATATATGTGGACCAATTCACCCACCATGTGGACCATTTAGATACTTCATGGTCTTAATAGACGCATCGAGTAGATGGTCTCATGTCTTTTTATTATCAACTCGTAATGTAGCTTTTGCTAAATTCCTTGCTCAAATTATTAAATTACGAGCACATTTTCCTGACTATACTGTTAAAAGAGTGAGACTCGATAATGCTGGTGAATTTACATCACATGCTTTTAATGATTATTGTATGTCTATTGGAATTGTTGTCGAACACCCAGTTGCTCATGTACATACACAAAATGGTTTAGCTGAATCGTTAATCAAACGCCTCCAGCTAATAGCTAGACCATTAATATTCAAAACAAAACTTCCTGTGTCCATTTGGGGCCATGCAATTTTACATGCTGGATCATTGATTCGTATGAGACCAAGTGCAAATCACAAATATTCTCCTCTACAACTTGTGTCTGGCCAAGAGCCAAACATTTCCCACCTTAGAACTTTTGGATGTGCAGTGTATGTTCCTATTGCAGCACCACAACGCACTAAAATGGGTCCCCAAAGAAGGTTGGGAATATATGTTGGATATGAAACAGCTTCGATCATAAGATATCTTGAACCTTTAACAGGTGATGTCTTTACAACACGTTTTGCTGATTGCCACTTTAATGAGATAATTTTCCCGGCATTAGGGGGAGAAAAGAAAAATCAAGAAAATGATGTCTCATGGTGTGAACCTTCATTGTTATATCAGGATCCAAGGACAAGACAATATGAGACAGAGGTTCAAAAGATAATGCATCTTCAAGAAATTGCAAATCAATTGCCTGATGCATTTACCAATACAAAAAGGGTAACTAAATCTCATATACCAGCTGCTAATGCTCCCGCTCGAGTTGAGATTCCACATAAACAAGTAGATGATAACATGACTCATGAATCTCAGAAGCGTTTGAAACGCGGAAGGCCGATTGGTTCAAAGGATAAAAATCCTCGAAAAAGAAAAGGACTTGAAAAGGAAATTGATTCTAATGAAACACCAAATATCAAAACCTTTTCTGAGGAAGAAGTGAATGATACCAACAAAGATATGTCAATCAACTACGGTCATACACATATATTATGGAACCGAAATGAAATGGAAAATATTGATGAGATATTTTCTTATTCTGTGGCAAGTGAAATTATGAACGAGGATGACAATCCTGAACCAAAATCTGTCAACGATTGTCAAAATCGACATGACTGGGATAAATGGAAAGATGCTATGCAAGCTGAATTAAATTCGCTTAATAAACGGAAGGTTTTTGGACCTATTGTTATTACACCTAAGGTCGTAAAGCCTGTAGGATATAAATGGATTTTTGTGCGAAAGCGGAATGAGAAAAATAAAGTTACAAGATATAAAGCAAGACTCGTAGCTCAAGGTTTTTCCCAAAGGCCAGGTATTGACTACGAGGAAACATATTCTCCCGTTATGGACGCAATTACCTTTAGATATTTAATCAGCTTAGCTGTCTCTAAAAATTTAGAAATGTGTCTTATGGATGTCGTTACAGGTTACTTGTATGGCTCACTTGATAATGACATCTACATGAAAATTCCTGAAGGATTTAAAATCCCTTAAGCGTTAAGCTCAAAACCTAAAGAAATGTATTCAATCAAATTACAAAGATCTTTATATGGATTGAAACAATCTGGAAGGATGTGGTACAATCGTTTGAGTGATTATTTGATAAGTAAAGGCTATACAAATAATCTTATTTGCCCGTGCGTCTTTATTAAGAAGACAACATCAGGATGTGTGATCATAGCTGTATACGTTGATGATCTAAATATAATTGGCACACATAAAGAAATCCATGAAGTGATTACCCTTTTAAAGAGAGAATTTGAAATGAAAGATCTTGGAAAAACCAAATATTGTCTTGGTTTACAAATTGAGCATACGAAAAATGGAATACTTGTGCATCAATCAAATTATACTGAAAAGCTCTTAAAACGTTTCAATATGGACAAGGCAGATCCTTTAAGCACCCCAATGGTTGTTAGATCACTCAATGTCGAAAATGATCCATTTCGCCCTTGCGAAGATAGTGAGGAAATCCTTGGTCCAGAGGTACCATACCTTAGTGCAATTGGAGCTCTTGTGTATCTTACTAACTGTACAAGACCTGACATTTCTTTTGCAGTTAATTTGTTAGCAAGGTTTAGTTCATCCCCCACAAAAAGACACTGGAATGGGATTAAACATATTTTTCGATACCTTGATTTAGGCTTATTTTATCCTAACTATTCGAAAGAAGGTTTGGTTGGTTATGCAGACGCAGGTTATTTATCGGATCCTCATAAGGCGAGATCTCAAACTGGATACGTATTTATGAACGGAGGAACTGCAATTTCATAGCGTTCTCAGAAACAAACACTTGTTGCAACATCCTCAAATCATGTTGAAGTCATTGCACTACATGAAGCTTCCAGAGAATGTGTATGGCTGAGATCTATGACACAACTCATAATGACTTCCTGTGGACTAGAGAAAGTTATAAGTCCAACTCCAATCTACGAAGATAACGCGGCTTGTGTCTCGCAAATGAAAGAAGGATATATCAAAAGTGACAGAACAAAACATATACCGCCAAGATTCTTTTCATACACTCAGGACCTTATCAAAGAGAATCAGGTTGAAATTAGATATGTCCAATCTAGCAACAATTCAGCTGATCTTTTCACAAAGGCACTCCCTACAGCAATTTTCAGGAAACACGTTCATGATATTGGAATGCGACATGTACGGACTATATAGTGAGTTACAGATGACAACTTGAGGGGAGCTATATACTGCACTCTTTTTTCCTTGGCTAAAGTTTTTTCCCACTGGGTTTTCTTTAGCAAGGTTTTTAATGAGGCAGTACTTCAAAATCTCCAAAATTAAAAAAAGTGTCATCCAAGGGGGAGTGTTATGAAATATTAAAAGATATGGATGAACACATTTTTCAACCTAGCTTCATACCTACATGTACTCCAAATAGTTTATCTTGTTTATTGGTTTACCATATAGTAACTTTTGTAGTATAAATATCACCTCAAAGTGAATGAGAAAGTGCACCTCTTGTATACACTTTTATAAAAGTCTATGCATTTCTCTACTTCTTATTCTTATCCCCTCTAAATTTCTTATGTTACAAACACTAATCTTGAGGTAATTCTAGTTATATTATAACACTAAACACATTATTTTAAAAAACGGGAATTATTTTAGCTCCAAAATGATATAGCACATATCGATTTTTTAATATGTAATTTGTTGATAAAGCAAACAAAATATTTTTCACCAAAGTTTTAATGAAATGTAATCTCTTATCTAATTCCCAAAATAAGTTTACAAAGGAAAATGATTAGTTGTAATATCTTTTGATTTAATGAAACTTGTAATATATCAATTTTTTCAAATTTGTAACATATTAATTTAAAGAAAACGATGAAGAAAAAAATGTCACATTTGCTTAAAAGAAACTAGTAAATATTTAGTGAAGACATAAAAAAAAATGTCACATTTGCTTAAAAGAAAACGATGAAGAAATTGTTGATCAATTCTTGAAGATGATAATGGAAAACAAATAATAATTGAATATCTGATAAGGTAACCATAGAGAGGGAAGACTTCATGATCCATAGGAAGATCGGGTTCCCGTTTAGAGTGTAGGGTTAGAATGGCTAAGGTGAGTTCGTAAGAACTCACGGTTATAGAATAGAGAGGTACTAGTTTAGTGTTTGTGATAATTGAATGATTTATTAGTCAATTCCCTCTATTTATATGTACACCCAAGGGGAAACCCATTAATGGTCCATCAAAGTAATTAGGCCCATCAACTAATTACTAGGCATAGGGTAATAATAAAATAAATAAATAAATCAATCAATTGATCATTTAATAATTAGATAAATGATTATAGGAGCCACATAATAAAACTGTGTCTTACATTCTCCCACTTGGCTGAGTAATCATTTATTATGAACATTAGTAAGTCTGCGCATATTTAATACTCATTTTAGTTTTAAACCAAAATGTAGTAGAGAAATACAGTCATTGAATTAGTATCCAACTCAAGACCCCCATTAATCATACTACAATCCCAATTTAAGACTTAAGTAAACTTAGGATCAAATTAACAAATAAGTCATTTAACGTTGATTTGCATATTCAGTGTATATATGTCATTAGGCATGCATAAACATATTTAGAGATAAACAAATTCAAATAAGTGAGGAAATCTTAATAATTAATCATTCATAGTACGATATGCAATTATGTATGGTCATTAGTAAACCCGTCTTAATTATAAGCGCTTACATAAGACTTATGGGTGATAGACCTTTAGTTATTTGGATCCATTAGCATATCATGAATGTATTCGATACAAAAATTTAGTTTCCTCTACTTGTTCACTAGCGAACAATAATTTCGTATCGAAATTTAATGCAGCTCCGCTCGAACTGTTACTGTTCGAGAAGTAAGAGTAGCTGACTTATCAAATAACTTTTTGATATGATATTTATGTGGAGTTACTAAATTATGAGTCCACTGATAAATTTTCCAACAACATTTAGTGACAATTATGTTTTGCTAAGCAACATATTATGTCATTGAAACTTAGGTTGTTGTTAACAGTTCCTTATGACTCCTCCATGAGATAGGTTCGTCTGCTGACATAAGTATATACCCCGAAGTTGACATTTTGTTTTCTTTGAATACAACCAAATCATAATAAGAGTAGTCAACTGATGTAGTGCAAAGCACACATCTTTATTCCTAGTGTTTTATGCGTTTTAGATAGTTTTGTCTTTGTTTTAAGTCATTCTTGTTATGTATTGAGTTTATGATATATTTACAGGTGCTCGTGATGATTACAAGTCAAATCATGAAGAAACCGAGCATGAGAGTGAAGTCGGAAGATCAAAAGAGAAACAAGTTGAAATTCCAGTCTCTCGCGGTACGTGACGACCAGAGGGACAACTCTCGCGGTACGCGAAGGAAAGGAAAACCGGTCGCGACTATTTTGTTTCTCTCGGTACGCGGGGAACCCAACCTAATTGTCTCACGATACGCGAGAAACCGTAATTCCGCAAAACCCTATATTTTCAAATTAAAAATATTTTGATTGCCATTATGAGAAGAGTTTGATTTTGAGCCGTCCGGAGAGAGCATTAGGGCGATTTTGGGTGATTGGAGGTCAAGTGGAGTTAAAGTTTGAAGCTTTTGAATCCGGATTCGTTGTTTAAGCGTTCTAGGTGTTAAATATTCGATTTTTATCTTTGTTTGCTTTGTTTGAAACCATGATGATTGTTTATACTTCTGTTTTTAGTTGTTTGAACATGATCCTAGGCTAAAACATTAATATTTCCTAGGTTAATTGATGAATACTTGTTAAAGTTTCATCTTTTATCGGTTTTTGGATTTTAATTAATGGATTAATGATTTTGTAAGCGATCTTGAGTTGATTATTGTGATGTTCTTGCTTGTTTATATCTGATCTTGTGTTTGATTTCAATTCCTTGCGTTGATTGCGGTTGTCTGCCAGTTTGATCCTCGTATCTTGGTCATAGATCTTAGGATTTGTGATTAGGGTGGTTTGCTAGACGTAATAGCCATAGGAGTTGTCATTGATTGCTGATTAGAATTGAATGTGTATCCTAGTTCAATACCCGAGAGGTGAGAATTAGTCGTTTGGTCTTCGTCATTAGGAATCCGAGTGTCAGCTATCTGAGAGGAAGCCGGTATTAGGTGTCTAGTGATTGTTTCTATTCATATCATAGTTGTTATCTTGAGATTACCCCGTGCATTCTTTGAGTGTATTGGTGGACGGAGAGACTGAGAGGTAATCTGTCTATTAGGGTACTTGGTCATAGTTGGAAATACCTGAGAAGTGATCCAACAATCTGGTGAGTTAGTACATCTTTAGGTTCCTTAGTTGGTGACACCCTGAGAGTGAATAGGGATCCACTAGGCTGTCTAGAGTTGTTTCTTTAGAAACCCAGATCCATTATAGTTTCCATAACTGATAGAAGTTGTGCTTTGCAAGTAGGATTCCGACCTAGGTGATATTCTTCCCATTCTTGATATTACCTTTGTCCTTTGTCTGGTTAGTTGAGTCGACCTTAGCTTATTGAATTTTTAGTTAATCTTTAGTGTAGTAAACCCCCCAAACCAAATCAATCTTTAGTCCATTTTTAGTTAATCTTTATTTTTGTTACATAGTGTCTCTAGGGTTTGATATTCCGGTTTACCATTAAGTTGTGCTACACTCGATAGGTACACTTGCATGTCAATGCGGTTTAGTTGAAGGTACTCCTTTTATTACATAGGAGTCTAGGTTAGGTTTTGTTACTATTTTAATAGACCGTCTGGGCGACATCATCAACTGTTTTCACTTCTTCTTTAAATTATAGTCTCTCGTTTGTTAAAGATATTGCAACATTCTATTAAATGCTTTACAATAATCTAGACTAGTCTAGTGTTTAGCAATGTGAGCAATATCTAAAACAAGTATACACTTTAACCTTCATAAGGCTTCTAATTAATGAAGCATAAGGAAATAATTTTCATTTATCCTATTACCCTCTAAAGAAGAACAATTTAAATGTTGCACGTGTATGGATCCGCTTGGTGTAAAGCTTATGGGACGAAACTAATGTCCCTTTGGGTCTATCTCGGTGTATTTTGATACTTATCACATAAGAGGTATCTCCGAGATCCATCATGTCAAAATATGAGTAATCAATGCTTTGACTCATGTAACATATACTTGTCAAAAGAATGTCATATATATAAAGACAAGTTTGCATTAGTTTCTCCCACTCATCATAAGGTAGGTGTACAAATTAACTTAGTTGTTGATGAAGAGAGTTGCATTATGATTTCAATCAACCCATACGTGGATTTCATTGACCTACAGAATAAGTGTTCTTAACCTTCAGTTTAGAACTTTCAGGTTATTTTATGAACATGTAGGCTAATGTTAGGGAAACTAGTTTTAATGTCCATCTAATGTAGCTTTAAGTTATTGTAAGCTACTAGAACACTAATGATCCTCAAAGAAAAACTTTTGTAAAACAGGTAAGAAGGTTCTTTGATAACTTATTCCTTCTTCAGTATAACCTTTAGCAATCAATCGTGCGTTTCCATTCGGATTTAGTTTAGTTATGAACACCCTTTAGGTAATTCAACCAAATCCCAAATGTTATTCTAATTCATGGAGTCAGGCTTGCTAATAATAGCTTTATTCAATTTAGAAGATTGATTGATGCTAATGGCTTAATTAGAAGAAGTAGGATTGTTAAACTTTCCAGCATCCATTTCAAATTCAGTCAGGTAGGATACATAATCATCCAAGTTAGTAGGACTTTTTGACCTAGATGACCTCCTGAGTTGATTATTGGGTTTATTAGGAGTTTCAAGTTTATAGATTAGCACTTGGTTAGGTGCTTTCATTTTCAGGTATATTAGGAACAACATTACTTTCTAAGTGTGTATGAGTTGATGCAGTGTGGTGTACAAGAGGTGCAATCGGAGTTAGAATCGGAGTTAAATTTAATGAATCTCTCCCCCCGTCTCTTGTACTCCTGGCAAGTCATGATAAGGACTTTTACTGCTCCCACTGACCTTATAAATTTTTAAGTAATTCAGCATGCTTTGGGTCAACATTGTATCTAACATTAGAAAAACAATAGATTCTAATAGAGAAACAATTTAATGATGTTTATGTTAGTTTCTCTTGTTAAGGATTACTTTAGTTTTGGTAAGAAATCTAAGCTTGCTCACATATTAGCATCTATGAAACTTTGTTAGGAGCAGCATTAGATTCTAAGGAGACAAGTTGTGATGGAGCAGTGTGTTGGGACATTTTGTGTGTGACATGTAGCTTTGTATAGGTCTTGTGTTATCTTTAGTATTGTAATTAGTCTTTATTGAGTTAAGTGTTGTAACATGGGAACTTGACTAGTTAGCCTATGCCATCTGTAAGTTCGCCTGTGACGGTTAGCACATTTATCTGAAGTAATACAAGGAGCTTTCAGTGAATCTTGTCTTGTGTGTTCATCGTGTATTCTTATTTGTTCGAGACGCGTTTACTCGTTAGGATTCCGCACTATGAGTATTCGGTGTGTGTTATACGTATGAGATCGATCCGTAGACCCGCTGGGACCTACAATTGGTATCAGAGCTTTTGCTCTTGATTAGAGATCAATGTGTGACTCCGTTTCGTTCTGATCTGAATCAAAAGATTGAGATTTTCGAAGCTTTTTGTTTTGCTGAGTTCTTACAAGTTTTCGATCATGTGTAGGCTGATTTGATCGATTGTGGAAGTGTTTTTAGTGAAATTGATCCGATAGAAGTGTTCTAATTCATGTTTTGAAGAATCCTACGGATTGAATTTGATTAATTCCAACAAATTTGCAAGATATGATGATTTTCAAAGTAGTTCGTGCGTTTGGGTGTTAGAACAAGTCCTTCGTGTTCTTCAGCTGATTCAGGCGAACTTAAGAATTCTGTTAGCATACAATCCATACAAATCATGGTTAATAAGGCAAATATGGAGAGTTACTATTGTGAAACCAAATTATACAATCAAATCTTTGTAACTAGCATGCAAAAACCAAATTGTGTTGTCGGTAACAATCACCCTACCTGGGTGGGTTTGTCAGACTCAATAAATCTATCATTGTTAACCGTCGGCTTGTATAGTTAATGATTGCACATGTAAGTTGCACACAAAGTAGTTTACACACCTAGTACTCAAACATAAGGCTCAAATTTGTACACATGAATATAGGGTGGAATTGTATTGTGTAATTTGTAACATTGTATACTTGAAACTCATGTTCTACCCAAAAAATGTAAATAATGCAAAAACGGGCTATGTAAACTCACTTTGGATCTGTAGCTTGAAATCACAAGTACGAGTAGTCTCGTAAGTTGTTTAGCTAACACAAATTTAACCTATTATTGGATTTATATATGTATCAATGAAAAATGCACAAAGGGCTAACGTATGAAAGTATTGGACTAGATTGAATGTTGTAATGAAATAATATATTCGTTTAAATAGCAATAACTTGTTTGTTAATAAAGGACTGAATATATGAGTATATATATATATATACACTAATAATATATATATATATATATGTTATTTTGTTTACAAATAAATGTTCGACTAATATTTATATAAATAAATATAATGTCTCAATTAGTTAAATAGTTAAATTAGTTCTTTATAAATTCTAAAAGTAACTAAAGAAAATATAAGTTACACTAAAAATTGAGAAAGGAGAATAGTTTCTATAGGTTTTGAATAAAATAATTATATAAACTTTTTATTTAGAATTTACTAGTTTTAATCCGCTAGAAAGGATTAAATAATTGTTTTAAAATTTCCAAGTTGATAATTTGGTTCATAAAACATTCACGGGCCTTGGGGTTTTATAAAATAAGTTTTATAAAGAAATTTGGGTTAAACATAATACGTTAAAATGATTTAAACAAAAGAAAACTGATCACGGGACACCCGACCGTGCCAAGGTAGGGCACGACCGTGCTTAGGCATGGGACGCGACCGTGCATAGCCGGGAGGCACAACCATACCTGGACACGAGGCACGACCGTGTCTGGATTTTTTTTTTGAAAACAAATTGGCTAATTCTTGTATTAATAATGGTTGAATTCATGGGGCTTTTACTGAGTTGAAGATTGCGAATCTAACCATATAGATTAATTGCATTGAGGTTGGGTCTAGGTTAGTGTTCGATTAAATCCGTAATGAGATGAACCCTAGATTTGGTTCATGTTCAAATCGATGTTGTAAGCCCGAATTAGTTTGGGGCTTTTGTTCTAGACATGAATACGAATCTACAGAAGTGATTGATTACCAGAATGGAGTTCGAATTGTTGGAGATTGGCTAGAACACAGTCCCGACTCCGATGCGTTGGTCCCCGGCGTCTCCTGCTGCAACTCCGGCAAAATTGATATGAGAAAGGTGATCAGAGGAGTTTGAATATCATGCGCAGATGCTTGATTTCGAGAATGATACATGAATTGGACAAGTTTGATTGTATAAAATGAAGGTATCGACGATTTCGGTTTCATAATCACTAATGTGGTTAACTCGCAATGATTAACAGTGATGAACGGTTTGAAACGACACAATAATGGTTGAATCTATCTGTTACAACTACGGATTCGAACATGTTTACGATTAAAGACTGCATTTGCGTTTCAACTGGGTAAGAGGCGCGGCCGTGCCAGGGCATGACGCGACCATGTCTACTGGGCACGACCATGCTAGGGCATGGCGCAACCGTGTCTACTGGGCGCGACCGTGCCAGGGCATGGCGCGACCGTGCCAAGTAATATTTTGATAAATTTCAAAACTAGCCTTTGTAGTTTGTGAGATAACGGAGTTTAGATTGACGAGATTAACCGGAATTTATCGGGTGTCACAACACCCCCTTAGTTGAAAGTATTTTTCGTCCTTAAAATTAAATAACGTAGTTAATAAAATAAGAAAATAAAAAGAAAATATTTCAGATGTCTAATGTTAAAATATTAAATAATGTGGTAAGTACATGATTTAAATGGGGTGTTATTATTGTAAAAAATAAATAAAAAATACGGCCAAAAAAACCATGGATATTAAAGTATCCCCAAGTTGAGGGAATTTCGTCCCGAAATTCAACTAGTGGAGGTTATTGATTTAGGAACGAGATGCAGGTACTTGAGCTTCATTTGTTTCTCGGATTCATAAGTGAACTCCGAGTCACGTTTGGATTCTCAATAAACTTAAAAAAAAATTGGTTTGAGGAGTATAATTGATGACAAGGTTCATGTCTGATATTCGAGGGCATGAATGATGATAGTAAATTTTGGTTTGGAGATAGTCAAGGAGAATATTGTCGAAGAATATTCTGGACGTCAATGATGAAATGTATCCATTGAAATGAGAACAATGAGAATTTGATAATCAAGACTTGTTTAGGATGTAGTTTAATATGTTCAAAATGCGTTACTGGTCAAGGGATTTCACAAACACGGGTCAAGGTCAAAATGACATAAAATTTTCACGTGACACGAGAAACGCTACTTCTGTCAATATGACTGGAACACTTATATATAGGAAGTATCAGCGGCGTATCCACCATGCCTTTATCATACCTCATTAGTTTCGTTACTATATATCACGATAGGTTTTATGTCATAACACACGACATAATTCACTATGTTTTCCATGCACTGACTTTTATAATTACGTGTGCATCCGTAATTACTCGAATCGTCGCATGGTCCGAATAGATTCTCCCGCTGTGTGTGGGTCAAGAGAGGGCACTAAATTACTTAGTTCATGTGTATTGTTTTCATGTATAAGCTGCATATAAATATTTGTGTTCCCAGATAGTAATAATGTAATATAACTTAAACGTCAGTGCATGAGTAATAATGTAGTATAACTTAAAGTTTCATAGCTTACTCGTGTTTGAACAAGAATATGTCAAACTCCGAGTAATTCCAAAGTGATACGGCTTTCAACTTTAGTGAATAAAGTGTATGATCATGCATTGCGTATAATGTGATCAGTCAATTGCAACAATTGTAAGCAATTTACTTCCGTGTATAATGTAAATGCTCGAGTTACACGTATGATCTAGTGTTATGTACATTATAAGTAGATGGAGTTCATGTACAATGTGAATAGTTTAGTATCATGTGTGTAGCAACCAAATGAGTTTCATGTATAATGGGAACAAATAAGTTTTCATGTATAATGTAAACAAATTGAGTATTACTTGTATCGTGAACAATCAAGTTTTTTTTTGTTACTATGTGATCAACCTAGTATCGTGTATATTGCAAACAACTAAGTTTCATGTATCATGTAATCAATCCTGTATCATGTATATTGTAAACAACTAAGGTTCATGTATCATGTAATCAATCTTGTATCATGTGTATTGTAAACAACTGAGTTTCATGTAATCAATCTTGTATCATGTGTATTGTAAACAACTGAGTTTCATGTAATCAATCTTGTATTATGTATATTGTAAGCAACTAAGTTTTATGTATCATGTAGTCTATCTTGTATCATGTGTATTGTAAACAACTGAGTTTCATGTAATCAATCTTGTATCATGTATATTGTAAGCAACTAAATTTTATGTATCATGTAATCCATCTTGTATCACGTATATTGTAAACTGAGTTTCATGTGTATTGTGGACATTCATGTGTAAGCTATTGAATCTTATGGGTAACGTAAACTATCGAATTTGGTAGGTGGTCGAGTGTTGCGGACAAGCGTGTTGTTTGGTGTTCATATATAATGTGGGTAGTCGGGTTTCCAATCTTCTTGGAGCTTTATATGGTGCCTACGCGGAATGATTCATTTCTTTGAGGTGCCTAGTACGCTCATGTATTTCTGAAGGTCTAAGGTAACGAGAAGGTTTTGTAGATATTCAGAGTAATGTGCCTACGAATAACCGATTTTGTTTGTAAATAAATAAGTAATTGTAATTTATTCATGTTTGTAGGTAAATAAGATAGTGAAACTAATTAGTTAAATAATCTAAAGAAATTTATTATTAGTAATTTAGGGGAAAAAATGGCTAGATCATTTAGTAATTAAGTTAAAGTTTGATAATAATTAAGTTTATTGAAACCGAAGTTATAATTTATTTAAATAATATTTTATAAAGCGAATCGTATTTAAATTTTCTTTCGAAGTACAATGGTTCGTTGAAAACTTTTATATTCCAAATAACATTTATAAACTAAGGGCTTGATAGACGTTTTGCTTGAGCAAAATAACGATTTGTTTAAATAACTAAAATGATTAGCTTGTAAGGGAGACTTAGGTACGCGAACTAATTTGTAATGAATGAGATGGCGATGTTTGGGTGATCTTGATGAAAATATGACGGTAATATTGAATCAACGAATAATGCCATTAAAGTTGTAAAATAAAACTTAGCATAAATGATAAAATGTCAAAAGCTTAATCCAAACATAAGGTAGCAGTTTCAAACGGAAATTTAAAGACAAAAGTAGAACAATCCAGCTAGCGCCTCAGATAGCTCTCAATGAGGAAACAGATGAGCACCAAGACGAACATTGCTATGGTCACTCGGATAGCAAACTGGGCCTCAGCTCTTGTTGCTTCTGTGCGTGCAATAAGTATCTCCCTGTCTTCATCCAGGCTTGCAATTTTCTCCTCCTAGCACCACACTTGATTTCCTAGGCTGTCAATCCTTTGACCTAGCAGGTCGTGTCTTATCCCGTGCTCTATCCTTTATCTCGCAAACTCTGAGGTTCTCACGTATTGGTGGATGGCATCAAATGGGACTCCCATATCGCTAGTGGGTGCAATGGTTTGCCTTGCCCTTGGGTCAGGGTGATATGGGTCGAGTGTTAGGTAGGGGTCTCTTATAGGGGGTGGTAAATGGTTGTGTAGATGAGGTGATTGATAAGGATTACTTGATGGGGGTTGTTCAGATGCCCGGAGTCTCAAGCCGGTGCTCCTAAACCAATCTGCTCTTATGTCAAACATGGATCTCGCAGCAGGGGGTGTTGGTGACTGATGGTCTGGTGATGGTGATCCAATGTCTTCTTCCCGTTCAGACTCTGCTCCGGGATAGTATACCGGGGAGGGAGGAAAGTAGGAGTCCATGTCTAGCGGAAAAAGGGAAAGGATTGTAAGCGGTATAGAAAAATATACTAAGTGTTAGATATAGGAGTTTTCATGAATTTAGAGTTTGACTAGTCACAACCCCGAGTCTTCACAATAGTATTTTAGAAGTAACACTTGACCTATAAGTAGTGTATCCATGGAGAGAATTCCCAGGAAAGAGGGGTGGGTCACAAAGGACACGCTTAAGTACCCGGTCCTTCCTTAGCCAGAATCTCCCATGAGTCTACACATACTCTTCCAGCCATCATGTACTAATAACACTATCGTTTGAGCTCATGGTCATGATGAGAATCATTATGGACTGGGCTTTGAGGCCCAAGGGTAAGGTTTATTTACTCCAGCAGGCTTCCTCTTCTTGGAGGGTAAGTAGGCTCCTTAGTTTCTTATTAATAGGTATTAGGTCCAATGGTTTAAGTTTTGTCCACAAAAGGTGATAGTGACATAGTGTGTAAGGATGATGTTGTATAAATACTTAGGTATGGTTATGTGTGTGGTAAAACTTAGGATAACACTTAATGAAATCAAATAGGTAGCATGTATATAGAAATGTTTATAAGCACATGAATTATCAAGTAGTGTAGCACATAGACTATCATGTTGTGACAATCCGACTTTCCAAGTTAACTCCGTTAGCAATCCCGTTAAAATTTTTGTTAAATCCTAACCGGTTTAACCAAATCTCAAACTTCAGGGACTGATCCTGCCATATCTCTAAACTTGATTTGTTGACTTGCAAAGTCAAAATCAAGAGCAATTGATCCCTATTGACTTTTTAAAGTCAAAATCGAGTTCCTCTTTGATCCAATTAACCCGCAAACCCTCACAACTGTCCAAATTCGAAACTGAAATCCATTACCATGATAATGTCGACCATCATGGAGTCTTTAATTACTATCATTACGCAAGAATTAAATCGATTAATGGCTAATCAAGTTATAACCGTCGAAACCGTCGCCTCTTCTATCAAAATCGACGAGTTCTTGTATTGTTTTTCACAAATTGAGCATACACACACTTCATGTGCATCCATTGGAAGCTGTAACACGCATCAATTGGGCCGGAATCATAGCAGAAGTCGCCGGAATCTAACCTGCAAGCCGTTGGCACTCGGTTTAGTCGATCACAATCAATTCGTCAACGTTTCTGGTAACTAATTACATCCTTAGTTTGGTTTGAGTCTATTAACTGAAAGCCCTATGATAATTCAAGCATTTAGCATCGAATTGAACCCGATCCAGAATCTAAGGTTCATATGTTTACAATTTAATCGATCACTATGCTAGACCCGAAGATAATCCAATTAATCTATGTCATCAATTTGATTCTCTGTAAAAGCCCTATATTGATTTTATAAATTAACATCAAATCGTTCAAGATCACAAACCTAGGGTTCATACGAAATCCAATTTGGGGCTTTGATTCTAAACTCATCGTGAATGAAATTAAACCATATACACATGTTCGAAATTCCCTATTTAACAAAAGCCCTAAGATTTTAAACCTTGATATTATCCAATTTGGCGAATTTGAATTTGAGTTCTAAAACTAGGGTTTCGGTTTTCATTCTGAAATTAAACGACTTTATAATTAACAATTTTGCAATTAATCGCCACCAGCAAACTCGTATAGATTCGATTATCAAAACCCCCATGTCATCTTGAGGAATCGATACCGAATTCAAGGGTTTTAGGGCTGGGGATCGATCGCGACTTGAATGGGGAGGGGGCTCTCGGGAGTTCCTGATTAAAACCCATCGATTCCAAATCATGTCGCGAATGAGTTGGTGGCTGGGTTGGCTAAGGCGTTTGACCGTGAGGGAGGGGACCCGGGTTCGAGTCCCCCTTCACTGTTTTAATTTTTGTTATTTTAAAAACCTTTATTTAATATCTAGTTTTAATCCCCATATTTCTATATTGGTATTTTAAAGTGTTTTGAAACCCGTAAACAACCGAAGGCTCGGAATTCATTTTATAAAACACTTTAGAGAATGTTAGCGATATTAAAAATAATATATTGAATATAGTGTTTCACAAAAATTATATTTAATTTATGAAAACGCAAGCAAATGTATTTATATTGAGGCTTGGGTTTGGTTCGTAACCCATATTTATGTTTACAAATCACTAATAAAATAATATATTAAAACTGTTTTCAAAGTATAACCCAATTTGATATAATATTTTCGCCACGTTAATAAACTTAAAATAAAAGTTTGCAAATATATATATATATATATATATATATATAATAAAATTGTTATACACTTTTATATTCCCGAATAAAATAATAGAATTATTATTTTGGTAGTGCAATTTTTATTATAATACTTTGTTAAAATCTAAAATAATATATATATATATATATTATATTATTTCCTTAGGTCATTATTTAATGGCAAAACGCTCGAATATATTTATTATATATTATTTTATATCATTCGTCACGTAACGTATACATCTTAATTATTAATTAAAGAATTTGTTTCTCGTTAACACGTTCGTCTACTCTTAATCATTAGAGCGTTCTTTAGGACGTTCCTCATTCCGTGTTGTCGTCACAAATCCCGTTGTAACCCTAACTGTTATGTTTATAATTCTTGGGCATACGTAAGCCGTGCAAGCTAACACTTGAGGTTCTAAATCTCATACTTGTGTGACACTCCCCACGCCGTTCAGGTGAGTTTTCACAGCCCCTTTTACTGTTTTACAATTTGGGGGAGAAAACATGTCGTAAACATTTTTGGTTATGTAATTCATATATGTTATCACTTGTTTAACTATGAGTACACATCTATCACTAAGTCCTCACATCGGACCGTTAATATGAACATAGCGAGGTAAGTTGAGTAGTACTACTGGGTTTGACACACCTCACCTGCGTTAGTCACGCTAACATGACTGGATGCCGAACAGGTGCATTCTTGACCTAAACATGCACCATGCTTGATAGGCCTGGTGGGAGGCAAAAACATAAACAGTCAGTTGTCGGTTGCGAGCGCATTAGTTAACATGCTTATGGGTTAGCTACCTAATGATTTATATATTGAATGTACATTAACCTATTGAACTTTGTTGCAAACTGAAACCTGTGAACTCACCAACCTCGTGTTGACACTTTTCTTACGTGTTTTCTCGGAACGTTAAGCTAAGGCACAAGTGCACGTTAGGACATGCATGGTGTCAACATGATATATTCGATAATTGTCAATCTACTGATCATTTATTATGTTTACGTTATTGTTAGACTTGGGCGCGTTGTTTTGTGCATTTACTTTCTTTATACGCTTCCGCATTTAACTCTGAACTTTTATAATGTTACATTTATGTCCCATATAGTGTCGTTCAATGTAACTGATGACTGAGATCCTGGTTCGTCACTTCCCAAATGGTAAAACTCTATTAGTTGAAATTGGGGGTGTGACAGATTGGTATCGGAGCCATTGGTTATAGAGAACTAGGATCGCATACTAGACTATAACCACACACATTAGTTACATGGCACATACACTTATACCAGATACATATAGAACCTATACATACATTGCAGTGCAGGCATGTTAATACCATCCGTATCACCCTAAGTTGGCAAGGGACACATCATTTGCATTGCATCATCATTCCCAGTGGCAACACTCGGGGGATCATCAGAACAACATCCACTCCCGTTCGAGGGCAGCGAGACGGAGCCTTTGGAGGAGTCACTTACATCACCATCACCTGTTGAGTATGGTGGGCTTTCTCGGGTCCATGTTATGGACGACACTCAGCACTAACGCATATCTCTTTGGGAGTTGGGATCGTCGAAGGTGAGTCCCTACTGTACCCACTAACAACAATACGCCAACTGAAGACAGATCGTTGCACGCATTATTACAGAATCCATTGACAGGTAGATGTCATCACTTTCCCGAGCCATGGGCTCACTTCTTTGGTCAATATTCTGTTGAGAATAGATTGACCACAAAGTTGAGAACGCATATTCAAACCCTATCCTGACTCAGTTGGAAGGACGGCTACTTTGCTGCTTCCTGTAACTCATATTCATGAATTAGTTTCACTCTCGAAGTCGCATTTGCGTGCATGATTCATCTACAATCTATTGGATTGGACTCTCGTATTTTGTTTCAACTTGAATGAATGCTCGGATCAAACGATTCAAGACTACTCATCCTGATATAAGTCCTAGTTGATCAACTTATGGTTGATGACTAAGCTTCTCGATGACTTATCATATCTAACAACACTCTATACTCGGTAACAAACTAAAGGATATTATGACACAGGACAGGGAGAACTAGGGTGAGCATGCAAAGCAAATTATCATTACGGGTGCACACGTAATAGTAACTTGAGGTGCATGTAAGTCCTGGCGAAACCTAGTGTGTGGATAAATGGTCCTAATCTGTGAATTACAGACTTAAGTTTCCACTGTCCGTAGAAATTCTCGTAACCTGCTCAACGACTAGTTGGTATCGTTAAACCTATTCAACGGCTGATAGACGCGACTATTAGGTTGAAGACATTTACAAACACACTGAGTTATCATTAATGGAATCCATTATGTTATTTTCACTCGTGTAAGAGTCTTAGTGACCGTAAGACTCTCATTCAAACTTGAACAAAGAAACAATCTCGATTGAAACTTTAATAGAACCTCATGGTAAACCCACCGACTCTAACTTTGGAAGCAGGAAATTGTGGAATTCTTTCTAAGCTAACACGTTATCCCTTACGCTCCAACAATAAATCTCATTTTACCCTGTTGCCTTATCCGATGACTAATCCTTAGTCTAATACAAATTATACCCAGCATATTCAATCCTGTAAACGAATTTCTTTCTTCATGAAATGATCCAATGACATTAGAAAGGGAGGATTTAATCTAACCAACCCCATCAACAACAACGTAGGTTCAAGCCTGCTAAGACTTTCAACTAGCCGATCTCTTCAGGACAAAACCAGAGTGGTTATACGGGGAGATACCTAAGTGCAACAAGTGTAAATTTCACCATCTCGGTGCTTGTGAGAGAAATCGTTGCCAGCGGTGTGGCAAGGTGGGTCATGCTGCCAAGGACTGTAGAGGTGAACTACAAGCCAAACAGCCTTTTCAACAGCCAGGATCTACAAAGGGTTGTTTTGAGTGTGGAAAGGAAGGACACTTTCGGAAGGATTTTCCTCAACTGAAGTAGGGGGTAATGACAACAATAACCATAACCAAGATAATAACAACCATGGTAACAATAATGGCATCAATGGCGGAAATGATGCAAAGGGACGAGCCTTCGTGCTTGGATCCGGAGAAGCCATATATGATCACAATGTGGTTACCAGTAAGTTCCTCATAAACAATTACTTTGCTGCTGTCATTTTGACACTGGAGCTGATAAGAGTTGTATATCTAAGCAGCTTAGTGATTTAATAAAAGAAACTCCAACCCTGCTAGAAGCTAAGTATATAATAGAAATAGCCGATGGCCAAATAATTGAAACAACCCACATTCTTAAGGGTTGTAAGCTTGAGTTGGCTGGTCATAAACTTGATATCGACCTTATGTCGGTCACACTTGGTAGTTTTGATGTAATTGTCGGCATTAATTGGTTATCTAAAAACCAAGTCGAGATCATCTGTAGTGAGAAAATCGTTCGCATTCCTCTCCCTAGTGGAGAAATCCTTTTCGTTCAAGGTGAAAAGAGTGGTGCAGTCGTAGGCATCATATCATTCATGAAAGCGCAGAAGGGCCTGCTTAAAGGTCATACTGCTACTCTGACACTCGTTGCCGAGCAACCATCGGAAGAGAAGAAATTTGATGATATTCCCATCGTTCGTGATTTTCGGGAAGTGTTTCCCGAAGACTTGCCTGGTCTGCCACCTCACCGTCAAGTTGAATTCCAAATCGACCTAGCACCCGGAGCGACACCGATCGCTCGGGCACCTTATAGATTAGCACCTAGTGAATTGCAAGAGCTATCTACTCAGTTACAGGAATTTTTGGATAAAGGTTTCATCCGACCTAGCTCATCGCCATGGGGAGCTCCAGTTCTGTTTGTCAGGAAGAAGGACGGGACTTTCCGTATGTGTATCGACTACCATGAACTGAATAAAGTCACAATCAAGAATCGTTATCATCTGCCTCGTATAGATGATCTCTTTGACCAACTTCAAGGATCAAGCTTCTATTCCAAAATAGATCTTAGGTCCGGTTACCATCAATTGAGAGTCCGAGATGAGGATATCCCTAAGACTGCTTTCAAGACAAGGTACGACCACTACGAGTTTATGGTCATGCTTTTCAGATTAACCAACGCACCCGCGGTGTTTATGGACCTCATGAACCGTGTGTGTAAGCCATACCTTGATCAATTCGTCATCGTTTTCATCGACGACATTCTCATTTATTCCAAGAACAAAGAAGAACATGAGGAACATCTACGCTTAATTCTGGAATTACTTAAGCAGGAACAGCTATATGCTAAGTTTTCCAAGTGTGAATTCTGGATCCGGGAAGTTCAATTCTTAGGATATGTGGTTAACGAGAAGGGAATACATGTCGATCCGTTAAAGATAGAAGCCATCAAGAATTGGGCAGTACCAACGACTCCGACCGAGGTGCGACAATTTCTGGGATTGGCTGGTTATTACCGTCGATTCATCGAGGGATTCTCTAAGATTGCACAACCCTCACTGCCTTAACTCAAAAGGGTAAAGCCTATAACTGGGGCGATAACCAAGAGTCAGCATTCCAACATCTTAAGTAGATACTTTGCAGTGCACCTATTTTAGCTCTTTCGATGGGTACAGATGATTTTGTGGTGTATTGTGACGCATCCATTCAGGGTCTGGGTTGTGTATTAATGCAACGAGAAAAGGTAATCGCATACGCTTCACGTCAACTATAGATTCACGAGAAAAACTACACCACTCATGATCTAGAGTTGGGAGTCGTAGTTTTCGCACTTAAGATATGGAGACACTACTTGTACGGTACCAAGTGCACCATCTACACCGATCACAAGAGCCTTCAGCATATCTTCGAGCAGAAAGAGCTGAACATGAGACATCGTCGTTGGGTCGAGCTCTTGAATGATTATGACTTTGTGATCCGGTATCATCCGGGTAAGGCTAATGTTGTAGCTGATGCCCTAAGTCAAAAAGAAACCAAGCCCAAACGAGTTCGAGCATTACAACTTACAATTCACCCCAGATTACCTGAAAAAATCCGTAGTGCTAAACTCGAAGCTCTGAAAGAGGAAAACCTACCGCTGGATGGTACACGCGGTATGGAGGCACAACTCGAGGTCAAATCTGACGTTATTCGCTACTTCGCCGAGCAAATATGGGTTCCAGTGTCACACCCCAACCGACAGCGGAAACGTCGGGGCGTGAAGCGTGCAGACTGTTCATTGCTCATGGTTTGCTAAAGTTTGAATATTAAATAATTGTTTTCATTGCATTCAACAAGTTTAATCAAAACACAACCAATCCACAAAACAAAAATGTAAATTACATAGAATAAACTGGTTTAATTGAATTCTAGGTCCAAAAATCCTATATGTAGCATATCTTGATTACTTCAAACATTGGTACCTGAAACATGGTTAAAACAGAGTCAACTAAAAAGTTGGTGAGAATACATAGGTTTTATTGTGTGATAGCAAAATACGTGTTGTTTGCATACAGTTCAATACAACATGACAATTAATGCAATTATGGAGAGAAACTATCGGGTGACCTATACAATCAAACCTTTGTAACTTGCACTCAAAATTTGTGTTGTCAGTAACAGTCACCCTACCTGGGTGGGTTTGTCAGACTCAGTAGATCTACCACTGTTTACTGTCGGCTGATAGTTAATGATTGTACATGAAGAGCATAATAATTGGTCTACACACCTAGTACTCAAGCACAAAGCGCAAAATTGTATATGCATAGGATGGAACTGTATATGTGTATAATTGAAAACATGTAAATAGAACGCATGTTCACCCCAAAAGTTTGTAAAATAGAGTAAAAGAGGGGCTATGTAACTCACGTGTTATGCAGAGTGTAGATTGCACAAGCAAATGGAAAACAGCGGTGTGTTGTAGATCGCTAGATTCGACCTAATGAACAATATGATTTACGTATTATTGAGTTGCGTTATTCGATGTTGGAAGTAGATTTGTTTAAGTTTAAGGTTTGTTTGAATATACTATTTATTTAATCAATAGTAATAGAATATACATTTAAAATATAAGTTTAAATAAATAATATTTGTAAAAGATAAAACGTATGGAATATATTGTTGTTTATAAAACTTGTAGTATTTTATTGATTTTAATTTAAAGAGATATTGAATGATTGATCTTTGATAAGCAACACTTGGTTCTGGATATTTTATAAGATAATTTTTTTATAACATTAAAACTGATTAAAATATAAAATATATTAAATAAAAGATTCTGTTAAAGGATGAACACAACCGTGCTCGTACACGGCACGACCGTGCTCGGCTCAAACGCGACCGCGCTTAGCCGGTAACGCGTCCGTGGTTGGTCAGAAGTCACAACAAGGGTCTGTTCATCAGACACGACCGTGCTCGTACCCGGCATGACCGCGCCTGGGGTTTGACTAGGTCGGGATTTTGTTTGGTCGTTAAGAATGACCGCGCCACACCCGGGCACGACTGTGCTTGGTCAGGCACGACCGCGCTCATAGGTTAGCGCGACCGTGTCTGATCAATTCCAGAAGCAATTTCGATTGTTCTTATATTAAAAGCTGTTGGATTCATGGGGCTTTTACTAAGTGGTTGATTACGAATCTAACCACATAGTTTGATTGGACTTATATCGCGTTTATGGTGTAGTTTGATTAAAACTTTGTTAAAACAAAACTTAGATTTTAATTCGGTAAAATCGTGTATTATGAATCCGAATTAGGTTAGGGCTTTTGATTTACGTGATGAGACGAATCTATTGGGCTAATACTAACCTGTTCTGAACGGGCAACAAGTGCAGACGGCTACGGAAGGAGGATCGCGGCTTTTCTTGATCGACAGACGAGATAGAGACGATGTAATGACGGATTTAGGGTTTAAGGAAGCTTATATAGGTCGTGGGTAGGTATTTGATTACTTAATTCGTTTGATTTCTTGCCCCAATTACTTGATTCGTTTTAAAAAGAAGTCGGTTTAGAATTTGCGAGTATTTGGACGATTGCATGTGTATTTGGTCGTGTTTTAGTCTCAATTCGTCGAATATCTTCTTCTGCAAGTTTCGCGACCTTCTAAACGTGTTTACGATCTATTTTTGGACAAGATTTGAGTCGGTTTGACCTTTTCAGAGTCAAACTGTAAAAGAGGCGCGACCGTGCTTAATGATAAGCACGACCGTGGTCATGGCTTAAACGCGACCGTGCTTAGGACTAAGCACGACCGTGCTTGTGCACTTTTTGATATTTACAAGAATGGTCCCTGTAGTTTTGTAGTCTTGATGTTGTTTTGAGTTTTGGTCAAGTTTGGTCCTCAAGGTTTGTAAGATTGTTTTAGTTAATATTGTAATATAATAAACGCATGTATATTTGTTATTGCACATGAACAATGAATGTAAGGTTGGAATCGGAATCCTCTTTTATTGCACGGCATAAAATAAAATAAGAAAAACATGAAAATCAGAAAGGTTACAGTATCCCCATGTTGAGGGAATTTCGTCCCGAAATTCAACTGGTTGAGGCTACTGCTTCAGCAAAAAGATGTGGGTACTTGAGCTTCATTTGGTCTTCTCGTTCCCAAGTAAACTCGGGTCCTCGTTTAGATTCCCAACGAACCTTGACAATAGGAATACGGCTGCGCTTGAGTTGTTTTATCTCACGATCCATAATCTCGACTGGTTTTTCAATGAAGTGCATCGTCTCATCAATGCGCACATCGTCAAGAGGTATATGAAGTTTTTCATCAGTAAGACACTTCTTGAGGTTGGATACGTGGAATGTAGGATGTACGTTGCCAAGTGATGGAGGTAACTCGAGCTTGTAAGCCACTTTCCCAATCCTTTCAAGGATCTTGAATGGACCCACATAGCGAGGTGCTAGCTTTCCTTTCTTCCCAAAACGGATCACCCCCTTCCAAGGAGACACCTTTAGAAGTACAAGATCACCAACTTGGAATTCCAAGGGTTTGCGTCGTTTGTCGGCATAGCTCTTTTGTCGACTCCTCGCAACTCGAATGTTGTCACGGATTTGAATAATCTTGTCGGAGGTTTCTTGAATTAACTCGGGACCGGTGATTTGTGCTTCACCAATCTCGTTCCAACAGATGGGGGAACGACACTTACGACCGTAGAGAGCTTCAAACGGAGCCATGTCGATGCTGGTGTGGTAACTATTGTTGTAGGAAAATTCGATAAGTGTCAAATGTGAATCCCAATTGCCACCAAAGTCGATGACACAGGCTCTCAGCATGTCTTCCAGGGTTTGGATTGTTCGCTCGGTCTGACCATCAGTTTGGGGATGGTAGGCCGTGCTCAAATCCAGTCGTGTACCAAGTGCCTTTTGAAGAGATTGCCAAAACCGAGAAGTGAAACGAGCATCTCTATCGGAGATTATGTTCAAAGGAATGCCGTGACGACTCACGATCTCGTCAATGTAAATTCGGGCCAATTTCTCAACCTTATAGTCTTCACGCATAGGCAAGAAGTGTGCGGACTTAGTGAGACGGTCAATGATCACCCAGATGCTGTCATAACCGCTCGAAGTGCGAGGGAGTTTAGTGATGAAATCCATAGCTAGATTCTCCCATTTCCACACGGGGATTTCCGGTTGTTCAAGTAACCCAGAAGGACGTTGATGCTCAGCTTTGACTTTAGAACATGTGAGACATTTTGCTACAAACAAAGCAATGTCTTTCTTCATACCAGGCCACCAATATTGTGGACGAAGATTTTGGTACATTTTATCCGCACCAGGATGGATAGAATATCGAGACTTGTGTGCTTCGGTCATGATGAATGCTCGGAGATCGTCACGATCGGGAACCCAAAGACGATTTAGAAAATAAAGCAAGCCATTGGTTTTAGTCTCTAATTGGAATTCAGCACCACAAGACATTTCCATATACATATTGCCCTCGGTAACCAAGACATGTTGAGCTTCTAGAATACGAACTTGAATATCGAAATGGATCTTGACACTTTGAAGTATGACATGTTCCTTGCGGCTTAGTGCATCGGCTACAACATTAGCCTTGCCGGGATGATAACGAAATTCGCAATCGTAATCGTTGAGGAGTTCAACCCAACGTCGTTGTCTCATGTTGAGTTCCTTTTGGTTGAAGATATGTTGGAGGCTTTTGTGGTCGGTGAACACCACACATTTCGTGCCATAGAGATAATGTCTCCAAATCTTCAACGCGAATATGACAGCACCCAACTCCAGATCATGCGTCGTATAATTCTTCTCATGGATTTTGAGTTGTCTTGATGCATAAGCTATCACCTTGCCTCGTTGCATGAGAACGCAACCAAGACCTTGGTTTGAAGCATCACAGTAAACAACTAGATCATCTTCACCTTCAGGAAGGGTGAGGATAGGAGCATTGCACAACTTTTGCTTGAGAATTTGAAAGGCTGCTTCTTGTTTCGGTCCCCACTCATAAGGTTTACCTTTTTGGGTTAAGGTAGTGAGGGGAACAGCGATCTTGGAGAAGTTAGAAATAAACCTTCGGTAATAACCCGCTAAACCAAGAAACGAACGAACTTCGGTAGGGGTTTTAGGAGCTTTCCAGTTCTTAACAGCTTCAATTTTGGCGGGGTCAACATGAATTCCCTTTTCATTGACAACGTGACCCAAAAATTGCACTTCTTTTAGCCAAAAATCACACTTGGAGAACATGGCGTATAGCTGTTCGGTTTTCAAGAGATCCAAAATCAACCTAAGGTGTTGTTCATGATCTTCCTTAGTCTTGGAATAGATCAAAATGTCGTCAATGAACACGATAACAAATTTATCAAGGTATGGTTTGCACATGCGATTCATGAGGTCCATGAAAACAGTAGGTGCATTGGTTAGCCCAAAAGGCATAACCATGAACTCGTAGTGACCATATCTCATTCGGAAGGCGGTCTTGGGAATATCCTCCTCTTGCACACGGAGTTGATGATAACCAGATCGAAGATCAATCTTCGAGAAGTAGGTAGAACCTTGGAGTTGATCGAAGAGATCGTCAATCCTAGGTAAAGGGTAGCGGTTTTTGATTGTAAGCTTGTTGAGCTCTCGATAGTCAATACACATGCGGAATGAACCGTCCTTCTTTTTAACAAATAAGACCGGCGCACCCCACGGTGAATGACTCGGGCGTATGAACCCTTTGTCGGCGAGTTCTTGAAGTTGGCTTGCAAGTTCTTGCATCTCGGAAGGTGCAAGCCGGTATGGAGCTTTAGCCACCGGGTTTGCTCCAGGTACAAGATCGATGCGAAATTCCACTTGCCGAACAGGTGGAAGACCGGGCAAGTCATCAGGAAAGACTTCGGGAAAATCCCGAACGATGGGGATGTCTTGTACACTCCTCTTTTTGTTTTCTTTTTGGATAACATGGGCTAGGAAAACCATGCACTTCTTTCGTATATACTTTTGGACGGTAATGCATGACATTAGTTTGAGTCCTTTGCAAGGTTTCTCACCAAAGACCGTCAACGTTTCACCGGATGGGAGTGGTATACGGATGCATTTTTCAAAGCACATGACTTCGGCATGGTGCTTTGACAACCAATCCATACCTATGATGACGTCAAAACTCCCTAATGGCATTGGTACGAGGTTGATTGGAAAGGTGTGTTTATTTAGTTCTAGGGAGCAATCATAAATGATGGTGTCAATTGTAACGGTGTTACCATCGGCTACCTCAACGGTAAAGGTTTTCTCTAGTTTAGACCGGGTTTTTGCAAGTAACGGTTCGAAGTCTAGTGACACAAAACTTTTATCGGCTCCGGTATCAAATAGTATAGAAGCATAACGATTATTCATAAGGAACGTACCGTTAACCACATCAGTGTTGGCCTGAGCCTCATTGGCGTTGATGTTGAAAGCACGCCCACGAGCTCCGCCTTGGTTAACATTGACCAGTCTTGGGCACTGGTTACGGAAGTGGTTCGGGTCGCCACATTCGAAGCAAGCACGTCCATTTGCAATGGCTGGGATGGCTTGGTTAGTTGCTTGATTATTGGCTTGATTTGCTGGGTTGGTTTGGTTGGCAAGTGCCTTGGCTCGACAAATATTAGTTGTGTGGCCATGTTTCCCGCAGTGGTTGCAAAGACGACAAGGTATGCCTGGAGGGTGATGATA